>CM059795.1:22267047-23517047 GCA_030435695.1 Brachymystax lenok tsinlingensis
ACTGTACTCTGTGTTGTTCTAAGGCTGTGGATTACTTTTTAAAGGAGGCTTTTTTGACTCAAAAGCCTTGAGTAATTATTAGTGTTTGATTAAAAATAACATTGACACAGTTGTAATTTTTGACATAAAGAGAATGTAATTTAAATATTAAATAGATCAAATTTGATTACAATAATAAACAATAATCATGTATTTTTTTCTTTTTCAGGTCTTTTATTTTTATACAGTATTAATAGTACATGATTTGAGTACTTGAACAACATATCAATTGTTTCATATTATTTACACATGTATTTCATAGTAACAGCATATCAATAAAAATGCATCCTTTTTATGATTTAAAATGTTTACATCTATTCAACAAATCTGTGTGCATGAGAATGAGTTGTCTGTTTTTGATGGTGGACTAAAGCGAGCGTGAAAGACAGTGCCTTGGTATGAGAGGGGGAGAGCTTCACAGCTGTAGGTGAGTAATAGCTGTAAATGAGTACCTTCCAATGATTACACTTTATCCAGACAAGATGAAGTCATCACTGTTTTTCCTTGTTTTCCCTCTTTTGTCCCGTTTTCAGCGCTCATCATTTTATAAGTCCGTGCTTTGGACTTGATCCATTTTACCATGGTTCTCACTAGAGCAAGATGAATGGTCTCTGGATTGATGAGACGAACAGTTCCCTTCCACTGTGGTTTAGGAGGTGTAGTTTTCTCAGACTTGTGATTTCTCTCACTTGTGATTCACTGGTTATAAATAACAATTTCAAGAGACACTCAGGCATGGGGTCAGTAAAAGGGATGACAAAGACGCCCTCAGAGGGAAAAGCCAGGAGACTGTTTAAGTCTTACTTCACTATGTTTTTCTTAAACATCTTATTCACACATTGAAGCTCGAGTCAGAGACATAAGCAATTTTTTATTTGCTTTTTCCACGTACTCGTCCTTTTTGGATAGGTCAACATGTGTGTGTGTGTGTTTGTGTATGCATATATGAATGACTCAGCATACTGGATAAATGTGTTTGAAGACATTTGGCTGTGTTTGTGAGTTTCCGTCTTCTTTTCATACGAACCTTGAGAAATCCTTGGTGGAATCTATTGAAGGCTGAATTTCCGCGTTGTCTTGTCAGACATCTGGAAATGGGAATGTTTGCCGTTCCTCCTCAGCTGCCTTATGCTTTCACTTGATTATATTATCTGGTTAAAGTTTTCTTTCTCCTGTGAGGAGGAAGAAAACAGAAGTATGAGACCCAGGGTATGTCAAGGGGTCAAGTGGTGATTGCTGATGTTGTCTCCTCTAAACACATGTTTAGTCCCATAAAGCACAAGCTGTTCCCAAAAATTTGGTAACCATTAAGGGACTTCCTAAGTCAGTTCCGGAGTCAGGTCTCTGTGGAAGGGTTGAGGGAGGGGGGTTGTGATTGTGCAGCGAGGTATGGGGTGGTTGGCATTTGGAGGGATGGCAGCAGGTCCGTAACTAAGGACACAAGAGGTCTGGTCTGATGTAATACAAATAAAAAATAAAATATACACTACCGTTCAAAAGTTTGGGGTCACTTAGAAATGTCCTTGTTTTTGAAAAAGAAGCACATTTTTTGTCCATTAAAATAACATCAAATTGATCAGAAATACAGTGCAGACATTGGTAATGTTGTAAATGACTATTGCAGCTAGAAACGGCAGATTTTTTATGGAATGTCTACATAGGTGTACAGAGGCCCATTATCAGCAACCATCAATCCTGTGCTCCAATCCTATGTTAGCTAATCCAAGTTTATCATTTTAAAAGGCTCTTTTATCATTAGAAAACCCTTTTGCAATTATGTTAGCACAGCTGAAAACTGTTGTTCTGATTAAAGAAGCAATTCAACTGCTTCTTTAGACTAGTTGAGTATCTGGAGCATCAGCATTTGTGGGTACGATTACAGGTTCAAAATGGCCAGAAACAAATAACTTTCTTCTGAAACTTGTTCAATCTATTCTTGTTGTGAGAAATGAAGGCTATTCCATACAAGAAATTGCCAAGAAACTGAAAATCTCGTACAACGCTGTGTACCTCTCCCTTCACAGAACAGCACAAACTGTCTCTAACCATAATAGAAAGAGGAGTGTGAGGCCCCGGTGCACAACTGAGCAAGAGGACAAGTACATTAGAGTGTCTAGTATGAGGAACAGATGCCTCACATGTCCTCAACTGGCAGCTTCATTAAATAATACCCGCAAAACACCAGTCTCAATGTCAACAGTGAAGAGGCGACTCCGGGATGCTGGCCTTCTAGGCAGATTTACAAAGAAAAAGCCATTACTCAGACTGGCCAATAAGAAGAAAATATTAAGATGGGCAAAATAACACAGACACTGGACAGAGGAATTCTCCAGCAAGGGTTTTTCTTTATTTTTGCTATTTTCTTCCTTGTGACAACTATGAAATAACACATGGACTCATGTAATATTTTTTATATTTGAGATTCTTCAAAGTAGCCACCCTTTGCCTTGATGACAGTGTTGCATGCTCTTGGTATTCTCTCAACCAGCTTCTCCTGGAATGCGTTTCCAAAAATCTAAAATCTAAAATTTGGACTCATCAGACCAAAGGACAGATTTCCACCGGTCTAATGTCCATTGCTCATGTTTCTTGGCTCAAGCAAGTCTCTTCTTCTTATTGCTGTCCTTTAGTAGTGGTTTATTTGCAGCAATTCGATCCATAAAGGCCTTATTCATGCAGTCTCCTCTGAATAGTTGATGTTCAGATGTGTCTGTTACTTGAACTCTGTGAAGCATTTATTTGGGCTGCAATCTGAGGTGCAGTTAACTCTAATTAACTTATCCTCTGCAGCAGAGGTAACTCTTGGTCTTCCTTTCCTGTGGTGGTCCTCAAGAGAGCCAGTTTCATCATAGCGCTTGATGGTTTTTGCGACTGCACTTGAAGAAACTTTCAAAGTTCTTGAAATGTTCCGCATTGACTCACCTTCATGTCTTAAAGTAATGATGGACTGTCACTTCTCTTTGTTAATTCGAGCTGTACTTGCCATAATATGGACTTGGTCTTTTACCAAATAGGACTATCTTCGGTATAGCACCTCTACCTTGTAACAACATAACTGATTGGCTCAAATGCATTAAGGAAAGAAATTCCACAATTTATGTTAATTGAAATGCATTCCAGGTGACTATCTCATGAAGCTGGTTGAGAGAATGCCAAGAGTGTGCAATGCTGTTGTCAAGGCAAAGGGTGGCTACTTTAAATAATTTCAAATATAAAATATATTTTAATTAACACTTTTTTTGGTTACTACATGGTGTCTTCAAACTTTTGACTGGTACTGAATATATAATCTACATATACAGTTTGTACACAATAAAGAAAATCAATTACCGGTTAACATCTAAATATTGCTCCCAGCTTTGATCAAAGATCAGAACGGTTGTATTCTTGATCTGACTGAGTTATAATCGTGCCTGCCTTTTGGCAAACGAGTGGAATCATGAACAGTGGTTTGTTCGTTGTGTTCGCCAACATCCCCCAGATTTGCCTTTTTAGTAGCACATTCACCACTCTCAAACATCCAACAGCCCTCTCGTGGCACAGTCCGAGGGCCTGAGATGTGAAATGAACTACCCCAGCTCGGAGTCAGCTCAAGCAGGCAACGAGAGATGCTGCTGATCGTGTGTTTGGGATATGCCAGACAAAAGGCCATTTTAAACCATCCCGCAACTCGGAGAATGAGTGCACAACTGGTAAATAGTCGCTATTTATGTCAGTCAGTCGGTGGCTAGCTGCCGGCAAAGACTTCTATTGCAGTAACGTTGAAGGGCTCTGGCAAGTATTACTTAGCCAGCTAGAAGGATGAAGTAAAAAGCTAACGTTAAACGGAGCCTACCTCAGCAGGAGCAACAAATAGGCTACTATTTCATAACTTTGCTTTACAGAGGCTAATAAGACAGAGTGGTGTGGCGCTCAGTGGTGAGCCTGTGGCAGGCTGCAATGCTTTCAAAAGGAAGCAGGTGAGACCGAGAGAGAGGAAGAAAGCAGAGAGAGAGGTTAGTACAGTGGTTCCCAAACTTGGGGTCGGGGCCCAATGTGGGGTCCCCTGATTAAAATCTATACTAATCTTATCAAGTTAGTAACTTTAAAAAAAAGTTATATGAACATCTCCACATGGCCTATCTTCCCTATTGGCCACATTGAAATGCAATCAAAATGCAAACAATACAGTTCTAAATACGTTTTAGTTTATATCGGTGGTTTTTCGTCTTATTTCTATCGCCCACTGCAGTTCATAGTTTACCCGTTACCCACTTTTTTTTTTACCTCTACATCACTAAGTAAAGTAAAATTCTAATAATGATTGTGAAAGTGATAATACGATAATCTGTGTTGATGTCTGTTTGTGCAGAGCTTGATAAGTAATGCTTAGGAATACAAATGTGAACACTATATAATTTGAGAAAAGAGATATCTATGTAAAAAAGTTTCCTATTTTATGCAATTCATCATTCTAACTGACTGAACAGTCGTTGATGCTATGTGTCAGTGTGAATCATTTCTCATTATTCCCTCCTTTCAGGGGTATAACATTACAAATATAGCTCCTGGTTTGTACAGGGGACGTTTTTAGGACGTTCTTGGGGCGTTGTGTCATTGTCCCCTGAAGGTTCCCTTAATATTCTTCAAATCAAATCAAATGTTATTTGTCACATGCACCGAATACAACAGGTGTAGACTTTACAGTGAAATGCTTACTTACAAGCCCTAACCCAAAAATGCAGTTTTAAGAAAAATACGTGTTAAGTAAAAAATAAGAAATAAAAGTTACAAATAATTAAAGAGAAGCAGTAAAATAACAATAGCGAGGCTATTGGTACCGGTTAGTCAAGGTAATTGAGGTAATATGTACATGTAGGTAGAGTTAAAGTGAATATGCATAGATAATAAACAGAGAATAGCAGCAGCGTAAAAGAGGGGGGGAATCCCAGAACATATTCCAGTCTGTGCTAGCGAAACAGTCCTTTAGCTTAGCATCTGCTTCATCTGACCACTTTTTTATTGACCGAGTCACTGGTGCTTCCTGCTTTAGTTTTTGCTTGTAAGCAGGAATCAGGAGGATAGACTTATGGTCAGATTTGCCAAATGGAGGGCGAGGGAGAGCTTTGTATCCGTCTCTGTGTGTGGAGTAAAATAGTTTTTTTCCCCTCTGTTTGCACATTTAACATGCTGGTAGAAATTAGTTAAAACATATTTAAGTTTCCCTGCATTAAAGTCCCTGGCCACTAGGAGCGCCGCCTCTTGGGACGTTGTTTAATGGTCCCCTGGAGGTTTTGTCTAATCCCTCCCCCCATTCCGCACCTCACTAAAACTCAAACCCTGGTTACGGCCAAAGATGGCAGGGGTGTGTGACTTTCAGTTTTACATTTTGTTCATTTAGCGACTTACTGTTAGTGCATTCATCTTACGATAGCTAGGTGGGGCAACAATATATCTCAGTCAAAGTAAGTACATTTTTCCTCAATAAAGTAGCTATCAGCAAAGTCAGAGCTAATAAGGGGGGGAAAAGTGAAGTGCGAGTGTTAGTTCACAAAATACTTTATTATATATTTTTTGGTAGATTTGTATGGATTGCGTCAAGTTGCTTGTTACTTCTTTTTACAAAGGGGAAGTGAGTCTGGAGACAGACCCAGCCAAGGGGCATCTCACGCAAGGCCGTCCCAGACAGGAAGTGCCTGGCCTGGCCAAGCTGTGTTATGATAGAGGATCTGCAGATTGGAGGAACGAGCTGTGAACTTCACATGCTGCAGGCCAGAGGAGTCTTGGAGGAAATGAAAGGATCATTTAGTTTGGGGAAGACGGGGCCGGAGGAGAGTGGAGGATGGGGGCAAGCCAGAGACATCCATCCCAGCCATGCACTAAGAGAAACAATCAGCAGTAAAAATAGTACAAACAATTTATATCAACTCCTCAGGCAGCCACAAGCTTACTTTCAGGCAGCTTTCAAAAGTCTGGTCTATTTAAAAGTATTCTCTCTGGGTTGGTCAAAAAGTGAGAGCAGAGTGCCAGTCCCATTGTCTCTTCTCCCGTCCCTCAGGCTGGGCTGGGCTTTGATTCCCCTCTGCTGGGCCTGGGTCTGCTGTCTGGGCCGAGACTGTGAAATAGATTTATGAGAGGGCGAGTGATTTCAACCGTCAGGGTTGAAAGGGGATAGGTGTCTGAATGTTACGCTCTGATCAGGCTGCTGAGAAGGTGGCTGAACCTTGGCGCCACAGCGATTAATAATTTCCGCCGTAATTCACCAATACTCCCCAGTGATGATCCTTCTCAGTCCGCCTGCTCCTTCGTTAACCCTCCAACATCCTCAGTTTTCTAACAACTCCCAACAACTCCCAGCAAAACACAGCCATCCTTCCTGACATAAACTCGGCCCCCTGTGAGAGCAGCATGAGCAGAAAGGTGCGAGTGATAAGGGCCAGGGTGGCCAGTGGGTGTCTAGAGATCCACTGAGGTGCTGCTGGCACAGGGGTTGGTTCTTTCAGGTCTGGAGTGGTTGAACACTGGTACTGTTCTGTTGGTCTCGGAGCGAGCTGGATGGTCTGGCTGCTTTCCCCTCTCCCCCCACTGTGACGGTTGACTGACCTCAATTAGAGACGCTCTGTCTCTGATTAGAGAGTGCTGGGAGCGACCCACACAGGGGATGGGTGAGGGGGTGGGGGGTGGTTTGATGGGGGCTGAATGCTGTGATTGTGCAGCGAGGTCTGCAGGTTTTGCTGTGAAGACTTCCACACAGACACCACTCTGTAGACACAGATGCCTCCTGTCCCCCCAGGACAGAACGTATGGTGCTGACAGTGCCTCTGCTGACCGTGAGGAGGCTGTGGAGGCCCATCCTCTACCTCCCCATACCCTTAACCCTCCAGGCAAGTATAGGCAGGACTGTCCTCTGCTTATCAAAGCCACATGTACCTCGCTGGCAGCTGTGGAAGCTGCTGGGCTGGGCTGGCCTGTCCCTGCCCCATCCATCTGGGTCCGGCTGGGCTCCAGTACATCCATGTCAGTTCCACAAACAGACAGAGACACAGGGCACATCCCTCACTGCATGCTGCCACTCATTTAGTCAAATACACAACTCAATATGTTCCACCCTTTCCCTCATTTAACCTAGTAATTTCTTCTTGTTTTCCTCCAGGATAGGATAAGTGATAGCTAAATCTGCCTGGCAGGAATCTGTCTGAAACAGCCTGCTGCTCAGCCTGGAATCAGTAACCTCTGGAGATGAAGCAGCAAAGGCTCCCGTGTGGCGCTGTGGTCTAAGGTACTGCAACTTAGTGCTAGAGCCGTCACTACAGACCCTGGTTCTTTGCCGGGCTGTATCACAACCGTCTGTGATCGGGAGTCCCATAGGGTAGCGCACACGTGGCCCAGGATCATCCGGGTCTGAAGAGGGTTTTGCCGGGGTAGGCCATCATTGTAAAGTAAGAATTTGTTCTTTATTGACTTGCCTAGTTAAGATTAAAAAAATATATACAGTCGTAGAATAATGGTGAAGACATCAAAACTATAAAATAAAACATATGGAATTATGTAGTAACCAAAAAAAGTGTTAAACAAATCAAAATATATTTTATTCTACAATGTAGACAAATAGTAAAAATAAAGAATAACTTGCATAGGTGTGTCCAAACCTTTGACTGATACTGTATAAAAAAAGGTGTTGGCATCGTACATACTGGGAAGGGTCAGTGTTGGTGTTGTAGTCTGGAGGCCTCCCAAGCCCAAGCAGGCCCCTGTGCCATAGTGTAGTATGACAGAGAAAGAATGTTGAGGTGACCGTGGTATCAGCTGTGGAACAGAGGTAGACTCTTAAGGATCGGAACCTTTTTTAAAAAAAATGACATACCCAAATCTAACTGCCTGTAGCTTAGGACCTGAAGCAAGGATATGCATATTCATAATACCATTTGAAAGGAAACACTTTGATGTTTGTGGAATTGTGAAATTGATGTAGGAAAATCTAACACATTCGATCTGGTAAAAGATAATACAAAGAAAAAAAAATGTAGTTGTGTTTTTTTTGGTCACAATGTCTTATTCTAGTTTAGGCACAATTTAGATTTTGGCCACTAGATGGCAGCAGTGTATGTGCAACGTTTTAGACTGATCCAATGAACCATTGCATTTCTGTTCAAAATATTGTATCATGTCTGCCCAATGTGCCTAATTGGTTTATTAATACATTTTCAAGTTCATAACAGTGCAGTCTCCTCAAACAATAGCGGGTATTCTTTCACTGTAATAGCTACTGTAAATTGGACAGTGTAATTAGATTAATAAGAATTTAAGCTTTCTGCCCATATCAGATATGTCTATGTCCTGGGAAATGTTGTTGTTACTTACAACCTCATGCTAATCACATTAGCGCACGTTAACTCAACCTTCTCGCTGGGGGGAGACACCGATCCTGTAGAGCAGTTTGGTTTCCAAACTTTTTATAGTCCCGTACCTCTTCAAGCATTCAACCCCCAGCTGCACCAGGGTCAGTGCACTCTCAAATGTTGTTTTTTGCCATCATTGTAAGCCTGCCACACACACACACTATATGATACATTTATTAAAAATAAGAATTAGTTAGAATTTTTATCACAACCCGGCTCGTGGTAAGTGACAAAGAGCACTTATAGGACCAGGGCAAAAATAATAATATAATAATGATAAATAATTTAGCTCTTTAGTTAACCATCTTCAATATAGAACCTTATTTGTTCATCGAAAATTGTGAATAGCTCACCACAGGTTAATGAGAAGGGTGTGCTTGAAAGGATGCACATAACTGCAATATTGGGTTGTATTGGAGAGTCTCAGTCTTAAATAATTTTCCACACACAGTCTGTGCCCGTATTTAGTTTTCATGCTAGTGAGGGCCGAAAATCCACTCTCACATAGGTATGCGGTTGCAAAGGGCATCAGTGTCTTAACAGCGTGATTTGCCAAGGCAGGACACTCTGAGCGCAGCCCAATCCAGAAATCTGGCAGTGGCTTCTGATTAAATAACATTTTTACAGAACAATTTCGATCAGTCTCTCTTGTTCAGATATCGGTAAGTGTACTGGAGGCAGGGCATGAAAGGGATAACGAATCCAGTTGTTTTGGGAAAGTACCTGCGTAATTGCGCACCCAGCTCACTCAGGTGCTTCGTTATATCACATTAGACATTGTCCGTAAGCTTGAGTTTATTTGCACACAAAAAATCATACAATGATGGAAAGACCTGTGTGTTGTCCTTGTTAATGCAGACAGAGAAGAGCTCCAACTTCTTAATCATAGCCTCAATTGTGTCCCGCACATTGAATATAGTTGCGGAGAGTCCCTGTAATCCTAGATTCAGATCAATCAGGTAAAAAAACATCACCCAGATAGGCCAGTCGTGTGAGAAACTCGTCATCATGCAAGCGGTCAGACAAGTGAAAATTATGTTCAGTAAGGAAAACTTTAATCAATCTCTCAATTAAAAAAAACTTGTCAATACTCTTCAACTTGATAACCAGCGCACATCTGTATGTTGTAAAAGCGTTACATGGTCGCTGCCCATATCATTGCATAGCGCAGAAAATACATGAGAGTTCAGGGGCCTTGCTTTAACAAAGTTTTCACTGTGGTGTCCAAAACGTCTTTCAATCTGTCAGGCATTTCCTTGGCAGCAAGAGCCTCTCGGTGGATGCTGCAGTGTACCCAAGTGGTGTCAGGAGCAACTGCTTGCACGTGCATTACCACTCCACTATGTCTCCCTGTCATGGCTTTTGCACCATCAGTACAGGTACCTACATGAGCAGCAGCTATGTCTGGCTACATACGGACCATTAGTGGAATTCCCCGCAGGAGAGTAACGGTTAATGTGATTGGATGTTAATTATTTGACTAGGCTACCTGTATTTGACATTGTGTTTTTATTTCCATTAAAACTAGATGGTTTAATTGTATTTTTGGCAGTGAAACGAGGCTACTTAGGTGAGAAAACCCCCCCAAATGCATAGCCCCGTTGGAAAATATAAATGCTGTAAATGTAAAAAATAAATATTTGGCGTACCCCTGACGGCATAGCGCGTACTCCTGGGGGTACCCCAGTTTGGGAATATCTGCTGTAGAGGGTAGACTACTCTCGCCACTCCCCCGCCACCTGATGCAGCGTTACATCCATTAGCACATTTTGTACAAACAAGTGTGGAGGATGAATCTTGCTTCAACAGTTAATAGAACCCTCTCTCCTGTATGTTGTCTGCTCTTCCATGCGGCGAGTATGAATTCACTTTGATTGTGAACAGCTGATACTACTGTACAGGTGGGGACTGTTTATGAAGGTAGGATTAAACTGAGATGAACACAATTGTATTAAAGGTGCAAAATGCTGAAATCGCTCCGCCATTTCCTGGTTGCTAAAATTAGAATATTTCTGGTTTATGTTACAAAACAAGCAAGTGTAGAATAATTGTTCCATCTAAACCACTGTGAAATATCTTTTCATGAACCAAAAATACTGTATTGTTAGCTGTTTGAAGCTGGTGTACAAAACCAAAAGTAAAAGCTGCAAAACTAAACTTAAGAACGGGAAGCATAGAAATAGTGCACATAGAACAGATCTACCGCTTCTAGTATTACTTTCAATGAGAATGACATATTTATAACTCACATTTCTATGTGCATTTGGTTGGGTCGCCCCAAAAAGTTACATATTTCTATATTAATTCAAAAACTGTGAGGAAATTGTTAATACAACTGATTGAGCTTGTCAGGAGCAGCTCACAAGTTGTCCAAATTAAGATTGAAAAGTGCAGTGAGTCTTAACAGATCTAGAGTGTCTGATGTGACATGTTGCAGTTCTCCTGCCACTCACTGAGCAGCTCATGTGGCTCAACAAGCTGTCTGTCCATTTCATGGTCACTCATCGACATGCTCAACAGAGCCAGTTGGCTCAACATGCTGTCAGATGTCACTCGGAGGCGAGCACACCATTCTTTACGTCCCAACACACAGAGATGAGCAGAGCTCCCTGTCCAAATATTTAACTAAACTTTTGAAATAGTGTGGAATTGAGACATTCAATAACTAGCACATCCAGCAGGGAAAACCCAAGCGTGTGTAAATGTCCGTTCAGATTTTTATAGGCGACATTCCCATTAGGTGCCGATATCCCACTGACATTCTGAGAATGTTCTAGGAACATTAAAACATGACGTTAACCTCAGGACCATAAGAGAACGTTCAGTACAGGTCCCGGTTTGGTCGCAGTATAATGTTATAATAAGGTATTTTGATGTGTATTAGGGAACGTCATGAAAAGGTTCAATGACCACAAGGGGACATTTCATGATGGTCAAGAGGATGTCGCATGATGGTCCCAGGGGAATGTTCTCTGGAGGATCTTTGTGTAGTTCCATGTAAGTTCCGAGGACATCACTTTTTAGGATGTTCTCAGGACTTTTATTTTACTAGTCATTAGGAGGTCTCGTGATGTTCCCAAGGTAACATTCTCTGGAGGACTTTTGTGTAGTGCCCTGCAAGTCACCAGGACATTCTTGAGGAACATGTTAGGATGTTTGTAAGATGTTCTCCTGGCATTTGTTTTACGAGTCATCGGGACATCACATAACTGAATCTGTAATACCAACATGTTTCAAGCAGACCACCATAGTCCCTGTGCACAAGAACACTAAGGTAACCTGCCTAAATGAATACCGACCCGTAGCACTCACGTCTGTAGCCATGAAGTGCTTTGAAAGGCTGGTCATGGCTCAAAATCAACACCATTATCCCAGAAACCCACTCCAATTTGCATACCGCCCCAAAAGATCCACAGATGATGCAATCTCTATTGCACTCAACACTGCCCTTTCCCACCTGGACAAAAGGAACATCTATGAGAGAATGCTATTCATTAACTACAGCTCAGCGTTCAACACCATAGTGCCCCCAAAGCTCATCACTAAGCTAAGGACCGTGGGACTAAACACCTCCCTCTGCAACAGGATCCTGGACTTCCTGACGGGCCGCCCCCAGGTGGTAACGGTAGGGAGCAACACATCCGTCACTATGATCCTCAACACGGGGGCCCCACAGGGGTGTGTGCTCAGTTCCCTCCTGTACTCCCTGTTCACTCATGACTGCATGGCCAGGCACGACTCCAACACCATCAAGTTTGCCGATGACACAACAGTAGTAGGCCTGATCACCGACAACAATGAGACAGTCTATAGGGAGGAGGTCAGAGACCTGGCCGTGGTGCCAGGACAACAACCTCTCCCTCAACGTGATCAAGACAAAGGAGATGACCGAGCATGACCCCATTCTCATTGACGGGCTGTAGTGGAACAAGTTGAGAGCTTCAAGTTCCTTGGTGTCCACGTCACCAACAAACTATCATTGTCGAAACACCCTAAGACAGTCGTGAAGAGGGTACGACAAAGCCTATTCCCCCTCAGGAGACTGAAAATATTTGGCATGAGTTCTCAGATCCTCAAAAGGTTCTACAGCTGCACTGTCGAGAGCATCCTGACTGGTTGCATCACAGCCTGTTATGGCAACTGCTCGGCTTCCGACCGCAAGGCACTACAGAGGGTAGTGCATACATCTCAGCCAAGCTTCCCACCATCCAGGATCTCTATATCAGGTGGGGGGTCAGAGGAAGGCCCTAAAAATTGTCAAGGACTCCAGCCACCCTAGCCATAGACTGTTCTCTCTGCAACCACGCAGCAAGCGGTACCGGAGTGCCAAGTCATGGTCCAAAAGGCTTCTTAACAGCTTCTACCCCCAAGCCATAAGACTGCTGAACAGCTAATCAAATTGCTATCCAGACCCCTCTTTTACGCTGCTGCTACTCTCTGTTTATAATCTATGCATAGTCACTTTAACTCTACCTACATTAATAATTTACCTCAATTACCTCGACTAACCGGTGCCCCAGCACATTGACTCTGTACTGGTACCCCCTGTATATAGCCTCGCTTGTTATTTTGCTGCTGCTGTTTAGTTATTTATTACTTTTATTTATTATCTTCTACTTATCTATTTTTTACTTAACATTTTGTTGGTATATTTTTTTCTTAAATTAAAGCATTTAATCAACGACAATATGATTACATTTGACATGATCACTTAGCACTGACTTTCCAATATGACCTCACCTGGGATTTGAACTCACAACCTCTGGATTTGGGGTATGATGATCTTTCTGCTGCACTACAAAACCTGTAGCATTCTCAGAAGCCCTCTACACATTCATTACCTATAATACATCTCTGTACTTAGCGAAGCAGTGCCATCTGCACTACTATTTTAATTATGAGTTAATCTAACTATTCTCTCATCATTGATTTAATGTACTTATTTCAGCAATGTTAGGGTTTTATGTATAGTTGCCTAATGTTGGTGGAGCATATTATTCTGTTGTAATGTTACTGCTGAATCACTATATCAATATACTAGTTTATTTTCAACAGAGCTGAGATTCACTTTGAAGTGCAAAGTGCAGGAGTACAGGTACAATCTGTCATTGACACAGACATGGTGGCATAGCAGGAAGATCAGAATGCCTTTAACCAAGAGGTTGTGAGTTATAATCCCAGGTGAGGACGTTGAATAATAATAACTGAATAAATACATTTACATGTAATCGTGTCAAATATGTAAATTAAAACGTTTCTTTGAGACCATCAGGTGACGTCCCCGAAACTAGACAAAAAGCATAGCCAGGGTGTGCTGCGGTCAGGCGTCTGCACACCACACCTCCACTGGCTGATAGTGCTGTCTGTGGATGGAGCCCAGACGATCCTAACTGAGAGCCCTGGTCTAAGCTGGGCCTTTGGTCTCCCTGTCCTGCCTCCCCTCTCTCCCCTCCTTCCCGTCTCCCCTCTTTCCTCCCCTTGGCCCAGCTCCAGGGGGTGAGTGGGAGGGTAGAGCGGCTGGAGAGCGAGGGAGTGATAGATTTAGGACTATGTCCCCCAGGGCTGATGGTGTGATGGTGGGGAACTTAGGGGGATGACGTACCACAAAGAGATGAAGGGATAAACCCCTATTGATGGAACATTGTGATCTCAGATAAAACAGAGTTGTCTGAACAGTAATGAAGATTGATGTGTGGACTGGTTTGTACTCTAGACTAGAGAAAGGGAGGCTGTTTTGTTGTTGCTGTTTCTCTCTCTTCCAGGGAGCACAGGAAGAGGTCTCAGTGAACTATGCTCCTCTGACTGGCCCAGTCTTTTGGGCACAGGTGAACGGTGGCCAACTGAAACATTCCCTCCTGGCCCGCTTGGCCCATTCTCATGGTCCTGTAGTACTGACCTTGCCCGGCCCTCCTCTGGGTGTTCCACGCTGGCTCCTCCTCTGTTGTGTGCAGTTCTCATGCATGGATGCCGATCAGCCCCCCCTTCTCTCACACTTCCCTCTTTCTCACGCCATCTTTTCACCATTAACCTAGTGTTCTAAAAATGTTGACTATAAACTTGTTTCCGGCCTCAGCCGCACACATTCCGACATCCCTCATGGTTTGAAAATGAGTTTGAACCACAGTAGTAGCAATGGGGCGCAAAACCCCTGTAAGAGCCATGGTTCTCTCTCTCCACTCCTCATGGTGAGTTAAGGAGAACTCCAGATAGCAGGGTGAGAGAGGAAGCAGTGTGATGTTTTTAAGGGGACGTTCAGTACATTGAGTAGTGTTAGTAAGGGAGAGGGCTGGTTTGAGGCTGGCTGGCAGTTGCAACATCAGTCATACCAAATAACCGTCAGCCCCTCTAATGATCAGCAGCGCTGGCTCAGCCGCATTAGGTAAATGCAGTGGTGGAAAAAGAACCCAATTGTCATACTTGAGTAAAAGTATAGATACCTTAATAGAAAGTTACTCAAGTAAGAGTGCAAGTCAGCCAGTAAAATACTACTTGAGCAAAAGTCTAAAAGTATTTGGTATCAAAAGTAAATGCAATTGCTAAAATATACTTATGTATCAAAAGTAAAAGTATAAATCATTTAAAATTACTTATATTAAGCAAAGCGGATGGCAACATTTTCTTGTTCTGAGGATCTAACTAACTACATTTTTGCCTGTTGTCAGCCCGCAATATCCACTTTCAGGTTGATCAATGAATATGTACTTTTAGAATTAGATAATAGTGATTGATTAATAGTTATTATTTCATGGATATACAATCATATTTCAAGTTTTAATGTCACATGCACAAGTACAGTGAAATGCCTTTCTTGCAGGCTCCTACCCCAACGTTGTAGTAATCAATAACAATGTAATACAAAAAATAGCAAGATAGAACAAAAACACAGAAGACATAAAAATAATAATGAGAATAAGAACAAGAAGAACACAATAAAGTAAGTAATCATAATATATACAGGGTCAGTTCCAGTGCCATATTTACAATGTGCAGGGATTGATAGAGGTAGATCGGTATTAGGGTAAGGTGACTAGGCATCATGCTCACCACCCCCGTTTCCTGTAGTCCACGATCAGCTCTTGGTCTTATTGACATTGAGAGAGAGTTTGTTGTTCCGTCCCCACACTGGCAGGTCACTGACCTCCTCCCTGTAGGCTGTCTCATCGTTGCCGGTGATCAGGCCTACCACTGTCGTGTTGTCAGCAAACTTGGTGATGGCGTTGGAGTCGTGCTTGGCCAAGCAGTCGTGGGTGAACAGGGAGTAAAGGAGGGGACTAAGCACACACCCATGTGGGGCTCATGTGATGAGGGTCAGCGTGGCAAAGGTGATGTTGCCTACCCTCACAACGTGGGGTCGGCCAGTCAGGAAGTCCAGGATCCAGTTGCAGAGGGAGGTGTCTGAGCTTGTGGGGACAATGGTGTTGAATGCTGAGCTGGCGTCAATGAACAGCATTCTCACATGGTACTCCTCTTATCTAGGTGGGTGAGGGCAGTGTGGAGTGCGATTGCGTCGTCTAAGGATCTGTTGGGGCGGTATGCAAATTGGAGTGGGTCTACAGTGTCAGGGATGATGGAGTTAATGCGTTCCATAACCAGCCTCTCAAAGCACTTCATGATTATAAATGTAAGTGTTACAGGGTGGTAGTCATTGTGGCATGAAGTCTTAGAGTTCTTGGGAACAGGAGTGATGGTGGTCATCTTCAAACATGTGGGGATTACAGACTGGGACAAGGAGTGGTTGAAAATTACTGTGAATATACCTGCCAGCTGTTCTGTGCATACTCTGTGGAAGTGCCTTGGAATACCATCGGGCCCCATGGCTTTTCGGGTATTAAACTGATTAAAGACTTTACTCACATCGGCTTCGAAGAGCTTCGAAAAGCGAGATCATCTGGGTCGGTGGCGGCCCTCACAAGATGTTGTTATTGTCAAAGTGTGCATGAAATGCATTGAGTTTGTCTAGTAGAGAGGCATCATCATTGGGCAGATCATGGCTGGTTCTTCCTTTATAATCCGTAATGGACTGTAGCACCTGCCACATGCGGCGGGTGTCGGAGCCTGTGTAATATGATTCCACCTTATTCCTATATTGTCCTTTTGCTTGTTTGATGACTCTGTGGAGGTCATAGCAGGACTTCTTGTACTTGTTCCTGTCCTTAGCCGTAGCCTCAGGGTTACAATATCCCTGTGTGCGATAGCTAAATCCTTTAGTTTAGCGGCAACCTTTTGATTGGGGAAGCAGAGAACCTTAACTGTGGGGACAATGTTGCGATGCATTTCCTAATGAAACCGGTGACAGAGGTGGTTAGCTCGTCGATGATATCTGTGGAGTCAGAAACATATTCCAATCAGCGCTAGCAAAGTAGTTCTGCAGCATAATCTCTAATTCTGGAGACCATTTCTCAACGCAGCGTGTCACAGGTAATTCCTGTTTGAGGAGTACAGAGTCATGACCTGATTTGCTGAATGGTGGATGAGGCAGGGCCTTGTATGCTTGCTTGTGGGTAGAATAACAGTGGTCTAGGACTTTATCACCCTTAGTGGTGAAGGAGACGTGTTGGTGGAACTGGGCATCACATGTCTTAATGACGCAGAATTACAATCTCCGGCAACCAAAAAAGGTTTTTGGTAAAAACTCAACTCGTTGTGTTTGGAGGACAAAGAATGCTGAGTTGCATCCAAAGAACACCATACCTACTGTGAAGCATTGGGGTGGAAACATCATGCTTTGGGGCTGTTTTTCTGCAAAGGGACCAGGACGACTGGTCCGTGTAAAGGAAAGAATGAATGGGGCCATGTATCGTGAGATTCTGAGTGAAAACCTCCTTCCATCAGCAAGGGCATTGAAGATGAAACGTGGCTGGGTCTTTCAGCATGACAATGATCCCAAACACACCGCCGCAACGAAGGAGTGGCTTCAGAAGAAGCATTTCAAGGTCCTGGAGTGGCCTAGCCAGTCTCCAGATCTCAACCCCAGAGAAAATCTTTGGAGGGAGTTGAAAGTCCGTGTTGCCCAGCGACAGCCCCAAAACATCACTGCTCTAGAGGAGATCTGCATGGAGGAATGGGCCAAAATACCAGCAACAGTGTGTGAAAACCTTGTGAAGACTTACAGAAAACGTTTGACCTCTGTCATTGCCAACAAAGGGTATATAACAAAGTATTGAGATAAACTTTTGTTATTGACCAAATACTTATTTTCCACCATAATTTGCAATTAAATTCATTAAAAATCCTACAATGTGATTTTCTGGATTTTTTTTCCTAATTTTGTCTGTCATAGTTGAAGTGTACCTATGATGAAAATTACAGGCCTCTCTCATCTTTTTAAGTTGGAGAACTTGCACAATTGGTGGCTGACTAAATACTTTTTTGCCCCACTGTACAAGTGTTGCATAGTCATCAAAAGCTCTGCTTCTTGGCAATATCACAGCATTGTCAGATTTCAAAAAGGCTTTACGGCGAAAGCACAACATTTGATTGTTTGAGGGTAGCACCTCCAATATTTCTGCATTAGCATACATTCATAAACCATTGCGGTTCACACAAAACACATTTCACAGCGAAATCAAATCCCTTAACTTTTGAAGAACTTCTGCTGAGGGCTTCCCAAGTGTCCAACGAAGACAATCCATGGTTCTTTTGTTAGAAAAAGTCATTTATTATATCCATAAATCTCTGTTTGGTTGGTGCGTTATGTTCAGAAAATCCAACGTCGAATCGCCCATTGAAACGTGAAGAGAACACGTTCAAATATACCTATAAACTTTTCCTAAACAATTTAAATACCAGTTAAAATGCATCCTTAGCTATCCTTTCATGAATATTAGCGATAATATTTCACTCGGATGGTCACCTATACCTTACATAAGTAAAATCCCCCTCCCCCCTCGATTTCCCTGACTCCACTGTCCTGTCATCACGGTTAATGAATAATCCATCGAGTTGGTATCAGAAAAGCAGAGAATATTGAAGTTTCGAGAGTTCCGTTAGTAGCAAATCCGTGATTGGCGGTCATCCATCTTATTATCAAGTGACTGTGTATTGGCCAGTAGAATGGAGGGAAGAGGTGACCAGCTTTCCCTTCTCCTTAATCACACCAGGATCCCCCCTCTCCTGCCTCTGTAACGTTGGAATTTCCTCTTGGATAGCCCAAAAATGGTGCCCGAATTACAGAAAGAGCCCAGGGCAGATGAGTCAAAGTTGATGCTGGAATTTAGGTAAGTAACTGCCAATCTGATGTCCAAAAGTTATTGTTGGTTGTAAGAAATGATAGTGGATACATTTAGAGAAATTAAGTAAAAACAAAAGAATCACAAAACATCAAAGTTGGGTCAGAGCTTGCAAAACGGTGGCCATCAGCATGGCGCCATCTTTACATAATAAAAAATACTTATTTTTATGAGATTTCCCAAGTAGTAACATGACTTTCTGTGCATTATCTCTTTTTGTCACATTGCCAGTGAGCTGGCCTGGTCGGTGGCTGAGTGGAGTGTGAATGCTGTGTCACTGTAGGTGAGAGCCTGGTCTGTCATGGTGTGTGAGGGGACAGCCGAGCTGATGTGACGATGTGTCCTGCGTGGGTCAGACTAGCCTCCACCCCTCACCATGTTGCTCAGCAGTGGCACGTCAAACCACCAGCGTTTTTGGGCCTGTCAGCTCCATAGAGATAGGAGAGAGGACAGCACTGGATCATGTGTTGTCAGTGTCAGTCGAAAGCCAGAGACAATGACAAACATTTATCACTTTGCAGCCAGCCGGCATGAGATGGATGACGACATGGGTGACAGTTTAGCAATTACTGCAGCAGAGTCCTTGACGGTGTGTTGCACGTTTGGGCGCACCTGCACGTGTGTGTGTCATTGGGCATTAAATTGACGATGATACTGTTGATGAAAATCAAAAATGTTTTTATTTGTTTATCTTTGAAGTGGAAGAGCAGACATGGCTGTGTCTGGATCCTCAGTGAGAAGCGTTTGACTGACAGGTTCAGTGTGGAGATGTGGCCTGACGTGTGACGTGTGACTGGTTTTCACTCAGCAGACTGGATTCCAGTCAAAGTGGTGGAACCTTTCAGATCTCTATCTGTTCTGAGCACAGCTCTAATGAAACATCTCAGCTCCTGTCCGTGTACTGTGTCTAACCTACATTTGACATCTTTCCTGAGCTCACAGCTTCACCCGCACTCATATCCTCCTTACCAAGGAGCGCTGCCGAGGATGTAGTGTGTAATTCGATGCAGATGTTGCCATGGCAGCTCACTGCTATAGACTGTTGTTTTAGCCTAGGCAAAGTACTTTCCTACATACCAGTCTGACCTCCCTTTCAAACTCTCCCAAAATGACATACCTTTGTAGCGTTTTATGGGATCCTCTGGTTTGCAGTGACCATGACAGAGAGGTGAAGTCACTTTTTTATTATGACAGGCCCCTTCTTGTCCCCTCCTTGTTTTTAATAATTGACCAGCTACAGTTATTATTGGGGCTGTGTTATTACTATGGGTGAGCAGGGTCACATATCCTGTTTTGGAGGGTGTCTGGGTGTCTGTATCGCACACATGAGACGGTGGGACCTATGGGGCATCAGGTCACATGTCTTTTTACACTTTAAAAATCACTCGAAGACATAATAGACTACAGTGGTACAATTATACAGTATGTTATGCAGTAGTTGTTTTGATCCTGTTATGTGTGGTAATCATTGATGGAGTTAATAGTCAGTCCAAATAGCATGTAAGTGTCCACCATTTGCTTGTAATAGTGAAGTATAGTAGTGTCATCATTTATTTTTACGTGTCTACATGTAGACTCAAACTGACATGAAATCTGTCTCTGGGTCTTTGTCAAGAAGAATAGAAGTTTATGACTTCAGTGTTTAGATGACATGCCTTAGTTCTAGAAATGATCCCTTTTGGGGGGCAACAGACAGACATCAGTGTTACCTCAATAAAGTCACATCCAGCTTGTAGTGCCTTTGTCTCCTGGTAAAGTCGTATTACCTCACCGTGACTCGTCCCTTCGGCCTCCCAGGCTGATGTCATCCCTCAGCAGACAGCCACACACTCGTCACAGTGTATAGTATATTACTGCACCACCGAGGGAACAGGACTTTCTCATAATGTGTGACCGGAGAGAGGAGGGTCTTTACTATAACTATTCTTTAGATGTGGCAACAAGCGCTGTGGTTACTTATAGCAGGGAGAACGTTCTGATGGTATTACATAAGCACACACACAGAACCCCCTTCCCCGTTTCCCCTTGGTTTATAATGATCTGTTTGCCAGCAGCACACAGCGTAGTAATAATGGTCAGGATGTCAGTGTCAATGGCTCTCAGGTTTCCACATTCTCCCAGGGACCCTCATACTCTACTATACTGTGTGTACTCAGGACTACCCATTATTCTGTCTATGTTCCCCAACAGGAAATCAGCTGCTCATGTTGGTTTGGTGATTATATTGAATTGAGTTGTGTGGTTAAGTTCTATAGGGTGTTTCATGAAATGGATCACATGCCCATTAGTTTAATAATGGTGTAGGGGGATTTTGGAGACAAAGTCAATTCAGACGGGAGACATCAGACTGAAATTAAATGGGCGTTTGAGTAAGAATGTGGGGGACAGCACCTCAAGGCAGACTGGTTCGTAAAAAGAGTTAAGAAGATACATGGAGAGTTGTAGGCCATCAGATCAAACTTAGCCTATAGATTGTTTAGGGGAAAATCTGATAGTGGGCATATGGCACTGGTCTGGAGTCAGTTGTTTGATGCGGTGCACTGACCTCGGTTCTGGAACATTTTTCCCCCAGTGCCAACGGGAGACTTCTGCCCCCAGTGTGGCGTGTCACATAGCATTTTGTTAAACTCTGTGCAAAAAAGGGAAATAACAGACGCTGCTCTCAAATCTGTCCTTATTTTAGTGTGTAATCTTTAAATTATCTTCAAAAATAATTACCTATGTAACAGCATTATAGATATGACTAGTTAAGCCAGCACTATTCCTTTTAGAGAAGAAATGATTCAATGTTATAAAAGTATAATTACAAAGAGCTCATAATGTATCAAACTGTAATATTGATATTTGAAAGTTGGCACCTGGCACTGCTTGGCTAGCATTATGTAAGATTACTGGAACTTCTCCCCTGTGGAGAGCAGAGGGAGCAGAGCTGAGCCCTCTCCCTCTGTAGCTAGCTCCTTCCCCTCCTAATGCTCCTGCTCCAGCATGGTACAGCCAGCTACAGCTTTTCCCTGATATCAAACACATGGGGCTGACGGTTTATTAAAGCAAGTTTCAAATGAAACTTAGGGATCAAGTGTTTTCACTGTTAAGACCTTTCTTTTATTTTCTCACAGAAGGGGTCGGGATAGGGGAAGGTGAAGAGCTTACCAGACTGTCAGAGGCTGTGAGTAATATCATAAGAGGCAGTGGTTCTATCCAAGGCTCTAATATAGACAAAACTCAGCTCTCAAAATGGATTGCAAGCTCTGTGTCAAATAAGCTCATAGTGTACAGGGGTGCAACTCAATATTTGGGAGGTTTTCTTCATGTTTTGTACTCATTGTATATTTCCAGACTATATGGTTGGAATAATACTGTGAAAATTATGATAATGCCCTTTCAGTGTAAGAGCTGTTTGAAAAGACAAAATGTCAGCCTGTTTTGGTGGGATGTAGTTTTGGTGACATCACTAGGCAATGTCACGATTCTCTTCCTTCGGGACAGACCAAGACGCAGCGATGTAGCCAGAATACATATTTATTGACGGACGGGACAGAACAAAACAATAAACGTAGAACAAGACGTGAACCCTAACACTAAATCCTAAACAGAACACAGAACTCTAACCTAAACACGAATGGCGAAACCTAATAAACTACGAACGGAGAAACCTAACTAGACGTGACTGGAAAAACCTAACTGGACATGACAGGAGAAACCTAACTAGACACGAAAGACAAGAACCCGACTGAACATGATGATCGTAACATAAACAATAACCCACGAAACTAAAGTGCAACTCCCAAATATATATATGGTTCCCAATTAGAGACAACGAGACTCAGCTGCCTCTAATTGGGAACCATTATCCCAACATAGAAATAGACACCCTAGAACACACAAACCCTACACCAAAACGAAACCAAAACGCTCCAGCCTGTCATCTCGGCCTGGGCGTTACAGTACCCTCAAAGGCGCGGACTCGGACGCCGCCAAAGTCCGTGGGGGGTCTTCGGGTGGGTCCCCTTGTCCCAGGTGGGGGCTCGGTGCTGGCCGTGCTGGTCTGATGTCACGCACCGGAGGCCCTGGACCCTTTCTTGGAACTCTGGTGCGTGGAGCAGAAGCTGGGCGTACTGGACTCATGATGCTCACGGTAACTCTGGTGCGTGGGGCTGGAGCTGGCCGTACTGGACTCGCGATGCTCACTGGAACTCTGGTGCGTGGAGCAGGAACTGGTCGTACTGGACTCGTGATGCTCACTGGAACTCTGGTGCGTGGAGCAGGAACTGGTCGTACTGGACTCGCGATGCTCACGGTAACTCTGGTGCGTGGGGCTGGAGCTGGCCGTACTGGACTCGCGATGCTCACGGTAACTCTGGTGCGTGGGGCTGGAGCTGGCCGTACTGGACTCGCGATGCTCACTGGAACTCTGGTGCGTGGAGCAGGAACTGGTCGTACTGGGCTCGTGATGCTCACTGGAACTCTGGTGTGTGGAGCAGGAACTGGTCGTACTGGACTCGTGATGCTCACTGGAACTCTGGTGCGTGGAGCAGGAACTGGCAGTACGGACTCGTGATGCTCACTGGAACTCTGGCGCGTGGAGCAGGAACTGGTCGCACCGACTCGTGATGCTCACGGTAACTCTGGTGCGGGAGCAGGAACTGGCCGTGCGGACTCGTGATGCTCACTGGAACTCTGGTGCGTGGAGCAGGAACTGGCAGTACTGGACTCGTGATGCTCACTGGAACTCTGGTGCGTGGAGCAGGAACTGGCCGTACCGGTCTCGTGATGCTCACTGGAACTCTGGTGCGGGGAGCAGGAACTGGCCGTAGCGGACTCGTGATGCTCACTGGAACTCTGGTGCGTGGAGCAGGAACTGGCAGTACTGGACTCGTGAAGCTCACTGGAACTCTGGTGCGTGGAGCAGGAACTGGTCGTACTGGACTCGTGATGCTCACTGGAACTCTGGCGCGTGGAGCAGGAACTGGTCGTACTGGACTCGTGATGCTCACTGGAACTCTGGTGCGTGGAGCGGGAACAGGCCGAACTGGGCTCGGACGCCGCACTCTGGTGCGGGAGCGGAACAGGCCGAACTGGGCTCGTGGCGCACTCTGGTGCGGGAGCGGAACAGGCCGAACTGGGCTCTCTGAGCGCACGGGGAGCTGGGTGCGCGGAGCCGGAACAGGACGTGCTGGACTCTAAGCGCACGGGGAGCTTGGTGCGTGGAGCCAGAACAGGACGTACTGGACTCTGAAGATGCACTGGGGACCTGGCACGTGGAACAGGGACTGGACGTGTAGAAACCATCTGATGTCACGCACCGGAGGCCCTGGACCCTTTCTTGGAACTCTGGTGCGTGGAGCAGAAGCTGGGCGTACTGTGGCGATGCTCACGGTAACTCTGGTGCGTGGGGCTGGAGCTGGCCGTACTGGACTCGCGATGCTCACGGTAACTCTGGTGCGTGGGGCTGGAGCTGGCCGTACTGGACTCGCGATGCTCACTGGAACTCTGGTGCGTGGAGCAGGAACTGGTCGTACTGGGCTCGTGATGCTCACTGGAACTCTGGTGTGTGGAGCAGGAACTGGTCGTACTGGACTCGTGATGCTCACTGGAACTCTGGTGCGTGGAGCAGGAACTGGCAGTACCGGACTCGTGATGCTCACTGGAACTCTGGTGCGTGGAGCAGGAACTGGTCGTACCGGACTCGTGATGCTCACGGTAACTCTGGTGCGGGGAGCAGGAACTGGCCGTACCGGACTCGTGATGCTCACTGGAACTCTGGTGCGTGGAGCAGGAACTGGCAGTACTGGACTCGTGATGCTCACTGGAACTCTGGTGCGTGGAGCAGGAACTGGCGTGCCCGGACTCGTGATGCTCACTGGAACTCTGGTGCGGGAGCAGGAACTGGCCGCATCGACTCGTGATGCTCACTGGAACTCTGGTGCGTGGAGCAGGAACTGGCAGTACTGGACTCGTGAAGCTCACTGGAACTCTGGTGCGTGGAGCAGGAACTGGTCGTACTGGACTCGTGATGCTCACTGGAACTCTGGCGCGTGGAGCAGGAACTGGTCGTACTGGACTCGTGATGCTCACTGGAACTCTGGTGCGGGGAGCGGGAACAGGCCGAACTGGGCTCGTGGCGCGCACTCTGGTGCGGGGAGCGGGAACAGGCCGAACTGGGCTCTCTGAGCGCACGGGGAGCTGGGTGCGCGGAGCCGGAACAGGACGTGCTGGACTCTAAGCGCACGGGGAGCTTGGTGCGCGGAGCCAGAACAGGACGTACTGGACTCTGAAGATGCACTGGGGACCTGGCACGTGGAACAGGGACTGGACGTGTAGAAACCACCACACGGACTGGGGTCTTGGAACGCGGAACAGGAACAGGACGTGTTGGAACCTCAACACGGACTGCGATCTCGGAGCGTGGAACAGGGATCTCGGAGCGTGGAACAGGAGTCTGGGAGCGTGGAACAGGAGTCTGGGAGTGTGGAACAGGAGTCTGGGAGCGTGGAACAGGAGTCTGGGAGCGTGGAACAGGAGTCTGGGAGCGTGGAACAGGAGTCTGGGAGCGTGGAACAGGAGTCTGGGAGCGTGGAACAGGAGTCTGGGAGCGTGGAACAGGGACTGGACGTGTAGAAACCTCCACCCGGGCCGGGGACCTGATACGGAGAGCCGACATCGTACCTCCAGCTAGCTCACTAACCCTGGCATCACGGGTGAGTGGAGCTGGAATCTCTCGGACTGGGCTGTGGATTCGCACCGGAGGTTCTGACCGTAGGACCACAGGATAACTTGGTCCCAAAAGGCGCACTGGAGACCTGGCGCGCAGAGCTGGCACCACTCTACCAGGTAGCACACAGACCTCGGCCCGACCAATGAGTGGCGCTGGGATCTCTCGCACTGGGCTGTGGACACGCATCGAGACACCGCACGCAGAACCGGGCAGGATATCCGGGTCCCAGGAGGCGCACTGGAGACTTAGCGCGCAGAGATGGCACCACTCTTCCTGGCTGAACCTTCAGTTTCGCCCGACTGATGAGTGGAGCGGGAATCTCTCGCACCGGTCTCTGAATCCCTATAGGGGAAACCGTGCGCAACACTGCATAGCACGGTGTCCCTTCGGTGCGACGCTCTCCCCAACGCTCTCTCCACAAAGCACGAGGAGTTGGCTCAGGAGTCCCTCCTGAACCGGCCAACCTCCTCGTGTGCCCCCCCAAAAAGGTTTTTTGGGGCTGTCCTTCGGACCACCGTGCCAGGCGAGTCCCAATGAGCTGTTCCCTGGTCCAGTACTCCCGGGTCTCTCGCTGCTTGGTCTTCTTTTGGTGGGTTATTCTGTCCCGATTCTCTTCCTTCGGGACAGACCAAGACGCAGCGATGTAGCCAGAATACATATTTATTGACGGACGGGACAGAACAAAACAATAAACGTAGAACAAGACGTGAACCCTAACACTAAATCCTAAACAGAACACAGAACTCTAACCTAAACACGAATGGCGAAACCTAATAAACTACGAACGGAGAAACCTAACTAGACGTGACTGGAAAAACCTAACTGGACATGACAGGCGAAACCTAACTAGACACGAAAGACAAGAACCCGACTGAACATGATGATCGTAACATAAACAATAACCCACGAAACTAAAGTGCAACTCCCAAATATATATATGGTTCCCAATTAGAGACAACGAGACTCAGCTGCCTCTAATTGGGAACCATTATCCCAACATAGAAATAGACACCCTAGAACACACAAACCCTACACCAAAACGAAACCAAAACGCTCCAGCCTGTCATCTCGGGCCTGGGCGTTACAGGCAATACATTTGTTATCAAATTAATGTTTGTTGGTCGCATACACATATTTAGCAGATGTTATTGCGGATGTAGCGAAATGCTTGTTTTCCTAGCTCCAACAGTGCAGCAATAACTAACAATACACAACAATACACACAAATCTAAAAGTAATATAATGGAATTAAGAAATATATACAGTACCAGTCAAAAGATTGGACACCTACTCATTCCAGGGTTTTTCTTTATTTTGACTATTGACTATTCTACATTGTAGAATAATAGTGAAGTCAACTCTGAAATAACACATATGGAATCATGTAGTTACCAAAAAAGTGTTAAATCAAAATATACTTTATATTTGAGATTCTTTGAAGTAGCCACCCTTTTTTCTTGATGACAGCTTTGCACACTCACACATATACTATACAGATATGTGTGTATGTGATGGGATGTATAGACATTATGGACAGTATGTGGATAGAATATGTAGTATATCTGAAGAATATGTGGATAGAATAGTATATGTACAGCAATAGTTTAATAGGATGGCCTTGACTAGAATACAGTATATACATATGAATGGGTAAAACAGTATGTCAACATGATTAAATAGACGAGTGTTCCATGTCTATGTACATAGCGCAGCACCCGCTAAGGTACAGGGATGAGTAACCGGGTGGTAGCCGGCTAGTGACTGTGACTAAGTTCAGGGCAGGGTACTGGGTGGATGCCTCTCTGTCCCAGCTTTGATGCACCTGTACTGACCTCACCTTCTGGATGATAACGGGATGAACAGGCCGTTAATGATCGTCTTGGCCTTCCTGTGGCACCGGGTGCTGTAGATGTCCTGATGGGCAGGCATTGTGCTCCCGGATGCGTTGGGCTGACCTCACCACCCTCTGGAGATACCTGCGGTTGCCGACGGTACAGTTGCCGTACCAGGCGGTGATTCAGCCCGACAGGATGCTCTCAATGGTGCATCTGTAAAAGTTTGTGAGGGTCTTAAGGGCCAAGCCAAACATTTCAGCCTCCTGAGATTGAAGGGGCGCTGTTGCGCCTTCTTCACCACATTGTGTGGGTGGGTGGACCATTTCAGATTGCCAGTGATGTGTACGCCGAGGAACTTTCTTTTTGACCATTTTATTGAAAACAATCACAGTAAG
This sequence comes from Brachymystax lenok tsinlingensis, assembly GCA_030435695.1. NCBI lineage: Eukaryota > Metazoa > Chordata > Actinopteri > Salmoniformes > Salmonidae > Brachymystax > Brachymystax lenok. Next base: position 22,294,639 of record CM059795.1, read on the forward strand.
GTACTTAATTGTTACCCAGCAATGATTTGATATTGAGATAAAAACAGCTTCATTGGACCTTTAATACAATATGTTTCTGACCTTAATATGATGCTGTCAGAGGTGGCCATACATCAGGATCAAAGTTTTAAGTATGTGTGAGTAATGCCAAGTAGGGAAAGGTGCAGCGGGCTGCCTTAAATCAATATCCACGTCTTAGGCGCCAGTGGAAATTTGGGTTAATTGCCTTGCTCGGGAAGACAGATTTTTACCTTGTCAGCTCAATGATTCGATCTAGGCCACTAAGCTACCTGCCACCCCATGTCATGGCCTGATGTGATATGGTAGTATGCACAGTAGTATGTAGTGTTGCTATAATGCTATAATGTAGACTCATGTTGTGGTCTCCCCCTCATCTCTCCTCTCGTCTGCACCTTCCCTGCTGGAGTCCATCATTGCTATGTGGGCTGACAGTTCATCTCCTAAGGGGGAGACTGAAGACAAAGCAGACCATCAAAACCTTCCCAAACCTTATGCTTTCAAATGGGCCCCTCTTCCCCCTCCTCCCATCCCCATTTGAACACAAATCCACTTGCTCTATTTCCCACTTGCTGCTTCAAGGGTTAGGGGCCACTCCCATCTTACACTATTGCCTATGATACACTTTGCACTGATACCGAAATGGCACAAAACCTGGCACCAAAACTAGACGCCAATGAAGCAGCATAAAGTTCAGTGATGTGAGCAGTCAGATGGTATCCGAGGAACAGCCAGACCCCCCAGCAGACTGACAGCCTCTCAGACCTGTGCTCGGGAAGGAACAGGAGCATCAATGAGCACAGTTACATGCACACAATAATTAGATTATTGTGGATAGTCAGGTCAATATAATAGTTTGTTTAAAATGTTTACATGCTTTGCATGAAGAATGATTTCCCTAATAATCCTGGTAACATGGACTCATCTTAAATCAGGCTACTGATGGGACTTTTGATAAATGCAGAAATTCAAATAACCATTCTACCAGTGACCATGTTATTTTTGCGTAGACATTTTGATTCTGAATACAGACATAAATTTGTATGTGAAAACTATTTATAACACGCATGCTTTAAGTTTTTCCGTACTGAGTTCACTCGTGCAAAAGAGGGATCTAGTACATGTTGTTGGGCTCCCGAGTGGCGCAGCGGTCTAAGGCCCTGCATCACAGTGCAAGAGGTGTCACTACAGTCCCTGGTTCAAATCCAGGCTGTATCACATCCCATGGGACTTTAGGACGACGCACAATTGGCCCAGTGTCGTCTGTGTCATTTTATTTGACTTGCCTAGTTAAATAAAAATACACAGCTGTAATGCTATTTAAGCTGTTTACTTGTCCAAATAATTAGAAGGAATGCTCGGAAAACCAGGTGTTTTAATCGGCGTATGCTTACTTCGACTATGACCTTACGTCGTTTTAAGATAAGTAGAGTAAGGTGTTTACATAACTAATGCCATGCTCAGCCTTCTGACAAAGTCAGTTTAATATCAAATCATTAGTGTGCATGTCAACGTACTAACAGGCCTGTCGTGCTAATCTGGTATGCTGTCTGTCTGTGTGATTATTACTGTAGCACGGTCTGGACTGGAGGTTAACTCTGATGGGACACAGTCACTGTCTGAGTAGGAATAGTAGTCCAATAGAACATAAGACGTTGTAACTAGTAATAATTTGCTTATATGGTAGGTTCCTAAGTGAGGGGAGCTGCGTTCAGCGAGAGGAGGTAAAACTGTAACAGAGGGTGAAACCCTGGGGGATGTGTGGGCTGGTCAGATGGTTACAGATGTGTTGATGTGGCTGAATAGCCAGGAGGGAGCACCGAGACAGACAGTCAGACTACAACCAATGAGTCTCTGTCTGCTTGGTAATTGCTTCAGGGGACAGATGGAACAAATGGACCAGTGCATGATGACATTTTTACTATAACAGTTTGTTCTGCTCTCGATTAGATTCAGGAGGCTCATTTGGAGTGTCACAGTTATTATATTTATTGTTTCATTTACTGTGTACTCTTGTTTGTATTTGTACTTTCTAGGTTAAACATAGCACACAGCATACTCTTCTGCTCTTGTTGACTAGTGTTGGAGCTGAAACAGCACTTTGAGCTTGCCCCAGCCTGTGTTTGCTTGTATGCTGTCATGTAGTCGGCTTTCCTTCTGCATTTGTCCTGACTGCACAGCACTGACTGCACCCCGTTGCTAACTTCCTTGTGCAGCATCATCATCGACCAGCAGAGGTGCTGTGGGACTGAGCGTCACCCCCTGATGGAACTGGGGGAATATTGAAATATCCACACTGCTTATGGATGCTCAATTAACCAGTGGACAATCACACGCACGTACAAATCTCCCCACCGTAGGCTGGGGTCCAATATGCTAGTCACTGGCTTGGACTTGGGGGTTTGACAGGATCAAAATAAATATGAAAGGAGAAAATCCCAGGTAAAACATTAGAGAACACCTAACCCTGAGAAAGTTGTATTTCTCGGTGGGACAATTAGACAAATTGTAATGCCTAAGACACACCAGAATGGCTTTCCAAGAGGTGTTGAGTGTTCCTGAATGGTCCAGTCAGTCCTGACTTAAATCTGCTTGAAAATCAGTTTTAAATATTGCAGTCCATCAATGATTTCCAACCAAATTTACTGAGCTTGAGCAGTTTTGACAAAAACAATGGATGTATTTTGCCCTAAGAGTTTGGTAGAATCTTTATAAAAAGGATTCACAGGTGTAGTGGTGCTTCCACCAATTATTAACTCTAGGATGTGAAGACATACACAATCAATACAGTGCCTTCATAAAGTATTCATACCACTTGACTTATTTCACATTTTGTTGTGTTATAGCCTGAATTCAAATAGACATTTTTGCACATGTATTGATAATGAAATACAAAAACATCTAATTTACATAAGTATTCACACCCCTGAGTCAACATATATTAGAATCGGCAAGTGGTACCGGAGCGCCAAGTCTAGGTCCAAGAGGCTTCTAAACAGCTTCTACCCCCAAGCCATAAGACTCCTGAACATCTAATCAAATGGCTGCCCAGACTATTTGCATTGCCCCCACCACCCCTAATAAGCGATTCCAGCTGTGAGTCTTTCTGGGTAAGTCTCTAAGAGCTTTGCACACCTGGATAGCGCAATATTTGCCCATTATTCTTTTCACAATTCTTCAAGTTCTGTCAAATTGGTTGTTGATCATTGCTAGTCAACCATTTTCAAGTCTTGCCATAGATTTTCAAGCAGATTTAAGTTAAAACTGTAACTCGGCCATTCAGGAACATTCACTGTCTTCTTAGTAAGCAATTCCTGTGTAGATTTTACCTTGTGTTTTAGGTTAATGTCCTGCTGAAAGGTAAATTAGTGTCCCAGTGTCTGGTGGAAAGCAGACTGAACCAGGTTTTCCTCTAAGATTTTGCCTGTGCTTAGCTCCATTTCATTAATTTTTTTATCCTGAAAGACTCCCCAGTCCTTAAAGATTACAAGCATACCCATAATATGATGCACCCACCACTATGCTTGAACATATGGAGAGTGGTACTCAGTAATGTGTTGTATTGGATTTAACACTTTGCCACATTTTCTGCAGTATTGTGTAATTTATAACTTCACCATGCTCAAAAGGATATTCCCTGTCTTCTTTTTAAATTGTTTCACCCGTCTACCAATAGGTGCCCATCTTTGCGAGGTATTGGAAAACCACCTGGTCCTTGTGCTTGAATCTGTTTTTGAAATTCACTGCTCGACTGAGGGACTTTACAGATCATTGTATGCATGGGGTACAGAGATTAGATAATCGTAAAAAATTCATGTTTAACACTATTGCACACAGAGTAAGTCCAGGCAACTTATTATGTGACTCGTTAAGCACATTTTTACTCCTGAACTTATTTAGGCTTGCCATAACAAAAGGGTTGAATACTTATTGACTCAAGACATTTCAGCTTTTCATTTTTTTGTAATATGTAAAATTTTCTAAAAACATAATTCTACATTGACATTATGGGGGTTTGTGTGTTCAGGCTGTAACACAACAAAATGTGGAAAAAGTAAAGGGGTTTCAATAATTTCTGAAGGCAATGAACAATTTGGAAAAATTGGGCAAATTGCTATCCATAAAAAAACAATATCTTTGTTAAGTAACTACAGTGTATAAAAGCACCATGTATGTAAAATGTGTGTAAATTCTACAGTACCAGTAAAAAGTTTGGACACACCTACTGATTCAAGGGTTTTTCATTATCCTCTTAAGGATCGGACCCTTTTTTTAAATTTTCACCTAAAATGCCATACCCAAATCTAACTGCCTGTAGCTCAGGACCTGAAGCAAGGATATACAGATTCTTGATACCATTTGAAAGGAAACACTTTGAAGTTTGTGGAAATTTGAAATTAATGTAGGAGAATATAACACATTAGATCTGGTAAAAGATAATACAAAGAAAAACATGTTTTTTGTTTTGTTTTTTTGTACCGTCATCTTTGAAATGCAAGAGAAAGGCCAACATTTATTAGTCCAGCCCAGGCGCAATTTAGATTTTAGCCACTAGATGGTAGCAGTGTATATGCAAGGTTTACACTGATCCAATGAACCATTGCATACATGTTCAAAATGTTGTATCAAGACTGCTCAAATGTGCCTAATTGGTTTATTAATACATTTTCAAGTTCATAAGTGTGCACTCTCCTCAAACAATATCATGGTATTCTTTCACTGTGATAGCTACTGTAAATTGGACAGTGCAGTTAGATTAATAACAAGAATTAAAGCTTTCTGCCCATATCAGATATGTCTATGTCCTGGGATTTTTTTGTTGTTACTTACAACCTCATGCTAATCACATTATCCTACATTAGCTCAACCATTCCGCAGGGGGGACACCGATCCCGTAGAGATTATTTTTAATAGTGAAAACATCACAATAGTGAAGACATCACAACTATGAAATAACACATATTGAATCATGTAGCAACCAAAAAAGTGTTAAACAAATCAAAATATATTTTATATTGAGATTCTTCAAAGTAGCCACCTGTTGCCTTGATGACAGCTTTGCATTCTTTCAACCAGCTTCACCTGGAATGCTTTTCCAACTGTCTTGAAGGAGTTCCTACATATGCTGAGCACTTGTTTTCCTTCACTCTGTGGTCCAACTCATCCCAAACCATCTCAATTGGGTTGAGGTCGGGTGATTGTGGAGGCCAGATCATCTGATGCAGCACTCCATCACTCCATCATCATCCTTCTTGGTCAAATAGCCCTTACACAGCCTGGATGTGTGTTTGGTCATTGTCCTGTTGAAAAAAAACAATTATAGTCCCACTAAGCGCAAACCAGATGGGATGGCGTCTCTCTGCAGAATGCTGTGGTAGCCATCCTGGTTAAGTGTGCCTTGAATTCTAAATACATCACAGTGTCACCAGCAAATCACCTCCACACCATCAGACCTCCTCCTCCATGCTTCTCGGTGGGAACTACACATGGAAAGATCATCCGTTCACCTCCGTTCACCTACTCTGCGTCTCACAAAGACACGGCGGTTGGAACCAAAACATTTCTAATTTGGACTCATCAGACCAAAGGATAGATGTTCACCAGTCTAATGTCCATTGCTGGTGTTTCTTGGCCCAAGCAAGTCTCTTCTTATTATTGGTGGTTGCTTTGCAGCAATTTGACCATGAAGGCCTGATTCACACAGTCTCCTCTGTACAGTGGATGTTGAGATGTGTCTGTTACTTGAATTCTGTGAAGCATTTATTTGGGCTGCAATTTCTGAGGCTGTTATCTCTAATGAACTTATCCTCTGCAGCAGAGGTACCTCTGGGTCTTCCTTTCCAGTGGCGACCTCTTGAGAGCCAGTTTCATCATAGCGCTTGATGATTTCTGCGACAGCACTTGCAAAGTTCTTGACATTTTCTGCATTGACTGACCTTCATGTCTTAAAGTACTGATGGACTGTAGTTTCTTTTTGCTTATTTGAGCTGTTTTTGCCGTAATTTGGACTTTTACCAAATAGGGCTTTCTTCTGTATACCACCCCTACAGTATATTGTCACAACACAACTGATTGTTTTAAAGAAATTCCACAAATTAACATTTAACAAGGCACACCTGTTAATTGAAATGCATTCCAGGTGACTACATGAAGCTGGTTGAGAGAATGCCAAGAGTGTGCAAAGCTGCATCAAGGCAAAGGGTGGCTACTTTGAAGAATCTCAAATATAAAATATATTTAGATTTGTTTAACACTTGACATGACATGATTCCATATGTGTCATTTCATAGTTTATGTCTTCGCTATTATTCAACAATGAAGGAAATAGTAAAAATAAAGAAAAACCCTTGAATGAGTAGGTGTGTCGACTCGTACTAGCGACTGTACTATACGTATTGTGTATTTCCTGTGACAGTATGTCTTGATATTTATGTGTGCAGTCTTCCCTCTGTATCATCTCTCACTCTGTATCACTCCTTCTTTGTCTCTCTTCTCTCTGAATCTCTCCCTCAGTGTCTCTCTCCCCTCTTGGTGTCTCTCTCTCACCTCTGTCTCTTTGTATCACTCCCTCAGTGTCTCTCTCCCCTCTTGGTGCGTATTTTTCATCTATCTCTTTCTTCCCGATGGGGGTGTTGTTTATGGACTTTTATAATTTATAACTGAACAGAGTGGATTTAATTTCAGTGCGGAGGCTCGTCAGCAGGGCGCCTTGCTGCAATCAGGAGAATCAGCAATCTGCGAGCGTAGTTGAATGGAAAGTATTATCACCGGCCACAAACAGACACTGTTTCCCCTCAAACTATTCCCCAGACGCTCCTAGACCCCACGTCTTCTCTTTCATTCAACTGCTCTGATTACCCACCCTCTTCTTCTCCTCTCCTTTCCTCCACTACTGGGGCTCACTCCCTCCCACCTCCCATCTTTACTCCTCATTTGGCTCCACTGGTCTGCTCTGTGTTCCATTTGTCACCCCTGTTACTGTTGAGATTTGTATATGGAGCTGAACCATGGGCAAACGCATCAGTGTTTACATGCCACTGATTGGTGAACACTGTATAATTTATTCACATTATAATTTACCAGTCGTTTATTTTGTCTGATCCTTCTTCCTGCTCTTGTTATCTGTGCCTATCCATACTCACGTGGCTTGTTCTCTTCCTGTGTAACATGTTAGACTAGCAGAATATCATTAGATCAGTGCAGCCATCTCAAATCAAATCAAAGTTTATTTGTCACGTGCACAGAATACAACAGGTGTAGACCTTACAGTGAAATGCTTACTTACAGGCTCTAACCAACAGTGCAAAAAAGGTATTATGTGAACAATAAGTAAGGAAAGAAATAAAAACAACAGTAAAAAGACATTGAAAAATAACAGTAGCAAGGCTATAAACGGTAGTGAGGCAATAACAGTAGCCTGTGTTCACAGCTGAGCTGTAGACCCACTGTAATGCACTGGATAGATCCTGCACCATCACATGACTGTAGAAACACACATCCTAACACACCATGCACCTAATGTAAAAACATTACTGCAACAACAACTCCTCACTGCATCGCTTAAATTTTGGTTTGAGTGGTGGTGACATATTTATTCACAAACAATGCAAGCTATAGGCCTGGACAACCAGTGCATGCAAATGAAAACTCTGTTTAAAGTAAGAGGTTTATAAATGTGGGTTGACAGTGTTGCCATTGTTAGAAATTGTGACTTTTGCTTACCATCAGTTATTTTTCTTTGGCCATTGACCTTGTTGTCTTTATTGCTGGTGCCTGGAAAACAAAAAATAGCTCCACCTTCACACACATTCTGTCCACTCACCTGTTTCTTACTCTCCGTCTACCTGTCCTCCCATCACATATTTCCTCAGGCCTTGAGCTGTGTGTGACCCTTCCCTCTTATGAAGGAAGCTCTGGCCAATAATCTACATTTGTCTGTCTGTCTGACTAGTGTTCCTGTGTTGTGTTGACATTGTTTAAACGTACCTCAGTGGAGGTCTTAGTGGCAGGTAGTATAGAGATGCCCGCTTTCTGGCTCTCATAATAAAGAGTCATGATATTTAAACACTGGGCCTTTAATGGGGCCTGCCTGACCTTTGAAGAGAGAAAGGAGAGTTTAAAGTACACAGTTTAATGAATCTGGTGACTTTGACTTATTTTAAACTGTCTGGGTTACAGCTACTACTGCCCACTGTAAGAAATATTATGTCCAAGCGTTACAGTAATTGTGCAGTATGGGGTGAGGCTACATTCAGTCACCAAGGTTAGAGCGATGTTTGAATGGTTCAGCATAATAGCATAAATATTGATAGACTGTAGCATTCAGAAACACTGGATACACATCATGGCTTCTCTCAAATGCTAGTATTGCATTACATACCAGCTTACCGGATCTTCTCAACGATGGCAACCCATATTGTAAATATTGACCTACTTGAATGGTTATACATTAACCAAGGCTATTGAGGTTAGATAGTCTATCTGATGTTACTCCTTGTCTTGTGGACGGGCTTGGCCAGGACTGATGCAGGGATAATGTAGTTGCCTACATACTACAGTTGTGGCCAAAAGTTTTGAGAATGACACAAATATTAATTTCCACAAAGTTTGCTGCTTCAGTGTCTTTAGATATTTTTGTCAGATGTTACTATGGAATACTGAAGTATAATTAGAAGCATTTCATAAGTGTCAAAGGTTTTATTGACAATTACATGAAGTTGATGCAAAGAGTCACAATTTGCAGTGTTGATCCTTCTTTTTCAAGACCTCTGCAATCCGCCCTGGCATGCTGTCAATTAACTTCTGGGCCACATCCTGACTGATGGCAGCCCATTCTTGCATAATCAATGCTTGGAGTTTGTCAGAATTTGTGGATTTTTGTTTGTCCACCCGCCTCTTGAGGATTGACCACAATTTCTCAATGGGATTAAGGTCTGGGGAGTCTCCTGGCCATGGACCCAAAATATCGATATTTTGTTCCCCGAGCCACTTAGTTATCACTTTTGCCTTATGGCAAGATGCTCCATCATGCTGGAAAATACATTGTTCGTCACCAAACTGTACCTGGATGGTTGGGAGAAGTTGCTCTCGGAGGATGTGTTGGTACCATTCTTTATTCATGGCTGTGTTCTTAGGCAAAATTGTGAGTGAGCCCACTCCCTGGGCTGAGAAGCAACCCAACACATGAATGGTCTCAGGATGTTTTACTGTTGGCATGACACAGGACTGATGGTAGCGCTCACCTTGTCTTCTCCGGACAAGCTTTTTTTCCGGATGCCCCAAACAATCGGAAAGGGGATTCATCAGAGAAAATGACTTTACCCCAGTCCTCAGCAGTCCAATCCCTGTACCTTTTGCAGAATATCAGTCTGTCCCTGATGTTTTTCCTGGAGAGAAGTGGCTTCTTTGCTGCCCTTCTTGACACCAGGTCATCCTCCAAAAGTCTTCGCCTCACTGTATGTGCAGATGCACTCACACCTGCCTGCTGCCATTCCTGAGCAAGCTCTCTACTGGTGGTGCCCCGATCCTGCAGCTGAATCGACTTTAGGAGACGGTCCTGGTGCTGCTGGACTTTCTTGGGCGCCCTGAAGCCTTCTTCACAACAATTGAACCGCTCTCCTTGAAGTTCTTGATGATCCGATAAATGGTTGATTTAGGTGCAATCTTACTGGCAGCAATATCCTTGCCTGTGAAGCCCTTTTTGTGCAAATAAATGATGACCTCACGTGTTTCCTTGCAGGTAACCATGGTTGACAGAGGAAGAACAATGATTCCAAGCACCACCCTCCTTTTGAAGCTTCCAGTCTGTTATTCGAACTCAATCAGCATGACAGAGTGATCTCCAGCCTTGTCCTCGTCAACACTCACACCTGTGTTAATGAGAGAATCACTGACATGATGTCAGCTGGTCCTTTTGTGGCAGGGCTGAAATGCAGTGGAAATGTTTTGGGGGATTCAGTTAATTTGCATGGCAAAGAGGGACTTTGCAATTAATTGCAATTCATCTGATCACTCTTCATGACATTCTGGAGTATATGTAAATTGCCATCATACAAACTGAGGCAGCAGACTGTGAAAATTAATATTTGTGTCATTCTCAAAACTTTTGGCCACGACTTTACATACTGTAAACTGTACTTCTGTGTTCCACGAATACCCCAGTACACATAGCAGGTGAAGCCATACTGGATTTAATACATATATGGTGTGACCTGGTCCAGGACAGGTTATGGTCTGCTGCCCTAGGTTGCCCCAGGCTCTTTGATGTGGGCCCTGTGGCGATGTGCTTCTGACACATAGATTCCCTCTGACCAGAGGAGCAGCCAGCTGTCTGTCACAGACACATGAAAGTTCCTCCCTCTGACCCTCCCATGGACCCAGACATACAGTGCCACTTCACTTGGCCAGCACTAATTAATGCCTTGCAATGCCACAGACGTAGACGGAGCGTTTTCTCCCTGCCTGTAATGATTGTGGGGAGAACGGAGCATAGTTTATGGACTGTGAAAAATAACGCTCACTCACCCACAATAAAGCAAAAGACTTCAAAAAGCCACAAGTAGATCATTGATTTTTCTTGGAAGTTTATATATACATGTAAAGGAAATATGTATTTTCTTTTTAGCACATGAAGGCACTGTAGTTTTGGGGAGGCTTTCAGCTGGACAAATTTTACAGAGAACCATCCTTCAGAAAGAACCATTTCACTTCATATTGTCTCTGTGAGGGAACCGTGGTCAAATCTGGCGTGTCCTGTAGGACAGACTCATCTTCATTGGGAGGAGCGTTTAGAAAGCAGAGTAAAGCCCCAGCTTCACAGCACAACTGTGAAATATTTCAGCAAGAGACTCATTGAACAAACCCATGTCCAAAAAGATTTTGGCGCAAAAAGTAGATCGAAAAAAATCTTTCATCATATTGTGGGCGGTCATATTGAAGCAGATGTATTGGAAAATAATCCAGTAATCTGGAGAGTCCAATCCTGTTTGTCTCCCTGGTAACCTGAGTAGCTGGGGATTAAGCTGCAAGAGAGAAAATCACTTTGAAAACACAAGTGCAACTAATGACCTCTTTTCCCCTGGCCTGGCCAGCACGGACGTAGCATACATGGAGCTCACTGTCTCAGGCCAGACCGCCAGGGCCAGCTAGATCCAGTCAGCTCCAGCTTCACAGCATTTTATTTATAGTTTGTACAGTCACACTTAAGCCAAGGTTATGAAGTGTGAAGGAAAAGCAACCAGGGAGGAGAAATGAAAAAAATATATGATTTTCCTCAACACAACGAGGAAAAAAACAAGAGATGAGGGCTTATTTGTCGACCTTGAGAGAGTTTTTAGTAATAAGGGTTTGTTTTTGGTTTGTGTGTGTTTTCTTTGAATGCTGTATGTAGCTAATTTCTGCACTATCCATGAGTTTCAGGTGAAATTTGTATCTAAGGCTTTGTCTCACGTGTTAACTCCCCATGCAGAGGCTTAGGTTGTGTCTTTCCACTATTGTAAATGTGGCATATAATCTTGTTTACATGAAAGGAGAGAATCCACACTGGAAATGTTTTATGTTAATAAACTGCACAAATATGTTACATTTAGAAAATAATTGTGAAGTGTATATCCCATTTAGATTATGGATGTAAAGTATATCCACAAGCCAGCATCTGCTTAAAAAGGTGCACAGTATCCTTAGTCTTTGTGCAGTGTAAGCTCATTCATTTTTTAAATGGGAATATGTAACACTCACCAGATAAACCTCATACAAAGAGTTGCTCTTTAACAGCAATGTGTGAGTGTCTGTGTGCTGTGCTGTTGCGACTCTGCAAGGCTCTAGCCGCTGATTGGGGAAGCACACGCTATTCGCCTCAGAGATCAAAAGGGCTGTCTGAGGAATGACAGGGCAGAGGAGGGAGAGCCCTGGTGCTCCCTGCTTTGAATCATTGATCAAGGTCATTCTTAGTTCATTAATTTCTGCTGAGAGGCCAGCACTCCTCCACACCAGACACACACACACATGCACACACACGACCGAACACACACACGTAAACACACCTAGAGGTGTAGATAAGTGATCAAGACGACAGGTTTCATGAATCTAGTTTGTTGGACTGATTAAGAGTAGTGCAGTGTGTACTCCATGTACAGTATCATGTTCTAATCTGTTTAGCAGCCACAGCCTGTGTGCACCATCACATGCTGCTCGCTAGGCTTTTTCTGATGGTTTCTCTCGTGTAAATTACAAAAAAAATAGCAAATGTCTACTTGTCTTCTAAGTGGAGAATGGAAGACTGTATGAGTCCCATTTTGTAGCAGGGTGTCACGGCAGCTCCCCTCTGTCATGGTCACCACAAGGCAAGGGCTCAGGTCAGACAGAGACAGCCCTGTAATCCAGAAAGCTCTCACACTCAGAGAACAGAACCACTTCCCTGGTTCACACATGATGTGGCACACCTTTTAAGCCCATCTGTCTCTGGCTCAGATGCGCAGAGGAAAAGCTGGCTGTCATGCGAGGTTAATATCGGAGGGTGCAATTGGGCAAGTGCAAGGCATCTGGCCATGGCCCTGGGAGCTCCGAGGGGTAGAGAGTAAAGATTTTGTCATCCTCCGCATGGACAAGACGGGATCAGTGAGCTGTGCGTGATCTCAGGCGCGCTGCTTGTGCTGAGCTAATGCCTTGCCAAGTGCAGTACATACTGTAACTCTACTATGTCAGGTCACTGCAGTGGAGACCTCATTCCCCCCTCGCCTGGCTCCTTGCAATGCTGGGAAGGGATTTGTCTCAGATGCAGGACTGTGCATCCTTATTGTAGTGTTGGATTCCCTTTCTGTGGCAGATGTATACAACGGAATGATGGAGCTAGCTAGAGATGTAGTTTAGGAGGGAAATGTATCTGCTATGTGTAGTGTTGGCCAATGATTTCCTGACCCCTATCACTAGTGGAATGAATGAGAGCAGTCTGTGATTTTCACCAGTTAAGCTGATCATAGGCGTACATCAGACATTTACTGTGTGTTGTTGTTTATGTGGCGTAATTTCAGTAAATGCTTTTTCATACATTTTATACAACCCATTACGGTTCAGAACAATAAAGCCAGTTCACTCTAAATCTCTTAACTATACCCTTTGAGTGCATAGCCATATGGAAGCATTTTGATGGCATAACAATGCCTATAGTACAGTTAGTTGATTGCTTATAGGTTTGTCTGTTGCTGCAGAGATTTATTTCTGTAGAATAAAACGAAATGACCCAAAATATGGAAAAGGAGTACGCATAAAACAAAGCAGTTTACAGTATGGCCTGTGTCAATGTCTATATTTTTGTCACTGTCGATATCATTTGAATATAGTGACAGATGCTTCATGAGACAGGCGCTGTCCATCAGGGATTCATTTGTTAATAATTCTGTGAAAAGCTCTAAAATAAAGCTTTGAACTCAAACACCCACCCATCACTGGCAGCAGCAACAGCAGCATAGGAGTGTGGAGATTATTACTTGGTGCAGGCTGTCACGTTATAAGTCACGTTAATTACTGCAAACTGTGCAGATCTGACCACCAGCTGGGCTGAGGTGGGGTACGATGGGCTGGGGTAGGATGGGCTATGGTGGGGTGGGGTAGGGTAGGGCTGGTCTAGTCTGGACTGGGATTAGATATTCACATTTCTGAACACCTCTGAAACCATTGTTTGGTTCTTCTTTTTTGACAGCTTTGGTATTCCATTAAATATGTAGACAAAGTGTTTATTTGTGTGATGGTCTGAGAGACTGTATAATTACTGGGTCAGGGCCCTCTCACACATGGCTCAGGCTCAGCCCAGTGACCCCAGGCTCATGTATAATTTAGCACTCTGCTACACTGCTTCTTGGATTAGGGACAACAAACTAGCCACAGAGAAGGACAGCACAGTCCCCATGTAAACAATGGAGAAAGGGAGGTGAGGGTGCAAGGCTGAGGCTGTGTCTGTCCCCCCACCCCTCCCTACCCCAGCCCTTTTCTCTGCTGTGATGGCGCCTACCCAACAGCCAAGACAGATCGCTTGCCAGCCAGTAATATGTATTAAGCGGTCTCTCTGTGACATTTTGCTTACTGTTCGCTGCAGGCTTCCTGCCGGTCCCTAACACATTGTGTTTTTGATTTTGCAGACAGTTGTATGGAGAGAAGAAGAAGAGGGGGAAAAGGAGACAGAAAAAGCTAAGGTTACAGGCCTGGCGTACAGTATCTCGTGTCAAATTATTCCATATTGGCACAGCTACATGGTGACGCACTGTGCTTGTAGCTCATTAAAGGAGAGGCCTGGTGCTTGTCTCTGTAATCATCAGAGCTGCCTGCCTGTCTGCCTGCCTGCCTGTCGTCCTTCCTCTCTTTTCTTCTGTGTCTGGAGAGGCCAGCTCGGCCCGGCTCAGCCGCCTCCACAATCACAGTCAATGTTTTCAATAAAACCACTTGACTGAATTCCTTCCTCCACCGTATTAAAGGAGCCTGTAGCTACAAGGCAGGAAGGAGGCCTGATAATCATGACTTGGAAAGATTTCAAAAACTCAAAAAGATTTTGAAATCTGCACGCTCAAAGGTTTTATGTAGCCATTTAGTTTAGAATTACAATGCATTAAAAACACGCTCCACATTTTTCTTGTTATAGTCGAGTGTCCAGCCTGCTGCAGGGGATGGAGGGTGGGGCTGTGGCCGCTGCTCTCCTACTAGGAAATCTGGCACTACCCTACCCTGCCTTCTGCCCGGTTTATGCCTTGGCACTCATGAATATGTTATTGCGTGCTCAGGAGAATTACACAAAGGAAAAGACAATCGAAGCGAACGGAATGCAGCGCTCTTAAAGTCATAATGGAATAAATGAAGGGATCTGTGATTGTGGGGATTGCGTCCCACCCCTGTCCATATTATAGCTCTTCGCACATCAACCATGTCGACTCATTCTACACTGAGAGGTCTCTGCCTAATTAGCTGGGCTACACCCCCCGCTTAAATTACTATGCACATTATTATTATGCACATGGGCAATGACCCCAATAGACTGTCACAATCAACTGTCTGTCTCAATCACTATACATTTTAGAGAGGCATTATTCAATGCCACTTTGGATGGTAGGTCTAATTACTTCTTAGAGCACGTTAAAAATGGCACCCTGGTTCCAGGTTCAATCTCCCTGCTTTATGTATGTAAACTGATTCATATTGACATCGTATTGAAATGACTGGCGTGGGATCAGTCCTCATTGTTCCTCTATAATCGTGGCCACAAGAGCGTGTGTGTGTGTACTACTCTCTCGTTCCTTGTAACTAGTTCAAATGTAACACCACTCACATCACCTCCCAGCCTTTGTATTGAGCAGGCTAAACGGTAGAGAATAGGAGCCTCAGTGTTTTGTGTGAGGATTATGTAAATGAGGTGATGACCACAACAAGGCTCATAAAAACCTGTCTCAGTAAATTAGCGGAAGATTCTGCCAGAAACAGCTGTCATGTTTTAATCAGACGTCTGCTTAGCTATATTTTCTTAGCTAAACTGAGATGCTCCCCTTACTGGCCTGACCCTATTTATTCCCCCACGGCTTAACCCCTTGGTGTTTGGGAGAATCATTTTGTATGTTTTTATTGGGTGAGTGTGGGGCCAAGTGGAGAGGGGAGGGGTCAATCTCTTGTGTCACCTCAACACACTCTGTAGAGTACCATGGAAGATGTGCTGCTGTGGGGATGGTAGTGCCTTCTATGAGGAGCATATCTTGAGGATGCAGTAGACTTAGGTCTGAGTTTGTGTTTTGTAGGGTGGCTGCCTGCCTCTCCATCTCTTGACCCTCTCTCTTAGCTCAACCATTGATCAAATATCGTCTAAACAATCCCATATGGTGTGTGTGTGTGTGGTTGAACGCTGAGCAGACACCTCGCCCTAAGGGGTTAATGAGTACCCTGAGCCGTGCCGATCTCACAGCTTTAGAGGCCCTTAATCTGTAAGCTTGATTACCTCTCAGTACGGGCAGTGATTCACCCCCCCACACCCCCCAAACACCCTCAAGCCCTCACCACAACCGAACACAACACAGCAGGACCTCTGCGCTGCGACAGCATTAGTGGCACGGCGCCCAGTCCAGCTTTACAGAACAGAAATCACTGGGAGAGAAAGGAGAGGCAGAAGGCTGGGACCTGGAGACTGACTGACTGACTGACTGCCTTGAGATCGTTAGCAGGCATGACATGGGCTGCAACATAACGGGCTACAACATGACAGAGACTTCTGCAACATGACAGAGACTTCTACAAAATGACAGGGACTTCTGCAACATGACAGAGACTTCTGCAACATATCAGAGACTTCTGCAACATGACAGAGACTTCTACAACATGACAGAGACTTCTGCAACATGACAGAGACTTCATCAACATGACAGGGACTTGTGCAACATGACAGAGACTTCTACAACATGACAGAGACTTCTGCAACATGACAGAGACTTCTGCAACATGACAGAGACTTCTGCAACATGACAGAGACTTCTACAACATGACAGAGACTTCTGCAACATGACGGAGACTTCTACAACATGACAGAGACTTCTACAACATGACAGAGACTTCTGCAACATGACAGAGACTTCTGCAACATGACAGGAGACTTCTGCAACATGACAGAGACCTCTGCAACATGACAGAGACTTCTACAACATGACAGAGACTTCAGCAACATGACAGGGGATACAAAATAACAGGTGCTAAAAAAACAACATTACAGGGGCTATAACAACATGACAGGGACTAAAACAACATGACAGGGGCTACAACAACATGACAGGGACTATAACAACATGACAGGGACTAAAACAACATGACAGGGGCTACAACAACATGACAGGGACTATAACAACATGACAGGGACTATAACAACATGACAGGGGTTACAACAAAATGACAGGGGCTACAACAACATGACAGGGACAATAACAATATGACAGGGGCTACTACAACATGAGAGGGACAATGACAACAACATTACAGGGGCTACTAAAACATGACAGGGAATACCACAAAATGACAGGGGCTACTACAACATGACAGGGGCTACTACAACATGACAGGGACTATAACAACATGACAGGGGCTACTACAACATGACAGGGGCTGCTACAACATGCCAGGGACTATAACAACATGACAGGGGCTACTACAACATGACAGGGACTATAACAACATGACAGGGGCTACTACAACATGACAGGGACTATAACAACATGACAGGGACTATAACAACATGACAGGGGCTACTACAACATGACAGGGGCTGCTACAACATGCCAGGGACTATAACAACATGACAGGGGCTACTACAACATGACAGGGACTATAAAACCATGACAGGGGCTATAACAACATGACAGGGACTATAACAACATGACAGGGACTATAACAACATGACAGGGGCTACAACAACATGACAGGGGCTATAACATCATGCCAGGGACTATAACAACATGACAGGGACTATAACAACATGACAGGGACTATAACAACATGACAGGGGCTACAACAACATGACAGGGGCTACTACAACATGACAGGGACTATAACATCATGACAGGGGCTACTACAACATGACAGAGACTATAACAACATTACAGGGGCTACAACAACATGACAGGGGCTACTATAACATGACAGGGACTATAACAACATGTCAGGGACTAAAACATCATGACAGGGGCTACTACAACATGACAGGGACTATAACAACATGACAGGGACTATAACAACATAACAGGGACTATAACAACATGACAGGGACTATAACAACATGACAGGGACTAAAACATAATGACAGGGGCTACAACAACATGACGGGGGTTACAACAAAATGACAGCGGCTACAACAACATGACAGGGACAATAACAACATGACAGGGGTTACTACAACATGAGAGGGACAATGACAAAATGACAGGGGCTACAACAACATGACAGGGGCTACTACAACATGACAGGGAATACCACAAAATGACAGGGGCTACAACAACATGACAGGGACTATAACAACATGACAGGGGCTACTACAACATGACAGGGACTATAACAACATGACAGGGGCCACTTCAACATGACAGGGACTAAAACAACATGACAGGGGCTACTACAACATGACAGGGACTATAACAACATGACAGGGGCTACTACAACATGACAGGGACTATAACAACATGACAGGGACTAAAACATCATGACAGGGGCTACAACAACATGACAGGGACTATCAACATGACAGGGGCTACTACAACATGACAGGGGCTGCTACAACATGCCAGGGACTATAACAACATGACAGGGGCTACTACAACATGACAGGGACTATAACAACATGACAGGGGCTACTACAACATGACAGGGACTATAACAACATGACAGGGACTATAACAACATGACAGGGGCTACAACAACATGACAGGGGCTATAACATCATGCCAGGGACTGTAACAACATGACAGGGACTATAACAACATGACAGGGACTATAACAACATGACAGGGACTATAACAACATGACAGGGGCTACAACAACATGACAGGGGCTACTACAACATGACAGGGACTATAACATCATGACAGGGGCTACTACAACATGACAGAGACTATAACAACATGACAGGGGCTACAACAACATGACAGGGGCTACTACAACATGACAGGGACTATAACAACATGTCAGGGACTAAAACATCATGACAGGGGCTACTACAACATGACAGGGACTATAACAACATGACAGGGACTATAACAACATGACAGGGACTATAACAACATGACAGGGACTAAAACATCATGACAGGGGCTACAACAACATGACGGGGGTTACAACAAAATGACAGCGGCTACAACAACATGACAGGGACAATAACAACATGACAGGGGTTACTACAACATGAGAGGGACAATGACAACAACAATACAGGGGCTACTACAACATGACAGGGAATACCACAACATGACAGGGGCTACAACAACATGACAGGGGCTACTACAACATGACAGGGAATACCACAAAATGACAGGGGCTACAACAACATGACAGGGACTATAACAACATGACAGGGGCTACTACAACATGACAGGGACTAAAACAACATGACAGGGGCTACTACAACATGACAGGGACTATAACAACATGACAGGGGCTACTACAACATGACAGGGACTATAACAACATGACAGGGACTAAAACATCATGACAGGGGCTACAACAACATGACAGGGACTATAACAACATGACAGGGGCTACTACAACATGACAGGGACTATAACAACATGACAGGGTCTAGAAAATCATGACAGGGGCTACAGCAACATGACAGGGACTATAACAACATGACAGGGGCTACTACAACATGACAGGGACTATAACAACATGACAGGGCAACTACAACATGACAGGGACTATAACAACATGACAGGGGCTACTACAACAGGACAGGGACTATAACAACAATACAGGGGCTACTACAACATGACAGAGACTATAACAACATGACAGGGACTATAACAACATGACAGGGGCTACTACAAAATGAGAAGGACAATGACAACAACATTACAGGGGCTACAACAACATGACAGGGAATACCACAAAATGACAGGGGCTACTACAACATGACAGGGAATACCACAAAATGACAGGGGCTACAACAACATGACAGGGGCTTCTACAACATGACAGGGACTATAACAACATGACAGGGGCTACTACAACATGACAGGACTATAACAACATGACAGGGGCTACTACAACATGACAGGGACTATAACAACATGACAAGGACTATAACAACATGACAGGGACTACAACAACATGACAGAGACTATAACAACATGACAGTGGCTAAAACAACATGACAGGGACTATAACAACATGACAGGGACTATAACAACATGACAGGGACTACAAAACATGACAGGGACTACAACAACATGACAGGGGTTACAACAACATGACAGGGACTATAACAACATGACAGGGACTAAAACATCATGACAGGGGCTACAACAACATGACAGGGACTATAAAAACATGACAGGAGCAACTACAACATGACAGGGACTATAACAACATGACAGGGGCTACTACAACATGACAGGGACTATAACAACATGACAGGGGCAACTACAACATGACAGGGACTATAACAACATGACAGGGGCTACTACAACAGGAAAGGGACTATAACAACAATACAGGGGCTACTACAACATGACAGGGACTATAACAACATGACAGGGACTATAACAACATGACAGGGGCTACTACAAAATGAGAAGGACAATGACAACAACATTACAGGGGCTACAACAACATGACAGGGA
This sequence comes from Brachymystax lenok tsinlingensis, assembly GCA_030435695.1. Classification (NCBI taxonomy): domain Eukaryota; kingdom Metazoa; phylum Chordata; class Actinopteri; order Salmoniformes; family Salmonidae; genus Brachymystax; species Brachymystax lenok. The sequence continues at coordinate 22,314,999 of CM059795.1, forward strand.
ATACCACAAAATGACAGGGGCTACTACAACATGACAGGGAATACCACAAAATGACAGGGGCTACAACAACATGACAGGGGCTACTACAACATGACAGGGACTATAACAACATGACAGGGAATACCACAAAATGACAGGGGCTACAACAACATGACAGGGGCTACTACAACATGACAGGGACTATAACAACATGACAGGGGCTACTACAACATGACAGGGACTATAACAACATGACAGGGGCTACTACAACATGACAGGGACTATAACAACATGACAGGGGCTACTACAACATGACAGGGACTAAAACAACATGACAGGGGCTACTACAACATGACAGGGACTATAACAACATGACAGGGGCTACTACAACATGGCAGGGACTATAACAACATGACAGGGGCTACTACAACATGACAGGGGCTGCTACAACATGCCAGGGACTATAACAACATGACAGGGGCTACTACAACATGACAGGGACTATAACAACATGACAGGGGCTACTACAACATGACAGGGACTATAACAACATGACAGGGACTATAACAACATGACAGGGGCTACAACAACATGACAGGGGCTATAACATCATGCCAGGGACTGTAACAACATGACAGGGACTATAACAACATGACAGGGACTATAACAACATGACAGGGACTATAACAACATGACAGGGGCTACAACAACATGACAGGGGCTACTACAACATGACAGGGACTATAACATCATGACAGGGACTACTACAACATGACAGAGACTATAACAACATGACAGGGGCTACAACAACATGACAGGGGCTACTACAACATGACAGGGACTATAACAACATGTCAGGGACTAAAACATCATGACAGGGGCTACTACAACATGACAGGGACTGTAACAACATGACAGGGACTATAACAACATGACAGGGACTAAAACATCATGACAGGGGCTACAACAACATGACGGGGGTTACAACAAAATGACAGCGGCTACAACAACATGACAGGGACAATAACAACATGACAGGGGTTACTACAACATGAGAGGGACAATGACAACAACAATACAGGGGCTACTACAACATGACAGGGAATACCACAAAATGACAGGGGCTACAACAACATGACAGGGGCTACTACAACATGACAGGGAATACCACAAAATGACAGGGGCTACAACAACATGACAGGGACTATAACAACATGACAGGGGCTACTACAACATGACAGGGACTATAACAACATGACAGGGGCTACTACAACATGACAGGGACTAAAACAACATGACAGGGGCTACTACAACATGACAGGGACTATAACAACATGACAGGGGCTACTACAACATGACAGGGACTATAACAACATGACAGGGACTAAAACATCATGACAGGGGCTACAACTACATGACAGGGACTATAACAACATGACAGGGGCTACTACAACATGCCAGGGACTATAACAACATGACAGGGTCTAAAAATCATGACAGGGCTACAGCAACATGACAGGGACTACAACAACATGACAGGGGCTACTACAACATGACAGGGACTATAACAACATGACAGGGGCAACTACAACATGACAGGGACTATAACAACATGACAGGGGCTACTACAACAGGACAGGGACTATAACAACAATACATTGGCTACTACAACATGACAGGGACTATAACAACATGACAGGGACTATAACAACATGACAGGGGCTACTACAAAATGAGAAGGACAATGACAACAACATTACAGGGGCTACAACAACATGACAGGGAATACCACAAAATGACAGGGGCTACTACAACATGACAGGGAATACCACAAAATGACAGGGGCTACAACAACATGACAGGGGCTACTACAACATGACAGGGACTATAACAACATGACAGGGAATACCACAAAATGACAGGGGCTACAACAACATGACAGGGGCTACTACAACATGACAGGGACTATAACAACATGACAGGGGCTACTACAACATGACAGGGACTATAACAACATGACAGGGGCTACTACAACATGACAGGGACTATAACAACATGACAAGGACTATAACAACATGACAGGGACTACAACAACATGACAGAGACTATAACAACATGACAGGAGCAACTACAACATGACAGGGACTATAACAACATGACAGGGACTACAACAACATGACAGGGGTTACAACAACATGACAGGGACTATAACAACATGACAGGGACTAAAACATCATGACAGGGGCTACAACAACATGACAGGGACTATAAAAACATGACAGGAGCAACTACAACATGACAGGGACTATAACAACATGACAGGGGCTACTACAACAGGACAGGGACTATAACAACAATACAGGGGCTACTACAACATGACAGGGACTATAACAACATGACAGGGACTATAACAACATGACAGGGGCTACTACAAAATGAGAAGGACAATGACAACAACATTACAGGGGCTACAACAACATGACAGGGAATACCACAAAATGACAGGGGCTACTACAACATGACAGGGAATACCACAAAATTACAGGGGCTACAACAACATGACAGGGGCTACTACAACATGACAGGGACTATAACAACATGACAGGGGCTACTACAACATGACAGGGACTATAACAACATGACAGGGGCTACTACAACATGACAGGGACAATAACAACATGACAGGGACTATAACAACATGACAGGGACTACAACAACATGACAGAGACTATAACAACATGACAGTGGCTAAAACAACATGACAGGGACTATAACAACATGACAGGGACTATAACAACATGACAGGGACTACAAAAACATGACAGGGACTACAACAACATGACAGGGGTTACAACAACATGACAGGGACTATAACAACATGACAGGGACTAAAACATCATGACAGGGGCTACAACAACATGACAGGGACTATAAAAACATGACAGGGGCTACTACAACATGACAGGGAATACCACAAAATGACAGGGGCTACAACAACATGACAGGGGCTACTACAACATGACAGGGACTATAACAACATGACAGGGGCTATAACAACATGCCAGGGACTATAACAACATGACAGGGGCTACAACAACATGACAGGGACTATAACAACATGACAGGGGCTACAACAACATGACAGGGACTATAACAACATGACAGGGGCTACAACAACATGACAGGGACTATAACAACATGACAGGGGCTACAACAACATGACCGGGACTATAACAACATGACAGTGGCTAAAACAACATGACAGGGACTATAACAACATGACAGGGACTATAACAACATGACAGGGACTATAAAAACATGACAGGGGCTACAAAAACATGACAGCGACTACAACAACATGACAGGGGTTACAACAACATGACAGGGATTATAACAACATGACAGGGACTAAAACATCATGACAGGGGCTACAACAACATGACAGGGACTATAAAAACATGACAGGGGCTACTACAACATGAGAGGGACAATGACAACAACATTAGAGGGCTACTACAACATGACAGGGAATACCACAAAATGACAGGGGCTACAACAACATGACAGGGGCTACTACAACATGAGAGGGACAATGACAACAACATTACAGGGGCTACTACAACATGACAGGGAATACCACAAAATGACAGGGGCTACAACAACATGACAGGGGCTACTACAACATGACAGGGACTATAACAACATGACAGGGACTAAAACATCATGACAGGGACTATAACAACATGACAAGGACTATAACAACATGACAGGGACTATAACATCATGACAGGGACTAATACAACATGACAGGGACTATAACAACATGACAAGGACTATTATAACATGACAGGGACTAAAACATCATGACAGGGACTATAACAACATGACAAGGACTATAACAACATGACAAGGACTATAACAACATGACAGGGGCTACTACAACATGACAGGGACTATAACAACATGACAGGGACTAAAACATCATGACAGGGGCTACAACAACATGACAGGGACTATCAACATGACAGGGGCTACTACAACATGACAGGGGCTGCTACAACATGCCAGGGACTATAACAACATGACAGGGGCTACTACAACATGACAGGGACTATAACAACATGACAGGGGCTACTACAACATGACAGGGACTATAACAACATGACAGGGACTATAACAACATGACAGGGGCTACAACAACATGACAGGGGCTATAACATCATGCCAGGGACTGTAACAACATGACAGGGACTATAACAACATGACAGGGACTATAACAACATGACAGGGACTATAACAACATGACAGGGGCTACAACAACATGACAGGGGCTACTACAACATGACAGGGACTATAACATCATGACAGGGGCTACTACAACATGACAGAGACTATAACAACATGACAGGGGCTACAACAACATGACAGGGGCTACTACAACATGACAGGGACTATAACAACATGTCAGGGACTAAAACATCATGACAGGGGCTACTACAACATGACAGGGACTATAACAACATGACAGGGACTATAACAACATGACAGGGACTATAACAACATGACAGGGACTAAAACATCATGACAGGGGCTACAACAACATGACGGGGTTACAACAAAATGACAGCGGCTACAACAACATGACAGGGACAATAACAACATGACAGGGGTTACTACAACATGAGAGGGACAATGACAACAACAATACAGGGGCTACTACAACATGACAGGGAATACCACAACATGACAGGGGCTACAACAACATGACAGGGGCTACTACAACATGACAGGGAATACCACAAAATGACAGGGGCTACAACAACATGACAGGGACTATAACAACATGACAGGGGCTACTACAACATGACAGGGACTAAAACAACATGACAGGGGCTACTACAACATGACAGGGACTATAACAACATGACAGGGGCTACTACAACATGACAGGGACTATAACAACATGACAGGGACTAAAACATCATGACAGGGGCTACAACAACATGACAGGGACTATAACAACATGACAGGGGCTACTACAACATGACAGGGACTATAACAACATGACAGGGTCTAGAAAATCATGACAGGGGCTACAGCAACATGACAGGGACTATAACAACATGACAGGGGCTACTACAACATGACAGGGACTATAACAACATGACAGGGGCAACTACAACATGACAGGGACTATAACAACATGACAGGGGCTACTACAACAGGACAGGGACTATAACAACAATACAGGGGCTACTACAACATGACAGAGACTATAACAACATGACAGGGACTATAACAACATGACAGGGGCTACTACAAAATGAGAAGGACAATGACAACAACATTACAGGGGCTACAACAACATGACAGGGAATACCACAAAATGACAGGGGCTACTACAACATGACAGGGAATACCACAAAAAGACAGGGGCTACAACAACATGACAGGGGCTTCTACAACATGACAGGGACTATAACAACATGACAGGGGCTACTACAACATGACAGGGACTATAACAACATGACAGGGGCTACTACAACATGACAGGGACTATAACAACATGACAAGGACTATAACAACATGACAGGGACTACAACAACATGACAGAGACTATAACAACATGACAGTGGCTAAAACAACATGACAGGGACTATAACAACATGACAGGGACTATAACAACATGACAGGGACTACAAAAACATGACAGGGACTACAACAACATGACAGGGGTTACAACAACATGACAGGGACTATAACAACATGACAGGGACTAAAACATCATGACAGGGGCTACAACAACATGACAGGGACTATAAAAACATGACAGGAGCAACTACAACATGACAGGGACTATAACAACATGACAGGGGCTACTACAACATGACAGGGACTATAACAACATGACAGGGGCAACTACAACATGACAGGGACTATAACAACATGACAGGGGCTACTACAACAGGAAAGGGACTATAACAACAATACAGGGGCTACTACAACATGACAGGGACTATAACAACATGACAGGGACTATAACAACATGACAGGGGCTACTACAAAATGAGAAGGACAATGACAACAACATTACAGGGGCTACAACAACATGACAGGGAATACCACAAAATGACAGGGGCTACTACAACATGACAGGGAATACCACAAAATGACAGGGGCTACAACAACATGACAGGGGCTACTACAACATGACAGGGACTATAACAACATGACAGGGAATACCACAAAATGACAGGGGCTACAACAACATGACAGGGGCTACTACAACATGACAGGGACTATAACAACATGACAGGGGCTACTACAACATGACAGGGACTATAACAACATGACAGGGGCTACTACAACATGACAGGGACTATAACAACATGACAGGGGCTACTACAACATGACAGGGACTAAAACAACATGACAGGGGCTACTACAACATGACAGGGACTATAACAACATGACAGGGGCTACTACAACATGGCAGGGACTATAACAACATGACAGGGGCTACTACAACATGACAGGGGCTGCTACAACATGCCAGGGACTATAACAACATGACAGGGGCTACTACAACATGACAGGGACTATAACAACATGACATGGGCTACTACAACATGACAGGGACTATAACAACATGACAGGGACTATAACAACATGACAGGGGCTACAACAACATGACAGGGGCTATAACATCATGCCAGGGACTGTAACAACATGACAGGGACTATAACAACATGACAGGGACTATAACAACATGACAGGGACTATAACAACATGACAGGGGCTACAACAACATGACAGGGGCTACTACAACATGACAGGGACTATAACATCATGACAGGGACTACTACAACATGACAGAGACTATAACAACATGACAGGGGCTACAACAACATGACAGGGGCTACTACAACATGACAGGGACTATAACAACATGTCAGGGACTAAAACATCATGACAGGGGCTACTACAACATGACAGGGACTGTAACAACATGACAGGGACTATAACAACATGACAGGGACTAAAACATCATGACAGGGGCTACAACAACATGACGGGGGTTACAACAAAATGACAGCGGCTACAACAACATGACAGGGACAATAACAACATGACAGGGGTTACTACAACATGAGAGGGACAATGACAACAACAATACAGGGGCTACTACAACATGACAGGGAATACCACAAAATGACAGGGCTACAACAACATGACAGGGGCTACTACAACATGACAGGGAATACCACAAAATGACAGGGGCTACAACAACATGACAGGGACTATAACAACATGACAGGGGCTACTACAACATGACAGGGACTATAACAACATGACAGGGGCTACTACAACATGACAGGGACTAAAACAACATGACAGGGGCTACTACAACATGACAGGGACTATAACAACATGACAGGGGCTACTACAACATGACAGGGACTATAACAACATGACAGGGACTAAAACATCATGACAGGGGCTACAACTACATGACAGGGACTATAACAACATGACAGGGGCTACTACAACATGCCAGGGACTATAACAACATGACAGGGTCTAAAAAATCATGACAGGGGCTACAGCAACATGACAGGGACTACAACAACATGACAGGGGCTACTACAACATGACAGGGACTATAACAACATGACAGGGGCAACTACAACATGACAGGGACTATAACAACATGACAGGGGCTACTACAACAGGACAGGGACTATAACAACAATACATTGGCTACTACAACATGACAGGGACTATAACAACATGACAGGGACTATAACAACATGACAGGGGCTACTACAAAATGAGAAGGACAATGACAACAACATTACAGGGGCTACAACAACATGACAGGGAATACCACAAAATGACAGGGGCTACTACAACATGACAGGGAATACCACAAAATGACAGGGGCTACAACAACATGACAGGGGCTACTACAACATGACAGGGACTATAACAACATGACAGGGAATACCACAAAATGACAGGGGCTACAACAACATGACAGGGGCTACTACAACATGACAGGGACTATAACAACATGACAGGGGCTACTACAACATGACAGGGACTATAACAACATGACAGGGGCTACTACAACATGACAGGGACTATAACAACATGACAAGGACTATAACAACATGACAGGGACTACAACAACATGACAGAGACTATAACAACATGACAGGAGCAACTACAACATGACAGGGACTATAACAACATGACAGGGACTACAACAACATGACAGGGGTTACAACAACATGACAGGGACTATAACAACATGACAGGGACTAAAACATCATGACAGGGGCTACAACAACATGACAGGGACTATAAAAACATGACAGGAGCAACTACAACATGACAGGGACTATAACAACATGACAGGGGCTACTACAACAGGACAGGGACTATAACAACAATACAGGGGCTACTACAACATGACAGGGACTATAACAACATGACAGGGACTATAACAACATGACAGGGGCTACTACAAAATGAGAAGGACAATGACAACAACATTACAGGGGCTACAACAACATGACAGGGAATACCACAAAATGACAGGGGCTACTACAACATGACAGGGAATACCACAAAATTACAGGGGCTACAACAACATGACAGGGGCTACTACAACATGACAGGGACTATAACAACATGACAGGGGCTACTACAACATGACAGGGACTATAACAACATGACAGGGGCTACTACAACATGACAGGGACAATAACAACATGACAGGGACTATAACAACATGACAGGGACTACAACAAAATGACAGAGACTATAACAACATGACAGTGGCTAAAACAACATGACAGGGACTATAACAACATGACAGGGACTATAACAACATGACAGGGACTACAAAAACATGACAGGGACTACAACAACATGACAGGGGTTACAACAACATGACAGGGACTATAACAACATGACAGGGACTAAAACATCATGACAGGGGCTACAACAACATGACAGGGACTATAAAAACATGACAGGGGCTACTACAACATGACAGGGAATACCACAAAATGACAGGGGCTACAACAACATGACAGGGGCTACTACAACATGACAGGGACTATAACAACATGACAGGGGCTATAACAACATGCCAGGGACTATAACAACATGACAGGGCTACAACAACATGACAGGGACTATAACAACATGACAGGGGCTACAACAACATGACAGGGACTATAACAACATGACAGGGGCTACAACAACATGACAGGGACTATAACAACATGACAGGGGCTACAACAACATGACCGGGACTATAACAACATGACAGTGGCTAAAACAACATGACAGGGACTATAACAACATGACAGGGACTATAACAACATGACAGGGACTATAAAAACATGACAGGGGCTACAAAAACATGACAGCGACTACAACAACATGACAGGGGTTACAACAACATGACAGGGATTATAACAACATGACAGGGACTAAAACATCATGACAGGGGCTACAACAACATGACAGGGACTATAAAAACATGACAGGGGCTACTACAACATGAGAGGGACAATGACAACAACATTAGAGGGGCTACTACAACATGACAGGGAATACCACAAAATGACAGGGGCTACAACAACATGACAGGGGCTACTACAACATGAGAGGGACAATGACAACAACATTACAGGGGCTACTACAACATGACAGGGAATACCACAAAATGACAGGGGCTACAACAACATGACAGGGGCTACTACAACATGACAGGGACTATAACAACATGACAGGGACTAAAACATCATGACAGGGACTATAACAACATGACAAGGACTATAACAACATGACAGGGACTATAACATCATGACAGGGACTAATACAACATGACAGGGACTATAACAACATGACAAGGACTATTATAACATGACAGGGACTAAAACATCATGACAGGGACTATAACAACATGACAAGGACTATAACAACATGACAAGGACTATAACAACATGACAGGGACTATAACATCATGACAGGGACTCAAACAACATGACAGGGGCTACAACAACATGACAGGGACTATAACAACATGACAGGGACAAAAACAACATGAAAAGGACTAAAACAACATGACAGGGACTATAACAACAAGACAAGGACTATAACAACATGACAAGGACGATTACAACATGAAAGGGACTCAAACAACATGACAGGGGCTACTACAACATGACAGGGACTATAACAACATGACAGGGGCTACAACAACATGATAGGGGCTATAACAACATGACAGGGACTACAACAACATGACAGGGGCTACTACAACATGACAGGGGCTACTACAACATGACAGGGACTATAACAACATGACAGGGGCTACAAGAACATGACGGGCTACAACAACATGACAGGGGCTACAACAAAATGACAGGGGCTTCAACAACATGACAGGGACTATAACAACATGACAGGGGCTACAAGAACATGACAGGGACTATAACAACATGACAGGGGCTACAAGAACATGACAGGGACTATAACAACATGACAGGGACTAAAACATAATGACAGGGGCTACAACAACATGACAGGGACTATAACAACATGACAGGGACTAAAACAACATTACAGGGGCTACAACAACATGACAGGGACTATAACAACATGACAGGGACTATAACAACATGACAGGGGTTACAACAAAATGACAGTGGCTACAACAACATGACAGGGACTATAACATCATGACAGGGGCTACTACAACATGACAGGGGCTGCTACAACATGCCAGGGACTATAACAACATGACAGGGGCTACTACAACATGACAGGGACTATAACAACATGACAGGGGCTACTACAACATGACAGGGACTATAACAACATGACAGGGACTATAACAACATGACAGGGGCTACAACAACATGACAGGGACTATAACAACATGACAGGGGCTATAACAACATGCCAGGGACTATAACAACATGACAGGGACTATAACAACATGACAGGGACTATAACAACATGACAGGGACTATAACAACATGACAGGGGCTACAACAAAATGACAGGGGCTACTACAAAATGACAGGGACTATAACATCATGACAGGGGCTACTACAACATGACAGAGACTATAACAACATGACAGGGGCTACAATAACATGACAGGGGCTACTACAACATGACAGGGACTATAACAACATGACAGGGACTATAAACATCATGACAGGGGCTACTACAACATGACAGGGACTATAACAACATGACAGGGACTAGAACATTACAGGGACTATAACAACATGACAGGGACTATAACAACATGACAGGGACTAAAACATCATGACAGGGGCTACTACAACATGACAGGGGTTACAAAAAATGACAGGGCTACAACAACATGACAGGGACAATAACAACATGACAGGGGTTACTACAACATGAGAGGGACAATGACAACAACAATACAGGGGCTACAACAACATGACAGGGAATACCACAAAATGACAGGGGCTACAACAACATGACAGGGGCTACAACATGACAGGAATACCACAACATGACAGGGCTACAACAACATGACAGGGACTATAACAACATGACAGGGGCTACTACAACATGACAGGGACTATAACAACATGACAGGGGCTACTACAACATGACAAAACATGACAGGGACTACATGACAACATGACAGGGACAGATTACATGACAGGGAACATGACAGGCATGACATACTACAACATCAACATGACAGGGGACTACATAACATGACAGGGGATGACACACTACAACATGACAGGGAGGGGCTATAACAACATGACAGGGACTATAACAACATGACAGGGGCTACTACAACATGACAGGGACTATAACAACATGACAGGGACTAAAACAACATGACAGGGCTACAACAACATGACAGGGACTATAACAACATGACAGGGGCTACTACAACATGACAGGGGCTACTACAACATGACAGGGACTATAACAACATGACAGGGGCTACTACAACATGACAGGGACTATAACAACATGACAGGGGCTACTACAACATGACAGGGACTATAACAACATGACAGGGACTATAACAACATGACAGGGACTGTAACAACATGACAGGGACTATAACAACATGACAGGGACTATAACAACATGACAGGGACTATAACAACATGACAGGGACTATAACAACATGACAGGGACTATAACAACATGACAGGGGCTACAACAACATGACAGGGGCTACTACAACATGACAGGGACTATAACAACATGACAGGGCTACTACAACATGACAGGGACTATAACAACATGACAGGGGCTACAACAACATGACAGGGCTACTACAACATGACAGGGACTATAACAACATGACAGGGACTAAAACAACATGACAGGGGCTACTACAACATGACAGGGACTATAACAACATGACAGGGACTATAACAACATGACAGGGACTATAACAACATGACAGGGACTAAAACATCATGACAGGGGCTACAACAACATGACAGGGGTTACAACAAAATGACAGCGGCTACAACAACATGACAGGGACAATAACAACATGACAGGGGTTACTACAACATGAGAGGGACAATGACAACAACAATACAGGGGCTACTACAACATGACAGGGAATACCACAAAATGACAGGGGCTACAACAACATGACAGGGGCTACTACAACATGACAGGGAATACCACAACATGACAGGGGCTACAACAACATGACAGGGACTATAACAACATGACAGGGGCTACTACAACATGACAGGGACTATAACAACATGACAGGGGCTACTACAACATGACAGGGACTATAACAACATGACAGGGGCTACTACAACATGACAGGGACTATAACAACATGACAGGGACTAAAACATCATGACAGGGGCTACAACAACATGACAGGGACTATAACAACATGACAGGGGCTACTACAACATGACAGGGACTATAACAACATGACAGGGGCTACTACAACATGACAGGGGCTACTACAACATGACAGGGACTATAACAACATGACAGGGGCTACTACAACATGACAGGGACTATAACAACATGACAGGGACTAAAACATCATGACAGGGGCTACAACAACATGACAGGGACTATAACAACATGACAGGGGCTACTACAACATGACACGGACTATAACAACATGACAGGGGCTACTACAACAGGACAGGGACTATAACAACATGACAGGGGCTACTACAACATGACAGGGACTATAACAACATGACAGGGACTATAACAACATGACAGGGGCTACTACAAAATGAGAGGGACAATGACAACAACATTACAGGGGCTACAACAACATGACAGGGAATACCACAAAATGACAGGGGCTACTACAACATGACAGGGAATACCACAAAATGACAGGGGCTACAACAACATGACAGGGGCTACTGCAACATGACAGGGACTATAACAACATGACAGGGCTACTACAACATGACAGGGACTATAACAACATGACAGGGGCTACTACAACATGACAGGGACTATAACAACATGACAGGGACTATAACAACATGACAGGGACTACAACAACATGACAGGGACTATAACAACATGACAGGGGCTACTACAACATGACAGGGACTATAACAACATGACAGGGACTATAACAACATGACAGGGACTACAACAACATGACAGGGACTACAACAACATGACAGGGGTTACAACAACATGACAGGGACTATAACAACATGACAGGGACTAAAACATCATGACAGGGGCTACAACAACATGACAGGGACTATAAAAACATGACAGGGGCTACTAACATGACAGGGGATGACAGGGGCTACAACATACAACATGACAGGGACTATAACAACATGACAGGGGCTACTACAACATGACACGGACTATAACAACATGACAGGGGCTACTACAACAGGACAGGGACTATAACAACATGACAGGGGCTACTACAACATGACAGGGACTATAACAACATGACAGGGCTACTACAACATGACAGGGACTATAACAACATGACAGGGACTATAACAACATGACAGGGGCTACTACAAAATGAACATGACAGGGACTATAACAACATGACAGGGCTACAACAACATGACAGGGACTATAACAACATGACAGGGGCTACTACAAACACATGACAGGGAATACCAACATGACAGGGGCTATAACAACATGACAGGGGCTACTACAACATGACAGGGACTATAACAACATGACAGGGACATACAAAATGACAGGGCTACAACAACATGACAGGGGCTACTACAACATGACAGGGACTATAACAACATGACAGGGCTACTACAACATGACAGGGACTATAACAACATGACAGGGCTACTACAACATGACAGGGACTATAACAACATGACAGGGGCTACTACAACATGACAGGGACTATAACAACATGACAGGGCTACTACAACATGACAGGGACTATAACAACATGACAGGGACTACTACAACATGACAGGGACTATAACAACATGACAGGGGCTACTACAACATGACAGGGGCTACTACAACATGACACGGACTATAACAACATGACAGGGGCTACTACAACATGACAGGGACTATAACAACATGACAGGGGCTACTACAACATGACAGGGACTATAACAACATGACAGGGACTATAACAACATGACAGGGGCTACAACAACATGACAGGGACTATAACAACATGACAGGGCTACTACAACATGACAGGGACTATAACAACATGACAGGGGACTACAACATGACAGGGACTATAACAACATGACAGGACAACATGACAGGGACTATAACAACATGACAGGGACTATAACAACATGACAGGGACAACATGACAGGGACTATAACAACATGACAGGGCTACTACAACATGACAGGGACTATAACAACATGACAGGGCTACAACAACATACCACAAAATGACAGGGGCTACTACAACATGACAGGGAATACCACAAAATGACAGGGGCTACAACAACATGACAGGGGCTACTGCAACATGACAGGGACTATAACAACATGACAGGGAATACCACAAAATGACAGGGGCTACAACAACATGACAGGGGCTACTACAACATGACAGGGACTATAACAACATGACAGGGGCTACTACAACATGACAGGGACTATAACAACATGACAGGGGCTACTACAACATGACAGGGACTATAACAACATGACAGGGACAATAACAACATGACAGGGACTATAACAACATGACAGGGACTATAACAACATGACAGGGACTACAACAACATGACAGAGACTATAACAACATGACAGTGGCTAAAACAACATGACAGGGACTATAACAACATGACAGGGACTATAACAACATGACAGGGACTACAAAAACATGACAGGGACTACAACAACATGACAGGGGTTACAACAACATGACAGGGACTATAACAACATGACAGGGACTAAAACATCATGACAGGGGCTACAACAACATGACAGGGACTATAAAAACATGACAGGGGCTACTACAACATGAGAGGGACAATGACAACAACATTACAGGGGCTACTACAACATGACAGGGAATACCACAAAATGACAGGGGCTACAACAACATGACAGGGGCTACTACAACATGACAGGGACTATAACAACATGACAGGGGCTATAACAACATGCCAGAGACTATAACAACAAGACAGGGGCTACAACAACATGACAGGGACTATAACAACATGACAGGGGCTACAACAACATGACAGGGACTATAACAACATGACAGGGGCTACAACAACATGACAGGGACTATAACAACATGACAGGGCTACAACAACATGACAGGGACTATAACAACATGACAGTGGCTAAAACAACATGACAGGGACTATAACAACATGACAGGGACTATAACAACATGACAGGGACTATAAAAATATGACAGGGGCTACAAAACATGACAGGGACTACAACAACATGACAGGGGTTACAACAACATGACAGGGACTATAACAACATGACAGGGACTAAAACATCATGACAGGGGCTACAACAACATGACAGGGACTATAAAAACATGACAGGGGCTACTACAACATGAGAGGGACAATGACAACAACATTACAGGGGCTACTACAACATGACAGGGAATACCACAAAATGACAGGGGCTACAACAACATGACAGGGGCTACTACAACATGACAGGGACTATAACAACATGACAGGGACTAAAACAACATGACAAGGACTTCTACAACATGACAGGGACTATAACAACATGACAGGGGCTACAACAACATGACAGGGAATATAACAACATGACAGGGACTAAAACATCATGATTGGGACTATAACAACATGACAAGGACTATAACAACATGACAGGGACTATAACATCATGACAGGGACTAATACAACATGACAGGGACTATAACAACATGACAAGGACTATAACAACATGACAGGGACTAAAACATCATGACAGGGACTATAACAACATGACAAGGACTATAACAACATGACAAGGACTATAACAACATAACAGGGACTATAACATCATGACAGGGACTCAAACAACATGACAGGGGCTACAACAACATGACAGGGACTATAACAACATGACAGGGACTAAAACAACATGAAAAGGACTAAAACAACATGACAGGGACTATAACAACAAGACAAGGACTATAACAACATGACAAGGACTATTACAACATGACAGGGACTCAAACAACATGACAGGGGCTACTACAACATGACAGGGACTATAACAACATGACAGGGGCTACAACAACATGACAGGGGCTATAACAACATGACAGGGACTACAACAACATGACAGGGGCTACAACAACATGACAGGGGCTACTACAACATGACAGGGACTATAACAACATTACAGGGGCTACAAGAACATGACGGGCTACAACAACATGACAGGGGCTACAACAAAATGACAGGGGCTTCAACAACATGACAGGGACTATAACAACATGACAGGGGCTACAAGAACATGACAGGGGCTACAACATGACAGTGGTTACAACATGACAGGGACTAAAACAACATGACAGGGACTATAACAACATGACAGGGGCTACTACAACATGACAAGGACTATAACAACATGACAGGGACAATAACAACATGACAAGGACTATAACAACATGACAGGGACTATAACAACATGACAAGGACTACAACAACATGACGGGCTACAAGAACATGACAGGGGCTACAACATGACAGGGGTTACAACATGACAGGGACTACAACAACATGACAGGGGCTACAGCCACATGACAGGGGAAACTACAACATGACAGGGACTATAACAAAATGACAGGGACTATAACAACATTACAGGGGCTACAACAACATGACAGATGCTGCAACATGACAGGGACTACAACTCAACTACAGGAAATAGACAACTGGTCATTCCTCCTCATATATGTGCAGTCCTGCATGCCTGTCTTGGTTTGAATGGTGTCAGATTATCTCAGTGATGTGGTGTTTATCTATCACTCACATCCCCGGCCGAGTCACTGCTACACAATGGGAGCCAGTGTGGCAGGGCAGAGGAAGGAAGAGGACAGTTACTGTGTGTCCCACACCACACACACCCCTGACCAGAATAGTGCTGTGTTTACACACACTCTGTTCCTATGGTGCCCTGAGAGGCCGCAGGCTCCAGACAATAAAACAAAGAACACAACAGAGGTCCTCTCATTGATCAAATACAGCACATTACATCATCTACAAACTCAGTTGTAGTTAAATATCACCAAACACTAGGCTTGATCCAATAAAGCAGAAGCAGATTGAGGAGAACCAGTAAACCCATGGCTGGGAGAGACATGGCCCCAGGGAAGGGGCTGTGGCTACCACAGAACAAGTGTCCACTCTGTAAGCCAGCCATGCTCAGTAGGCGGACCGCTGTCCAGATCTGGACCCAGAACGGGGTCAATTCAAGGTTTGAAAAAGCCTTTTTAACCTTTAATGCACTACAAGTTGTACATTTCCTGCATTGCAAGAAAGTTCCAACGGAACAGGGTGATCCTACATCTGTAGCTAGGTAGGTATATTATCGACCACCAGGGGGCCCCCATTGATTTTGTTGAGTCACTCAGGCATCATATGAAGACACATAAGACATGGCAACATGTGTGGAATTGCAGGAAATTAGATTCAAAACTGCAAACAAGAGCCTTGTCAACAGTTTGAACAGTTTAGGGTCGCATGGGTCGCGAGTTGGGGGTTATTGCTATGACAATAAATTAAAATATCTATCCAGACCTTTGCCATCTAGGAAATGTGTGTGACGAGACCTTCTTAAATAGTAGGTGATTACCCCGGTTGTAGGCCCTTTGGTGACCACAAGGTTTGCTCTGCTTTTGCCAGAAACAGGATGTAATGGGAATCATGGGTAGATTTTGGCCTACCCTGATTCAGTTGATAACTACAGTAACTCATTTAATGAACACAGTGATTATATCATTAACATGAGGTTCTGCAGATCTCATGGTGCCATTGTACAATACCAAACTGTCCTTGGCAGTGGCACAGGCCTCAATCTGACCATTACCGCTAGATAATCCCCACATGAAGTATTTCCCAGCCTCTGCCAAGCGCTCTATACATTCATATGGAGAGGTTCTGGACTCCATTGAAATGTGATTATTAGCTCATTTTATAGCTCCGTGGGCTGTCCTGGGCTGGTAAACAACACAGAGAACTGCACTTTGGATCCCAATTTGAAACCCAAATGACCAGCGTGTGATTCCTGTTAGTCACAGGGACCTCCAGAGCTATTCACGCCCTAGTGCCGCCTTCTCTCTCACAGATCAGTGCCAATTGGCCGGAGCCAAGAGTGGGTACTCACTTGATAGGTTTGGAACGAGCCATTCTAGTCAAAAGTCTGGTTGAAAGGCTCTGATGTTTGCTATACACTTTGGAACTTTGGGGTGTGTGTGATCTGTACTTTGACTTCTGAAATGTGTAACTCCATCAAGGACAACGTACAAATTTGCAGTCAATGCCAGTCTTGTGTATTTTAGGTTACATTGGTCAGCCAAAAGCAACGCCTGTCAAAACAAAGGAAGGGTTACACAGTCTTCCAGGAAATCATTCACGGCCTGTGAAGTCTAATGTTTCTCCTGTCTTGAAGTGGCCTTTTCCAAATTACAGCAAAACCATAACTTTACAGTGCATTTATTGTGTACGCCCATGTGCTTGACCACAGTGGGACAGTGTGCAGTACAGAATACGACAGACTGAACCTGTGCTTCAGTGGTGGTGCACTTTGCCGGATGGTGCTGTGTGTGCATCTGTGCTTTTGTGTGTCTTAATGTGCGCCTGTGTGTGTGTGTATATGGGCGCACACTTCTCAAATGAGTGCCTCGCCTGGTTCACCAAATACTTCTCTGTCAGAGTTCAGTGTGTCAAATCGGAGGGCCTGTTGTCCGAACCTCTGGCAGTCTCTATGGGGGTGACACATGGTTCAATTCTCGGGCCGACTCTTTTCTCTGTATACATCAATGATGTCGCTCTTGCTGCTGGTGATTCTCTGATCCACCTCTTCGCAGATGACACCATTCTGTATACTTCTGGCCCATCTTTGGACACTGTGTTAACAAACCTTCAGACGAGCTTCAATGCCATACAACACTCTTTCCGTGGCCTCCAACTGCTCTTAAATGCTAGCAAAACTAAATGCATGCTTTTCAACTGCCCACGCCTGCACGCCCGTCTAGCATCACTACTCTGGACGGTTCTGACTTAAAATATGTGGACAACTACAAATACCTAGGTGCGTGCTAGACTGTAAACTCTCCTTCCAGACTCACATTAAATATCTCCAATCCAAAATTAAATCTAGAATCGGCTCCCTATTTTGCAAACAAAGCATCCTTCACTCATGCTACCAAACATACCCTCGTAAAACTGACCATCCTACCAATCCTCGAATTCAGCGATGTCATTTATAAAATCGCCTCCAACATAGTACTCAACAAATTGGATGCAGTCTATCACTGTGCCATCCGCTTTGTCAACAAATCCCCATATACTACCCACCACTGCGACCTGTACGCTCTCGTTGGCTGGCCCTTCGCTTCATACTCGTTGCCAATCCCACTGGCTCCAGGTCATCTACAAGTCTTTGCTAGGTAAAGCCCCGCCTTATCTCAGCTCACTGGTCACCATAGCAGCACCCACCCATAGCACGCGCTCCAGACGGTATATCTCACTGGTCACCCCCAAAGCCAATTCCTCCTTTGGCCGCCTTTCCTTCCAGTTCTCTGCTGCCAATGACTGGAACGAACTACAAAAATCACTGAAGCTGGAGACTCATCTCCCTCACTAGCTTTAAGCACCAGCTGTCCAGGCAGCTCACAGATCTCTGCACCTGCACATAGCCCATCTGTAAACAACCCATCCTACTACCTCATCCCCATACTGTATTTATTTATTTATCTTGTGTTGAATTGCTATATTGTAATTACCTCGCCACCATGGCTAATTTATTGCCCTACCTCCCTTATCTTACCTCATGCACTCACTGTATATAGACTTATGAAAAAAAAGATTTACTGTATTTTTGGCTGTATGTCTGTGTATTCTATGTGTAACTCTTTGTTGTTGTATGTATCAAACTGCTGTTTTTTTATCTTGGCCAGGTCGCAGTTGTAAATGAGAACTTGTTCTCAAGTAGCCTACCTGGTTAAATAAAGGTAAAATAAATAAACAAATAAACACCTGGCCTCGTGCCTTTTCTGTTTCTGGCTCACTTGACAGCTGCAGGAAAGCCATTGTGCTGCTTTCCAGTGGTGATGGGGCTGACTGGTGCAGATGAGGGAAATGTTTCTAGAACAGGTCTGTTTGGCACGCTGCTGTGTGGCCCTCACCTGAGGAAGCAGAAGCATGAATTATACAGCCTCATGACTGCAGGAGCAGTCCTAACCATCCAGCTCACGGCACCACCCCCTGGTACACACCGGCACCCCACACATGAAGCAAAAGGCCACATTATGCATATTTAATCCAATTGGAGTATTGCCAGTCAAGTGAAATGTTTTCGGGAGAAAACAAATGCTAGTGTTTTTTAGTAAGCTGTGGTCGTCTGGAGATTTGAAAGTTCTAACAAGCTGTAATGTTGACAGCTCATCTTGTGTTTGTTCCACACCCCTGGGTTGTCCTCTCATTGTTGATTCATCTGTCTTCTCTGCAGTGCTTCTCTTACCAATCGCTGTGCAAAAAAGCTCCATGCAGTCGTTACCTTGGAACAAACGTGTTCATGTATTTGATGTGTTTTAAGCATACAAATAAAATGTCCTCCTTTTCAGAAAAATCAAGGAGAAAAACAAGTCTTCAACTGTTTAATTCATAATAGTTTCATCTGCACGCAGCACCAGTGAAGGTGTGAGGAGTGGACATTATGAACTACATTTGTCATGCGGTGAGTGTAGCTGGTGTAGGTAAGTCAGGAGAGAAGGGTGGACTAAGTACTTTACTCAGGCAATGTTAAATACAGAACGCATCCGCGTCACAAAACAAATGCCCAAAACCAAGTAAGGCAGCACAAAGTACAAAATACACGTACAAATACCAGCTGTCATAAAGCACGGAGGAAAACCATACAAACCCGGCGTAAACCGGCATGCCAACAAACAATTCCCCACATAGACATGGGGGAATCAGAGGGTTAAATTAACAACAGTAATGAGGGCAAATTAAAACCAGGTGTGATGGAAAACAAGACAAAACAAATGGAAAATGAAAAGTGGATCGGCGATGGCTAGAAGACCGGTGAAGTCGACTGCCAAACGCCGCCCGAACAAGGAGGGGAACTGTCTTCGGAGGAAGTCGTGACAACATTGGTACAACAACATCACATCACAGGGCAAGCGCCAGCCTTCTCCTAGGTTGAAGTGAATGAATGAGCCGCACCTCGTCCATTAGGCCCAGGCTGTGCTGTGTGGGTATGGGGCTGCAAGCTAGGGTGGTGGGGTTCTGGGTCATAGCCAGTCCCATTTGGGCAGCAGCATTAGCCCCCCTGTGAGCCATGTCACAGCTTTAACACTTCGAGCTGTCAGAGTGGCATTGCAACGTGGGCCAGGGTCAACCCTATCCTGTTCCCCCACAGTGAATGGAACCCAGATGACCAGTTAGTTAGGTGGACAGCAGTCAGGTCAGCAGCTGGAGGGAGACTGACTGAGAATGTTCTTTTTTAAATAGGTCTGTGTCCCTATGGAAGAAAAAGCCCATAGCCCTCTGTCCCCAGCAGCTGGGAGGGGCCTGGAGTCACCCCGAGGCTGGCAAGCCCCCTCCAGATGGGCAAGGTTAGACCAGCTAACAGAGCTGCCCTACTAAAACTTCCGATTCTCATTAGGTAGTTAGGAGAGAGAGGGATTTTAGAGGAAAAGGGGAAGAAGATAAGCAAATGGGTCATGTCTGCTCTCATTTTCACCCCTCTGAATTGAATTAAGAGGGCAGCTATGGAGATGGAATCAAGTTTATTGATGATCATGTGCTTTCTATGTGTTTACTGTATTTACTTCATTACTTCCACAATATTGGCCTCGTCGATCTTGAAACTTCACCAGTTTGTGGAAAACAGAAGACATTTAGACCTGTTTAAAATGTTTGATTTTGTAAATGTTTACATAATGGTTCATTCATTGAAAACAGTACTTTGTGAGGGAAGCTTGATATCCAATAAGGATATTCAGTTACCCAAGGCTAGAATGTGCTTCTTAACATGCAAGTCCTTCATTTAAGGAGAAATAATAGGTTTTTCTTTGCTTTATTGAGAATAATGTTAACTTTGCAGTCATGGGCTCTTTATCATGGTGCATAGCTAGCATTATCCATGCCCAGGCCCTCTGTGTGTGAGTGCCAAGAGTCAGTCCCTGTGCACTATATCTACACCCCGTCAAGGCAGCCAGCCCGACAAAGCAGCAGATAGAGCTGTGATGTATGAACCTTCAGAAGCACAGAGAGAACAGCCGCCAAGGTAGTTCAGATTATGTTACTCTGTTATTCTTCCAGCTGCACTGCAGTCTCTACATTTTGTTCTGACTTCTTACCCGTCCTGCCTTCTCACATTGGTGTCCGTTTCAACTTTCTCCCTCAAAAACTGAAGAATCCAATTAAATACTGTTCTGTCTTCTCAATGGACTAACCGCATGTATTCGTTTTTGTGGTGAGATGGAGGGAGTGTAATATGAAACACATGGTGAAATTGTTGCCTAGCAGAGCATTGCACATGCATTATAAGATTCAGTTTAACCATGAAATATAGATGTATACAGGAATCAAGAAACCATATACATAGAAAACCGGATATGGTTGAGCATGAAGTGCTGGCAAATGTTGGCATTGTTTGGTTTTCTCTGGGGTTCAGGGGTGAAATGTGCATCCCACTATCCAATACCATATAGACACATTACGTATGGGCTTGCTTTGATTATGACACATTGGCAGCTTTTAAAAGAGCTATTTGGTCACACAGAATATTCCAGATAAACATATAATCACAGGAAACGTTAACTAACTGCCGCCATTTAGCCTCCCCCTCTAGGGCTCATCTCCACCGCCAGGCCCAGGGTCGTGACCCTGTGGTCCAGGGAGGTTTGGATGCCCATCCCCCTGTTGTGTCCAAACGCCTGCAGGGTCATTGACCCACTCCCAGACATTTCAGCCATGTCACTATCGGAAATTGACAATTGACCATACAACTCCAAACAGGAGGCACTCTACTCAGGCCAATCATGAAGCTAAATATCTGGAGGCTTGGAAGTTGCTACCAGAGCCAAGACATTCCTGTGAATCTATAAGTTATAAGTTATAGATGTTATAAGAGATACTCTGATTACTACAATCCATCACTCTTCATCTTCAGGTCTAAACCCATATGTCTTGTATGTCAGGCTACCATGTTAAATCTCTCCCATTAACCCTGTATATAAATGGTTTGAATGACAAATAAGTACACTATCCTCTAGGTTGTAGGTTGTGTCAAGTACACTGGCCAGTCCTAAACTCTTGTCTGTCAGTCTGTTTGCACAGCTGCTTTGGTCAGACAGTGTACAGCTAGCTAGCTGTGCTCCTGACTCCTGGCGATAGGACAGAACAGGCAGAACAGCCCTCAGCCTTGCCTGTTGGACTGATGACCCCTCAGCCCCGCTGGCCAGGCCACAGTCTACACAGCAGACAGGGGGAGACAAAGGGAGGAGGGGGGAGACAGGGTGAGGTAGGAAGACCTCTGGACCCAGGCCTCCCTGTATTTATCGCCCCTCCGGAAACGCTGAGGAACCTCTGAAGTCTCTCTCAGTGTCCTATTTTTAAATTAACACTGCATGTTTATTTGTGCAGAAATGATCTGGCAAGAATCATGGCAACTAAAGAGAACAGCTTCATCTCAGCAAATAAAACTGCATATCTGCTTGTAGTAGAAACTCGAATAAATTAGACTGATAGAAATGTGGGCTCTTACTCCAAAGGGGCGTCATGGAGTGGCTCGAGGTCTGCCAGATAAACACTTAAAGCGATATTATTTGCAACCTTTTTTTGCTCTGTACCTCTTCTCATTCACCTCCAAAGGAAGAGCAGGTCTGGATTTAAGACAATTTAGTATTCCCCATCATGACGTTGCAGAGAAAAATAATTGTTTTAAAGTTAATTTCCTGCTTTCTACACATTTTTCCTTGAGGGCGGAGAGAAAACTTTGCAATTTTATAACACATTTCATGTAATTACACTCATTTTGCCATGGGGCAGAGAGAACACATTGACTTATGCCATGTTAATATGATAGCTGACTGAGAATGACTGACAAAATCAATGGGGGCCCCTGGCCACGTGCTCTGCGTGCCCGGTCGGTATTCAGCCATGATTACTACAAGTTTAGATAGCTGTCTAGACTAACTACCAATCTAAAAATGTATGCTTTGTCATTGATTTATGCTTTGTCATTGTGTAAACTGTCTTTCAGTGAAGAGTTTGTTCATTAGGTTGCTGCAGGGTATACTGAACTAATGACAGCATGGTTATAAATGATCTAGGAACAACCTACCACTACTGCAGTAGCATAGTGTGTGTGTTTTCCACGTTTCTTCCATTAGGTGACCTAGTGAAGTGATACATACCACTTTATCCCCCAGCAGGTGTCTGGCCTAAGTGGAACACTGGGCCACTTCCCTGCTTTCAGCCTCCAGTTCCTCTCTCTGCTCTGTCTCCAGCCCAGTCAGCCCTGTTGTGATGCTGTGAGGCAAAAACATTTTATTAAGGCAAAGCGTGAGATCACCTGGTTCTTTTAGGACAGCAGTAGTAGCTCTTCTGCCGACACAGCAGATTTACATTGCATTCCTGCATCAATATGTATTGAGTTAAATGAGCTGGTGAAATGTCTGTTGTAATGCAGTGGAGGAGTCGAACTCTAAGCAGAGGGCAATGGGAATGTACATTTATATTATATATGTATAGTTATGGTTAGCTCTGGTAGGCTTCAGAGAGGGTGAAGGTTGTTTAAGTGTGTTTGTCTAGGGAATGTGTGTGCTTGTGTGCTTGTAGTGCACTGGTGAATTAGATATGATGGAGTACAGACAGTTCATATGGCATGGTGGGAAATTAGAAATTGCGTTACCATCCCATAATGCATTGTGCTCTGGTTTTGACCAGTCCAGTGCAAGGTGCAGGGTGAGTATTATTTAGATGTGCTGACTGAGTGCAGCGACACAGAAACCAGAGTTGGTGCTTTGCCAAAAGAGACACATGCTGTTACATTTATCTCTATATTTCTTTCTGAACAGAGCCAGGAAGGATACAACAGCAGTAAATGAAAACAGAGAACAGAAATTGCTCAGAGGAAAGACAAGAGAAGTGAAAATAAAGAAAAGATCTTCCTCTTTGTCCTCCACTGTGTAGAGAGAGAATGACCACTTCCACCAAAGGGTCACAGTGAACTTTTGAACTCTATATCCTTACAGCCAGCCCAGCGTAGGATCCTGGCTGAGAAAATCCATTGGATCCCCTGCAGAGACAGTGCATGCAATGTGGGAGATAGCTTGCCTTTAATTGCCTTTATTTTGCACACACTTTTGTTACAAGACACTAAGAGATAGCCAGAGATCTCCTGTTTTGGAGGAATCAGATCCATGATAGCAGTGTGCTGCATTCAATATTTCATAGACTATCTGCCTGGCCCGTGCTGTCCTGCCTGACATGCTAAGTTCCCTTCTCACTGGAGACGGCCTGTCGCTGCAGATCATCCAGCCAAGCGTGACTCCCCCCTCCCCTCCTCCTGCTCTCCCCCCTCCCTCATATTTCCTGCGAATAAGCATCATCAGAGTGGGCCAGCAGGGAGCAGGGGATAGAGCAGAACACAACAAACAAACTGTGGCATCTACAGTCAGGTTCAATTATTTTAGAAAATTATATTTTATGCTAATAAAAACAGATATGGGTCAAAATGATTGTTTCAAATACCTTTCAAAACCACACCTTGTGAGGATAACAACACAGAGCCTTTTTGTAAAATATTTTATGAGCCTGCCCTGCCCCATGCACAGCGCCTTCCTCTTCCATAACTCTGCTTAACATGCTTGGGAGCACACACAAGCCCACACTTAGACACTTACACATATATGTTCGTGTTCACCTGAAATACACTCTCACTTGAGCAGTTGACACCTTACAGTGCGAATCAAGGATGACTGTAGTACCTTTTTCCACACCACCTGTTTTAGCAGAAGATAATCTACTGTTTCTGTCTCTTCCAACTGGTAGCTGATGGGGATGTTATTATACCAATCAAATCAAATCACATTTTATTGGTCACATACACATGGTTAGCAGATGTTAATGCGAGTGTAGCGAAATGCTTGTGCTTATAGTTCCGACCATGCAGTAATATCTAACAAGCAATCTAACAATTTCACAACAACAACCTTATACACACAAGTGTAAAGGAATTAATAAGAATATG
Source organism: Brachymystax lenok tsinlingensis (assembly GCA_030435695.1). NCBI lineage: Eukaryota > Metazoa > Chordata > Actinopteri > Salmoniformes > Salmonidae > Brachymystax > Brachymystax lenok. The sequence goes on from CM059795.1 coordinate 22,341,975, forward strand.
AACAAATAAATATATGGATGAGCGATGGCCGAACGGCATAGGCAAGATGCAGTAGATGGTATAGAATACAGTATATACATGAGATGAGTAATGTAGGGTATGTAAACATTATATAAAGTGGCATTGTTTAAAGTGACTAGTGATACATCCCGACCCAATCACCATGGCATATGAGTATTAGTGCAATGTGAGGGTTAATCTATGGGTGTCACAAAGAGGTTTTGAGCAGGTTTTAAAGGTTTAGGTGAAGGTCAGAACCTGAAGCAAAGAGCTTAGGACGCACTACTAACTCTCACAGCACTCTCTCACACACACATACTTGTGCAAACACACACACAGGCATTTCTCTTGCCCTCGGAGCGGCACATTACATTTTGATGGTGAAATCAGGCTTGATGATCATCTACAACCTCGAAGGCTCCTGAGCTAGACAGTGGTGGTGAGAGAGCTGCTCCACTCTTAGTAAAAAGGATTCCAACGGGTTCTTCGGCTGTCCCCATAGGAAAACCCCTTTCAGTTCCAGATGAAACCCGTTTTGGTTCCAGGTAGAACCATTTTGGGTTCCATGTAGAACCCTCTGTGGAAAGGAGAGAGATACTGGGAGGGAAACAGAGTGTCTGGGTGATCTGGCAGCTGAGTCTGTCCACTCCATCTTGCTTCGCCCTGCTCCTCTGACAACCTCAGAAGTATTTTAACGGGGCTTTAATGGGCAGCCTCCATTCCACTGCTCCTGGGAGGCTTGCGAGTAGCTGCTTTGCTGTGCTGTGAGAGGAAAGGAAAGCTTCTCTGGCTGATGGGAGATGACATGCCCTCCTTTTACTCTCTAGCTGCCGGCTCCCGTGTCACGTGATCAGGGCTGGGTGATATGGGGAGAACCCCTAGAGAATTTAGAATTTAGCCTTTTGGGGGAATCGAGCTGAACTGTCTCCCCTGCCCTCTGCTCTTAAAGAACAGAGAGGGTGGGGTGGGTACTAGGGGTCTTCACAGGTCCAAAAAGTTGGACCCACTCCAAAATGGATCCGACCCAACTCGATATGCATAAATACATTTTTTAAAACAGAGACCCGTTCCGAATGGGCCCAAGGACAGTCAGACCCGTTCTGAAAAAGCCTGTGGAAAAACAGATCCAAACAGACCCATGCTGGTTCAGATCCGAGAGACCCATTCAGATCCGAGAGTAGGAAGAGAGAAACAAACCTCAGACTGGGAGCTACCAGTGCCATCAATAGACAAGTGATACTGGCCAAATGATCCACAGTTACTTATGTCCTTAGAAACTGCCAATAACAAATTACAAAAAAAACTAGTCGTTGTGTTCGAAGTGTAGCATATTCAAAACTTTATAGCCTATTGTTTTTTAATAATTGTCCACCTCATGGTTCAGCTGTCGGAGATTTCAGCGCTTAATGCATCAGTATCAGGCAAACGACAGGTCAAGGCAGGCAGGGATCGATAATCCAGAGTAGAGGCCAAGGTACAGGACGACAGGCAAGCTCAGGGTCAGGTACAGGCAGAGTGGTCATGCGGGCGGGTACAGGATCAGGACAGGCAAGGGTCAAGAACCAGGTGGACGAGAAAAAGAGAGACTGGGGAAAAACAGGAGCTGAGACAAAATGCTGGTAAATACCCAGGGGATAAGGAAGATGGGCGACACCTTGAGGGGGGGTGGAGACAAGCACAAGGACAGGTGAAACAGATCAGGGCGTGACAATCAGGGCATTGCATGCAAATAGGCCTAGGCGTCCACTGTATATTACAATAAATATAAAGGAAGAGAAGCTTAGGCCTAGCCCTATGAGGCAAGAGAAAGATATGCCGGCGCCATGTTCCTGACACCAACATGCATTCTTTATCCTTTTCAGTTAGGCTACTATTAAACATATAGAAGGAGTCTAATTCGTACATTTTCTATCAGAATATTTTTGATTAAGATAAGCATTATATTGTTAGATTAAAGGAGTATCTCTGGTAGGCCTAAAACATTCTTCCTCACTTCAAGTTCAACAGTCGGAGAGAGTTGGAACGCCGGTGCGCACTGCCTTCATAGGCCTACAGTAGCGAAGCCTAATAATAGCAATGTCACGCCAAATCTTCAAAACAGTTGCATAACTTTATGAGGGTAATATCAAAAGTAAGTCAAGACATTGTTTATAGGGAAAATACAAACAAGTTCTTATTTTGCTGCATTAAAATACGTTTTGCATCTTTGTTTTTTCCTTTTCATGGTTTGAGTGTGAGTAGCCCTATATAGGCCTACCAGTAATTATATTATATTGTGGCAAACACAACATTACAGTTAAGTTGGCCAAAGAAAATGGCTCAATAGAATGGAACTGGTTTAAACCTTTACAAAAAAGTATATATATTTTGAACAGGCTAGGCCTATATTGCAGCAATTGCCAACAAATTTGAGTTCTTACCGGCCTACCCAACAAATGACAGCAATAGGCTAATTATATTTATTTTACAACAGGCCTACTTTTAAACTATCTTAAACTAAATACGGAGCACAACATTTAGTTTGGCCCTCTTCTTGTTCGGGCGGCGTTTGGCGGTCGACGTCACAAACCTTCTAGCCATCGCCGATCCTTTTTTCTTTAATCCATTGGTTTTGTCTTGTCTTACATCACACCTGGTTCCAATTCCCTCAATTACATGTTGTGTATTTAACCCTCTGGTTTCCCCATGTCCGTAATTGTTTATTGTAAGTGCATGTGCACGTGTGTTTTGTTGCGCGTCGGGTTTTGTACCCAATTTTGTTCTTGTTACATTTTATGCCGTGGGTTTTGTTTATTAAACTGCTCCGGCTATTACCAAGTTCTGCTCTCCTGCGTCTGACTTCCCTGCCACCGATCACGCACCCCTTACAGAATTACGGACCTGGACATGGGGAAACCAGAGGGTTAAATACACCACATGTAATTGAGGGAATTGCAACCAGGTGTGATGGAAGACAAGACAAAAATACGGAGCACAAATACGGAGCACAAAATTAAAAAGACAGTTCTGTCACAACTTCCGCCGAAGTTGGTCCCTCTTCTTGTTCGGGCGACATTTGGCGGTCGACGTCACTAACCTTCTAGCCATCGCCGATCCTTTTTTCTTTTATCCATTGGTTTTGTCTTGTCTTACATCACACCTGGTTCCAATTCCCTCAATTACATGTTGTGTATTTAACCCTCTGGTTTCCCCATGTCCTTGTCCGTAATTGTTTATTGTAAGTGCATGTGCACGTGTGTGTTGTTGCGCGTCGGGTTTTGTACCCAATTTTGTTCTTGTTACATTTTATGCCGTGGGTTTTGTTTATTAAACTACTCCGGCTATTACCAAGTTCTGCTCTCCTGACTTCCCTGCCACCGATTACGCACCCCTTACAAGTTCAAATTTAATTTAGCTAACAAAAATTTCTCAACAAAATGACAAAATAGTTTTTGCATATTTAAAGAACGTGTTTAGATTCTTAAATAATCCTATAATCATTTAAAATATGTTTTATTTATTTTATTTAATCTTTATTTAACTAGGCAAGTCAGTTAAGAACACATTTTTATTTACAATGACGACCTACCAAAAGGCCCCCTGAGGGAACGGGGGCCTGGGATTAAAAATAACAAATAAATACAATAAAAATATAGGACAAAACACACATCACAACAAGAGAGACAACACAACACTACGTAAAGAGAGACCTAAGACAACAACATAGCAAGGCAGCAACACATGACAACACAGCATGGTAGCAACACAACAAAACAATAACATGGTAGCAACACAACAAAGTAGCAGCACAAAACATGGTACAAACATTATCGGGCACAGACAACAGCACAAAGGTCAAGAAGGTAGAGACAACAATACATCACACAAAGCAGCCACATCTGTCAGTAAGTGTGTCCATGATTGAGTCCTTGAATGAAATTATTGAGATGAAACTGTCCAGTTTGAGTGTTGAAGCTCGTTCCAGTCGCTAGCTGCAGTGAACTGAAAAGAGGAGCGACGCAGGGATGTGTGTGCTTTGGGGGCCTTTAACAGAATTTGACTGGCAGAACGGGTGTTGTATGTGGAGGATGAGGGCTGCAGTAGATATCTCAGATAGGAGGGAGTGAGGCCTAAGAGGGTTTTATAAATAAGCATCAACCACTGGGTCTTGCGATGGGTATACAGAGATGACCAGTTTACAGAGGAGTATAGAGTGCAGCGATGTGTCCTATAAGGAGCATTGGTGGCAAATCTGATGAGCGAATGGTAAAGAACATCTAGCCGCTCGAGAGCACCCTTACCTGCCGATCTATAAATTATGTCTCTGTAATCTAGCATGGGTAGAATGGTCATCTGAATCAGGGTTAGTTTGGCAGCTGGGGTGAAAGAGGAGCGATTACGATAGAGGAAACCAAGTCTAGATTTAACTTTAGCCTGCAGCTTTGATATGTGCTGAGAGAAGGATGGTGCACCGTATAGCCATTCTCCCAAGTACTTTTGAGGTGACTACCTCAAGCTCTAAACCCTCAGAAGTAGTAATAACACCTGTGGGAGGAGGGGCATTCTTCTTACCAAACCACATGACCTTTGTTTTGGAGGTGTTGAGAACAAGGTTACGGGTAGAGAAAGCTTGTTGGACACTAAGAAAGCTTTGTTGTAGAGCCTCTAACACAAAATCCGGGGAGGGGCCAGCTGAGTATAAGACTGTATCATCTGCATAGAAATGGATGAGAGAGCTTCCTACTGCCTGAGCTATGTTGTTGATGTAAATTGAGAAGAGCGTGGGGCCTAGGATTGAGCCTTGGGGTACTCCCTTGGTGACAGGCAGTGGCTGTGAAAGCAGATTTTCTGACTTTATACATTACACTCTTTGAGAGAGTTAGTTAGAGAACCAGCCCAACGACCCCTCAGAGACACCAATACTCCTTAGTCAGCCCACAAGAATGGAATGGTCTACCATATCAAAAGCTTTGGCCAAGTGAAGGGTTGAAATTGATTTGGGGGTCTTTCTAAAGACCCCCACCATTGATTATGTTGTTATTAATTTGGTTACGTGCCATTATACTTATGCTCACTATATAGCTGAATATTGAGGCCTCTCTCGGTGTCTAGCTTTCTGCCAAAACCCGCAGCCCCGCGTCTGTGAGAAGAGGTGAGAAAAGGGACTGAGGGTGATAGCGAGACACAGAGAGACAGCGTCTGTTTTTCTCTGAAACAAGGGCAGATTTGCATACTGCTGAGACAGGTTCTCAGAAACTTTGTGTTACGAATAACTTGTTCTTTTAGCTGCACATGCAGGTTTTGACATAGGAGATCCTGTCTTTCTTTTGTTAGGGGCAGAACTCAGGAGAGACATATGTTGTATGTTGATCTTTGACTTCTGTCTACGGCTGTATTCAAATTAAAATATCGTAATTTTATATATGCACATTTTGAGTATTCCTTATTTGTTAACTACTTACGGAGTGGTGGGGCGCTATATCACAGCGTTGTCAGATTTCAAAAAGGCTTTACGGTGAAAGCACAATATTTGATTGTTTGAGGGTAGCACCTTAGCATAAATCCATAACCCAACACGGGTCTCAGAAAACGCATAAAATCGCTACTATAAAATCGCTTACCTTTGATGAACTTCTGCTGAGGGCTTCCCAAGAAGACAATCCATGCTTCTTTTGTTAGAAAAAGTCATTTATTATATCCATAAATCTCCGTTTGGTTGGCGATTTATGATCATAAAATCCACCCTTGAGTCGCCCATTGAACCGTGTAAAGAACACGTTCAAATTAAACCTATACACTTTCTACAAACAAATCAAACATAATTTGTATGTATCCTTAGGTATCCTTTTGAGTATATTTGCTGTAATATTTAAACCGGACGATAACGTGAACGATAGGAAAGAAAAATAAAGTGGTGCGCGTTCACAATCTCGCGCGTCAAACCTTGTTTACAAAAGTGGTCGCCTGACAATTTCCTGTTCCTATCTGTTCTGGTCACTCCTAGAATTCCCACACTTTGTATATAGACTGTTGACATCTAGTGGAAGCCATAGGTACTGCAGTCTCAGTCCTACATAAAGTTGTATGCAATAAGCACAATGGAGAAGCTGCTCATTTACCAAAAGAACTGCAAATCCAGATGGATTTTCTTCGGGTTTTCGCCTGCTATATCAATTCTGTTATACTCACATACATTATTTTAACACTCTTAGAAACTTCAGAGTGTTTCCTATCCAATAGTACTAATTATGTGCATACCCTATTTTCTGGGCCTGAGTGGCATGCATTTTACTTTGGGCATGCCAGACTCTCCAAAACCGTCACCTATGCAGCCGCTCCCTAAGAAGTTAAGTAAATAACGGAACCCAGAAAAGTGAAACCAACACAAGTCAAAAAAATAGCAGCACAATATTGCTTAGAATCAAGGACAATGGTGACATCATTGAGAACCTTTGAGGTTGCAGTGACACATCCATAACCTGATCGGAAACCAGATTGCATACCCGAGAGAATACCATAGACATCAAGAAAGCCAATCAGTTGATTATTGACAATTTTTTCCAACACTTTTGATAAACAGGGCAACATAGGCCTATAACAGTTAGATAGACCAATTATAATAATAAGAGGAATGATATACAATAATAATAATGATAAAACAAATGATAATAAATACAAAATATATAAATATAAGTTAGAAAATTGCATCAAACCTGAATAGCTAGTTGCACACAGTCCATTTGGCCGTGCTAACATTCTTCTCATCTTTGTTCACCCACAGAGGACATTCCCCTTGTTGGCTTCTTTTCACTATACACTTTCTCCTTTAACTTCCATTTTACCTCAATGATAAAGGCCTCGAACTTCGAAATCAACAATAGCCCTGGCCTCGGATCTTTGAATTTCAGGTCTGTTGGACACGTTAAAACCTCTAGTGGGACCTAAATAAAATAAAATCTAACTTTATTTGTCAAATCCACCAAACACAACAAGTGTAGACCTTACCGTGAAAATGCATACTTACAACCCTTAACCAACAGTGCAGTTCAAGAAGAGTTAAAAAAATATTTACCAAATAAACTAAAGTAAAAATCATTTAAAAAATCATTTAAAAAAGTGACACAATAACATAACAATAATGAGGCTATATACAGGGGGTACCAGTACTGAGTTAGTGCGCGGGGGTACAGGTTAGTTGAGGTAATTTGTTGATGTAGGTAGGGGTGAAGTGACTATGCATAGATAATAAACAGTGAGTAGCAGCATTGTACAAAACAAATGGAGGAGGGTGTCAATGTAATAGTCCGGTGGCCATTTTATTAATTGTTCAGCGGTCTTATGGTTTGGGTGTAGAAGCTGTTATCGAGCCTTTTGGTCCTAGACTTGGCGCTCCAGTACCGCTTGCCGTGTGCTAGCAGGGAAAACAGTCTATGACTTGGGTGACTGGAGTCTGACAATTTTATGGGCTTTCCTCTGACACCGCTTATTACATAGGTTTTGGATGGCAGGAAGCTTGGCCCCAGTGATGTACTGGGCCATACGCACTACCCTCTGTAACGCCTTACGGTCAGATGCCGAGCAGTTGCCATACCAGGCGGTGATGCAACCGGTCAGGATGCTCTCGATGGTGCAGCTGTAGAACTTTTTGAGGATCTGGTGACCAATGCCAAATCTTTTCAGTCTCCTGAGGGGAATAGGCATTGTCATGCCCTCTTCTCGACTGTCCTGGTGCGTTTGGACCATGATAGTTCAATGGTGATGTGGACACCAAGGAACTTGAAACTCTCGACCCATTCCACTACAGCCCCGTTGATGTTAATGGGGGCCTGTTTGGCCCGCCTTTTCCTGTAGTCCACGATCAGCTCCTTTGTCCTGCTCACATTGAGGGAGAGGTTGTTGTCCTGGCACCAGTTTTCTGACCTCCTCCCTATAGGCTGTCTCATCGTTGTCGGTAATCAGGCCTACCACTGTTGTGTCGTCAACAAACTTAATGATGGTGTTGGAGTCGTGTTTGGCCACACAGTCATGGGTGAACAGGGATTACAGGAGGGGACTAAGTACACACACCTGCGGAGCCCCAGTGTTGAGGATCTGCGTGGAAGACGTGTTGTTGCCTACCCTTACCACCATCCAGTTGCAGAGGGAGGTCTTTAGTCCCAGGGTCCTTAGCTTAGTGATGAACTTCGTGGGCACTACGGTGTTGAATGCTGAGCTGTAGTCAATGAACAGCATTCTCACATAGGTGTTCCTTTTCGTCCAGGTGGGGAAGGGCAGTGTGGAGTGCAATTGAGATTGCATCATCTGTGGATCTGTTGGGGTGGAATGTGAATTGGAGTGGGTCTAGGGTATACGGATGCTGTTGATGTGAGCCTTGACCAGCGTTTCTAAGTATTTCATGGATACCGACGTGGGTGCTACGGGGCGGTAATCATTTAGGCAGGTTACCTTCGCTTCCTGCCATCCTGGACCTCTATACCAGGCGGTGTCAGAGGAAGGCCCAGCCACCCTAGACTCCAGCCACCCTGGTCATAGACTGGTCATAGACTCTCTGATACCTCACGGCAAGCGGTACCGGAGCGCCAAGTCCAGGTCCAAGAGGCTTCTAAACAGCTTCTACCCCCAAGCCATAAGACTCCTGAACATCTAATCAAATTGCTACCCAGACTATTTGCATTGCCACCCCCAACCCCCTTCTTCTATGCTGATGCTACTCTCTGTTATTATCTCTGCATAGTCACTTTAATAACTCTACCTACATGTACATATTACCTCAATTACCTTGACACCGGTGCCCCCGCATATTGACTCTGTACCGGTACCCCCTGCATATAGCCCGCTATTGTTATTTACTGCTGCTCTTTAATTATTTGTTTTTCTTATCTCTTACTTTTTTTTGGTACTTTCTTAAAACTGCATTGTTCGTTAAGGGCTTGTAAGTAAACATTTTACTGTAAGGTCTACACCTGTTGTATTCCGCGCATGTGACAAATAACATTTGATTTGATTTGATAGGGCTGTGTTTGCTGTGACAATTTTCCTGTCTAACCACCCCCGTCTTTGTTTATCTCTCTCTGTCTCCAGTCAATGTTTCTCTCTCTATCTCTATCTGTCTGTCTGTCTCTCGCTCTCTCTCTCTCTTTCTCTGGCCTGCAGTGTGGCCGTGGCCTGGTTTCTGGACTGAATGGGCATCCTGTGAAGGAGCTGCTGGACATTCTCATTAGCAGATTTTAGCGACACTCTGGCGCTGAATAGAGGGACTTGTTGCAACACAATGGTTCCCCCTGAAGGTAGGCCCTTAGGCGCCTCCAGGGCCAAACTGGTCCTGTGTCTCCATTGCTGGGCCAGCCTATCTTCCAGTGAAAGGGTCACGGAGAAAGGACCCGTGTTGTTGGCCTGGCTGTGTTACATGGGTCTGCCTGGGTCTGCCGGAGGGACGGGGGGATGTGGGGGACAGGGCTCATAGCAGACCCAGCCACCCGGCCACACTGTTAATCAGATCCGAGTCGCTCATGTAGACCTCTACAGACCCTCTACAGACACAAACCCACATGCACAGATGGACACACACACAGGCATCAATGCAAGCATACACATACACACCCGTTCTACACACTTCCAAAAACACTCACGCACACTGCCTGCAGCACTGAGTCACTTAGTCATTTTACTGGAGTACAAGTGCAGGAAGTGTGAGTAATCTGCCAGAAAGCATAATCTAAAAAAGAAAGAAAGACATTTCTGGCCTCGACATTAACACCCCAACCCTTACAACTCAGCAGAGGGCTCGTTTTATCTGCTTCAGGTTTGCTTTTTGTTTTTATTTCAGTAGCCGTCTCCACACTTTGTATAGTGTAACACAAAATGTACTATATGGAAAAATAAGTACTGTTGCATCAGAAACCTTTGATAGGCCAGATGTTGTGTGATCTCGTGTATAGCGATGTGTGCCCTCACTGTCCTACCCTTATACTGTACCACATCATCCCTGAACCACACAGTTGAAAGCAACAGCAACGAAGTTAGGCCTGGTAACAAGATAACCAGACTTATTATACATTAACTGCTACATTAGTGCTGAGATATCTGCTTGCTTGCAGTTTGTATCACAGTCACATGCAAAATATTTAAAACTGAAACTTTTATTGAATGACAAGCTAGCGGATGGAACCTATTAGATCGTATTATCCCTACAGTGTTAAAGGGAAATATCTTGTCTTTTGATTTCTCAAAGAAAGCAATCAGTTTTACAATTCAGAAGTTGAAAGTTTATACTCCAATGAACTCTGTCATGCATGTGTTACAACCTTAATCTGTAGCTGAGGTGGCCTGTAATAGTAAAAAGTTCTGCCGCTTTTCTTTATAACTGACTGTTTTTCTATATACCGCTACCAATATAGAAAACTGACAATGATACATTCAGCTTTAACTTCTTAGGGAGCGGCTCCCGAGGTGACGGTTTTGGAGAGTCTGGCGTGCCCAAAGTAAAATGCCTCCCACTCAGGCCCAGAAAATAGGATATGGACATAATTAGTACTATTGGATAGGAAACACTCTGAAGTTTCTAAGAGTGTTAAAATATTGTCTATGAGTATAACAGAACGGATATAGCAGGCGAAAATCCGAGGAATTTCTGTCCTGGAAAAGTGTATTTGACACATTGCCTCATTTTGAACCCCTCCCTATTGAAAATGACCTTATATGGGAGTAAGATTGCAGTACCTATTGCTTCCACTGGATGTCAACAGTCTCTAGACAGTGTTTGATGATGTTTAGTTGCTTTGGATGGTAATAGAAGAAGAATTTCGAAGTGGTCATCGGATGTAAACAAAAGAGGAATGCGCGTTCACGGGCTCGCACGCGCTGTGGTTTTTTTCCTTTCCTATCGCCCAGTTTATAATCTGGTTGAAATATTATATTATATACATAAAAGTGTTCCTAAGGATACATTATCAATGATGTTTGATTGTTCTTGGACAAGTGTATAGGTTTAGGTTGAACGCGTTCTCTTCATGGTTCAATAGGCGAGTGGACGCTGTATTTTATGAACATAATGCGCCAACCAAACGGAGATTTATGGATATAATAAATTACTTTTTCTAACAAAAGAACCATGGATTGTCTTCGTTGGACACTTGGGAAGCCCTCAGCAGAAGTTCTTCAAAAGGTAAGAGATTTGTTTTCGCTGTGAAATGTGTTTTGTGTGTGCCTTGCATTTCACCGGGTAGTGAAATGCTCCCCACCACTCCCTAAGTAGTTTTAACATAGTAGCAGTTCCGTAAAATCATCTCTCTCTCATGCACCTGCACTGTCTGCACTAAATGTCCACGCTCCAGACTAAACGTGCATGGCCAGTTCAGCAGCTTGTGAGCAAAATTGTTATACAAAACCAATAAAATGTAAAACAAACTCAGAAATCCTTAGCAAATGGATTCTTTATAAAATCTTCTAGACAAAATCCAGTACAAAAAAGCTACTCAGTAAACATAGTCTCTTGTAAATCGTTTTTACTTCAGCTAGTATCAAGCTAACATATACTCTCACTCTTTGTAAATCACATTCTTCTTAGTTCGACACAAAAACAACACAAAATCTTTCCTAATGTGTTAATACCTTGACAAAGTTGTTAAATAGCATGTTATTACATGTTATTACATGTGATTTCCATATTAGAAAGTTTGGAAGTTATATTACATACCTGTAATGGTAAAAAGAATGGACACAAGATTACGTCTGCAAAGTTCTGGCGCTTTCTTTATTCTGAAGAATGGAAACTGTTTTTCCTACTACCACAGTGCAGCAACGCCATCTATTGGCCTGAAGGACGACTAATGCTAAAGCATGTAGAATAAACAATTTAGATTAAGACAAATACATAAACAAATTGGTTTAAAAAATAATAATAATAAAAGGGTGTCTGTTTTTAGTGACTTTGTTTTCAACCCATTACACGAGTGGGTTCTTGCATGTGTGTGTTTTCTTCTTTGAGGGAAATTAATATAATCTCCCAGAGCTCTGAAAGTGTACCTTTGAACCATTATCTCCTAATATCTTTGCCAGTCACATTCCTGCATTTGATCAGGCCGAGGGTCAGTAGCTCTGCAGAGGGAGGGGAGAACCCAGGGGTGTTCATGCCCTGATAACTAAAAGGAAGTGTGTGGGCTTCTTGGTTTAGAGACAACTCACTCCGGATGGTATGATTTCACCAAGACAGAGCCTTCACCAAGACAGAGTCGGCCTTCCATTTCCGCCGCCTGCGCGAGCTTCTTTTTTGTGAAGAAAAAGGATGGAGGTTTGCGCCCGTGCATTGATTATCGATGTCTAAATAAGATCATGGTAAGGTACAGTTACCCACTGCCGCTTATCGTTACGGCTGTGGAATTAATGCACGGGGCGCGCTTCTTCACAAAACTGGATCTCAGGAGCGCATACAATCTGGTGCGTATCCGTGAGAGAGACGAGTGGAAGACAGTGTTTAGCACTACCTCAGGCCATTATGAATACCTGGTCATGCCGTACGGGCTGATGAATGCTCCCGCAGTGTTCCAATCCTTTGTTGATGAGATTTTCCGGGACCTGCATGGGCAGGGTGTAGTGGTATATATCGATGACATTCTGATATACTCTGCTACACGGGCCGAGCATGTGTCTTTGGTGCGCAAGGTACTTAAACGATTGTTGGAGCATGATTTGTACGCAATGGCTGAGAAATGCTTGTTTTTCCAGCAGACCGTCTCTTTTCTAGGGTATCGCATTTCTGCCGTGCGTAATTGGCCGACTCCCACCACGGTAAAGGAGGTGCAGCGATTTTTTGGGTTTGCCAATTATTACCGTAGATTTATCCGGGGCTTTGGCCAGGTGGCAGCTCCCATTACGTCACTGCTGAAGGGGGGTCCGGTGCGTCTGCAGTGGTCAGTTGAGGCGGACAGGGCGTTTGAGCAACTAAAGGAGTTGTTTACTTCGGCTCCCGTGCTGGCTCATCCGGACCCTTCATTGGCATTCATAGTAGAGGTGGACACGTCCTGTATATATTCCTTCCTTCCCTTCTTCCCATTGTGCGTGATTGTTTTGATGTTACCGTTTATTCTCTGTGTTACGTTCCTTGTTCGTTCACTGAGGGATATTGTATTTAGGTTCCTGTATGTACCGGTTTGCTTGTTGCGCCCGGTTTGTTTTGTATTTCGTGTGAGTACTTTTATTCGCCAGAGTGTTATTTGTTTGGACTGGTGACACTATTAAAAGATCGTCACACGGGAATATCCTCCTGTGCCTGATTCCTTTTTCCATAGGGAACCTAAATACAATATCCCTCAGTGAACGAACAAGGAACGTAACACAGAGAACAAACGGTAACATCAAAACAATCACGCACAATGGGAAGAAGGGAAGGAAGGAATATATACAGGTGCGTGATTGGGAGAAATTAACAACAGGTGTGACAATTAGACAAATACTTAACAACTAAGGGGAGCGATGATGGTCAGAAAACCGTTGACGTCGACCGCCGAACATCGCCCGAACAAGAAGAGGGACAATGCAGTTAAAGCAACTAACAATTTTTTGGAGTTAAACTAGTGCTTCAAATCGTATCCTGATGTCAACAGCAGATTGGAGTTGTAGTAATAACATGGCTAACTTAGTTATTTAAGATACATTTCGATATTAAGTAGCTAGCTAGCGTTAGCAACATTTGGTGGTCAATGAGACTGAGAGCTAGCTAACCAGCTGACCTAGCAAACAATGTAAGAAAAAGTATAATTTCATATTCGCAAACAGGCTCTGCATTTCAGGAATCACAGTAGCAAGTACCCCTGGTGCACTGTTAAATTATTTAGCCATTTAAACAATTTTTTTTTTTTTCTTCCCTCACTGGATTTCATGAAATGTATTTCAAACGTGAACTTGTCCGAGGTCTCCGATTTCATGGCAGTTGCTATCCATCAGAGCGCTGCTATTGGTTGGCCAACATTTTGGGGCGGGGCTTAGCAAAGGGTCAACTGCACACTAAAGGCTGGTTTCCAGTCTGTCTATCGACATGTCTGTAGACAATTGTCGCAGCAACATCATGAAAATTACATTGTCGTCCAACATCAAACTTGTTGTTGTCGTTATGAAAAAATATTAACACAAAACGACAGCCTCTGCATGACATCATCAGCCCAATACTCCAAATAGCATACTGTCTTTATTTTAACACAAATAAACCCATCCTTTTCTAAATGGATTCAGTAAATGTCAACCTAGCAAGCAAGCTAGATTGTGGGAACATTGTGGGGATATGACAAGATATTCCCAAAACACTAAACGGTCATTCATATAATGTTTGTACCAGGGTGCACAAAACGTTCCTTTGATGTTGCAAGAATGTTGACAGGGCAGCATTACTGAGTTCTTTAAAGGTTCCCAGAAAATGTAATTAGGTTATGGTACCATTGTGGGTACATTACAAGAGATTGGTTCCCAAAATACAAAAATATGCTCAGTTGTGATGACATTCATACAATGTTTAAGTTAGGTTGCACATGACATTCCTATAATGTTGTAAGAATGTTGACAGAACACTTGGTTTAATTTATTAAAAGGTTCCCAGAACGTTGAGCTAAGTTATGGGAGTTGTCTGGAATGTTGCAAAAATATTATGGTGATATTTACATAGGTTGCACAGAACATTCCCACAATATTGCACAGTGTTTCACAATTAAGTAAATTTCTATGACGTTTATAGCATATTTGTTTTATGTTTAACATAATATTACATTGATGTGCACTCAATATTAATTTTACTTTGTCTTGGAGGTCCTCAGGAAATTTCAAGAAAATTTTGACAATTGTATATTGAAGTTTTACCTTATATAACCACAACATTCTAAGCATGCACATTTGTAGCTCCTTAAAGCAGATTGGAATACATCCGCATTGTGTGGCTCTCCAGATTTAATGGAAATTCACGTTTGAAGGTGATATAGAAACACGTGGCATTTTAATTCATGAGACATTTGAACTAGATGTAATCATACAAACACAACCAGATTTTTACACTTCATATGTTGACAATCTATACATGTGGGTTTTGGACCTGCAATGTTTAGTTCCCAAGCCAGGTCTTTTATCCTCTGTGCCACCAGGGAAGCTCTCTTACAGCTTCTATTTTCAGTATATAGCCATGGCAATATGGTCAATCAGGAATTCCATGCTTCCTTTTTAGGCTTCTTAGACATAACTAACCCAGGGAAATACTGGTAACTGGGTTATTCACCATCACTTCACCCATCCTCATTATATACTGCGTACTTCAAGGCCCTGACTTATTTTGAGCACATAAAGGCTTCATAATGCATAAAGGTCATGCTAACTGACTGATATCTCATAGAACAAAATGTATAAGATCTCATAAGCCTGTTTTAACCTCAGAACTTATTTTCAGCGTTTATCCCAAAACCCCATTATTTTCCGCATTCATTTCCCCTATTAAAGTGGACAACGAACCTGAGATATAAAATGCTAACTCATCTCCATTTTGTAGATCTACATGCTGGCGAGCTCTTTGCCCTGACCCCATCATTTACATTTATGATTTGCTCCTTAACTCTCTGAGCCCTAGCACTGAAATATATGGGATTTCAAAGTTTCAACATGTTTTCGGTAAATTCGATGATAAGTCATTTTACAGGATTATGGAGAAATCCCCTCAGTGGCTACAGGAGAGGAAGTGTGGTTACCTTATTTGGCAGCAGATTGTTGTAATTCCAGGAGGTGTTAGGTTTGCAAAGACCGGCTACACGATCACAGAATTATAGAATTTGAACAGAATGTTGTGCCAAAAATGAGGTTACAGCATTTGTATATTTAGACACTGGATATCACCATTTATGTGTTTTTAGTGTAAACGTATATTTTAAAGTTAGGAAATGTAGGACTAACTCGTTTCAAATGTGCATTGTGAACATCCAATAACGTCCAATATGTCTCCTACTGTAGCTGGTCTAGTGAACCCCCCTGGCCCTTCAAGTCAGTCAAGGCCTGGAAGACCACAGTCCGGCGGTCTATCTCCGCTCACGTATCTCCGCACACCAGTACCAGTAGGAAGGAAAGATGGATCGTATGTTAGTCTGTCAACAGTTTATTGGTTTTGTACTGTTTGTTCTAGATTTAGTGTGAGTTTATAAAAACAGTTTATATACATGTCCAACCAATTGAATTGACCACGTGGACTCCAATCAAGTTGTAGAAACTGGACCACAGTTCACACTTAGCCTGTCCTCTTCACTGACTAGGACCAGGGAGGTCAGGAATGTACACTTTGCATTGCTTGAGTATGCATATGAGAGTGAGAGAGTGAGTGAGAGAGAGTGAGCCTTCTGTTGACTAATGGATTTTTCACAAGTACATCACTCCAGGGAGCATATCTTGTCCATTAGTACATTTTGTCTGGGGTTTTGTTTCTTGTGTGTATATTTTGCTGCTTTTTCCGTTTCTCTGTGTCACAGTCTCAAACTCTCTTTGCAACTTCAAAGTGTGTATCCAGTGAACTTCTGTGTATGTGTGTGTGTGTGGTGAGACTTTGCCATATGTCCATAGGTGGTTCACAGGAGCGTAGTTATCACTCTCCTGGCATGTGAAAAGCCCAGCCTCACATGAGAAAGAGAGCTGTGACTGGCTTCTCTGTCATCTTTATAGCACTGGCCAGAAGAGTTTTCCCGGGACAGCTCAGTGAACTCTTACGAACCCAAACCTCCTCTGATGCTCTGCCCTTCATTTGTTGTCTCTACGTGTATTACATGTTTTTATTTCTGTATACTTAAACCTGTATGCTATATTTATGTGTGCGTGGTGTGTGTGTGTGTGTGTGTGTGTGTGTGTGTGTGTGTGTGTGTGTGTGTGTGTGTGTGTGTGTGTGTGTGTGCGTGCATATGTGCGTGCGTGCGTGTTTTACACATTTTGTTACGTTCCAGCCTTATTCTAAAATTATTTCCTCATCAATCTACTCACCAAATCCCATAGTAACAAAGCGAAAACAGGTTTTTAGAAATGTTTGCAAATTTGTTAACAATCTAAAACTGAAATACCTTATTTACATAAGTATTCAGACGCTTTGCTATGAGACTCGAAATTGAGCTCAGGTGCATCCTGTTTGCATTGATCATCCTCCTTGAGATGTTTCTACAACTTGATTGGAGTCCAAATGTGGTAAATTGAATTGGTTGGACATGATTTCAAAGGCACACACCTGTCTATATAAGATCCCACAGTTGACAGTGAATGTCAGAGCAAAAACCAAGCCATGAGGTCGAAGGAATTGTCAGTAGAGCTCCGAGACAGGATTGTGTTGAGGCACAGAACTGGGGAAGGGTACCAAAACATTTCTGCAGCATTGAAGTTCCCCAAGAACACAGTGGCTTCCATCCTTATTAAATGGAAGAAGTTTGGAACCACCAAGACTCTTCCTAGAGCTGGCAACCCGGCCAAATTGAGCAATCGGGAGAGAAGGGTCTTGGTCAAGGAGGTGACCAAGAACCCAATGGTCACTCTAACAGAGCTCCATAGTTCCTCTGTGGAGATGGGTGAACCTTCCAGAAGGACAACCATCTCTGCAGCACTCCACCAATCAGGCCTTTATGGTAGACTGGCCAGACGGAAGCCACTCCTCAGTAAAAGGCATATGACAGCCTGCTTGTAGTTTGCCAAAAGGCACCTAAAGACTCTCAGACCATGAGAAACAAGATTCTCTGGTCTGATGAAACCAAGATTGAACTCTTTGGCCTGAATTCCAAGTGTCACATCTGGAGGAAACCTGGCACAGTCCCTACGGTGATGCATGGTGGTGGCAGCATCATGCCGTGGGGATGTTTTTCAGCGGCAGTGACTGGGAGACTAGTCAGGATCGAGGGAAAGATGAATGGAGCAAAGTACAGCGAGATCTTTGATGAAAACCTGTTCCAGAGTGCTCAGGACCTCAGACTGGGGCAAAGCTTCACCTTCCAACAGGACAACGACTCTAAGCACACAGCCAAGACAAAGCAGGAGTGGCTTCAGGACAAGTCTCTGAATGTCCTTGAGTGGCCCAGCCAGAGCCCGGACTTGAACCCGATCTAACATCTCTGGAGAGACCTGAAAATAGCTGTGCAACGACACTCCCCATCCAACCTGGTAGAGCTTGAGAGGATCTGCAGAGAAGAGTAGGTGAAACTCCCCAAATGTATTTAATTTTACATTTTTATTTAACCTTTATTTAACTAGGCAAGTCAGTTAAGAACAAATTCTTATTTACAATGGCGGCCTACTCCGGCCAAACCCGGACAACGCTGGGCCAATTGTGCGCCGCCCTATGGGACTCCCAATCACAGCAGGATGTGACACAGCCTGGATTTTATCCTGGTACTATAGTGACGCCTCTTGCACTGAGATGCAGTGCCTTAGATCGCTGCGACACTCGGGAGCCCAAATAAAGGTGTGCCAAGCTTGTAGCGTCATACCCAAGAAGACTCGAGGCTGTAATCGCTGTATAAGATGCTTCAACAAAGTACTGAGTAAAGGGTCTGAATACTTATGTAAATGTATTATACACTGCTCAAAAAAATAAAGGGAACACTAAAATAACACATCATAGATCTGAATGAATGAAATAATCTTATTAAATACTTTTTTCTTTACATAGTTGAATGTGCTGACAACAAAATCACACAAAAATTATCAATGGAAATCAAATTTATCAACCCATGGAGGTCTGGATTTGGAGTCACACTCAAAATTAAAGTAGAAAACCACACTACAGGCTGATCCAACTTTGATTTAATGTCCTTAAAACAAGTCAAAATGAGGCTCAGTAGTGTGTGTGGCCTCCACGTGCCTGAATGACCTCCCTACAACGCCTGGGCATGCTCCTGATGAGGTGGCGGATGGTCTCCTGAGGGATCTCCTCCCAGACCTAGACTAAAGCATCCGCCAACTCCTGGACAGTCTGTGGTGCAACGTGGCGTTGGTGGATGGAGCGAGACATGATGTCCCAGATGTGCTCAATTGGATTCAGGTCTGGGGAACGGGCGGGCCAGTCCTTAGCATCAATGCCTTCCTCTTGCAGGAACTGCTGACACACTCCAGCCACATGAGGTCTAGCATTGTCTTGCATTAGGAGGAACCCAGGGTCAACCGCACCAGCATATGGTCTCACAAGGGGTCTGAGGATCTCATCTCGGTACCTAATGGCAGTCAGGCTACCTCTGGCGAGCACATGGAGGGCTGTGCGGCCCCCAAAGAAATGCCACCCCACACCATGACTGACCCACCGCCAAACCGGTCATGCTGGAGGATGTTGCAGGCAGCAGAACGTTCTCCACGGCGCTCTCCAGACTCTGTCACGTCTGTCACGTGCTCAGTGTGAACCTGCTTTCATCTGTGAAGAGCACAGGGCGCCAGTGGCGAATTTGCCAATCTTGGTGTTCTCTGGCAAATGCCAAACGTCCTGCACGGTGTTGGGCTGTAAGCACAACCCCACCTGTGGACGTTGGGCCCTCATACCACCCTCATGGAGTCTGTTTCTGACCGTTTGAGCAGACACATGCACATTTGTGGCCTGCTGAAGGTCATTTTGCAGGGCTCTGGCAGTGCTCCTCCTTGCACAAAGGCGGAGGTAGTGGTCCTGCTGCTGGGTTGTTGCCCTCCCACGGCCTCCTCCACATCTCCTGATGTACTGGCCTGTCTCCTGGTAGCGCCTCCATGCTCTGGACACTACGCTGACAGACACAGCAAACCTTCTTGCCACAGCTCGCATTGATGTGCCATCCTGGATGAGCTGCACTACCTGAGCCACTTGTGTGGGTTGTAGACTCCGTCTCATGCTACCACTAGAGTGAAAGCACCGCTAGCATTCAAAAGTGACCAAAACATCAGCCAGGAAGCATAGGAACTGAGAAGTGGTCTGTGGTCACCACCTTCAGAACCACTCCTTTATTGGGGGTGTCTTGCTAATTGCCTATAATTTCCACCTGTTGTCTATTCCATTTGCACAACAGCATGTGAAATGTATTGTCAATCAGTGTTTCTTCCTAAGTGGACAGTTTGATTTCACAGAAGTGTGATTGACTTGGAGTTACATTGTGTTGTTTAAGTGTTCCCTTTATTTTTTTGAGCAGTGTATATATATATTTTTTTTTATCAATTAGCAAAATGAAATATAACTGTTTTTGCTTTGTCATTATGAGTTATTGTGTTTGGATTGAAAAAAAAGGCTGTAATGTAATAAAATGTGGAAAAAGTACAGTGGTCTGAATACTTTTCAAATGCACTGTGTGTGTGTGTGTGCGCGTGTGTGTGCGTGAGTGTGTGTGTGAGTGAGTGCCCGGCAGAGTGTGGCAGAGCATTGTGTGGATTTATGGGGTGAAGCGTGGCTTCGTTACTCCCCCAAAAACATTTACCCCCGCCCTAGAATCCCTGACACCATGTGAAGCTGCCCCCTCCCCAAAGCTTCAGCAACTGCCTTGACCTCATCACCTTTCAATTCTAGTTGAACCTCCATTGGGGACTTTTGCTTATATGACATGCTTCTGTGCTAGTGCTAGCCCTGCACCCTGCTGTATGAGGTCAAACAAAGGGTGATTATCCCTTCGTCAAGCTGGAATACGCTGCTTACCAAATAAATTCAATTGTGAATTTCTCCATGTGTTCAAATAGTTTTCTAGGCAAATAAGCACTGGATCAGGGATGTGATACTGGTGGCCCAGATACAGATTTCTTTTGGGGGGGAAATTCAGTCTTACTGTTGAGAGAATAGTAAGGTGCAATTTTGAAATTTGGTTGTGCATCAGCAGTTTTTCTCTTATGTCAGTCACTGTCAGTCACTCAATTAGCCCATGAAAGCTAAACATTTTTAGATTGGTAAGTTAGTCTAGTGGCCAGCTATCTAAACTTGTAGTAATCATTGTCAAATTATCGACCGGGGCCCACATTGATTTTGTTAGTCACTCCGATCTCATATTAAAAATTGAAAAAATGTCTCTCCACCCTATGCCAAAAATTTGCTGTAAAATTGCACATTTTTCTCTCCGCCCCCATGGCAAAATGAGTAGAAAAGCATGACATGTTTTATAAAATTGCTAAATCTTCCCTTCACCCCATGGCAAAATGTGGAGAATTCTGTGTTGAACTCTAAAACGTCAATTTTTTCTCTCCTCGGTCAATAGCCACTGAAGTCTCACATGATGAGTTCAGATTTTTTGTGGCCCCCACCCTCATTAGCGCCCCACTACCCGGTGAAATGCAAGGCGCCAAATTCAAAATCCAAAAGTTGAATTATTAAACATTCATCAATATACAAGTGTTGCATAGTCATCAAAAGCTCTGCTTCTTGGCAATATCACAGCGTTGTCAGATTTCAAAAAGGCTTTACAGCGAAAGCACTACATTTGATTGTTTGAGGGTAGCACCTCCAATATTTTTCCAATTACTTTTTACCTTTTGAAGAACTTCTGCTGAGGGCTTCCCAAGTGTCCAATGAAGACAATCCATGGTTCTTTTGTTATAAAAAGTCATGTATTATATCCATAAATCTTTGTTTGGTTGGTGCGTTATGATGAGAAAATACAGCGTCCACTCGCCCATTGAACCTGAAGAGAACTCGTTCAACCTATACCTATAAACTTGTCCAAGAACAATCAAACATCATTGATAATGTATCCTTAGGAACACTTTTATGTATATTTAGTATAATATTTCAACCGGAATATAAACTGGGCGATAGGAAAGGAAAAAACCACAGCGCGCGCAAGCCGGTGAACGCGTATTCTCTTCTGTTTACTTCTTGTGACCACTTCCTAATTCTTCTTCTATTACCATCCAGATCAACTAAATAGAATCAAAACACTGTCTAGAGACTGTTGACATCCAGTGGAAGCAATAGGTACTGAAATCTTACTCCCTTATATGAGCATTTTCATAAGGAAGTGGTTCAAAATGAGGCAATGTGTCAAAATCACTTTTTCCAGGACAGAAATTCCTCGGGTTTTCACCTGCCATATCAATTATGTTATACTCACAGACAATATTTTTAACACTCTTAGAAACCTCAGAGTGTTTCCTATCCAATGGTACTAATTATGTGCATATCCCATTTTCTGGGCCTGAGTGGGAGGCATTTTACTTTGGGCATGCCAGGCTCTCCAAATCCATCACCTCGGGTGCTGCTCCCTAAGAAGTTAAAGTTGTTGTTTTCTGAGCACAATAACTGTCACGACTTCCGCCGAAGTCGGTCCCTCTCCGGTGACGTCTCCGGTCGACGTCACCGGCCTTCTAGCCATCACCGATCCACTTTTCATTTTTTTTTGTCTTTGTTTTATACATACCTGGTTTCAATTCCCCAATTACATGTTCATTATTTAACCCTCTGTTTTCCCCATGTTTGTGTGCGTTATTGTTCCAATATTTTATGTCAGTCCATATTGGTGGGCTTGGTATTGTTACAACTTTGGTTATTCTTTTGAGTAAACTACGTTGTGTTGCTCATCTCTGCTGTCCTGCGCCTGACTCTTTTGCACCAACTACACCACGCCTTCTGACAATAACATGAACTCTGTGTGTGTTTTTGGTTTTACTATCCTTGTGGGGAGCAGAATTCCTAACAGGTAGTCTAGCAATTAAGAGCGTTGGGACAGTAACCGAAAGGTTGCTGTTTAGAATCCTCAAGCCAACTAGGTTTAAAAATCTGCCAATGTGCTCTTGAGCAAGGCACTTAGCCCTAATTGCTCCTCTAAGTCACTCTGGATAAGAGTATCTGCTAAATTACTAAAATGTAAAGGATAGTAAAACAAGAAAAGTTTGGACATGTGAGGACATTTTGCTGTGTGTGCGTGTGTATGAGTGCATGCATGTGTGAAACAAAGCTCAGGGAGTGACGCGTTCCATTAACACACTAGCTATTTTTTCTGCCTGCTCACTTGAGTGTGTGTTAAATTGGGGATTACACAGCCTTACTAGGCGGCTGTCTGCCTGCTGTGAGTGCTGCCAGCCTGGCTGTGCATTGAGGGTGTAGAGGGGCGCCTGGGTGCATTATATCCTGCTGAATGGGTTTGTTTGGGTCAGGCCTGTTCCTTCTGCAGTCTGTTAGCTGACTAATGCAACCACTAATGCAACCTTTGGCCTTGGGCAAACCTACCGGGCTGTACTCATATTTACACTCTTCACAGTGTGAGCACACCCCTAGAAGTCTCTACTCAAAGTGCACCACTTATGAGAGTGTGTGTGATGAGGGGAGAAGAATAGACGTGAATGTAAACGTTTCAGAGGAGAGCAATAAGACAACATGGCATGGGAGGGAGAGTATGATGAGAAAGGGACTTGGTTACAAGAGAGATGGAGGAAGAGCTGTAGAGATATTTAGTACTATATGGAATGAGTACATGATGAGAGGTGACAGAGTGGAGTTAACCAGGGAGGGAGAGAGCTCTGAATACCTTCATTATTACCCCGTCGGAGCATTTTCTATGCATGTGTAATGCTTTTTAACTCATTTTTCTGCATGAATGATTTTCTATTCAACTGTGATTTGTATTTTCCCCAAAAAATACTCTGATCTAATACATTCAGGGATTACTACAGATGGCCGTTACAGTCATAATCCATACTGTATGTGTAAGATACAAACAAAAGGCTTTAGGAAGAATGTGGCTGTGTATGTTGCTCTAAAGGTCTTAAACTTGAAGCTTTGCAGCATTCTCAGAGGCCACATGTCTTCCAGACCAGAGTACCTTCAGGATCAGGGTCAGTGAGTTTCAAGAAAACAAATACTTTGGGGACAAAGGAAACCCCTCTAAGTTTAACCTGCCGCTCATCTAAAGAGACACACACTTGATAGCTTGTGTTGCACATTTGCTCATTTAGCCAACACGTGTCACAGCCTGTTTTCCCAGTGAAGTGCTGCCTGTGGGTAGGTGTCCTAATCAGACCCTGCTATCTGTTGGCACAGATGGTGGGCTGCAGTGGGCCTCTGTCAGTAGCCCTGTCAGGCCCATTGTTGTCTAGCCTGAAGGACCTAGGGGTCAGCTGGGTCAATTGCCCATCTGTGATACACATCACAAAATACTGTATGGCCACGGTCTAACACTGCTGCTATCAGATCAGTCTGTGTGTTACGGGCTGCAGGTGCTCCTGACTGGAAAGCACGGAGAGACTAAATCGGACAAAATCACATAGAATATCACAAGGAATCAATACATGGCCCTGTATTCAATACAAGAGCATTCAGAAAATGGCTTGTGTTTCTCTGTGTGCAGGGAGGGCTTGCAGCAGGTAAAATGTAAAGACAGTAATTTTACCCTGGTTTTTGTGTAATTCTCTCCCAGTGTTGATAATCTGCCGGAGTGCGACAGATAAAAAGTGAAGTTGAAAGCATCTGGATAAAGAGCTATGGGGTGACCTCCATACGGAGCTGGTCTGGGTAAAGCATTAAGACACTGTGAAAGGATGAAGGCTCTGGAACAGGCACAAGCAGGGAGAGAGAAAGGGCACGGTTTTTCGTTTGAGCACCCCTTCAAACCTCACCCTCCTTTACTGTCCATTCACAGAGGTATTTACCCGTGTTCCTCTCCGCCTATAAGTCTGTCCCACTTGTGTCTGTGGCCTTGATCTCCATCCAACTATAGAGGCTCTGGAGACTTTGGTCTGCCACTCTGTTTCATGTCTGTTTCTCAGGGCTGGATGCAGAGCACCAGAGCCACGTGTGTGTTTTGGTCCACATCTTGTTAAGCTACATTTACTTGACTAGCAAGGTTATGATTCAAAACAACAATGATACAATGTATTCATCTGATCTACAACTGCAAGACACTTTAATGTAATTGTGAGTTTTTGGGGGGAGGTCTAATCTAGTCCAAGTGGCCTAGGCAAACCCAGGAGCAAAGGGATCTGAGGCTCTGCCAGGGCTGGCCTTGTTACAGAGGTATTAGCTGGACTGAAGTGGCTACATTCCGGAACCAGGGGCCAGCTGTTTGCCCATGATTAGGCCTCCATTTTCAATGTCCCTGGGCCGGTGGACAGAATTAGTGGCCCTTGAGTTGGTGTGTGGGGATGAGGGGGTCCGTATGTCTGGCTCTGGGTTGGGTTCTGATCTAATTATCAGAGATAATTGCTTGGACCTGGCTCCGGTCACACAGGCTCCCCATGTCTCTCATTTGACCCCCCCTCTCCCTCCACCCACTCTCCCTCCCTCTTACACACCATCTTTCTCCACCCCTCTCTTCCCTCACTCCCCTCATCTCTCTCTCTCTCTCTCTCTCTCTCTCTCTCTCTCTCTCTCTCTCTCTCTCTCTCTCTCTCTCTCTCACACACAAACACACCCTCACCTTATTTCTTCTCCTCCTTTTCTCTCCCTCTCTCTCTCACACACCCTCCTGCCTTCTCTCTCTCTCCCTCTCTCCCTCTCTCTCACACACCCCCCGCCTCCTCTCTCTCTCTCTCTCGCTCTCCCTCTCTCACACACCCTCATGCCTCCTATCTCTCTCCCTATCTATTTTTCTCTCAATCACCCTCTCTATCTCTTTCTCTCCCTCTCTCCCTCTCTCTCACACACCCCCCTGCCTCCTCTCTCTCTCTCTCTCTCTCTTTCTCTCTCTCTCTCCCTCTCACACACCCTCATGCCTCCTATCTCTCTCCCTCTCTCTTTTTCTCTCAATCACCCTCTCTATCTCTTTCTCTCTCTCCCTCTCTCCTACTCTTGTTTGTGTTTTCACATAACCCCACAGCTCCACAGGGATTGCCCAGAGGCAGGATAGGAATCACAGGGCCCAGTGAGTGAAAGGCACTAGCTAAAATATCTCTGGATAAATAAGAAAGCGTGGGAACCCTCCATTTGTTTCCTCCATTAGCCACATTTAGCAGGGATCTGTGGAGGCTGTGTGCTAAGTCTCCATGTTGTTCTTTAATAGGAAGAGTGGGATGGTACCCCGCTATGATGTGAAATCACTCAGACACGCTTTAGTGCTTCCTTTTTATATCCTTATCCATTCTTTATGTGAGTTTAATTTCTGCCCATGTCTGATGTGTGTGAGTGTGATTCGAATACAATACTTGTACATCAGAAACAGGCCACAATAGGCTTACAGTATGTACATGTGGTCAATTCTTTATTTAGTTCGCAACTAAAGGGGTTTATTTAATTTCATCAATAAACTTGAAAGGTAATGAGAGACTCCAATTGTAATGGAGATGTAATCTGACTCCAATTGTAATCTGTGTTCTGTATTTCCCTTGAATTCATCTGCTTGGCTGTACAACAGGTCTCCCAATATCTTATACTGAAAAGACTTGACAATGTTGATTATACGATGGGGCAGAGGCTATATGAGCAGCCTGATCACTAGAAATAGACTTTGATTTTGGACGTTTGAAAAGGTCCTGAGAATGTCGATAAATGCCTTCCTCAGCGCTCACCACCAAAAAAAAATAAACGATTGCCCAGCACTGGGTGCAAGCTGGTGATGCTAGAAGCCGAAGCACGTTGCTCAGACCACTGTCCTATGGCAGTTTACAATGCTCTAGCAAGCCACCAGAATACTAAGAATACTGATGCCTGAGGGTAATAGCGAGTTGTTTTTAATGATTTTGATTTTTAAGCTTTCTCCAAACCATAGCCCTAACCTTAACCATTTAGAAAGAATGCCTAACTTAGGGATCGGCGTCCCGTCAACGGGACTGTTGTAAATCATGCAGCGCCTTGTGTCACGATCGCAGATTTTAGAGAAACAACAAATGCCGGTACATATAAGAGTCTTATAGCGGCTGAAAGCTTAAATTCTTGTCAATATAACTGCACTGTCCAATTTACAGTAACTATTACTGCGAAAAAATTCCATGCTATTGTTTGAGGAAATCTTGCTCTGATTTATCATCCAAAGGGTCCCAGAGATAACATGAAGTGTCGTTTTGTTAGATAAAATCCTTTTTCATATCCTAAAAAGGTCCATATAGCACGCACAATCGATTTTGTATTTCCACTCGTTCAATTTGCAAAGAAAGGAATCTGTGAAAATCTAACCCTAAACGTTGTTTCAACCAGTCAAATCACGTTTGTATGTATTCCTCAGAGATCCTAGAATGTAACCAGACTTCACTATATCATTAGGGGTGTAGGTCACCATATTTGGTCAGAGAGCGACGCCTTCATGGCACGCCGATGACGCGGGTGCTCTTCACTTGAATGACTCTAACTTTGTCAAATAAGCACCAATTGGGGTCAAACAAAGCTAGCTAGATAGCCAATGAGCTATCAGGAAACCCTGTATCTGTCGTAGCTACTAACCTTGTGCGACAGCATGCCTTTTCCTTTTGAAGTTATGAAAACTGGTTGTTTTGCAAATGCTGAACTTATAATATGGCTACTAATACTGGAAAAGCTAAATCAAAGTCCAAGTATAGAGATTTGACGGTATTCTTGCAGAAAAATTTAATATGAATGGACGTCTCCTTCACGATTCGCCCAAATGTACCTGGGTGACTTCACACTAAATGTCATGTAGTTCGGTCATACTTCAAGTTATCCATCTGAAACTGTGCACATACACTGCTGCCATCTTGTGGACACCATCAGAATTACAACCAGAGTGATGGCTAGAACTCGGACCATTCTCTTGCATTTCAAAGAAGGTGGTAGAAAAAAATCGATTGTTTTTTTCTTTGTATTTTCTTCTACCAGATCTATTGTGTTATATTCTCCTACATTCAATTCACATTTCCTTTCAAATATGCATATCCTTGCTTCAGGTCCTGAGCTACAGGCAGTTAGATTTGGATATGTCATTTTAGGCGAAAATTAAAAAAAAGGGGGCTATCCCTTAACCTTTGAGTTGTTTCTTTGTTAACCCTGTAAACATGCGGAATTAACCCTGAAACAACGTGGAATTAATCTGTCAACAATAGACGTTCATCTATAATATGTCAAATGTTGAAGGAAAACTATGAGATCATGTTGAGATGAGGGTGGCACACTTTTGGACCACCCACTCATTCTCCCACTGGCTCTCCTGCTTCAGCATGAACCTGATTTATGTTTGTCTGTCCATCTGTACCCCTCTGTCCTCCACAGCAGCCCAAAGGGCTACTCTAGCTGTTCTAGTTATCACCCGCCAACACCCTCTACTCATTCATATCAGTGCCTGGCTGCAGTTGACAGTGGCATGCCCTTCTTATTAAAGCACAGTAATGGGCTCTCTTAATTAAAAAAGACTAATGTCCTGTCACACCTCTGGTGGCTGGTGCATCAGACAGGCTCATGTGTCACCTCAGATCTCTTCACTTAGAACACCCGTCTACTGGGCACAGCCGGCGTCTCTGTGCCACTCAGGGTGTCCAACGCCTCAATTAACAATGAACTGTCGGGTTCAACTGCCTGCCTGGTGTGATCCACTGTCACTCCCCCTCCTCTGGCGTCTACCCTGTAGTGTGTAAGGCAGGCCACTGGCTGTTCTAATGACACAGTCCTCTCATTTAACATGAGTTCATAGTGAGTACAACGAGGGCCTCCGGAAGGTAAGCAGTGGGTGCCAAAGAGCACTTACGTGTTCAATGTCTGAAAAGAAGAAAGGAAGAGAAACCTTGAACTCACATAGTGATAAACCCCATAATATTCCTATAATACGATAACAGTTTGTGAGGGGGAGACACCATAGTTGGGCAGAGGCTCTGGCAAACTGCCCTGTGGTCCTGGGAACCAGAGGGGAACCAGAGTTCCTGGGGCAATGGTGGAGCTGACGGAGCAAAGCAAAAGGCTGCCTCTGGTTTCCCTCTGGGTTCCTGGGTGGGTGAATTCCCTGGTCCTGGGAACTGTGATGTGATGGGAGATATTCTGCCAGGCTCCCAGGGTACCCCTGGGAGTGCGGAGAGGAGACAGGGACAGAGTGGTACAGCAGGTCAGAGCCTCTGTGCTGCTTCCCAGTGCTCCATCTCCCTGTCCTGCCAGGGTCAGAGGGACATGGTCAAATTAGGCCCCAACTGAACTCAGAGCAACCCTGCCCTGCCTGAGAGGACAAGTAAAAGTGCACTGGCCATATCACTTTCACACACATTACTAAGAGGGTATCTGGAATCTAGTTTAAATAGCTATCCTTAGAGTTGATTGAGTGTGTGTGGGTGCATACTGTGTGTGCTTGCTGTATTGTCTAAGACTACTGTATGTTTACCTGGGCTTGTGTAACCTTTTGTGTATATTTTGTATATACTGTATGAGTATGGTAATAGTTGAGAGGAGTCATGTGAGGAGTCTCTCTCAGAGTGTGGTGATATGTCCGTGTTGGTGGGTCTTTGTTTACAGGATGTGTGTGTGTGTGTGTGTGGTGTGTGGCGCAGCAGACTGTGGCCTCTGTGTTTATCCAGCCCTGAGGGTATAATGGCCACAGCTCTGACACCACACTTAACATAGGACTGATGACTCTCATGTGAACAGCACACACACATCAGACTTTGATTAAGTGCTAATGGGCCTGAGCTGCCTCCTGATTTACCTTTACTGGGCCCTGATAACACTGCATGGTCTTCTGGTCCACCGTCCTGTGGAGTCCTCTGTGCACGCTGGACATGTGTGGAGGACTGACTGATGGTTGACAATGGTACGCAGTGTGTGTTACATGGCGAGGGTAAAACAGATGGTCACATATGTCAGCTGAACTCTCCCCACCCTGACTTCCCGAATTGTCCCATCGTCTAGACAAGCCTACACAGTAACACATCTGAAGGAAGTAAGCATCAGTTGTGTGAAGTACTTAAGTAAAAATACTTTAAAGTACTACTGTACTTTACTTTATTATTTATATGTTTTATAACTTTTACTTTTACTCCACTACATTCCTAAAGAAAATAATGTAATATTTTGTCACATCTGCTCCTGCCACACCCTCTAGTGCTCATCCTGTTTCTTTGACCTGCCACCACTCCCCCAGTGCTCTCTCCCTCGCCCTCTCTGTGTATGTGTGTATGTGTGATTGTGTGGGCGAAGACAGGTGTGCCGGACTCAGTCCTGCCTCGTCCACAATGCCAGATCGTAATCTCTGCTCAGTCAGTCCATGTTTCTAGCCCTTTGTTCCTGTTGTGCCTGTTTTCCGTTGCCTGATGCTGTGTCCTCTCCCCTACAGTTCTGCCAGCTCTGACTCTGGTCCCTGTCTCCAGTCCGACTTCTCGTCAGTCCTGCTACTGTGTCCTGGATTCCCCACTCTACGCTCCCTTGGATTCCCCTCCGGACCTGCTCACCCTGTCCCAACACCTCTCGCTCCAGCCTCAGCCTCCGCACCTGGTTTCCGCCAAACCCGCCCGAGCTTCCCCTGGCCTGCACTCAGTCTCCCCACCGTGTTGCAATAAAAACCTTGGTTACCTCATCCCAGTCTCCTCGTCTGTGCCTGTCTTGCGTTCACCTGTTCCGCTCCGCATGACACTTTTTACTCCATACATTTTCCCTGACACCAAAAAGTACTCGTTACATTTTGAATGCTTAACAGGACAGGAAAATGGTTGAATTCAGGCACTAATCAAGAGAACATCTATGGTCATCCCTACTGTTTCTGATGGACTCATCTGGCGGACAACACAAATGCTTTGTTTGTAAATGATGTTGGAGTGTGCCCCTGGCTATCCGTAAAAAACTGATGCCATCTGGTTTGCTTAATTTCAAATGATTTATACATTTACTTTTGATACTTCAAATATATTTAAAACCAAATACTTTTAGACTTTTACTCAAGTAGTATTTTACTGGGTGACTTTCACTTGAGTAATTTTCTAGTAAGGTATCTTACTCAAGTATGACTATTGGGTACTTTTTCCACCACTGGTAAGCATTGTAGTGTTTAAGTGTATAAAATACCTGTTGTAAACAATGTCTGTGCGTATTTGTAAGTATGTGTGTACAGTAGACTGATATGAGATGTACAATGCTGAGCTGTAGAGGTTTAATTGTACGGCTTGGTTGAGGGAGTGGTGGGGATTTGGAGTGGGCATTTGTTTGGGGACTAGGGAGGGTGTTCAGTTTGTGTGTGGAGGAGAGGACGCCAGGCTGTCTCCAGGCCGGAGCTAAGCTGCAGGAAGAGCACATCATAAATCAGGGCAGATTAGAGAGAGTCCGCTGGGCCGCCGCTACACAGCCCCGCGCTGCTTAATCTCAGAGAGCCCCATCGACCTATGGCTTCAGCAGCAACCTGCCTGGTTCTGCCTGCCTGCCTACTGAAGGTCTGCTCTCATTAAAGCTTAACACACACATACACGCACACAAAATGTATGCACAAGCATGCAAAAATGCAAAAACACACACAAATTCTCACAGACATGACACTTGTGTACACACACACAGTCTCTACCGAATCAGAAAGATGAATGCAATGAGAGTTTGGTTTCCCCATTTGAGAGTTTCTTACTGAATCTATTGCACTTGGCAAACATAACAAAAGGACTGTTGAATGTATTACTTTAACAAGTTACAGAATAATATATGCCCAGGTGATAGACAGAATGCATAAAGCAGACATAATAACATTGGAGCCATCACATTCGGTAGTTCAAACTGTTGGAATGTTGTCAAGGAGGGTGGTCACGTGTGTTCACTGGTTTGAGCACAGTATGGAGGATCACTGGTTTGAGCACATTATGGAGCAGTCGGGACAGTGGAGAAAGCTAAGCTGAACCCTGTTACAGTGGTGCTGTGACCCAGATCGACAGTTGGGCTTAGCTCAACTGCTGGGGTAACTCGCTGTGTAGCGAGTTTAGAAGGAATGAGTGTAACTGAGTTAAGAAGGTACAATAATCTCACTCCACAGCAAGCTTGAAATGGCCCGTATGGAGCTATCAAATTAGATCCTTTTCGGTAGCTCAAACCGTTGGAACATTTTCAAGTAGGGCGGTCACGTGTTTTGCAAAGCAGAAATTCACTGGTTCGATCCAAGTATGAGGCAGTTGGACAGTGGAGGAAGCTAAGCTGTTAGCAGCATACTGACCCCTGTTACATACGGCTACATTTCGATTAGGAGAGGATTCATGGTTAACAAGAATTGTTTGTGCTAATTTCTCCCCAGAAGAAATGCCTGACAAATTGAAGGTATATATTCAGACAGGGAAGTTTTAATCCTTGACATGAGAATCTACATGTGTTAGAAACCTGAGCTTGTGTTGGTGCATACTGTATATCTCAGCAGGCAGCGTGTCCACGGTCTGGTGTGCCACACAAACCACTTAGCAGCACCACCGCCAGGTTAACATACTCCCACCCACCTATCAGTCATAAACTGTGATTGGATACATGCGTTGTTATGGAGCAGTAATAAAAGGTAACGCAAGCCTCCCAGCATCCTCCCTGTTACCCCAGCCAGCCTATCTGCCCAGTGTGTCCTATAACCACTCCCTGAGATGTCAGGGAAAATGCCACTTCCTCTTCCCCCAATACCAAGACAATTTTTCAAGCATTGCTTTATGGGAACGGTTAAATATTACTTTGGCAATGAGCAGAGGCACTTTTCCAGTGTTTCTCCCTGTTTCTAGGTGGTCTAGCTAATGTTTCACTGTGCTGTCACCCACTCCCCTCCAAGCCAGCTAACCAGCCAAATCCACTAGTCTGGAGACAGACAAACAGACAGACGGGGTCAGGAGGCTCAGCTTCTTACCAGGGAAGGTGGGATGTCTGAATGGATGTACTGCCAGGAACAGTCTGTTTAGAAAAATGGGTGCTCTGATTCCCTGTCTATCACAGTCTACCCAGAGCCATGTCTTGTGTTGCAGCCTGTCACATTAATCCATAATGGAGGCATGTTTGTGCCGGATGCGGCTCTCTGATCATATGACCACAGAGACAACATGAGGAGACCAGAGAACGGGAAAAGTGCTGGTGTCAAGCAATGCAAGATTACAGCAAGAGTCTGACGAGTAACATTCCTAAGCAGCTACACAACAGGCATTCACACAATCATCATGACGAAGCCCTGCCACTCTGGCTATCATACACCTTGCTAAAATGAAATACCAGACGAGGGTAGAGAACCTCTTTTCCAGGAACATGAAGGGCTGAGAGAAGATG
Organism: Brachymystax lenok tsinlingensis; assembly: GCA_030435695.1. NCBI lineage: Eukaryota > Metazoa > Chordata > Actinopteri > Salmoniformes > Salmonidae > Brachymystax > Brachymystax lenok. The sequence continues at coordinate 22,374,979 of CM059795.1, forward strand.
GAGATGAATGCGGAGATGAATGTGTACGGCTGTGATTCTGATGATGTTGTCTTTTGAGAGGAACCACGGATGAATTGTCAAGGGCAGATGGATGAAAGGTCTCTCAGTAGATAAGATCTGGCCTTTGCCCTGTCTGCTGTCTGCCCATATGTGGACTGGATTTAGTGTGCAGCGCGGAGCTCCGAGACCAGCCTATACTGCTTCCCATGTCTGCACAGCATCAGCCTAGTTAAGCTGAGGTGGGAGTGGTGGTGCTGAAAGACTATGTTTTTCTGAGATGAGAAACAGGGGAGTGATGGCAGAGGTTTAATCACTACAGATCAATCAGTGGAGAGGGCTCATGATGGAGGGAGTCTCAGCTGGCCAACTCCCTCCCTCTCTCTCTCGCCCTCCTTCCTCCCTCCCTAAACAAAGAAAACACTCATATATCTGACGAGTCATCTGCTTCCTCCATTTGCTTACGCCTGCTGTGCTTGTAGGTAGTATTAGTATTTTGCATTTTATTAGGATCCCCATTAGCTGTTGCAGAAGCAGCAGCTACTCTTCCTGGGGTCCAAACAAAACATAAAACATGACATAATACAGAACATCTCAAGGACTGAACTACATACATTTAGTACAGGCAGACTTACAGCTACTGGAGTTTTTCCAGGATCTGCCTTGCCTCCTGGTTGTAGATGCCTGGGATTGTGTGTTTTATATCCATAGACCATGCTTAGGCTAAAGTAGTCTAAAGCTGAGACACAAAGCACTCCTGGAGTCATTGTTCCAAGTTACTGCTCCCCTAGCCTTCTTTACAATGTGACAAATGTAAGATGTAGGTTATAACCATGGGACCATTCCTTCCCTCGCTCTCTTTCCTCTCTCTCTACACACTAGTGGAGGCTGCGGAGGGGAGAACGGCTCATAATAATGGATGGAACGGAGCAAATGGAATGACATCAAAGCATGTGTTTGATGTACTGTATTTGATACCATTCCACCTATTCCGCTCCAGCCATTACCACAGAACGTAACACCACAGCCAAAATTTGATGTTTCTAAACTCATCTCTAAATACTAAACATACGACTACATAGGGTGGTGTGGACAGCCAGGTACATCACAAGGGCTGAGCTCCCTGCCACCCAGGACGTCTTTATCAGGCGATGCCAGAGGAAGGCCCCCAAAATTGCCAAAGACTTTAGCCACGCAAGTGATGAACTGTTGTCTCTGCTATCGCACGGCAAGCGGTACCTGAGTGCTATTGGATAGGAAACACTCTGAAGTTTCTAAAACCATTAAGATATAGTCTGTGGGTATACCAGAACAGATATAGCAGGCAAAAACCAGAGACATTCCTCTCACTTTGAAGCCCATGTAATATAAATCAATGGGGAATAGGACACAGGTTGCAGTACCTATGGCTTCCACTGGATGTCAACAGTCTCTGGAAAGTGTCTGGAGGAAAAAGCTCTGAGCAGATCCTTATAGAGGGAGAAATACTACAGGAAGGGAAAAAGGTAAACAAACGTGCACGTTCACGAGAACGTGAGCGCGCCCAGCTTTCTTTTCGTCTTTTAACGTTTCAGTTACCGTTCGTGTAAAATATGATCGCTATTATTCATAAAAGAATGCATAAGGATGCATTATTAATGATATTTGATTTGTTACTTTTGACCGGTAGTGTAAATAATCATGATATCATTCTTCCAGGTAGGCATATGGTAGATCGTAAGTCCAATATGATTGTGTTGAAGTGCTTTTGAAGTCAGAACAATTCTTCAACCAATGATATTTTAGCTTGCTAGATAAGATACTTAACGTTGCTGAATTGTTGTATCTTTTGGTTGAAAAGGTGAAAGGCTTTCACCTTGGCAACCCGGCAACTAAGGTTACAATTTATAATTGCGACTTGGAAGGTTGTTCAAGTGAAATTTCCCAGTCGGATCTCAGAACTTCTGATTACTCCAATAGCATGTGAACGCCCCATAACACTTAATTGAGAAGATTTTTGCGAATGTGTTTCCATCTACAAGACGACGGTTATCATTAGCATCGCTAAAGGCTACACAAAGTGGAAGAGATAAGCGAACAACGCACACACAGAGACAAGGCCATTCCTGTGTTGTAGCCTCTACAGAAAGTTACAGAAAAAAATCACTGATGCATTCTGTTTGTCTCATGACAAACTTGGGCAAATTAATACATTTTGGAATACGTTCGATACATTTTAATTGGGTTCAATAGCTAAACAATTTTACATTGTTAAATTACGTTTTCATGTCTGGATTTCGTGATTCCGTCCGTGTTCTCTTCATCACAGATTTTATAGGTCGTGTTCCCCTGCTCAGGCATTGCATTTATCAACCAATTGTTCCATGTCACATCATTGATATATGATGTGCTTAGCTGATACATAAAATACCTATCCAGCCGTTGTAAGATCTGGCATGCATCAGCAACGTCTGAGCAGGGGAACACTACTGCATGCTTCTGCCTTAATTGATTTCTTGGTTTACAAATCCTAATGGCCCTGACCTGAACCAAGCGGTATCCTATGGAGCAGGTTTGAGTAGTTAGCAAGGTAACTGAGTTCAAATCGGGATAACCGGTCAAAGGAAAGTGTTTCAACATTTAGCCAGGTAAATTGCTATGGCAACAAATGCTTCAGAACTAACCTTCTCCGGGGCAGTCTAACTCATGGCTAACTCCTCTAACCCTGAATGAAATGACTGAGCCACAAGTTGAGGACCAATGCAATCAGATTCCCTCCCTCTTGCAAAGAGTGCATCATCATCCCCTTAATTTGAGGAAGACGAATGATTTAAATATTTAATTAATCAAATGTTTTTTTTGGTGTAAGAAATTCTCATGTTAAAATATATCACATTTAGTAATGATAAAATGCATTTTAAACTTCACGCAATGTAACAATTTTGTATGAGTTAAAAAATATATAGGAACAAGTTGCTTGTACATTGATAAGTGTTACGTTCCCCAGTTTCTGTGTTGTGGTTTTGCTTGTATGTGTGTGTTTCAGGATGGCTTCCTGAAATTCCCCTATTGCTAATTGGAGCTGACCCCGGCCCCTCGTCAGGATACAGCTGTATCCCATTAGACTCCTTCTCCCGTTATATAAGCCAGTGTTCTGTTGCTCAGAAGAGAGATGAGGCTGATGGCTGAGGATGAAGTGTGTCCTGAGTTGGTTGTTGTTAAGAGAGCTTTTGGTATGTACTATGTTAGTTGTTGCTGATTGTTATGTTCGTTGCTCAAAGAGAGAGAGAGAGAGCTTCTTTAATATCCTGAGTTAGTTTTTTTCTCAGTTTTGTTGTGAAGTAGTTTGTATTATTCTGTTTCACTTGTTCCCAGGGGTAGGAGAGGGGGCTTTGACACTTACTTTCTTTGATTTGGGTTCGTTCAGCCCCTTTTCCCTGAAATTACCGTGTGAAGGAATGGTACCGTTTACAAGGAATGTAATCTCTGCCTTTGTCATCCTTACTCGCACCTACAGTCCCATACCTCTTTCACTTCTCGGGAGTTGAGTTGTAGCAGGGTGTTGCGTTCCCTCTTCTTAGAGGCGTACGTAACAATAAGCACACCAAAGATTGCATTCATCATATGTAATAGAACAAAGACTGCACTCCTAAAAGCCTATTTCACACCATAGCCTGCTGAACTTGCAAGATAACTTTTCTTTCATTTTGATTTCGGCACAAGGGAAAATTAAGCCTTAATTGACCCTTTATTGATGTTTCAGCGTTGTCTCAATGAAGCGTTTGCTGTTTGACATGCACTCGCCGTTACAAGCCTGCAGGTGGAAGAGTAATATCCACTGTCGTATTACAGATGAAGCCTGAGTTGGAATGTGAAGCTAACTGAAGCTGGTTGGCTTTAGAAAACCCTGAGTAGATCTAGCATGCCGTTTAGGAAACCCCTCTGCACTTTTAATCCTTGTGTAAGTATCCAGCCAAGAGCAAGTCCCAGTCAAGGGATAAGGTCCACAGGTAAGAGTAGCTAGACATCAAGAATCATTTGATGACTTGTTTAATCAAGAAGATCTGTGTCAAAGAACAATGTAACCATATTGATGAGCATGAGTACAATAATGACTCTTGACTGTCATTTAATAAATGATCAGTGTCATGTTTGGAATTTTTGTGGAAAAACACTAGGTGACTATTTCATTATGGTATTGAAATTGCAACTTCAGAAACCTGAAAAGAGTGAGAACCAGATGCTGGTGAACAGACTTCAGTCAATTAGCTATAATTAGTTAACGTAACACACGTGAGTGTGTTATCAATCCCCTCACAGCTTGTAGTCCAATCAAGGTAGATTACAAGAACGTTATCCAGTCGCTCAAGGTGCCAAAGGAGATTAAGATTGTTACTGTATTAGAGCTATGACAATGTGATCAGGAAGAGTCACATAATTATATATGTTTGATTCATTCCACTAGTTTAAGTGGAACAATGTGTTAGTGTAGAATTTGGTTAAACACTGCTGTTAATAAGCTATAGCAAGCTAAACATCAATCCCCTCACAGCTTGTTGGCCAATTCAGTTAGAATCCAAGAACTTCCATAGTTTTAATGTTAATAAACCCTTTTTAAATATATATTTTCACCTTTATTTAACCAGGTAGGCCAGTTGAGAACAAGTTGTCATTTACAACTGCAACCTGGCCAAGATCAAGAAAAGCAGTGCGACAAAAACAACAGTTACACATAAACAAACATGGTCAATAACACAAACGAAAAATAGAAAAATCTATGTACAGTGTGTGCAAAGTTATCTGTTTTGATACTACTCTTTCCCTAATGTTCAGACGTCATTGTCCCTAATCGTATTCATGTTGACCTCTTGCTTTAGTCTCACATGGTTAATTAATGTAATCGGTTTTAATTAGGTGTCTTTTTGCACCACTGGTTGACAAAAGTTCAGATGTCATCTCAGGAGGCGTCACTAATCTTGTTGGCTGTCCTCTGGTTGCTTAATGAGTCCCACCATACTAATTGGTTTCTGATAAAAAAGGCTTTTCCAATGGAACTTGACGTCACTGGAAGCAACAACGAAGACAGAGATTGTATTTGACCTACAACATTGCACTCAGGAAGATTCAGATAAAAAGGAGCACAAATTTGTTTACATCACTGTTAGTGAGCATTTCTCCATTGCCAAGATAATCCATCCACCCGACAGGTGTGGCATATCAAGAAGCTAATTAAACAGCATGATCATTACACAGCTGCAGCTTTAGCTGGGGACAATAAAAGGCCACTAAAATGTGCAGTTTTGTCACACAACACAATTTCACAGGTGTCTCAAGTTTTGAGGGAGCATACAATTGGCATGCTGACACTGCAAGAATGTTCACCAGAATTGTTGCCAAAGAATTGAATGTTAATTTCTTTGCCAACCTCGTCTTCGAGAATTTGGCAGTATGTCCAACTGGCCTCACAACCGCAGATCACGTGTAACCACGCCAGCACAGGACCTCCACATAAGGCTTCTTAACCTGCGGAATCGCCTGAGACCAGCCACCTGGACAGCTGATGAAACTGTAGGTTTGCACAATCGAAGAATTTCTGCAGAAACTGTCAGAAACCGTGTCAAGGAAGCTCATCTGCGTGCTCATCGTCCTCACCAGGGTCTTAACCTGACTGCAGTTCGGTGTCGTAACAGACTTCAGTGGGCAAATGGATGACACACTGGAGAAATGGGATCTTCACGGATGAATCCCTGTTTCAACAGTACTGTGCAGATGGCAGACAGCGTGTATGGCCACAATCAACAGCCTGACCAAAGCTATGCAAAGGAGATATTGCGCTGCATGAGGCAAATGGTGGTCACACCAGATACTGACTGGTTTTCTGATCCATGGCCCTACCTTTTTTTTTTATCTGTGACCAACCGATTCATATCTGTATTCCCAGTCATGATAGATTAGAGCCTCATAAATGTATTTAATTTGACTGATTTACTTAAATGAACTGTAACTGAGTATAAAAACAAATATTGTTGCGTTTTATATTTTTGTTCAGTGCACTATTACATACTGTACCAGTCAAAAGTTGGACACACCTACTCATTCAAGGGTTTTTCTTTCTTTATTTTTCTTTATTTTCTTTATTTTTCTCTATTTCCTCCATTGTAGAATAATAGTGAAGACATCACAACTCAGCATATGTGGGAACTCCTTCAAGACTGTTGGAAAAGCATTCCAGGTGAAGCTGGTTGAGAGAATGCCAGGAGTGTGCAAGCTGTCATCAAGGCAAAGGTTGGCTACTTTGAAGAATATCAAATATCAAATTTGTTTAACACTTTTTCTGGTGACTACATGATTCCATATGTGTTATTTCATAGTTCTGATGTCTTCACTATTATTCTAAAATGTAGAAAATAGTAAAAATAAAGAAAAACGAGTCGGTGTGTCCAAACTTTTGACTGGTACTGTAGATATATGACTACCTCGGGATGGAACCGTCTACCATGCCATGGTATACAAAGTAATAATTAATAAGTGTGATGGTATAATGGAACTAAGCTTTTCATTTACAGAACTATAGTTCTTACATTTTTTCATGAATGAATAAGACAAAGCCCAATTACGTTTGCTCCGTTAGGTGGGCCTCAAGGTTGGCAAAGGGGCGTAATTACTATAATATTTTAATTTACTTTAGGCCTGCAATTTGTACATTTAGAATTTTTTCAATATTATGTTTTATTTTAGTTTAGGGTTACACAAAACGTCTTATAATTGTTTTGTTTTTGTGATGCACTACTCAGTCGGTTAAGTTATTCTTTAATACTACTGTCACATAAACAGTTCATTTAAAGTAGTCTTAAAGTAGTCTCCTAGAATTTTTGGGCAGTGGGCATGTGGTCAAGAGAAAGAAAAAATTCTAACATTCTTAAAAGAGGAAAGGGTTTCAATTGCTATACTACAGGAGACACATTTATCTTCAACAGAACATGCTAAGCTGAAGAGGGACTGGGTGGGACAGGTGAACTTTTCTTATTTTTCTTCAAACAGAAGAGGCACAGCCATCCTTGTAAATTTATATTTATATTTGAGCACCAAGATACAGACCCTGAAGGATTTATTTTGATTACAGGTAATATACTTGGTCAACGTATATGGCCCGAACAGACTCCCCCAAATTTATGTCTGACATAATTGTATTATTTAATCAACAGTGCAAGGGACTTGGATTTATTTCAAGAGATTTTAACTGTATTTTGGGTAAACTGGATAAATCATCAACTGCTCCAGTCTCGAATCTGTGAGGACAGACGCTGGGAGATGAGAAGCAAGTACAGGGAGTGAATATTTAATGCATAAACAGACATAACACAAAACAAGGACAGCGTCTGGACAAGGGGAACATAACATTAATGCTGACAAGGGGATGAAACTGAGGAATTGACAGATATAGGGTTTGCAATCAGTAAAGTAAGTTCAGGTGAGTCCAATGAAGCACTGATGCACATAACGATGGTGTCAGGTGTGCGTAATGATGGGCAGCCTGGTGCCCTCGAGCGCCAGAGATGGGGAGCGGGACCAGGCGTGACAGTACCTCCTCCCCCAAGGGTGCCACCCGGCATCCCACCTGGGTGATCCTGATAGACCGACTGAGGCGTGGGAGCCGGATGAGCAGGTCGAGGCGTGGGAGCCCGACGAGCCGGCCGAGGCGTGGGAGCCCGACGAGCCGGCCGAGGCGTGGGAGCCCGACGAGCCGGCCGAGGCGTGGGAGCCCGACGAGCCGGCCGAGGCGTGGGAGCCCGACGAGCCGGCCGAGGCGTGGGAGCCCGACGAGCCGTCGGGCTCCCACGCCTTCAGTCTCAGCTGCAATTATCTGGGTGCTGTTGAAGCATCCATAAGGGGTTATAACATTTACCAAACCTCTCTGATCAAGAAGCTTAGAATGGAAAATAGGGAAAACTTGGAGGCTGAAGTAAAGCATTTAGAACTTTTTCATAAAATACAATACAATCAACCCAGTTGAACTGGAATTCAGTAGTTTGTGCTGAGGCCAAACTCCATTAAGAGCATACCGTATTATGAGTTCATTAACCATCTGAGCCGTCTACTTGCACACCAACTTAAAAAAGAACAGAATGAAAGATTAAGTCTATAAGGATATCTCCACTTCTTATGATCCATTGCTTATCAATAATGTGTTTTGGTACTTCTATAAATCTTTTTATACTTCACAATGTACAAGATCGAACAACGAATTTACAAAATATCTGAATAAGATCATCTTGCCCACTATATCAGATGAGCATAGAAATAGACTAAATGCTCGCTTTACTCCTGAAGAGGTTTGGGAAACTATTAAGGCAATGCTTTCTTGAAGGCACCCAGCCTAGACGGATTCATCAGGATGAATATCCTTCCTCAGCTAAATTATCTATTCCAAAATATCCTTTCCCCTCTATCTCAGACCTTTGTTTCAGAAAATGAACGCCAATATCTCTAAATATATCTGGAACAATAAGAAACCTAGAACCAAATTTACCAAACGAATTAAGCCCCCGCCCACCAATAAGGAATATTGGATTTCTGGACTGGAAGACGAAAGGTATTGTTGACCTTAGGCCTTTATTAACTCAGGAAACTCTTAAATCAAAAGTTTTTGGTACTGTAGCAGAATCCAGTCTTATTGGAATGATAATCATTTACACATCCAGAAGATCTTCGGTAGACAATTCACTTTAAAAAAATATCTGCTCTATTTTTATTGTAACGTTGTGTTTGACCCTGACTCTGAACGTCTGTTCAAAACCCTTGTTTACTTAGTCAAAAAAGTTATATTGTTATTAGGGTCCACACCTGAGGTGCCATCTGTGAGAATGTGGCTTTCCCAAGCTGCTATTCTACCCTTAGAGAAACTTACCTTTGATTTACACCAGAAGTCTGATACGTTTTGGAAAATCTGGTCTCCATTGTGGTCCTATGTAGAAAATCTCCCTTAACTTCCACGTTAGAATTATTTTGTTTTCTCCATTTTATGTTTGCCTTTTTGTATAATGTTTTGCTGTATCCTTATTCCTTTTATTGTACTTAGTCTGTGTGGTGCACTTTGTTTGGTTGTCAATGTAACCCCTGTTTAAAGAAAATAACATTCTAATAAAAAGATAATTACAAAAGAAGTGCCCATTCAAGAAGGCTCTAGGTCATTGGCCACAGATAAAATGTCAAATCACGTTATATCTACCATAGTTTTGATTGGACTGATCATGTCAACATCATACTTCCAAAATCTTAGCTAGCAAGCTAGACAAGCAGTCATCATCATGAATCACGTCAACAATCTACTGGCAAATCCTTTTCAATCCTTGTCATATGAAGAGAAATTATAGATAAAACGTATTGGTCATCATCGGCCATTGGACATAAATATTGCACAACAAGTTGTAAATCGCAAATTCAACAATGAGTGTTTTGGAAGGAATCAGTGGCTAACTGCAAGCTTTGCAAAGCAATTACTATCCTGCTATTCAGTGGAGTGGGTTTGCGGTCCAAGTCTGGGTTTAAGGGTCTCTTTCCAAGCTTAAAAGGATAAACATTCACATGCCATGGGCCAGAAAAGGTTGAGTACATTGGCCATGCTGTCAATCCAGCATGACTTCTGCCGTGTTCAAAACAACTGGAAACTCGGAACTGGGAAATCCCAGACTTAATTGAGTTCAAGACAACTGACGAGTTCTAACTGGGAAAATATGAATTTGAAAGGTCATCCAACTCGGAATTCCAAGTTGGGAACTCTGGCTTCTTTCTAGAGCTCCGACCTGAAGATCTCTGATGTCGTGATTCAATCTTGTTTTTTTAGAGTTCCCAGTTGTCTTGAAAGCACCATAAATCCAGAGAAAGACAGAATTTGATGACCAAGTTTGCTGACAAAATTTGCCCACCAAGGACCGCCGCACCACATGAGGTGACCTTCTAATTCCATTTAGAAAAAGCACATTTGGTCAATTATCATTTTCTGTTACAGCAATACAAAACTGTAACTCACTGCCCACTACAATTAAAGACATACATACATATTCCACCTTTACTATACACCTTAAAAACTGTCTGTCCGACAATTATAACTGCACACATTAATTTCACAGATGTGATGTGTATTTGATGTGACATGGTCATGCTGCTGCCACTTGATCCTTGCTGCTTGCCTCAATGTTATGTCCTGTATGTGCTTCAATGTGGCCTCTGTGTGATTATTCTTTATGTCGATTTGTACTGTTTTATTGCATGAACTGTTTTTATGTCTTTGCAATCTGTGCTTGCTTGTTTCTTGCTTGCCTCAATTGTGTGCCACACGTTTAGTATGTCTACTCCCTCTTGTTTAGTCCAGCTGTAAATATAATTGTAATGTATGTTATTTGATGTATGCCTATTGACAACTGGCCGGGGACTACAGCTGGAAATTAGCCGTAGAGGCTAAAGCTGCTCTTTTTATCAAAAGGGACTGTCCACGTCATTATAAACTAATAAACTAAACTAAACCACCTTCCTGTTCAAGTGAGCACAGGACAACAAGGTGAGTCCAAAAATGTATTGTATGCTGCTGCATAGATGATGTCATGCCAGGGAGATATGTATACTGTAGCTAAAAAAGTAATACCAAGTGTATGTTGTGTAGTAAGGTGTTAGTAGCCCATGTGCCTCACCTTAATCATTTGGACCCTTTCCCCCTCATAACTTAGCTTACTGTTCTGACTTGGTGGTGCACATGCAGCCTATAGCCTGTTTTAGAGAAATGTAATCATTGAATATTGTAAGATCTTTCATTGTCTGCTTATATACTGCTTATATACGGCCCATGTTCTGAATAATGTTGCTGTACATTTTAAAAGTGCTGAACAAATACTAATATTGACTACGTCCGTGCTAGCTTGCTCAATTAATGTCTTCATCAAAATTACAGATTGCCTCTCATCCGCTCATCGTCCCCTTATGCCATAGGTTGTACATCTCAATTGTCAGTAGAAACCACATTTGTTTAAGCAAGTCATCTTTATCAGTTTTGTTTTTTTACATGGCAGTAAATGAGGCTGAATAAACTGTTTTGCTGCCAGACAAGGCTCTGCTGATACCCAGGTGTAGCAGTGGTAAGGATTCACTCCATGGTGCTGAAAAGAAAGCTCTGCTTTTGGGACAGCTTTAAGTAGGGCACCGTTTGTCACCGTTATAGAGCAATTAATGTATTGTTTAGTGTTGTGTTGCGTAGTGGCTTTTCTGGCATGCATCTAAAACATTTATTTGAGTTTGAAACACCACCAAGATTTACATGCTAAAATCCCAACTGCCCATATATAATATAGAGCCAAAACATCAATAAACTGGCAGTACATGTGTCAGTGTGTGTGTGTGTGTGTGTGTCTCTCTCTCTCTCTCTCTCTCTCTCTCTCTCTCTCTCTCTCTCTCTCTCTCTCTCTCTCTCTCTCTCTCTCACACACAGCCTGCGCTGTGCCCAGCAACCCACTATGGTAACACTTTATTTTAAGGGTCCATAATAGTTTGAGGCATTTACAAACCATTTTGTTCACAATTTATTAATCATTACTCCCACATTTTATAAATGTTATTAGTAAGCTAGTTATTCATACAGTACTTGTGTGTGTGTGTATGTGTATATATATATATATATATATATATATATATATATATATACAGTATATTTCCTTAAACATCCTGTGCTTGTTCTTTTACCACGTACAGCAGGAATGTCTACCAATGGCATGCCCATCTTTTTGTGAAAAATTACACTGGTCACTCAAAACATTTATAAAGTATAAATAGCACTAACTTTAGATTAGGAACTGCAAAAATAATTCTCTAATGATTAGTAAATGGATTATTCATGTGGGTTTAATGATTAATAAATGGTGAACACTCAATTTATAAATACCTTACAAATGGTTAATTACGGACCTTTAAAATAGTGTTAACTACCTTATAGATGACCATTGTCTTATACAGTGCATTTGGGAAGAATTCAGGCCGCTTGACTTTTCCCACATTTTGTTACGTTATGGCATTATTCTGAAAAATATTAAATTGTTTTTTTATTCATCAATCTACACACAATACCTCATAATGACAAAGCAAAAACAGGTTTTTAGAAATGTTTGTAAATGTATTAATATTAAATTTACATAAGTATTCAGACCATTTACTCAGTACTTTGTTGAAGCACCTATGACAGCGATTACAGCCTTGAGTCTTATTGGGTATGATGCTACAAGCTTGGCACACCTGTATTTGTGGATTTTCTCCCATTCTTCTCTACAGATCCTCTCAAGCTCTGTCCGGTTGGATGGGAGCGTCGCTACACAGCTACTTTCAGGTCTCTCCAGAGATGTTCAAGTTGGGTTCAAGTCCGGGCTCTGGCTGGGCCACTCAAGGACATTCAGAGACTTGTCCCGAAGCCACTCCTGCATTGTCTTGGTTGTGTGCTTAGGGTCGTTGTCTGGTTGGAAGGTGAACCTTCGCCCCCAGTCTGAGGTCCTGAGTGCTCTGGAGCAGGTTTTCATCAAGGATCTCACTGTACTTTGCTCCATTCATCTTTCCCTTGATCCTGACTAGTCTCCCAGTCGCTGCCGCTGAAAAACATCTCCAAAGCAAGATGCTGCACCCCCATGCTTCACCGTAGGGATGGTGCCAGGTTTCTTCCAGACGTGATGCTTGGCTTCAGGCCAAAGAATTCAATCTTGGCTTCATCAGACCAGAGAATCTTGTTTCTCATGGTCTGGGAGTCCTTTAGCTGCCTTTTGGCAAACTACAAGCAGGTTGTCTTGTGCCTTTTACTGAGGAGTGGCTTCCGTCTGGCCACTCAACCATAAAGACCTGATTGGTGGAGTGCAGAGATGGTTGTCCATCTCCACAGAGGAACTCTGGAGCTCTGTCAGAGTGACCATAGGGTTCTTGATCACCTCCCTGACCAACGCCCTTCTCCCTCCATTGCTCAGTTTGTGTGGGCGGCCAGGACTAGAAAAAGTCTTGGTGGTTCCAATCTTCTTCCATTTAAGAGTGATGGAGGCCACTGTGTTCTTGGGGACCTTCAATGCTGCAGAAATATTTTGGCACCCTTCCCCAGATCTGTGCCTTGACACTCTCTCGGAGCTCTACGAGCAATTCCTTCGACATCATGGCTTGGTTTTTGCTCTGACATGCACTGTCAACTGTGGGACCTTATACAGACAGGTGTGTGCCTTTCCAAATCATGTCCAATCAATTGAATTTACCAATCAGGTTGTAGAAACATCTCAAGGATGGTCAAGGGAAACAGGATGCACCTGAGCTCAATTTCAAGTCTCATAGCAAAGGGTCTGAATATTTGTGTATATAAGATCTTTTTGTTTTTTATTTTTATACATTTGAAAAACCTGTTTTTGCTTTGTCGTTATGAGGTATTGTGTGTAAATTGATGAGAATTTTTTTTTATTTCATCAATTTTAGAATAAGGTTGTAACGTTACAAAATGTGGAAAAGGGGTAGGTGTCTGAATACTTTCCGAATGCACTGTATAATACGATTTAAACAGCCTAACACCATACTTCAAATTAGTGCATTTCAGGTGTGTGTGTGTCCCCCTGCCCACTTTAGATAATTGTTTAAATATTAGGCTACATTTATTTTAATAGAAGAAAACAGAGAAAAGGAGTAAGAGACTGCCAGTTCCTTTATGTTTTGGCTGTAGCCAGTGGTTACATTAAGGAACTGGCAGTCTCTCTCAAATCAAGTGGTATTAGTCACATGCGCCGAATACAACAGGTGTAGACCTTACAGTGAAATGCTTACTTACAAGCCCCTAACCAACAATGCAGTTAAAAAATATATATAAACAAATCTACGAATAAGAGAAGAAATAAAGGTAACAAGTAATTAAAGAGCAGCAGTAAAATAACAACAGCGAGACTATATACAGGGGGGTACCAGTACAGAGTCAATGTGCGTGGGCACCGGTTAGTTGAGGTAATATGTACATGTAGGTAGAGTTATTAAAGTGACTATGCATAGATGATATCAACAGAGAGTAGCAGCGGTTTAAAACAGGGGAGGGGGTTAATCCAAATAGTCTGGGTAACCATTTGATTAGATGTTCAGGAATCTTATGTTTTGGGAAAGGAACATACTGTCTGTCAGGTATGAACAGTGGGGTGATTTTATTTTGAAATGCTTTGACCAATGCGTAGCATTTTGCACAGAGTTTTAGCTTTCCCTTGGAGCTGGAGATTCACCGTATTCAGGTGGCAGGTGATGTCAGTTAAAAAAAGCCAGCTTTAATATCCACTGTGGATCATCCAGCTCTGGCTCTTCTCTCCCCTTGCGTGCAACAAATTCATGGATTTGAGGGAGGAGAGAGAGAAATCTTTCCAAAACACTGCCACGAGACAGCCATCTCGCCGTAATCTGTCTGGTATTCTTCCAGAAACTCGCAGAATTTCCAGTGATTGTGTTCACCACACACACGACTTGCTGCATCACATTCTGTAAGTCGCAGTCTTTGGGTTTTGCCACAAGTGCTTCCTCAGGAATGATACAATGAAACGTAACAAATTTGGGAATTTCCTCTGTCTTTCTCATCAGGTCTATGAGTCCCTTTTCCTTCCCTCACATGTTTGGGGCACTGTCAGTGCACACAGATGCCAGATTTGACCAGTCAATATTATTATCAGCAAAACACGTAACAAGGGCTTTCATAATATCCTCTCCTCGTCACTGAAGGGGCAGTAAACATAAAAGTTCCTCTCTGAACGACTCGTTTTGAGGGAAGCGGACCCAAACATATAATTGGGCAATGTCTCTTACATCAGTGCTTTCATCAAGCGCAATGCTGAAACATGGTGCCACGGATATGTCAGTAATCAGTTTCTTACCGATGTCCTCGCCAATGTCTTCTATGTGTCTTGTTATGGTCGAGTCTGAGAGTTGTAGTCACTTAATTTGCTTTAAAATAGCTTCCTTGTTTGTGAAATCAGCATACAATATTTTGCCAGAGGCCAAAAAACATTATTTTACAATCTCCGCGTCTGTGAAGGCCTTCTTGGTTCTCGCGGGTGTCCAAGCATTCTCATATGTTGCCTCTCTCGGTATCTCTGCAACAGTGCTAGATCTGTCTATCATTTGTTGTTGTCCTTTGAGCTGTCCTTTGAGTTGCGCTATTTTGTTGTTTCTGAGGTTGCTTTGTGGCGGATACGTTTTGTCAATGTGGGCATGGTGTGACTGGAGATGTTGCTCTAAATTTGCTCGTTTAGAACAATTGACTGCCTTCTGGCAAATAAGACAAAGTGAGCTAGTCCCATCATGCAGTACAAAAAATAATTGTCTGTCCATTTCTTTTGGAACTTTCGGTGTTCTTTTTGAATCGACCGTATCCTTCTCTTAACCTCCGGAGCCACGTTAGCTATTTTAGCTAGCTGTTTTTCCCCGCAGGCATCTTCCTGATTTTCCTGGTTCTCCGGTGGTTGTTCATTCATAGTTGTCACGTTGTTCTCCAGCTCTTCCCCCTCATTTTCATTGTCAATAGATTCACGTTTCTTTTTTACAAGAAATCGATCCATGTCTACCAGACTGCAACATTAGCTAGAAGCAAACTGATATGTATCGGTCGCTGTAGCTGAGCAGTTGAGTTCTATTTCGGGAAACGTTCTATTTTGGCCTTCCTGTTCTACAGCTGCGCTATACCGCCATCTGTCTGCCGTCCAGGGAACAATAGATATACTCAATGAAGCGAATCAGGCCTGCATTAACCACATTGAAATGAAATTGCATCATTGCTATGTATTATGAATGGAAAATAGGAAAATCACCACAAGCTGGAAATGATGGGCTCTCTGGCCGCATGCGGTCTGTGGGCCGCACAATGAGTACCACTGCCCTATAGCAACGGCTGTGGGATGCATACACACACATGCCCCATCCACCCACACACACATCTACACCTCTCCCGTTCCACCCATACAACCACACACACACGCACGCACGCACGCACGCACGCACGCACGCACGCACGCACGCACGCACGCACGCACGCACGCACGCACGCACGCACGCACGCACACACACACACACACACACACACACACACACACACACACACACACACACACACACACACACACACACACACACACACACAGTTCAGTTGTTCAACAGTTGTTCCATCCCTGAGCCCAGCTCAAGAGTAGACTTGCTGTGTGAAGGCATATACCTTTGTAGCTGTTTGAGAGGCACGCCAAAATGATGGGGGATGATAAGATTTGTCTTTTTCTGGCTGATGGAGCTGTACAATATATTTTACAACACTCTTTCCTACGATGTAATCTCAGTAGGTGTCACTTGCTGTTGTACTTTGGTTGTACTTTGGTCACCCCACTAATTAATCTAATTGGAAAAGGGTTTGAACTTTCCATAGTGTTAATGTTAATGAACAGGTAATTAAACATTTAATTAGGTGTCTGTTTTACACTACTCTTTCTCAATATCAGGATGTTATTACGGGACAAGTTACTAATCTTGTTGGTTGTCCTCTCCCTGTTGGAAACCTGGTGTCAATGTAAACATATTAGAGCTACAGTGCCTAAGACATTGCATACAGGACATTTTGGACATTATTATTATTATTTTACTATTGTTATGTTCTGTTATATTATATTGTTGGTTTAACTTGTGTAACAATGTGTAAGTGATGCAGTAGTATTTGGTCAAAAACATATCTAAAAATCTTCTCTGGTAAAAGCTACTAAGATGAATGTGAATGTGTGCTTTTTTGCCTGCATGCAAGGTATGCCCATTGATAGAGTTGTTAGTCAGAGGAGCGCAGGAGAGGGTGTTGATAGCATGGTGTTAACAGGCCGGCGGACAAGCAGTAATACCACAGTGGCTGCTCTGGCTGGAATTACACAGGGATTTAGTCCACAGATTAGGTTGTAAAATGGCAGTGCTGTTTTCACTCTCAAGCGCTGATAAGCACCATTAGCAGGGCATTGATTCTGTTTTAGCACTCTGGGGCTCGCCAATGAATTGGGCAGGGATTAAGGAGTATGCCATTTCAGCTAGATGGAAAATAACGTGATGCTGAACCCCTGAGAGAGCAGGTTTGAGATTGGACTCCCCTGCATTAAGTTTGAGGAGGTGATCCATGCTCTTGGCTCTGAACTACCAGTTCTGGGCGCTGGGCTGGTGACAGGTACTGAGCTGAGGCTATGGTGGTGGTGACCCAGGACGGTTAACCACACCGTACTGGGATGGCAGGCTGGTCTTAATGTGTGTGTAAATCCCTGGGCCAGCTGTTGGAGTTGTCATTCCAGTGAGTGGTGACAGGTCAGGTAGTCCGGGGGCTCAGGTGGCCGCTGCGCATGCCGAAAACATCAATCCCCCGCTGAAATGACTAAACGTTTGCTTGTCAGGCGCCGGCTTCTCACTTCAGCATGTCCCCTTGAAGAATGTGGTGCACATGTTTTCCGATCTGTTGACCCTGTCTGTGTCTATATCTGCAAGAAATGTGCCCTCTAGCAAACCCAGGGAGTAAATTCACAACCGAGTTAAGCAAACGTGTGGGCAGGAGACACAGAAGACCCCCGTATAGGTGTGACAAGGGTACTAGGACAGACAGACAGGTGATATTCCTGCTGGTATATAAAAGCTAGATTAGACCAATGAATATATGGGTTTTCCAAGTACTGTTGAATAGAGGATCATGGTGCTTATACCATCATTTTCTCCTTCAATTTGCATTTCTCGATTAAAGTGGCTTAATTATAGACTGTTTAGACATCTTAATGGTAGCAGCTACCTGTCCCCCATTCACTTCTGGTCAGATACCAGTGTCATGAGCCTAATCTAATTCCTACTTGTCAGACATAGTCTGCTCAGGGTGTCTTGCTCCTTCACCACAGTCCCAAAATATTGGCCTCGTGTCATTAGTTTCCCTGACTTGAATGTGATTCTCTCCCGTTAAATAAAAGTTAAAAATGAAGGCTACTGAGGCTCGGCGTCTGTGGATTCCTCATTGATTGGAGATCTGCAACCGTATAGTGCTTGATGGGGAGGATGCCAGGATGGACAGTCCCAGGAGGACAGACCTTGTCATGGATACAGTGTTCATCCTACTGAAGAAGCTGTCAGTCCCTCATACAGAGGCAGGCAGTGTATGAATTTAATAAGTTCTGATCGCAGGCGTGTCTGTGGTTATGGGACTGTACAGACAACAGTCCAACGACACTGTCTGGGAGGTCCTGTGTGTGTGTGTGTGAATCGCAGGCGTGTCTGTGGTTATGGGACTGTACAGACAACAGTCCAACGACACTGTCTGGGAGGTCCTGTGTGTGTGTGTGTGTGTGAACCTGAGAAGTCCCAGAGAGCTCTTAACTCCAGCATAACAGCACAATATTGGACATTGGACACTGTAGATCAAACTTCATTACATTAAGGAAACCTTAGACCTGGTGTAGCGGGTGGGACATTAGGACCCATCCCGCTACGCTGGTATTTAAGGAAAAGATGGCGTGATGCATTTACATGTCAAGGATGTGAGTATAGGATGGGGTTGGAGGTCTGGTGCAGGGAGTTTCAGTCTCATCCAATCTGTATCTGCAATGGCGGGCGCAACACCAAAAACCGCAGATTAAAGTTTGTGTTTTTTTTTAATAATTGATCTTAAAGGTCGATTTTTTTATTTTATTTTTTTATTACAAAATTATTTGACAACCCTGTTTGTAAGATTTTAAATAATATCAAACTGTTTATTTTTTCCAGTGATGGAATTTTCCATGGATGTCTCATCAATCATCAATCAAATTTATTTATAAAGCCCTTTTTACATCAGCCCATGTCACAAAGTGCTGTACAGAAACCCAGACTTAAACCCCATACAGCAAGCAATGCAGATGTAGAAGCACGGTGGCTTGGAAAAACTCCCTAGAAAGGCCAGAACCTAGGAAGAAACCTAGAGAGGAACCAGGCTCTGAGGTGTGGCCCGTCCTCTTTTGCTGTGCTGGGTGGAGATTATAATATAACATGGCCAAGATGTTCAAACGTTCATCGATGACCAGCAGGGTCAGATAATAATAATCACAGTGGTTGTAGAGGGTGCAACAGGTCAGCACCTCGGGAGTAAATGTCAGTTGGCTTTTCGTAGACAGTCATTCAGAGTTAGAGACAGCAGGTGCGGTAGAGAGAGAGAGTCCAAAACAGCAGGTCCGGTACAAGGTAGCACGTCCAGTGAACAGGTCAGGGTTACATAGCCACAGGCAGAACAGTTGAAACGGGAGCAGCAGCATGATCAGGTGGACTGGGGACAGCAAGGAGTCATCAGGCCAGGTAGTCCTGAGGTATGGTCCTAGGGCTCAGGTCCTCAGAGAGAGAGAGAGAGAGAGAGAGAGAGAGAGAGAGAGAGAGAGAGAGAGAGAGAGAGAGAGAGAGAGAGAGAGAGAGAGAGAGAGAGAGAGAGAGAGAGAGAGAGAGAGAGAGAGAGAGAGAGAGAGAGAGAGAGAGAGAGAGAGCATACTTGTTAGGGATCGGTGGGGTGCTAGCGACCCACCTGCGACAACATCCGGTGAAATGCAGAGCGCCCAAATTCAAATTACAAAAATCGTAATATTAAACATTAATGAATATACAAGTGTTCTTTAGTTTAGAATCTTTATAATCGAACTGCGTTGTTCGATTTAGAATAGACTTTACGGCGAAAGCATAGCATTCGATTATCTGAGGTAAGCGCCCAACAACAACATATTTTTCAAACCAGCACAGGTGTCACAAAATCACAAAAAGCAATAAAATAAATCACTTACCTTTGAAGAGCTTCCCCAAAAAGTCTGTTTAGTAGGCGTCATTGAGTTCAGTAATCCCCCACTTCAGCATGCAGACAAAGAAGTCCCAAAAGTTACCGGTAAAGTTCGTCCAAACAAGTCAAACAACGTTTCTAATTAATCCTCAGGTACTCTAATATCTAAATAAATGATAATATTTCATACGGAGAGAACTATGTTCAATAGAAAAAGAAAAGAACGACGAGCGCACGCCCGCAATGAGACAGTTTTTTCCATAGAGCTCCCTTTGGATAAACAACTATTACTCGTTGTTTTTTTCCAAAAACAAGCCTGAAACCATGAATAAAGACTGTTGACATCTAGTGGAAGCCATAGGAACTGCAATCTGGGAGGCGGAAGTCATAGTTTCCAATAGCTTTACATTTGAAGAGGCTGGGAGCTTAAAAAAAAAATGTTTTGGTTGGATTTTCCTCTGGTTTTCACCTGCCATTTGAGTTCTGTTATACTCACAGACATTATTTTAACTGTTTTAGAAACTTCCAATTCTACCAATTACGTGCATATCCTAGCATCTGGCAATGAGTAACAGGCAGTTTACTTTGGGCACATCAGACAGCCGAAATTCAGGATACTGCCCCCTAGCCCAGAGAGGTTAAATTCACACAGGACACCGGATAAGACATGAGAAATGCTCCAGATATAACAGACTGGCACTTAAAGCACCTTTATCTCCTGAATGTTTTGGAGACAAAGTCACTTTGTGGCCACTTCTTCCATTGGCTAACATGGATAGTTTTATTTAAATCAAAAGGGATGCTGTCAAAAAGTGATTGAATTTACATGGATTTACAAAGATGCATTATGATGCATTACAAGCTCCCAAAAAATGTCAATTAAAATTACAATCCATTTTTTCCCAACATTCCATAACAATCACAGCCTTAGTCAGCGCCCCTTACTTATGGTGAAATTTTGTGAAAGTCACATGTGGTTTTGTTTGTTGATTTGCACATTCCTCTTCTTCTTCATATGCCATAGTAATGTTGTACTCATGGCAGCTCATGGTTGTGGTTAACAGATAATGACGGTCATTATGTTTGTTGTCTATTGGATTCAAGGAAACTAATCATTAGCTTTTTTATTTTACTGGACTGATGGCCTGCTTCTGATGGTCAGTCTGATGGGAGGGAGGGAGCAGTTCTGCCCACTGGCCTCCTGCAACAAGTAGACTACCAAACAGGAGATCCCAGCAGACATTGTGATGTCACTCCCACTCTACCTTAATGACTCAAGTGAAAGTCACCCAGTAAAATACTACTTGACAAAAAGTGTAAAAGTATTTGGTTTTAAATATCCTTAAATATCAAAATTAAATGTAATTTCTAAAATAAGTATCAAAAGTAAAAGTATCAATAATTTCAAATTTCTTATATTTATCAAACCAGATGGCACAATTTTCTTGTTTTTGAATTTACAGATAGCCAGGGGCACACTCCAACACTCAGACATAATTTACAAACGAAGCATGTGTTTAGTGAGTACGCCAGATCAGAGTCATTAGGGATGGCCAGGGATGTTCTCTTGATAAATGTGTGAATCAAAACATTTTGAAAGGACAGAAAACGGAACGAGTACTTTTTGGTGTCAGGGAAAATGTATAGAATAAAAAGTACATTATTTTCTTTAGGAATTTAGAGAAGTAAACGACTTAAGTAGTGCTTTAAAGTATTTTTACACAACTGCCTGTCTCCTCTCCTTCGTCTACACTAATACAAAAATGAAGTATTGTGCCATCTGGTTTCCATAATATAATGAATCGTTATTATTCATACTTTTACTTTTGATACTTCAGTATATTTAAAACCAAATACTTTTAGGATTTTTCCTCAAGTAGTATTTTACTGGGTGACTCACTTTTTCTTGAGTAATTTTCTGTTAAGGTATCTTTTCTTTTACTCAAGTATGACTATTGGGTACTTTTTCCACCCCTGTATCCAATCAATTTAATTTACCACAGGTTGACTCCAATCAAGTTGTAGAAACATCTCAAGGATGATCAATGGAAACAGGATGCACCTTGGCTCAATTTCGAGTCTCATAGCAAGGGGTCTGATTACTTTTAAATGAGGTCGTTTTTGTTTTATTTGTTTAACTTTTTTTATTCTAAAAACCTCTTTTCACTTTGTCATTATGGGCTATTGTGAATAAATGTATGACTATTTTAATTTATTTAATCAATTTTAAAATAAACCTGTAATGTTACAAAATGTGGAAAAAGTGTTCACAGTACCCGTCAAAAGTTTGGACACACCTACTCCTTCAAGGGTTTTTCTTTATTTTTACTATTTTCTACATTGTAGAATAATAGTGAAGACATCAAACTATGAAATAACACATATGGAATCATGTAGTAACCAAAAAAAAGTGTTAAACCAATCAAATATATTGTAGATTGTTCTTAGTAGCCACCCTTTACCTTAATGACAGCTTTGCATTCTGCATTCTTGACATTCTATCTACCAGCTTCATCTGGAATGGTTTTCCAACAGTGTAGTGGATTCAATGATATCCAGGGATATGGTGCATCGAAAGGTTATTCTTATATCTAACAAAAAATGATTCTCCATTCTACTTAAAGCATAGATTACTTGACATGAAGGCAGACGTTTCACGTGCCCTCAACCGATTGTGTTTTTTTGTTTGTTTATCTGCGTTGTTTAACTTATTCTTTTGCTATTTTTGTACATAATGTTGCGGCTACCGTCCCTTATGACCAAAAATAATTTCTAGACATCAGGACTGCGATTACTCACCACGGACTTGCAGAATCCTTTTTCTTCTTTCACAAGTCTGACGAGGCGGAGGATATACAGCTCCCTCGGGAACAGGCCCCAACCCCAGTGATCTGCGTGAAGAGGAGGCAGAGAAAGAGAGGCCGGAGGGCGGGCTGCCTTCTGAGGAGTCGGAGGCGATCGAATAAACGCCCACTCCTCTCAATTCTGCTAGCAAACATGCAATCTTTGGACAATAAAATGAACAAGTCATTGGGAAGATAAAACTACCAACAGGACATTAAAAACTGTAACATCTTATGCTTTACGGAGTCATGGCTGAACAACGACAATATCGTCATACAGCTGGCTGGTTATACGATGTACCCGGCAGGATAGAACAGCTGCATCTGGTAAGACAAAGGGCGGCGGTGAATGTATTTTTGTAAACAACAGCGGGTGCACGATATCTAAGGAAGTCTCAAGCTATTGCCCGCCTGCGGTAGAGTTTATCATGATAAGCTGCAGACCACATTACCTACCGAGAGAGTTTTAATCTATATTCTTTGTAGCTGTTTACATAGCACCACAGTCAGAGGCTGGCATTAAGATAACATTGAATGAGCTGTATTCCGCCATAATTTAAATGTGCAACCAGAGGGAAAACAACTCTGGACCACCTATACTCCACACATAGAGATGCATACAATTTGGCAAATCTGACCATAATTCCATCCTCCTGATTCCTGCTTACAAGAAAAAATTAAAGCAGGAAGCACCAGTGACTAGATCAATAAAAAAGTGGTCAGATGAAGCAGATGCTAAGCTACAGGACTGTTTTGCTAGCACAGACTGGAATATGGTCCGGGATTCCACCAATGGCATTGAGGAGTACACCACATCTGTCATTGGCTTCATCATTAAGTGCATCGATGAGGTCGTCCCCACAGTGACCGCACGTACATATCCCAATCAGAAGCCATGGATTACAGGCAGCATCCGCACTAAGCTAAAGGCTATAGCTGCCGCTTAGAAGGAGCGGGATTCTATCCCGGAAGCTTATAAGAATTACCGGTATGCCCTCCGATGAACCATCAAACAGGCAAAGCATCAATACAGGAATAAGATTGAGTAGTACTACACAGGCTCTGACGCTCGTCGGATGTGGCAGGGCCTGCAAACCATTACAGACTACAAAGGGAAGCACAGCCGAGTGCTGCCCAGTGACACGAGCCTACTGGACAAGCTAAACTACTTCTATGCTCGCTTCGAGGCAAATAACACTGAAACATGCATGAGAGCCCCAGCTGTACCGGAAGACTGTGTGATCACGCTCTCCGCAGCCGATGTGAGTAAGACATTTAAACAGGTCAACATTCACAAGGCCGCAGGGCCAGATGGATTACCAAGACGTGTACTGCAAGCATGCGCTGACCAACTAGCAAGTGTCTTCACTGACATTTTCAACCTCTCCCTGTCTGAGTCTGTAATACCAACATGTTTAAAGCAGATCCCCATAGTGCCTGTGCCCAAGAACACTAAGGTAACCTGCCCAAATGACTACCGACCCGTAGCACTCTGTAGCCATGAAGTGCTTTGAAACGCTGGTCATGGCTTACATCAACACCATCATCTCAGAAACCATAGACCCACTCCAATTTGCATACTGCCCTAACAGATCCACAGATGATGCAATCTCTATTGCACTCCACACTGCCCTTTCCCACCTGGATAAAAGGAGCACCCATGTGGGAATGCTATTCATTGACTACAGCTCAACGGTCAACACCATAGTGCCCTCAAAGCTCATCAATAAGCTAAAGACCCTGTCGCCCCCAGGTGGTAAGGGTAGGTAAAAACTTATCCGCCACACTGATTCTCAACACAGGGCCCCCTCAGGGGTGCGTGCTCAGCCCCCTCCTGTACTCCCTGTGCACTCATGACTGCACGGCCAGGCATGACTCCAGCACCATCAATAAATTTGCCGATGACATAACAGTGGTAGGCCTGATCACCAACAACAACGAGACAGCCTATAGAGAGGAGGTCAAAGTCACCATTATTAGTCAGTTGTACAACCTAATGCCTTCAACTGAAATGTGTCTTCTGCATTTAACCCAACCCCTCTGAATCAGAGAGGTGCGGGGGGCTGCCTTAATCGACATCCACGTCTTCGGCGCCCGGGGAACAGTGGGTTAACTGCCTTGTTCAGAGCCAGAACGACAGATTTTTACCTTGTCAGCTCAGGGATTCCAACTTGCAACCCTCCGGTTACAAATCCAACGCTCTAACCACTAGGCTACCTGCCGTCCCTGGCAGTGTGGTGCCAGGACAACAACCTCTCCCTCAACGTGATCAAGACAAAGGAGATGATTGTGGACTACAGGAAAAAGAGGACTGAGCATGCCCCCATTCTCATCGACGGGGCTGCAGTGGAGAGCTTCAAGTTCCTTGGTGTCCACATCACCAACAAACCGACATGGTCCAAGCACACCATGACAGTTGTGAAAAGGGCACAACAAAACCTATTCCCCTTCAGGAGACTGAAAAGATTTGGCATGGGTCCTCAGATCCTCAAAAGGTTCTACAGCTGCACCATTGAGAGCATCCTGACTGGTTGCATCACTGCCTTTGTATGGCAACTGCTCGGCCTCCGACCGCAATGCACTACAGAGGGTAGTGCGAACGACCCAGTCAATCACTGGGCCCAAGCTTCCTGCCATCCAGGACCTCTATACCTGGCGGTGTCAGAGGAAGGCCCTAGAAATTGTCAAAGACTCCAGCCACCCTAATCATAGACTGTTCTCTCTGCTACCACACGGCATTTCCAAGATGGCATAGCAGTCAGACATCTTTGTCCTCGTCTTTGTCGTGTCCCATGTATATATCTTTTATATATTTTTCTTCGCATATCTTTTTTATATTTTTCTAAATATATTTTATATTTTTCTAAATATATTTTATATTTTTCTAAATACATGTTATATTTTTAAAACTTCAAAATACTCTCCTGCAACCCGCCTCACCCAATGTGGTGTGGAAGTATTTTTCAGTATATTTTTCAGTGGTGTGGAAGTATTTTTCAGTATTTTTTCAGTATTAAAGTATTTTTCTTTACTTCTGAATCGGAACCCCCAAAAGAAGCTAGCCAACTAACTAGCTAGTAGTCAGCTAACCACTGCTAGCGGTCATCAGCTAACATTTAGCTTGGAAAACTCTCGCCAGTATGCACAACGCGATTCAAACCAGAGCATACCGGACCTATTTTCTCTCCATATCCCCGGATTCCCACCGCAAGCTCTGAACCTTCTCACATGGATCATCGCAGCTAGCTAGCTGCAATCCGAGTATCTACTCCTGGCTAATGTCTCTGTCCCGAACCCCCAACAGAAGCTAGCCAGCTAACTAGCTACTAGCTAGTAGTCAGCTAACCACTGCTGGCAGTCATCAGCTAACATTTAGCTCGGAAAACTCTTGTCAATTTGCACAACGAGATTCAAACCAGAGCATACCGGACCTATTTTCTCTCCATATCCCCCGATTCCCACCGCAAGCTCTGAACCTTCTCACCTGGATCATCACAGCTAGCTAGCTGCAATCTGAGTGTCTACTCCTGGCTAACGTCTCTGTCCCGAAGCAAGCACCAATTTGCCTGGAGCTAGCCCATGCTAGGCCCATCTCCCGGCTAGCTGAAGAGTACATCAGCCACTCCTGGGCTACAATACCTGGACCCCTTTTACTGCCGGTACAAAGCCCCGCCGATCCTTTACGACTGGACTACCGACGTAATCTGCCCGAGGGGGTTATTCAACTGACCCCTCCGTCGCAAAGTCCCCTGAATGCCCATCTGCTAGTCTGCTAGCCACGGCCCGCTAGCTGTCTAGAGAATATCGGACTGTTAGCTGAATTTCTTGGGCCACTAACCTATTTTGCCAATTGGACTGAACCCTTTTACCACACGGAACCCTACTAATCCATTACAACTGACGAGGAGGCTCCGCACGAGGAGGCTATAACAGACTTCCTCCGTCGCGACGTCCCTCTAAGGCCCTTCTGCTAGCTTGCTAGCCCTGCCCGCTAGCTGTCTGAATCGCCGTGTCTCCAGCCAGCCTCACTACTCACTGGACGCCTATGATTACTCGGCTATGCATGCCTCTCCCTAATGTCAATATGCCTTGTCCATTGCTGTTCTGGTTAGTGATTATTGTCTTATTTCACTGTAGAGCCTCCAACCCTATTCAATATGCCTTAGCCAACCATTTTGTTCCACCCCCCACACACGCAGTGACATCACCTGGTGTAAATGATGTTTCTAGAGACAATATCTCTCTCTTCATCATTAAATGCCTAGGTTTACCTCTACCGTATTCACATCCTACCATACCTTTGTCTGTACATTATGCCTTGAATCTATTCTATCGAGCCCAGAAACCTGGGCCTTTTACTCTCTGTTCCAAACGCACTAGATGACCAGTTATTATAGCCTTTAGCCGTACCCTTACTCTACTCCTCCTCTGCTCCTCTGGTGATGTAGAGGTTAATCCAGGCCCTGCAGTGCCTAGCTCTCATTTGTTGACTTCTGTAACCATAAAAGCCTTGGTTTCATGCATGTTAACATTAGAAGCCTCATCCCTGAGTTTGTTTATTCACTGCTTTAGCACACTACCAACCTGGATGTCCTAGCCGTGTCTGAATCCTGGCTTAGGAAAACCACCAAAAACCCTGAAATCTTCATCCCTAACTTCAAAATTTTCTGACAAGATAGAACTTCCAAAAGGGGCGGAGTTGCAATCTACTGCAGAGATAGCCTGCAGAGTTCTGTCTTACTATACAGGTCTTTACCCAAACAATTTGAGCTTCTACTTTTAAAAATCCACCTTTCCAGAAACAAGTCTCTCACCGTTGCCACTTGCTATAGACCACCTTCTGCCCCCAGCTGTGGCCTGGACACCATATGTGAATTGATTCCCCCCCATCTATCTTCAGAGCTCGTGCTGCTAGGTGACCTAAACTGGGACATGCTTAACACCCCGGCCATCCTACAATCTAAGCTTGATGCCCTCAATCTCACACAAATTATCAATGAACCCACCAGGTACAACCCCAAATCCGTAAACACGGGCACCCTCATAGATATCATCCTAACCAACTTGCCCTCCAAATACACCTCTGCTGTTTTCAACCAAGATCTCAGCAATCACTGCCTCATTGCCTGCCTCCGTAATGGGTCTGCGGTCAAACGACCACCCCTCATCACTGTCAAACGCTCCCTAAAACACTTCAGCGAGCAGGCATTTCTAATCGACCTGGCCCGGGTATCCTGGAAGGATATTGACCTCATCCCGTCAGTAGAGGATGCCTGGTTATCCTTTAAAAGTGCCTTCCTCACCATCCTAAATAAGCATGACCCTTTCAAAAAATCTAGAACCAGGAACAGATATAGCCCTTGGTTCTCTCCAGACCTGACTGCCAATGACCAACACAAAAACATCCTGTGGCGTTCTGCATTAGCATCGAATAGCCCCCGTGATCTGCAACTTTTCAGGGAAATTAGGAACCAATATACACAGGCAGTTAGGAAAGCTAAGGCTAGCTTTTTCAAGCAGACATTTGCATCCTGTAGCACAAACTCCAAAAGGTTCTGGGACACTGTAAAGTCCATGGAGAATAAGAGCACCTCCTCCCAGCTGCCCACTGCACTGAGGCTAGGAAACACTGTCAACACCGATAAATACACTATAATTGAGAATTTCAATAAGCATTATTCTACGGCTGGCCATGCTTTCCACCTGGCTACCCCTACCCCAGTCAACAGCCCTGCACCCCCCACAGCAACTCGCACAAGCCTCCCCCATTTCTCCTTCACCCAAATTCAGATAGCTGATGTTCTGAAAGAGCTGCAAAATCTGGACCCCTACATATCAGCCGTGCTAGACAATCTGGACCCTCTCTTTCTAAAATTATCTGCAGAAATTGTTACAACCCCTATTACTAGCCTGTTCAACCTCTCTTTCGTATCGTCTAAGATTCCCAAAGATTGGAATGCTGCCGCGGTCATCCCCCTCTTTAAATGGGGAGACACTCTAGACCCAAACTGCTACAGACCTATATCTATCCTACCCTGTCTTTCTAAGATCTTCGAAAGCCAAGTTAACAAACAGATTACCGACCATTTCGAATCCCACCGTACCTTCTCCGCTATGCAATCTGGTTTCAGAGCTGGTCATGGGTGCACCTCAGCCATGCTCAAGGTCCTAAATGACATCATAACCGCCATCGATAAGAGACATTACTCTGCATCCGTATTCACCTGGCCAAGGCTTTCGACTCTGTCAATCACCACATTCTTATTGGCAGACTCAACATTCTTGGTTTCTCAAATGATTGCTTTGCCTGGTTCACCAACTACATCTCTGTTAGAGTTCAGTGTGTCAAATCGGAGGGCCTGTCTCTATGGGGGTTCCACAGGGTTCAATTCTCGGGCCGACTCTCTTCTCTGTATACATCAATGATGTCGCTCTTGCTGCTGGTGATTCTCTGATCCACCTCTATGCAGACGACACCATTCTGTATACTTCTGGCCCTTCTTTGGACACTGTGTTAACTAACCTCCAGAGGAGCTTCAATGCCATACAACTCTCCTTCCGTGGCCTCCAACTGCTCTTAAATGCAAGTAAAACGAAATTCTTGCACTTCAACCGATCACTGCCTACACCTGCCCGCCCGTCCAGCATCACTACTCTGGACACTATAAATACCTAGGTGTCTGGTTAGACTGTAAACTCTCCAATCCAAAATTAAATCTAGAATCGGCTTCCTATTTTGCAACAAAGCATCCTTCACTCATCCTGCCAAACATACCCTCGTAAAATTGACTATCCTACCGATCCTTGACTTCGGCGATGTCATTTACAAAATAGCCTCCAACACTCTACTCATCAATTTGGATGCAGTCTATCACAGTGCCATCCGTTTTGTCACCAAAGCCCCATATACTACCCACCACTGCGACCTGTACGCTCTTGTTGGCTGGCCCTCACTTCATACTCGTCGCCAAACCCACTGGCTCCAGGTCATCTACAAGTCTTTGCTAGGTAAAGCCCCGCCTTATCTCAGCTCACTGGTTACCATAGCAGCACCCACCCGTAGCACACGCTCCAGCAGGTATATCTCACTGGTCACCCACAAAGCCAATTCCTCCTTCGGCCGCCTTTCCTTCCAGTTCTCTGCTGCCAATGACTGGAACGAACTGCAAAGATCACTGAAGCTGGAGACTCATATCTCTCTCACTAGCTTTAAGCACCAGCTGTCAGAGCATCTCACAGATCACTGCACCTGTACATAACCCATCTGCAAATAGCCCATCCAACTACCTCATCCCCATACTGTTTTTATTTATTTATTGAAATATAGCATTTAAACACTAGTACTAGTACTAGTCCTTTACACCCCAGTATCTCTACTTGCACATTCATCTTCTACACATCTACCATACTAGTGTTTAAATGCTATATTTCAATTACTTCGCCATCATGGCCTATTTATTGCCTTACCTCCCCTATCTTACCTCATTGGCACACACTGTATATAGATTTTTTTTCTACTATATTATTGACTGTATGTTTGTTTATTCCATGTGTAACTCTGTGTTGTTGTATGTGTCAAACTGCTTTGCTTTATCTTGGCCAGGTCGCAGTTGTAAATGAGAACTTGTTCTCAACTAGCCTACCTGGTTAAATAAAGGTGAAATTAAAAAAAATATGGTACCGGAGCGCCAAGTCTAGGTCCAAGAGGCTTCTAAATAGCTTCTACCCCCAAGCCATAAGACTCCTGAACATCTAGTCAAATGGCTACACAGACTATTTGCAATGCCCCCAGCCCCTCCCCTCTCCACACCACTGCCACTCTCTGTTGTCATCTATGCATAGTCACTTTAATTAACTCTACCTACATGTACATACTACCTCAACTAACCGGTGCCCCCAGCACATTGACTCTGTACTGGCACCCCCCTGTATATATTCTTATTTTTTACTGCTGCTCTTTAGTTACTTTTATCTCTTATTCTTATCCATAATTTTTGAAACTGCAATGTCGGTTCGGGGCTCGTAAGTAAGCATTTCACTGTAAGGTCTACACTTGTTGTATTCGGCGCATCTGACTAATAACATTTGATTTGATTTGACATAAGGCCCAATTTCCTGCCTTTATCCTATCACTAACACACTGACCTTGGTACAATGAATGGGCAAGAGGGGAAGCCGAAAACTAAGTTACACTAATAACAAAGGAATATATCTCAATCAGGTAAATATAAATCATAATGGTATGTACCAAATTCATCACACACATTCATATTTCATATATTTACACACACATTCATGCAACTGAGTATGTTCTGTCTTTTATACAATTATGTCTAAATCGGCTCTAACATACCGGCCCCTAATTGTTAACTACACTGAATGCATAACAATTACTTAATATTCAAAAGAAGAGCCAATAAACAAAACATACTATACCAGAGCAGTATTACAGTGTTATTATATTGTACTTACTTCCATCTCCTTCATGAGTATAGGTCTTCTCTCTGGAATAGTCCTGGTGGCAGGACTATTTCGTGTCTTTACTATGGATTAGATGATATATGACATGGTATTTTATTAAATCAATTCTTTGTAATACATTTTACCTGATTAACCTCTACAGGCACTGGGGCAGTATTCAGAAGTTTGGAGAGTCTGGCGTGCCCAAAGTAAAATGCCTGCCACTCAGGCCCAGAAACTAGGATATGCACATAATTAGTACTATTGGATAGAAAACACCAACAAAATAATGTCTGTGAGTATAACAGAACTGATATGGCAGGCAAAAAACAGAGGAATTTCTGTCCGGAATTTTTTTTGTGTGACATGCCCTCACTTCCAATGGCTGTCTATGGGATTTGCTGTAAAATAGGACCCAGGTTGCAGTACCTATGGCTTCCACTAGATGTCAACAGTCTTTAGACAAGGTTTCATGCGTTTACCATGGAAAACAACCTTACAGAAGAAGAATATGTAAGTGGTAGATGAAGTGGCTTTGTTTTTTATGCGTGAGACTGTGTGCGCACTCCTCTGGTTTTTACTTTTCTATCGTCCAGGTTATTATCCGTGTGAAATATTATAGTTAGTATACATAAAAGTGTACCTTGTTTAGGCAAAGTTGACAGATATAATTTGCTTTCTCTTCCCTGTACAATGGGCGAGTAGACGGTGGATTTTCTGAACATAACGCGCCAACCAAACGAAGATATATGGATATAAACAATGACTTTTTCTAACAAAAGAAACATGGATTGTTTTGCTTGGACACTTCGGATTGCCCTCAGTAGAAGATCATCAAAGGTAAGCGATTTATTTTAGCTCTTTTATGTGTTTTGTGAGACTCGTGCTGGTTATGAAATTATGCTAATGCAGAAATATGTGAGGTGCTGTCCTCAGACAATCAAATTTTGTGCTTTCGCCGTAAAGCCTTTTTGAAATCTGACAATGCTGTGAGATTGCCAAGAGTCTAAGCTTTTGAAGAGTATGCAACATGTGTATATTGATGAATGTTTCATAATTCTACTTTTGGATTTTGGCGCCTTACATTTGGCGCCTTACATTTCTTTGCGCCTTACATTTCTCCGGGCAGCGCCCCAATGATCCATTTAAGTAGTTTTAAACTAATCACGTAAGTGTAATTAACTAGGAAGTCGGGGCACCACGGAAGAATGTTTCTACAGCTGTTGTCTTACGAATAAACTCTTAAAGACCTGGTAATCTTTTACATCAATAGCAGTCAATTATTAATCGTCACCTTATTCAGTCTCATCACCATTGCCACTTTTTAACCAACGTCATCTTCACGAACCCTGGCTAACAAGTTGAATCAGCAATACAAAATTTGATAAAATGATTTATTTACTAAATACCTAAATAATCACACAGAATTACATATACACAGGATGTATCATACACTGATTACAAATTATGTCATAAAAGAAAACGTCCCTAGCGGACGAAACCAATATGACGACTGGTTACACAAAGAAAGGGGGTTGGGTTTGAATGAAAGAGCGGGAAGACAGAGGAACAAAATTATTGGGTCTCTATCGGACCTTATGAAGCTATGCTATCGTAAATACAGAATCTTATGCATTCTATATAACCGCCCATTCGGAAAAGGAAAATGCAAAAAAATACATTTACTCTGAGCTGTGCTTCGATAGATTGGTAGAATATGGAAAGCCCAGCAGAGATCTCCCTTGTCCTTTGAAGAATATTTCTGGGCGGATACGTTGTAGTCTGTCGTCGTGTGGTAGAATGGATACGTTGTAGTACCCTGTCGTCGTGTGGTAGAACGGATACGTTGTAGTACCCTGTCGTTCTGAAGAGATTGTCCGTCCTTTCCAAGGCCACGCACGTTTAAAGCTGCTGCTGATAACTCGATGTCTAGGATGTATCATTTCTTTAGTGAATAAGAGTTCAAAATTCATACCAAGTTGCCATACTCAACTCATGCTATATTCTGGCAGGTGAAGTCAAAATTCATCCTTCCAGTGTGGCAATCGTCACCTCCCAGTTGAAATTAGCCCTTTTAAACATATAGACATCAGTCCTCACGTCATCGGGAACACAATGTTAATTTCGTTAGGTTGTAGTCGTTCAACCATTCGCAACCAGAGCAGATTGACTTTCCGGATTTTGAGCGGGCTTGGCTTTTTAACGTCCTTGCTAAGGGTGTTAACTTGTTAGGGAGCGGCAGCTGAGGGGTCGGTTTTGGAGAGTCGTGCGTGCCCAAAGTAAAATGCTTGCCACTCAGGCTCAGAAAATAGGATATGCACATAATTAGTACTATTGGATAGGAAAAAAGTGTTAACATTTTGTCTGTGAGTGTAACAGAACTCATTTGGCAGGCAAAAAACAGAGAAAATTCCATCCGGAAATGTCATTCTGGTGGCTTATGGCTCACTTTGAGAGACTGCCTATTGAAAAGTATTTATACCAGGACACTGACTGTAGTACCTATTGCTTCCACTGGATGTCAGCAGTGTATACGTAAAGTTTCATGGCAATCGGAACCAATGTGTTCAATAGGTAGGGGTTTTGGTGACAGGAGCTCTTTTTCAGTTGCACGTTTTTGGGCGCACGTTTTTGGGCGTTTGGCTGAGCGGTCCACTTTATTTGACTTATATAACGTTTAGGTGACCATCCAAGTGAAATATAATCACTTTTATTCATAAAAGCTAAGCTAAGGATGCATTTTAATTGGTTTTTGTTTTGTTGTAGAAACGTTTATAGGTTTAGTTGAACGCGTTCTCTTCACGTTGGATTTTTTGAACACAAGGCGCCAACCAAACTGAGATTTATGGATATAATAAATTACTTTTTCTAACCAAATACCCATGGATTGTCTTCGTTGGACACTTAGGAAGACCTCTGCAGAAGTTCTACAAAAGGTAAGGCACAGGTTTTCCCTGTGAAATGCATTTTCTATCGTTGAAATGCATTTTCTATCGACCGAGCTGGCTAAAGATTTCATGGTTATGGAAAATATTGAAGGTGCTACCCTCAAACAATCAAATGTAGTGCTTTCGCCGTAAAGCCTTTTTGAAATCCGATATTGCCAAGAAGCAGAGCTTTTGATGAGTATGAAACACTTGCATATTGGTGCATGTTTATTAATTCAACTTTTGGATTTTGCCTTGCATTTCACCTGGTAGTGTGGGAGCGCCCCACCACTCTCTAACAAGTTAATTCCTGCGGACCTGGCATCCGGCAGTTCCCCGTCTAGTCCTTGTAACTTTTATCACTTTAGTTCTTCACATAGTGGAACTTTTAGAGAACATTGGTCTATGTCTTGATTGTCCTTTAACCCTTTGTTACCCTTGTGCTCTGACACTTTGTGTGGGTTTGGTGCAGGAAAGTAGTGAATAGGTCGATTGTAGCGGTAGTCGTTTCGATGGTGACGTACTTTACAGTTATTTTGACCGTGGTGGTTATTGGATTCGTGGTTTTGTGGTAGAACCCGTTGTTGTGCGTCATCTCTCAACGCTCCAATACCTGATAATGCACCCTCTAACTGGAGTGAGTGCTCCTGGTCAAACTTCACAACCGAGTGGTCAAGGCTCTTAGCGTTGCGAGGTTTGATGCCTCAAAAGCTGTGCTTGCAAGCTCTCTGAGTTGTAAGATAGGCAAGCCAACGTGGTCTGCAGGGCCCAAGTAGGTAATGAAAGTGGGATACATGTTCGATAGAAACATTTGTTTGAATGGTAACAGCTCTTCCATTCCTGTTTCAGTGAGTAGGCCAAAGTAATCTGAACGAAGCCTATGATAAAATGCTTGTGGGTGTTCATTCCAAGCTTGTTTGACAGTGTTAGCCAGGAGCTATCGTGTTTGCAAGTCGCAGAATCACTGAATTCTAATTTCAATGCTGTTGCTGTTGTGGACGAATGAGCCTCGTCACATGTCTATTTGACGTTCGCATCAACAGGTAAACCATGTCAGAACCTGTAGCGTTCGGATAGCCATCCAATGCGTCCTCTATGTCAGCAAGGAATGTCTCAGTATCGTTTGGCTGACCTGGAATGGGCGGAGAGGGTTGGCTTAATCCTGTGGGGAAGTTGGGGCCGAAGGGCCAAGAGGAGAAGCCAAGCTTTGGCTTTGTTGGTGGAGAGGCGCCATATTACTCAGTGCCAAATGGCCAAGAGGAGAAGACTGAGGGACACATGAGTGAGGCAACGTCTGAAACCTAGCGTCTTCACTCCTTTGAGTACCTGACTCCGGTTGCTTGGTTGGGTAATCACGCTGTATCGCGTGACCGTTCTGGAATTCCACCAGATTGTAGGTGGTATTCTGCTGCACTGCAGAGTCCACTTGAGCGCTTAGAGTACTGAACTTGGACACGTGAGTGTCGTACTTGCTCCTTTCGGTCTCAGACTTATCTGTCATGGTTTGCAGATAGAGGTCTTGAGTACGGAGCGAGAGATTCAGTGATGAGATTTCCTCCGCTTGCTTAGAAATCAATATTTCCATCTTCATCACCTGAGTTCTCTCATCATTCATTTGGCCAGTGACTTCAATGAGTTCTGCTGATTTGTCAACTTAGTCATTGTGTTCATTAACTGATCGTCTTTGGTCTGCAGCATTTGGAGTTGAACATTGTTACTTAGAGTAACGTTCAACAAAACTGCCTGCATGTTATCAAATTGCACACACCTATTTGTAGATAACTTGACAGATGTATCTAGTTTGGAGTGGACCACATCATATTTAGTTTTGGCTAAATCAAGTTGTTCCTGGAGACAACGATTTTGTTGAAGAGTTTGTGCTTGTTCATCGTCATAAGTATTTGCAATTACTTTTAATTGTTCAGATTTCAAACTCAGTTCCTCGGCTAGCAGAATGTTTTAATTTCCTGCTTTAGTCAATAGTTGCTCGGTTCTCTCCACCTGTCATGTTAGCCATGTCTTGCATGTGCTTCAGCTGTTCACAGTGGTATTGGACCGATGCCAATATTTGATGGTGATACATAAGGGCTAAAATAGAGAGAACCGTCAAAAGCCTGTGTTCGATGGTTGATTTTGGAGAGCGGTCGCAATTTCAGCAGTTTTTTTGTTAATGGCATAATTAGGGTTGTTATCACTACTGAGGTCAGAGATCAATCCTTTTTTGGGTGGAGGTTCACTAATTACCGGAGGAGTGGTGACCCCCTCTGATAGCTTGCACATTATTTAAAAAATGTAGAGGAAAAATGTACCTATTGTTTTTTTTTTAGTTTGGGTTTGGAATTCGTTGGAAGCTGCAAAGACACGTTTAATCTATTTATAGATGTTAACGAAACATCAGTTCTGTACCAGCAATGTGGGAGTTGGACGTGAATGAATTTGCAAAAGCAAATTGAATTAATTAATCAATGATAATGATTAATCATACCTGGATCGGCTATCTGGGAATTAAACTTGAATTAACCTGAGAAGTTGTGCAGGGCATTGATGAAGGAATCAGTATCCAGATAATTTGCAACATCTAGATGGACAGCTCGACTCACAAGTAAAGATCACACCATACCGTTTCACACGAATGCAGCCTTGCTTCCCCTCTATGGGGCCGAAGTAATCTATGCTCACACGGGTGAAAGACGGCAAATCAGGTGAGACCCAATACTGTGGAAGGTCGGCCATCTTCTGTTCTCCAGCTCTAGCTTGTATCTTCCTTGCTAAGGTATCCAATATTGCTGGCGACCTCTCGAAAACATGTGACCTATCTCAGAGTGGCCAACCTGCTCATGGATGTGGAGTAAGATCAGTCTGGAGATGTGGGAGTCTTTGGGCAGGAACATAGGATTATTTAGTTCTGTAGGCATAGCAACATTGCTTAACCTTCCTCCCACTCTCAGAATGCCATTGTCAACAATTGGATCAAGCTTACAGATTGAATCGCTTCCCTTTCACATTGTCTTCCTTCCACAATGAGTGCAATTTCTTGTTTAATAACTTCTTAGGGAGCGGTGGGGCGCAAGGCGCCAAATTCAAAATCCCAAAGTTGAATTATTAAACATGCATCAATATACAAGTGTTTCATAGTCATCAACAGCTCTGCTTCTTGGCAATATCACAGCGTTGTCAAATTTCAAAACGGCTTTAACGGCAAAAGCACCACATTTGATTGTTTGAGGGTAGCACCTAACATATTTTTGCCGTTACCATAATTTCATAAGCCTCCACGGTTCACAGAAAACACATTTCACAGCGAAAACAAATCAATTACCTGTTGAAGAACTTCTTCCCAAGTGTCCAACGAAGACAATCCATGGGTCTTTTGTTAGAAAAAGTTATGTATTATATCCATAAATCTCCGTTTGGTTGGCGCATTAGAATGAGAACATACAGCATCCAATCGTCCATTGAAACGTGAAGAGAACTCGTTCAACTTATACCTATAAACTTGTCCAAGAAGAATCAAACATCATTTTAAATGTATCCTGAGGAACACTTTTATGTATAAATAGCATAATATTTCAACCGGAATATAAACTGGGCGACAAGAAAGGAAAAAAACAAAGGACGCGCCTGGCGGGAGCGCGCGTTTTCTTGTAAAGGACATCTGTGGGGGCACGTCCTTATTCCTCTTCTTCTCTGCTCTAAAGCATCGAAAAAAAATCTGAACACTTTCTCGAGACTGTTGACATCCAGAGGAAGTGATAGGTACTGCATTCATATGCCCTTATATGGGCATTTTCATAAGGGAGGGGTTCCCAATGAGGCACTCTGTCAAAACCACTTTTTCGCCTGCCATATCCGTTCTGTTTTACTCACAGACATAATGTTAACACTTTTAGAAAATTCAGAGTGTTTCCTATCCGATGGTACTAATTATGTGCATATCCTATTTTCTGGGCCTGAATGGGAGGCATTTTACTTTGGGCACGCCAGGGTCTCCAAAACGGTCACTTCGTGCACTGCTACCAACGAAGTTAAAGTGCTTTCTTTGCTCAAATCGATTGATGACCTTTTCTGCTTAACTTAGGTCATCCACAGGCAGACTTTCTTTTCCAATCTTCAGTTTGAACTTGTCAATTGGCCATCACCATAGGACGTCCATATTATTCTGCCATGGTACAGGGGTTACCGTTGCCTTGGCTACTTATGATTTGCCAGGGTTCTATTGCCTTTGGAGAATTTACGCCAATCAGGAGATCAACGTCGGCATCAATCTCCTTCAACTGTATCTCTTTCAGTTATGACCACCTTTTGAGATCTTTCTGAGTGGGAATGTTCTTTCTTGTCACTGGGATCTTACTCTGGGTGTAGACCTTAGGTAATGCAAGAAATGTGTCACCTTCCACGTTGCCAATCTCTAATCCAGATATCTCAAAGCTATGGGTAGGACTCTCCTGCCCCATTGTGCGTAGCAGAATTTCAGTCTCACTGCCTTTAGCTTTTAGCTGCCTCATGAGTCTCTCCGTACTAAATGTTGCTGAGCTACCAGAATCGAGAAGCACATAGGTTAACACAGACTTGCTTCCATTTTCCATCTTTACTTCAACTGGCACAATTGCAAGTGCATAATCTGTATCGGCCCCGGTATCTTGACCAGCTTCCATTGAAACAAGAGCACTGCAGACAGTCTCCTCCCGCTTTACTGCAACACCACTCATATCTGCCTTTTGAGATCTAAATCTCTCTTCCTTCAATGTGCAGGATAGTTGGGGTCTTTCTTTTACAGCTTGTCCTTCTTTTACATTCTCTGCTTAAGTGTCCACTCATCAAACAGCCAAAACAAAGGCCTCTTGATCTCAGAAACTCAACCTTGGACTCGTGTGGCTGTGCCTTCACCTGTTTGGTAGTCAACCAATAAATGCTCACCAGCACAAAATACACATGAGATACTGGGAGCATCAGAAGGGTAGGTGCCTGGTCTCTTTACTTTGAATGTTTGCCACTAGAGCTACCCCTACTCTTGGACTTGAACTGCTGTTTAAAGTCTGCTGCAATTTTGGTTTTTAAAAACCTTCTCTCTGGCTTCTCTCTAAAATATCAAATGCTGTAGATTTTTCCCTTGGTTTGTAGGGAAGTTTTGACATGATCAACTTTATGTTGGAAGGAAGATTAAGCTCTTCTATGTTCTGTAGGTCTTGCAATTTCATTCTGCCTTTGCATGACAGTAGAGAGGTTATCATGTCTGGTATTATGGCTGATACCCACAGTGTTGATTCTGTGTTGATTGCTAGACGTTGCTGTTGGCTGCTGAAGGGTGTGGATTATGACTTTTTTATGAATGGGTTTTGATGGCTTTGTTGTCTGTTGTTGTAAAACCCTTTGTAGTGGGGTCTTTGGAGCTGCACCTAATCCTGCAAACTCAACAGGTGATGGTTTAGGTTCCTCAAAGACCTCGGGATCCTGGTTCTCAAAATTAAGTCAATTCCATCTTCTTGGCTTAGTAAGTGGGCTAGCACAGCATGGGATTCAGAAGTTGACTCAAAACTCTCCAGGACCTTCAATCTGGCATTATATGCTGCTATGTCATTTTCCAGTTCCATTTTTTCCATCCTTACAAAGCTGAGCTTTCTGCTGTTCCAGTTCCAATGCATGCTTGTCCTGTAATGATGCTTGGTGGGCGAGTAGAGCTGCTCGCTCTGCTTCAGCTTTTAACTTCTTAGGGGAGCGGCTCCCGAGGTGACGGTCTTGGAGAGTCTGGCGTGCCCAAAGTAAAATGCCTCCCACTCAGGCCCAGAAAAGAGTAAATGTGGTTAACACATTTAGACAATTCAGAGTGTTTCCTATCCATTGGTACTAAATATGTGCATATCCTATTTTCTGGGCCTGAATGGGAGGCATTTTACTTTGGGCACGCCAGGGGTCTCCAAAACGGTCACCTCATGCGCTGCTCCCTAAGAATTAAACAATGGATGAGCTTTTCTTAGTAATCTACTTGAGAACCATTTAGGGTTCAAATAAAACTTTTGTATGAGTGAAGCTTTTAGAGAGAGGTTTAGTGCTTTTATATTTAATAATCTCAACCCACCCAATTCATATTCATTATATAGATAGGCTCGTTTTATTTTGTCTAGTTTAGCGTCCCAGATAAATCAAAATATTTTGGGGTCATATGATTTGAAAAACGAATCATCAGGAGTAGGCAGTGCCATAAATAAGTGAGTAAACTGCGATATGACTAAGGAGTTAATCAGGGCAATTTTTCCCTAAATAGACAGGTATTTACTTCTCCATGGTTGCAGGATCTTGTCTATTTTTACAAGTTTTCTATTGAAATTCATTGTGGAGAGCTTATTTATATCTTTTGTAATATGAATACGGAGTATGTCTACTTCACCATCCGCCCATTTTGTAGGTAAGCTGCAGGGTAATGTAAAAGTTGTATTTTTTAAGGATCCAATACGTAATATTGTACACTTTTCATAATTAGGTTTTAGTCCAGAGAGTACAGAAAAGTTATCTTTAATGAGACATTGCATGGATCTAGCTTGCGGACTTAACATAAAACTTGAGTCATCGGCATACATGGACACCTTTGTTTTTAAGCCTTGGATTTCTGAACCTCTAATGTTGTTATTGGATCTGATTTTAATAGCTAGCATTTCAATGGCCATAACGAATAGATATTGTTACCTTGGACACCCTTGCTTAACTCCTCTTGACAATTCAAAACTCTCTGAGAAGTAGCCGTTATTTACAATTTCACACCTGGGGTTGCTATACATTATTTTTACCCATTTTATAAGAGATTTACCGAAATTGAAAAAATCCAGGCATTTATAAATAAAATCCAGTCTTACTTTATCAAATGCCTTTTCAAAATCCGCTATAAATACCATTACTGGCTTCTTATATGTTTCATGATGTTCTATAATTTCTAGTAGTTGTCATATATTATCTCCAATGTATTGTCCATGTAAAAAAACCTGTCTGATCAGGATGAACAATACCTGGTAAAACCCTTTTAATTCTGAGTGCTATGCATTTTGCTAGTATTTTTGCATCACAACATTGAAGTGTAAGGGGCCTCCAGTTTTTTTAGATAGACTGGGTCTTTAGATTTGCCATCTGGGTCTTGAGAAATCAGACCTTCCTGCTGAGTACCTAACAGACTACCATTTCTATAAGAGTAGTTAAAACAATCTAACAATGGAGCTTTTAGTATATCAAAAAAATACTTGATATAACTCTACCGGTATGCCATCAAGACCTGGGGTTTTTCCAGACTGAAAGGAATAATAGCCTCAAAAAGTTATTCCTCTGTAATTTGGCATTCGCACTGATCTTTCTGTACATTTGTTAATTTTCAATGTTTTAAATTATTTGGAAAGAATTCCTTACCATAATCTTCATTCAGTGGGAGAGGACGAGACGGAAAAGAGAACATCTGCCTAAAATAATTTGCTTCCTCTTTTAAAATATAATTCAGAGAATCATAGATGACTCCGTCTTCAGTAACGAGTTTGTGCAAATTCTTTTTGTTAGCGTTCCTGTACTGGAGATGGAATAATTTTGTGCATTTTTCTCCATATTCCATCCAGTTTGCTTATTTTTGTAATAGATTACATTAGATTGTTCTTGAGTAAGTTCCTCAAGTTCTTTTTGTTTTTCCTCTAACTTATTTTGTTTTCTCTGTAGTATTGTTTTTATTGCTATCTACCTGTTATATTAGTTAATGGGTTTCTCTTGTTAGAAGAAGAGACTTGATTGGGCCAAGAAACACGAGCAAATTAGATTAGACCGGTCCAAATGTGAGATTACTTGTTCCAACTGCTGTGTCTTTTTGAGATGCAGAGTAAGTGAACAGATGATCTCCGCATGTGTGGTTCCCACCGTGAAGCATGGAGGAGGAGATGTGCTACCACAGCATTCTGCAGCGATACACCATCCCATCTTTGCTACCACAGCATTCTGCAGCTATACGCCATCCCATCTGGTTCGTGCTTAGTGCAACTATAATTTGTTTTTCAACAGGACAATGACCCAACACACCTTCAGGCTGTGAAAGGGCTATTTGACCAAGAAGGAGAGTGATGGAGGGCTACATCAGATGACCTGGCCTCCACAATCACCCGACCTCAACCCAATTGAGATGGTTTGGGATGAGTTGGACCACAGAGTGAAGGAAAAGAAGCCAACATATGCTCAGCAAATGTGGGAACTCCTTCAAGACTGTTGGAAAGCATTCCAGGTGATGCTGGTTGAGAGAATGCCA
The DNA here is from genome assembly GCA_030435695.1 of Brachymystax lenok tsinlingensis. Classification (NCBI taxonomy): domain Eukaryota; kingdom Metazoa; phylum Chordata; class Actinopteri; order Salmoniformes; family Salmonidae; genus Brachymystax; species Brachymystax lenok. The sequence goes on from CM059795.1 coordinate 22,417,258, forward strand.
AAAGTGTGTAAATCTGTCATCAAGGCAAAGGGTTGATACTTTGAAGGATCATACGTACAACATCTGTAAGATCCCGTAGTCGAATGGTGAACGTCAAGCACAAATTCAACTACAAAGACCAGGGAGCTTTGTCTTGTAAAGAAGGGACGTAATTGGTAGATGGGTAAAAATAAATCAGACACTAAATGTCCTGTAAAGCATGGCCAAGTTAATAATTAGGCTGTGGATGGTGTACCACCCAGACACAAGTATACAGCTGTCCTTCCTAATTGAGCTGCAGGACAGAAAGGTAACTGTTCAAGGATGTCACCATGAGGCCAATGGTGCTCAGAGTTCAAAAAAAGAAGCTCAGAGTTCAATAGCTGTGATGGGAGAAATCAGAGGACGTTGCAGTTACTCCACAATAATGACAGAGTCAAAAGATGGAAACCTACAGAATAAAATAGTCCATAACATGCACTTCAGTAATAGATGGGTTAGCTGACAAAGTCAAGAAAACAATGTGTGCTCTTCCATGGGGCAGAAGTCAGCATGTTGTTGCGATTCTGGATGGCAAGAATGACAGGAAACTGGCATGTGGGGAATCGTTTCAGCTCATTTCATCTTGTGCTTGATGCCATGTCTTGTTTTGAGGTGTTTTGACTGCTAATCTGGCTAGAATTCGCCGAGCAGTTGTCCACATACTTTTGGCTATGTAGTGTATCTGTGACCAACACATGCATATCTGTATTTCCAGTCATGTGAAATCCATAGATTAATGTATTTCAATTGACTGATTTCCTTATATAAACTGTAACTCTGTAAAATCTTTGAAATTGTTGAATGTTGTGTTTATATTTTTGTTCAGTATATGTGGTCATTATCCAACCTCTATCAGATCCTATCAAGAGATCCGGATCTCACAGGATTTTCACAGATAAGATGAAGAAGATCTTTCTAGGAGGCCACGTCTCCTTTTCCCCATGTAGTAGATCTTGGTTCTTTGAATAGCTCTCAGTTCATCAAGGTTACCCAGCGTCAGAGATGGACTGTACGTAAGTAGCCTTACACGAGCCTAAGCCAGAACAGCTCGTAGGAGCAGGAGCCTATCTCCTGTTTCTGTAGAGTGAGGCAGCTTGATGTACAAGTACACCACCTGGACAGGACACTAGTCTATCGTAGTGCCAAGCAGAGACACATCGAGTCCCATTTTACAGTCTTTGGTATTACTACCGGGGATTGAAGTCCTGACCTTCCATTCTCATGGTGGACACTCTAACCACAATGCCACTGAGTTGGATGGATTAGCCATTGAGTAAATGCTAGATTAGCTGGTCCATCTTTTGTCTAGTGTTGGGGGCCTCAAGGAAAGAAATGGGCCTGTGTGTTATAAATGCCCGGTCGATTTCTGATCCCAGTCGGTACCTGTCTGGCATTAGTGACTGCCTGTGTTGAAATTCCTCAAGGAACTTATAAACAGCTGGTAGTTTGTTACCTAATAATCTTGACGATTTTCATTAACATACGTATGTGTCTGTTTATTTTTATCAGTTTATCAATCAAGTGCCCCACATTTACCCTAGTGAAACAGGAGGCAATATGACCCTCAAAACCTACATTATTGCCAAAATTAGCATTAAAAGTTTGCTGTAGATAGCATCAAATGAAGCTGTGGATAGCTTCAGATGATACATTTGCCAGGGGATCTGCTTCCATGATGTCAACTAAGTATTATAGAATGTAATTTTTGCTTCATCTGAAGAGCTTAAGACCTGCCTTAAGTGGAGGATTTTGTGATTTAGTGATTTTGAATCGTCATTAGTTTACGAAACAGATATGTTACACAACCTATTTCAATTGAGAGTCTGAAGAATGGGTTTGAAATTCATCTGATTGACTGCAGTAAGCTACCTCATGAGTACTTCCCACTTGGGTGTGTGTCAGTCCCTTCATTTCTTGGCTCCGTGTTGCATTGCATTTGATCCACTTGTAATTTGTCCCCACCCTGCCCCATGAGCGCTACCGGTCAGGTGTGTATTTTCAGTCATTGAATTCCATTGAAAGTGGCAGCTGGCCTCTTCTGACACCTGTAAGGCTCTTAGCCTGGGCCAGAGGCTTGGATTATGTCGCCACGGAGGGTCTGGTGTGACACGGATCAGCCAAAGGCTCGTCATAGATAAGGGGCAGAGGTGTGTACTAGGCTCTGTGTGTGTCTGTCAGTTTCTATATTAGGGTGGGTGGGTACTGGGCCCTGTGTGAGGGTGGGTCTGGGCCCTGTGTGAGGGCGGGTACTGGAAAGTAGTGAAAATCACTGGGGAATTCATATGCCTTGCGATTGTCATAAATAGGCCGCAAGGCCGAGACAATAAGAAGACACAGTGGCAGAGTAAATTCAACCACACCTTTGTTTTATCACAAAACCAGATAGCAACCTCTGTCCAGTGAAGTCCACAAAGCATATTGCACGTACAGTAACAAACAGTTACATGACCTACCGAATGGTCAAGCAAGTTAATGTTTCCGAAATCTTCGGACCACTAAACAACCTTTGATTTAGAACCATAGAGAGTTACCGCAAGTCTCAAAGAAACCGATGCTGCCTCCACTATTCCAGCACCATTTCAACGTCAACATTTCAACATCATCAAATCACCTCTACTTAGTCTAATACAATGACAACTAAAAGATACCAAAAACAATTTAGTCCAATCAACGTAAGCTAAATATGATGTGGCTGTCCATGGTTCTGATTTCTGTGTGTGCATGCGTTTTCATGCAAGTAGAAAAACATGTTGACTCACCTTACTTGTAGAGAAACTCCAATGCCATCCTCCTCTCTTTCATGTTGACGAAACAGTCTATCCCTCTGTCATACAGTACACGCATGTATTTTTTGTTTTCCTAGACTACCTGGCTAAAATGCTTGCTCGCTAGCCTAACCTCCATCCATGGGCAACGTTAGCTAGTTAACATTAGCCTTCAACATTTAGCTACATATTTAATTTCCATCCTCTCAACCCAATGTATGAATTAATGGTTGGATCAGAATCACAGTTATAATCATTGGCCAGTATGGAGAATTAAAACCACACGTCCAAATCCCTATCTCCAACCATGGCTAATTTAGGAAAGGGACAATTTAGCTAGCTAGCTAGCCACCATAGGACAACAACACAAAGAGATTCAACAATTACATGTTTTCTGTCAATGACATATGCTCTCAATAGGATTTGATAGGAGTGACGCCAAAATCCAAACTGGCTTCCGTTGACTGTTTTTTTTGGTGCGCCAGGACCATTCATCTTGCTCAGTTTAGCTCAATGCTGATTGGCTAATTTCTTATACTTTTTTTAATCAAGGGAGGCCAAATGATCGCTGGCTTCCCTTGCCTTCAATGCCACAGGCGGCAACAATGTCATACTGGTATGGACCAGACAGCATCAGATAGAGGGGCGCTGTTTCACTCATTCAGATGCTTTCTCCTATGAGATACATTCAGTCTCTTGTGAATTGAAGGAAAATACACACCACTGGTACTGGACCCTGTGTGTGTCTGTCTGTGTGTGAGGGTAGGTACTGGGCTCTGTCTGTGTCTATGTGAAGGTGTGTATTGGGCTCTGTGTGTGTCTGTGTTTGTGTATGCGTTGGGAGGAAGTTTCCACCAGCCCTGTGTAATTATGTATGTATGTCTCTCTGTCTGTCTGTCTGTGTGCCGTGTGTGAATCTGTGCGGTCCTGTCTCCTCTGCCCCTAGCCCTGCCGTTCAGAGTTTTTAAGTGAGCATGTCTGTGAAACCCTCTATATTGTGGCTTCATCTACAGGCAGTAGTAGCCTCATTTCAAACTGAATGCCTCCCTGTGGGGCTGTATCTAATTGGGCAAATTTGCCCAGCAGGGAGGGAGGCACAGCGGAGAGGGAGATTTGATATATGGGCATGGAGGACTGCAGGCTGCAACAGCTCCAACCGCAGCCTGGCCGGCAGCCCCTCAATGGGATGAGCTACATGGGCTTAGCTGGGGATATCCATTATTACCCAATACTGATTAATCTGTCATTATTTTCAGTAGACTATATGAACAAAATTATCAAATTATCAAAATTATCATCTATTTACTTACTTAAATGTAATGTGATGAATGGTAAACCATCCACTTAAGCCTATGCTTGTTAAATTAAGCACACTATGATGGCCAGGGTTGGGTTTAATTACATTTAAATGACAGTCAATTCAGAAAGTAAGTCCAATTCTACTGCTGGGAATTGCCAGGGACCTCACGATATGATATTGTCATGATATATGTATTCCGATTCTATATGTAACATGATACAGTATGGACAGTATTGCGATTCAATACTGCCATTATTTTAGCGATTCGATGTTCCAAACATATTGCTCACTGAGCCAAGAGAGCCATAAGAACATTTGTTTTGATCATTCATGGAAATAAAAGTTCTGAAAGCATGTTGCCTCACAATTTAAAATGGAGAACAAGCTATAGGATGAGAAATAGCGCTAGTGGAGTATCATTATGATACAATATCGTCAAAAATAATATTGAGATACTCAACTGTAACGATTTTTCCCCCATCAATACCAAATTCCAATTCCAAATTTTCTTAATTGACGAGAATTGGAATTGGAATGTCAATGTACTTCCTGAATTGACCCCCACTCAGACTATGTCCACGTAAGAGTTAGCAAATACTGTTACCACATTCATATTCCAAATCCTGGAGAGGAAATATATGGTAGTAATAAAATATCTGAGCAAGTTGTTTTCAGGCTACCCAGATGTATAGAGATATCTGGACCAGAGGTTTAGCGCCTAAGTGAGCAGTTATTTTGGCTGGAGTGGAGTGTGTATTGTTGGGCTGGTCAGGGACAGGTCCCCTTAATTACTGCTAATGACCAGGAGGGCTATCACAAAACAGACCACCACAGGACAGCACACAGTGGGCAGGAAGAGGCTGGGCTGCCTGCCTATGTATGGATCCTTAACAACCTAATTTCCACTATTGCACAATTCCAATGTGAGCCAGTGCTTACACGCTCTGGAGAAGTTTGACATCAACAAGCCATTACTTCCTATTACACCCTTGATGAAGACTCAGACAACCGTCAATGGGTGGCAAATTCATCAATGAGGTATTTACCGGAGACAATCGCATGAGTCTCGGTTTGATACCTCTCACGCCAGTAAACACTGGCTTACACTTTTCACGCTTTTTGCTTCACGCTTTTTGCTTCACTCTGAACAGTGACTGATATTTTACAAGTAAAATCTATTTGCGTGCAGATACATTTTGCCCTCTAACATGCTGTTACTGCAATTAATTAAGCCACTGTTTACTATAATCATATACAGTATAAGACAAATTAGTGTCTATGATAGCTAAATGTAGCTGGTAGCATCTGGGGCAGTTGGCTAGTATTACAGTATTATACTACATGGGGAAAAGGAAACAAGGCCTCCTAGAAAGATCCTTTTCACCCGATCTGTGAAAATCCTATGAGATCCAAAACTCTTGATGGGATCTGATAGAGGTTGGATAAGGACGACTTCTACTGAACAAAAATATAAACGCAACATGCAATTTCAAAGATTTTACTGAGGTACAGTTCATACAAGGAAATCAGTCAATTGAAATGAATTCATTCGTCCCTAATCTATGAATGTCACATGATTTGAAATACAGATATGCATGTGTTGGTCACAGATACTGTACCTTAATAAAAATAAAGGCTGTGGATTAGAAAACCAGTCAGTGTCTGACGTGACCACCATTTGCCTCATGCAGCACGACATATCTCCTTCGCATAGAGTTGATCAGGCTGTTGATTGTGGCCTGTGTGAAGTTGCTGGATATTGTCAGGAACTGGAACTCACTGTAGTACACATCGATCCAGAGCATCCCACACATGCTCAATGGGTGACATGCCTGGTGAGAACGCAGGCCAGGGAAGAACTGGGACATTTTCAGCTTCCAGGAATTGTGTACAGATCCTTGCAACATGGAGCTGTGCATTATCATGCTGAAACATGAGGTGACGGCGGCATATGAATGGCACGACAATGGGCCACAGGATCTCGTAACGGTATCTCTGTGCATTCAAATTGCCATCAATAAAATGCAATTATGTTCGTTGTCCATAGCTTATGCCTGCCCACACCATAACCCATTGTCAATATGAATTTGTTCTTAACTGAATTGCCTAGTTAAATAAAGGTAAAACATTTTTTTAAATTAGCACCGCCACCATGGGGCACTCTGTTCACAACGTTGACATCAGCAAACCGCTCGCCCACAGGACGCCATACACATGGTCTGTTGTGAGGTCGGTTGTGAGCCTAGGAAGAACTGCCAAAATCTCTAAAACGACTTTGGAGGCGGCTTATGGTAGAAAAATTAACATTAAATTCTCAGGCAACAGCTCTGGTGGACATTCTTGCAGTCAGCATGCCAATTACACGCTCCCTCAAAACTTGAGACATCTGTGGCATTGTGTTGTGTGACAAAACTGCACATTTTAGAGTGGCCTTATATTGTTCCGAGCACAAGGTGCACCTGTGTAATGATCATGCTCTTTAATCAGCTTCCTTATATATCACACCTGTCAAGTGGAGGATTATCTTGGCAAAGGAGAAATGCTCACTAACAGGGATGTAAACAAATTTCTGCACAACGTTTCAGAGAAATACGTTTTTTGTGCGTACGGAACATTTCTGGGATCTTTTATTTCAAATCAAATGTAATTTGTCACATGCGCCAAATACAAGGAACATATACAGTGAGGGAAAAAAGTATTTGTTCCCCTGCTGATTTTGTACGTTTGCCCACTGACAAAGAAATGATCAGTCTATAATTTTAATGGTAGGTTTATTTGAACAGTGAGAGACAGAATAACAACAAAACAATCCAGAAAAACACATGTGAAAAATGTTATAAATTGATTTGCATTTTAATGAGGGAAATAAGTATTTGACCCCTCTGCAAAACATGACTTAGTACTTGGTGTCGAAACCCTTGTTGGCAATCACAGAGGTCAGACGTTTCTTGTAGTTGGCCACCAGGTTTGCACAAATCTCAGGAGGGATTTTGTCCCACTTCTCTTTGCAGATCTTCTCCAAGTCATTAAGGTTTCGAGGCTGACGTTTGGAAACTCGAACCTTCAGCTCCCTCCACAGATTTTCTATGGGATTAAGGTCTGGAGGCTGGCTAGGCCACTCCAGGACCTTAATGTGCTTCTTCTTGAGCCACTCCTTTGTTGCCTTGGCCGTGTGTTTTGGGTCATTGTCATGTTGGAATACCGATCCACGACCCATTTTAAATGCCCTGGCTGAGGGAAGGAGGTTCTCACCCAAGATTTGACGGTACATGGCCCAGTCCATCGTCCCTTTGATGCGTGAAGTTGTCCTGTCCCTTAGCAGAAAAATACCCCAAAGCATAATGTTTCCACCTCCATGTTTGACGGTGGGGATGGTGTTCTTGGGGTCATAGGCAGCATTCCTCCTCCTCCAAACACGGCGAGTTGAGTTGATGCCAAAGAGCTCCATTTTGGTCTCATCTGACCACAACACTTTCACCCAGTTGTCCTCTGAATCATTCAGATGTTCATTGGCAAACTTCAGACGGGCATGTATATGTGCTTTCTTGAGCAGGGGGACCTTGCGGGCGCTGCAGGATTTCAGTCCTTCATGGCGTAGTGTGTTACCAATTGTTTTCTTGGTGACTAGGGTCCCAGCTGCCTTGAGATCATTGACAAGATCCTCCCGTGTAGTTCTGGGCTGATTCCTCACCGTTCTCATGATCATTGCAACTCCACGAGGTGAGATCTTGCATGGAGCCCCAGGCCGAGAGAGATTGACAGTTCTTTTGTGTTTCTTCCATTTGCGAATAATGGCACCAACTGTTGTCACCTTCTCACCAAGCTGCTTGGCGATGGTCTTGTAGCCCATTCCAGCCTTGTGTAGGTCTACAATCTTGTCCCTGACATCCTTGGAGAGCTCGTTGGTCTTGGCCATGGTGGAGAGTTTGGAATCTGATTGATTGATTGCTTCTGTGGACAGGTGTCTTTTATACAGGTAACAAACTGAGATTAGGAGCACTCCCTTTAAGAGTGTGCTCCTAATCTCAGCTCGTTACCTGTATAAAAGACACCTGGGAGCCAGAAATCTTTCTAATTGAGAGGGGGTCAAATACTTATTTCCCTCATTAAAATGCAAATCAATTTATACAATTTTTCACATGTGCTTTTCTGAATTGTTTTGTTGTTATTCTGTCTCTCACTGTTCAAATAAACCTACCATTAAAATTATAGACTGATCATTTAGGAATAAAGGAATAAAGGAATAAATCACCTATACATTTCATCAGTCCTTCTTTACTACACTACAGGTTCCAAGAGGGTTATTCGGTTGTCCCCATAGGAGAACCCTTTTGGGTTCCATGTAGAACCCTCTGTAGAAAAGGCTCCACATGGAACCAAATAGGGTTCTTCCTGGAACCAAAAAAGGTTATTCAAATGGTTTTCCTATGGGGGCAGCCATAGAACCCTTTTAGGTTCTAGATAGTGTAGGATTGGAAAAGGGAGGGTATACAGTGCATTCGGTAAGTGTTCAGACCCCATCACTTTTTCCACATTTTGTTACGTTACAGCCTTATTCTATAATGGATTGAATAAAACAATTTCCTCATCAATCTACACACAGTACCCCATAATGACAAAGCGAAAACAGTTTTCTTGACATTTTTGCCAATGTATCAGGAGCTGATCGTGGACTACAGGAGAAGGCGGATGTTTCCACATCTTGATTGGAGTACACCTGTGGTAAATTAAATTGATTGGATATGATTTGGAAAGGCACACACCTGTCTATATAAGGTCTCACATGCTCTGACAGTGCATGTCAGAGCAAAAACCAAGCCATGAGGTTGAAAGATTTGTCCGTAGAGCTCCGAAACAGGATTGTGTCGAGGAACAGATCTGGGGAAGGATACCAAAACAGTTCTGCAGCATTGTGGTCACCAAGAACACAGCGACCTCCGTCATTCTTAAATTGAAGAAGTTTGGAACCACCAAGAATCATCCTAGAGCTGGCTACCTGGCCAAACTGAGCAATCTGAGAAGAATGGGCTTTGTCAGGGAGTTGACCAAGAACCCAATGGTCACTCTGAAAGAGCTCCAGAGTTCTTCTGTGGAGATGGGAGAACCTTCCAGAAGGACAACCATCTCTGCAACACTCCACCATTCAGGCCTTTATGGTAGAGTGGACAGACGGAAGCCACTCCTCAGTAAAAGGCACATGACAGCCCGCTTGTAGTTTACCAAAAGGCACCTAAAAGACTCTCAGACCATAGGAAACAGGATTCTCTGGTCTGATGAAACCAAGATTGAACTCTTTGGCCTGCTAGCCAAGCATCACGCTCATCACCTGGCCAATACATCCCTACGGTGAAGCATGGTGGTGGCAGCATCATGCGGCAGGGACTGGGAGACTAGTCAGGATCGAGGGAAAGATGAATGGAGCAAGGTACAGAGAGTTCCTTGATGAAAACCTGTTATAGAGCACTCAGGACCTCAGACTGAGGCGACGGTTCACTTTAAAACAGGACAACGACCCTAAGCACACAGCCAAGAGTGGCTTCGAGATGAGTCTCTGAATGTCCCTGAGTGGCCCAGCCAGAGCCCGGACTTGAACCCCATCGAACATCTCTGAAGAGACCTGAAAATATCTGTGCAGCGACGCTCCCCATCCAACCTGACAGAGCTTGAGATGATCTGCAGAGAAGAATGGGAGACACTCCCCAAATACAGGTGTGCCAAGCTTGTAGCGTCATACCCAAGAAGACACAAGGCTGTAATCGCTGCCAAAGGTGCTTCAACAAATTACAGAGTAAAGGGTCTGAATACTAAATGTGATATTTCAGTTTTTTTATATACATTTGCAAACATTTCTAAAAACTTGTTTTTGTTTTGTCATTATGGGGCATTATGTGTTGATTGATTAATACATTTTAGATTAAAGGGTCTAAATACTTTCTGAATGCACTATATTACTGGAAACATGCTAAGTTTACCAGTAAACTACCAGAATGTTGGTATCTTTCAAGGATATAATTTGACATGATCTATGTCAAGACATCTAGTGGCCATTTTGGGGTACTTCAGATTATCACAGGTGTCTATAATAACCTCTGGCACTCTGTGTGGTTTTATCACATGTAAAATATAGGAAATAATTGAATAATATGAAATCATTGAATAATAATGATATTTTATAATAAAAAATTTATGATAAAGCTGTGAAACTTTATCCTAAATATAAACCCTCAACTTAGTGAATACTATTAAAGCAATTGCACACGAGAGGGTGTGCTAAACAACATTTTTACCACGGCTCTGCTGTGGTCGTCGGTACAAGGCGAAGCCAAGTACAGTAGATTAGTGCAGCGGTGCTAAAAAAGTGTCCAGTTGCTTTTCTACAATGGGTTGCCAATTAAATAAAAAACGGTATCTTGATAAATGTATTCATAGGCTACTATTTCATCCCTCAACAAAAATATAGGCCTTGTCCCAACACATCTATGGTTGCTAGTCAAGCCGGCTGGCCATTCATTCGATCGGTTAGGTTGCCAGAGAAGCTTAAGTATTTTTGGACACGACCCAGTCACTTGTTCTATTGCCATGCTGGCAACACTTTTATCCCTTGTTTGCTAGCTAGCCAACTATGGCTAACACAGTCATGCCAAACGGTGTAGCTAGAATAACAGCAAAGTAGCTGCATTTGTGTTTGTTTAAGCTGTTTTTTGATACATCCACAACAACGAGCTAATGATGCATGATTTGGCCTGGCAAAGAAAATGTGCTCTCTCATCAGGAGACTGTGTCAATATGTATTTTTTGTCAATGTTTTGCGATCAAACTGGTTGTGCTACTGATTTAACTCAGTCAAAACTAAAACTTTATTGTGCATGTGCAGCATCTCCCCTCCATGACCCCACACATGCCTCAAGTTCACAGACAACATAAAAAACAATTTTAGACAAAATAAACAAAATTTCAGGCAAAATAAACATTTCTTGAAAGCATTGTTTACTAATGGGGAATGCAGTCAGAGGCTATAAAGGTGCTGCAGATGACAGTCCCCCCAGTTCTCTCTTTGCTGAAGCAATGATTGCACGTTTCAGTGCCCAACAGGTCGTAGATCTGAATTTTTCAGATGTCCAGGAGGAACAAGAGAACAATGCTTTAGAAAAGGAGGAGGTATCTGAAGAAGAATATGGGGAAGAATACAACCCAGAGCACGATGCATCATCTTCAGATGAAGAAGAAATCCCCCAAGCTGAAAGAGAGACATTTTTGTCAAAGAACAGCAACATAACATGGTCCTTGTCACCATATGACAACCAGAGGAGGATGGCAGCACAAAATGTAATAAGGATGACCCCAGGGTCCACAAGACATTTAGTTGCCCATGCCCAGGACATCGCCTCAACATTCTACATGTTCATCACACCAGCCATCGAAAAAATCATCCTGGAGATGACAAATTTGGAGGGTTTCCTTAAATTTGGAGACAACTGGAAAAGGATGGATGAGGTTGACCTGCGTGCCTACCTAGGGCTGCTAATCTTAGCGGGTGTGTATAGGTCCAGAGTAGTCTCTGGGACGCAGAAGGGCGATTTTCCGTGCAACGATTCCTCTCAAAGTCTTTCACACTTTCTCAAGAATGCTACGATTTGATAACCGTGAGTCAAGATCTGCAAGACATGTGAGAGACAAACTGGACGGCCATAAGAGAGGTCTGGGAGAAGTGGGTGGAGTGTCTGCCATACCTCTACAACCCTGGGCCTGAAGTAGTAGTGGATGAGCAATTGGTTCCATTCAGAAGTACATTTTTATTTTCATATCTGTAATGTATTTGATTTTCACTGTTAATTGTATTATGTATCGCTGTAATACCAGACACTGATACTAATTACTGATAGTAATCTCTTTTGTCAGAAGGTCGTTGTCCTTTCCAGCAGTATATGCCCAGCAAATGGCAAAGTATGGCATCAAGATATGGGTGGCCTGTGACGCACAATCCAGCTATGCTTGGAAGATGCAAGTCTACACAGGGAAGCCGACCAGTGGAGGCCTGGAGAATAACCAGGGGATGTGTGTTGTGCTTAATGCGACAGATGGACTGAGGGGGCACAATGTCACGTGACAATTTCTTCACCTCTAATGAACTCAGCCAGCAGCTTCTGAAGAAGAAGATCACAATTAGAAAGAACAAGCCTGAGCTCCCCCCTGCAATCCTCGCAACAAGGGGGAGAGAGGCCTTCTCATCAAAGTTTGCCTTCACCCCCACCACCACTCTAGTTTCTTACCTCCAAAGAGGAACAAGAATGTGGTCCTCCTGAGCACACTGCCCAAAGAGGCTGAGATCAGTGATTGTGATAACAGTAAGCCAGCCATCATCTTGGACTACAACCACAACAAAGGAGGCATGGAAAATCTGGACAAGGTGATTGGAACTTACAGCTGCAGGAGGATGACTGCCCGCTGGCCCCTGGTCATCTTCCATAACATCATTGATGTGTCCTCATAAAATGCCTTTATGATATGGAACAAGATCAACCCTACCTGGATGCCTGATAAGTGGCACAAGAGGAGGGTGTTCCTGGACCAGCTGGGAAAGGCACTTGTAACCCCACACATTCAAAGGAGGGAGCGCCTCCCCCACACAACAGCTTCTGCAGCACTTGTGAAAGCTGTTCAGGGGGCTGAATCTTGTCCTGATCCACCTGAGGCTGCAGCTGGGCCAGGCAAGAAGAGGACATGCCAATTCTGCCCTCCAAAGAAGGACTGTAAAACAAATACTATGTGCTGCACATGTGAGAAATACATCTGCAAAGTCCATGCACACACACTTGTCCTACATGTGCTAATTAGAGTTGATTGATTTATGTTCTTCACAGTTTTTTTGGTATCTATTATCTTATTTTATTCTTATTTATCGTTGTTGTATATACACCTTGTGGGTGGGGGCAATGGATAAAAAAATGGGGAGAAGACTAGTATTTTGTAGTTGAATTTCTCATTGTACAGTACATAAGAATATATCACTATGTTGCCAAAAAAGTTCAAGATTGTTATTGTTTCCCTTCAATAAAATGCATTCAAAACTACTTTCTGCACATTTCTGCTACTTTCATAGGCTATACAAGTGCTATCTCTTGCTAAAAAATGTATGTTTACACCTATGCAGTACCTTTAGCAATAATAATAATCATAAACCTCTACTTCAGTAAAGAAAACAATTATGACAGGTGTGTTGTAATACAAATGAGTGGTGTCCACTGATTAAATGCAGTTTTTCTGCATTGTGAAGAGGGAAAACCCAGATATTCACAAAGCTTGTGTTGAATGACTGGTTGTTTCTTCATGCAAAATAGATTTGGGTGTTTAAAATTAAATTAAGCTGCTTTATTTTAGGGGTTTAGTGAAGGCAGGTAATTCTTTACCCTTAGGACAAGGGGAGTATACAGAATGTTAAGACTACACAAGGGTTAAATTATGATAGATTGCCATAGATGTTCTGTTAATTACCAAAACTACTGAAGATTCCAATAATTTTGGTAAATTACCAGTAGCTTTGCAACCCTACTCTTTACTGAGCTAGTTTTCCAAACATTGTTTATATCTCTCCTCTAGCCTTCTGGGTCCCTCATCCTTTTCGCTTCCAGACCGGCAATCTGTATTCCCCTTCTCAAAGGATTCAGCCTGCCCTTACCCTGAACACTCCGGGACAATCGGCCAGCTAATCCCGAGATTTTATCTGCCCCTAAACTGTCTAAAAATATTTTCTAAAGTGTTGCCGACACTACCCAGATAGCATATTTGTTTTCTTGGAAGTTGAGGTCATGTATGCTTTTGGTTTCCCATTGGTTCTGGGAAGAAAGCCATAAGCCTCCAGACCAGTAAAACATTTTAAAAAATTATGTTTTACTGTGGTTCCCTGAAAGTTTCCTGGGAGGTTTGATGAACGTTCTGAGAACAGAAATTGTAGGTTATTTAATAACATTCAGAGAACATGTTTCAATAACACTGCTAGCTTAGGTTAAACTTTTTGAACTCCAAGCACAGATAGGATACATAGAAATGTATTTGCTTAGGCATTAAGTATGCAAACACATTTATTTTTTATGTGTCACGGCATCAGTGAGATCCAAACCTATGATCTTCTGTTCTCTAGCCATGGGATTAGTCTACTGCACCACCAGGATGAAGCTAGCATGCCATGTTTTTTTAACTCGTACAAAGCTGTTCATCAAAGGAAACAAGCATTCATTAAGATCAGTTGTGGCCAATCAGTGGGCATGGCCAACACACCTGAACGCACTTAACAAGATAGAGGATGGAGAGAACAGAATGTATCTTTTTTTAAATAACATTCTTAGAACATTCTCTAAACATTGCAAAGGTTTTCTTGCTGTTTTTTTAATGGAACATTTTCTTAACGCTCTGAGAATAGAATGTATGTTTTTAAACAATATTCTTACAATATTCTCTAAATGTTACTAAACTTTTCTTGTGTTTCTTGTGTAAAGTTTTCTTGACTTTAAATAGAACCATGAGGAAACCTGTAGGAATGGTTATGCTGAAGTACTGAAATTCCCACAGAAGAACGTTGTTTCTTAAAATTCTCTGAATTATTTGAGAACATTCCCAATGTCAAACCAGTTGAACATTCCTAGAACATTACCAAAATGTATATTAAATGTAACCACGTTTGAACGTTTAGGAAACATTCTGTTAAAGTAATGAAATAGCAAGAAAATCACATTCTCAGAATGTTATGTGCTATCTGGGTATGTACCACTGTGCCAGGCGCTGAAAAGCAATCTAATAAGACACCTGGATGTTTAGTTCGATTTCCTTAGCTGCACTTTCAATCCCATTGCCCTAAAGCTTTCGGGTAAGGATGGCCTCGTGCCAATATGAGTAACAGATGCCATCATCCATAGCCAGGTAAAGAGGACAGTATGAGAAGTGGACAGATGATGGAGCAGACATTGAAGCACATGTAATAACAACAGGCAGGCTTGGATGTTTTTTGGTGACCCAGATCCTTTCATTAGAGTTACACCCTGTGTTAAGCATCCCAACCATCAGGCTCCATTTCCTCCAACCTGCTTGCTCCTCTATCAGGGGATCTGGACTGTGTTTCTGCACTATAAGCTCTGGTCTCTGGGGGTGGAACAGCTCATTTGCTCTCTCAGTGGAGGTTGTCTCCTGACCTGAGTTTTGCCCGTGTGTGTATCACACACACAACACAATTCACGGCTGGTCCGAATCAAGGTCTTATTTGAAGGTTTAGTAAAGACTTCTGCCACATTTTACTGTCATACCCTTTAATCAGTAGACTGTTTTAAGAGAAACCCCTCCACATAAAAGACTGTAAAAACACCGGGAAATCAGCTCCAAGTGATTTTAATTTTGGAAATCTGTTCCCAAGTATTCCATGCATAATAGAGAGACGTAATCGTATACATATGTAACATTTGAAATGATTATGTTTTAGTAAAAAATTCTATCTGTTTAGGCTTCTTGCGGTAAATTTGCAGTCTACAAATTATTATGTTCCGACCATCCGCTCAAGAAAATAATCGGCCCGTGGCTGAATCTAGTCGATGATCCCTGTTCTACACCATCTGGTGCCGTTCTGTCTGTGATGATTATTTCCGATGTATTCTAAGCTTGAGTTGCAATCTGTCTTTGCACAGATAACCGACTTAAATGCACGTGAACTTGGTAAACATCAAATAGCAATAAACTATCAAAATAAAGAAAGTCGCACACTCCATATATAAACTCCCAACAATTTAATGGGTATTTACCAACATTTCGGCATCACTGTGCCTTCCTCAGGGTAATGTCATGAATACTTGAACCAGGTTATGTAGACAAACAGTGCAATTAGGGCAACCAATGACAATAGTGAGGGCTGTGTCATAATGATTAAGTTAATTAACATTTATTTGTGAAAATGTGAAAAAAGAAAAAGATGGCATATTAAATATATTACGCTATTGTTATCATACAGAAACATAATTGAATATTGTACATCATATTAGCATCAACATACAATATATTTTAATTCAATTTCACATAATTGTTTCGTATTTCATTTCATATTTGTTGCATGTAATCTTTTGGTTCAACCTTAATGTATAAGGACCATCATCAACAGGGGGAACGTATTAGGTGTACGCTAATAAGCTGTAGCAAGAATATATCAATTTATAAGATTGTTCATAAAAGAAAGATTTGTTCATAAGGGCCTGAGATCAAAGTCAATATTCAGACCACTAGGGGTCAATATTTTTAGATAGGATATCCAGTAAGTCTCCCTTTGTAGTAGTAGGATCTCTCCTTGGTAGAGCAACATGCTCAATGCCTGTGTATTTGAGGGAGGAGATTGGATGGTTAACTTCAACAAAGTGAGCTGCTACTGGATAGTCAATGTTCTTACACCTGAGCTGCGGTGTTCAGCTATGCATTGTTTTAATTGTCTTTTCGTTTGTCCTACGTAGGCTTTCACACATGAACAGGTGATGAGATAGATTACTCCCTTGGTCTTGCATGAGATGATACCCCTAACAGGGATTTTTCGACCTGTATGTGGGTGTCTGAAGAAAGACGTTTTTTATAGTGCTATTGCACTGTGGACATGAGCCACATTTGTATTTCCCATTTGGGATAGGTGTCAAGAGTGTCTGAGTGGGCTCAGGGGGTATGACAGATCTCACCAAGCTATCTCCAATATTGCGACCATGCTTATAGACCACCAGAGGGGGTTCCTTGTAGAGGTGTGCAATTTTTTTGTCTGATTGCAGAATATGCCAGTGATTTTTCAGGATTGCTATCATTTTCCCGGAACCCTTGTTGTACATAGTGCAAAAGACGGTTGCGTTGTTTTTATTCTTTGGTTGAGTTTTAGTAATTCCTCTCTTGGTTTGTGAGATATTTTCATCATTGCTGCGTCAAGAGTTTTGTCCTTGTAGCCTCTCATTTTGAATTTATCTGCAAATTATTTGCATTGCTGTAAAAATCTGTCTGGTGGCCACAGATTTGTTTAACCCTGCATAACTGGCTATATGGTAGTCCATTCTTGAGGGGAAGGGGTTGTATACTATCCGCACATAGCAAGGTATTGCGATCTGTGAGCTTTGTATATACAGTTGAAGTCGGAAGTTTACATACACTTAGGTTGGAGTCATTAAAAATAGTTTTTCAACCACTCCACAAATGTATTGTTAACAAACTATAGTTTTGGCACTTACTTTGTGCATGACACAAGTCATTTTCCCAACAACTGTTTACAGTCAGATTATTTCACTTATAATTCACTGTATCACAATTCCAGTGGGTCAGAAGTTTACATACACAAAGTTGACTGTGCCTTTAAACAGCTTGGAAAATTCCAGAAAATAATGTAATGGCTTTAGAAGCTTCTGATAGGCTAATTGACATAATTTGAGTCAATTGGAGGTGTACCTGTGGATGTATTTCAAGGCCTGCCTTCAAACTCAGTGCCTCTTTGATTGACATCATGGGAAAATCAAAATAAATCAGCCAGGACCTCAGAATTTTTTTTTAGACCTCCACTAGTTTCAAACGGCAGAAGGTACCACGTTCATCTGTACAAACAATAGTACGCAAGTATAAACACCATGGGACCACGCAGCTGTCATACCGCTCAGGAAAGAGATGCGTTCTGTCTCCTAGAGATGAACGCACTTTGGTGCGAAAAGTGCAAATCAATCCCAGAACAACAGCAAAGGACCTTGTGAAGATGCTGGAGGAAACAGGTACAAAAGTATCTATATCCACAGTAAAACGAGTCCTATATTGACATAACCTGATAGGCCACTCAGCAAGGAAGAAGCCACTGCTTTTTTGAGAAATGTCCCCTGGTCTGATGAAACAAAAATAGAACTGTTTGGCCATAATGACCATCGTTATGTTTGGAGGAAAAAGGGGGAGGATTGCAAGCCGAAGAACACCATCCCAACCGTGAAGCACGTGGGGTGGCAGCGTCATGTTGTGGGGGTGCTTTGCTGCAGGAGGGACTGGTGCACTTCACAAAATAGATGGCATCATGAGGCAGGAAAATTATGTAGTTATATTGAAGCAACATCTCAAGACATCCGTCAGGAAGTTAAAGCTTGGTCACAAATGGGTCTTCCAAATGAACAATGACCCCAAGCATACTTCCAAAGTTGTGGCAAAATGGCTTAAGGACAACAAAGTCAAGGTACTGGAGTGGCCATCACAAAGCCCTGACCTCAATCCCATAGAACATTTGTGGGCAGAAATGAAAAAGCGTGTGCGAGCAAGGAGGCCTACAAACCTGACACAAGCTCTGTCAGGAGGAATGGGCCACAATTCACCCAACTTATTGTGGGAATCTTGTGGAAGGCTACCCAAAACGTTTGACCCAAACAATTTAAAGGCAATGCTACCAAATACTAATTGAGTGTATGTAAACTTCTGACCCACTGGGAATGTGATGAAAGAAATAAAATCTGAAATAAATAATTCTCTCCACTACTACTCTGGCATTTTACATTCTTAAAATAAAGTGGTGATCCTAACTGACCTAAGACAGGGAATTTTTACTAGGAATAAAGGTCAGGTATTGTGAAAAACTGTGTTTAAATGTATTTGGCTAAGGTGTATGCAAACTTTCGACTTCAACTCTGTCTGTGCATAATGCAGTCTGTGCATAATGCATCATTCTCTTTGATAATCCATATGTCCAGGTACTTAATTTTTCTCTCATCAGTCTGAATGGTGATTTTGTGGTATTCAGAGCTCTCGTTTAGTAAAGTTTGGAATTCATTTATTTCCTGCTGACTTCCTTCCCAGAGCACAAAGACATCCTCTATGTATCTCTTCCATAGGAGTATTTTAGAAAGTAAGGGCTGTGTCTCTGTTTTATGAAGGAATGCTTCTTAAAATTGTCCCACATACAGGTTTGCATAGTTGGTGGAAACAGGGGGAGACCATGGCTCCACCCTGAATTTGAAGGAAAAAGTCTGACTCAAAGACAAAGTGGTTATTGGATAATACCAGTTCAGTAAGTTGTAAGATGCAATCATTGGATGGAGCAAGGGTAGAGTCTCTCTGCTGAAGGAAGTGTTGCAGCGCCTGCAAGCCTCCAGTGTGTGGGATGTTAGTGTATAAGCTCTCCACATCAAAGGTGGCCAGCAGGGTGCCCTCTTGTATCCTTCCTAAGCCCTCTATCAATGAGATCATGTGACTAGTGTCTTTGACATAAGATGGGAGATTCTCAACCATCGGGTTAATGTGGTAATCCACAAATGTAGAAATGTTGGATGTCACAGAGTCGACTGCTGCTACAATGGGTCTACCTGGAGGAGACACTTGTTTGTGTAATTTAGCGACTGTATAGAAAGTTGGTATCTTGGGAAATTTCACACATAGAAATTCAACTTATTTTTTGCTGATTTGTCCTGATTCCAAACAGCTTTCCACTGTGGATGAGATATTATGCTGGAATTCCAGAGTAGGATCACAATTCAGTTTGCGATTGAAGTCACCTTTAGATAGTTGTCGTCGACATTCATTCACATAGTCGCATTTGTTTTGTATACAAATTCCTCCTCCTTTGTCACATTTCTTTATGATAATGGAAGGATCTGACTTTAAGTCCTTAAGAGCCATTCTCTCGTCTCTACTCAGGTTATCATAGGATCTGTGTTTCTGTTTGCCTTTCAGTAAGTCACCTACATCATTTTCAACAATCCTACAGAAGGTTTCTATGGAGGCATTACGTTTTGGAGGAGGTACAAATTAACTTTTTGCTCTAAATGTTGTTCTCTCAGAGTTCTCAGGTACCTCAGCTGGGTTAATGGCTCCATCTCCTCATTGACTCAAATAGCAAACACTATGATGATGCTATACATGTGAGTCATGTTTCTCTAGAGAAAATCCTCACTATTTTAGTGAATTTTAGTGACATGTTTCAACGAGATCCTTCTGACAGACCGATACATAGAGCCAGAGAGAAGAGGACATCTCATCTGTGGACGGGGATGGACAGGGGGGCTTATGGCCTCCCCTTGATCCCTGAGCCTTGGTTTAATAAGCTAACTTCAGCCCAATGTGTTTACCTTGGCCTGGGCAGAGGCAGATCGATGAACTGCAAAGTGGATTTGTTATTGCCCTGTTTGCCTTGGCAGTCCTTGAGAGCAGCCTGCTGATTGCAGGCCCAGATGTCTACAGTTATACAGTATGCATCAGAATCCCTCTTCTTTGAACTCCTGCTCTGTGTGTCTGTCTGCTACCTGTTGCTGTACCACTGCAGCAGCGTCCTCTGGTCAATCCTCTCTCCAGACACTGCTCTGTAACTGTGTCCTCTACCCCCAGCATGCTCTACCCCCAGCATACCCCCAGCACACCTACACCCACTGTCTTAAGTGCTTACTCCACTCAGGCTGTGTCCATTAGCTCTTCCTGTCGTTTGTTAGGGATCTGGAGGGCTGGGCTGCCGAGGTGCTAGCTGCTCCAATGTTTGCGTTGACGCTTACACAAGGAAGCGTGTCTGTGGTTTAATCCCTCTAAGGTGCCGTGCCCTGGACCCTCCACTTCCTCCTCATTACCATCAGCAGCACAGCCACATCTGTGATTTCCACTGCATGGCAGGAAGACTTGAGCACCACTTACCTCTGGTGTAAACAATTACCCTCCACTCAAGCTGCAGTTAAATTGTGTTTTCTCTACTAGGTCTGTGTGTAGATACCAGTGGGGATATGCGCATACTAGAGAGGTGATGTCCAATGCAGTGATGAGGTCAGGCCTTGCATGGCCCCAGATAGTGGACAAACCACTGCTCAGCCCATAAACCTCTGCTCCGGCCCTCTTCTGAAGTGCCTCTCTTTAACTCTATATGTGTGGCCAAATGAAAATGGACCCCCTTGACACTTTTACTGCAGGACACGTTTGGGCGGAGTCTTGCTTTCAGTAGGACTGAAATGAGATTGTCCAGGGCTCAGGACTGCTTCTGTCAGCACACATTCACTGTTTACATTGCTTGTCTCAGTCACTCATTATTTTATGTTAACCAATTGACTCTTCACCTCACTTTTCCTCTGGTTTGACTTTGAACAGGGAGAATAAGGTAAGCCTTTGTAGCAGTGTCAAGTGGATAAAAAAGACCTATGCTCATCCTATACTCTCCACTTTTATGGTGTCAGACTGGTGACCTCTTCTATGATGCTGCAGGCCCTTTGGCCTGGGTTGGCCCTGAGCTTTGTTTCACCATGCATTAATTTCCTTGTTAAACGGGGATGGTTATTAACCTGAATATGCTGGTTGGTGTTGTGACTGAGTTTGGAGTTTTGGACTAAACTGGATGAGTTGAATCACTGTCCCAGAGGAAGAATAGGATTTGACTGCAATAATATCAGAATCTCAAAAATACTTCAGGATGGTCAAACCCCAGCACTCTTTAGAGTACGTGGACCAATCCTAAACAAAATTACCCTAGTTTTAAGGAGTTTACTCCACTTTGGGTCAGGCAGAGGTAACAAACCATTTCCCTTTCCTTGGCTGACTCGATGAAATTTCCCTATCTAGCCATAATGGTCAGTTCATTATTGTCATAAACTCTCTGCATAGCAGATGCCCTTAAATATTTATCCACTTATTCATCTGGATATTTTTATTGAAGCAATTGAGTTTAAGTGCCTATCTCAAGGGTTGCGACATGGGATTTGAACTAGAAACCTCCTGTTTACAAGCCTAGATCCAAGCCATTTAGCAGCCAAATGGGTTGTTTGTTCTACTGCTCAATGGCATAGTGGATATTATTAAGTAATTCCTGATGCTATTCTTTCTCTATGGATTTAAAGGACTGACCCTTGGGACTCCTCTGTCTAACCCAGTTTCTGATCTCATGCCCTCTAACCCACGGTTAAAAAGGAATCTGTAGACCGTGATTATCATAAAGGGTAAATAGAATACATTACAACCTGCAATCCAAATCCTCTGAGCACAAAGCAAATTCACATACAGCAAATTAAGCTACAATATGTTTGTTATTTACATTAACATTGACATTTTAGTCATTTAGCAGACGCTCTTATCCAGAGTGACTTAGTTAGTGGATTCACCTTAAGATAGCTAGGTGAAACAACCACATATAAAAGTCGTAGTAAGTACATTTTTCCTCAATAAAGGCCTATGCTTTGCAAAAATGCTCCATTGGTATTCAGCCCACACTCATTGCATGAGCCACAGCTCCTACATATCACACAGTGGTGCCTGAGAGCTCCAGATATGTAATGATGAATTAACTAAGGGTGTCTGCATTCCCTTCACACACACACAAACACAGACAGACACACACACACGCGCACAGACACACACACACACACATCCCCAGTGGTGTGAAGGGACAGTCATCTCATTCCTCATTCCTTGCTGGCAATGGAGGCAGCTCACAAGTCAGTGGTTTTAGGATCCTTGAAAATGTGTTGGGTTTTCTGTTTGGATTAAGGTGAGAGAGAAGGCAACCGACACACAGCAGCCCTAGGAGCCGTCTAACACTTTCTCTGTCACTGCTAGTGTGTGTCCACCGCTTTTAGTGATAACACACACACACACACACACATGCAGCTCTCACATATGTGAACACAACCCATCCCCCACCAAAATGAACACACACACACCCCACCCAGATCCCAGACTCAGCAGGAGAAGCACTTAAACTATTGACATACGGCCTGCCTCTCGCTGAGCAGGCCAGAGTAGAGCAGGAGAGATAGAGGCGAGGCGGTGGCTGGAGACAGCCTGTTGCCCAGGAGCAGTCTGCAGTCAGGTGGAATCATGTCTCACATCAATCTTATCACTTTCTCATGTGGCGCAGGCTCCATGGAAGACGTCAGCGCATTGATAAATAATGCTAGTTGACAAGGCCAAGGGAAGGGTGTGCGTGTGTGTGTGCGCGTGCGCGCGTGTGCGTGCATTCATTGCCCACATATCTCGACTGAAGACCAGCTGAGGTCTGGGTTTTTCAGACTTTTTTCACTGCTGCTGTCTTTGGGGGACTTGAGATAAATAGCAGGCAGCACATCCTAACTCACTTAAAAATAGGGCACAGGAATCATGGTTGTCATTACTGCATGTCTGCTTCCCCCTACCCCTTTCTCTTTATCTCAATCTCTTTCTCTCTCTCTCTCACACTCACTCACTCACTCACTCACTCACTCACGTACTCTCTCTCTCACACACACACACACTCACACACATGCACACGCGCACACACACACACACACACACACACACACACTCACACACACACGCACACACACACACACACTCACACACACACGCACACACACACACACACTCACACACATGCACACACACACACGCGCACACACACACACACACACACACACACACACACAAAGCCACGCAAATGATCCACACAAATTAGATCATGCATCATGAGCTTGATGCCGTTGGATCATCCTCATACTCAGTGTTCTACAATAATGTGCAGTTTAGTGTTCGGCAGCAACATGTTAGTGGTGTGTGAGAGTGACCGTAAACGTAACATGTACAGTGAACACAAATAAAGAATACAAGGCTACAAATCAAACCAAACAATACATTGAGTAAAATAATGCTGTAGGTTGAAAAGTGTATGAAAGTTTGGAAACAGTATAATACAGCTCTGTTGGATTTTACAGTATGCTGTCTCTCATCACATACTGTACGGTGGGGATGTATAATAGTGTTATGAGGGGGTAGTGTGAACATGGAGAGCTCAGGAGAGTGGAGGTGAAAGGGGCTGGTCATCAATCGCCTGATGTGGACTGTCTGACCCAGGCAGCCAGGGGTCCGATCGGGTTTCCCTCTGAAACTGAGGGCTGATGAATGGAACCAACAGGGAGGGGCACCCTGATTAATGACTCCAGCAACGCTCTCGCCCCTACACCCCTGCACCTCTACTCCCCTACCGCTTACACCCTACACCCCTACACCACACTCCTTAATACTCTGACACTAGCCTCTATTTGCAATGCAACTGGCCAATAACAGTGTCATGTTTTCACTTTTCTTTACGTGTATGTATTCCTTTTTGCATCTCTGTGATCCTCTCAGTCTCTCTTTACGAGACGTCAATGATAAGTGGTGCAGAGCATGCCGGAGCCTTACTGCCTGCCAGTAAAGTAGCTTTAAAGCACATTTACATGTCAGCATAAACAGAGCGTTGCTTCATTTAGTCTGCTTGTAACACAAGCCTGTTTGGAATCCATTAGGCCCCCTGACAGCTAGGTGTACCCCCAACTTCCTCTCAGCCTGCTGCCTCATTCATTATTCATTGTAAACCACAATATTCTGTTTATATAAAGCCCACCCATTACACTCATAATGTGACTCTCAGAACGCATCCCCAGGGGTACCAGAGGCTGGAGAGCTCATTTGTTTAAGTCGGCTCCTGGAAGCCTTTCAAGCAGCGCTCTCGCAGCTGTGTGGTAGTTGGGTGGTTTGAGCTGGGTGTAGAATAAGCACTCAGGGAGCCTGGTGCTCAAGCTATACTGTACTGTATGACCAGGGCCCAGGAAGGGAGAATACCCAACCCTTACACATCATCGCTATGTGAGAGATGACAGTTGAACGCACCCCAGAGTGTGAACCCAGCAAGGCATGGACACACGTGTGTGTGTGTGTGTGTGTGTGTGTGTGTGTGTGTGTGTGTGTGTGTGTGTGTGTGTGTGTGTGTGTGTGTGTGTGTGTGTGTGTGTGTGTGTGTGTGTGTGTGTGTGTGTGTGTGTGTGTGTGAAGGATGGAGGTTCCCTTCATCCAGATGTCATGGGCATGTCAGTGGTTTGTCAGTGAGCACACCCTTTGGCGTCTGCTCTTTGTCAAGGTTATTTTAACCCTTCAGTCTCCACTAGTGCCCATGTTGAATCCATTACTGATGCTGTCAGGCCAGCTCAGACAGCAGCGCCATTAAAGACTCTGGGAGAAAAAAATCATGAGAGAAAGTCCAGGCAGAGCAGACTGGATTGGAACTGAAAAAGACCCCATTCATTTCCCACACTGTTTTTCTCCATTGACTGTACTCCGAGTACAAAGGAATACACTGATAGTACCCACTGCTTTGAATCGCTACTTACATCACAACTTTGGGATCATTTGTCCTTGCTGTGGCTGTGTGACGTAAGACCTACTGTACATTGGTCCGTGAGTCTCCTTTAATGGTGACTACTTCACAGTGCCACGCTAGCCAATGCATAACCCCTAAGAACAGTAGGTAAAGACTGTAGACATCCCAATCTGGACACAGCCCTGTCTGTCCACACAGTTAGAGTTTGGCTATCAGACCATTAATCAGAGCAGAGACACATTAGCAGCTTGGTAGATAACACTCATGGCTTACACATAGCACTGTTACCCCCTCACTCACTGCTGCTCCTTCTCACTCCCTCTTACTGTATGTCTTATCAGCCTACATTGCAGATAATGACATATACAGTACTCTGGTCTTACTAGTTATTATATACTAATCTATGATATTATCCATCTAGATTTGCAGAAATCATATCTTGTTTTCGATAGTCCTACATCCTGTCAGTACGGTTATCAGGGTTACTGTAAGTGATGTTTCTCAATGTCATCTAAAGTTGAGCATGTCTGAGATCACCACTACACACAGTGAGATGCCCTGAGGCATGTAGCAGGGTTATTTGGCTATGAAAGGTCCCCTCAGCTCTTCAATAAAATACAGGGGAACAGTGTTGAAAGTGCCACACACAGCAGACACTGAAGGCGCTCTTTAGGCGCTCTTTATGCTCTCTTAGGTTTAATGCCAATTGAAAGATTAACCCTCTTTCTTTCACCTCAGATGCTCCAGATATGTCTTTTAGGGAGGCTGGGGAGGGAGGAAAGAGAGGAGCTGAGGCAGAGCTCCATTGTGTGAGAGAGAGCAACAGTCAAATCCATCAGAAGGCTGCTATTGATAGGATTACTAACACTCCCGTAGCCCAGGGGGGAAAATGGGGTTGGGAGGGAGGGAGGGAGGGAGGGAGGGGAGAGAAAAGGAATAAGTGATTTAACCGCTGACACTCTAGCTAATGTAATAAAAGTGAGGTAGTTCCCTGGGCATGAAGAGGAGGGAAAACGCTCCTGGAGTCACCTATCATGTGGTGGAGGTTGATCCTGGGGGTTTACATCCACATTAACACTCACACATCGCCGCTAAGCACTTGTGGCAGCTATTCGAGCTGCAGAGGTGGGCGGGGCTGTCAGTGTTCTGGGCTCTGAGGGGGGGCACTGATGGGCCGCCAGGGGACTCTGTGCCAGCGCTGGGCTTCTTCTAGGAACTGGGGGTGTGGGGAGAAAAGGGGAGGAGGAAAGGAGTGGGGATTGTCTGTGAGGCTTACAGGGAATAGTGTCAGGTTTGGACTTTAAGAGGCGGTAAGAGCAGGGCATAGATAGCTGAAAGCTAGGGTATAGATCAGAGGGGAAGAAAGGTAGAGGGCACTACTTATCTGACTCATTCAGTAAATAGGGCTTTACAACACCATTCTGTGATTAGCTACTGTCGGCCCTATTCAATCAAACCTGTTAACCTCAAATTCCTTCACTGGTTTTGAATGAACGTGGCCTAGTGGGCTTTCTTGGCCAGGGAACAGACAGAGAGTGACATTTCAGTGTGGTTATGGCAATGGCAGTGCAGTGCTGTAAAGTATTTAAGTAAAAATACTTTAAAGTACTACTTAAGCCGTTTTTTGGGGTATCTGTACTTTACTTTACTATTTTTTATTTTTGACAACTTTTACTTTTACTTCACTACATTCCTAAAGAAAATAATGTACTTTTTACCCCATACATTTCCCTGACACCCAAAAGTACTCGTTACATTTTGACAGGAAAATGGTCCAATTCACACACTTATCAAGAGAACATCTCTGGTCATCCCTACTGCCTCTGATCTGGCAGACTCACTAAACACAAATGCTGTGTTTGTAAATTATGTTTGGTTGTTGTAGTGTGCCCCTGGCCATTTGTCAATAAAACATTTAAATAGAAATCGTGCCATCTGGTTTGCTTAATATAAGGAATAGGAAATAATTTGTACTTTTACTTTTGATACTTAAATACATTTTAGCAATTCCATTTACTTTTGATACTTAAGTATATTTAAAACCAAATACTTATAGACTTTTACTCAAGTAGTATTTTACTGGGTGACTTTCACTTTTACTTGAGTAATTTTCTATTAAGGTATCTTTAGTTTTACTCAAGTATGACAATCAGATACTTTTTCCAACACTGGCAGTGTATGTGGTCCTGTATGGCTCAGTTGGTAGAGCATGGCGCTTGCACTGCCAGGGTTGTGAGTTTGATTCCAAGGACCACCAATTTGTAACAATGTATGCATGCAGGACTTGCATATTTATTTTTCACTCCAACACTCTGCTCTATAAAATCTATAAGGAAATGTCACTGCTGTGAGATACGTAAGCAGGCATTTGCCAACAGCTGCCTTAGATATAATCTCTCATTCCTTTATTTTCACAGTGAAGAAAATCACAGTGGTATTTTCTAATGCTGTATTTCCACTCTGTCTACTGTATTCCATATATCCCTCTGCTGCTTGGAGGAGAACATGAGTTCTGGCAGAGGCTAGTAGCCTGTCTGCTCTCTATGGGCTCTCTCACTCTTTTCTCCTCTCGTCTCTCTCTTTTTATCTAAGTATTTCTCTCAGGAGACACATTATTATTTAATTGTGCCATTTTAAAAGCTGGGTGTGAAGGGAGTGGAATGTGGTGCATGGCTGGCTGTCAGACAGACTGAGGGAGGGAGGGAGGGAGGGAGGGAGGGAGGAGAGTAGATGGTCTGGGTCCGGAGGATGAACTCATGACCTTGACATCCAAATAGACTGCTGCCCCTTCTTTATCACACTTCCCCTGGACTGGACCCTAGACCTTAAAATAACTGCAGTAGACAAAGTGTGTGTATGTACAGACAGAGCGATCCACAGCCACACTTTGAGCTGTTCACACTGTCTGTCCAACTCCGCCACCAAGAGCTGCCACGCCAACAACAGGTCCAGGAGGTGGAGAGGATAGCTCTAGCCTCTCAATGAGGTGAGGCAAATCAAACTCTCCCTTTATCTCACCTTTGATTATCTAAATGTAATATTACAAATATTTTAAAGAATGGGATGCTTACAGTGCCTTCAGAAACTAGTCATACCCCTTGACACATTTTGTTGTGTTACAGACTGAATTCAAAATGGATTGAAATATATTTTTTGTCTCACCAATCTACACACAATACCCCATATTGACAAAGTGAAAACATGTTTTTTTAGACATTTTTGCAAATGTATTGAAAATACAGGAATAACTCATTTACATAAGTATTCACACCCCTTTGCTATGCCACTCCAAATTGAGCTCAAATGCATTCAATTGCCTTTGATCATCCTTGAGATGTCAGTACAACTTGTGGACATATCAATTGTTTGGACATGATTTAGTGTATTGAGATGTGGGTCAAGGTTATGTTAGAATTTAGACTAGTATCGTCTCAAAGAATGTAATGTAGGTAGGCCGTGAATGGCATTACATGATTGGTGAAAGGAAGGTGAGCAGGTGCTGTTTGAGCTGATCAATTAGATAAACGTGAAGTTACATTAGAGTTTCAGAATGTTGAGATGTGGGTAGAGGTTACATTAAGACTATAGACTATTGAGATTTGGGGAGAGGTCACATTAGCATTTAGACTAGTATCGCATCATGTAATGTAGGTAGGCCGTGAATGGCCTCACACACCAGTATAGTAGGTGGCGGTGTATGCATCTAAAAGTTGGATGTGATCCACCAACCAAATCCCAAAAAAGAAGAAGTGCATGTCAGAGAAGAAACAATACCATGAAGTCCAAGGAACTGTCCGTAGATCTCCGAGATATACTGTAATTGTGATGAGGCATATATCTGGGGAAGGGTATTAAACAAAGGGTATAAAGGTTTCCAAAAGCATAGTGTTCTTCATCATTGGGAAATTAAAAAAATATGAAACTACCCAGACTCTGCCTACAGCTGGCCATCCGACCAAACTGAGCAACCGGGCAAGAAGGACTTTGGTCAGGGAGATGACCAAGAACCCAAAACCCACTCTGACAGAACTCCTTGGCTGACATGGGAGAACCTGCCAGAAGGACAACAGTCTCTACAGCACTTCACCAATCTGGGCTTTATGGGAGAGTGGCCAGACGGAAGCCACTCCTGAGGAAAATGGCACATGACAGCATGCCTAGAATTTGTAAAAAGGCACATGGGGGACTCTGAGGGAAAAAGGCAAAATATGCTGTGCTCTGATGAGACAAAAATGTACTCTTTGGCCTGAAAGCAAAGCGCTACAGTATGTCTGGAGAAAACCAGGCACAACTCATCACCCGTCTAACACCATCCCTACCGTGAAGCATAGTGGTGGCAGCATCATGCTATGGGATGCTTTTCAGTGGCAGGGACTGGGAGACTGGTAAGGATAGAGGGAACAATGAATGGAGCCAAATACAGGCAAATCCTTGATGAGAATCTGCTTCAGAGTGCAAACATACTTAGACTGGGGCTAAGATTTACAACAGGACAATGACCGCAAGCATACCGCCAAATAAATGCTGGAATGATTTCAGAACAAGATTTAGTGGCCCAGCCAAAGCCCTGACTTGAATCCTATTGAAAGTCTGTGGAAAGACTTGAAGATTGCTGTACACTGCCCCTCCCCATCTAACTTAACAGAGCTTGAGAAAATTTGCCCCAAATACAGATCTGCAAAGCTGATATAGACATACCCAATATGACTCAAAGCTGTAATCGCTTTGTCACTTTGTCATTATGGGGTAATGTGTGTAGATGGGGGAGAAATGTTTTATTTAATCTATTTTGAATTCAGGCTGTAACACAACAAAATGTGGAATAAGTCAAGGGTTATGAATACTTTCTGATGGCACTGTAGAGAGATGTTTATACAGAATTTTGTTGTATTTTCACACTCCTCAAGAAACCTTCCCACCAGCTCTTTGATGGTAAATATGTTAGCCTGGGAACAGACCCATCCTTTGAGGAGTCAATAGCAGACATGCTCAGACAGCTTTTATGAAGTGGTAAAAAGTTATCTGCTGTGTGTGAGTCTGCCCGGACTGGCTGAGTGTTCAGCCAGTAGATAGTGGTCGTCTCTCCGTATCAGCAGCGCTATGCAGCGGCTGCCTGCTCCCCACTCTCGCATGTATATTAGCAGCTGTCAGAGGGGCCAACGTGTGGCTGAGCCAGGCCAGGGAGCCCCGGAGACAAGTGCAGATAGCCAGGGGCCCCGACATCAAAGGGCTCAATCCCCTGCCCTGTGATAACCCAGCGGCATTTGGTGTGTGAGATATCTGTTCAGCAAGGGCACTGCACTCCTCTGTTCTATCTATCTCTATGGTCCTGTCTGTAATCACAGAAACTAGACAACTTCCTCTGATCCTTCTTTCCTTAGTAGCTTTTATCCTGCTCCTCTTCCAGGACATGAGCAAATGCACTACATGACCAAAAGTATGTGGACACCTGCACGTCGAACATCTCATTCCAAAATTATGGGCATTAATATGGAGTTGGTCCCCCCTTTGCTGCTATAACAGCCTCCACTCTTCTGGGAAGGCTTTCCACTAGATGTTGGAACATTGCTGCAGGGGCTTTCTTCCATGCAGCTACAAGAGCATTAGTGAGGTCGGGCACTGATGTTGGGCGATTAGGACTGGCTCGCAGTCGGCATTCCAATTAATCCCAAAGGTGATCGATGGGGTTAAGGTCAGGGCTCTGTGCAGGCCAGGAAAGTTCTTTCACTTATCTCGACGAACCGTTCTTGTATGGACCTCGCTTTTTGCACAGGGACATTTTCATACTTAAACAGGAAAGGGTCTTCCCCAAACTGTTGCCACAAAGTTGGAAGCACAGAATCGCCTAGAGTCTCATTGTTTGCTGTAGCACTAAGATTTCCCTTTACTGGAACTAAAGGGACCTAGGCCGGACCATACCATTATTCCTCCTCCACCAAACTTTACAGTTGGCACTATGCATTGGGTCAGGTAGCGTTGTCCTGGCATCCGCAAAACCGAGATTAGTCCGTCGGACTGCCTTATGGTGAAGCGTGATTCATCACTCCAGAGAATGCATTTCCGCTGCTCCAGAGTTCAATGGCAGCGAGCTTAACACCTCTCCAGCCGACCCTTGGCATTGCGCATGGTAATCTTAGGCTTGTGTGCGGCTGCTCCGCCATGGATACCCATTTCATGAAGCGCCTGACGAACAGTTCTTGTGCTGACTTTGCTTCCAGTGTGGAACTCGGTAGTGAATTTTGCAACCAAGGATAGACGATTTTTACGTGCTAAGCTCTTCAACACTGCAGTCCCGTTCTATGAACTTGTATGGAGTAACACTTCGCGGCTGAGCCGGTGTTGCTCCGAGACCTTTCCCCTTCACAGCACTTACAGTTGACCAGGGCAGGTCTAGCAGGGCAGAAATTTGACAAACTGACTTGTTGGAAAGGTGGCATCCTATGACGGTGCCACGTAGAATGTCATTGAGCTCTTCAGAAAGGCCATTCTACTGCCAATGTTTATCTATAGAGATTGCACAACTGTGTGCTCAATGTTATATACCTGTCAGCAACGGGTGGGGCTGAAATAGCCAAATCCACTCATTTGAAGGGGTGTCCACATACTTTTGTACATTGTGTATTTATACATTGTTATACAGTACATAGTTGGAGATTACAAGTTTAGTATTTTATTTCATTTATTTAATTTGTTATTATCTCAGTAATTATATTCCTAGAATTTTAAGTCAATGTCAATATTTATTTTTTAGTCATGTTCACAATCTCAAAAGAATGGATTACTGCTGTCACTCAAAGTGTCCGTGGCAGTCATAATGTTATCAGTTGTAAATACATGGATGTCCTCATAAACCATATTTAACTGGGGTTCATCTGTATTGTTGTCCTCAGTTCACCTCATTTCCTCAGTGTGGTCACATGTAGTCCATGGTCCACTCATACCTCCAAGATGTCTCAAGATAGCTATAAATCACTGTCAGCAATGCCTTATTTGATGGATTTACACCTTCCTACACTGAACAAAAACATAAACGCAACATGTAAAGTGTTGGTCTCATGTTTCATGAGCTGAAATAAAAGATCCCTGAAGTTTTCCATATGCACGGAAAGCTTATTTCTCTAAAATTCCGTGCTCAAATTCGTTTTCATCCCTTTTAGTGAACATTTCTCTTTTGCCAAGATAATCACACAACACAATGCCACAGATGTCTTAAGATTTGAGGGAGCATGCAATTGGCATGCTGACTGCGGGAATGTCCACCAGAGCTGTTGCCAGAAAATGTAATGTTAATTTCTCTACCATAAACCGCCTCCAACATAATTTTACAGAATTTGGCAGTATGTCCAACCGGCCTCCCAACCGCAGACCACATTTAACCTCACCGGCTCAGGACCTCCACATCTGGCTTTTTCACCAGAGGGATCGTCTGAGACCAGACACCTGGACAGGTAATGAAACTGTGGGTTTGCACAACACAAGAAACTTCTGCAAAAACTGTCAGAAACCGTCTCAGGGAAGCTCATCTGCATGCTCGTCGTCCTCACCAGGGTCATGACCTGACTGCAGTTTAGCAGTGGGAAAATGCTCACCTTCGATGGCCACTGGCATGTTGGAGTAGTGTGCACTTCACGGATCAATCCCGGTTTCAACTGTACCGGGCAGATGGCAGTATGGTGTCATGTGGGTGAAGGGTTTGCTGATGTCAACGTTGTTAACAGAGTGCCCTATGGGGTGGTGAAGTTATGGTATGTGCAGGCATAAGCTACGATCAACGAACACAATTGCATTTTATCGATGGAAATTTGAATGCACAGAGATACCGTGGTGAGATCCTAAGGGCCATTGACGTGCCATTCATCTGTCGCCATCATCTCATGCACGGCCCAATGTCTCAAGGATCTGTACACAATTCCTGGAAGCTGAAAATGTTCCAGGTCTTCCATGGCCTGCATACTCACCAGACATGTCACCCATTGAGCATGTTTGGATTGACATGTACGACAGCGTGTTCCAGTTCCCGCCAATATCCAGTAACTTCGCACAGCCATTGAAGAGGAGTAGGACAACATTACACAGCCTGATCAACTCTATGCGAAGGAGATATGTTGCGCTGCATGAGGCATATGGTGGTCTCACCAGATACTGACTGTTCTTCTGATCCACGCCCCTTTTTTAAAGGTATCTGGGACCACAGATGCATATATGTGAAATCTATAGATTTGGGCCTAATTTATTTAAATTGACTGATTTCCTTATATGAAGTGTAAATCGTTAAAATCTTTGAAATTGTTGCATGTTGCGTTTAGATATTTTTTATATCTTTTGTCTTTCCCATTCACCCTCTGAATGGCACAAACACACAATCTTTGTCTCAAATGTCTCAAGGCTTAAAAATCCTTCTTTAACCTGTCTCCTCCCCTTCATCTACACTGATTGAAGTGGATTTAACACTTGACATCAGTAAAGGATCATAGCTTTCACCTGGATTCACCTGGTCAGTATATGTAATAGTTCTTAATGTTTTATACACTCAGTATGTATTGGTAATGTGTCTTAACAGCATAACTCTTGATTTATTCTACAAAGTTTCCAAAATGTGAAACACACATAGTGTTTATACAGTGTCCATTTGCCAAGTGCACCCTATAAAGTATGTCTCTCAATAAGCACAACAAATCAAGTTGGCATTTTTATTCCACCTTCATTTTATTTCCCAGTTTCCTTTAATGTGCTTGAGGCACAGTGTCTCTTTGTAAACAAGTGATGTATTCCTTTGCAAAGATAAGCTGGCAAAAAGCTGCCTATATTTTAAAGGGCCTGAAATGATGTATTAAGTAATTCATATTAAAACGCTGAAGGGGAAGTCTGTCATGCTGACGACCCAAATATTTTACTTGTTTAGGAAACAACAACAACGTTTCTTTTCTCCTCAAGTGAACAAGAGGTATTTTGATTTTTCCTTGAAGGGCCGATGGAAGTTATCTGGCCGATGTGGCTTTGAGCTGGGAGGTCACGAGGCCCTAATGCTATTAGCATCGACTGGCTCCTCTCGCAGCGCGTCTATTAGGCCCTGATTTGATTTGTACCTATTCATTTGCAGTCCCTGCAGCAGCAGCGACTTGGCCCTCTCCCTCTAATTGGTTCTGTCTCTGCCTGGCTGTCATTAGATTAAGTCCGACTCCCGGACACTTGTAGTCTGTGCTTGTCCGTCCATTTATACAGGCCTAATGTAACACAAAATTCATTACTGATCACATTAGGCACCAGTCCCAGACGAGGGAGCTCTCTCACACACATTAAGGTGAACCCTCAACTGATGGAGAGAGCAGGGAATTGGGCGAGAAAGCACAATGAAGAATAAAGGCATGGAAAAAGATCTAAATACAAAACGCTACACTTCTCCAGCAACCTCAGCTTTGTGAAAAGTAGGAAAAGCACGGTCAAAGATAGAAAAGTATGAAGATTCCTAGAAACTGCTTCTCCATTAGAAATCCCAGATCACCCTTGTAGTTTCAGGTTTCAAGTTTTAACGTCACATGCACAAATAGAGTGAAATGCCTTTCTTGAAAACTCAAAACCCAACAAACCCAATAATCAATAACTATGTAATACTAGAAAAAACACACAAGAAATATGAAGAACACAATAAGTAAGTAAGATAGTAACAATACTATATACAGGGTCAGTTCCAAAACTATATTTACAATGTGCAGGGATACTGGAGTGATGGAGGCAGATATGTATAGGGGTAAGGTGACTAGGCAACAGGATATAAGATACACAGAGTAGCAGCAGCTTGTATGTGAGTGGGTCTGCGTGTATGTAGAGTCAGTATAAATGTATGTGCATATTATGTGTGAGTGAGCAGATGATGGAGTGAGTGTGTAGGGCCCTGTGAGTGTGCACAGAGACAGTGCAAAAATAAAAACAAAAGGTCAATAAAATGCAAGGTTAACTCTGATAGTCCGTGTAGCTATTGTTTGCTATTTATCAGTCTTATTGCTTGGGGATAGAAACTGTTCAAGAGCCTGTTGATGTCAGCCTTGATGCACCGGTACCGCTTGCCGTGCAGAAGCAGAAAGAGTAGTCTATGGCTTGGGTGGTTGGGGTCTTTAATGATTTTCCGGGCCTTCGTTCCACACTGCCTGATATAGAGGTCCTGGATGGCAGGGAGCTCAGCCCCAGTGATGTACTGGGCTGTCCACACCACCGTCTGTAGCGCCATGCGATTGAGTGCGGTGCTATTTCCATTACAGGCAGTGATAAAGCCAGTCAAGATGCTCTCAATGGTACAGCTGTTGAACATTTTGAGGATTTGAGGGCCCATGCCAAACTTTTTCAACCTCTTGAGGGTGAAGATGCACTGTTGTGCCTTTTTCACAACTGTGCATGTGTGTTTAGACCATTTTAAGTATTTAGTGATTTGGACACCGAGGAACTTGAAGGTCTCGACCTGCTCCACTGCAGCCCCGTCGATGTGGACTGGGCTCATCACTGTGGGGCCCCAGTGATGAGAGTCAGCATGGCAGAGGTGATGTTGCCTACCCTCACCACCTGGGGTTGGCCGGTCAGGAAGTACAGTTGCAGAGGGAGGTGTTCAGACCCAGATTCCTAAGCTTGGTGGCGAGCTTAGAGGGGACAATGGATTTTAATGCTGAGATGTAGTCAATGAACAACATTATCACATAGTTATTCCTCTTATCTAGGTGGGTGAGGGCAAGTTGGAGAGCAATTGAGATTGCGTCATCTATGGATCTTTTGGGGGGTTATGCAAATTGGAGTGGGTCTAGGGTGTCTGGGATAGTTGAGTTAATGCGTTCCATAACCAGCCTCTCAAAGCACTTCATGATTATAAATGTAAGTGTTACAGGGTGGTAGTCATTGTGGCATGAAGTCTTAGAGTTCTTGGGAACAGGAGTGATGGTGGTCATCTTCAAACATGTGGGGATTACAGACTGGGACAAGGAGAGGTTGAAAATGTATGTGAATATGCCTGCTAGCTGTCCTACGCATGCTCTGAGAACACACCCTGGAATCCTGTTGGGCCCTGCAGCCTTGCAGGTGTTGACCTGATTAAAGACCCTTTTCACATTGGCCTTGTAGAGCAAGATCACCCAATCCTCTGGATCGGTGACGGCCCTCAACCCCGGCACAATGTTGTTGTTGTCAAAGCGTGCATAAAACGGATTGAGTTCATCTGGTAGAGAGCCATCGTTGGGCAGATTAAGGTTGGGTCATCTTTTGTAATCCATAATGGAATGTAGCCTGTGTAATATGGTTCCACCTTATTCCTATATTATCGTTTTGCTCGTTTGATGACTCTTTGGAGGTCATAGCGAGACATCTTCTACTTATTCCTGTCCTCGGCTGTAGCCTCAGAGTTGTCTGCGATAGCAGAAACATATTCCAATCAGCGCTAGCAAAGCAGTCCTGTAACATAATCTCTGATTCTAGTGACCATTTCTCAACGGAGCGAGTCATGGGTACTTCTTGTTTGAGTTTCTGATTGTAAAGAGAATGCAAGAGTCATGATCTGATTTGCCGAATGGTGGACAAGGGAGGGCCTTGTACGCTTGCTTGTGAGTAGAATAACAGTGGTCTAGGACTTTATTGCCCCTAGTGGCGTTTGAAACGTGTTGATGGAAGTTGGGCATCATGTGTCTTAGTGATGCGGAATTAAAATAGCTGGCAACCAGAAAAGCAGTCTCTGGATGTAGTTTTTCTTGTTGTTTATAGCTTTGTACCACTTGTTATTTTTCTTGTCCTGAGTTGGAATGTATACAACAGTCACGATAACAGCTGAAAACTCCCTTGGGAGGTAGAAGGGTTGGCATTTGACTGTCAGGTATTCCAATACGGGTGAACATCGGGTCGACACTTCCACCGCACTGGAGTTGGCACACCAGTTGGTGTTAATGTACAGGAAAACCTCTCCCCTCTCGATTTCCCCAACTCCACTGTCCTGTCTGCCTGGTGAATGCAGAATCCATCAAGTTGGATAGGCATGGGGGGTATGTTGTCCGAGAGCCATGTTTCAGAAAGGCAAAGAATATTTCAGTTTCGAGAGTCACGTTGGTAGCAAATCTGCAATTGGAGGTCATCCGTCTTCTTATCAAGTGAATGGCCAGCAGAATGGAGGGAAGAGGTGGCCTTTTTTCCCTTCGCCATAATCTCACCAGGACCCCCGCCTCTGTAATGGCAGCATTTCCTCTTGGGTAGCCCAAAATTCGGTCGGAATTAGAGAGAGAGCCCAGGGCAGATTAGTTGAAGTTGAGGCGGGAATTGGGATAAGTAGCTGCCGATCTAATGTTCAAAAGTCAAAATAATCACAAAATAGCAGTTGGGGTGGAGCTTGCAAAATGGCGGCCATCGAGTACAGCGCCATTTCAAAGGCGATGTCATGGCGACGTTGGCTAGCTAAGCTTATGTGCGGAAACACGTCATCAAGTCCATTGGTCATCTCGTGCTGAACTGTGCATGTGCAGGCCATTAAAACAAAGGCACTCCTGTGATATAAAGTTGTTTTCAAATGAAAATGTGTCAGTTTCTCACTTTCACAAGTTTGGAGTAATAACATGTTCAGCAACTGACGACATTGGCTCCAGTCTACGACGTGCCTTTAGATTTTGAGAAGATTAACAACTAAGGAAGACATTTTCACTTCTCCCATTGTCTTCCCAAATCCCGGTCAGGTCTGCTTCGCAAAGCATTCTAGCAAGTATCGAGATGTTGGGCCTCTTGGTTAAGAACTCTTGGTGAAGGTGACTGAATTACCCCGTAAGTCAGTCTGACTGTTTCAGAGATGTCTGAGATATCTTACTCAGCCCTGCGGGAAGTCAGTAACATGTTCCTCTCCCCCCATCTCTGTCTGACTGTGTCCTCTAACTTCAGCAGTTGAGGGGATTGATAGCCTCTGTGGAAGGAGCTTATAGCAGGTGGTAAGGTGCTCACTGGAAGTGGGTCTTTGCCAGAGCAGCCGGCCGATGGCTGTCCATTCCTTAACAGGATGACAGCTTGTCAGAGGGTTATGACCTAGAGAGTTTGGTTTGTCTAACACACAACATCAAGTGGTGTGTAGGGTCCCTCCATTCTACAGGCTTATTGAAAGAGCTTGGTGCTTGTAACGCCAGGGTAGTGGGTACGATTCCCAGGACCACCCATAAGTAAAATGCATGCATGCATGACTGTAAGTCGCATTTGGATAAAAGTGTCTAGTAAATGGCATATATTATATATACAGTGTACAAAACATTAGGAACACCTGCTCTTTCCATGACATAGACCAGGGGTATTCAACTCTTACCATATGAGGCCCTGTGCCTACTGGTTTTCTATTCTACCTGATAATTAATTGCACCCCCCTGGTGTCCCAGGTGTAAATCAGTCCCTGATTAGACAATGAAAAAAGGGAGTGGAACTGGCTTCGAGGTCCAAAGTTGAGTTTGAGGGACATAGACTGACAAGTGTTGAATCCACTTCAATCAGTGTAGATGAAGGGGAGAAAACACGATAAAGAAGGATTTTTAAGCCTTGAGACAATTGAGAAATGAATTGTGTATCTACGCCAATAAGAGGGTGAATGGGTTTATGGTAGTAGGTGCCAGGCTCACCGGTTTAATTGTGTCAAGAACTGCAACGCTGCTGGGTATTTCATGCTCAACAGTTTCCCGTGTGTATTATGAATGGTCCACCATCCAAAGGACAACCAGTCAACATGACACAACTGTGGGAAACATTGGAGTTAACATGGGCCAGCATCCCTGTGGAATGCTTTCGACACCATGCCCCAACGAATTGAGGCTGTTCTGAGGGCAAAGGGGGTGCAACACAATATTAGGAAGGTGTTCCTAATGTTTGTACACTCAGTGTATATTATAGAGCTCTGTTTTTCATGACTAACTATCATATTTACATTGGAGTAGGTTCATTTTAAACAGCACCAATGGGATAACAGGCAGGGTTTAGTAGATTAAGCAATCAGGGGAGCTACTTGCACTGCTCTCTCTTTAATTGCCTCACCAGAGTGTTAACAGAGTTAACAGAGACCCTCGTTATCCCACCCCGCCGAAACAGACAGAGTCTCTGCCCAGTGTAGTGAGTGGTGCAGATAAGGTGATGTTGCAGAGAAGACTAGCCTCACTTCCAGGGAAAACCGTAATGTAGTCCTTAAATCAGATTTCCGTCTCTGCATGGCAGCATAATGATGCTAAATGGATTCGATTATCAGTGCTAAACCCAACACAAATGCTATTTAAACAGCGTGGAGACAGAATCCCACGACCATCAGAAGATTGTGCACCTATGTCACAGAGTGTGTCTGTACTGAGATGGAATTCTCTTGTTCGTGTATAATTCAATGTCCTGCGTCCAGCCTCTGTTAACATGGACTAATAAGCACATGCAGGATACACACACAAACGCACACACACAAACACGCACACGTTCAGATACAGAAATGCAATGTTTTTTTCAGCCATTTGAAATGCAAAAGCAAATAGTGTGTCATATATTACGAGGCCCCTAAGCCACATGCAGTAATTATTAATCAAATGATCAAGTTGTTTTCCTAATGGTTTTATGATTGAGTAAAATTACTCCACATGCTGAGCATCACTGAAGCGTACCTCTCCTCATTGATTTGTTAGGTTCAGGCTGTGGATTTTGGAAATGTTCACTTATCACCTGATCTTATCTTACAGGAAAACATTTCTGAATTCAAACCAAAAATATTTTGATACAGTAATGTAGAAAGGAATACATGTGTAACTCCTACTGAACTGAACCGACTGAACTCTAACTAAAGGTTGAAGAACTTCTTGAGACTTCTCAGCTATGATGACTTCAGGGGGGGGGTGATGGACTGATGTGATTAGCTTTTTGGTTCCTGCCACTCACAGCTGAGAAGATCTGATGATAAGGAGGAAGGAGTATTTTCTTTCTTTTAGAAAGATATTATAATAATAGTAAGATTATTTCCAATTCAATTAGAATGACAAAATCAATCCATTTTTCAAATAGTATTAGTTATCCAATATTCCCTACCACTAACATTTAGTAATATTACTGCTGGATAATCACAAATCGTATTGACTCTGATCTCTGATGTCCAGTGGCGATTTTAACATGAAGATATTGGTGGGGAAAACTCAATCAACAAATTCCATATGCATCAAAACCAGTACACTACTACACAGTACTGGATACACATTGAATGCATAATAACCAATTTGAGAATTGAGTTTTGAGCCACATACACACAAACGTTATAACATTTGGGTTATGATCAGTATATGGCTAATTCCCATATCTTTAGCTCTTATTGCACGGAAGACCATGGTAGTCGATCATACTTTTATATAGTAAACTACCTAGTAATCGGTCTGCAATATTGAGACACTGCGTGCGTCTGCCTGCCTGTTACAAACGGGCGCAGTTAACAATATGCAATGTTTATAACTGAATTCCCTCACTTCATATATTGCACAATTCCATAAAATATATATTTAACTAACCCTTCCTCTACATGTGGTTCCATGGGTATTACAGTCTGCCATCAAACATCAGCAATAACACATGTCACCTGTGGGATATTATAGCTAGCCTACCTCCAAACAGATGTTAGCCACTGCTCCATGATCCACCACCAACCACTTGACTTGAATCTTCTTTTCCAGTTTGCTTTATTTTAAAGGTTGACAATATTTTAAAGTTTTGGTGGTTAATGAGCACCGAGTTGTTTTATCATTTCCTTTATAACGCTAAGTTAGAAAATTATTTGCTACGATATAGCTAAGCTAGTCAACATGTTTTAGCTAGCTAAGCTACCTAGCTTGTGGATGTGCTAACAGTGCGTGTTAAACAAATAGCTAGCTATGAAGTCGACACCTCAGTCCAATCAAAGTTACAGGGCATAACACATTGATTTACTGTATCTGTGGCCAATGACAATGATCCTTCTTGGGCGGGCACTTCTACTGTAAATCAATGGAGCACCGAAGATTAGCTTTTGCTGGCTACCTCCCCCAGCAGGTGCTGCGGTGACGTAGTGTTCCCAAGATCAATGAGGCCTACGCTCTGTAATTTCTCTGTCTGCCCCTCCACCACAGAAAGCACTGAGCGAGGCTGAAACAGTTGCATTTCGGAGCTGCCTTACTCAACAAAAATGTACTAAAACAATAATACAATGGGAAGCGACCACGTATGCTTTATTAGATTAAGCAATTTTTGTAATAAAATAAAATTGTTTGCTAACTGATATGATACAGTACATCATAATCATAACCCTCTCAGCGAGATGCATCCACACTGCACTTCTAACTCTACAATGTAGCACTCAGTAAATTGTATGTTTCTGTAGCCTTCTGAACTAGCTTCACATTTAGTTTTTGGAATGAAAACCAATTTTAGTAGCCTGTAAGGTAGGCCAGTCTTGTTAATTTCCTTCATGTTTGAATTGGATGCTGCTGCTCCTAATCCTCCACAGATGCCAGCTGTGATTGTGTGAGTGAGTGCCTGGGTAGTATGGCCTGCCTGTCGTAACACTGGTATCCATCTCTGCTGCAGTCTACCATAGGTGGGTGTGCTTGGCTGCTGGGCTCAGCCCTTGTTTCTTACAGGGGTTTTTCCTTTTCCTGCCCTTGCTTGCTAGCTTGCATAATCATACCTTTATTACACCCATTTCTGCACTTGAGTTATACTTCACAATAACAGGAGTTCTCAGCAGAGAGCAATGTTTTTCTAAGCAAGGTAATGGCAGGCCCTTTCCACACAGTGATTTTCAACAACCTACCCGGAACAGGCATGGGGAGGTGGGGACTGTCGTTTGGTGGTGTTCAGTACTGGTGCTCAGTAACCTTACCACCAGCTTCCTGATTACATTGGAAGAAGGACCTCAACTAGACCTAAAGTGCATGGCTTAGATACACAGCATTACTGTTTACTGATATCATCACATATCTATGTTGCCATATTAAAAAGACTTTGAGGACTTGCCATGACAGAGACACAAGGCTGTAATAACAGCTCCTCGGTCACATGGTGTGCAACCAGGGAGAGACACAAGGAGTCACTGAGAGAGAGAGGCACCATGACCATGATCTTAGTGCTTTAAAAGGAACATTGGCCTGAAGTGATGCTGAAAGGTTCCCTCCTCCATGTTACTCTCATTCTAACACAGTATTTAGATACTTTTCACTGACATATTTGTCTACCACTTCACCCCTCAGGGGGTCTGCTTGTGGTTGCAGAGTGCACTCTAGTACTGAGAACCACAACATAGAGCTTCTAAAATAAGAATGTGAGGTGACCTTAGCACAG
This sequence comes from Brachymystax lenok tsinlingensis, assembly GCA_030435695.1. Lineage (NCBI taxonomy): Eukaryota > Metazoa > Chordata > Actinopteri > Salmoniformes > Salmonidae > Brachymystax > Brachymystax lenok. Next base: position 22,459,754 of record CM059795.1, read on the forward strand.
GCTTGGCGTGTACAGAGCTGTGAAAATCGACTCGAGAGTGTAAAAAAGGGATGCAATTATTATTTTTTTACCCCTCAGCACTAACCCATTCATTCCAGGGTCGCTCTCCTTTGGCGAGCTAAGAGCTTGAGCGTAATGCACAGCGACAGTGCTGTGACGATGAAAACTCATTCCTGTATGCAGGGCAGCCACTTCCCTCCACATCCACACACCCCTCTCTGACACATCAGCCCTGCATGTCATTGTATCATTAATCCCCACTTCCCCTCTGCCACTGAGCTCACTAGCATGGGCAAAGTGACGCCTGTAGGAGGATGGAGATGAAGGTTGAGTGAAAGCACTAACCCACAGCGATCAGCTCCTCTGTGGATGACTTTAGACAGTGCACTTAATAGCATGCTTCAAGAAGATTGTAGGCTTTCAATGCCAGAGAAAAGGGAACAGAAGGTTTATGCCTGCTAGTGTGTGTGTGTGTGTGTGTGTGTCTGTCTTTCTGTCTGTCTGCCTGCCTTCCTTCCTACATTCATTCATTGTAGGTTTGTGTTGTTTCTGTTCTTACAACATTCCCACACGCAAAACCCAGCCATGTGCACCATGTTACATCCAACACTGCATGTAGGCTCTCTGCCAGATACAAACCAACTCACAGCCCATTTCTCTGTGTTTATTATGAAGCATTTCAGGATATACACAAAGCTTTGCCACATTGATGAATAGAAGCGATAAAATTAAGAGATTGATATGGGTATAGTTCATTATGAGGTGCTATGTGAAGGTTGATGAGAATCTGATCAGGCTTCCTATTGACCCTGAGGGGCTGAGCTGGGTAGCAGTAGGGTTTTCATTAAAGGTAATTGAAAGCAGCTCCGGTGCTGGGGTTTGGAGTTCCGCCTCCTCCAGGTGCACTGCCATCTGAAAGTGTGTTTTAATTACAACGATACGTTAAGCCACCAGACTTATTAATGCCCCCTCCTGTGGAAGAGCAGTATAAATTCTCCCTGTTTTTTCCCCCCAGTGCATTGGCAGCTGGGTGATGCCTCTGTGCTCCTTATGCAACATATTTCTGAGTGCGGACCCATCACACTTTTCATTTGTCTGAATTCATTGGTTTTACACACCAGCCAAGCTTCTCGGAGGGCGCGATGGTCCCCTTTTGATTGGATCCCTGACACACCCTGCCCGTTACCTCTGTCAAGGTGGGGCAACCGCTGATGTCGCCAATCACAACAAAGAGGGAAGGGTCAGGGATAATAATTGTCAAGGTTATTTAACACAGGTGGCAGGCTCTTACTTTTAGTTCTAATACCCCCTCTACTGGCTCTACAGCTAATTCTTTAAAACAGCTTTCGGTTTATAATACTATAGGCTACTGCACTATGGCTGCACAGAAAGATTAACCAGAATGCATGTAACTGTCTGCAGTCTTTACATAGTATAGTCCTATTGTTTAGTCTGCTGTAAATGTTTTATTCTGGAGACACATTTTCTCTGGTTATCTTAAAATAGGACGACAAAGAACTTGGTTATAATTCTATTGTGCAGACAAGCAAAATACAGTATATGTTGTGTGTGTGTGTACAGTGGGGAGAACAAGTATTTGATACACTGCCGATTTTGCAGGTTTTCCTACTTACAAAGCATGTAGAGGTCTGTAATTTTTATCATAGGTACACATTGTATGATTTTTAAATAATTTATTTGCATTTTATTGCATGACATAAGTATTTGATCACCTACCAACCAGTAAGAATTCCAGCTCTCACAGACATGTTAGTTTTTCTTTAAGAAGCCCTCCTGTTCTCCACTCATTACCTGTATTAACTGCACTAGTTTGAACTCGTTACCTGTATAAGACACCTGTCCACACACTCAATCAAACAGACTCCAACCTCTCCACAATGGCCAAGACCAGAGAGCTGTGTAAGGACATCAGGGATAAAATTATAGACCTGCACAAGGCTGGGATGGGCTACAGGACAATAGGCAAGCAGCTTGGTGAGAAGGCAACAACTGTTGGCGCAATTATTAGAAAATGGAAGAAGTTCAAGATGACGGTCAATCTCCCTCGGTCTGGGGCACCATGCAAGATCTCACCTCGTGGGGCATCAATGATCATGAGGAAGGTGAGGGATCAGCCCAGAACTACACGGCAGGACCTGGTCAATGACCTGAAGAGAGCTGGGACCACAGTCTCAAAGAAAACCATTAGTGACACACTACGCCGTCATGGATTAAAATCCTGCAGCGAAAGCAAGGTCCCCCTGCTCAAGCCAGCACATGTCCAGGCCCGTCTGAAGTTTGCCAATGACCATCTGGATGATCCAGAGGAGGAATGGGAGAAGGTTATGTGGTCTGATGAGACAAAAATAGAGCTTTTTGGTCTAAACTCCACTCGCCGTGTTTGGAGGAAGAAGAAGGATGAGTACAACCCCAAGAACACCATCCCAACCGTGAAGCATGGAGGTGGAAACATCATTCTTTGGGGATGCTTTTCTGCAAAGGGGACAGGACGACTGCACCGTATTGAGGGGAGGATGGATGGGGCCATGTATCGTGAGATCTTGGCCAACAACCTCCTTCCCTCAGTAAGAGCATTGAAGATGGGTTGTGGCTGGGTCTTCCAGCATGACAACGACCCGAAACACACAGCCAGGGCAACTAAGGAGTGGCTCCGTAAGAAGCATCTCAAGGTCCTGGAGTGGCCTAGCCAGTCTCCAGACCTGAACCCAATAGAAAATCTTTGGAGGGAGCTGAAAGTCCGTATTGCCCAGCGACAGCCCCGAAACCTGAAGGATCTGGAGAAGGTCTGTATGGAGGTGTGTGCAAACCTGGTCAAGAACTACAGGAAACGTATGATCTCTGTAATTGTTTCTGTACCAAATATTAAGTTCTGCTTTTCTGATGTATCAAATACTTATGTCATGCAATAAAATGCAAATTAATTACTTAAAAATCATACAATGTGATTTTCTGGATTTTTGTTTTAGATTCCGTCACTCACAGTTTAAGAGTACCTATGATAAAAATTACAGACTTCTACATGCTTTGTAAGTGGGAAAACCTGCAAAATCGGCAGTGTATCAAATACTTGTTCTCCCCACTGTATGTGTGCTTGCGTGTGTGTGTGGGAGAGGGGAGGCTGACAGAGCTTAACACAGAGAGGGGGTCTTTCCTTAATAAGCCCTGATTCGGTATCAGTCGTCCTGGTTGGTTAGGGCAGCATGGTGGCAGGCAGGCAGGGTGGTGTGTTTATATGTGTGATGTGAGAGCCCTAACCAAAGACAGCTGGGAGACAGACCATGGTGGGATTACCGTTTGAACAACATAACAAATCAGAGGGGATAAGTGTGGGACTGGTGTGGGTTTCTGCCTTGGTCTCTAGTCCCCAGGGCAGCCTCTCTCTCCCTTAGTTTACCTAGGCTGAAGAGGGTGAAATTGGGCTGGGATTGGACCGCTCCCTCTCTCTCTCTCCTCATGTTGAACGCTGGCGCAGAATCACTGATTAAGAGGCTCTTTGTTTTCCTTTGATCCACATTTCGTTGTGAGTTGAATGTACTGTATCGCCATCAACACAGGCCTTTGGTTTGCAGCAATATGTTCTGAATCAGCAGGTCATTTGAGTGATTAGAGATACATATGCGCTCTCAAGACTCTTTTCCTGGGTTTCACTTCTAGACTGACCAGGAGACTCTGTCTGAATCAGTCCTTACATCAGTGGCAAAAAAACAAAGCAATTTTCTATCACGTGAAATCACAGGGTTTATATCCCTGAGCCAAAGCCAGCCTGAAGTGAGAAGAGAAAACATAAGCGGCTTACAGCTATTCACAGAAAAGCACTAAATCCATCCATATCTGGGCATTCTAGTGTGGAATAGTTTAGAAGGTACACTATATATACAAAAGTATGTGAAAACCCCTTCAAATGAGTTGATTTGACTGTTTCAGCCACACCCGTTGCTGACAGGTGACTGCTGACACTGCCATGCAATCTCCATAGACAAACATTGGCAGTAGAATGGCCTTACTGAAGAGCTCAGTCACTTTCAACGTGGCACCGTCATAGGATGCCACCTTTCCAACACATCCGTTCGTCAAATTTCTGCCCTGCTAGCTTCCCCGGTCAACTGTGAGTGATGTTTTCGTGAAGTGGAAACGTCTATGAGCGACAACGGATCAGCCTCGAAGTGGTGGGCCACACAAGTTTACAGAACTGGACAACTGAGTGCTGAAGCACGTAGCGCGTAAAAATCATCTGTCCTCGGTTGCAACACTCACTACCGAGTTCCAAACTGCCTCTGGATGCAACTTCAGCACAAGAACTGTTTGTCAGGAGCTTCATGGAATAGGTGTCCATGGCCAAGCAGCCGCACACAAGACTAAGATCACCATGCGCAATGCCAAGCGTCGGCTTGAGTGGTGTAATATTCTCTGCTATTGGACTCTGTAGCAGTGGAAACCCGTTCTCTCGGTGTAGAAGAACTTGACTGGCCTGCACAGAGCCCTGACCTTAACCCCATCGAACACCTTTGGGATGAATTGGAACACCGACTGCGAGCCAGGCCTAATTGCCCAACATCAGCGCTCGACTTCACTAATGCTCTTGTGGCCCAATGGAAGCAAGTCCCCACAGCAAATGTCCCAACATCTAGTGGAAAGCCTTCCCAGAAGAGAGGAGGCTGTTATAGCAGCAAAGGGGGGACCAACTCCATATTACAGTTTTTTCCAACTGCTTACACACAAAATCTTTTCATGTCACACGATTTTTTAAACCTCTCACTCAAAGTGCAAAACTACACACCAAATATCCAAACCCATAAGCTATTTCTCAGCCTTTGACTCAGTTGTCAATTGCATAAAACAGTTTTTTTGAAAACACTACACACAATTCTCTACCTAAAACACAAAAATCTAACAGGAAGTGACTTGCTTTCCTTTTCCAAACACAACCAATCAAAATGCTACACTTATTCACCAGGTCACACACACACTCCTCACATGTGCAAACACTAATAGCTTAACTGATCACTAACCAATCACTGCTTTACTGTAGTATAGACCTATAAATAGGTCAAAGGTCAGATCACCTGTTTTGACCAATGGATGCCAACAATGGACAGAGAGCAAGAGGAATATGAGGGAGAGGAAGAGGAAGAAGACGACGAGGGCAAAGAAGAGAAGGAAGGAGAGCCATCTCTGATGAGATTAGGGCAACACTTGTTGATCATGTGATCAACCACGGTTTGACCATGAGAGAGGCTGGACTGAGAGTCCAGCCCAACTTGAGTCGATTTACAGTGGCGTCCATAATTCGAACCATCAGAAATGAGAACAGGTATGCAACTATCTAATGACTATTTTAGCATTACAGTAATGTACTGTAAAATACGTATGACTGCATAGTATTGCATAAACATTTGTAACTCTAAGCCATCCATTTACTGCACTGCATTGAATGAATGAGGTTGGTTATCATGCTGTACTACATTTATTTGTACATTGTTTACAGTTCCTATGCTGAACACATACTGTGTTTGAATTCTGTACAGAGTGGATGCAATTTACACAATGCTTGTCCCAGATCAGGAGCCTGCTAGATTTGTGGTTTTATGGGACAATGTTAGTTTTCACCGGGCTGTTCTGGTCCAAAACTGGTTTGCCACCCATCCACAATTTGTAGTTTTGTACCTACCCCCATATTCACCTTTTCTAAATCCCATAGAGGAATTCTTCTCAGCCTGGCGCTGGAAAGTATATGATCGCCAACCCTATGCCCGCATGCCGCTTCTCCAGGCAATGGAGGACGCCTCTGTCCAAGGTTGGATACGCCATGCTAGGAGATACTTCCCTCAATGTTTGGCAAGAGAAAACGTATGCTGTGATGTGGACAAAGTATTGTGGCCAGACCCAGGCCGGAGAAGAGATGAAGCGTAGCTTAGCACTGGTGACTGCCCCCTACCAATTCCTGGACTGCCCCCCCGGGACCCCACACACACAATTGTGTTCTTTACTGTATTCTAAAGAATATACTTTTGGTATACATATGTTTATGGTTTTGTTGTATGCTACTGTATACAACAGTAATGTTTGGCCTAATAAATATTTTCTGTTTCTACATTGCATTGGTGTTTACAGTGTACATGTTACCCCTCTCAGCAGATTACTTTCACTGTAGAACATTGTATTGAATTGTAGATATAAGCCTATGATAGACCAAAGAGCATTAGATTTAAAACAACAGTGTTTACATGGTATACCCAAAAATGTACTATTATGAAAGCAGTATTTGCCATTTGATGCAAATGCTTCATTCTGACATGTGTTTATGGCATTTTGAATGCAGTGTTACATTTTGAAGGATATGTGAGGCATTTTGCATTTTGTGTGTGCCATTTTTGGAATTGTGTGTAGAGTTTTGAAAAAAAAGGAGACAGTTTTGAAAACGTGTGTAAGCAGTTGGAAAAAACTGTAATGTCCATGATTTTGGAATGAGATGCTCGACGAGCAGGTGTCCACATACTTTAATCGTGTAGTGTATTTTACATTGCCACATTTTACACTTCAATGGGTTATTGTCTCAACTGTTAACTCTTCATCTTCTGAAAAATGCTCAACTTAAAACATACATTATAAATATCCTCCGATGTATAATTAGGATGGATATGGAGAGTTTGAGAGAACTGGTTCAAATCTGTCAAATGTAGAGCGGATTGAAAATACGCACAATTACCGTAGACACCACCACAACATTTATTTTTTTTAATAAAAAAATATTTTGCAACTGTTCAGGCTGGTCTGGCATCAGAAATAGAGACAATGTGGGTGTATTAAGTTGCATAAAAAAACCTTTAGGTCTTCGGTCGAGTACATCAGCTTATGTCCTTTAGAATAATGAGCCACACACATTCCTCTGGGAGTTGAAGCTCAGAAAGTGGTACTGGGGCCTGATGCTTTCGCCTGGAAAGTGATATCATTATGGATTACTCCAGATAAGTCTGCACGACCTCTGTGTGTGTGTGTGTGTGTGTGTGATGTGTGTGCGTTTCAAAGACAGATAAATCGAGCCAGTATAGGAAGGGTGGATTTGATTAAATTCCCTATTGTTGCAATGTAATACGCATGGGTATGAAGCTATCCTGTATAATGAGAAGAGAACAATGTGTACACAGTAAAAGCGTCTTGATAATGACTGTAAACAGATATTGTATGTACTTGCTTTGCCTTTGATCTCCTGGGAATAAAGGGTCCTGCTGTAGAGTTACTTCAGCTATAACTCCAGCCTAGGCTCTTTCTCTTATTCCTTATCACTGAGAGAGTCTACAGCCTTCAGATGTGATTTCTGCTTTACAGTTTCGACCTCGGGATGACTCGCCTGGAGCCCTGTGTGACCTAACATTCTGCTGAATGTGTCCCAGGTGTGGACTGTGACCGGAGAGGTGAAAGCCGTGCGCCGTCGCTCAGATTGATTGCCTCCTTCCTGCTTCAGCGCTCCTCTGATGTGCTGTTGGCTGGGGCTGGGAGGGGCTGTGGGGGCCTGGGGGGGGGTGGGTGGACCATCCCGCCTCAGCAGCAGTGAGTGAGGAGAAGCAGACCCCGTCATCATCCTGCCTCCCTTCACTTCAAACCCTACTGTACAATTTACGCCTGCCTGCCTGCCTGTCAGACATGTGGCTCTCTTTCCATCCTGAGAAAACAAACAAACACTCTCACCTCCTCACCAGTCATCTGCACCTCATGAAACGGGAGCGGAGAGGTGCGATTAATGTCCTCCTCTAAGTCCTGACCCAACCTCCCCCGGCCCATACCCGTCTCATGGCTTTGATTACAAGTTATTACCCCCTGCATCTAGGGAGCCATTCGTCTTGTGTGGGACAACTGAGATCACTTCCTACCCCAAACTTTTCCTGACATCCAACTCCCCTCCAGCTCACCAGTTCACTCTGAACTCTCTATACTGGCTCGCCAGCCAGCTAGCCCATAGTGCAGCACAGGGACAGAATACTATTCAGTGAAGAAGAAAAAATAGAGAGATATCAGAAGAGGATAAAACATGGATTTGTAGGGAAAAATCCCCCAAGCATAATATGTTTGTGTTATGTTTCCTATAACCCTTGGCAGATTGTGGTATTGTGTCGTTACTGGGGTTTGAAATTATGTTGAGAATTTGATATGATTTGAGCATGCAATTAAAAGCATGCTAATGGTTTCCCATTCACTCCCATTGCTTTTTGGTCATCAATGCTAATGTTAGCCATTGGTGACTGTAGCTGAGTAAACAAACCCAAAGCGTAGATTGCAGCGTCTCACTGTTAAGGAAAGGAAACATTTAAGTAATTTGGTCATTTGAGAGAACTTCGTCTTTAATATTATGAGCAAATTGTTCCCAAGATGTTTACACCCATTTCTGGTTACTGAGATAATGCATTCCATCTGACAGATACTGATAGTTTCTCTGTCCAGAGAACATATTGTTAACCCACCTCAACTTAACAGCCTATATCAAACACCTTCAACAAGCAACGGAGAGAGTATGTCATTTTTTATAATCAGTTGATCAGTGTCCGATGGTAAAGCTGGTATGTATACCCCTCCTACCAGGGTTGGGGAGTAACTGATTACATGTAATCTGATTACAGCAAAATTGTAACTAATCAATTACATTAAAAGCAAAAATATTGTAATCAGATTACAGATACTTTAGAAAAAACAGATGATTACCTCTTAGATTACCTTTAAATTCAGAAAGGATGTTTGCGAAAAAATATATACTGTATATTATGACACCTTTCTGTATTCTCAATGACATTCAATTCAGCCTTAAAAAAAGGCAAACGTTTAAGTTAAGGTTGTTCCACCTGACTGAGTCTGACCACAAGTCAGAGACCGCTATGATGAAACAACAAACGCATTTGCTGGATCCTTTTTGTCTTCTTCTAATGCCCCTAGGGGGAAAGTAATCCAAAAGTAAGTAATCTGATTAGGTTACTGAGTTTGGGTAACAAAAAAGTTACGTTACCGATTACAATTGTGGACGGGCAACTGGTAACTATAACAGATTGCATTTATAAAGTAACCTACCCAACCCTGCCTCCCACATAAGCCAATCCCTTACCTGACCCTGATGTGAACATTCCACCGGTCAGTGTGGCAGTGTTGATGTGGGGAGATGCTGACCTTTCAGGTTATTGCATCCACCTTACAGTCCACAACACAGGAGGTTAGCTAGCCTCCCCCTCATTCTCTGCTAGGCCTTTGATCAGGGGAAAATCACTGAGTCAAGACAGACCCATGGGATGTCCAAACAACACAAAGTTTGGAAAACACTCTGCACAACCAAAAAAACAACAAAGTACCCGCAAAATGGTTCACATAGATTTGTACACTTCTTTTTTTTATGATATGATTATTGCTTTACCAAATGCCAAATGAATGGGTAACGTAACGGACGTTGCGCTAAAGCAGGAGCATCAGCACCACAATTTAGTCCAAAGGCCTTCACGTGATGGTCAGATGGTTTTAATTTCATATCATATGATAAATCCCACTTTGTTGACAATCATGAAGCATGCCAATAGTTAATGAAGGCTTCATGAATCATTATTAACCTGGACATGCCCTCTAGCCTGGTCCAAAGGAAGCTTTATAGTGCTTACAGCAACTCATAGAATGCCCCTAGCATGACACTGCCCTTGACACCTGCAATCACATGCAGTGTGGTAACGATGATACCGTATTTGTTGTTTTAAAAGTTTGTGTTTTGGCACATTCTGCTTGTTGTATCACCTTGTGAACAGTAATGCAGCGAAGTTAGTTCTGTTTTAGGTCTAACCTCGGTGATGGTAACTCTTTTGTTTTGGGTAAAAAGGCTTATATTCACCGGACACTGATTCCTCATTAAATTAATCAGAAATTGTTATGAGTCTGCTGTTATACTGTCAGTACATATGCCTTGTTTCAAGTAAGCATTGATAAGAGACAATATAATTTCTTCAGTGGAAAAGTGTCTGTTTCAAATAATGTCTTCAAAAGAAAACCTTGAACCATATAATTAATCAGCGAAACAGTCTTGTTTCTCTGCTTCAGGGTTCAATGTGAGGGATTGTGGACATGTACAGAGTACAGACAAAACAACTAATTAAGTGCTCTTTTGTAGCTGGAACATAATTCATATGGGAGGCAGGACTAGAAAAAGGCCAACCGTAGCACTGAAGTGGTCTTTATTGAAGGAATGGAAAACGGATACACAAACACACACACACATATACTTTGTATGAGGATTCAGTCTGTATAGTGATTCACTGTTACACAGATCTAAGCATTGTCCTTCAGGAGTAATATGGAAGAATATAATGTATATGTTTGGCATTACTTGACCCTTTTGGCTGGCATCATCCCTCACTGACAACAACTGCATCTGTAATTGTCTTCACTCACATGGATTTTTACTTTAATACACATGTATTATTAGATCAGAAATTCTGTAAAAATTGTTAAGTTGTTGATGTTAAAAAATAATATTGGTTACCATGTGTGATATTCGGCACGAATTCAGATACTGTATACATTTTTCTATTACCTTATTGTGTAGTGCTACAGGCACTACACTGCTCTGTAAATATACATTTGATACAGTTTTACAAGTATCTGTCTGGCAGTTATGTTGTTGACACACCCATGGATAGTGATTTTTTAATTATGGTTTTAATTATAAGGTTTTAATTATGTTAAGTAGGCCTTCTAGGCTATTACATTTGGTTATTAATCAAATTGTGGCTTTCATTAGACATTGCCAGCCACAAGAAATATGTCAAAAATATGATATGTCACATATTCAGAAATTGTATTGAATATTGACATGGCTATTATAGAGAGATCATACAGAGTTTAGCATTAGGATAGTCTGAAAAAGTCCTCCATTCCCTGGTATTTTCCAACAGTCTTCAGATAGAAGTGTTAAATATTCTTTCAATTCTTGCAGTGATAGTTGGAATACTAGTAGATTAATATTTATTATTATATGTAAAAAGTGTTTCATTAATTATCAACAAAAATATATATATTTGTATCAATAATGTATAATTTTGCTATTAAGAGAAATATCAGTTTAGTGTAAATGATATACAAACCATCAATGTTTCATATACAAAAAATATAGACCAGAGCACGTGTTAGGCAATTATTTGTTGTTTAAATTGTGTTTTTAATTGTCAAAACATAATCATGTAAAATGCATCAAATTCATGCATATTTCAATAATAATCTGGATTTTAACTTTGAATCAACAGGCCATATGGCACGTCTTTATTTTACATTTTTGATGGTCATCCAACAGATTCATTTATCAAGTTAATTCGTTAATTAAAATACTTAACCCTATGTAGGCAATATTATATGTGACTGTTCGTCTGTATCTATCATTGTAGTAGATAAACCTACAGTAGACCGTTAAGATAAACAAATTTGGTGAGCTGATCAGATGTGTTTCAACAATGGTGTCTTTTAGTTGTTCTACAACAAAGTGTAATACGGGGGGATGTTGGAAATGTAACTGAAAAAAGTTAATGGCCGAATAAAATGTGGTGTCCATGCAATAAGCAGGTAGTTTGGGTGTGTGGGAAACACTGGTGTAAGATTCTCAAACAAGATCGAGCCCTGCTATACCATAACCACAAAAGTATATTCGAAATGTCCCTGTTGACTTTATTTTTTTTATAAAAAAACGTTTAAGCTACTGAATCAATTCTCTGTGAAGATGGCATTAAAGCATCCACTGTGGGTCTATATTGTCATCATCGAAAGTTTTATGTTAAAAAGCAGCAAGTTGATATTAATTACTCTACCCAATAAAACTTGTCTTTGATCGACGAACCATTTCGTGTTTTCAACCGGCCCAGTGGTGCGGGAAGGTGAGTCAAGTTTTCAATTAAAGAGTGAAAGTGTATCCCTTCCTATAAAAATAGAAACGAATTGTTAGGTCAACTAATGTAAAATACATGGCGCACATAACTAGGTTATGATCATTGATATAGACAGGCCCACGACTGGTTGCCTACAAGGTGGTTGCCTACAAGGGAATGAAATCACTATAATGATGGCAATGACAGCCTCACTGCAGAGGGCTATAGCATTTTACAGTTTGGAATAAACAAATTACTTACGATAGTCACTCAAATTAATCAATATACATACTCGTTTAGTCTGAATACATTTTTTTTGTGGTGAAACATCGAATTAGATTGAAAAAACATGTCTTCTCAATTCCCTGTCGGCCCTAAATTTGGCGCTCCCGCCTGTTATATCTAAGTGAAAGGTGCTCTTCGAATTGGCTTTAATTCCCACATCCCAGGATCCCTTCGGAGCCAGTATCCTAGGGCAGACATGATTAGCCTACAGTACCTAATGATAGGCTAATGCTTCTGCCAAGATCACCTTATGGAGTCCATGAGTGTGCAGTAATTGGCGTAGGTTAATTAGCCCATATTCCTTTTAATCTCCAGCTGAAATAACATTTAGGCTATTATGAACAAGGCATATGGAGTGTCTTATATTTAACACTTGCTTCTATAAACATGCAGTAGCGTAAATATATTTAAGCCTGTTAGATAATAAGCATCCGCCTGAATATTTGAGGATTAAGGAGAGTAGGTCGATATGAGTAGGAATGGGGGCATCAGCAGGAAAACTGGGGCAAATTTGGGTGAGGAGTGCACGCCAACGATTGTTGCTATGAATAAATTATGATCGTTTTCAACAATCGGCTAGACTTTGTTGAACTGGCGGGGGTAGGGAAATGGACCGCGGTCCCACTGACTGGGGTCAATGAGAAGATACAGCCACAACGAAGAGCACATTTGTAAACCCCCAAAGACTGATGCGATGCAACGGGATTAAAACCAGATTTGAACAAATTAATGAATGGATGTACGGATGGACGGACGGACGAATGAATGAATGAACGAACGCGAAGAGTGAAGTGAGGGAATTGACCACGACCAGGGGTTAGAGGATCGGTTTAGTTTTTTAGGCTAGGAGACTTTTTGCCTTGGCTATGTGACGCGGGAATATGAGGGACTCTGACAGGTCTTAAACGGTCTGGCGCCAAGGCCTCAGGATAAATATAGCCAAGGAGCAGTGAGAGAGAGAGAGAGAGAGAGAGAGAGAGAGAGAGAGAGAGAGAGAGAGAGAGAGAGAGAGAGAGAGAGAGAGAGAGAGAGAGAGAGAGAGAGAGAGAGAGAGAGAGAGAGAGAGAGAGAATTGTGAAAATATTCAAGGGACATGTAGATCCGATTTATAACAGCCTATGGTATGGTAGGGGGACAAACATGTTGTATCCGATACATTTTAAATAATTTGTGTTTATTTACTCGATATGCTCCCTCATATAAAGTGTAGGCCCTACACCACATCTAGGCAATTTTGGCAGGCTATACGCAGCTAGCACATTTGGTTCCTTGGAAGTTGTGAGAACTTATGTTTTAGGTTTCACATTGGTTGTGGGAACGTAGCCATACATTTCCTGACCTGTAAAATTTAACTTTTCTTTAAATGTTCTGAGAACAGAAGTAAACATTTAGCCTGTTCTGTATATTTTTTAGGTTGCAGGGAGGTTCTGAGATCGTTTTACTCTGGTTCCTTGAACGTTTTCCTAGGAAGTTATTAACGTGCTCACAACTGAAATTCTAGTTTTTTTTTTTTTTTTTACTTCCTTAAAACTTTCACTGAATGTTTCAATAACAACGCTAGGTTATTTGGGGTTAACTTTTTTTTACTTCAAGCCCAGACAAGACTCATGGAAATACATTTTCTCAGGCATTAATAATGCAAAAGCATTCATTTTTTATTGTGACATGGCATCAGTGAGATTTGAACCTATAATCTTTTGTTCCCTATCCATTAATCAGTCCACTGTGCCACCAAGATGGTTTATGGATACAAAGCTGTTTAAGTCTATTCAAACAGACCCCATTTTAAAAGAAACAAGCACTCATTAAGATAATGTGTGGCCAGTTAGTGGTTGCGGCCAAAACATCTGAACACACTAAACAAGATAGAGGATAGATAGAGTTTTGCTGATGCTGAGAACGGAATGTATATGTTTTTAAATAACATTCTTAGAACGTTCTCTGAACGTTACTACAGTTTTCTTGTGGTTTTTCTGGAAAGTTTTCTTAACATGCTTTGAAAAAGTTGAGAACATTACTTTAAATTGGGGCGGCAGGTAGCCTAGTGAAATGTTGGACTACTAACCGAAAGGTTGCAAGATCAAATCCCCGAGCTGACAAGGTTAAAATCTGTCGTTCTGCTCCTGAACAAGGCAGTTAACCCACTGTTCCTAGGCCGTCACTGAAAATAAGTTAAATAAAGGTTAGAAAAAAAAGGAATCCTGTAGCAAATGTTATGCTGAAGTACTGAATTTCTCACAGAAGAATGTTGTTTCTTAAAGTTCTCTGAACTATTTGAGAACATTCTCACTGTCAAACCAGTTGGAGAATGTTCCAAGAACATTACCAAAATGGAAATGAAATGTAACCATTTTTGAACTTTTAGAAAATGTTCTGTTAAAGTAATGAAATTACTTTTTTTCCTTATATGTGCTGAAAATGTTCCAAAGCCAAGCAACTATCCCGCACCATTCCCAGGAAGTTGTGGGAAGGTTGTATGCAAAATAACAATAGGACAACCATGCTTTCGCCAAGCTCTAAGAAACATATTGTTATCAGAACGTTATGTGCTAGCTGGGTAAACTATAGCACTAGTGACTTGTGCACCTAATTCTGTCATATCAACAAATACAAATTGACCCACTCATTTTGCTCAACAGGATAAATTATTTAGGTGGAAGTTAAAGTTAATAACAAAAGTAAAGAAAATACAAAGGTTATTGTGCACTCACCGAGCTAACACACAAGCCTATAGGCTAGGCCTAAATAAAACCACAACATCAACTAGGCCTATATGCGCATTGGCTTACTGTGGAACCCCTAAAACAAATAAATTGAGCATAATGTCTGCCTTGGTTTATGTAATTAGTTGAATTACATATATACATAGGAAATCATTATCTGTCTCCGTGTGGGTTTAAACCTTTTGCATTACAAAGACTTAAAATATGGAGTAGCAGTAGTATATATGTAGCCTATCAAATGTGTTACTAAAAAATTGTAATAGCAAAATAGTGTTTTTTCTGTTACTTTATTTCAGCAACTGTGGTCAGACTGTACACTAATTGGCTATTACCATTGCTCAAACACTGCCTTAAGTTCAACGTTCTTGATCGGGGAATTGCAGACACAAACACTCAGAATTGGCGTCGTGATTATGTGGGTTATAATGGTAAGCATTACCTATAGGTATGGCGACCATAACATCAACCAACTCTATAGGCCTATGATATCCAGTTTCAAAATATGAATCGTAATAAAGTATTGGCCTAATGGTTTTCAGAGGTTGTATTTTTTCCTTCTGCAAATTAGAAGTTGACTGGTCGAAAAGCCTATTGCAATTAGTGATTCATGTGAAATTATATTCCACAGTTTAAGTATGCTATGAATGTTTGCCATGGAAACATTTCACAAGAAAATAGGCCTATATCCACCTTCAACAAGAAAATGTACATTCTATAAAATAAAATAAAAATCAACAATGCCTTTCACTTTCCTGATCTTACTGTTTAGTCTATTAGTCTATTAGTCTATGATTGGTCTAGCCTCACTATTGCCGTGATAATGTTGGTTTTATAACTAACTCGATGTTGCGCATCACAACGGCAAAAGTCCGCGGGCCATTCTGGTGTTTTTTGATAGTTCTACAAGGTTAAGGCATACACAATTACTAAATACCAAACACCTTTCAATTGACTCATCCAGACACACCATTATCGACACCTAAGGTGTGTAGGCCTACGTTCCATATTCCACTTCTTCTCCCCTAATCGTTTGGATGATCTGTAAATGTCATATAATGTAAATACAATTGCAGCATACCACCGAAAACGTATTGTTAAAAGTTAAAACAACTTTTAGTAATATATTATGTGTGACTTCATGTTTTCAAAATAAGATCATCGTATAATTTTCTTCAGTGCAAACAAGTGACAATTCTTTCAAAATTAGATAAAATGCAAAACAGAAAGAAAATAACAGAAAAAAAACATAACGTGAAAACATATTGCATTATAGCGTTTATGAGGGTATAGTTATGAAGAGTCTCACCATTGTGACAGAGGTCCGGTGTATTCAGCTGAAGTTTGAATGTTTTAAGCTTGGCTTGAGTCTGGGAACGTTATTGACGTCAGCGCCCACTAAACTTGCAACTGCACTTCTTCATTCATTCATTAAGAAGTCTGCATTCGAATATACAATTATAGCCAAACTATCGCCGATATGTGGCAAGTGCAGGAAATCCGAAGTTAAAGATCTATCATGGGCTGCAGCCTTAGAGGGAATGCAGAGGGGATTGGAGCACGCTGTTTGAAGATTTTGGGTTAAATATGAAGTGACAGGAAAGGGTTCTTATTGTGGAACGCCAGTAGACTGGCGCCAAGCGCTCCTTAACAAACGTAGTCCAACTCAATCAAGGATCAGGTCAAGGACTTCTTAAAGGTATACACAATGGTATTTCGAGAAAGTTATATTTCTACACAGGAATCACACACACAACCTTTGGTAGCCGATAGTATGAAGTTTGACAAAATCACCCGGTTGCATCTTGCATAATACACGTGCCATGTCTGATGAGCAGTAGCCTATTGAGATTCCCTACAAACGTTCTCGCATAGCCTACCGTCTACTCATGAACCCTTGCCGCTATAAATAATATGATATGCTATTGTTTCGAATAGTCAATAGTTTTTCTGTCATTGTTGGATTTTACATTTAATGTATGGTAAAGAACTTTGCTGGAAAAGTAGGGTATAATGCTTCCGTAGATTCGAAATAATAATACAAAATAGTAGGCCTATCCTTATCTTAAATCCGTCTGTTTTGAAGATGTAAGACATTCCGTTCAATTGAATAACTCTTGAATAACTCCTCCAAGGTATAAGGAGTTCGCCACAGCTCAGTTTTAACCGGATGTAGCTCTTCAAATCTCTCTTCTTTCTGTCCTTTGATTTGGCATCTGGAGGAACTTTTCGACAACAGGAATATGGTTCCATGAAACTAATGTATTTACTTGTAAGTTATAGGCTAAATGTCTAGCTGTTAAATAATACATGTGTATGTTTGATAGGCACATATCAATAGAATAGTTATAAATATGATGGTTATGAATGTTAACATAGCCTATCACAACGTTACAAAAGTGCAACAACAGCGCATCAAAACACACTATAAAGTAAAAGTATTTTAAAAACACAACCGAATTCTAAGCCAGGTATCAAGGCTTTGTGTAGTAGCCAGCCAGCGCAGAGAGACATTCGTTTCTAGGCCTACAACATGTTTTGTAGGAATAAAAGCTGCTTTTTAAAAAACTCAATCATTAGTATAAATACCATTATTTCAAGTGAGGCTTTACTGAACGAATAATTTGAAGCTGTCGATATTCGAGATAGGATGTACAGGCTAGTTCTTGCGTGGAGTGAAGGCTTCACAAAACGACTAAGCAGACGGAGGATGCGTCCTCTTCACCAGCCATGCAGCAAAAGCCAGCTGGTGTTCCATTCAAAGTTTGGGGGAGGGATTTCCAGATCTTTACTCAGTCATTGGTTCATATTTTATTCTATTAACATGTTTTCTTACTGCTAATGCTTCCGACACCTTTTAGCCCCCCCTACCGATCTTGGCCGGAGCTGTCGAAACCACGCCTATAGAGCTCCACAATTGGTCCACAAAGCGTAAAATCGGCAATCTAGCGGGCTTGGTTTATTAGTGTCGGGACCCAGGGAGGAGGGACATGTTAGACAGTCACAATTCCAAAGTGGTTAGAGCAAGACCTCTCAATTCGAACTCAGTACATAGAACTATATCCGAGTAAAGATAGGTTTTATTTTTCTGAAAGTTACCTGAGTGGATAAGAAGTGAAGCCCAGCTCTGCTCTCGAAGTGCTGATGCCGTCTCTTTGACGGATATTATCACGGTGCTGTGTGGGAACAGAGCATCAGGAGTAGCAGTGCACTCATTTCCTCCCTCGGTCTGTTGGAGACGTCTGAGACCCATTCGCTCTTGGTTACGCACGCGAAACTACTTTTATATTTCTGCTCAAATACGACATCTGTCTTTTGGATACACACACTAATACCTCTACTGTGAGTGGACATAATATCATATAATAATTTTACATCGATTTTTTGGATGCACCGATGAGAGATCCAGTTTACACAGGGACTGCCATGGCTTATCACCCTTTCCACGCTCACCGGCCGGCCGACTTTCCTATGTCAGCCTTCCTTGCAGCTGCACAGCCTTCCTTCTTTCATGGACTTACGCTGTCTCACGGCGCTCTTTCCAAACCCCTATCCGACCATACTCTATCTGGAGCCGCGGAAGCGGGACTCCACGCGGCGTTGGGTCATCACCACCAAGCGGCTCATCTCCGCTCGCTCAAGAGCTTGGAGCCGGAGGAAGAGGTGGAGGACGACCCAAAAGTCACTCTGGAGGCCAAGGATTTATGGGACCAATTTCACAAAATAGGAACCGAGATGGTTATTACGAAATCAGGAAGGTAAGGAGCTTTATTTACTGTTACTTGTGCATATTATAGGAGATCCTATAATCATGCACTGCTGCGTACGTTTATTTTATTAGGAAATACATGTCAAACGATAGTCATATTCTCGATCAAGTAATAGTAATCCGAAAGGTGGTGTCGCAGAATATAGATATAAATATATACATACATATATATGAGTAATGTATATATATATATATATATATGTATGTATGTATATATATATATATATATATGTATGTATGTATGTGTGTATATATATATATATATTTCATAAACACTAGGCCATGGCACATGTTGGGCCTACAGAGGTAGGCCTAACATGAGAAATAGACTAATTACCAAATGCAATCAATCAACCAATGCATTCATGTATCGAAACAAATGTGTTTGAAGAGGGAAATGGTGGTTTGGTTAGGTTGTAGTGGTTTGGTTAGGTTGTAGAACGTGTGTGTTGAATTCAAAGGCCTGCCCTTAGAAATCTTGGTGTAGCCTACATCCCCCTTGGTTTCCTCAGTGTTTTTGATCATCTTTGTCACTCTCGTTTTGCTCTATTGCAGAAGGATGTTTCCCCCATTCAAAGTTCGCGTCAATGGCGTTGATAAGAAAGCCAAGTATATCCTCCTTATGGATATAGTCTCTGCTGACGACTGCCGCTACAAGTTCCACAACTCGCGTTGGATGGTAGCTGGGAAAGCCGACCCGGAGATGCCCAAACGAATGTATATCCATCCGGACAGCCCTGCCACAGGAGAGCAGTGGATGGCGAAGCCTGTTGCATTTAATAAACTGAAGTTGACGAATAATATCTCGGACAAGCATGGATTTGTAAGTATTTTGTTGATTTAATTTGATGTGTCGATGAAAGATATGAATTAAGATTTGTAGTAAAACTAACCTGGGCTATTGAAAAGGGTTCAATGGTGATATTCCTATCAGCCTATGTTATAGACGCAATCAATCAATGCGTATTATAATGACGTACGTATGCCTAGAATAATACATATGTAATGTCGTTGAAGGGTATAACATCAGTTGATCCATTTGTTAACCTTTATTGATAAACAACAACAATGCCTAGAATAGCACGCACATATGTGTAGCACTGTATTAATCCACCACGTATCTCCAAAATGAGGTTTAAGTTTTAACAGTGGTTGAGATTGTATTTATTGTTTTTTAAAGTATTACATTCGTGGTATGTTTTGGTGCGTGTCAAAGTATGGGGTGAAGTCAAGTATATCGTAGAACCAGGTCAAAGACAAGAGGACAGACTTTTTCCATCTATTGTGTTGATTTTGTGAGCCTCTTCAGGCGACCTGATGATTCTAGTTTTTAGTGCGACGCTATGCATTTAGCTCAAGAGGAAAATGCATAGATGTTTGATCCCACCGTGGTTCATTTCAGTGCAATTTGAACAGTAATACTGCAAGAGGGACACGTGGAAATGTTAGCAGATACTCGCTCAAGCAATAACAACTAAGTATCCCAAATGCTTTCCAATGGGTTATTTCCCATGTCGCCATATAGGCCAGTGTTTTGAATATAATTTGAAAACAGTTTTGATTTTACGATATTGTGATGAAGTCATTAAGTTATTGATGCCTGCTATTGTCGTTTTTCTCATGTCTAGTGCAGGTTCTGCCAATCCAAATTATGCAAGCGTTACAAGAGCTGTTAATTGCATAACCATGTTTAGGCTATGCCTTTATGAAAAGTCCTTGACACATTTTCAAATATGTTGCAAATGCTGTAAAACATTTTAGAAAAGTTTATATAAATGCATAATCCCAGGTAACCGTGTAATATAGGCCTGGCAACATGTAATATCAACAGCAATAGGCTAATGATAATGATAACAAGTTCCACAATATAAGCTGGATGGTAGACACATACTCGGCCCCAATGCAAAACATTCTGTCAGTCTCCATTGTCAGTAAGCTTATAAACACTCGAAATAGTTTTGTCATAGGCTTACGTTTGTTAAAGTAAAATCATGGTTTAAGGAAATCATCGGCCTTTACAAATTAATAATGCATTATTAAACACGGTGTGTCTTTCTTTGGTGGGATGTATACATTTCCTGCCATAACACAAGAATATATTGGCATCATCTCAGTTCAAACCAAAACGTGTATCACCATGATCACCTTATAACATATTTTATGTTTCTTTGCATTCTCAGACTATCCTGAATTCGATGCATAAGTACCAGCCCAGGTTTCATATCGTGAGGGCCAACGACATTCTGAAGCTCCCTTACAGCACCTTCCGCACATATGTTTTTCCAGAGACAGATTTTATCGGTGTCACTGCATATCAGAATGACAAGGTAAGCGTCACTAGAAAGTGTGTGTGTGTGCGTATTTTTTCATACTTTCACAGTTGTATAAATTCTCAAAAATCTAAATATAATGGGGATATCATATGTTTTAAACAGCTGGACCAGTCAGTTATCTGGACTTCGTTGGAATTTTTACTTAATAACCTATCTTATTTTTATGTTAATTAGAGTACATGTTGAAGTGGCCTGGTGGCTTGATGGTAGGCTTGTGTAAAATGTATGGTACAGAGTCACAATCGATTAGAAGGTACTTATCTTCACAATGTCCTCAGGCTACTGCATGGAGACTCCAAAGCGGTTCTGAACAATCAAAGCATGCAATCCACAAAGGCAAAGCATGAACACAGCTTGGAAAGACTCAAAAAGACAGACGAAAATGAATATATGAACGGATAGTATTGTTACTAAATGACCAAGGCCACTTAGGCCAGTATAGGTGTGCAATAAGGATACCATTGTTGATTGCCATGCACTCTCGTTTTCTCTACAGATCACACAGCTCAAAATTGATCACAACCCCTTTGCCAAAGGGTTCAGAGACACGGGAAATGGACGACGAGAAAAGAGGTATATTATTTTCTTTGATATTGAATTGAGAAAAATATGACCCTTAAAATATGATCATGAGTTGAAAATAATTGTCTCATTGGAACGAACACTAATAAGCAGACCAAGCAATACTGTGTAGTAGACTGCTTACATGATCAAAACTGATTCGATCACACAATACAGATGCATTAACTAATCTCAGTTCGGTCTGCAGGAAGCAGTTAACCCTTCCATCGCTGCGCATGTATGAGAACCGGGACCTCAAAGGGGACCGGGACTGTGCCGACTCGGATGACTCCTCCTGTGAACAAACCACTGGAAGGGACTCGGTTCTTTCTCCGCTGGGACCTGTTACCAGTCCACTGAGGTTCAACCGAACCAGTCGAGGTAAGTCTTCTCATTAAGCATGTGTTTACATTCATTTGCATGTCCACTAATTGGTCCTTTTGAAGATGCCAGTAATTTAATAAGGCTTGATAAATAAAAATGGGCACAAACCAGAAGGTATGTTGTTATTATGTGTCATTAAGCTGAGCAGAATGTTTTCTGGGTGATTTACAATTGGATGAGAGAGAAAAAATAACTATATTTGTTAGAGAAGATAAGAAGAAAAAAGAACAGAGGGTAAATTGAGTAATCTGCGTTCTGTGCGATCTTAGTTACGATAGGCTATTGGTTAAGGGACAAGTTATAAACCTTCGGTAGAACAGGATAAACAATAGCATACAGGATTATGCCTTTATACACGGTATACTATTTCACGTATCCAGGTGTACAACTTTGATTTTAGAAGTGGTGGGGACAACATTTATTTTTTATTATATATTTTTTATTCAGTGGGATAAACACTCCAAATGGCCTACCCGACCTCTCAGAGGGGTACGCATGGTCCTAAAGCAAACCATTGCCTCGTTTTGTATCACATTCCAATAATAAAAATGGGGGGGGGGTAAAATGAAATGTCAGAATGTGTGGTCAGAATGTGTGGGGGACATGTATCTCCTGTCCCCAGTGAAAGTTGCGCCCCTGCACGTATCCATTGCTCTATAAAACATGTAGGCTAGGCCTCATGCACCAGTGTGACAAATGCGCCATCTACTGACAGGTCCATAAAACATTCAGTCCCTGCATACTGTAGTATGCATGGTATTCAGATCTTTATTTGATAGTTACGCATTAGATAAGCAACGATGGCCTAGTTCAACTGCGGAAGCTTTATAGAACGACTTTAAACAAAACGTATGTCAATCTTACCAATGAACCATGCATTTTTATGCGCGGAAGAGAAGTGGTTAGGAAATGAATGTTAACACTGAATCACGACTCCTTCCTTGAAATAATATATAAGGTAATGACACGCATGTGCTGGTTGTGATTTTAAATGGTTGTAGCACACTGGAAGCTATGCCCAGGCTACTCACATAGCCTATAGTTATTTTTGCTCTGTGTCATATGGGTAGCCTATAAATTACTGTAGGGGTTTTAATCACATTATGTTCTTTTCTATCATTTAATTTCGATATTTTAATGGAAGTGTGGAATAATGTTTTATAGACGACAAGAACTGCACTGACAGCGATCAGGAGCTTGACCCACAAGAGGAGCGCTCCATCGCAGCCAGCAGCCCCCGGCCTGAACCAACCTCTCCTTTCAGTCCTAAAGGCGACGACAGCGTGAGAGATAGGCCGCTGCTGGAAACTAAGAGCGACTACCTGGATTCAAGGAAAGATAGCGACTCTGTGTTCAGTATTCGAAATCTTGAAAAGGACAAGTTAGATCATAAGCACCGCAAAGAGACGGATCCTACAAAGAAAGACACGGAAAGTGGGGGCATCAGTGGGGTGAACGATGGATTTTCTCCTCTGATGGTACAGACGGAGAGCCCATCACACTTCAACGCGAGTCACCTGCAGAGTCTGGCCCTTTCCGGTTTGCACAGTCAACAGTTCTTTAACCCTTTGCATATGGGACAAATGTTGTTCCACCCCGGACAGTTTTCGATGGCACCAGGGGCATTCTCCAACATGGGTATGGGGCATCTGTTGGCCTCTATGTCCGGAGCTAATGGCCTGGAAAACGGAGGCCTCTCCTCTCAAAGCGCGGGACCTAGTCCCTTCCCGTTCCACCTGTCACAGCACATGCTTGCGTCTCAGGTAAACGTTTACTTCAACTCTAATATAGGCTACAGAGGCTACATATAAACCTAATAATAGTAATGTCTTCTTAACAACGAATTAGCCTACATTATGTAGCCTAAGTAACACTATAGTCTATTTCTATACGTTTTCCTGCACAAACTTCTGCAATTAAAACATATTTTTAGAATCACATTCAAGTGCATTCATAATAAATTATTTCAGTAATCCTATGATCAATTTAATGTAGATTTATGACTATATAGTTTCACTAGAGAATGACTAAAGGCTAGTTTATTGGGCTATTCAAAACAAAATTGGGATCTTGTGCATGCCTTTTTCGATTTAATTGAGAACATGATAATATACTTTTTTATTATGAATAGATATAGGCCTACTTTTTGTAATCGTATTAGATGAGAATATTTGCATAGCCTATACCACAGTTGTCGTCTAAACATCAGAGAAAGAGAGACAAAATTGCAACTACGAATCCAAGAAGTACGACAGGCCTGGAATTATGTTTGTATAGCATTTGTACATGTATAATAACGCCATTATTTTTTCAACACAGGGAATTTCGATTCCACCTTTTGGAGGATTGTTCCAGTATCCATACAACTACATGGCAGCTGCTGCGGCGGCCTCTGCCCTCCCCAACTGCACCGCAGCCTCCACATTGGGCAGAAACCATTTCCTTACCACCTCCCGACAACGGCTGCGATTCAACCCTTATCAGATGCCCACGTCTGTTCCTCCAAGCACTAACCTGCTCACCACAGGACTGGCTGGCAGTTTAAACGCAGCATCCGACCTGTCCAAATCAGGCAGCAGAGAAACAAGTCCTGTTTCCGAGCACCACAGCCAGAAAGCGTCCAGCCAGAGGACGGTATCCCCCAAGACATCTGTGAAGGATTCCACTAACGAACTGCTAAATATACAGAGGCTGGTCAGAGGACTGGACAAACACAGAGAAATGTCTCCTGTCATTGACTCTCAAAAGTGACGAAAACCACCTGTTAAATCAAGGTGTCTTTGACGTCATTATGTCGGGTTATATACACAGTTGTGCTGAGATGGGCCGGTGATGTGGGATGAAGAAGTGACCAACAAGGGAGTTCATCAAATGAGATACAATATTGGTGATATAGATCCCTTGTTTTAACGTCAGTGTATAACTGTGTATGGAGAGCATCTAGGCCCCCAAAGGAAACAGATGATGTTGGGGCGGTTCGGTAGGCTATTGATAAGGAAAAAGCTACATCCCAAAAATACATTACAATAGATTTCAAAAGGGATGGAAAGCGAGACGCCCGGTTTAACTGAATTTCTGAAGCTGTTTTGGAAAAACGTTCGTAACTCATTATATGAACGACTGATCTGATTGAATTATTTATGTTTCCAAGATCCTGTAAGTATCAAATAATACGCAACTTGTTATTAATTTATTCAAATCTGTACATTGGCGTGTATATACTACTTAGATTTCAACTTGTTGCATTTATAATTTCCCTTTTTACATGGAAATATAGGCTATTGTACATTAACACTATTTAGCGCTTGTTGTTACGAAACCGAATGAGTTTCAAATGTTTGTGATGCATTGCTGTTTATCCTGCCAGTGAGATGATATATGAAGGAAATGCGTGCCACCTGCATACCTTTTTCATATGCTGTTGATGAAACATTGTTTTGCGATAAAACGCGCAGCACTGTGCAATTGGCAGGGAAAACTCAGGTTTCTTTTTCACCAGCACTGAAGACTATCAGAGGTAGCTGAATTGGCATCTTTTGTGCTGGTTTATTCGGGTAAATTAATATGCTTTTGTGGAGTTCCTCATACTTTAAATAAAAATGAATGTGTCCTTCAGATGTTGTTTTGTGTAATTTACTTTATTTGATTCATGTATTGTTGAGCTTGCCTCGTGAAATAAGATTCATGATAGGTTCGATTAAATTAAAACGCAATGCCTTACAGGCTCTGTTCCTTGATAACGAGAGCAAATATAATTTATTTCAACCGTTTCTGCATGTAGAAATCCAATATTTTCTTTAAAAGACTAGTGTCAACGGAAAGGCATATCCCAATTTCGTTATCTTTCAATAGTGTTGACAACCATAACTGCAATAGTCTATCAAAGCGAACTTCTGACAAAATATAGAGTTTAAGTGGCTTATTAGTGGGCAATTAGTTCGTTTAAACAATATTGATAATGTTTTGAAGAATAAAAAATATGTAGATATTTTATTATTTTAAACCAGGGTACTTATTTTAATGGCCAACATGTCGCTTCATTAACAGTAGGATATAACATTCGCATGTCAGGTTCAAAACTCGGTTTCAGTTGTTTTGACATGACAAGTTTGATCAAAATCAAAAAAAGTACAACTTTGAATATTATGCCTTCTGTTATGAGTTAGCCTAGGAAATATATCTGCACTATTGTCTAGGCTTGATGTGCATACGGGCTCGTGGTAATGGCTGGAATGGAATTGGTGGAGTGGTATCAAACACATCAAACAAATGGTTTCCATGCTGCAACCTGATTGGCTGAACATAAGTCTCGACATAGAACCGATCGGGTGATTGGTTGAGCCTTCGTGAGTGCGTGACGTCACACAGATGCTCCACAGTGCCATCTCTTTACACCTGCATGAGCAGTTAGCAGTTAGCACCGACCAAATGACTTTGGAAATTCAGCTTCATCTTAATCACTAAATTAATTGGGAAATGGTTAAAAGTCTAACCAGCTAGCAACCAATATATGTTAGTTTCATTGTCCAATCATAAAAAAACAAGCCAACTAATTGTTATTTGTACCTTTCCATAAATGGTCAGGTATGTGTTGCTTGATATGAGCACATTAAACCAAATGTATCAAAGAATAGGCCATGCGTCCACGATTAGTTAGTGGCTACTGCCTGGCCAGTGATCTAGCTAGCTACATTTCAGTAATTAGCTATCCTCTTAAATGCGGTGGTCAGTAGCTTAACTAAGTTATCTGAAAATGAACTAGTTATTGTTGCCTGTGTGTCCATGAGGTCCCAAGTCTACTACATGGCCAGTGTGAGCCAGCATGCCAGCTAGCCAGCTACATTTCAGTCAGTAGCTATCCTTCTAAATGGGGTAGTCACTGGATAGCTATAAGTTGAACATATTTGGCTGCAAACTAACTCGTGGCCAGTTGTTGTTGCCCATGGTGGAATCATATTTAACACGCTGGCATCACAAATTAGCTAGCCAGCTGAGCTCCTTTATAAGAAAATGGCTGATATGAATCAAACACTGTAGCTAGCAAGCAAGCTCCGTATTTACATGTTATGTTAACTGTCATTTAAGTTGATGGTTACTACCGGTTTCAGATCCAAGGCAAGATGAATTGTCATGTTTTGTGTTTGGTAAGGGCTCAGAATGACGTCACACACTCAGGGCTCAACCAATCACCCGAGACTCCTGAATATTCATGATATTTCCCCGCCTTCCTATGAATGGAATTTTTGCATCCAGAACTAGTGATCCAAGGCATTAGCCACTAGCATGGTGGTGGAAAATGTTGTTTCATAAAGAAAGCATGCATATCTTCCCTGTTTTGTTCCACCTTTTTGCCATGAAAGCTAGGGGATGGGGTCTATTTTTCTGAATTTCCGCCTGACTAACATGCCCAAAGTAAACTGCCTGTTACTCAGGCCCAGAAGCAAGGATATGCATATAATTGGTAGCATTGGATAGAAAACACTTTGAAGTTTGTAGAAATGTTGAGACTATAACACAATTGATATGGCAGGCGAAAATCCAAAGAAAAAACAACCAGATTTCTTATTTTTTTAGGTCTCAGGCTCTTATAATGGAAAGCTATGGGTCCTATGTAATTCCAGCTCCCAGATTGCAACTCCTATGGCTTCCACTAGATGTCAACAGTCTTTGTTCATTGTTTCAGGCTTGTTTCTTCCCAAACAAGGAATAATTTGGAGTTTGGAACCGGTAGTCACAGGTAATCAAACAAGCTAAGCGTCAATATAGAGACAAAGTAGAGTCATATTTCAACGGCTCAGACACGAGAGGAATGTGGCAGGGTCTACAGTCAATCACGGACTACAAAAAGAAAACCAGCCCCATCACGGAGCACGATGTCCTGCTCCCAGACAAACTAAACAACTTCTTTGCTCGCTTTGAGGACAATACAGTGCCACCGACACGGCCCGCTACCAAAACCTGCGGGCTCGCCTTCGCCACAGCCAACGTGAGTAAAACATTTAAGCGTGTTAACCCTCGCAAGGCTGCTGGATGGCATCCCTGGCCGTGTCCTCAGAGCATGAGCAGACCAATGTTTACGGACATATTTAATCAATCCCTATCCCAGTCTGCTGTTCCCACATGCTTCAAGAGGGCCACCATTGTTCCCAAGAAAGCTAAGGTAACTGAGCTAAATGACTATCGCCCCGTAGCACTCATTTCCGTCATCATGAAGTGCTTTGAGAGACTAGTCAAGGATCATATCACCTCCATCCTACCAGACACCCTAGACCCACTCCAATTTGCTTACCGTCCGAATAGGTCCACAGACGACGCAATCGCAATCACACTGCACACTGCCCTAACCCATCTGGACAAGAGGAATACCTATGTAAGAATGCTGTTCATCGACTACAGCTCAGCATTTAACACCATAGTACCCTCCAAACTCATCATTAAACTCGAGACCCTAGGTCTCGACCCAGCCTTGTGCAACTGGGTCCTGGACTTCCTGACGGGACGGCCCCAGGTGGTGAGGGTAGGAAACAACATCTCCACCCTGCTGATCCTCAACACTGGGGCACCACAAGGGTGCGTTCTCTGCCCTCTCCTGTACTCCCTGTTCACCCATGACTGCGTGGCCAAGCACGCCTCCAACTCAATCATCAAGTTTGCTGATGACACTATAGTGGTAGGCTTGATTACCAACAACGACGAGACGGCCTACAGGGAGGAGGTGAGGGCCGTCGGAGTGTGATGTCAGGAAAATAACCTCTCACTCAACGTCAACAAAACTAAGGAGATGATCGTGGACTTCAGGAAACAGCAGAGGGAGCACCCCCCTATCCACATCGACGGGACAGTAGTGGAGAAGGTGGAAAGTTTTAAGTTCCTCGGCGTACACATCACGGACAAACTGAAATGGTCCACCCACACAGACGGCATGGTGAAGAAGGCGCATTGTCCAGATGGGATAGGGCAGTGTGCAGTGTGATGGAGATTGCATCATCTGTGGACCTATTGGGGCGGTATGCAAATTGAAGTGGGTCTAGGGTGTCAGGTAAGGTAGAGGTGATATGATCCTTGACTAGTCTCTCAAAGCACTCAATGATGACAGAAGTGAGTGCTATGGGTCGATAGTAATTTAGTTCAGTTACCTTTGCTTTCTTGGGTACAGGAACAATGGTGGACATCTTGAAGCATGTGGGGACAGCAGACTGGGATAGGGAGAGATTAAATATGTCCATAAACACACCAACAAACTGGTCTGCGCATGCTCTGAGGACGCAGCTAGGGATGCCGTCTGGGCTGGCAGTCTTGCGAGGGTTAACACATTTAAATGTCTTACTCATGACGGCCACAGAGAAGGAGGGGGGGGGGGTGCCCGCAGTCCTTGGTAGCGGGCCGCGTCGGTGGCACTGTAATATCATCAAAGCAGTCAAAGAAGGTATTTAGTTTGTCTGGAAGCAAGACGTCGGTGTCCGTAACGTGGCTGGTTTACTTTTTCTCTGAAGTTAGAGTAGCAGTGATCCAGTGTATTGCCCGCACGAGTGCTACAATCAATATGCTGATAGATTTTAGGTAGCCTTGTTCTCAAATTTGCTTTGTTAAAATAAATCCCCAGCTACAATAAATGCAGCCTCAGGATATGTGGTTTCCAGTTTGCATCAAGTCCAGTGAAGTTCCTTGAGGGCCATCGTGGTATCGGCTTGACGAGGGATATACACGGCTGTGATAATAACCAACGAGAATTCTCTTGGGAGATAATATGGTCGGCATTTGATTGTAAGGAATTTTAGGTCAGGTGAACAAAAGGATTTGAGTTCCTGTATGTTGTTACGATTACACCATGAGTCATTAATCATGAAGCATACACCCCCCGCCCTTCTTCTTCCCATAGAGATGTTTTTTTCTGTCGGCGCAACGCATAAATATCCCGGTGGCTGTACCAACTCTGACAACATATCCCGAGAGAGCCATGTTTCCGTGAAACAGAGAATGTTACAATCCCGGATGTCTCTCTGGAAAGCAACCCTTGCCCTAATTTCGTCTACTTTGTTATCTAGAGACTGGACATTGGCGAGTAATATACTCGGAACCGGTGGGTGGTGTGCACGCCTTCGAAGTCTGACCAGAAGGTCGCTCTGTCTACGTCTTCTGCGGCGACATTGTTTTGGGTTGGCCTCTGGAATCAGATCCAATGTCCTGGGTGGTGGTGCGAACAAAGGATCCACTTTGGGAAAGTCGTATTCCTGGTCGTAATGTTGGTAAGTAGACGTCGCTCTGATATCCAATAGTTCTTTCCGGCTGTATGTAATAACACTTAAGATTTTCTGGGCTAACAATGTAAGAAATAATACATAAAACAACAAAATACTGCATAGTTTCCTAAGGACTAGAAGGAACCTTTCATAAACACCAAACAACTAACATTGCACAAATTAAGTGTGTTGCATTGTTGTTGATCAAATAAGAAGCCCTCCACAACAAAATAACTGAGTCCTTTTACAAATGTAGGCCTAAATACTGAAATCCAATGGCTATTAAAAAAACATAGCCTAGGCTATATCAGTTATTTTTTTTCTCTCACTTCGGATGCTCCCAACTATACAGGCTAAATAAACGTTTCAATTCTAGCCTAGCTCAATGTTACAGTACAAAAACATTGTTGGAAAAAAAGAACAAGTTTGACATGCAATAGCCTCTTGCTATAATAAAATCAACGTTCTACAGATGCCGCAGCATATTGATGTCCAACTGATGGTTAATGCTTAGTCTTTCTGAACGGGGGCTACTGACTGTTTAGTCAAAATTACACTAGTGTCCTGGAAATATGATGACATTGCTAAAGTAGAAAAATAATTAGTAGAACAAAAACGTTTTCCATCATTATGATGTTGTCATGTTTACTTTAGAGAGATGTCAATGTTGCTATAGCAAAGTTCGTCATAACTAGCTAGCAATGTTAACATTAGTTAGCTAAAATGTTGGTGCTCCCTCCTCAATCTTAGCTAGCTATCTAAAGTCATACCAGTCATGTAAAAATACTTTAAAGTACTACTTAAGCAGTTTTTGGGCGGTATCAGTACTTTTACTTTTACTTCACTACATTCCTAAATAAAATAATGTACTTTTTACTCCATACATTTGACCTGACACGCAAAAGTCAATCAAAAAATGTATTTATGAAGCCCTTCTTACATCAACTGATGTCACAGAGTGCTGTAAAGAAACCCAGCCTAAAACCCCAAACAGCAAGCAATGCAGGTGTAAAAGCATGGTGGTTAGGAAAAACTCCCTAGAAAGGCCAGAACCTAAGAAGAAACCTAGAGAGGAACCAGGCTGTGAGGGGTGGCCAGTCCTCTTCTGGCTGTGCCGGGTACAGATTATAACAGAAGATGGCCAATATTTTTAAATGTTCATAGATGACCAGCAGGGTCAAATAATAATAATCACAGTGGTTGTCGAGGGTGCAACAGGTCAGCACCTCAGGAGTAAATGTCAGTTGGCTTTTCATAGCCGATCATTCAGAGTATCTCTACCGCACCTGCTGTCTCTAGAGAGTTGAAAACAGCAGGTCTGTGACAGGTAACATGTCTGGTGAACAGGTCAGGGTTCCATAGCCGCAGGCAGAACAGTTGAAACTGGAGCAGCAGCACGGGCAGGTGGACTGGGGACAGCAAGGAGTCATCAGGCCAGGTAGTCCTGAGGAATGGTCCTAAGGCTCGGGTCCTCAGAGAGAGAGAAAAAAAGAAAGAGAGAAAAAGAAAGAGAGAGAATTAGAGAGAGCATGCTTAAATTCACACAGGACACCGGATAAAAGAGGAGAAATACTCTAGATATAACAGACTGACCCTAGCCCCCCGACACATAAACTACTGCAGCATAAATACTGGAGGCTGAGACAGGAGGGGTCGGGAGACACTGTGGCCCCGTCCGACGATACCCCCGGACAGGGCCAAACAGGCAGGATATAACCCCACCCACTCTGCCAAAGCACAGCCCCCACAACACTAGAAGGATATCTCCAACCACCAACTTACCATCCTGAGACAAGGCCGAGTATAGCCCACAAAGATCTCCGCCACGCACAACCCAAGGGGGGGCGCCAACCCGGACAGGAAGATCACGTCAGTGACTCAACCCACTCAAACGACGCACCCCTCCAGGGACGGCATGGAAGAGCACCAGTAGGTCAGTGACTCAGCCCCTCTAATAGGGTTAGAGGCAGAGAATCCCAGTGGAGAGAGGGGAACCGGCCAGGCAGAGACAGCAAGGGCGGTTCGTTGCTCCAGTGCCTTTCCGTTCACCTTCACACTCCTGGGACAGACTACACTCAATCATAGGACCAACTGAAGAGATGAGTCTTCAATAAAGACTTAAAGGTTGAAACTGAGTCTGCGTCTCTCACATGGATAGGCAGACCATTCCATAAAAATTGAGTTCTATAGGAGAAAGCCCTGCCTCCAGCTGTTTGCTTAGAAATTCTAGGGACAGTAAGGAGGCCTGCGTCTTGTGACCATAGCGTACGTGTAGGTATGTACGGCAGGACCAAATCGGAAAGATAGGTAGGAGCAAGCCGATGTAATGCTTTGTAGGTTAGCAGTAAATCCTTGAAATCAGCCCTTGCCTTAACAGGAAGCCAGTGTAGAGAGGCTAGCACTGGAGTAATATGATAAAATGTGTTGGTTCTAGTCAAGATTATAGCAGCCATGTTTAGCACTAACTGAAGTTTATTTAGTGCTTTATCCAGGTAGCCGGAAAGTAGAGCATTGCAGTAGTCTAATCTAGAAGTGACAAAAGCATGGGTACATTTTTCTGCATCATTTTTGGACAGAAATTTTCAGATTTTTGCAATGTTACGTAGATGGAAAAAAGCTGTCCTTGAAACAGTCTTGATATGTTAGTCAAAAGAGAGATCAGGGTCCAGAGTAACGCCGAGGTCCTTCACAGTTTTATTTGAGATGACTGTACAACCATCAAGATTAATTGTCAGATTCAACAGAAGATCTCTTTGTTTATTGTGACCTTGAACAAGCATCTCTCTTTTGTCCGAGTTTAAAAGTAGAACATTTGCCGCCATCCATTTCCTTATGACTGAAGCACAGGCTTCCAGGGAGGGCAATTTTGGGGCTTCACCATGTTTCATCAAAATTTATAGCTGTGTGTCATCCGCATATCAGTGAAAGTTAACATTATGTTTCCGAATGAAACATAATGGTCCTAAAATGGAGCCTTGAGGAACACATTTACAGTTGATTTGTCAGAGGACAAACCATCCACAGAGACAAACTGATATCTTTCCGACAGATAAGATCTAAACCAGGCCAGAACTTGTCCGTGTAGACCAATTTGGGTTTCCAATCTCTCCAAAAGAATGTGGTGATCGGTGGTATCAAAAGCAGCACTAAGGTCTAGGAGCACGAGGACAGATGCAGAGCCTCGATCTGACGCCA
This sequence comes from Brachymystax lenok tsinlingensis, assembly GCA_030435695.1. Lineage (NCBI taxonomy): Eukaryota > Metazoa > Chordata > Actinopteri > Salmoniformes > Salmonidae > Brachymystax > Brachymystax lenok. The sequence goes on from CM059795.1 coordinate 22,493,135, forward strand.
TTGAAAAGTCATTTACCACCTTCACAAGTGCAGTCTCAGTGCTATTTTGGGGTCTAAAACTGATTGTTTGTCTTCAGGAAGGCAGTGAGTTGCTGCGCAACAGCATTTTCAATTTTCTTTGAGAGGAATGGAAGATTCGATATAGGCCGATAGTTTATGATATTTTCTGGGTCAAGGTTTGTTTTTTTCAAGAGAGGCTTTATTACTGCCACTTTTAGTGAGTTTGGTACACATCCGGTGGATAGAGAGCCGTTTATTATGTTCAACATAGGAGGGCCAAGCACAGGAAGCAGCTCTTTCAGTAGTTTAGTTGGAATAGGGTCCAGTATGCAGCTTAGGTTTAGAGGCCATGATTATTTTCATCAATGTGTCAAGAGATATAGTACAAAAAAAACTTGAGTGTCTCCCTTGATCCTAGGTCCTGGCAAAATCACTTTGTAAATAAACACCCTTGCACAGAAGAACTGTTGCGGCTCCGCCAACTTTTTGTTTTGATGGAGGTTAGGTTTTCCAGTTTGGCCTTCTGGCCTACTCTACTGTGACATATGGTGTCAGAAGTGGGATGGCGCACCGCAAATCAGTGAATTCCAAAAAGAAATGTAAGGGAACGCGTACAGGATTGCGTTCTCAGCAGCAGCATCAACTGTCAGAAAAAGTACATGAAGTTGAAATGGGGTGGAATACCATGGAATCGTCTGGTGAAGAGGTCAATTATGAAAAACTAGGAGCCCGACTAAGGGGCCAAAGACAACCAGAACTGCTTGAGCTACCGGTTGAACCGGCAGATACAGCCATAAAAGACCAGCTGACTGAAGGAGCAGTTGTACGACCAGAACCACACCCAACCATGGTAGCCCTTTTCCAGCAACTTTTCACCTGCCTTGAGAGGAGGGACGAAGACCTCAAGCAGGAGTTCCGGAGCCTCCAATCTATCCTCACAGCTCCTCACCAGGCAGAACTCGTCAGTGAGAGCCCAAGATTGGGTCTGCCAACACCAGGACGACAAAGGGTCGACGCAGCAAGGACTTCAACTCCACAGCAGGATCCCCAAGCAGTGATGAGGCCAGCCCCAGCATCAGACCAGTCCAGCAGTGTTAACGGCCATCTTCCAGCATTCCTGAGGAAGGAGCCAAAGATGCCCTCATAACAGCAGGGGGAGGACATTGAAAACTACCTGCTGAGGTTTGAGCGCATGGCTAAGATGTGGCGGTGGCCAGAGGTAGAGTGGGCCTGCAGGCTTGTTCCATTACTCACGGGCAAGGCCTTAGAGGCTTACACAGCAATGGATGAGGGGTTGTCTAATGTCTACAAGGGCTTGACTGCAGACTCAGGACAACTGAGCTTTGGAGGAATACGCAGATTTAAAGAAGAGTCCGTAATTTGCTTTTGTAATAATCATGATCTTTTCCTCAAAGAAGTTCATGAATTTATCACTGCTGAAGTGAAAGCCATCCTCTCTTGGGGAATGCTGCTTTTTAGTTAGCTTTGCGACAGTATCAAAAATACATTTTGGATTGTTCTTATTTTCCTCAATTAAGTTGGAAAAATAGGATGATCGAGCAGCAGTGAGAGCTCTTCGATACTGCACGGTACTGTCTTTCCAAGCTTTTCGGAAGGCTTCCAGTTTGGTGTAATGCCATTTCCGTTCCAATTTTCTGGAAGCTTGCTTCAGAGCTCGGGTATTTTCTGTATACCAGGGAGCTAGTTTCTTAGGAGTAAAAGTACTCCTTACATTTTGAATGCTTAGCAGGTCAGGAAAATGGTCCATTCACACACTTAAGAGAACATCCCTGGTCATCCCTACTGCCTCGATCTGACTGACTCACTAAACACACGTGCATCATTAAATGATGTCTGAGTGTTGGAGTGTGCCCATGGCTATCTGTAAATGAAAGAAAATAATGGTGCCTTAATATAAGGAATTTGAAATTATTTATAGCCTACCTTTGATATATATATTTAGCGATTACATTTACTTTTGACTTAAGTATATTTAAAACCAAATACTTTGAGTTTTACTCAAGTAGTATTTTACTGGGTGACTTTCACTTTTACTGGAGTAATTTTCTAGTAAGCTATCTTTACTTTTACTAAAGTATGACAACTTGGTACATTTTCCACTGCTGGGTTATAGGCTACTGTATTTACAGTCAATCTGGCGACATCACAATGATGACAAAAGCTTGCCTTACTAATTATTGACCTCCCTTTGAAATGTCATCGTGTTTCCAAGCCACAGTAATTCACTTTAGACTAATTCTTCATCAGTTCTAAAACGAACAGTTAAAACAATATTGTGAGGAAAATGTGCAACCCATGAATAGTCCTATTGGCTGTAGGCTACTCCTATTAGTTAGGCTGTCCAGTTATTTTAAACATATTCTAGTAGACCTACTTCTATTACACGCAATAACCTATTTGCGCATTCCTATTTCTCAAGTTAAAACTGTAGCCTAGAAGTTAGTATCGTTCAAGCTATTTGAAATTGATATTCCAAGGTAATAGGCCTACTTATGTTTAAATAGGCCTAACGGTGAAATGCATCACTTTATTTTTTGTCTGTAGGCCTATAACATATTAGTATAATTGTTTTAATGTTGCAAGCACATTGACGAATGTGAACATAATTGAGAGCCTAATCAAACAAATGTAGAAACATGTTTGTGTGTTCGTATGTGTGTGAGAGAGAGATAGAAAGAGAGAGTTGATGGAAATTGCAGCTTTAAGTGAAGCGCGAGGCTGGGTATTTCGTTGGGACTGGGATCTGAAAAGCCTAGCAACCCAGCAGCAGACAATCCTTTGTCCGGGCTCCGGCACCTGTCTGCAGGCCTCACAGCCTCCACACCCGCACACAAAGACTGACTAGTATCTCAAGTGCCACAGCTCCTAATTAGTGAGCCTTGTCGCATTTCTCTTTTCTTTCTACGATAGAACAAATTTTAGTTTGAGCCCATTTTTGCCCTACATTCTGTTATTTCGCAATTAAAAGAGCGATAATCCCCCTCCTCTTGACCCCCGAGTTATTGTTAGAAGGAAAAATGTTTGTCTTAAACAATTAGTAAATGACTGGTCAATTAGTGCCTCACCTACATCCCCAAATGAGTAAAGGGTCATGTCTATGTATCTCATGTTCATATGAGTATAGGGGGCCAAAATTCACAGCGGTATTCTGACCCATGTACAAGCCTTATCTTGATACCCATGAGACCCATGCATGCTCATGTCTTCACTTGGGATATTAGTTATGAAATAAATGCAGATTAATTTGCTCTACTGATATTAAACATTGTTATATTCTTTCATGTAGACCATCTGCATGGAATATTTGGTCCTGCAGACAATGAAAAAGATCCTACAAGGAAAACATTTTTTATATTTTTTTGGCAGCCTGAGGATATTGTACAAAAGTGTTGTGTTGTGCTGGCTGGTGTTTGGCGCTCTTTTATCTCCGAATCTTGGCTAACCCACTCTCCACTCCCAGGAGTGGCAGGTGCTGGGTGAGAGTAGGCCTATCAGGAAGGCTATAGTATAGGCTAAACCTCAGTAGCGCACTCGACTGGAAACAGATCTCCAGACAGAGATAACCTAAACACAGAAACCCACAGTCGCCCTGCATGAAGATCCACTTACACAGAGGTTAAAGAGCAAACAACTATAGGCCTACAGCTCCTTTGAACTACGATTAATGTATCTTAATTATAGCCAACAATGTGTATTTGTAGCATTTTAACAACCCGATCTTGTAGCCTGTACTAGAGTAATCACTAACTCAGAAAGGCTGCTGCCTACATTGAGACCCAATCACTGGCCACTTTAATAAATGGATCACTATTCACTTTTAACAATGCCACTTTAAATAATGGCAATTTAATAATGTTTGCATATCTTACATTACTCATATCACATGTATATACTGTATTTTTTACAGTCTATTGCACCTTTGCCTATGCCGCTCGGCCATCGCTCATCCGTATACTTATATAGTTGAAGTTGGAAGTTTACATACACTTAGGTTTTTCAACCACTCCACAATTTTATTGTTAACAAACCATAGTTTTGGCAAGTCGGTTAGGACATCTACTTTGTGCATGACACAAGTAATTTTTCCAACAATTGTTTACAGACAGATTATTTCACTTATAATTCACTGTATCACAATTCCAGTGGGTCAGAGGTTTATATACACTAAGTTGACTGTGCCTTTAAACAGCTTGGAAAATTACAGAATATGATGACGGCTTTAGAAGCTTCTGATATGCTAATTGACTTCATTTGAGTCAATTGGAGGTGTACCTGTGGATGTATTTCAAGGCCTACATTCAAACTCAGTGCCTCTTTGCTTGACATCATGGGAAAAATCAAAAGAAATCAGCCAAGACCTCAGAAAATAATTGTAGACCTCCACAAGTCTGGTTCATCCTTGGGAGTAATTTACAAACGCCTGATCATCTGTACAAACAATAGTACGCAAGTATAAACACCATGGGGCCACTCAGCCGTCATACTGCTCAGGAAGGAGACGTGTTCCGTCTCCTAGAGATGAACGTACTTTGGTGCGAAAAGTGCAAATCAATCCCAGAACAACAGCAAAGGACCTTGTGAAGATGCTGGAGGAACAGGTAGAAAAGTATCTATATCCACAGTAAAACGAGTCCTATATCGACATAACCTGAAAGGCCGCTCAGCAAGGAAGAAACCACTGCTCCAAAACCGCCATTAAAAGCCAGACTATGGTTTGCAACTGCAAATGGGGACAAAGATCGTACTTTTTGGAGAAATGTCCTCTGGTCTGATGAAACAAAAATAGAACTGTTTGGCCATAATGATCATCGTTATATTTGAAGGAAAAAGGGGGAGGCTTGCAAGCCGAAGTACATTATCCCAACCGTGAAGCATGGGGGTGGCAGCATCATGTTGTGGGGTTGCTTTGCTGCAGGAGGGACTGGTGCACTTCACAAAATAAATGGCATCATGAGGAAGGAAAATTATGTGGATATATTGAAGCAATATCTCAAGACACCAGTCATGAAGTTTAAAGCTTGGTCGCAAATGGGTCTTCCAAATGGACAATGACCCCAAGCATACTTCCAAAGTTGTGGCAAAATGGCTTAAGGACAACAAAGTCAAGGTATTGGAGTGGCCATCACAAAGCTCTGACCTCAATCCTATAGAAATTTTGTGGGCAGAAATGAAAAAGCGTGTGCGAGCAAGGAGGCTTATAAACCTAACTCATTTACACCAGCTCTGTCAGGAGGAATGGGCCAAAATTCACCCAACTTATTGTGGGAAGCTTGTGGAAGGCTATCCGAAACGTTTGACCCAAGTTAAACAATTTAAAGGCAATGCTACCAAATACTAATTGAGTGTATGTAAACTTCTGACCCACTGGGAATGTGATGAAACAAATAAAAGCTGAAATAAATCATTCTCTACTATTATTCTGACATTTCACATTCTTAAAATAAAGTGGTGATCCTAACTGACCTAAGAGAGGGAATTTTTACTAGGATTAAATGTCAGAAATTGTGAAAAACTGAGTTTAAATGTAATTTGGTTAACTTCTTAGGGAGCGGCAGCTGAGGTGTTGGTTTTGGAAAGTCTGGCGTGCCCAAAGTAAAAGGCCTGCCACTCAGGCCAGAAACTAGGATATGCACATAATTAGTACTATTGGATAGGAAACGCTCTGAAGTTTCTAAGAGTGTTAGAATATTGTCTGTGAGTATAACGGAACTGATATAGCAGGCGAAAACCCGAGGAATTTCTGTACTGGAGAAAGTGTTTTTGACACATTGCCTCATTTTGAACCCCTCCCTATTGAAAATAACCATATATGGGAGTAAGATTGCAGTACCTATTGCTTCCACAGAATGTCAACAGTCTCTAGACAGTGTTTTGTGATGTTAGGTTGCTCTGGATGGAAATAGAAGAAGAATTCCGAACTAGTCATCAAATGTAAACAGAAGAGGATGCGCGTTCACGGGCTCGCGCGCGCTGTGGTTTTTTCCTTTCCTATCGTCTAGTTTATAATCTGGTTGAAATATTATAGTAAATATACATAAAAGTGTTCCTAAGGATACATTATCAATGATGTTTGATTGTTCTTGGACAAGTGTATAGGTATAGGTTGAACGCGTTCTCTTCACGGTTCAATGGGCGAGTGGACGCTGTATTTTATGAACATAACGCGCCAAACAAACAGAGATTTATGGACATAATAAATAACTTTTTCTAACAAAAGAACCATTGGATGTCTTCGTTGGACACTTGGGAAGCCCTCAGCAGAAGTTCTTCGAAAGGTAAGGGATTTTATATTAGCGATTTTATGAATTTTTTGAGACCCGCGTTGGTTATGGATTTATGCTAATGCATAAAATATGAGAGGGGCTATCCTAAAACAATCAAATGCTGTGCTTTCACTGTAAAGCCTTTTTGAAATCTGACAACGCTGTGATATTGCCAAGAATCAGAGATTTTGATGACTATGCAACACTTGTATATTGATGAATGTTTAATAATTCAACTTTTGGATTTTGAATTTGCTGCCTTACAATTCACCGGGTAGTGTCGGGAGTGACTACTCCCTAAGTTGTTTTAAGATGTATGTAAACTTCCAGCTTCAGCTGTATGTACATATTCTCATTCACCCCTTTAGATTTGTGTATATTAGGTAGTTGATAGGGATTTGTTCGATTACTTGTTAGATATTACTGCATTGTCGGAACTAGAAGCACAAGCATTTTGCTACACTCGCATTAACATCTGCTAACCATGTGTATGTGACCAATAACATATGACTTGATTGTTTTGCTCCTTCATGCAGACAGGCGGCAGTTACAGTGAGGGAAAAAAGTATTTGATCCCCTGCTGATTTTGTACGTTTGCCCACTGACAAAGAAATTATCAGTCTATAATTTTAATGGTAGGTTTATTTGAACAGTGAGAGACAGAATAACAAAAAAAAATCCAGATAAACGCATGTGAAAAATGTTTTAAATGGAATTGCATTTTAATGAGGGAAATAAGTATTCGACCCCCTCTCAATCAGAAAGATGTCTGGCTCCCAGGTGTCTTTTATACAGGTAACGAGCTGAGATTAGGAGCACACTCTTAAAGGGAGTGCTCCTAATCTCCGTTTGTTACCTGTATAAAAGATACAGTGGGGCAAAAAAGTATTTAGTCAAACACCAATTGTGCAAGTTCTCTCACTTAAAAAGATGAGAGAGGCCTGTAATTTTCATCATAGGTACACTTCAACTATGACAGACAAAATGAGGAAAAAAATCCAGAAAATCACATTGTAGGATTTTTTATGAATTTATTTGCAAATTATGGTGGAAAATAAGTATTTGGTCACATACAAACAAGCAAGATTTCTGGCTCACACAGACCTGTAACTTCTTCTTTAAGAGGCTCCTCTGTCCTCCACTCGTTACCTGTATTAATGGCACCTGTTTGAACTTGTTATCAGTATAAAAGACACCTGTCCACAACCTCAAACAGTCACACTCCAAACTCCACTATGGCCAAGACCAAAGAGCTGTCAAAGGACACCAGAAACAAAATTGTAGACCTGCACCAGGTTGGGAAGACTGAATCTGCAATAGGTAAGCAGCTTGGTTTGAAGAAATCAACTTTGGGAGCAATTATTAGGAAATGGAAGACATACAAGACCACTGATAATCTTCCTCGATCTGGGGCTCCACGCAAGATCTCACCCTGTGGGGTCAAAATGATCACAAGAACGGTGAGCAAAAATCCCAGAACCACACGGGGGGACCTAGTGAATGACCTGCAGAGAGCTGGGACCAAAGTAACAAAGCCTACCATCAGTAACACACTACGCCGCCAGGGACTCAAATCCTGCAGTGCCAGACGTGTCCCCCTGCTTAAGCCAGTACATGTTCAGGCCCGTCTGAAGTTTGCTAGAGAGCATTTGGATGATCCAGATGAGGATTGGGAGAATGTCATATGGTCAGATGAAACCAAAATATAACTTTTTGGTAAAAACTCAACTCGTCGTGTTTGGAGGACAAAGAATGCTGAGTTGCATTCAAAGAACACCATACCTACTGTGAAGCATGGGGGTGGAAACATCATGCTTTGGGGCTGTTTTTCTGCAAAGGGACCAGGACGACTGATCCGTGTAAAGGAAAGAATGAATGGGGCCATGTATCGTGAGATTTTGAGTGAAAACCTCCTTCCATCAGCAAGGGCATTGAAGATGAAACGTGGCTGGGTCTTTCAGCATGACAATGATCCCAAACACACCGCCTGGGCAACGAAGGAGTGGCTTCGTAAGAAGCATTTCAAGGTCCTGGAGTGGCCTAGCCAGTCTCCAGATCTCAACCCCATAGAAAATCTTTGGAGGGAGTTGAAAGTCCGTGTTGCCCAGCAACAGCCCCAAAACATCACTGCTCTAGAGGAGATCTGCATGGAGGAATGGGCCAAAATACCAGCAACAGTGTGTGAAAACCTTGTGAAGACTTACAGAAAACGTTTGACCTCTGTCATTGCCAACAAAGGGTATATAACAAAGTATTGAGATAAACTTTTGTTATTGACCAAATACTTATTTTCCACCATAATTTGCAAATAAATAAATAAAAAATCCTACAATGTGATTTTCTGGATTTCTTTTTCTCATTTCGTCTGTCATAGTTGAAGTGTACCTATGATGAAAATTACAGGCCTCTCTCATCTTTTTAAGTTGGAGAACTTGCACAATTGGTGGCTGACTAAATACTTTATTGCCCCACTGTACCTGTCCACAGAAGCAATCAATCAATCAGATTCCAAACTCTCCACCATGGCCAAGACCAAAGACCTCTCCAAGGATGTCAGGGACAAGATTGTAGACCTACACAAGGCTGGAATGGGCTACAAGACCATCACCAAGCAGCTTGGTGAGAAGGTGACAACAGTTGGTGCGATTATTCGCAAATGGAAGAAACACAAATAAACTGTCAATCTCCTCGGCCTGGGGCTCCATGCAAGATCTCACCTCGTGGAGTTGCAATGATCATGAGAACGGTGAGGAATCAGCCCAGAACTACACGGGAGGATCTTGTCAATGATCTCAAGGCAGCTGGGACCATAGTCACCAAGAAAACAATTGGTAACACACTACGCCGTGAAGGACTGAAATCCTGCAGCGCCCGCAAGGTCCCCCTGCTCAAGAAAGCACATATACATGCCCGTCTGAAGTTTGCCAAGGAACATCTGAATGATTCAGAGGACATCTGGGTGAAAGTGTTGTGGTCAGATGAGACCAAAATGGAGCTTTTTAGCATCAACTCAACTCGCTGTTTTTTGAGGAGGAGGAATGCTGCCTATGACCCCAAGAACACCATGCCCACCGTCAAACATGGAGGTGGAAACATTATGCTTTGGGGGTGTTTTTCTGCTAAGGGGTCAGGACAACTTCACCGCATCAAAGGGACGATGGACGGAGCCATGTACCGTCAAATCTTGGGTGAGAACCCCCTTCCCTCAGCCAGGGCATTGAAAATGGGTCGTGGATGGGTGTTCCAGCATGACAATGACCCAAAACACACGGCCAAGGCAACAAAGGAGTGGCTCAAGAAGAAGCACATTAAGGTCCTGGAGTGGCCTAGCCAGTCTCCAGACCTTAATCCCATAGAAAATCTGTGGAGGGAGCTGAAGGTTCGAGTTGCCAAACGTCGGCCTCGAAACCTTAATGACTTGGAGAAGATCTGCAAAGAGGAGTGGGACAAAATCCCTCCTGAGATGTGTGCTAACCTGGTGGCCAACTTCAAGAAACGTCTGACCTCTGTGAATACCAAGGGTTTTGCCAACAAGTACTAAGTCATGTTTTTCAGAGGGGTCAAATACTTATTTCCCTCAATAAATTGCAATTCCATTTCTAACATTTTTCACATGCTTATTCTGTCTCTCACTGTTCAAATAAACCTACCATTAAAATGATAGACTGATAATTTCTTTGTCAGTGGGCAAACGTACAAAATCAGCAGGGGATCAAATACTTTTTTCCCTCACTGTTATGGACCCACAATTCTTCCGGACTTCTAGAGATCTGTGGATAAATGATCATCATATTTAAAGCGGTATTAAGAGGAAGCTGTAAAGAGTATGCTCAAAACAGTAAGATGGGATGAAATGCAGCGGCGTGTATTCATGGATGCCAAGGGAAGTCAGGCTTCCCCAAATATTTGACCAATAAAATAAATACAGTACCAAAAGAGTATAACATGTTGCTGCCGTAGAATATGATTGATTGATGTCAGCAAGCATTTGACCTCCCTTGATAAAAAAAAAATGAAATAATAATCAGGTTTGAGCTGAGCTCAACTGTGGATTGCGCTGGTGCAGCAAAATGCACCCCCAAAGGAGGCCAGTTTGGATTTGGCTTCAGACTAATCAAATCACTTCCTAAGCAAAACATAATTTTCTGAAAATGGTGTCTGTTTCTGTTCCACTTCTGTTTATGTCCTGTAGTAGCTAGATTGCTAAATCAGCCCTTTCCTAAGCCATGGATGGCGATGGGGATTTGAACTTGTTGTTTTGACTTAATTCTCTGTGCAGGCCAATGATTATGATGGCGATTTTGATCTAACCATAAATTAATATGTTGTGCCACTGGCCTGAGATGAAGTTCCATATGTAGCCTAAAGGTAGCTTAGTAGGCTCACGTTAACTAGCTAGCTAGTCATTGTTGCCCATGCCAGGAAGTTAGGCTAGCAAGCAAAAACTGTGTTTTACTTGTGCGCTCACACACACAGAAAACAGTACCATGGACAGCTACATGATATTTAGCAACAATGATTGGACTAAATCACTAAATAGTTTTTGGTATCTTTAAGTTTGTTTTCAGTGTATTAAACTCTGTGGTTCTAAATCAGTAGTTGTTTATTTAGTAAACTGTCAAAAACAATAACTTTGAAGCAGGAAGCACCAGTGACTAGGTCTATAAAAAAGTGGTCAGATGAAGCAGATGCTAAACTACAGTACTGTTTTGCTAGCACAGACTGGAAAACAATCCGGGATTCTTCCGATGGCATTGAGGAGTACACCACATCAGTCACTGGCTTCATCAATAAGTGCATTGAGGATGTCGTCCCCACAGTGACTGTATGCACATACTCCAACCAGAAGCCATGGATTACAGGCAACATTCGCATTGAGCTAAAGAGTAGAGCTGCCGCTTTCAAGGAGCGGGACTCTAACCCGGAAGCTTATAAGAAATCCCGCTATGCCCTCTGACAAACCATCAAACAGGCAAAGCGTCAATACAGGAATGAGATCGAATCATTCTACACTGACTCCGACGCTCGTCGGATGTGGCAGGGCTTGCAAACTATTACAGACAACAAAGGGAAGCACCGCCGAGAGCTGCCCAGTGACACAAGCCTACCAGACAAGCTAAATAACTTCTATGCTCGCTCCGAGGCAAATAACACTGAAACATGCATGAGAGCACCAGCTGTTCTGGACGACTGTGTGATCACGTTCTCCACAGCCGATGTGAGTAAGACCCAAACAGGTCAACATTCACAAGGCCACGGGCCAGACGGATTACCAAGACGTGTACTCCGAGCATGCGCTGACCAATGTCTTCACTGACATTTTCAACCTCTCCCTGTCTGAGTCTGTAATACCAACATGTTTCAATCAGACCACCATATTCCCTGTGCCCAAGAACCCATAACACTCATGTCTGTAGCCATGAAATGCTTTGAAAAGCCGGTCATGGCTCACATCAACACCATTATGTCAGAAACCCTATACCCACTCCAATGATAGGGAAATGTGTATGTTTAAGTAATGACTAAGAATATTCCACTCTGAAAATGTATACAATTGGGGTAGGGTTATAAGACAATGATAATCCAATTGATGTGTGTGTCTAGAAATGTATAGAGACTAGAACATGGTGGTACTATCTTGCAATGTAAGACGAGGGTATTTGGGAGAACAAAGGGATCCTTGTGAAATCAAAATACAGAGAAGAGGCCTTCCCCATCTTCAGGAAGGGAGGCACAACTAGGAACTGTCCAGATTGAATTATGTTGCAGAAAGTAATAAGCCAAGAGTGTATACTGTGGAAAAGTACTGTTGCCTAGAGAGGGGTGGAGCTCATTTGTATTCAACTTATAGCTTGTACAATATAAAAAGACTGTGTTCACACTTGGAGTTCAGAATTCTCATGAATAAACAACCTGACCTATTGCAGATTTGGGATTTGTCTAATTCTTCTTTAACTACTTATGGAGCAGTGGGGCGCAAATAAACCTACCATTAAAATTATAGACTGATAATTTCTTTGTCAGTGGGCAAACGTACAAAATCAGCAGGGGATCAAATACTTTTTTCCCTCACTGTAACTGCCGCCTGTCTGCATGAAGGAGCAAAACAATCAAGTCATATGTTATTGGTCACATACACATGGTTAGCAGATGTTAATGCGAGTGTAGCGAAATGCTTGTGCTTCTAGTTCCGACAGTGCAGTAATATCTAACAAGTAATCGAACAAATCCCTATCAACTACCTAATATACACAAATCTAAAGGGGTGAATGAGAATATGTACATACAGCTGAAGCTGGAAGTTTACATACATCTTAAAACAACTTAGGGAGTAGTCACTCCCGACACTACCCGGTGAATTGTAAGGCGGCAAATTCAAAATCCAAAAGTTGAATTATTAAACATTCATCAATATACAAGTGTTGCATAGTCATCAAAATCTCTGATTCTTGGCAATATCACAGCGTTGTCAGATTTCAAAAAGGCTTTACAGTGAAAGCACAGCATTTGATTGTTTGAGGATAGCCCCCTCTCATATTTTATGCATTAGCATAAATCCATAACCAACGCGGGTCTCAAAAAACGCATAAAATCGCTAATATAAAATCCCTTACCTTTCGAAGAACTTCTGCTGAGGGCTTCCCAAGTGTCCAACGAAGACATCCAATGTTTCTTTTGTTAGAAAAAGTTATTTATTATGTCCATAAATCTCTGTTTGGTTGGCGCGTTATGTTCATAAAATACAGCGTCTACTCGCCCATTGAACCGTGAAGAGAACGCATTCAACCTATATCTATACACTTGTCCAAGAACAATCAAACATTATTGATAAAGTATCCTTAGGAACACTTTTATGTATATTTACTATAATATTTCAACCGGATTATAAACTGGATGATAGGAAAGGAAAAACCACAGCGCGTGCGAGCCCGTAAACGCGCGCGAGCCCGTAAACGCGCATCCTCTTCTGTTTACATCCTGTGACTAGTTTGAAATTCTTCTTATATTACCATCCAGAGCAACCTAACATCACCAAACACTGTCCAGAAACTGTTGACATCCAGTGGAAGCAATAGGTACTGCAATCTTACTCCCAGATATGGCTGTTTTCAATAGGGAGGGGTTCAAAATGAGGCAATGTGTCAAAAACACTTTTTTCCAGGACAGAAATTCCTCGGGTTTTCGCCTGCTATATCAGTTCTGTTATACTCACAGACAATATTGTAACTGTTATAGAAACTTCAGAGTGTTTCCTATCCAATAGTATCCATTATGTGCATATCCTAGTTTCTGGGCCTGAGTGGCAGGCCTTTTACTTTGGGCATGCCAGACTCTCCAAAACCGACACCTCAGCTGCCGCTCCCTAAGAAGTTTAACTAGAGCCTTACAATCTCTGGGAATTATTCAAAGCCTGATTGATAGTTTAGGTTCACAATTGAGATAGCAAAATTCTCATGACAGCATACCGCCCTAACAGATCCACAGATGATGCAATCTCTATTGCACTCCACACTGCCCTTTCTCGCTTGGACAAAAGGAACACCTATATGAGAACGCTAATCATTGACTACAGCTCAGCGTTCAACACCATAGTGCTCTCAAAGCTCATCACCAAGCTAAGGATCCTGGGACTAAATACCTCCCTCTGCAACTGGATTCTGGACTTCCTGACGGGCTGCCCCTAGGTGGTAAGGGTAGGCAACAACACATCTGCCACGCTGATCCTAAACACAGGGGCCCATCAGGGGTGCGTGCTTTGTCCCCTCCTGTACTCCCTATTCACTCATGACTGCGTGGTCAAGCATGACTCCAACACCATCATTAAGTTTGCAGACGACACAACGGTGGTAGGCCTGCTCACTGACAACGATGAGACAGCCTACAAGGAGGAGGTCAGAGACCTAGCAGTGTGGAGCCAGGACAACAACCTCTCCCTCAAAGAGACTTCCGGCACTGACAGAGATGGCCGCCTGACTTCGCGTTCTTAGGAAGCTATGCCGTATTTTTTTTCTTTCATGTATTGTTTCTTACATTGTTACCCCGGGAAATCGTAAGTTTTATTACATACAGCCGGGAGGAACTATTGGATATAAGAGCAACGTCAATGCCAACATTACAACCAGGAATACGACTTTCCCGAAGCCAAACAGATCCTCTGTTTGGTCCACCAACCAGGACAATAGACTGGATCCCAGCCGGCAACCCAAAACAACGGCGGTGCAGGAGATGGGGCAGATGGGGCGGTCTCCTGGTCCGGCTCCGTAGACGGGCACATCACTCACCGCTCCCAAGTATACTACTTGCCAATGTCCAGTCTCTTGACAACAAGGTAGACAAAATCCGAGCAAGGGTTGCCTTCCAGAGAGACATCAGAGATTGCAACGTTCTTTGCTTCACGGAAACATGGCTCACATGGGATACAGTATCAGAGTCGGTACCGCCATCTGGTTTCTTTACGCATCGCACCGACAGAAACAAACATCTGTCTGGTAAGAAGAAGGGCGGGGGTGTATGCCATATGATTAACGAGACGTGGTGTGATCATAGCAACATTCAGGAACTCAAGTCCTTTTTTTCACTTGACCTAGAGTTCCTTACAATCAAATGCCGATCGCAATATCTACCAAGAGAATTCTCTTCGATTGTAATCACAGTCGCGTATATCCCCCCTCAAGCTGACACATCGACGGCCCTGAAAGAACTTCATTGGACTCTATGTAAACTGGAAACCACATATCCTGAGGCTGCATTTATTGTAGCTAGGGATTTTAACAAGGCTAACCTGAAAACAAGGCTCCCTAAATTTTATCAGCATATCGAATGTGGGACCCGGGCTGGCAAAATCCTGGATCATTGTAATTCTAACTTCTGTGACGCATACAAAGCCATTTCCCGCCCCCTTTTGGCAAATTTGACCACGATTCCATTTTGCTGCTCCCAGCCTATAGACAGAAACTAAAACAGGAAACGTCCATGTTCAGGTCTGTTCAATGCTGGTCTGACCAATCTGATTCCACGCTTCAAGATTGCTTCAATCACGTGGACTGGGATATGTTCCGCATAGCGTCGGACAATAACATTGATGAATACGGTGATTCAGTGAGCGAGTTTATTTGCAAGTGCATCGGTGATGTTGTACCCACAGTGACTATTAAAACCTTCCCCAACCAGAAACCGTGGATTGATGGCAGCATTCGGCAAAACTGATGTGCGAACCACTGCTTTTAATCAGGGTAAGGAGACCGGAAACATGTCTGAATACAAACAGTGTAGCTTCTCCCTCTGCAAGACAATCAAACAAGCTAAGCATCAGTATAGAGACAAAGTAGGGTCGCAATTCAATGGCTCAGACACGAGGGGTATGTGGCAGGGTCTACACTCAATCACGGACTACAAAAATAAAACCAGCCCCGTCGCGGACCACGATGTCCTGCTCCCAGACAAACTAAACAACTTCTTTCCTCGCTTTGAGGACAATACAGTGCCACCTACATGGCCCGCTATCAAAACCTGCGGACTCTCCTTCACCGCAGCCAACATGAGTAAAATATTTAAATGTGTTAACCCTCGCAAGGCTGCAGGCCCTGATGGCATCCCTGGCCGCGTCCTCAGAGCATGCGCAGACCAGTTGGCTGGTGTGTTAACGGACATATTCAATCAATGCTTATCCCAGTCTGCTGTTCCCAAATGCTTCAAGAGGGCCACCATTGTTCCTGTTCCTAAGAAAGCTAAGGTAACTGAGCTAAATGACTATCGCCCCGTAGCACTCACTTCCGTCATCATGAAATGCTTTGAGAGACTAGTCAAGGATCATATCACGTCCATCCTACCTGACACCCTAGACCCACTCCAATTTGCTTACTGTCCCAATAGGTCCACAGACACACTGCACACTGCCCTAACCCATCTGGACAAGAGGAATACCGATGTAAGAATGCTGTTCATCGACTACTGCTCAGCATTTAACACCATAGTACCCTCCAAACTCGTCATTAAGCTCAAGACCCTAGGTCTAGACCCCGCCCTGTGCAACTGGGTCCTGGACTTCCTGACAGGCCACCCCCAGGTGGTGTGGGTAGGAAACAACATCTCTACCCCGCTGATCCTCAACACAGCCCTCTGCTGTACTCCCTGTTCATCCATGACTGCGTGGCCAAGCACGCCTCCAACTCAATCATCAAGTTTGCAGACAACACTACAGTGGTAGGCTTGATTACCAACAACGACGAGACGGCCTACAGGGAGGAGGTGTGGTCCCTCGGAGTGTGGTGTCAGGAAAATAACCTCTCACTCAACGTCAACAAAACTAAGTAGATGATCGTGGACTTCAGGAAACAGCAGAGGGAGCACCCCCCCATCCACATCGATGGGAAAGTAGTGGAGAAGGTGGAAAGTTTTAAGTTTTCAGCGTAAACATCACAGACAAACTGAAATGGTCCACCCACACAGACAGCGTGGTGAAGAAGGCGCAACAGCACCTCTACAACCTCAGGGGGCTGGAAAAATCCGGCTTGTCACCAAAAACACTCACAAACTTCTACAGATGCACAATCGAGAGCATCCTGTCGGGCTGTATCACCGCCTGGTACGGCAACTGCTCCGCCCACAACCGTAAGGCTCTCCAGAGGGTAGTGAGGTCCGCACAATGCATCCCCGGGGGTAAACTATCTGCCCTCCAGGACAGCTACACCACCCAATGTCACAGGAAGGCCAAAAAGATCATCAAGGACAACAACATCCCGAGCCACTGCCTGTTCACCCTGCTATCATCCAGAAGGCGAGGTCAGTACAGGTGCATCAAAGCTGGGACCGAGAGACTGAAAGACAGCTTCTATCTCAAGGCCATCAGACTGTTAAAAAGCCATCACTAACATTGAGTGGCTGCTGCCTCATTCCTTTACACTTGTGTGTATAAGGTAGTTGTGAAATTGTTAGATTACTTCTTAGATACTACTGCATGGTCGGAACTAGAAGCACAAGCATTTTGCTACACTCGCATTAACATCTGCTAACCGTGTGTATGTGACAAATAATATTTGATTTGATTTGATTTGATCAAGATAAAGGAGCTGATCGTAGTCTACAGGAAAATGAGGGCCAAACACAACCCCATTCACATCAAATCAAATCAAATTTATTCATAAAGCCCTTCTTACATCAGCTGATGTCACAGAGTGCTGTTCAGAAACCCAGCCTAAAACCCCAAACAGCAAGCAATGCTGGTGTTAAAGCCCGGTGGCTAGGAAGAACTCCCTAGAAAGGCCAAAACCTAGGAAGAAACCTAGAGAGGAACCAGGCTGTGAGGGGTGGCCAGTCCTCTTCTGGCTTTGCTGGGTGCAGATTATAACAGAACAAGATTTTTAAATGTTCATAAAACATGCAGAACAGTTGAAACTGGAGAAGCAGCACGGCCAGGTGGACTCGGGACATTAAGGAGTCATCAGGCCAGGTAGGCCTTGAGTAATGGTCTTAATGCTCAGGTCCTCTGAGAGAGAGAGAGAGAGAGAGAGAGAGAGAGAGAGAGAGAGAGAGAGAGATAATTAGAGAGAGCATACTCTGCCCCGGGGGGCAACCCGGGGAAGTGAGTTTAAAAGGTAGAGAGCTTCAAGTTCCTTGGTGTCCACATCACAAACAAAGTATCCTGACTCGTTGTATCACCACCTGATATTCTAAAAGGCTCATTAACAGCTTCTACCCCCAAGCCATAAGGCTGCTTAACAGCTAATCAAATGGCTAACAGGACTATTTTGCATTGACCCCCCCCACCCTTTTTTTTACGCTGCTGCTACTTGCTGTTTATTATCTATGCATAGTCACTTTACCCCTACCTACTGTACATATACATATTAACTAAATTACCTAAACTAACCTGTACCACCGCACATTGACTCGGTACCATTACCCCCTGTATATAGCCTCATTATTGTTATTTTATTGTGTTACTTTTTAAAAATGATTGTTTATTTAGTATTTTCTTGTAAACTCTTATTTTTCTTAGAGCTGCATTGTTGGTAAAGGGCTTGTAAGTAAGCATTTCATGGTAAGGTCTACCTACACCTGTTGTATCCGGCGCATGTGACAATTTGAGCATAGGTTGTAACATGGCTTTTTTACTGGCTTGGCTTGGCTTCCTCAGTGATTTTACCCACACACTGCTACTGATGATATATCAGATGCCTATAGGGCAGCCAAATGTGAGCTACCATTAAAAAGCACTTAGGTTTTACAAAGATCCTGGCCCTCATGCCTTATGGCTACATATAAAGACAGACAGGGTGAAAAAGTTGATGTGATTCAGAGGGAGTTCATTAAAGGTAGCTCCATTTATGTGCTTTATGGCCTTGTTTCTAATATTAGCATACAGTGTCTGTCACCACGGCTTGACTTCTCCAGTATAGAGTCTAAGGAACGATCCAACATTTTACAGTTACAGTGGGGAAAAAAAGTATTTAGTCAGCCACCAATTGTGCAAGTTCTCTCACTTAAAAAGATGAGAGAGGCCTGTAATTTTCATCATAGGTACACTTCAACTATGACAGACAAATGAGGAAAAAATCCAGAAAATCACATTGTAGGATTTTTATGAATTTATTTGCAAATTATGGTGGAAAATAAGTATTTGGTCAATAACAAAAGTTTATCTCAATACTTTGTTATATACCCTTTGTTGGCAATGACAGAGGTCAAACGTTTTCTGTAAGTCTTCACAAGGTTTTCACACACTGTTGCTGGTATTTTGGCCCATTCCTCCATGCAGATCTCCTCTAGAGCAGTGATGTTTTGGGGCTGTCGCTGGGCAACACGGACTTTCAAAGATTTTCTATGGGGTTGAGATCTGGAGACTGGCTAGGCCACTCCAGGACCTTGAAATGCTTCTACGGCCACTCCTTCGTTCGGGCGGTGTGTTTGGGATCATTGTCATGCTGAAAGACCCAGCCACGTTTCATCTTCAATGCCCTTGCTGATGGAAGGAGGTTTTCACTCAAAATCTCACGATACATGGCCCCATTCATTCTTTCCTTTACACGGATCAGTCGTCCTGGTCCCTTTGCAGAAAAACAGCCCCAAAGCATGATGTTTCCACCCCCATGCTTCACAGTAGGTATGGTGTTCTTTGGATGCAACTCAGCATTCTTTGTCCTCCAAACACAACGAGTTGAGTTTTTACCAAAAAGTTATATTTTGGTTTCATCTGACATTCTCCCAATCCTCATCTGGATCATCCAAATGCTCTCTAGCAAACTTTAGACTTGCCTGAACATGTACTGGCTTAAGCAGGGGGACACGTCTGGCACTGCAGGATTTGAGTCCCTGGCGGCGTAGTGTGTTACTGATGGTAGGCTTTGTTACTTTGGTCCCAGCTCTCTGCAGGTCATTCACTAGGTCCCCGTGTGGTTCTGGGATTTTTGCTCACCGTTCTTGTGATCATTTTGACCCCACGGGTGAGATCTTGCGTGGAGCCCCAGATCAAGGAAGATTATCAGTGGTCTTGTATGTCTTCCATTTCCTAATAATTGCTCCCACAGTTGATTTCTTCAAACTAAGCTGCTTACCTATTGCAGATTCAGTCTTCCCAACCTGGTGCAGGTCTACAATTTTGTTTCTGGTGTCCTTTGACAGCTCTTTGGTCTTGGCCATAGTGGAGTTTGGAGTGTGACTGTTTGAGGTTGTGGACAGGTGTCTTTTATACTGATAACAAGTACAAACAGGTGCCATTAATACAGGTAATGAGTGGAGGACAGAGGAGCCTCTTAAAGAAGAAGTTACAGGTCTGTGAGAGCCAGAAATCTTGCTTGTTTGTATGTGACCAAATACTTATTTTCCACCATAATTTGCAAATAAATTCATAAAAAATCCTACAATGTGATTTTCTGGATTTTTTCCCCTCATTTTGTCTGTCATAGTTGAAGTGTACCTATGATGAAAATTACAGGCCTCTCTCATCTTTTTAAGTGAGAGAACTTGCACAATTGGTGGCTGACTAAATACTTTTTTCCCCACTGTATGTGGCCCTCGGAATACTACTGTTAAGGCCAAAAACATGTGCCTTTGAAAAGCCAAATAAGTTCCAGACATGAAGATACAGGATTCACAAGTAATGCCTCAATATCTTTGGTCATGAATATGGGAGAAACAAGCATTATGTGCCAGGCTCATTTAGGAGGGAGGAGGAGTCAAGATTAATTGCCAGATGGAATCATCCTGACCCTGAGCAGTAGCATTCATGTATTATACGAGCTGTGCTTGACCACATCACAGACAGAGATCATGTCTTTAATGGGTGCTGAATACTAACGTTTTTGGTCAGGATGAGGAGGTAGTTTGTCTGAGTAACGGTCTCTTTAGTTAACATTCCACTCCTTGCCACTCCTTGTCATTGCCATGCATGGAGTAGGCCTACAGGGAGAGGATTAGCTAAAGAGACTGGTACCCAAGCTAGAAGTAGTTACCTTTGACAGATAAATACTTACTTGTGGTACTATATGACATATATTTCACCTTTCTAGCTGCAGTCAGTACATTAGATACAGTGTTTTTGGACAGGTTGATCATCCTATGTTGGTTTAAACCTACTGCCCCTGATTATCAGTCCTCTGCAGTTCTGCCAGGTGTCGGTTGGCACAAAACTCTGTCCCTGCCAAGAAAAGTCCAGTGCTACGCCTCAAAGACTCACACGCCTCCATTTCCCTGCCATCTGTGGGAACGGCTCAGTGTAACCCTCTGCCAGGGCTGGCTCTGGAGTTCCTCAGCGCCACCTTGGTGAATTACATGATCAAAAGCAAAGCTAAGGTCACAGGCACCCTCCCCCATCCTCTGTAATCATTCCCTCTGTACCATGAACCGCAGAACCACTCATGCTCTATGTCTATCATTAATGGACATGTGTTCTCCATAAGAAAAAGCTTGCCTCACAATAGCCTGCCACCGAACCTTGCTGTTGGTTGCGTGACAGTGAAAAGCTGCCCTGCATGTGGATGTGCTGGTGCAACACTGGGACTCTGTAAGCAGAACTGCAGTCTAAAGAGCAATGTAGACAGAGACTGGCAGCAGACAGCACAGAGGCCTGTGGAGAGAGTTGCTGGGCAACCGCTGGAGAAGAAGCCTCCACTCTGAGGCCCACTGGACACACACACACACACACACACACACACACACACACACACACACACACACACACACACACACACACACACACACTTTACTCACCAAAGTAAAACAAATCTGGATCATATGTTTTTATAAAATACATTGCATAAATTGGCATGTTCTCCAGTAACGGTGAGACTTTAAATTCTATATTTACTGTATGTGCAACAGAGACGCCCCGAAAGGGGAGCAGTCCGCCTTCCCAGAGACACCCTGGGATTGCTGTCCAAAGGCATTGTGTCAGAGGAGAGCTCATTAGGTCCATAGCCCTTCCAGCCCCACGGATTGGTCAACTGTCAACTTCACTGGAGCGCCTGAGAGATGATAAGGGTGAGTAATGAGGGCAAAGGGGCAGCTAGGCCCCCCCACCTCACCCCACCTCACTTCACTCCACCATGGCCACTCAGGCTGGGGCAGCTACAGTGAGGGAAAAAAAGTATTTGATCCCCTGCTGATTTTGTACGTTTGCCCACTGACAAAGAAATGATCAGTCTATAATTTGAATGGTAGGTTTATTTGAACAGTGAGAGACAGAATAACAACAAAAAAATCCAGAAAAACGCAGGTGAAAAATGTTATTAATTGATTTGCATTTTAATGAGGGAAATACGTATTTGAACCCCTCTGCAAAACTTGACTTAGTACTTGCTGGCAATCACAGAGGTCAGACATTTCTTGTAGTTGGCCACCAGGTTTGCACACATCTCAGGAGGGATTTTGTCCCACTCCTCTTTGCAGATCTTCTCCAAGTCATTAAGGTTTCGAGGCTGACGTTTGGCAACTCGAACCTTCAGCTCCCTCCACAGATTTTCTATGGGATTAAGGTCTGGAGACTGGCTAGGCTACTCCAGGACCTTAATGTGCTTCTTCTTGAGCCACTTCTTTGTTGCCTTGGCCATGTGTTTTGGGTCATTGTCATGCTGGAATACCCATCCACGACCCATTTTCAATGCCCTGGCTGAGGGAAGGAGGTTCTCACCCAAGATTTGACGGTACATGGCCCCGTCCATCGTCCCTTTGATGCGGTGAAGTTGTTCTGTCCCCTTAGCAGAAAAACACCCCCAAAGCATAATGTTTCCACCTCCATGTTTGATGGTGGGGATGGTGTTCTTGGGGTCATATGCAGCATTCGTCCTCCTCCAAACACGGTGAGTTGAGTTGATGCCAAAGAGCTCCATTTTGGTCTCATCTGACCACAACACTTTCACCCAGTTGTCCTCTGAATCATTCAGATGTTCATTGGCAAACTTCAGACGGGCATGTATATGTGCTTTCTTGAGCAGGGGGACCTTGTGGGCGCTGCAGGATTTCAGTCCTTCACGGCGTAGTGTGTTACCAATTGTTTTCTTGGTGACTATGGTCCCAGCTGCCTTGAGATCATTGACAAGATCCTCCCGTGTAGTTCTGGGCTGATTCCTCACCGTTCTCATGATCATTGCAACTCCACGAGGTGAGATCTTGCATGGAGCCCCAGGCTGAGGGAGATTGATAGTTCTTTTGTGTTTCTTCCATTTGCGAATAATCGCACCAACTGTTGTCACCTTCTCACCAAGCTGCTTGGCGATGGTCTTGTAGCCTATTCCAGCCTTGTGTAGGTCTATAATCTTGTCCCTGACATCCTTGAAGAGCTCTTTGGTCTTGGCCATGGTGGAGAGTTTGGAATCTGATTGATTGATTGCTTCTGTGGACAGGTGTCTTTTATACAGGTAACAAACTGAGATTAGGAGCACTCCCTTTAAGAGTGTGCTCCTAATCTCAGCTCATTACCTGTATAAAAGACAACTGGGAGCCAGAAATCTTTCTGATTGAGAGGGGGTCAAATACTTATTTCCCTCATTAAAATGCAAATCAAATTTTCGCTTTTTTTTTTTTTTTGATTTTTTGGTTGTTATTCTGTCTCTCACTGTTCAAATAAACCTACCATTAAAATTATAGACTGATAATTTCTTTGTCAGTGGGCAAACGTACAAAATCAGCAGGGGATCAAATACTTTTTTCCCTCACTGTAATTCCTCACACCCACCTCACCCCACCCCACCATGGATTGTCAAGCTGGGGAACAGGGGCAGAGGCCCCAAGTAAGTCACCAATCATGGTGTCCACTCTTGTAGAAGACAGTATACTTTCATCCAAACAGCTGCTACACTTTGAGCTTGTGTTCCACAGTCTCACTGTGTGCCTTACTAGATAGGATTCGGCCCCAGATAGGATTTGGCCCCACTATTTACCTGCTTCAGTACCATAAACATCATGAGAACATTACCCTCAGATGGAAACCAGTCATGCAGACAAAGGTCATGTTCACTTGTAGCCACCTCCCTCCCCTCCTCTTCCTCATCCATGTTTACCCTGACTCTCTATGCCCTCACCATTCTCTGTAGGTGCTAACCTCTGGTTGACCCCTACCGCCTGCCCTGCTGCTCCCGACCCTTTCAGTGTGATGCTCATCCCAGATGGCAGGGGTGCTGGGGAAGGGAAGAGTCTGAGCTCCACCTATGGACTCAGGGGCCAACACTTGTACTACACCACACCACAAGACATTCCAAGTCACAAACAACAGCTAATTGATGTAGCCACACCTGATATTTGACACATTAATGCATGTAATGTTAGTCTGTAATTAGAGAACATATAATACTGTGATCTATGTGCCGCATTCAAGGGGTAAAAATGCAGAGTTAGAGCAAATCCATAGCATACCGTCAGTAAAGACATTAATAAGGAGGTTTACATTACAGTCTGTGGTTGTGCCCTTTGATGGATGTGTATGGTCTATGATTTACTTCATCATCACGTTCTACTTCAGCTGCTCATATTAAAGTCAGTCATGGAGCAATTGTGTGTACTTGAGCCAATGGCATGCTGTGCTTAATGGTGTGTGTTTGTGTGTGTGTGCGTGTGCGCTGGTGTGCGTCTATCAATGCAGTTCTCCACTGTAGACAATTCTCTAAATCCCAATTCTCTAAACAGAGTCAACGCATCTTTAGCCCTATTGCCCATGCAGATTCTACCAGCTTGCCATTGAATTGGTGTGTGGCTGTGTTCTTTTAAATTATTGTCTAATAAATTAAACCAATTAATAAATTAACCAATTAACTAATTAAACTGCGTCATTTGCTTAATTCTTCTACCAATTTGATTAAATACATCCAATCAGACCAACTTAATTTGAAAGGCTTTATGCTATTCTCAAACCGGTTTAATATAGTACGTCTTTTGCACCTTTAAATCAGAATGTATCTTAGTACCTGTCCTGTGGTTCGGTGTCCAATTTATCCCACTCTCCCCATCACAGGAAGCTGGACAGAAAAACAGCCAGTGAGCCACATTTACATTAACTTAAGTGAAGTAAACAGCTTGGTGAGACGATGTCTTTGCAGATGTACATATTATATGGTTCGAAGGTGAGGGAAATCTCAGGATTAACTCTGAAAAGCGACTGTAAATCTACAGATATCAAATGTCTTCAAATCCAACTGAAAGGTATTCATCTGGCCACTTGCAGCTCACCTCTTGGCCTATGGTCAATACAGATTAAAGGCTCTATCTTAACAAACCTAACGCAATGGTAAATCTTAGTGCTGGCGGTACAGGTTCGGTGGTGTGTCTAAATATTTTTGCTATTTTCACAACCAGAATTATTGATACAGTAGATGGCGGTGGCCACGGAAGGGCTAGGTTTTTATGAATAAACAGGCTTGACCACTCACTGGGCAACCAAAACGTGCTCCATGGCTAAATATGTGGTTGCTTAAAGTTGTGTACTGTCTTTTATGTATTGCATTGTCATGAACTTCAATCCGAATGTTAGTCCGTTACAGCCTAGTTTGTTAAATAGCCTACTGAAACAACATTTCTAAATGTTTGTAGGCCTATCCTATCGTTGCTAAATATGTTGAAAATGTTGTCTTCAATATATAAATATATAGCATTCACACTGATATAGGGGCTAGGCCTACTGTAAATCCCATTATGTCTGCCATATCTGAGCAATGGACATGCCAACTGTTGTCAATAAGCAGGATTAAATTCACAATTGATAAGGTTGAAAAAGGGGGTAAATAATTGTAATCAAATTTGAGTTGAAATGAAGCAACAACTGGTTTTAAAATACAATTACAGGCATCATAATTGCTCCCTGTGGGCATATACTACATGACCAGAAGTATGTGGACACTCGTCGAACATCTCATTCCAAAATCATGGGCATTAATATGTAGTTGGTCCCCCTTTTACTATTCTTCTGGGAAGGCTTTCCACTAGTGGTGTAAAGTTTGGTGGAGGAGGAATAATGATCTGGGGCTGTTTTCATGGATTGGGCTAAACTCCTTAATTCCAGTAAAGGGAAATCTTAACACTACAGCATCCAATGACATTCTAGACGATTCTATGCGTCCAACTTTGTGGCAACAGTTTGGGGAAGCCCCTTTCCTGTTTCAGCATGACAATGCCCCCGTGCACTAAGCGAGGTCCATACATAAATGGTTTGTCGAGTTCGTGTAGAAGAATTTGACTGGCCTGCACAGATCCCTGACCTCAGCCCCATCAAACACCTTTCCAGACCTAATCGCCCAACATCAGTGCCCGACCTCACTAATACTCTTGTGGCTGAATGGAAGCAAGTCCCCGCAGCAATGTTCACCTACTCTTGCAAAGGTTTTTCTTTATTTTTACTATTTTCTACATTGTACAATAATAGTGAAGACATCAAAACTATGACATAACGCATATGGAAAAATGTAGTAACCAAAAAAGTGTTAAACAAATGAAAATATATTTTATATTATACTTTGAGATTCTTCTAAGTAGGCACCCTTTGCCTTGATGACAGCTTTTGCACACTCTTGGCATTCTATAAATCAGCTTCATGCGTTTCAATTAACAGGTGTGACTTGTTAAAAGTTAATTTGTGGAATTTATTTATTTCTTTATGCGTTTGACATAATCAGTTGTGTTGTGACAAGGTAAGGGTTGTATACAGAAGATAATACATATTACGGCAAGAACAGCTCAAATAAGTAAATTTGGAACATTTTAAGAACTTTGAAAGTTTCTTCAAGTGCAGTAGCAAAAACCATCAAGCACTATGATGAAACTGGCTCTCATGAGGACCGCCACAGAAAAGGAAAACCCAGGATTACCTCTGCTGCAGAGGATACATTCACCAGTTACCAGCCTCAAAATTGCAGCCCAAATAAATGCTTCACAGTTCAAGTGACAGACACATCTCAACATCAACTGTTCAGAGGAGACTGTGTGAATCAGGCCTTCATGGTCAAATTGCTGCAAAGAAACCACTACTAAAGGACACCAATAATAAGAAGAGGCTTGGGCCAAGAAACACAAGCAATGGACATTAGACCGGTGGAAATCTGTCCTTTGGTCTTATGAGTTTGGTTCCAAACACCTGTGATCAGATGATCTCCGCATGTGTAGTTCCCACCGTGAAGCATGGAGGAGGAGGTAGTATGGTGTGGTGTGCTTTACTGGAGACACTGTTGAAAATGTATTTATAATTCAAGAAACACGCAGAATTCTGCAGCAATACACCATCCCATCTGGTTTGCGTTTAGTGGAACTATCATTCTTTTTTCAACAGAATAATGACCCAACACACCTCCAGGCTGTGTAAGGGCTATTTGACCAAGAAGGAGAGTGATGGAGTGCTGCATCAGATGACCTGGCCTCCACAATCACCTGACCTCAACCCAGATGTTTTGGATGAGTTTTTTTAACCTTTAATTAACTAGGCAAGTCAGTTAAGAACAAATTCTTATTTTCAATGACAGCTTAGGAACAGTGGGTTAACTGCCTTGTTCAGGGGCAGAACAACAGATTTGTACCTTGTCAGCTCGGGGATTCAATCTTGCAACCATTTCAGTTACTAGTCCAACGCTCTAACCACTAGGCTACCTACAGACCACAGAGTGAAGGAAAAGCAGCCAACAAGTGCTCAGCATATGTGGGAACTGTTGGAAAAGCATTCCAGGTGAAGCTGGCTGAGAGAATGTCAAGAGTGTGCAACGCTGTCATCAAAGCAGGGTGGCTACTTTGAAGACTCTAAAATATAAAATATATTTTGATTTGTTTAAAACTTGTTAGGCAGCGGCAGCTGAGGGGTCGGTTTTGGAGAGTCTGGCGTGCCCAAAGTAAAATGCTTGCCACCCAGGCTCAGAAACTAGGATATGGACATAATTAGTACTATTGGATAGGAAACACTCTGAGGTTTCCAAAAGTGTTATCATTTTGTCTGTGAGTGTAACAGAAGTCATTTGGCAGGCAAAACCCAGAGATTTTTCCATCCGGAAATCTCATTCTTGAGGTTTATAGCTCACTTTGAGACAGTGCCTATAAAAAAGTATTTATACCAGGACCCTGAATGTAGTACCTACTGCTTCCACTGGATGTCAGCAGTGTATAGGCAAAGTTTAATGGAAATCGGAACTAATGCGTTCTATTGGGAGAAGTTTTAGCCAGGGGACCTCTTTCTCAGTTGCACATTTTTGGGCGCACATTCTTCCTGAGCGGTCCACTTTATTTGACTTATATAACGTTTAGGTGACCATCCAAGTGAAAGATGATCACTTTTATTCATAAAAGATAAGCTAAGGAAGCATTTTAATTGGTTTTTGTTTTGTTGAGGGAAAGTTTATAGGTATAGTTGAACGCGTTCTCGTCACATTGGATTTTCTGAACACAAGGTGCCAACCAAACAGAGATTTAAGAATATAATAAATTACTTTTTCTAACCAAATACCCATGGATTGTCTTTGTTGGACACTTAGGAAGCCCTCTGCAGACACTCTACAAAAGCTAAGGCACAGGTTTTCCCTGTGAAATGCATTTTCTATCGACCGAGCTGGTATGGTTATGGAAAATATGTGAGGTGCTAGCCTCAAACAATCAAATGTAGTGCTTTCGCCGTAAAGCCTTTTTGAAATCCGACAACGCTGTGATATTGCCAAGAAGCAGAGCTTTTGATGAGTATGGAACACTTGTATATTGGTGCATTTTTAATAATTCAATTTTGGAATTTTGTCTTGCATTTCACCTGGTAGTGTCGGGAGCAGCCCGCTAGCGCCCCAGTGATCCCTGAGAAGTTTAACACTTTTTTGGTTACTACATGATTCCATATGTGCTATTTCATCTTTTTTATTTTCTACAATGTAGAAAATAGTAAAAATAAAGAAAAAACCCTTGAATGTGTAGATGTGACCAAACTTTTGACTGGTACTGTATGTCTATTATGAAGAAGAAAATAGGGCAAAAAACAAAATATTTAAAGGCACTCTGTAGAACATTTAAAAAACCTTTATTCATAGGCTACTTTGCTAACACATGGCCAGGATAAAAAGACGCCCCTATGCAAAGTTGCTAAACCAACCTTGATTAACGGGAGGTCAGGCTATGCTTGATTTTTAATCAAATTACACTAAACAGGGAGAAACCATTCGTATTTTATGTTTCTAAATACGAAATTCATCACCAGCACAAAAGGCACATCTGTCCAATTTACAGTAGCTATTACAGTAAAAAAATACCATGCTATTGTTTGAGGAGAGTGCACAACATCAAAAAACGTTTATCACTGCAACTGGTTTGATACATTCACCTCTGAAGTTAAATAATGTACTTCCATTAAGTAATCTAGCTCTGATTTGTCATCCTGGGGGTCCCAGAGATAAAATGTAGCATAGTTCTGTTTGATTAAATCAATTTTCATATTCAAATTTAGGAGCTGGGTTCTAAAGTTTGAACCCTTGCTGTCTCTGGCTCCACCCTGCACGGCCATCTAGATGTGTGAAATTTAGTGTATAAGCTAATGATCCATCATGTATGACATTCCTGGGAGTGTGTAAACTTTAATTTTATATTACCATATCATTTTTATATGGTCTCTATTTTTATGTACTTACAAATGTATCAATTGACCAATTCGGTACATTTGGGCAGACTTGATAGAAAATATTGTGCAGTATTGCAACGCTTCACTGGATCAATCTGAAACTTTGTACACACACTGCAAAATCTAAATTGCACCTATACTCCTATATTATATTATGGCCTTTTTATATAAAACGCATATTTTGGGTTTGTATTATCTTTTACCAGATCTATGTGTTATATTCTCCTACATTAATTTCACATTTCCACAAACTTTCTTTCAAATAGTATCAAGAATATGCATATCCTTGATTCATTTTAGGCAACGTTTTTTAAAAGGGTCCAATCCTTAAGAGGCTAGACAAGGCCTGGTTTCCAAAAAGCATCATAAACTAAGTTCATCGCTAGAACCTTTGTAGGAGCGTCGTCAAATTAAAAAACATAGTTATTAATTTATCGTTGTACATGAAAACGCTCGTAATCTATAACCTACCTCAGACCACTCATAGAACAGATAAGTGCGTCGTTAGATACTTTTTTAAACATAGAACCACATGGTTTATATGCCTCTCTGTGACCACCGATAACTTCAGAACAAAGTTGACTAAAATGCGGTAGTTGCCAATCTCTTTGCACATGATACAAACCAGCAACATATAAAAAGATGCTTCAAATAAAAAATGAGATAACTGCATTAAAATATAAATACAGTAGGCATATTTCAATCATATTGAAATACATTTAATGTTCAATCAATTTAGTTATATTTCGCTACTTGTAGGCTACTGTCTGTATTTTGTCTCAATATACATGCATTTCATGATGTGTAGCCTAACAGGTGCGCAATGTGCCAAATCTTGATTTAGTGCATTGTTGTAGGGTAAGCATTAGAATAAAATGCCTCAATATTTGCTGCCATATCAATCAATCAAACAAATGTATTTATGAAGCCATTTTTACATCAGCAGATGTCACAAAGTGCTATACAGAAACCCAGCCTAAAACCCGGCAGCAAGCAATGCAGATGTAGACGCACAGTGGATAGGAAAAACTCCCTAAAAAGGCAGGAACCTTGGAAGAAACCTAGAGAGGAACTAGGTTCTGAGGAGTGCCAGTCCTCTTCTGGCTGTGCCGGGGTGGAGATTATAAGAGTACATTGCCATTTAAGGCCAGATTGTTCTTCAAGATGTTCTAACGTTCATAGATGACCAGCAAGTTCAAATAATAAATCAGTGGTAATAATATCTTTCTAGGAGCTGATTCGTCATCAGTATTGTGGAATAATTCTAATGTTAAGGTAAGATTTTAATGGAGAAAGCTGACCCGAGAGCATGTTACATTTTCGGCTGTTGTAGAAAAAAAACACTCCTACATCGCTATCGGGAAACCAGGCCCTGGTAAATGGCCGAATCTTGCATAAGGGGTGGAAAATGCTTGTGCTCCAGTTGTCAAATTGCAAACTAACGTGCACCTCCTTAGCACCAGCCAAAAATAGAGCCACAAGTGTTTACTTTGATAAATACAGAATAGCAGGGATTGGATGCATTGCTTTGATGAATGACAGACTGCTACAAGGGATCAGGGCAGCAAAATATGATTATTTGGATGAAGAGAGACGACAAAGTGCTCTGGTCATCCTTGTTTGTAGCTAAGCTCTCTTTAGCCTGGTAAAACCCATTATGTTAAGTCCAAGATCTCCTCTACAAATAAAACAACAAGTTAAGTAGTAAAGAAGCTTCAATTAGATAAAGAAGCCGAGATACCGCTGGACAGGTTTGAAGAGGTAAGTGTGCTATACAGAGAAACAATCAAGAGCTTAAAGGGAAATTTTCCCGCTGCTCTTTCACTGTACATGTCCATTAATATGTTATTAACATGTAATATGTGTCATAAAAATTTAGAATTTAGAATCCTCTCTACACTCAAATACAAGCATTTCTGCATCTCACTGGAAAAGGGCCATCTACATTTCCTGGTTGTAAGCGAACCACAATATCCAGCATTCATAGCAATTTCAGGGTGTGGTACCACCGCTGTCGAAGTCGATCTATTTGAGAATGGATGTCAACAGGTAGCTAACGTTACTCAATGGACCTGCCACTTGTTCATAGAACATCAGCTTGCGAATAACTACTCATTTTTATTTTTGTGTCGACAACAACTGCAAAGTTTAATTATGGTGTGGTGCCAGTACCTGGATGTACAAACTACAAGAAAGCACAGGCTGCTGGGGTAAAGATTTAATCAGTTACCTTACTAAGACGTCGGGCAGAGGTAACACAATTAACTTAGCTAGCACATTTCTTTTAAACAAACTATAGTTTTGGCAAGTCAGTTAGGACATCTACTTTGTGCATGACACAAGTAATTTTTCCAACAATTGTTAACAGACAGATTATTTCACTTATAATTCACTGTATCACAATTCAGGTGGGTCAGAAGTTTACATACACTAAGGTGACTGTGCCTTTAAACAGCTTGGAAAATTCCAGAAAATGATGTCATGGCTTTAGAAGCTTCTGGTAGGCTAATTGACATCATTTGAGTCAATTGGAGTTGTACCTGTGTATGTATTTCAAGGCCTACATTCAAACTCAGTGACTCTTTGTTTGACATCATGGGGAAATCAAAAGAAATCAGCCAAAACCTCAGAAAAAAAATTGTAGACCTCCACAAGTCTGGTTCATCCTTGGGAGTAATTTTCAAATGCCTGAAGGTACCACGTTCATCTGTACAAACAATAGTATGCAAGTATAAACACCATGGGACCACGCAGCCGTCATACTGCTCAGGAAGGAGAAGTTCTGTCTCCCAAAGATGAACGCACTTTGGTGCGAAAAGTGCAAATCAACCCCAGAACAACAGCAAAGGACCTTGTGAAGATGCTGTAGGAAACAGGTACAAAAGTATCTATATCCACAGTAAAACGAGTCATATATCGACATAACCTGAAAGGCCGCTCAGCAAGGAAGAAGCCACTGCTCCAAAACCACCATAAAAAGCCAGACTACGGTTTGTAACTGCACATGGGGACAAAGATCGTACTTTTGGAGAAATGTCCTCTGGTTTGATGAAACAAAAATGGAACTGTTTTGCCATAATGACCATCGTTATGTTTGGAAGAAAAAGGGGGAGGCTTGTAAGCCGAAGAACACCATCCCAACCGTGAAGCACGGGGGTGGCAGCATCATGTTGTGGGGGTGCTTTGCTGCAGGAGGGACTGGTGCACTTCACACAATAGATGGCATTATGAGGAAGGAAAATTATGTGGACATATTGAAGCAACATCTCAAGACATCAGTCAGGAAGTTAAAGCTTGGTCTTCCAAATGGACAATGACCACGAGAATACTTCCAAAGTTGTGGCAAAATGGCTGACTGTTACTTTTGGGACACATTATTCCATTTCTGTTAGTCACATGTCTGTGGAACTTGTTCATACAAATATTTACACATGTTATGTTTGCTGAAAATAAACGCAGTTGACAGTGAGAGGACGTTTATTTTTTTGCTGAGTTTAGGTCTATGGCAAGGCTGCCTAACCCTCTTCCTGGAGATCTACCGTCCTTTGAGTTTTCCGTCCAACCCTAATCTAACACACCTGGTTCTACTTATTAGCTGCTCAACAAGACCTTAATTAGCTGAATCAGAGAAATGCTAAATTATGGTTGACCTGAAAACCTACATGTCACGATCTTCTGTAGGGACAGACCAAGACGCAGCGATGCTTCCAGTATACATTTTAATCACGGACGTAAACTGGGAAAATATACAACAAAACAAACGAAGATCGTAACGAAGACCATAACTGAAAAAAAACAAAATCCAACTATGAACTTACAATCACCCACAAAACCTAAATGAAAACCCCAAACATATATATGGTTCCCAATTAGAGACAACGACACACAGCTGCCTCTAATTGGGAACCATTACCGGACTGGGGACCCTCTCTGGCGGCCCCGGGCTGGGGACCCTCACTGGCGGCCCCGGGCTGGGGACCCTCATTGGCGGCCTCGGGCTGGGGACCCTCACTGGCGGCGCCGGGCTGGGGACCCTCACTGGCGGCGCCGGGCTGGGGACCCACACTGGCGGCCCTGGGCTGGGGACCCTCACTGGCGGCTCAGGACTGGGGACCCTCACTGGCGCTCTGGTGCGGGGAGCGGGAACCGGCCGTACTGGGCTCGTGACGCGCACTCTCGTGCGGGAGCGGAACCGGCCGCATTGGGCTCGTGACGCGCACTCTGGTGCGGGAGCGGAACGGCCGTACTGGGCTCGTGACGCGCACTCTGGTGCGGGAGCGGAACCGGCCGTACTGGGCTCGTGACTCGCACTCTGGTGCGGGAGCGGAACCGGCCGTACTGGGCTCGTGACGCGCACTCTGGTGCGGGAGCGGAACCGGCCGTACTGGGCTCGTGACGCGCACTCTGGTGCGGGAGCAGGAACCGGCCGTAATGGGCTCGTGGACGCGCACTCTGGTGCGGGGAGCAGGAACCGGCCGTACTGGGCTCGTAACGCGCACTCTGGTGCGGGGAGCGGGAACAGGACGTGCTAAGTCCACGCCGGGCACAGGAATCCTGGAGCGTGGAACAGGGGCAGGACGTGCTGAGTCCACGTCGGGCACAGGAATCCTGGAGCGTGGAACAGGGGCAGGACGTGCTGAGTCCACGCTGGGCACAGGAATCCTGGAGCTTGGAACAGGGATCCTGGAGCGTGGAGCAGGGACAGGACGTACTGGGCTGTGGATGCGAACCGGAGATTCTGCCCGTAGGACCGGTGCAGGATATCTTGGTCCCAGGAGACGCACTGGAGACCTGGCGCGCAGAGCTGGCACCACTCTTCCAGGTAGCACACTAACCTTGGCCTGACAGACGAGTGGCGCTGGGATCTCCTACACCAAAACCAAAACAAAAACACGCCAGCCTGTCTTTTCAGGCCTGGACGTGACACTACAGGACAGTAGATCTCCAGGAAGAGGGTTGGGCAGCCCTGGTCTATGGCAATGTATCTTAACTTGCTACTTCATGGTTAATTGTTTAATTGTTTAATTGTAGAATATATGTAGGCCTACTTCAAGCTCAATTCCTGCCTGCCATTAGGCTACAATGATTTTTTGAGCAATTACGAAAAACCATTGTCATCATATCCTATTTTTAGGTCACGTTAATATTTTCCATAGTGAATGAGAGAACTTTGACTTTGGCTTTATTTATTCTTGATCCCAGTTTACACAAGAAATGCAGAATTTACATAGTCAAACATTGTATACAAAATAGCATGAGAAAACACTCAGAATTCACAACAGATGGCAAACATATACTACAAACACTTTCATGCAAAATAGGCTACAGAACATTTATTCTCAGTGGGAAAACTGTATTGTATAAAAAATATTACTTTGAATAGCCATGCATCCTTTCAGAGCTATAGCGAGCTCTTTAGCCTATATTCTGTAATAATTTTCACCACAGGACAGCTCCTGTAATGACACAGTTTAAGTTTAACCTTCCAAATCACTTTATACACAGAAGATCTCCACTAAACATAGAATCAAGATGTTTATCAGTCTCTCTGTGACCACCGATAACTTTACAACAAAGTTGACTACAATTACAAAGTTGCCAATGTTTTGCAATTGTTACAGACATGCAGGGGATAAAAAATATCATTCAAATGAAAACTGAGATTACTGCATTGAAAGATAAAAAGAGTTTAGGCTACATACTGTGGGCCTATATATTTAAATCATATTAAAATCTATTTAATGTTAAGTCAATTGGGTTCTATTTTGCTAATTGTAGACTACTTTGGAGGCTAATTTTATGGAGAGCAGCGCTGACTTTCTTTCAATCCTATCAGTATTGACACATTCCATGGAATTCATGCCGCGTTCAAAACAACTGGGAACTCTGAAAAAAAACTATGTCAAATCATGATGTCAGTGATCTTCATGTCGGAAAATCTGAGTTCTAGAAAATGCCTAAGTTTCCGACATGGAATTCTGAGTTGGATAACCTTTAAAAACAATTTTCCCCGTTGGAGCTCGTTTTTTTCCCTGAGTTCCCAATTGTCTTAAATGCAATGAAGTCGGAAGTCAGAGAGTTCCCAGTTGTTTTGAACGCGGCATCTTGCCCCATACACGTCATGATGTATTTCATTACGCCGTACGTCATCTTCACCAGAGAGGAAGAAGAGAAACAAGAGCGATAACTGGGCCCAAAATCTGTCCAGAAGGTGGCTTTTTTTTGTGCTCAACACAGGGGTGCAACTTTGGTTTAAGAATTGGGGTCGACATACATTATTATAATTTTTTTATTTTATCAAGTCGGATAAACAGCCTACCCGACCGCTCAGAAGCGTCCGCATGGTCCTACAGCACACCTTTACCTTGTTTTGTATGACATTCCAATAATAAAACTGTTAGGGACAAAAGTGCAATTTCAGTGGAAGTTGGGCCCCTGGCTCTCCAATCCAGGAGTTTCTGTATGGAGTGAGACAGTGTCGAATTTGGTTATGATTTTTTTTCATGGCTTATTTGCTACGTGTGCCTTTTTTGATTGAATAGAAGTTTCATAATGAGTAGGTTGTTACGAGTGTACTGATATAAGTACGACAAGTGACATCCCGGCAAATTTAAGAAAAAACACTTAATATTAAAGTTTGCCCTGTCATCACTAGTTACCACAGCCGTCATAAACCCTGCTTATCCCTACAATTTATTTTCTTAAAATGTGATTTTAAACCTAACCCTAAATTTAACCGCATTGCTAACCTTATGCCTAACCTTAACCTTTAATTAAAACCAAAAAGCTAATTTTTGTTTTCATAGCTTTTTCAATATAGACAATTTTGACTTTGTGGCTGTGGTAGCTAGTGCCTGTTATTCACAAGTGTATCTGCCCTCTCATTGGATAGAATGGTCCCACTTGTTCTTGCATCCTCCCGACTGCCTTCCATTTTTGAAGAAATTTATTTTTATTATTAGAGCGTCAACTAGAGTATCTGGTCAATATAATGGATAATCTGTTTTCCTAGAGTGTTGCCCAGCTACTGAAAGGACAAGTGTAGTGTTTGTAACACAAGATGGAGGAAAGCTTTTTGCTCGTCAGAGAAATATTACAAAAGATGACCTTTTCATTCAAGATAGGATAAATAAAGATATTTTTTTCAGGTGATAATAAAACATGTTTTGTTTAGTTACTTTTTCCTCTACTTGTTTCTCTAACTTTATAGCAAGTCAAGCTAGCTACTGTATCTGGCTAAAATCTAGGCTAGGTTGAAAATACCACTGTAGCTAGCGACCTCCACCGAGTAATTATCATAAAAAACAAATGTCATTACCATCACAATTAACTTGTTAGGGAGTGGCAGCTTAGGGGTCGGTTTTGGAGAGCCTGGCGTGCCCAAAGTAAAATGCCTCCCATTCAGGCCCAGAAAGTGGGATATGCACATATTTAGTACCATTGGATAGGAAACACTCTGGATTTTCCAACAGTGTTAACCATTTGTCTGTGAGTGAAACAGAACGCATATGGCAGGCGAAACCCCGAGGAATCTCTGTCCTGGAAAAAGTGATTTTGACACATTGCTCATTTGGAACCCCTTCCTCATGAAAATGACCATATAAGGGCATATGAATGCAGTACCCATCGCTTCCTTTAGATGTCAACAGTCTCGAGACAGTGTACATTTTCAATTTGGATGAATTAGACCAGAGAAGAGCAGCAAACCAGGAAGTGTACTTTTTATGTCAACAGTACCCAGTGCGCGTTCCCGACAAGGCGCGCAGTGTCTTTTTTACCGTCTTTATTGATCAGTTTATATTCCGGTTGATTTCTAATAGTAAATATACGTAAAAGTGTTCCTAAGGATACATTTAAAACTATGTTTGATTGTTCTTGGACAAGTTTATAGGTATAAGATGAACGAGTTTGCGTCACGTTTCAATGGATGAGTGGAAGCTGTCGTTTCTGATTGTAACGCGAACCAAATGGAGATTTATGGATAAAATACATTACTTTTTCTAACAAAAGAACCATGGATTGTCTTCGTTGGACACTTAGGATGACCTCAGCAGAAGTTCTTCAACAGGTAATTGATTTGTTTTCGATGTGAAATGTGTTATGTGTGTGCCATGATGGATAATCGATTCATGGCTATGGGAAAAATATGTGAGGTGCTACCCTCAAACAATCAAATGTGCTGCTTTCGCCGTAAAGCCTTTTTGAAATCTGACAACGCTGTGATATTGCCAAGAAACAGAGCTTTTGATGAGTATGGAACACTTGTATATTGGTGGATGTTTAATAATTCAACTTTTGGATTTTGAATTTGGCGCCTTACATTTCACCTGGTAGTGTCGGGATTGGGGCGCTAGCGCCCCAGCAATCCCTGAGAGGTTTTAATTTAAATGGGAGGCAAATCATATAATTTAATTGGTTTAACAGCCAATGTGTATTATTTAACATTACTATTAAAATAGTACTCATTTGGTGGACTGAAGATAATGTATAGTTTGTAAAATGTATAAGTATGCGGTGTCCGTCTCACAACGGAGCCTTCAACTGCAAGGGGGTGTTGCGATTCCACTCCATTGTGGACGTCCCCATTAAAATGCATGACATGCTGCGCAACCTAATGGAGTGCTTATGGATAATGTGAACGAGGCTTCGGGCTTCCCGAAACACCACGCAGAGAGAACTTTGCTGAGTGCGTCGTTGAGGCATGTGTCGATACTGGTAGAATTGAAAGAAAGACAGCACTGCTCTCGGATCGGCATACTCCCTTTCAAATCTTACCTTAACATTAGAATTATCACACAATACTGACAATGGATCAGCTCCTATGAGATTTCACCTATGACAACAAATATTGAGGCAGCTTTTTCTAATGCTTACAGATAATGCACTAAATCAAGATTTGGCACATAATTGCATACACATAATGAAACATATTGAGGCTAAAATTACAGACTTAGCTTACAAATAGATAAATAATCAAACTCAATTGAATGAACAAGAAAATTATTTCAGTATCA
Organism: Brachymystax lenok tsinlingensis; assembly: GCA_030435695.1. NCBI lineage: Eukaryota > Metazoa > Chordata > Actinopteri > Salmoniformes > Salmonidae > Brachymystax > Brachymystax lenok. The sequence goes on from CM059795.1 coordinate 22,531,486, forward strand.
TTTAAATAAATGCATGTAGCCTATACAGTATTTATATTTTAATACGATCATCTCGGTCCTCATTTGAAGCATCTTATATCCTTTGCTTGTTTGTAACAATCGCAAAGACAATGGCAACTTTGTATTTGTAGTCACATTCATTCTGAACATATCGGCAGTCACAGAAAGAGAGATTAACAGTTTGATTTTGTGTTTAGCGAGATTGGGGTAAAAAGTGATGAGTAATGGTCGTTAAATAACAAACCTTTTCAAGTGCAACTTTAGTAACGATGGTTATTAGAAACAGCTCTGAGATTTAACGATGCTCCTTGAAGGTTCTAACGATTAACTCAGCCTTAAGATGCTTTTGGGAAACCGGGCCCAGATCTGTAAGGGAAACATGAGCTAATTTATCACATTAAGGCATTATCTCTCAATGGGCCTCCCACATGGACTTGTAATCTTGTGATTTAGCTACCTGACCTGCCTGTTAACGTATCTTTCTCAAAATTAAAACCCTGACCTGGCTGCTAAAGTATCTTTCTTAAAGGTTAAACGGCAAGTAACCAAAAGTTCGCTGGTTTGAATACCCGAGCCGACAAGCTGAAAAATCTGTCGATGTGCACTTGAGCATAGCATTTAACCCTAATTTGCTCCAGGGGTGCCATACTACTATGGCTGACCCTGTAAAAAAAACACATTTCACTGCACCTATCCTTTTTATTTAACTAGGCAAGTCAGTTAAGAACAAATTCTTATTTACAATGACAGCCTAGGAACAGTGGGTTAACTGCCTTGTTCAGGGGCAGAACGACAAATTATTAACTTGTCAGCTTAGGGATTCGATCTACCAACCTTTCGGTTACTGGCCTAACACTCTAACCACTAGGCTACCTGCCACCCCAAAATATCTGGTGTATGTGACAATAAAACATATACATATATTTGCATATCTTAAAACCCTGACCTGGCTGTTAATGTTTCTTTCTCAAAGGTAAAACCTCCCTTAAAGCTTTTTAGGGGCACATACTGATATCACACTCACCCCAGACTTTAACTGGGGAGCTACACTGGGGTGTCAAGAATACAGTAGGTTTTTAGCTGCTACACTGGATGTGTCACGTTTTCCACGTGAGCAGAGCGCGAGCCACTGTGTCCAGTGTTGTCGGGTGCGTTGAATTCTTGAAAATAGAACAAGAGGGTCATTTTTACAGAGCAAGCCTCTTGCGTAGCCACGCCGCTTAATGAATGGGAATCTCTCGCACTCTGGAAAAGTTACGCGTCCAATGTAGTAGGCCTGTTAGCTGAGATGGTTACTGTAAAACAGGTGACTTGTTCCGGGAAAATGCAAACAGCTTTTTCCTAGTGCCTAAGCGTCTTTAAGTGTCATTGGGTCTCTGAAAAGCCAGTGCTATATAAAACCCAAGTGGTATTATTCTGAAGGCTTACCTGGCTGCCGTGACACACAGTCAAGCAGTAAGCATCTCTGAGCTGTGATACGATAGATTTAGGGTCTCAGCTCTGGATAAAACTGGGTGATCCACAGATTAGCCCAAGAGGCTTGTCCCCAGATGACTCTGTCTGACTTAGCAACCCACCACACAGATGCATGCCAAAATGGTCAGCTGAAATTGTCACCCTTTAACCCTTTAATTTACACATTTAATTTAATGAAAAGAAAAACGTGAGGCTGGTATATTGGTGGTATATTCAAGCCTCAACACCTACTGTGCAGAGAAAGCCAAAAGGCCACTTCTGCGCAGCTCTAAGGCCTTTGTAGCCTCCCTCCAGTTCCTAACAGACAGATTAGCTCTGTCAGGGCCAGAGATAAGGGAGAATCGAAAAGATGGATGAAAGCATGCCACAAACTAGCACGATACATACAGTAGGAATGAAGAGAGCCAGACAAACACTTATATCAGCAGGCCTTGGCCACAGACAGTCTGTGTTGCTGAACCCTAGTCAGACTGGCACAGGGCTCTGTTGTTCCCCTCTGTACAGCACTGACTACTGGACACTTCCAGCCCTCAGATTCACTGAAGAGGGATCCATACAAACATCCTCAGATTGAAATCACACAGGCAGGAAGGGCGTTGCTGTGCTACAGGGGGGTCTGCTAGAGCTGAACGCAGACAGTGAGTAGCCAACACCTCCCCTTCCTTCCCCTAACCCTGTTTCAAATAGCCAATGGATCTGATAAAGCAGTTTATTTTGGCCTTGTGTATGTGAGGCGGTAGAGAAAGTAAGTGTAGCCGATCCAATGCCATCCAGGTTTAAATCAGCATGGGGAGCTCTGCCTTACCGTAAATACAGGTTCTTAGATCTGGTGGAAGTTCACACTGTTCACCCAGGGAAGAGGCTGAGACCGGAATAATGTTATAAAATATGGACCAATGTCTCTTTAAAAAAGGTACCAAATAATTTTTAAATGAAAAACAAATGAACATAACAAAATATACAATAGCGGTAAGTCCTTGGCTTGTTGGCGCTCCCACAGTAGTATGGCCCGTAGTGCAGATTAGCAGTAGTGCACTTGAGGAATGGGCCATGGCGATAGTTCAGAGTTCTAGGGGAGTTGCATCAAGGCCACCCACAACATCCACATAAGAACTGCAAGACAAAGAAAACTGGTGACAGTATGATGTCTGAATCCTGGATAACTCAGTCAATGTTAAATTGTCAGGAAAATTAGTGAAACAACATCCCAAAGGAAATAAACAATTTAAAGTAGCCTACTTGTAGCTGCTGGAAGAATTACTGGTGTGCTCATTTGGTGTGTGTTTTGTGTGTGTGTGATATTGTGAGTGCATTTGGTGTGTGTTTTGTGTGTGTGCGTATTGTGTGTGTGCACTTGTTGTGTGAGTGTTGTGTGCATGCATATTGTGGGTGTGCGTATTATGTGTGCATTTGGTGTGTGTGTTGACTAGTGGAGCAAGCGAGCACTGGAGCGAGTGTGGGTTTTAGATGTAGTTATTGCTACCAATCTAACAGAACCAGTGACAAAGCAAAAGAAGTAGACAAATAGAAGCAGATGGAAGGAAGCAGATGGCAGCCACGTATACTCCACAAGGCGCAACACCACACAAATTTGGAGTTCGACAGTGCCTGTCGACTCCTGTGCATCTGCTGAGCTTGTCCAAACCTTGAGTGTGTGTTGAAGTTTGGAGGAGAACATAATTGAAGAAGATGAAGCCAAGGATTGCTGTAGCTAGCTGGCTGTTGTGGTAACGTGTGGTTTCGGTATGACGGTGCCTGAGTGTGGAGCTGGAGCACTGGCTGGTTGTGAGTGTGGGAGCAGAGAGAGAGAAAGGTGCATCTATCCCTCATTATAAGAGGAGCCAAGCAGGTGTGCCTGTTCACACTGCATTTTTAACTCAAATACTTCTAGTAAGTTGTACTCAAAGTCAATAAAAAGTCATTATTACTTAAAATGTTTATGTGTTACTGACTCAAAACGAAATAAGAAATCACAAACAAACAAACATTTCAAATCTGTGTTTTTGCATGTACATTGAGTAATTGATTGATTAAAAGGTATGCTACACAAAGACAAATAAATGTTCTCTAAACCAGTCCAATCATTGAATTTCTGCACCCGTTACTGAAATAGTTGTTCCAGTTTAAATGGATTAGGCAATTTCTTCCCACTGTTCTCAACCCTGGCAGTCATTATGAATGCAAGTTGAATACACATGTATACACATTTTAACTGTTGGATAACCTAATGCTGGCTAGATTCCAATAGGAGTTACACATAATTTTTTTTTGCAAGCCAGCATAATGTGATTTATGGTTAGGGTTGCAAAATTCTGGTAAATTTTCAAGGATTTCCCGAAATCCTGGTTGAAAGATTACTGGTGAAACATTTGGGAAATGTTTTGGAATTTTGCAACCCTACTTGCAGGCCTGATGTGGCCTGTAAACGGTGAGTTTCAGCCCACTGCATAAGGCCTTATGATACTGTATGTATAATGGTTAAATTATAATGATAAGATTTGCCTAGGAACTCACTTGGTGAGGGGCACAGTACTGAAAATTAACAGATTCAACAACCGTGTCTCTGTTACTAACAAATATATTCATGGGTGGTAACTCTACAATTCAATCGTAAAAGCAAGGCACACTAGGAAATTATTGGAGGTGTGGATTAACGGGAGCGTTAAATTTAAGTATACCTTACAAAACAAAACTGCATTTGTATTACTCATATGCATGTAGTACTGCCCACTTCAGCTATTTCATTTTTTTCACTATTTAATTTTTTGGTAATTGGTTTCCTCAAAATGTTTGAGTAGCCAGAACTTATCTGGTTTTACAGTGCAGGTAATCAGAGGCAACCTAACATGATTTGGGCTCACACACAAAGGGACGGGTTAATGAGATTGACACATTGTATACACACACACACACACACACACACTTAAAGTTGGCAGTTCCTGGCAACAGCCATGACAACAGTAAAGTACTTAGTTCTGGTAGAGGGCAGGTAACTCTCCGAAAGTGTTACGTTCAGAGCGCTTGTGGGGCACAACACAATCTATCCAGAATCCTCATACAGGGGGGTCTGGTCCAGTCTCAGCCTCTACTAGTGGTCCTGGGGCATCTGTGGGTGCACCTTGAGCAGGAATAAGACACGGTTTAAGAGCACTTCTATGCATTTATCTTGCTGTGATGGTCGTCCCTGGTGGCAGGAGCTCTGGGGAAGGGAAGAGACTGAGCTCCACTTCTGGACTCAGGGGCCAACATTTACTTGTACTCACAGGAGGTTGGTGGCACCTTAATTGGGGAGGATGGGCTTGGAGTAACGGCTGGAACGGAGTCAGTGCAATGGTATCAAATGCATCAAACACATGGTTTGATGCCATTCCAATTGCTCCATTCCAGTCATTAGTATGAGCCGTCCTCCCCTCAGCAGCCACCACTACTTATACTCCACACCACGAGACATTCCAAGTCACAAACAACAGCTAATTGATGTAGCCAGACCTGATATTTGACAAATGAATGCATGTACTATTAGTCTGTAATTAGAGAACATATAATACTGTGATCTAGGTGCAGCATTCAAGGGGTAAAAATGCAGAGTTAGAGCAAATCCATAGCATACCATCAGTAAAGACATTAATAAGGAGGTTTACATTACAGTCTGTGGTTGTGCCCTTTGATGGATGTGTATGGTCTATGATTTACTTCATCATCACATTCTACTTCAGCTGCTCATATTAAAGTCAGTCATGGAGCAATTGTGTGTACTTGAGCTAACGGCATGCTGTGCTTAATGGTGTGTCCAGCTTCTTAACCTGCGGGATTGTCTGAGACCAGCCACCCAAACAGCTGATGAAACTATGGGCTTGCACAACCGAAGAATATGGATCGATGTGTACGACAGTGTTCCAGTTCCCGCCAATATCCAGCAACTTCGCACAGCCATTGAAGAGGAATGGGACAACATTCCACAATCAACAGCCTGATCAACCTATGCATAGGAGAGGTGTTGTGCTGCATGAGGCAAATGATGGTCACACCAGATACTGACTGGTTTTCTGATCCACGCCCCTACCTTTTTTTAAAGGTATCTGTGACCAACTGTATTCCCAGTCATGTGAAATCCATAGATTAGGGCCTAATGAATTTATATCAATTGACTGATTTCCTTATATGAACTGTAACTCACTAAAGTCGTTGAAACTGTTGCATGTTGCGATTCTATTTTTGTTCAGTATAGATCAAACCAGGTTAATTTAAAATGTCATTGTGTCCTTTACATCAGATCTTAGTGGCTGTCCTGTGATAGGTGGCCAACTTATCCCAGTCTTCCCATCACGACAGGAACCTTGTCAGGAAGACAGCTAGTGAGCCACATTAACAAAAACTTTAAGTGAAGTATACAGCTTGGTGGGATGAGGTCTTTGCAGGTGTATATATAGAGTGGAGGGGGGTTGGGGGATCTCAGGATTACCTAAGAAAAGCGACTGTAAATCTGCAGATAACAAATGTCTTCAAATCCACCAGAGAGGTACTCATCTGACCACTTGCAACTCACCTCTCAGCCTATGGTCAATACAGATAAAGTGTTTACTTTGAGAGATACAGATTAGCAGGGATCGGAGGCATTGCCTTGCTGATTGACAGACTGCTACAGGGGATCAGGACTGCAAAAGATACTTATTTGGATTGAGACAACAAACAGCTGCAGTCATCCTTGTTTGTAGCTAAGCTCTCTTTAGTCTGACAAAGCCCATTATGTTAAGCCCAAGATCTCCTCTGCAAATAAAACAAAAAAGTAGTAAAGAAGCTTCAATTAGATAACGAACGATAACGAGTTACCGCTGGACAGGTTTGGAGGGCAAGAACCTTCATTACGGAAAAACAGTGTGCAATACAGAGAAACAATCAAGAGCCTTGGGTCGTTTATGTTCTTCCATGAGCAGACTGGATGTTACATACTGAGTGTACAAAACATTAAGGACACGTGCTCTTTCCATGACAGACTGACCAGGTGAATACAGGTGGATTTTTAAGCCTTGAGACAATTGATACATGGGTTGTATATTTGTGCCATTCAGAGGGTAAATGGACAAGACAAAATATTTAAGTGCCTTTGAACAGTGTATGGTAGTAGGTGCCAGGCCAAATACTCCATATAAACATGAATCGATTCATAATTGGGATAGAAACATAAAGCCCTTTACTTGCATAGTCCATCACAATCATTTCACAAATGAAAAATATACTCTAGCTGTACACTGTTTAAATATAATTAATCACAGTTGCAGCCGACAGTATTTTTAAGTTACAACACGTTTCTGGAGGCCATTACACACAGGTGTTTGGAGCATGCAAGATAGCTAATTAGCACAGGTGGTCGGCTCTGTCTTCCGTCTGTCTTCCAGAAACACACGCTGTGACATGGATATATGGCCATGTGGTAACACTAACCCTAACCCTATAAAGATGTAATGTAACCTTAGGTTTTTTGAAAATGTATTCTCACTGATATGAAAGATATGTTCCTTATTTTTCCAAAATCATACCGCAAGCGATGCGTGTTCACGTTCAGACCGAGCGTCGGGGCTCTTTACAAAAGTCTCCCGGGAAGAAGATATCTTCATCAATAAAGGTAGTTAGTGTCTATGAATGGATTAGTTTAGATAGTGACTGTAAAACAGCTGACCTATTCCAAGAATATACAAAGAGCTTTGTTTGAGTTCCTAAGCATCTTTAAGTGTCATGGGGTCTCTAACTAGTGCTATATAAAACCCATGCAGTATTATTCTGAAGGCTTACCTGGCTGCCGTGACACACAGTCAAGCAGTAAGCATCTCTGAGCTGTGATACAATGATAGATTTAGTGTCTCAGCTCTGGATCAACAGACTCTTATCAACTGGGTGATCCACTGCTTAGCCCAAGAGGCTTGACTCCAGCTGGCCGTCTGAATTACCATGCCACCACCAGATGCACACCAAAATGGTCAGCTGAAATTGTCACCCTTTAATTCACACATCGCCATCTTGCGGAGTCACACTTTTTAATTGAAAATAAAACAGGATTTGTTAAAACTAATGATATGTCACCATGGTGGTGTATTCAAGCCTCAAAACTTACTACAGAGATAGTGGTGGAAAAAGTACCAATTGTCATACTTGAGTAAAAGTAAAGATAACTAAATAGAAAATTACTCAAGACAAAGTGAAAGTCAACCAGGAAAATACTACTTGGGCAAAAATCTAAAATGATTTAGTTTCAAATATATTTACAGTTGAAGACAGAAGTTCACATACACTTAGGTTGGAGTCATTAAAACTCGTTTTTCAACCACTCCACAAATTTCTTGTTAACAAAATATAGTTTTGGCAAGTTGGTTAGGACATCTACTTTGTGCATGACACAAGTCATTTTTCCAACAATTGTTTACAGACAGATTATTTCACTTATAAATCACTGTATCACAATTCCAGTGGGTCAGAAGTTTACAAACACTAAGTTGACCGTGCCTTTAAACAGCATGGAAAATTCCAGAAATTGATGACATGGCTTTAGAAGCTTCTGATAGGCTAATTGACATAATTTGAGTCAATTGGAGGTGTACCTGTGGATGTATTTCAAGGCCGACCTTCAAACTCAGTGCCTCCTTGCTTGACATCATGCGAAAATCAAAAGAAATCAGCCAAATTGCAGACCTCCACAAGTCTGGTTTGTCCTTGGGAGCAATTTCCAAATGCCTGAAGGCACCACGTTCATCTGTACAAACAATAGTACGCAAGTATAAACATCATGGGACCACGCAGCCGTCATACCGCTCAAGAAGGAGACGCGTTCTGTCTCCTAGAGATTAACGTACTTTGGTGCGAAAAGTGCAAATCAATCCCAGAACAACAGCAAAGGACCTTGTGAAGATGCTGGAGGAAACAGGTACAAAAGTATCTATATCCACAGTAAAACGAGTCCTATATCAACATAACCTGAAAGGCCGCTCAGCAAGGAAGAAGCCACTGCTCCAAAACCACCATAAAAAAAAGACTACGGTTTGCAACTGCACATGGGGACGAAGATCGTACTTTTTGGAGAAATGTCCCCTGGTCTGATGAAACAAAAATATAACTGTTTGGCCATAATGACCATCGTTATGTTTGGAAGAAAAAGGGGGAGGATTGCAAGCCGAAGAACACCATCCCAACTGTGAAGCACGGGGCTGGCAGCATCATGTTGTGGGGGTGCTTTGCTGTAGGAGGGACTGGTGCACTTCACAAAATAGATGAAATCATGAGGATGGAAAATGATGTGGATATATTGAAGCAACATCTCAAGACATCAGTCAGGAAGTTAAAGCTCGGTCGCAAATGGGTCTTCCAAATGGACAATGACCCCAAGCATACTTCCAAAGTTGTGGCAAAATGGCTTAAGAACAACAAAGTCAAGGTATTGGAGTGGCCATCACAAAGCCCTGAACTCAATCCTATAGAAAATGTGTGGGCAGAACTGAAAAAGCGTGTGCGAGCAAGGAGGCCTACAAAGCTGACTCAGTTACACCAGCTCTGTCAGGAGGAATGGGCCAAAATGTACCCAACTTATTGTGGGAAGCTTGTGGAAGGCTATCCGAAACGTTAAACAATTTAAAGGTCATGCTACCAAATGCTAATTGAGTGTATGTAAACTTCTGACCCACTGGGAATGTGATGAAAGAAATAAAAGCTGAAATAAATCATTCTCTTTACTATTATTCTGACATTTCACATTTTTTAAATAAAGTGGGGATCCTAACTGACCCAAGACAGGTACTTTTTACTAGGATTAAATGTCAGGAATTGTGAAAAGATTTGTTTAAATGTAAAGGTGTATGTTAACTTCCAACTTCAGCTGTAAGTATCAAAAGTAAATGTAATTAATATAATATACATACAGTACAATGCCTTCGGAAAGTATTCAGACCCTTTGACTTTTTCCACGTTTTGTTACGTTACAGCCATAATGACAAAGCAAAAACTGGTTTTTAGAATTTTTTTCTAATTTATTACAAATAAAAAAACTGAAATGTCACATTTACATAAGTATTCAGACCCTTTACTCAATAATTTGTTGATGCACCTTTGGCAGGGATTACAACATTGAGTCTTCTTGGGTATGACGCTACAAGCTTGGCACACCTGTATTTGGGGAGTTTCTCCCATTCTTCTCTGCAGATCCTCTCAAGCTCTATCAGGTTGGATGGGGATTGTTGCTGCACAGCTATTTTCAGGTCTCTCCAGAGATGTTTGATCAGATCCAAGTCCGGGCTCTGGCTGGGCCACTCAAGAATAAATAGAGACTTGTCCCAAAGCCACTTCTGCATTGTCTTTCCTGTGTGCTTAGGGTCGTTGTCCTGTTGGTAATTGAACCTTTGATCCCATTCAGAGGCCCTGAGCGCTCTGGAGAAGGTTTTCATCAAGGATCTCTCTGTACTTTGCTCCGTTCATCTTTGCCTCAATCCTGACTAGTCTCCCAGTCCCTGCCACTGAAAAACATTCCCACAGCATGATTCTGCCACCACCATGCTTCACCGTAGGGAAGGTGCAAGGTTTACTCCAGACATGACATTTGGCATTCAGGCCAAAGAGTTCAATCTTGGTTTCATAAGACCAGAGAATCTTGTTTCTGATGGTCTGAGATTCTTTCGGTGCCTTTTTCCAAACTCCATGCGGGCTGTCATGTGCCTTTGACTGAGGAGTGGCTTCCGCCTGGCCACTCTACCATAAAGGCCTGGTTGGTGGAGTGCTGCAGAGATGGTTGTCCTTCTGTAAGGTACTCCCATCTCCACAGTGGAACTCTGGAGCTCTGTCAGAGTGACCATCGGGTTCTTGGTCACCTCGCTGATCAAGGCCTTCTCCCCCGATTGCTCAGTTTGGCCCGGGCAGCCAGTGCTAGGAAGAGTCTTGGTGGTTCCAAACTTCTTCCATTTAAGAATGGAGGCCACTGTGTTCTCGGGAACTTTCAATGCTGCAGAAATGTTTTGTTACCCTTCCCCAGATCTGTGCCTCGACATGCACTGTCAACTGTGAGACCTTAAATTGACAGATGTGTGCCTTTCCAAATCATGTCCAATCAATTGAATTTACCACAGGTGGACTCCAGTCAAGTTGTAGAAACATCTCAAGTATGATCAGTGGAAACAGGATGCACCTGAGCTTAATTTCTCATCTTGTTTTAAAGCGTCTGAATACTTATGTAAATAAGTAAACATGTCTAAAAACCTGTTTTCACTTTGTCATTGTGGGGTATTGTGTGTGTATTGCTGAGATAAAAAAAATATTTAATCCATTTTAGAATAAGGCTGGAACTTTGGAAATAGTTTGGAAATAGTCAAGGGGTCTGAATACTTTCTGAAGGCACTGTAAGTATCAAAAGTAAAAATATAAATCATTTCAAATTCCTTGTATTAAGCAAACGGGACACTGGAAAAAAAATCCAGAAAATCACATTGTAGGATTTTTAATAAATTTATTTGCAAATTATGGTGGAAAATAAGTATTTGGTCACATACAAACAAGCAAGATTTCTGGCTCTCACAGACCTGTAACTTCTTCTTTAAGAGGCTCCTCAGTCCTCCACTCATTATCTGTATTAATGGCACCTGTTTGAACTTGTTATCAGTATAAAAGACACCTGTCCACAATCTCAAACAGTCACACTCCAAACTCCACTATGGCCAAGACCAAAGAGCTGTCAAAGGACACCAGAAACAAAATTGTAGACCTGCACCAGGTTGGGAAGACTGAATCTGCAATAGGTAAGCAGCTTAGTTTGAAGAAATCAACTGTGGGAGCAATTATTAGGAAATGGAAGACATACAAGACCACTGATAATCTTCCTCGATCTGGGGCTCCACGCAAGATCTCACCCGTGGGGTCAAAATGATCACAAGAACGGTGAGCAAAAATCCCAGAACCACACGGGGGGACCTAGTGAATGACCTGCAGAGAGCTGGGACCAAAGTAACAAAGCCTACCATCAGTAACACACTACGCCGCCAGGGACTCAAATCCTGCAGTGCCAGACGTGTCCCCCTGCTTAAGCCAGTACATGTTCAGGCCCGTCTGAAGATCCAGATGAGGATTGGGAGAATGTCAGATGAAACCAAAATATAACTTTTTGGTAAAAACTCAACTCGTTGTGTTTGGAGGACAAAGAATGCTGAGTTGCATCCAAAGAACACCATACCTACTGTGAAGCATGGGGGTGGAAACATCATGCTTTGGGGCTGTTTTTCTGCAAAGGGACCAGGATGACTAATCCGTGTAAAGGAAAGAATGAATGGGGCCATGTATCGTGAGATTCTGAGTGAAAACCTCCTTCCATCAGCAAGGGCATTGAAGATGAAACGTGGCTGGGTCTTTCAGCATGACAATGATCCCAAACACACCGCCCGGGCAATGAAGGAGTGGCTTCGTAAGAAGCATTTCAAGGTCCTGGAGTGGCCTAGCCAGTCTCCAGATCTCAACCCCATAGAAAATCTTTGGAGGGAGTTGAAAGTCCGTGTTGCCCAGCGACAGCCCCAAAACATCACTGCTCTAGAGATCTGCATGGAGGAATGGGCCAAAATACCAGCAACAGTGTGTGAAAACCTTGTGAAGACTTACAGAAAACATTTGACCTCTGTCATTGCCAACAAAGGGTATATAACAAAGTATTGAGATAAACTTTTGTTATTGACCAAATACTTATTTTCCACCATAATTTGCTAATAAATTCATTAAAAATCCTACAATGTGATTTTCTGGATTTTTTTTCCTCATTTTGTCTGTCATAGTTGAAGTGTACCTATGATGAAAATTACAGGCCTCTCTCATCTTTTTAAGTGAGAGAACTTGCACAATTGGTGGCTGACTAAATACTTTTTTTCCCCACTGTATGTAAATGAGATATTTCTGTATTATATTTTTAATACATTTCCAAAATGTTTTATGGGGTATTGTGTGTGGATGGGTGAGAAGAAAAAAATATATATATATATTTAATTCTAGGCTGTAACACAACAAAATGTGGAATCAGGGTATGACTAATTTCTGAAGGCCCTGAATATACAGTTGAAGTCGAAAGTTTACATACACTTAGGCTGGAGTCATTAAAACTTGTTTTTCAACCACTCTACAAATTTCTTGGTAACAAACTATAGTTTTGGCAAGTCGGTGAGGACATCTACTTTGTGCATGACACAAGTAAGTTTTCCAACAATTGTTTACAGAAAGATTATGTCACTTATATTTCACTGTATCACAATTCCAGTGGGTCAGAAGTTTACAAACACTAAGTTGACTGTGCCTTTAACCTCTGGGGCAGTAATCGGAAGTTTGGAGAGTCTGGTGTGCCCAAAGTAAAATGCCTGCCACTCAGGCCCAGAAACTAGGATATGCACATAATTAGTACTATTGGATAGGAAACAAGTGAAGTTTCTGGGAACTTTCTGAAGTTTCTAAAACTGTTAAAATAATGTCTGTGAGTATAACAGAACTGATATGGCAGGTGAAAACCCAAGGAATTTCTGTCCGGATTATTAGACCGTGAGCGCGCTCCTCTGTATTTTCCTTGTCTATCGTTTAGGATACCATCCGTGTGAAATATAATCATTAATATACATAAAAGTATACCCAAGGACACATTATAAATGATGTTTGATTTGTTTGGGCAAAGTTGATAGGTATAATTTGAACGCTTTCTCTTCACTGTTCAATGGGCGAGTAGACTGTGGATTTTCTGAACATAACGCGCCAACCAAACTGAGATTTATGGATATAAACAATTACTTTTTCTAACAAAACAAACATGGATTGTCTTGCTTGGACACTTCGGATTGCCCTCAGCAGAAGATCATCAAAGGTAAGCGATTTATTTTAGCTCTTATATGTGTTTTGTGAAACCCGCGCTGGTTATGATTTTATGCTAATGCATAAAATATGTGAGGTTCTATCCTCAAACAATCAAATGTTGTGCTTTCGCCGTAAGCCTTTTTGAAATCTGACAATGCTGTGATATTGCCAAAAGTCAAAGCTTTTGAAGAGTATGCAACACTTGTATATTGATGAATGTTTTATAATTCAACTTTTGGATTTTGAATTTGGGCCTTACATTTCTCCGGGTAGTGTCGGGAATGGGGCGCTAGCGCCCCAGCGATCCTTAAGTAGTAATTAAACAGCTTGGAAAATTCCAGAAAATGATGTCATGGCTTTAGAAGCTTCTGATAGGATAATTGACATCATTTGAGTCAATTGGAGGTGTACCTGTGGATGTATTTCAAGGCCTACCTTCAAACTCAGTCCCTCTTTGCTTGGCATCATGGGAAAATCAAAAGAAATCAGCAAAGACCTCAGAAAAAAAATGTTGACCTCCACAAGTCTGGAAATTGCTCCCAAGGATGAACCAAACACCTGAAGGTACCACATTCATCTATACAAACAATAGTACGCAAGTATGCTGGAGGAAACAGGTACAAAAGTATCTATATCCACAGTAAAACAAGTCCTATATCGACATAACCTGAATGTCTGCTCAGCAAGGAAGCTATAGTTTATTAACAATACATTTGTGGAGTGGTTGAAAAACAAGTTTTAATGACTCCAACCTAAGTGTATGTAAACTTCCGACTTCAACTGTATATAAACAGAGTAGCAGCAGCATATGTGAAGAGTGTGAGAGAGTGTGTGCGTGTGTATCGCCTCCATACGCATGTGTGTGTCTGTGTGTGTGTTTTGTGTGTGTGTGAGCATATGTAGTGTTTGTGTATGTGTTGGATTCAGTGTATTAAGTGTGTGTGTGTAGGTAGTGTCCAGTGAGTGTGCATAGAGCCGTTGTAAGAGAGTCACTGCAAATAAAAATTGGGGTCAATTTAGACAGTCAGAGTAGCCATTTGATTAACTGTTCAGCATTTTTAAGGCTTGGGGGTAGAAGCTGTTCAGGAGCATTTTGGTCCCAGATTTGGTGCCCCGGTTTCCGTGCGGTAGCATAGAGAACAGTCTAAGATTTGGGTGGCTGGAGTCTTTGACAATTTTTACAGCCTTCCTCTGACACAGCCTGCTATAGAGGTCCTCCTGGGTGTCAGAGAGCTCAGCTCCAGTGATGTACTGGGATGAATTCATTACCCTCTGTAGCGCCTTACGGTCAGATGCCAAGCAGTTTCCATACCAAGCGTTGATGCAGCCAGTCAAGATGCTCTCAATGGTGATGTGGACACCTAGGAACTTGCTCCCTTGATAAAGGCACTTAACCCTAACTGCTCCTGTAAGTCGCTCTGGATAAAGGTGTCCGCTAAATGACTATAAATGTGGGAAAAAATGAGCTTAGGCCTTTGTAGCCTCCCTCCAGTTCCTAACAGGCAAGTTAGCTCTCTCTGTAAGGGTCAGAGATAAAATAAGAGATAATCGTACAGATGGATGAAAGCATGCCCCAAATCACCTCACAGAGGCTCTAGAAGAACCAGCATGATACGGATAGATTAGGAATGAAGAGAGCCAGACAGACACTGATATCTACCAGCAGGCCTTGCCCACAGACAGTCTCTGTGTTGCTGAATCCTGGTCAGACTGGCACAGGGCTCTGTATAAATATATGCCTGTTCCGCTCTGAACAGCAGTGACTACTGGACACTTCCAGACCTCAGCAGAGGAATGAGAGAAATGCCCTGCAGGTCGGGTCATGCCGTAAAGGTGATGTCTACCATCTCCACCTGTCAGGAGTTGAACCGTCAGGCTTTTGTTTAAGAGTGTGTTTGTGAGAAAATAGCACACAGCAGCAGAAGAGGCCATCTAGACAGCTCACCTCAGCCTGTTCTTTCACTCATCACTTCAAAGGAGAATTGGTTCAGCACGTAGCGTCCAGGGGAAGTGTGTGTGTGTGTACACGTCTGTTTGTGTGTACGTCTGTTTGTGTGTACGTCTGTGTGTGTGTGTGCCTGTGTGGGGAGTAGTGAGGGATCAGGTTGAGGCCTGAGAAGGGAGGTCAGACACCCTCAGATACTAAGTGTAAGTGTGTTTTGACCGTCCCCACCGTCCGGCCACTTGAAGGGATGAAAAGAGGGTCCCTTCAACACGCCCAGGGGGTTTGGAGTGTGTCTCCCCCGATTAGGCCCTCTGACGCCAGCTCCGAAGACGGATCCAAACAAACATCCTCAGATTGAAATCACACAGGCAGGAAGGGCGTTGCTGTGTACAGGGGGGTCTGCTAGAGCTGAACGCAGACAGTGAGTAGCCAACACCTCCCCTTCCTTCCCCTAACCCTGTTTCAAATAGCCAATGGATCTGATAAAGCAGTTTATTTTGGCAGCGTGTACAGGAGTATAGAGTATGTTTGAGTGCATGTGTATGTAACTTCGTATATCGGAGTGTGTGTTAATGTCTGTGAGTGTTTGGTGTATGAAGAAGCTTCCCGTCTGTCAGATGGTGCTGACAGGGAGAAGAGGTCCATATCTTGAGCTCTTATCAGGTTGCACCGCCAAACATGCTCAGGAATGTGGTGAAATCAGAGATGGCTCAGCCAGTCTTTAGATATATAGTAAAGCATCACGTCTGCAACAATAACACTTATTTTTTTACTGTGTGTGTGTGAGTGTGCGCGTATGCGTGTGCGCGTGTGTGTGTGTTACAGAGATAGAACACTGGCAGAATGTAGACTCATAACCTCTACGTGATAGAGCTGATAGCTGTCTGACAGAGCACAGAGCTGAGAGAGGGGATATCCATGGATGGCGGACAAACAAACAAGTACGTTATTACAGTGTCCACTCCCAGATCAACCCTTCATGCCAGCCTGTCAGGAACTGGGGGCCCGTTGGTTTGATCCTGCCTCCCTCCTGGAACCCCCTTCTCCCCCTCTCCATGTATCCATCAGTCCCAGTAATGTAACATGGCATCTACAAACACCACCCCTGCAGAAGACCATCCCCCTTCCCACCCCTGTTCTCCAACCCACACCTCGTTCCACTGTCTGGTGTGTCTGGCCCAATCTTGTTGAGGTAGTAGCCTAACACTGATCATCTAAAATAGAGTTATTCCATTGACAACTTCTGACAACTTGCTCTCAGTCTAGGTCCTAGATAATGTTGAATCCCATAGGCAGCCAGGAGAAAAAGGTAAACTAAAACAAAACTGAAATTCCGGATGAATTTTCCTTGGGTTTTCACCTAATATATCAGTTCTGTTATACTCACAGACATTATTTTAATGGTTTTAGAAACTTCAGAGTGTTTTCTATCCAATAGTACTAATGTGCATATCCTAGTTTCTGGGCCTGAGTGGCAGGCATTTTACTTTGGGCACGCCAGACTCTCCAAAACCGACACCACTGCAGCTGATCCCTAAGTAGTTTTAAAGAAGTATTTTTAAGCCTTGAGACAATTAAGACAGGGATTGTGTATATGCCATTCAGAGGGTTAATGGACAAGACAAAAGATTTAAGTGCCTTTGAATGGGGTATGGTAGTAGATGCCAGGTGCACCGGTTTGAGTGTGTCAAGAACTGCAACGTTGCTGGATTTTTCACGCTCAACAGTTTCCTGTGTGTATCAAGAAGGGTCCACCACCCAAAGGACATCCAGCCAACTTGACACAACTGTGGGAAGCATTGGAGTGTTGTGTGTTATTCAACCTCTAGCACTTGACAGACACTATGATAAATAGGTCTTGCTTCACCTTCAGCAATCATATCTAGATACTTTTTTAAAATTTTATTTCACCTTCATTTAACCAGGTAGGCTAGTTGAGAACAAGTTCTCATTTACAACTGCTGCCTGGCCAAGATAAAGCAAAGCAGTGCGACACAAACAGTAACACAGAGTTACACATGGAATAAACAAACATACAGTCAATAATACAAAATAAAAAGTCTATATACAGCGTATGCAAATGAGGTAAGATAAGGGAGGTAAGGTAACAAATAGGCCATAGTGGCGAAATAATTACAATATAGCAATTAAGCACTGGAGTAATAGATGTTCAGAAGATGAATGTGCAAGTAGAGATACTGGGGTGCAAAGGAGCAAAATAAATAAATAACAGTATGGGGATGAGGTAGTTGGATGGGCTATTTACAGATGGGCTATGTACAGGTGCAGTGATCTGTGAGCTGCTCTGACAGATGGTGCTTAAAGCTAGTGAGGGAGATATGAGTCTCCAGCTTCAGTGATCTTTGCAGTTCGTTCCAGTCATTGGCAGCAGAGAACTGGAAGGAAAGGTGGCCAAAGCAGGTGTTGGCTTTTGGGATGACCAGTGAAATATACCTGCTGGAGCGTGTGTTACGGGTGGGTGCTGCTATGGTGACCAGTGAGTTGAGAAAAGGCGGGGCATTACCTAGCAAAGACTTATAGATGACCTGGAGCCAGTGGGTTTGGTGACGAGTATGAAGCGAGGGCCAGCCAACGAGAGCATACAGGTCGCAGTGGAGGATAGTATATGAGGCTTTGGTGACAAAACGGATGGCACTGTGATAGACTGCATCCAATTTGCTGAGTAGAGTGTTGGAGGCTATTTTGTAAATGACATCGCCGAAGTCAAGGATCGGTAGGATAATCAGTTTTACAAGGGTATGTTTGGCAGCATGAGTGAAGGAGGCTATGTTGAGAATAGGAAGCCGATTATAAATTACATTTTGGATTGGAGATGCTTAATGTGAGTCTGGAAGTAGAGTGGCGCAATAGCGTCTCTACTTCCTAAGGCCGTTGGAGAAATTTGGCATGCCCCCCAGGTTCTCTCCAAATACTACCACTGCACCATCAAGTGTCCTGACCTGTTGCATCACGGCCTGGTACAGCAATTGTTCAGTCCACGACCGCAAGGCCATCCAGTGGGTGGTGAAGACGGCCCAGCACATCACTGGGACCGTGCTCACACCCATCCAGGGCATCTCCTCGAAACAGTGCCCAAAGAAAGCCCGCAGCATAATCAAGGACCCCACACACCCCACCCCCTTACCGTCGGGCAGACGTTATCGGAGCATGAGGTCTGATACCAAAAGGCTCAGAGACAGTTTCTATCTACAAGCCATCAGAATGCTGAATACTTGAACTGGACTGACCACTTGCACTGACTCTCCACACCTTAGTACACACTCACTCATGCACACACACACAGATATACACACACACATACAGTACATTCATGCTACACAAACACATCACAACTGCTGATACCAGACTCTTATTATTATTGCTAAATACTGCACAATTTAAACACTTGGTCCTCAATCCCCGTTTTCCCCAAAACACAAGTAAATACTGGACTATAAATTGTGTCTTACTATATTATACTTAAGCTAAAATGCTTATTATATACTACTGAGTGATCTACTTTATGTTTATCTTTTTTTTTCACCTTTATTTAACTAGACAATTCAGTTAAGAACTAATTCTTATTTTCAATGGCGTCCTAGGAACAGTGGGTTAACTGCCTTGTTCAGGGGCAGAACGACAGATTTGTACCTTGTCAGCTCGGGGATTAGATCTTGCAACCTTTTGATTACAAGTCAAACACTAACCACTAGGCTACCTGCCGCATCTTATTGTTGTTGCATTATCGAGAAGTAACCTGCAAGGAAGCATTTCGTTGGACGGTGTATACCATGTGTATCCCGTACATACGATTAATTAAAACTTGAAATTGAAACTTGAATATACAACGGTATAACACGCACCAGTCTATGGTAACAAGTCATGGTAAATGACACAGCAGATGTCAGTTTGATCATTACTCATGCAGTTCTACTCAATGTATCTCCTATCCTTGTTAGATTGATGTTATTCAATCATTCTAACTGTTTCAAAATAAAAGCTATGTACTTTCTCTTTTCTTTACTTTCTCTTTTCTGTCTAAAACCAGAGCAAGCCCACATCCCATTCACACAGCAATTAAAGAATGTTTCATCATTGTAGCTCAGCCAGAGCAATCAGACAGTAATCATGTTTGTCCTGCTGACAGCAGCTTCTCCTTATCCCCTGGACAGGCTCTGGTTGGGCTCTACTGTTCTACAGAGAGAAAACATTATGAATGGACTCCCCTGGAAGGGGTAGCAGCTCCTGGACCCTCAGTACAACAGTATTTTGGTGAAGTTTAGTGTTGAACAGGAGCAGGGTAACATTGACAGAGAGGACAGGAGAGGCAGGTGGAAGAGGATGAAGAGAGTATGTTGTCTCTAGTGATGAACAAGTCTCAGGACATTCAGGACACACACAAGTTCTCATGTCCTCTGTTTGGCCTAAGGGCCTTGTTTTGTGGTGGGAGAGAGCCTCCCCTGAATCAACAATCCGAACCAAAGTCATGATAGAACTCTAAAAGTATGCCCTACAGTTAGTTTTGTTCCAAACAAAGCGAGAACAAACAGATCAACAGAGCCAGGCAGAGAGCCCTTGTCTGGACACATTGAACTAACTCTGTCCCTCCCCCCCAAAAAGCTCTACAAAGCCTCCCAGACAGGCCTCCCTGGTTCCCTCTAGCACCGTGACACTTAACAGTGTTTCAGAGGCTGCCAATGGAACATCAGTGTTTCCCTGACACAAAGGCTTCAGAAAAAGCCAAACATGGTACAAAACATGGAGCACATTACAGCCATTTAATTAGTGGGCTTATGGGGAGAGGCCCTCTCCATGGCGCTGGCTCTGGAGCTGCAGCTAATTGTCTGTGTATTGTCTCTGCCTGTCCTGGACAAGAGAGGCTCTGTCAAAGCACCAGTGCACGGCTTGGAGAGAAACCAGAGTGCCATGTTTGTTTTTGAGGTGTTCTCCTGTTTTCCTGTGTGCCGCTCGTATTGTCCATGTGGGTTGTGGTTATTGTCTACTGGCACGATAACCCAGAGGAGCATACATGTGTGAGTCAGCCTGGAGCCCTGGGTCCTTCCGGTAGCACTGCTTCTTTGTGGGTCTCCACCTGCACAGACTCTCCCCTGGCTCAATCACTCACAGGCCGTAATCCCTCATCTGACAGAACACACAAAACAACCAAGCCAAGCTCTTTTCAGGGTCTAAGTACCTTTTATCCCCATACCAACTAAATAAGTTTTATGTTCTGTTTAAGTGTGCTTTTCAGGTTCAACATATTTATTTTCAATCCAGGAAACAAAGAGAACTCCAGTTGTTGTGGTACATTTCTGTCTGTTGTTAGTCTATTCAAATACTCTTGAGGTGAAAAAGCAAATATATGTATTTTGATTTATAGATTATTTCCACAACAAAAGTTAAACGTCTGTTTATTCCATTTATGCTAATAATATGGTAGTTGATGTGAAAAGGGATAATGAAAACAGAAATCGATTGCAGCATCTAAAATATCAAATTCAACAGGGAAAGTGAAACAAAGGTATTCATGACACAATCTGCAGTTACTTTGGATTAATATTTCATGGTTTCAAATGCTGTGTTCTGTGTGGAGAACGACGAAGGAAATTCACACCCTATCTATCAGCAGTCTGTAAAACAACTTTCACAAAAGTTGTATTATTACCCTTGCAACAAGCTCTCACAGTCACAGTGCCGAATTAGACATTTGAAGGAAAATTATGGAAAATGATGAAACACAGAGAGACTAAAAAAATTATTATATAACACCTGTATTTGAATCAAACTACTGTATTTTTGATTCATCAATATATTGTGTGTGTAGAAAGGCTCTCCAACCCTGCAGTAATATATATATATATATATATACATATATATATATATATATATATATATATAGTGGTTTACAGCAGGTCAGCCACCAGGGGAGACTCGTCGAGGCCTGGTGACAGACGGAGTATACATCACGAGGCGATGGCTCCCTCTTCTGGACGTGCCAGGGGGAAGAAAGGTGACTCCCGTATAGTTGGGGATGGTTCCAGAGCTAAAAGGATGGAGTTCAGTTTTTGTTCCCCACAGGATACAGCAAGACCCGGAGCCCAGAAGACGGTATCCCGGAGAGGGCCTCATGGGGAGACCTATCCTTTTCTTTTGGTTTGTTATTTAAATAAACACCCTTGAAACCGAGCTAATCCTACTCTGTCCGTGTCTGATCTGTGTAAACTTTTCCTGTCCATCATTCTTCAACTGGCCCACACCCACCTGTTGGGGGCGCACCTGGGAATGGAGAAGACCCGGGAACAAATCGCCGCCCGGTTCTACTGGCCCGGGATGAGGAGGGCCATGGAAGACTACTGTCGCAGCTGCCCGGAGTGTCAAATCACTGCCCCAAAAGCACACTTCCGAAACCCACTGGTCCCCCTACCGATCATCAGGGTGCCCTTCGAACGAGATCCTGACAGACCAAGGTACTGAGTTTATGTCCCGCCTAATGAAAGATTTGTGTGCTCTCCTGCAGATCAAGCAGATCCGGACCTCCGTTTTTCACCCGCAGACGGATGGGCTCGTCGAGCGGTTCAATAAAACGCTCAAACACATGCTGTGGAAGGTCATCGAGCAGGATGGGAAGAACCAGACCAACCCAGTCCTCCACTGGGTTTTCCCCTTTTGAATTCCTTTATGGGAGGAGGCCACGCAGCCTACTGGACCTCGCCAAGGAGGTGTGGGAAGCCCAACCGACCCCCTTACGCAGCGTGGTAGAGCATGTGGAGACGATGAGGGAGAGGATGACAGCCATATGGCCAGTGGTAAGGAAACATATGGAGAAGGCCCAACGCGCCTAAGCCCAGGTCTACAATCAAGGAACCCAGCCCTGAGAATTCCAGGTGGGAGACAGGGTGTTGGTCTTAATCCCCACGGCCGAAAGTAAGTTCCTGGCAACATGGCACAGGCCATACGAGGTGATAGAGAAGCTAGGACCAGTCAATTACCGCGTGCGGCAGCCGGGGAGACGGAAACCCCAACAGTTTTACCACGTGAACCTGTTGAAGAAGTGGCACGAGAGGACAGCCTTGGCCGTGTTATGATCGGGACCCAGGATGCCAACGGTTCCAGTGGTGTTCCCGAGCAATGAGGACCTCGACCTGGCCCAGAAGCAAGCACTCAGGGAGCTCTTCGATCAGAACACGGCGGTGTTCTCCGAGAAGCCGGGCCGCACGACTCTCATTGAACACCACTTCTGTACCCGGGCCAGGGAAACGGTACGAAAAAGGCCATATCGGATTCCCGGAGGTCAAAAGGAAGGCCGTGAAGCAGGAAGCGGAGGATATGCTGAGGATGGGGGTCCCACAGTGAATGGTGCAGCCCCATCGTGTTGGTGCCCAAACCGGACGGTAGCCTGCGCTTCTGTAATGATTTCTGGGGTGTGAACGACAACAGCTTGTTCGACGCCTACCCCATGTTCGACGCGCACCCGGTACTGGACGAACTCATCGACCGATTGGGAAAGGCCCGGTACATCAGCACCCTTGACCTGACCAAAGGATATTGGCAGGTACCGTTGACAGCCTCCTCCCGGGAGAAGACGGCGTTTTCGACACCAGACGGATTATATCAGTACCGGGTGCTCCCGTTCAGTCTCCATGGAGCCCCACCCACATTCCAGCGCCTGATGGACAAAGTACTTCGACCCCACCAGCAGTACGCAGCGGCCTATTTGGATGATATCATCATCCAAGGCCAAGGTTGGGAAGAGCACCTGACGCGCCCTCCAGGTGATGCTGGACACACTCAGGCAAGCCGGGTTGACAGCGAACCCCAAGAAGTGCAAACAAGGGTTCAAGGAGGTGGAGTACCTGGGATATTTGATTGGACGGGGGCAAGTCAAACCCCAGGAGAGGAAGGTTCATGTGGTACGTGACTGGCCCGTTCCATGCACCAAGACACAGGTCAAGTCCTTCCTGGGACTGGCAGGATACTATAGCCGGTTTATCCCCAACTTTGCGTCTATAGCTTCCCCCCTCACCGATATCAAATCAAATCATATTTTATTTGCCACATACACATGGTTAGCAGATGTTAATCCGAGTGTAGCGAAATGCTTGTGCTTCTAGTTCCGACCATGCAGTAGTATCTAACAAGTAATCTAACAAATTCACAACAACTACCTTATACACACAAGAGTAAAGGAATGAATACGAGTATGTACATATAAATATATGGATGAGCGATGGCTGACCGGCGTAGGCAAGATGCAGTAGATAGTATGGAGTACAGTATATACATATGAGATGAGTAATGTAGGATATGTAAACATTATATAAATGGCATCGTTTAAAGTGGCTAGTGATACATTTATTTCATCCAATTTTAATTAACCAGGGCCCGCCTCCCGAAAACAGTGAAATGGACGGATGAGACAGAGACAGAAGCGGCGTTCAGGCGCCTGAAGGAAGCGCTTTGCTCCCATCCAGTTCTCGTAACGCCCAATTTCCAGGTATCGATGTTGGTCCAGACGGATGCATGGGACACAGGACTAGGGGCTGTTCTGTCCCAGACACACGATGGGGAGGAGCATCCCATCACGTACATAAGCCGAAAGCTAATACCCAGAGAGAAAAAGTACTCTATTGTTGAGAAAGAGTGTCTAGCGGTGAAGTGGGCGCTAGACACTCTCAAGTACTACCTGTTAGGTACCCACTTCACCCTGGTCACGGACCATGCTCCCCTGGTCTGGATGGCCAGGGGAAGGGACACAAACGATTGGGTCACCAGGTGGTTCTTGTCCCTTCAACGCTTCTCTTTTTCTGTTGTGCACAGGTCAGGGGCGAAGCTTGGAAACGCGGATGCCCCGTCGAGAAGGGAGACATACGTCGCACTGATGACAGTCCCCTTCCCGACAGAGCTAAGGGGGGGGGTGTATGTGGCATACAGCAGGTCAGCCACCAGGGGGATACTTGTCGAGGCCTGGTGACAGACGGAGTATACATCACGAGGCGATGGCTCCCTCTGCTGGACGTGCCAGGTCTCGACGGGCTATCCGGCCAGGACTAATTGGGGCTGATTGTGGTTGGTGAGTAATCAAGGGCTGATTGCTCACCAGCTGGACAGGTCCCATAAAGCTGCCAGAAGGGTGTCTCATGGGGAGACCTAGCCTTTTATTTTGGTTTGTTATTTAAATAAACACCCTTGAAACCGAGCTAATCCTACTCTGTCCGTGTCTGATCTGTGTAAACGTTTTGACCAAACCCCCTGGTCTGCCACTAATATATATATATATATATATAAAAAAAAGTTTGGACCCACCTACTCATTCCAGGGTTTTTCTTTATTTTTAGCATTTTCTACATTGTAGAATAATAGTGAAGACATCAAAACTATGAAATAACACACGGAATCATGTAGTAACCCAAAAAGTTTTAAACAAATCAAGATATGTTTTATATTTGAGATTCTTCAAAGTAGCCACCCTTTGCCTTGATGACAGCTTTGCACACTCTTGACATTCTCTCAACCAGCTTCATGGTAGTCACCTGGAATGCATTTCAATGAACAGGTGTGCCTTGTTAAAAGTTAATTTGTGGATTGTCTTTCCTTCATAATGCATTTGAACCAATCAGTTGTGTTGTGACAAGGAAGGGGTGGTATACAGAAGATAGACATATTTGGTAAAATACCAAGTCCATATTATGGCAAAAACAGCTCAAATAATCAAAGAGAAACAACAGTCCATCATTACTTTGAGACATGAAGGTCAGTCAATCCGGAAAGTGCAGTCGCAAAAACCATCAAGCTCTATGATGAAACTGGCTCTCATGAGGACCGCCACAAAAAAAGAAGACCCAGAGTTATCCCTGCTGCAGAGGATAAGTTCATTAGAGTTAACTGCACCTCAGATTGCAGCTCAAATAAATGCTTCACAGAGTTCAAGTAACAGACACATCTCAACATCAACTGTTCAGAGGAGACTGCGTGAATCAGGCTTTCATGGTTTAATTGCTGAAATGAAACCACTACTAAAAGGACACCAATAATAAGAAGAGACTTGCTTGGGCCAAGAAACACGAGCAATGGACATTAGACCGGTCAAAATCTGTCCTTTCGTCTGATGAGTCTAAATGTGAGATTTTTGGTTCCAACCGCCATGTCTTTGTGAGACGCAGAGTAGGTGAACTGATTATCTCTGCATGTGTGATTCCCACCGTGAAGCATGGAGGAGAAGGTGTGATGGTGTGGGGGTGCTTTGCTGGTGACACTGTCTATGATTTATTTAGAATTCAAGGCACACTTAACCAGCATGGCTACCACAGCATTCTGCAGTGATACACCATCCCACCTGGTTTGCGCTTAGTGGGACTATCATTTGTGTTTTTCAACAGGACAATGACCCAAAACACACCTCCAGGCTGTGTAAGGGCTATTTGACCAAGGAGAGTGATGGAGTGCTGCATAAGATGGTTCGGGATGAGTCGGACCGCAGAGTGAAGGAAAAGCAGCCAACAAGTGCTCAGCATATGTGGGAACTCCTTCAAGACTGTTGGAAAAGCATTCCAGGTGAAGCTGGTTGAGAGAACGCCAAGAGTGTGTAAAGCTGTCATCAAGGCAAAGGGTGGCTACTTTAAA
Source organism: Brachymystax lenok tsinlingensis (assembly GCA_030435695.1). Taxonomy (NCBI): domain Eukaryota; kingdom Metazoa; phylum Chordata; class Actinopteri; order Salmoniformes; family Salmonidae; genus Brachymystax; species Brachymystax lenok. Next base: position 22,557,371 of record CM059795.1, read on the forward strand.
GAATCTCAAATATAAAATATATTTTGATTTGTTGAACAGTTTTTTGGTTACTACATGATTCCATATGTGTTATTTCATAGTTTTGTTTTCTTCACTATTATTCTACAATGTAGAAAATAATAATAATTAAATGATTTGGACTTTTCTCTTACTGTTGACCTTCATATGACATTCTCTCCTTGAGGAAAGGGAGGGTGTCATGATCCCTTTATTATCACTGTGACAATCTCTCCCACGTTGTGTGTGTTCCACCTTCAGTCCTCCCAGGATCAGCATTTCACTCCAATCACACTGGAGGTGAGGACAGATCTCCCTATAATTGAACTGATCCACTCCTCATTTTACACAATTCACATTATCTCTGTAGCTAAAAGTAAACTGTGGAAGCAGTTGTTTTAATCCTGGCTCTTCCCCAAGCCCACTCAGTGTTGGGAGTGTGTTTAGTTTATAGTGTATGGGTTTAGAAGAGTAGGAGGGAACAGATAGACAAAGAAACATCACCTACTGTGCCTACAAGTGGGAAGCACATACAGTGGGGTCCGGAATAATTGGATCTCTTGATAAAGATGAGCAAGAAATACTGTATAACATAGATAAAACAAATTCTGAAGTATATTTTATGCTAATACATTTTTCATTAGAGAAAGAGATTTTGTTTAACAAGTAATAACAAAATATTTAAAAAAATAGGGGTCAAAATTATTGGATCCCCAGTTTCAATAATCTAGCACCCTCCCCTTGCGAGGATAATGACACTGAGCCTTTTTCTAAAATGTGCTATGAGATTGGAGAACAAATTGAGAGGGATATTAGACCATTCCTCCTTTCAAAATCTTTCCTGATCCGTGATATCGTTCAACTCCTAGGGTTAGAAGTTTGGTTAAAGAGTTAAGGTTAGGGTTAAGGTTAGGGTTAGCTAGCATGCTAAGTGGTTGCAAAGTACATTAAAAGTTGTAAGTAGTTGCTAATTAGCTAAAATGCTAAAGTTGTCCGTGGTGATATTTGAACAACCTTTGGGTTGCTAGACGTTTGCGTTATTCGCCTACCCATCCACCCTGACCAGCCTTAAGTAAGCCTGTTTTTGCCTTAAGTAAACTTCTGTCTTAAGTAACCATACCAAACGTAACATGTCATACTAGTTTTAGTGTCCTCGGATTTACATTTACTATGTTATGTCTTGTCTATGATACCAGGCTGCACAATCAACATTTTGCAATGGCCATCTCAGTCTCCGTACTTGAACCCTATTGAAAACATGTGGTTTGAATTGAAGAGGCTAGTCCAAAAGCGCATACAAAGGATATCAAGGATATGGAAAGATTATGTATGGAGGAATGGTCAAGATCCCTCTCAATGTGTTCTCCAATCTCATAAAATATTTTAGAAAAAGCCTCAAGGTTGTTATCCTCGTAAGGGGAGGGTGCTGGAGTATTGCAAAAAACAGGGCACTTTTTTATTACTTATTGAGCAAAATCTCTTTCTCTGCGCAATTGTATTAGTATAAAATAATTTTAAAAATAATTTAATTCAAGCATACAATATAGCTCAGCAGTTGTATTTTTTATTTTAAAGTAGTTTTTGGTAATCTTTATGGAGGGATCCAATAATTCTGGACCCCACTCTATGTGATCAGCTAGCAAAATGTGACATTTTCGAATTTTCAAAAAAAAATCAAGACTGGACAGCTGAACTCTGTCATGTTGTTATCGTATAAATCCTCATATTGGTCTTAGAGGTCACGTATCTAATTTAAGGACACATTCCAGTGACTCTGGCAGGAGGCAAAGCCAAGCCGAATAGTATCAAGCTCAATGTGTTTGGGTTGGTGTCAAGTCTGCCTACGCACTGAGGAGTCTCCATTCACAACCACATCCCACTGTATATAATCGCAAAGTGGTGACATTCACAGCTTTGGAAACCACCACCACACCACCCACACCTTTTGTAATAAATTTGGATCTATACTTAACACACTTAAAATCATGCAAGACTCAAGGGGTAAAAGAAATGCAAGAAACTACATCCAACAACTCATGATAAAACTGCATGAAGTCTAAATCATGAATGCTCCAATGCAATAGAGAACCAGAGATATACAATGTCATCTAGTGCCAAGTTATTGATCCAACCCAGGCCTGGATCTGTCTCTTTAGAACACTCCTACCCCAATTAGTGTGTCACAAATCCCCCAAAAAGCCTGAAAGCCGCAAACAACCATACTGTAGAAATGCCATCCTCCACATACAACACTTGCCAGTCACATTCTGTTAAAGGTCCCCAAAGCACACACATCCCTGGGTTGCTCCTTTTTTCAGTTCGCTGCAGCTAGCGACTGGAAGGAGCTGCAACAGACACTCAAACTGGACAGTTTTATCTCAATCTCGTCATTCAAAGACTCAATCATGGACACTCTTACTAACAGTTGTGGCTCCTTTGTATGATGTATTGTTGTCTCTACCTTCTTGCCCTTTGTGCTGTTGTCTCTGCCAAATAATATTTGTACCATGTTTTGTGCTTCTGCCATGTTGTGTTGCTACCATGCTGTGTTGTCATGTGTTGGTGCTATGCTATGTTGTTGTCTTAGGTCTCTCTTTATCTAGGGATGTGGTGTCTCTCTTGTAATGTGTGTTTTGTACTATATTTTTTTATAAAATGTTTAATCCCAGCCCCCAGACCCCATCCCTGCAGGAGGCCATTTGTTTTTTGGTAGGCCGTCATTGTAAATAAGAATTTGTTCTTAACTGACTTGCCTAGTTATATAAAGGTTAAATAAAATACAAATAAATAAAAAATACAATCCATCAACCTGAGCATTTCATATTATTCTGTATCGTAAATCCGAGACACTCCCTTATCATATGTTACATTTCGTACCGCATGGTACTAATTTGTGGATGTTCATCATCCATTTCGTATGATATGTTACAAATTTGCAAAACGTACAATATGTTCTGAATTTACAAAATGACCAATATGTTACGAGTTTGCAAAACTTATAATATGTTACAAATTCTAATTTGTTGTGGCTAACGTTAGCTAGGTAGCTAAGGGGCTAACATTAACATTAGCTAGCTTTCTAACGTTAGCTAGACAGTTAGCCATGAGGTATGTTTGGCGGCCAAGCCGAGCGTTGGACTGTGTGGGAGAGTCTGCCCTGGGCCATCAGCGGCCATCTTGTGTCTTAGAGAGTTCAGCATGCTGTATCTGGGTGTCTGTCTGGGCTGAGAGGCTGCAGCAGTTGAGGCTCTGATATACTGAGGTCCATCTGAATGTGTAGGCTATGAAGAGGTAACTGCCAAAAATAGGAAGCACAAACATAAAGTGTCTTAAAAGGGCGTTGGGCCACCACGATCCGCCAGAACAGCTTCAATGCACCTCAGCATAGAATCAAGATACTACAAGTGTCTGGAACTCTATTGGAGGGATGCGACACCATTCTTCCACAAGGTGTTTTGTTGATGGTGGTGAAAAACACTGTTTCAGGTGCCACTCCAGAATCTCCCATAAGTAGTGCTCAATTGGGTTGAGATCCCGTGACTGAGAGAGAGAAAGAAAGAGAGAGAGAGAGAGAGACACACACACACACACACACACACACACACACACACACACACACACCCTTTAATCCCCTATGCTCCTTTGAAACCACTCTTTAAAGTCACTGAGATCTCTTCTTCTAGCCGTGGTAGTCAAAATAATGGCAACAGGCCATTTTTATACATGACCCTAAGCATGATGGGATGTTAACTGCTTAATTAACTCAGGAACCACACTCGTGTGGAAGCACTTGCGTTCAATACTTGTACTTTGTATCCCTCATTTACATAAATACCTGTAAATCTGAGACACTCGATGTATTAATTTGTGGATGTCCATCAGCCATTTTGTATGATATGTTACGAATTACAATTTGTATCATATGTTACGAATTTGCTAAAAGTGCAACATGTTACGAATGTGGCTAATGTTAGCTAGGTAGCTAGGTGGCTGACACTAACATTAGCTACAGTGAGGGAAAAATGTATTTGATCCCGTGCTGATTTTGTATGTTTGCCCACTGACAAAGAAATGATCAGTCTATAATTTTAATGGTAGGTTTATTTGAACAGTGAGCGACAGAATAACAACAAAAAAATCCAGAAAAACGCATATGAAAAATGTTATGAATGGAATTGCATTTTAATGAGAGAAATAAGTATTTGACCCCTCTGCAAAACATGACTTAGTACTTGGTGGCAAAACCCTTGTTGGCAATCACAGAGGTCAGACGTTTCTTGCAGTTGGCCACCAGGTTAGCACACATCTCAGGAGTGATTTTGTCCCACTCCTCTTTGCAGATCTTCTCCAAGTCATTAAGGTTTGAGGCTGACGTTTGGCAACTCGAACCTTCAGCTCCCTCCACAGACTTTCTATGGGATTAAGGTCTGGAGACTGGCTAGGCCACTCCAGGACCTTAATGTGCTTCTTCTTGAGCCACTCCTTTGTTGCCTTGGCCGTGTGTTTTGGGTCATTGTCATGCTGGAATACCCATCCACGACCCATTTTCAATGCCCTGGCTGAGGGAAGGAGGTTCTCACCCAAGATTTGACGGTACATGGCCCCGTCCATCGTCCCTTTGATGCGGTGAAGTTGTCCTGACCCCTTAGCAGAAAAACACCCCCAAAGCATAATGTTTCCACCTCCTTGTTTGACGGTGGGTATGGTGTTCTTGGGGTCATAGGCAGCCTTCCTCCTCCTCCAAACACGGCAAGTTGAGTTGATGCCAAAGAGCTCCATTTTGGTCTCATCTGACCACAACACTTTCACCCAGATGTCCTCTGAATCATTCAGATGTTCATTGGCAAACTTCAGACGGGCATGTATATGTGCTTTCTTGAGCAGGGGGACCTTGCGGGCGCTGCAGGATTTCAGTCCTTCACGGCGTAGTGTATTACCAATTGTTTTCTTGGTGACTATGGTCCCAGCTGCCTTGAGATAATTGACAAGATCCTCCCGTGTAGTTCTGGTCTGATTCCTCACCGTTCTCATGATCATTGCAACTCCACGAGGTGAGATCTTGCATAGAGCCCCAGGCCGAGGGAGATTGACAGTTCTTTTGTGTTTCTTCCATTTGCGAATAATCGCACCAACTGTTGTCACCTGCTCACCATGCTGCTTGGCGATGGTCCTGTAGCCCATTCCAGCCTTGTGTAGGTCTACAATCTTGTCCCTGACATCCTTGGAGAGCTCTTAGATCTTGGCCATGGTGGAGAGTTTGGAATCTGATTGATTGATTGCTTCTGTGGACAGGTGTCTTTTATACAGGTAACAAACTGAGATTAGGAGCACTCCCTTTAAGAGTGTGCTCCTAATCTCAGCTCGTTACCTGTATAAAAGACACCTGGGAGCCAGAAATCTTTCTGATTGAGAGGGGGTCAAATACTTATTTCCCTCATTAAAATGCAAATCAATTTATAAAATGTTTCACATGCGTTTTTTCTGAATTTTTTTGTTGTTATTCTGTCTCTCCCTGTTCAAATAAACCTACCATTAAAATTATAGACCGATCATTTCTTTGTCAGTGGGCAAATGTACAAAATCAGCAGGGGATCAAATACTTTTTTTCCCTCACTGTATGTGAAGAGTGTGAAAGTGTGAGAGAGTGTGTGTGTGTGTGTATCGCCTCCATATGCATGTGTGTGTCTCTGTGTGTGTTTTGTGTGTGAGATAATGTAGTGTTTGTGTATGTGTTGGATTCAGTGTAGTAAGTGTGTGTGTGTAGGTAGTGTCCAGTGAGTGTGCACTTATCTTCTTCTATCTCTTTTACTACAAAACATAGAAACACAACATCTTCACATACAGTATGTTGATGTTGGGGTGGTGCTGGAGATGATGAATATGAAGTTGAAAAATTGTGAGGCCTATGAGACTAATCTTTACTTATAGGTGCAAATGGATATTCCATCTTTCTCTCTAATCTGTTACATTTCTCATCATTGGCACAGAGTTGGGTTTTTACAGTCCAGCAGCAGAGAATAGATATGCTCATGAGTTTATACAGATATTAGCTCCTAATCTGGTCTCGTTTTCTATGTCACAGACAGATATATCTCTGAAAATAGCTACCAACACATGAATAAGACATAGTTTTGGCATCCGTCTTTCTATGTGTCTGCTTGTCAATGTTTTAAAGAGATAGATTAGCTATTTCTTAAAATGTTTTACCCCTTATTTATCCAGTCATTTAAGAACAAATTCTTGTTTAGCTAGATGCCAGGATGGACTCTTATTCTCAGGTAGCTAAGTCAGGTGAAGCACCACTGACCGCGAGGAAATGTATCTAAAACAAGGCAGCTCTGTCTTTTATTGACTAATGCTTATTTTTTGCTAATAACTGTCTTACACCTTCCACATACAGTGGGGGAAAAAAGTATTTAGTCAGCCACCAATTGTGCAAGTTCTCTCACTTAAAAATATGAGAGAGGCCTGTAATTTTCATCATAGGTGCACTTCAACTATGACAGACAAAATGAGGAAAAAAAATCCAGAAAATCACATTGTAGGATTTTTTATGAATTTATTTGCAAATTATGGTGGAAAATAAGTATTTGGTCAATAACAAAAGTTTATCTCAATACTTTGTTATATACCCTTTGTTGGCAATGACAGAGGTCAAACATTTTCTGTAAGTCTTCACAAGGTTTTCACACACTGTTGCTGGTATTTTGGCCCATTCCTCCATGCAGATCTCCTCTAGAGCAATGATGTTTTGGGGCTGTCGCTGGGCAACACGGACTTTCAAAGATTTTCTATGGGGTTGAGATCTGGAGACTGGCTAGGCCACTCCAGGACCTTGAAATGCTTCTACGAAGCCACTCCTTCGTTGCCCGGGCGGTGTGTTTGGGATCATTGTCATGCTGAAAGACCCAGCCACGTTTCATCTTCAATGCCCTTGCTGATGGAAGGAGGTTTTCACTCAAAATCTCACGATACATGGCCCCATTCATTCTTTCCTTTACACGGATCAGTCGTCCTGGTCCCTTTGCAGAAAAACAGCCCCAAAGCATGATGTTTCCACCCCATGCTTCACAGTAGGTATGGTGTTCTTTGGATGCAACTCAGCATTCTTTGTCCTCCAAACACGACGAGTTGAGTTTTTACCAAAAAGTTATATTTTGGTTTCATCTGACATTCTCCCAATCCTCATCTGGATCATCCAAATGCTCTCTAGCAAACTTTAGACGGGCCTGAACATGTACTGGCTTAAGCAGGGGGACACGTCTGGCACTGCAGGATTTGAGTCCCTGGCGGCGTAGTGTGTTACTGATGGTAGGCTTTGTTACTTTGGTCCCAGCTCTCTGCAGGTCATTCACTAGGTCCCCGTGTGGTTCTGGGATTTTTGCTCACCGTTCTTGTGATCATTTTGACCCCACCGGTGAGATCTTGCGTGGAGCCCCAGATCGAGGAAGATTATCAGTGGTCTTGTATGTCTTCCATTTCCTAATAATTGCTCCCACAGTTGATTTCTTCAAACCAAGCTGCTTACCTATTGCAGATTCAGTCTTCCCAACCTGGTGCAGGTCTACAATTTTGTTTCTGGTGTCCTTTGACAGCTCTTTGGTCTTGGCCATAGTGGAGTTTGGAGTGTGACTGTTTGAGGTTGTGGACAGGTGTCTTTTATACTGATAACAAGTTCAAACAGGTGCCGTTAATACAGGTAATGAGTGGAGGACAGAGGAGCCTCTTAAAGAAGAAGTTACAGGTCTGTGAGAGCCAGAAATCTTGCTTGTTTGTATGTGACCAAATACTTATTTTCCACCATAATTTGCAAATAAATTCATTAAAAATCCTACAATGTGATTTTCTGGATTTTTTTTCCTCATTTTGTCTGTCATAGTTGAAGTGTACCTATGATGAAAATTACAGGCCTCTCTCATCTTTTTAAGTTGGAGAACTTGCACAATTGGTGGCTGACTAAATACTTTTTTTCCCCACTGTACAACTTTTTTTCCATGGACTGTTATTGTCTGTTACCTTCTGAATGACACTGTGGCAGACGTGAACCTGTTTATGTCCACTAAGGCCAGCAGGACAAGGGACAAGAAGGGAAGGGATAGGGGAAACTGATTTTGTCCCAAATGTCAAGTTTGTAACCATACATTTTAAAATCCCATTTGCCTGTACTCCTCAGGATTTTTATGCAAATATGTTGGGATATCCCTGTCTTTTAGAACATCATTGCTACAAGCGCCTTGATGCCTGTAGGTTCTCCATTCCTAAGGTTCTGACCTTTCAATGTATTGTTTTGTGGTTGAACTGTGCCTTCAGAGACCCTATCAGAGAATATATTGTATTTGTAATGGGCACAATGGGGATAGTGTCCACATATAACATGTTTCACACAACAATGCCTGACACAGAAAGGCCTGCAGCGAGAATCCATTCTGATGGGCAGAGAAGGGGAGAGACGGTTATAGGACTGAGCAGGACTTGTAGGCGTTCGGCACATCTGCCAATTTTCAGCCATGTGAATTTTGGCACTCAGGTCTGTAAATTGACAGGTGATAAGTTCACAGATATCCCACCTGACAGGCTGTGAGGGACAAAGAGAGGAATGACCCTTTGAACAGGTATCCTTGGACCCAATGAAGGCCTCCTCTAGGCTCCAGGCCATGGCAGGTACTCCATGGTAGGGGGTCACGTCACTCTGGATGTAGAGACCCCACTCTAACACACACTCTGAGAGGCCAGTCAGCTTAACACACACTGACAGCTGTCATATGGTACATGGCATCATTAACACACAGACCACTAGATCTATGTCATGTTCCTTACAAGTCCCCTAAAACCAACGTGTACAGCAGGAGAGAGCCCCAAATTCATCATGACACACTTTCATCCTGAACAGGAGAGAATGAATCCTACTGAGGTTATTGCCCGGAGCAGAGGTGCCCGTCACTCAGGCCGAGAGAGAACGTCATAAAAGGCCACTAGTTTCCTGATGAGATCTCATCCGTCTCTGTGACACCAGCAGGGACAGGACGTTGAGATTGGGGGCACAGGGAAGGAGGGGGCAGGGGAAGATTTTTCAAAGGAGAAGGCCTATAGCCCAAGGGCTTGGTGTCATTTAGATCCAATCACAATCCAGCACGCAATCAAAACTGACAGGTTGCATATGTTAAAAAGACAATCTTTGCTGCCAGCCAAAGATCCCCAAAAATAACAAAACAAAAGCTGGAAGGGAATAGCAAAAATGTTTTTAGACAAGTGTGTTTTTTTTGTTAATCTTACCTGGTCATCCATGAAAACATATAGTTAGCCACAAGGCATGTTTGGTGGCCGAGCCGAGCGTTGGACAGTGTAGGAGAGTCTGCCCTGGGCCCTCAGCGGCCATCTTGTGTCTGTCTCAGAGGTTTCAGCATGCTGTATCTGGGTGTCTGTCTGGGCTGAGAGGATGCAGTAGCTGAGGCTTTGATATACTGAGGCCCATCTGAGTCTGGTTGACCAACTCTGCATTTAAACGTGTGTTTGAAAGTGAAACCACGTTTTACTTCTTATAGAGACTATTACAAATAATAGTTTATTTACTTGGATAGGAACAAAAAAAATACACAAAAGTAATTGCACATATTGTTGTTGGACATGTGCGTTTAGTATTTGCTTTCATCAGATTCATGTTTTTTCTGAATGTGCAAGCTATATACAGGTAACTGCCAAAATAAAGGAAACACAAACAACGTGTCTTAAACCTCTCAAGCTCCGGCAGCAGAGGTGACTGTTTTGGAGAGCCTGGCGTGCCCAAAGTAAAATGCCTCCCATTCAGGCTCAGAAAATGGGATATGCATATATTTAGTACCATTGGATAGGAAACACTCTGAATTTTCCAAAACTGTCATCCATTTTCTGTGAGTCAATCAGAACGCATAGGGCAGGCAAAACAATGAGGAATTTCTGTCCTGGAAAAAGTCATTTTGACACATTGCTCATTTTGGAACCCCTCCCTATTGAAAATGACCATATGTAGGCATATGTTTGCAGTCCAGGAAGCTTCCTTGTGATGTCACCAGCCTCTGGATGGTGTTTTCCTCCATTTTGGGTGAGTCATCCCAGAGAAAACAACGAAACCACGAGGACCCCACATTCTAAAAATAGTTCACATTGCGCGCTCATGAGAAGTCACGGAGTGTCTTTTGTAGCCTAGTTATTGATCAGCTTATATTCCGGCTGATTTATAATAGTAAATATACGTAAGAGTGTTTTTAAGGCTACATTTAAAACTATGTTTGAATGTTTTTGGACAAGTTTATAGGTATAATTTTAACGAGTTAGCGCCGCGTTTCAACGGAGTAGTGGAAGCTGTCGTTTCTGATTATAACGCGCGGACCAAATGGAGGATTTATGGATAAAAGACGTTACTTTTTCTAACAAAAGAACCATGGATTGTCTTCGTTGGACACTTAGGATGACCTCAGCAGAAGTTCTTCAACAGGTAATTGATTTGTTTTCGCTGTGAAATGTGTTATGTGTGTGCCATGATGGCTAATCGATACATGGCTATTGGAAAATATGTGAGGTGATAGCCTCAAACAAATGAATGTGCTGCTTTCGCCGTAAAGCCTTTCTGAAATCTGACAACGCTGTGATATTGCCAAGAAACAGAGCTTTTGATGAGTATGGAACACTTGTATATTGGTGGATGTCTAATAATTCAAATTTCGATATTTGAATTTCGTGCTTTACCTTTTTACCTGGTAGTGACGGGATGAGCCCGCTAGGGACCCACTGGATACTGAGAAGACTGCTAAAATAAAGGAAACACAAACAACGTGTCTTAATAGGGCGTTGGGACACCACGAGCCGCCAGAACATGTGCCGTGGCATAGAATCAAGATTCTACAAGTGTCTGAAACTCTATTGGAGGGATGCGACACCATTCTTCCATGAGAAATTCCATAATTTTGTGTTTTGTTGATGGAGGTGAAAAACGCTGTTTCAGATGCCACTCCAGATGCAGCACCACGTCCCTGTTACACACAGCAGGCCAGGCCACTGTTAGTGTCACTGACCTGTCACTCACCCTGGGAAGGACAACCAGGTCATCACCTGTGGGATGCAACCCTCCCTATGCTTAAAAGACAATGGTGCATGAGGAATATGTATCTGCTGAGAATATAGGCGTCGTGAAATAATCCCTTTTGAGTTCTTCTGCACTGTGGTATGTCTTGTCAAATCATAACAGGTCAACTAAACCCCCTGACCCTTGACTTGGCACCATTATTGTGAAAAGGTAAGAGTCCTTTGTCTGGAGACTTATCACAGGACTTAGGGTACAGAAAACTGTCAATAACAGCTTGTGGCATTTGGGCCATGGGGAGGGAGTGACAATGGCCAGGCACACAACCACTTTCTACCCACACCTTCTCTTCCTCCATCCCTCCCTCTCATCCCTGGGGCTGGACACAGAGGGACCAGGAACAAGCTCTAAAGTTCAGATCTAATGCACTCCAGTCCCCTTCCCCATGTGAATTTGTTATTTTAGGAGATTTTAACCTGGATTGGCTTACTCCAGCCTCTGATAGTTTGAAGAATATTTCACTTGACTTTAACCTGACTCAACTAATCTCCAAACCTACACAGATTAATGTAAGAAACCAAGAAAACTACTCGCTGATTAACCCTTATTTTGACAAATATTTATTGAGTAGTGTCTTTGCTAATGACATCAGTGATCACTATCCTACTGAATGTATTAGCGATACCAAAATTGAAAACATTGATCCTCGTATGATTATGAAGACTACATGACCAAAAGTACGTGGACACCTCGTCGAACTTCTCATTCCAAAAATCATGGGCAATAATATTGAGTTTGTCCCCCCCTTTGCTGCAATAACAGCCTCAACTCTTCTGGGAAGGCTTTCCACTTGATGTTGGAACATTGCTGCAGGGACTTCCATTCAGCCACAAGAGCATTAGTGAGTTTGGGGAACTGATGTTGGGCGATTAGAACTGGCTCGCAGTCGGCGTTCCAATTCATCCAAAAGGTGTTCGATGGGGTTGAGGTCAGGGCTCTGTGCAGGCCAGTCAAGTTCTTCCACACCGATTTCGACAAACCATTTCTGTATAGACCTCGCTTTGTGCAGGGGGGGCATTGTCATGCTGAAACACGAAAGAGCCTTCCCCACGCTGTTGCCACAAAGTTGGAAGCACAGAATCATCTAGAATGTCATTGTATGATGTAGCATTAACATTTCCCTTCACTGGAACTAAGGTGCCTAGCCAGATCCATGAAAAACAACCTCAGACCATTATTCCTCATCCAAACTTTACAGTTGGCACAATGTATTGGGGAGGTAGCGTTCTCCTGGAATCAGCCAAATCCAGATTTGTCAGTCGGACTGGCAGATGGTGAAGCGCGATTCATCACTCCAGAGAACGCGTTTCCACTGCTCCAGAGTCCAATGGCGGCGAGCTTTACACCACACCAGCCGACGCTTGGCATTGCGCATGGTGATGTTAGGCTTGTGTGTGGCTGCTCGGTCATGTAACCCATTTCATGAAGCTCCCGACAAACAGTTATTGTGCTGCTGTTGCGTCCAGAGGCAGTTTGGACCTCAGTAGTGAGTGTTGCAACCGAGGACAGACGATTTTTATGTGCTACATGCTTCAGCACTCGGCAATCCCGTTCACTTCGCAGCTGAGATGTTATTGCTCATAGACATTTCCACTTCACAATAATAGCACTTACAGCTGACCAAGGCAGCTCTAGCAGGGCAGAAATTTGAAAAACTGACTTGTTAGGAAGGTGGCATCCTAAGACATTGCCACGTTGAAAGTCACTGAGCTCTTCAGTAAGACCATTCCACTGACAATGTTTGTCTATGGAGATCGCATGGATGTGTGCTCGATTTTATACACCTGTCAGCAACGAGTGTGGCTGAAATAGCTGAATCCACTAATTTGAAGGAGTGTCCACATACTTTTGTAAAGTGCATTCAGAAATTATTCATTTCCCTTTACTTTTTCCACATTTTGTTAAGTTACAGCCTTGTTCTAAAATGGATTTTGTTCTTCCATCAATCTACACACAATACCCCATAATGACAATGCAAAAGGTTTTTGAAAATGTATTTAAAATAAATTAACTGAAATATCACATTTACCTAAGTATTCAGACACTTTACTCAGTACTTTGTTGAAGCACCTTTGGCAGCGATTACAGCCTCGAGTCTTCTTAGGTATGGGTGTCAGGTTTTTCCAGATATGACGCTTGGCATTCAGGCCAAAGAGTTCAATCTTGGTTTCATCAGACCAGAAAATCTTGTTTCTCATGGTCATGGTAGGTGTTTTTTGGCAAACTCCAAGTGGGCTGTCATGTGCCGTTTATTGAGGAGTGGCTTCCATCTTGCCACTCTACCATAAAGGCCCGATTGGTGGAGCACTGCAGAGATGGTTGTACTTCTGGAAGCTTCTGCCATCTTCACAGAGGAACTCTAGAGCTCTGTCAGAGTGACCATCGGGTTCTTGGTCACCTCCCCGACCAAGGCCCTTCTCCCCCGATGGCTCAGTTTAGCCGGGTGGGCAGCTCTAGGAAGAGTCTTGGTGGTTCCAAACTTCTTCCATTTAAGAATTATGGAGGCCACTGTGTTCTAGGGGACCTTCAATGCTGCAGACATTTTTTGTTACCCTTCCCCAGATCTGTGCCTCCACCCAATCCTGTCTCGGAACTCTATGGACAATTCCTTCGACCTCATGGCTTGGTTTTTGTTCTGACATGTATTGTCAACAGTGGGACCTTATAAAGACAGGAGTATGCCTTTCCAAATCATGTCCAATCAATTGAATTTATCACAGGTGGACTCCTATCAAGTTGTAGAAACATCTCAAGGATGATCAATGAAAACAGGATGCACCTGAGCTCAATTTCGAGTCTAATTGCAGATGGGCTGAATAATTATGTGAATAAGGTACTTCTGTTCAAATTTTTAACACATTTGCTAACATTTCTAAAAACCTGTTTTCGTTTTGGCATTATGGGGTATGGTGTGTAGATTGCTGAGAAACAAAAATATATTTAATATATTTTAGAATAAGGCTGTAACGTAACAACATGTGGAGAGGTCTGTATACTTTCCCAAAGGCACTGTATGTATACAGTATCTAATGCAAATAACATTACTTGGCAAAGGAGGGTTAGAAAAAAGAGGTAGTTTGAGTTTACCTGCCACCAGCAATTAAAGAGCTATGGGTTTCTAAGTTTAGCAATGCAGGCTATTCATTGAAATTTACATTGCAAGTTGCAACGTTGACTGTGGCTTCGAATTCAACATAGTTTGAAGCAATTACACAGGCCACGGAATTAGATTTACATTGGAATGTATGCTTTGTATTAATGGCGTCAATACAATTGACAGGAATTGGCTTAATGACCACAGACAATTTTACCCTTAATTACATGGTGACAGTGATCAACACTGTTCGAAATGGTTTAGGGAGTGGCATCTCCCTAAACTGGAACTGGAACAATTGCTAGGAACAGTTGGTATTGCCTCGAAAATATAGCCTAGTATTTAATGATGCTGGCACATATGCTACGCCATCTTTTGATCCAAGATGTCGTAGCAGTAGGACGTTTGTCTTTGTCTTACCCGTGTCTTATCCCGTGTAAATTGACGGTATTTTTCGTATATATCTCAATCTCACTTTCTATCTACGAACTAAAAATGTCCAGCAACCCGCCTCACCCAATGTGGTAGGGATCTGCTATTTTTAGTCTTTATAACTGGAACTTCCATCAGGAGCTAGCCAGCTAACTAGCTACTAGTCCTTGTTAGCCACGGCTAGCGGTCTTCACCTTTTTCTCGGACTGCTTCTCTCTACCACATCACTGGATTCCTGCCCTCTGGATCATTACACCAGATCATCGCAGCTAGCTAGCTGCAAACGAGTGGCTACTGTTAGCTAACGCCTCTGTCCCGAAGCAAGCACCAGCTAGCCTTGAGCTAGCCTCATATACCAGCTAATTCTAGGGATACAATACCTCCTTTGCCAATTGGCCTGGACCCTTTATTGTCGACACAGTGCCCCGCCGATCCATCACGACTGGACTGCAGACATGACTGCCCGATGTGGTTTCAACAGGCTATTCTGTTACGATGTTGCCGAAGAACCATCTACTAGCCCCGGCCCGCTAGCTTTTCTGAACGCTGTGTCCACTGCTCTCCTAGCGTAGTAGTGACTACTAAACGGCACCCTGACTCACCTATTGCTGCTCTTTTGACCCTACGATCACTCAGCTACACAGCTGATGCCCCCTGGACTGTTTCAATAACACGGTACCTCATTTTGTTTACCTGTCAGCCCCTGGCTCGAACTCAGGTCCTGTATGTACCTAACTGACCCGCTCTGCCCATTCATCGCCATTTACCCGTTGTTGTCTAAGCTTCCTGAACAACACCTGTGATTGCTTTATGCCTCTCTGTAATGGCAATATGCCTTGTCTACTGCTGTCTTGGCTAGTTCTTATTGTTTCATTTCACTGTAGAGCCCTCAGTCCCGCTCAAAATGGCTTAGATATCTGTGTCTGAATCATGGCTTAGGAAGGCCACCAGAAATTCTGAAATTTCCATCCCCAACTACAACATTTTCCGACAAGATAGAACTGCCAAAGGGGGCGGAGTTACAATCTACTGCAGAGATGGTCTGCAGAGTTTTGTCATGCTATCCAGGTCTGTGCCCAAACAGTTAGAGCTTCTACTTTTAAAAATCAACCTTTCCAGAAATAAGTCTCTCACTGTTGCCGCTTGTTATAGATCCCACTCAGCCCCCAGCTGTGCCCTGGACACCATATGTGAATTACTTGCCCCCCATTTGTCTTCAGAGTTTGTACTGTTAGTTGACCTAAACAGGGATATGCTTAACACCCTGCCATCCTACAATCTAAGCTTGATGCCCTCAATCTCACACAAATGATCAAGAAACCTACCAGGTAAAACCCTAAATCCGTAAACACGGGCACCCTCATAGATATCATCCTGACCAACTTGCCCTCTAAATACACCTCTGCTGTCTTTAACCAGGATCTCAGTGATCACTGCCTCATTGCCTGCATCCGTAATGGGTCCGGGGTCAAATCACCATCCCTCAACACTGTCAAACGCTCCCTAAAACACTTCAGCAAGCAGGCCTTTTTAATTGACCTGGCCCGAGGATCCTTGTAGGATATTGACCTCATTCCGTCAGTAGAAGATGGCTGGTTATTCTTTAAAAGTGCTTTCCTCACCATCTTAAATAAGCATGCCCCATTCAAAAAATGTAGAACTAAGAACAGATATAGCCCTTGGTTCACTCCAGGAACCAATATACACAGGCAGTTAGGAAAGCAAAGGCTAGCTTTTTCAAACAGAAATTTGCATCCTGTAGTACAAACTCCAAAAAGTTCTGGGACACTGTAAGAGCACCTCCTCCCAGCTGCCCACTGCACTGAGGCTAGGAAACACTGTCACCACCAATAAATCTAAGATAATCGAGAATTTCTGGGACACTGTAAGAGCACCTCCTCCCAGCTGCCCACTGCACTGAGGCTAGGAAACACTGTCACCACCAATAAATCTAAGATAATCGAGAATTTCAAGAAGCATTTTTCTACGGCTGGTCATGCTTTTCACCTGGCTACCCCTACCCCGGTCAACAGCTCTGCACCTCCCACAGCAACTTGCCCAAGACTCCCCCATTTCTCCTTCACCCAAATGCAGATAGCTGATATTCTGAAAAGGCTGCAAAATCTGGACCCTTGCAAAATCTGGACCCTTACAAATCAGCTGGACTAGACAATCTGGACCCTCTCTTTCTAAAATGATCTGCCACAATTGTTGCAACCCCTATTAATAGCCTGTTCAACCTCTCTTTCGTATCGTCTGAGATCCCTAAAGATTGGAATGCTGCCGCGGTCATACCCCTCTTCAAAGGGGGAAACACTCTAGACCCAAACTGTTACAGACCTATATCTATCCTACCCTGCCTTTCTAAAGTGTTCGAAAGCCAAGTTAACGAACATATCCCCGATCATTTCGAAACCCACCGTACCTTCTCCGCTATGCAATCTGGTTTCAGAGCTGGTCGTGGGTGCACCTCAGCCACGCTCAAGGTCCTAAACGATATCATAACCGCCATCATTAAAAGACAATACTGTGCAGCCGTATTCATCGACCTGGCCAAGGCTTTTGACTCTGTCAATCATCACATTCTTATCGGCAGACTCAACAGCCTAGGTTTCTCAAATGACTGTCTCGCCTGGTTCACCAACTACTTCTCAGATAGAGTTCAGTGTGTAAAATCGGATGGCCTGTTGTCCGGACATCTGGCAGTCTCTATGGGGGTGCCACAGTGTTCAATTCTCGGGCCAACTCTTTTCTCTGTATACATCAATGAAGTCGCTCTTGCTGCTGGTGATTCTCTGATCGATCTCTACGCAGAGGACACCATTCTGTATATTTCTGGCCCTTCTTTGGACACTGAGTTAACAAACCTCCAGACGAGCTTCAATGCCATACAACACTTCTTCTGTGGAATTCAACTGCTCTTAAATGCAAGTAAACATACCCTCGTGCCAAACATACCCTCGTAAAACTGACTATCCTACCGATCCTTGACTTAGGCGATGTCATTTACAAAATATCCTCCAACATTCTACTCAGCAAATTGGATGTAGTCTATCACATTGCCATCCGTTTTGTCACCAACGCCCCATATACTACCCACCACTGCGACCTGTATGCTCTTGTTGGCTGGACCTCGCTTCATATTCATCACCAAACCCACTGGCTCCAGGTCATCTATAAGTCTTTGCTAGGTAAAGCCTTATCTCAGCTCACTGGTCACCAGGTTGAACAGGCTATTAATAGGGGTTGCAACAATTGTGGCAGATCATTTTAGAAAGAGAGGGTCCAGATTGTCTAGTCCAGCTGATTTGTAAGGGTCCAGATTTTGCAGCTTTTTCAGAATATCAGCTATCTGCATTTGGGTGAAGGAGAAATGGGGGAGTCTTGGGGAGGTGCTGTGGGGGGTGCAGAGCTGTTGACCGGGGTAGCCAGATGAAAAGCATGACCAGCCGTAGAAAAATGCTTATTGAAATTCTCGATTATCTTAGATTTATCGGTGGTGACAGTGTTTCCTAGCCTCAGTGCAGTGGGCAGCTGGGAGGAGGTGCTCTTACAGTGTCCCAGAACCTTTTGGAGTTTGTGCTACAGGATGCAAATTTCTGCTTGAAAAAGCTAGCCTTTGCTTTCCTAACTGCCTGTGTATATTGGTTCCTGGAGTGAACCAAGGGCTATATCTGTTCTTAGTTCTACATTTTTTGAATGGGGCATGCTTATTTAAGATGGTGAGGAAAGCACTTTTAAAGAATAACCAGCCATCCTCTACAGTTGATGAGAACTTGTTCTCAACTGGCCTACCTGGTTAAAAATAAAGTTGAAATATAAATAAAATAAATAAACAAACAGGAAAATGCTCATACAGAGGCAGCACTCCTAATGGCCGGGAACTTTAATGCAGGGAAACTTAAATCAGTTTTACCTCATTTCTATCAGCATGTTAAATGTGCAACGAGAGGGGGAAAAATCTAGACCACCTTTACTCAACACACAGAGACGAGTCCAAACCTCTCCCCTCGCCCTCCATGGAAGTGGTGTTGGAGGGCCAGTAGAAGGCACTCTTTCCTCAGGTCTAAAAAAATATCCCAATACCCCGGTGTCCTGGCTAAATTCCCAAGCTGTCCCTCATACCATCATGGTAACCTAATCATCCCCAGCTTACAATTGGCTCATTCATCACCCTCCTCTCCCCTGTAACTATTCCCCAGGTCGTTGCTGTAAATGAGAACGTGTTCTCAGTCAACTTACCTGGTAAAAAAAATAATAAAAAAAAATAAATAAAATAAAATAATAAATAAAGCAGGAAGCACCAGTGACTCAGTCTATAAAAAAGTGGTCAGATGAAGCAGATGCTAAGCTACAGGACTGTTTTGCTAGCACAGCCTGGAATATGTTCCGGGATTCTTCCGATGGCATTGAGGAGTTCACCACATCAGTCACTGGCTTCATCAATAAGTGCATCGATGACGTCGTCCCCACAGTGATTGTACACACATACTCCAACCAGAAGCCGTGTATTACAGGCAACATTCGCACTGAGCTAAAGGGTAGAGCTGCAATTTCAAGGAGCGGGATTCTAACCCGGAAGCTTATAAGAAATCCCGCTATGCCCTCCGATGAACCATCAAACAGGCAAAGTGTCAATACAGGACTAAGATCGAATCGTACTACACCGGCTCCGACGCTCGTCAGATGTGGCAGGGCTTGCAAACTATTACAGACTACAAAGGGAAGCACAGCCGAGAGCTGCCCAGTGACACAAGCCTACCAGACAAGCTAAATAACTTCTACGCTCGCTTCGAGTCAAGTAACACTGAAACATGCATGAGAGCATCAGCTGTTCCGGACGACCGTGGGATCACGCTCTCCGCAGCCTATGTGAAAAAGACCTTTAAACAGGTCAACATTCACAAGGCCGCAGGGCCAGACGGATTGCCAGGACATGTACTCCGAGCATGTGCTGACCAACTTTCAAGTGTCTTCACTGACATTTTCAACCTGTCCATGTCTGAGTCTGTAATTCCAACATGTTTCAAGCAGACCACCATAGCCCCTGTGTCCAAGAACACTAAGGTAATCTGCCTAAATGACTACAGACCCGTAGCACTCACGTCTGATGCCATGAAGTGCTTTGAAAGGCTGGTCATGGCTCACATAAACACCATCCCCTAGACCCACTCCAATTCGCATACCGCCCCAACAGATGTTGCAATCTCAATCACACTCCACACTGCCCTTTCCCACCTGGACAAAAGGAACACCTATGTGAGAATTCTGTTCATTGACTACAGCTCAGCGTTCAATACCATAGTGCCCACACAACTCATCACAAAGCTAAGGACCCTGGGACTAAACACCTCCCTCTGCAACTGGATCCTGGACTTCCTGATGGGCCGCCCCCCAGGTGGTAAGGTTAGGTAACAACACATCTGCCACTCTGATCCTCAATACAGGGGCCCCTCAGGGGTGCATGCTTAGTCCCCTCCTGTAGTCCCTGTTTGCTCATGACTGCACGGCCAGGCACGACTCCAACACCATCATTAACTTTGCTGATCACACAACAGTGGTAGGCCTGATCACCAACACCGACGAGACAGCCTATAGGGAGGATGTCAGAGACCTGACCGTGTGGTGCCAGGACAACAACCTCTCCCTCAACGTGATCAAGACAAAGGAGATGATTGTAGACTACAGCAAAAGGAGGACCGAGCATGCCCCCAATCTCAACGACGGGGCTGTAACGGAGCAGGTTGAGAGCTTCAAGTTCCTTGGCATCCACATCACCAACAAACTAACATGGTCCAAGCACACCAAGATAGCCATGAAGAGGGCATGACCTATTCCCCCTCAGGAGACTGAAAAACTTTGCATGGGTCCTCAGCTCCTCAAAAGGTTTTACAGCTGCACCTTCGCCTCCGACAGCAAGGCACTACAGAGGGTAGTGCGTACAGTCCAGTACATCACCGGGGCCAAGCTTCCTGCCATCCAGGCAGTGTCAGAGGGAGGCCCTAAAAATTGTCAAAGACTCCAGCCACCCTAGTCATAGACTGTTCTCTCTGCTAACGCATGGCAAGCTGTACCGGAGCGACAAGTCTAGGTCCAAGAGGCTTCTAAACAGCTTCTACCCCCAAGCCATAAGACTCCTGAACATCTATTAAAATTGCTACCCAGACTATTTGCATCCCCCCCAACCCCTTCTACTCTGCTGCTACTCTCTATTAGTATCTTTGCATAGTCACTTAGTGTGTATAAGGTAGTTGTTGTGTAATTGTTAGATTACTTGTTAGATATTACTGCACGGTCGGAACTAGAAGCACAAGCATTTCGCTACACTCGCATTAACATCTGCTAACCATGTGTATGTGACCAATACAATTAGAATGATTAGATTTTATTTTATTTTAACTCTACCTACATGCACATATTACCTCAATTACCTCGACACCGGTGCCCCCCTACATTGAATTTGTACCGGTAACCCCTGTATATAGCTTAGCTATTGTTATTTTACTGCTGCTCTTTAATTATTTGTTACTTTTATCTCTTACTTTTTTTTTGTATTTTCTTAAAAATGCATTGTTGGTTAAGGGCTTGTAAGTAAGCATTTCACTGTAAGGTCTACACCTGTTGTATTCGGCACATGTGACAAATAAAATGTGATTTGATTTTGATTTGATTTGATTTAGTATATAAATCGAATGAAAAAAATGTAGGCTATTACTGGCTATAAACTGTAAATTATTAGGTGTATCACTTCTGTGTCAACTTCGATTATTTTTAATGCGTTAGTTCCTAGAGTGGTTGTTTTGTTTTTAAAGTGGCACATAAATCAAAACAAATTTAAATCACAAAAAATGTAGGCTAAGGTTTATAGATCACAATGAAAAGAGCTTGCAGCCTCTGGCTGGCTGTGGTTGGCTGGAAGGTGGAAGAACGAATTTGAGATTAGAGAAACTCCTGTCTATTGTCTTTCAAATTAACTCAGGGCTCGATGGCTTGCCCAGGGCATATAGCGGTCCTCTGAGTGGAGGCTAAATGCCAGAGATGCAAAAGCGGCCTGCCGAGGGCTTATAGTGGTCCTCTGAATGGGGGCTACCCGCCAGAGATGCAAATCACGTCTTGAGCGGCAAACTCCATTCGCCTGCTGGCAGTAGGAATTTATAGCCTTGGGTGTAGTGATAGAGAGAAATAGCAAGCAAGGGGAAATGTTTTGCTATCTGAGTAGCATAGCACTGTTAGCATTGCTATTACACTGTTGTGTAATACATGCTCTTATTTTTCTCCATTACAGAAAACCCCTTCCACCATTACTTCCTTTTTCAATTCTGTGTGTGTGTCTGTCTTGAATGTGATATGAAAAGCAGGAATTGTATCTCCTACTGATTATTCTACATTCTCTAACCGGGACAGTTGTACTTATATTTTAAACCGGCACCTCTATCAGTGGCACTCTCTTTGATCCGATTGACAGCAGCAGTCCTCCTGTCATGCTGACCCTGTTTGTGAAGATGTTCTTACCAGTGGTACCAGCCAATGTGGATCCCGAGGAAGACCCCTGCACGCTGGTCCTGCCCCCCAATAAACACTGGAGAGAGGCCCTGTCTGACTGATGCAGCTAATTTACCTAGTTTAATAAAGCTATCTATGAACAATCTGCTTGTGACCTGTCCTCTCATCAAGTATCACCAATTAGCTGCAGAATAAATATAAATAAAATCACACAGTCAATCCACAACAGGAATGGTCTGATATCAAAGTTTAGTTCATACCAAAAGGCTGAAGTACCAGTATTCTCAAGTGTGGAATGTGCATATCACCCTCTTTTTCTTCATTTCAATAGTGCACTCTCTAAAAGAGCCACAGTGTTAACATTTCATGCTGCTCTGTGATTGCAACACACAATGTAGTTGTCTTTTCATCCTACAAGAACTCCTAATAGTTATTGCAGGACTAATTCTGAGCTCTTTATTTCCTCCTAGCTCTTGTTTTAGCTCTCCCCAGCATAGTAATAAAATCAGTGTGGCTGCCTGCCTGCTCTCCGTGTGCTGACTATAACTGGTGCAGGCGGTCTCCAAGGAGGAGCATTGATCTAAAAGCCCTCTTCCACTCATGTCTCCTCTGGGTGGATTTTCTCCTCGGCTGAGCGTGGCTTCACACTGAAAGAGCATCTCCACTGGCTTGGAAACGTGGCGGACAGGTCAACCACAAGTTCTTGCAGTCAGCAAAAAACTTCTTACTGCAGGGTCAGTGAGAGTGTTCTGCATGGTGGTCAGAGGAAGGGAAGCAGTGGGCAAAGAAGAGCTCGACTCCCGGCGCCAGAGCCCTCTCTTTCTTTCTCTCTCACTCTCTCTCTCTCTCTCTCTCTCTCTCTCTCTCTCCCTCCCTCTCACCCTCAACCATCTACTGCTGTGGGCTGAGGCGGCTGAGGAAGCAGGAGGAGTAGGGATGGGAGACAGAATGATATCAGCTCACACTCAGCTGTGTGTAGAATACTCACTGAGCCGCGTTAAAGAGACAAATTAGAGAACTAGCACACAGAGCAGAACTCTGCACGCCTGAGCTGGATTGTGAAATCAAGCGAGGCCGTACTTCCTCAGGTCTGTAAAGGTGATGACAGGAAAACTGGGATATGACTTATTGATTAAACATCATCCTTTGCGTGCTGTAAAGTCGAAGCACAAAAAAACCTGTTTGTCAACATTTGCCAGGGGTCCCCAGAAGAATGTTCGCCTCACAAGTGCACTCCAATTCCATAAAGCACTGTTTTGAAATATTCATTATACAGAATTTACTTTCATCATAATAACTGCAGTCACTTCAGCTTGTCTAAACTTTAGCACGTAATCCTACAACAACACAGATGGCAGAGAAATACACTTAGTGAAGGCCTGTGAATAATGCATATCTCAACAATTTCAGTTACAGTGTGTTACATATAAAACTGCCTAGTGTATTTTTATGTCCGAAAATATTCAGACCCCTTGACTTTTTCACATTTTGTTATGTTACATCCTTGTTCAAAAATTGATTAAATTAATTGTTTCCCCTATCAATCTACACACAATAACCCATTATGACAAAGCGAAAACAATAAAAATCTATTTAAAAAAACAACAGAAAAATGAGTTATTTACATAAGTATTCAGACCATTTGCTATGAGACTCAAAATTGAGCTAAGGCGCATCCTGCTTCCATTGATCATCCTTGAGATGTTTCTACAAAATGATTGGAGTTCACCTGTGGTAAATTGATTGGACATGATTTAGAAAGGCACACAGCTGTCTATATAAGGTCTCACAGTTGACAGTGCATGTCAGAGCAAAAACCAAGCAATAAGGTCAAAGGAATTGTCCGTAGAGCTCCAAGACAGGATTGTGTTTTTTATTTATTTATTTTTATTTCACCTTTATTTAACCAGGTAGGCAAGTTGAGAACATGTTCTTATTTACAACTGCGACTGTGTTGAGGCACAGATCTAGGTGAAGGGTACCAAAAAGATTCTGCAACATTGTAGGTGCCCAAGAACACAGTGGCCTCCATGATTCTTAAATTTAAGAAGTTTGGAACCACCAAGACTCTTCCTAAAGCTGGCTGCCAAGCCAATTTGAGCAGTCAGGGGAGAAGGGCCTTGGTCAGGGAGGTGACCAAGAACCCGAGTTCGCCAAAAGGCACCTAAAGGACCCATGAGAAACAAAGTACTCTGGTCTTTATTTATGTTCTTTTTTTCTTAAAACTGCATTGTTGGTTAAGGGCTTGTAAAGTAAGCATTTCACTGTTGTATTCGGCGCATGTGACAAGTAACATTTGATTTGATTTGATGAAATCAAGATTGAACTCTTTGGCCTGAATGCCAAGTGTCACGTCTGGAGTAAAAATGGCATGATCTCTACGGTGAAACATGGTTGTGGCAGCATCATGCTGTGGGGATGTTTTTCAGCGGCAGGGACTTGGAGACTAGTCAGGATCGAGGAAAAGATGAGCGGAGCAAAGTACAGAGAGATCCTTGATGAAAACCTTCTCCAGAGCACTCAAGATCTCAGACTGGGGCAAAGGTTCACCATCTAACAGGACAACGACCCTAAGCACACAGCCAAAACAACAAAGGAGTGGTTTCGGAACAAGTTTCTGAATGTCCTTGAGTGGCCCAGCCAGAGCTCAGACTTGAACCTGATGGAACATCTCTGGAGAGACCTGAAAATAGCTGTGCAGCAACGCTCCCCATCCAACCTGACAGAGCTTGAGAGGATCTGCAGAAAATGGGAGAAACTCCCCAAATACAGGTGTACCAAGCTTGTAGCGTCATAGCCAAGAAGACTCGAGGTTGTAATCGCTGCCAAAAGTACTTCAACAAAGTACTGAGTGAAGGGTCTGAAAATGTGATATTAAATTTTTTTATTTGTAAGAAATTTGCTAAAATGTATTAAAAACTAATTTTGCTTTGTCATTATGGGGTATTGTGTGTAGATTGATGAGGGAAAACATTGAATAGCAAAATGTGGAAAAAGTAAAGGGGTCCGAATACTTTCCGAATAAACTGTATGTTACCAGAAAACCATATAAAATGCATGCATGACTACACTGCTTTCACAACCCTACATAACATTTACATAGTCTACAGTAACTAGAGATTACTGTGTTTTCAATGCAATTCAATGTGGTGCAATTCATCAAGCAAGGTGCAGGCTTCCAAACAGAACTCCTCAAACTGCTCAAATATTTTATCAAGTAGCTTTCTTCTGGATATACATGACAATGTGTGGTCTGGTTATGACGTTACAGTTTCTTTAGCTCTCTGACTGCCATTGCTGTTTTTTCCATCCCTTTAATAATGGAGGGTGTCAGCAGCACCATGGCCACATAAATGAAACATAGAGAAGAAGCCTTTCAAAGGCACCAGATAACAGGACGCACATGGAGATGTGAATTATTACTCTGTACATCACAGCCATGATCACCCCAAGGATGGTAGGTAGGGCCCAACTACCTCTATCATGTTGGGAGAAGGGAGTTGTGGAATGATGTTACATTTGTTACAACCTATGGACAACAACATGATTTGACCAATAAACATCAAATGACAAAAAAAGATGCATTGTTGCCTGCTGAGTAAATATGTCCCCAAATCAGTGTTGGAGGGGGCACTTATGTGTACAACCACAAATCCAGTAATAGTTAGGTGGGTGTTTATATTTGTCCTATTTCACACATGTTCAAGTGCGTATTATACACACGTGAATTGGAAATGTGTTTTTTGCATATCCCAACTCCCCCTCAGACACCCTCGGAGAGTGGGGCCACGGCCAGGCTCGGCCATTATCAATAGAACCCCTGGAGTAATTAGGGTTAAGTGCCTTTCTCGAGGCCACATCAACAGATTGTTCACCTTGTTGGCTCAGGGATTCAAACTAGCAACCTTTCAGTTACTGGCCTAGCATTCTATCTGCAAGGCTATTTGCTGCCCAATCTATTAACAACAGACAAGAGTGAATTAAGCTTTAGACAAAAATGTCTGTTACAACATGCAATAAGGACTGTATATGAATTGACCTGAAATTATGAGAAGGCTTCCAAAGCATTACAGTAGTAGAATTAGCACTGATAGACAACATGAAAGATAATACATTATTCATCTCAATAGCAGGACAGAACAAAGTGGACAACAAAGTATTCATCAATGGGCTCCTTTGGTAAACACACAGAATGTAAGCTGATTCAAAGGAAAGTTAAATGTGAATTGTAAACAGAGATTTTTGAATAATTATTATTATTATTATTATTATTTTTTATCTTTATTTTAACAGGGAAAACAGATTGAGACCTGGATCTCTTTTACGGCTGTGCCCTGTGTAAACATGTTGACATGTACAGTTCTAGGCATACAGACAAGAACATTTCAAAACATACAAAACAAAGACACAATTCAACAGAAGCTATCACAGACAACATCATATTGATCCTCCATAATATTTTTGAAATGGGCAAGGGACACCAGAGTGTCTAACTTAAGTTGGATCTGCAGTTTGTTCCATAAATAAGGTGCAAAGGAACTGAAAGCAGTCCTTCCCAACTCTGTGGAGACCGCAGGAGTCTCTAATGTAATCCACATCTGTGATCTGGTCATAAAATTAGTATATCTAGTTGAAATTAAAGATGATATATATGGAGGTAGTTTTAAAAGAAGTGCTTTATAAATAAACAAAAGAGCATGTTGCTCTCGCCTCACAGATAGAGAGGCCCAATCTACGTGTTGATATAGGATACAGTGATGAGTTTTGTAACTATCACCTGTGATAAACCTGAGTGCACAATGGTAAATATAATCCAGTGGTTTTAATGTGTTTGCCGATGCATGCATATAAATAATATCACCATAATCTAAAACGGACATAAAAGTAGCCTGCACAATTTGTTTTCTATTTACGGAGGTCAGACAAGTCCTGTTTCTGTAAAGGAACCCTATCTTGAGTTTGAGCTTTTTTCCCAATTCAGTAACATGTTTTTAAAAGAGAGCCTATCATCTAACCATACCCTAAATATTTATATGCAGAGACCTGTTTGATTTGAGTACCATCCAAGCTAGTGATTACAAAAGTGTTTCTAACTGAGAGTTTAGACCTAGAAAAAACATGACATTTGTTTTCTTAGCGTTTAAAACAAGTTTAAGCTGTAAAAGAGACTCCTGTAATATCCTAAAATCAGACTCCAACTGCATTAAAGCTTGGTCCGCTGTTGGAGCAATAGAGTACATCACTGTGTCATCTGCATATAAATGGAAATTACAATATATGACATTATCACCAATGTTGTTTATATAAAGTGAGAACAATAGTGGGCCAATTATTGAACCCTGAGGGACCCCTTTAAGTAACTGTAAGGGGTCAGACTTGACCCCGTCAACCATGACGGCCTGAGTTCTATCTTTAAGATAGTCATAAAACCATCGGCAGGCATCAGTGCCCAGTCCTATAGACGACAGCTTACTCAAAAGGATAGCATGGTCTACAGTGTCAAAAGCTTTTGACAAATCCACAAACAACGCAGCACAATGCTTTCTATCATCTAAGGCATTTGCAATATCATTTACAACATGTATTATACATGCTATCTGCTAATTATCACTGCTTTGAAACATACACCCACCTTCACAATGAAGAGTTATAGGATGCATAACTTCACAGTAATACGACAGCATTGTAAGGGCAACATTTTTACAGAAATGTGCAAACGAAGATGGTAGCTGAGATGTGTCAAACAATGGCCTCTGTAGACATCTAGTGGATTAGCAAGGCAATGGCCTCTGTAGACATCTAGTGGATTAGCAAGGCAATGGCCTCGGTAGACATCTAGTGGATTAGCAAGGCAATGGCCTCTGTAGACATCTAGTCGATTAGCAAGGCAATGGCCTCTGTAGACATCTAGTGGATTAGCAAGGCAATGGCCTCTGTAGATGTCTAGTGGATTAGCAAGGCAACCAGTTTTTAGAAAGGAAAGACAAACCAAAAGGAATTAATTGAAAAATGTATCTTTGTGTTCTATTTTTTGTCTTGGGAGAGAAGGCTATCCTGTGGCCACAGAGCGAGGAGCCGCTGTCGGAGTGAGAGGTGGATGTGATTGCACCAGGTAGCCTTAGCCCTTGATCTCTGTGTAAAGTGTAGGGCAATGTCTAAATTGGTTCTCAGAAGCTGTCCTCATACTCTGCAGCCGTTCCACATCCCAGTAATGTATTGCTGTGGAAACACCAAACACATACTGTACACAGGCACTCACATCTCACTCACTACACACATTCAATTCATCAGTGTATCAAAGACCCCCAGCTCTATGGATCTGGAGTCTCCTTCAGAGAGGTGTTCTGGTACTGAAAGCAATTCACAGCACTACACTCAACAGCATGGAAGGAGGTGCAATTCAACCAGAGAGTACACTTATCAGAGATCTGAGCTTATTATGTTATATTGGGAGCTCAATTTGCCCTCTTACATCAAAGTGATGACCCCCCTCACTTCAGACACAAAAGCAACACAACTTCTGAACTACATAAAGGAGAAGCCACTATCAGTACCATCCTCAAATAACAAATCCTCAACTCTTTTCAGCCCTCTCCTTTTTCAACCTTTCTCTTTTCAAACTATGATCAGTAAGGCTATATCCTTTATAAACAAATAGTAAGCCAACGGCGTGTGTTGCACCACAATACCAGGGATCAAGCTGCCTCCTTAGCCTCCCGTTGCGGTGGAAAGGACAGACTCCGGTTACCTGCTGTCCTTCTCAAGCTTGTTTGCCATTAAATATTACAATGCGTGATAGAGTGGAGGTGAATGTGACCCCTTTTCGAGCTGTCAGTCAGGGAGAGAAAGAGCGCTCGGTGGCAGGTAGGGTTACGGCCCTGCTGGAATTGGTACACACTCGGCTCCAGTTGCCCGTGACAGGGGATCACTTTACCTACGGCTGCCACATGAAATAGTCCATTCCAAGTGCCCGGCCTCCGTGATGGGATAATTACTTATTCATCACGGTGGCGAAGAAGGGGAGAGTTGTGAATGGGGGTCCTTGTCAGCTGCAGCGCAGGACACAGCTGACACAAGAGTATCTGTTACCCGTCCCACCACTCCCCCCAGCCCAACCCAACCCTCCACCTTGGAGATGCCTGCCACAGTCTCAGCTTCAGTCACACCGCCAGGAGTCACCTCTGGAATGTAGATAACAATCCCACATCAGAGTGACCCCTCCCATCCCCAAAACTACTGCACCCACACTAAGCGACCATCATAGATCATCGTACCACCTGCTGTTGTTCATCTCATAAATTAATCTGGTTAAAAGGGTAAGATAGGGAGCACTGTGCACTGTGGTAATATATGAGGTGATAGTGAGATGTTCAGGACATACTGGATTACACAATCCACAGAAGTGTATCTGAGGGAGGCTAATGTGGCTGAGATAAGGTATTTGCCAGTGTCCTTTACACACAGGGCTTGGTTAACAGGTTATCAGTCTGTCTTTTCACTCGGCGGAGGTAGCCTGATACCCAGTAGCTCCTGGGCTGTGAGGAGAGAAAGGAGAGAAAGTGGCTCGGCCTGTGTGAGCCTGAGACCTCTCTCTCCCTCCATCTCCAGCACGGCTGTTCAGACACCTGAGAGCGGCCACGGTGTTTGGGCAGTGTGAAATCTCACACGGCCGGACGCTCAAAGGAACCTCTGGCTCAACTGAGCTGGCACAGCCTCACAGTGGCTCCAGCAGCTCTTCTCTGGTTCCCCTGGTCTCCTCTCCCCCAGACCCCACTGCAGGGCTCTCAAGTGAGCCCCTCTTACAAAGCATCTGCCTGTATCCTGGGAGTCATGCACTAACCAGAAGGTGAACTCCATTCAATATTTATCACAGGGGCTCTCAGATCACTGTGAAGCCGGGCAAACGCTTTAATTAAACTGGAGCTTGCCTCAAAAGCTGCATTCAAGGATGTCAATCAGCGATAGAGGGATGGAGTGAAACCGTATCCGGCCACTTTCCTTCTCGCCGTGGCAATAAAGGGGCCAGGACCCCGGTGCCCATTGTAACAGTCTGCCAGTCTCCAGGAACGTGTAACTGAAGTCACCCCGAGCCCATTGTACCGATTGTAAGCAATATGTTCCTCTGTGTGATGGGTGAGCACATTAACACAGATTCTTTTCACTGCAGGACTCCAGAAACCCAGGGTGTTTGTTACAATGCATTTGATTTTCAGTGACTCCTGGCTTAGAGGGACAGAGAGCGATGATAGGCTTCCACTGGTCTTTTAAGTAATTGTATTACAGCATTTTCCACAACATTTTAGACCCTTTATTGTGAAAAGTGATCTATGTATTCCTATCAAAATGAATCATAATTACTGGTCATTTGTTGACATCTTGTTGAGTGTTGTAGAAAAGGGCTATGTGATACATTACTCTACTGCCAGAAAAAAAAGTACAGCTTTTTTTTTTTCCGCCCTCCAGACCTTTACACAAGATAAAGCACAGCCTCCCCTGGTAATTTGACATTTGGATTTTACTATTTCCAAGCCATTTCTCTTGATCTGTGCATGTGGTTCTGTACATATCCAGAAGACATTACTGCTCGGAAAATACTGGCTGGACTCTGCTGCACTCCAGACAGGAGACAACAGAGCATGCAAACACAGATTAAATCAGAAGATGGAGACACTTGCAGTGTTAGTAAATATCCACTGGGTGGCAGGGTTGTACTGTGATCTTTTACCTAACCCAATCATCCACTTTTTAGACTAGACTACATTACCTTCTGTTTAAGGAGGGGAAGGACCTCAACCTTAAGGCCTAGAACGTTCCCTGCACAGTTCACAACAGATCACCAGATGAGACAGTTTAAGAAAAAGCTAAATGGCAATTTTAATACAGTGTTTAAATAGTTTCGCAAGGGTTACGGAATGGGTGACGGTTATATATTCAAAAAACTCTATCCTGTCTAGCCAATCACCAGATCCATCCCGGGGAGCTGGAGCCCGCTTCCAACGCCCACCCCAGGCATCTGCAAGGGAAATAGTGATGTGGAAAAGTGAGAGAGAAGGAAAAGCACAGCAAACCAGGGGCGGACTGGCCATCTGGCATGTCGGGAAAATGCCAGATGGGCTGGTTCATTTTTAGCCTAGTGGGCTTGTCTAACTAGTTTTTTGGTGCAAAATTATCATTATCTGGCACGTAATAGAAGCCTCAAGGGAGGGAGGAAAAAATGGACCGTGTGGGGG
This sequence comes from Brachymystax lenok tsinlingensis, assembly GCA_030435695.1. Taxonomy (NCBI): domain Eukaryota; kingdom Metazoa; phylum Chordata; class Actinopteri; order Salmoniformes; family Salmonidae; genus Brachymystax; species Brachymystax lenok. The sequence goes on from CM059795.1 coordinate 22,588,743, forward strand.
CCTCAAGAACAAGGCAGTTAACCCACTGTTCCTAGGCTGTCATTGTAAGTAAGAATTTGTTCTTAACTGACTTGCCTAGTTAAATAAATAAAACATTTAATATTAGAATGTGCACAAAATAGCATCACTACAAAATCCCCCACCAAAACACTGAGATGGAAGCAGTGGAGCTTGGGAACATTACCCCAGCTTGCCCTCCTAAGACACTGTGGGGTGGTGGCTGACCAGAGGGGAAACAGACAATCCACAAGATTAGTGCTGAGGAGCGAGAGCTGTGATAGATGAAATCTGACAGTAGTTTGTTTCTGCTCCAGCAGCACTGTTAATTTGATCATTGAAAATGTACACCATTCAGTCACACATCTACAGTGTATATATGCATACTCTAAAATAAATAGTGTTTGGTGCAAGCCCTGTACATGCGCCTAGACTGGCTCCCTTTTCACCATCCCTTGGAGCTACAAGATGAGATAAGGGCCGAGTCCGGCCGTGTTCTGGATCGGACGATTCCCTGGCATACCCTAAACACAAGATTGGATTCATTCACATTACAAAGTTTTACATGCTGCGACAGAGAAAATGTATGTAAATACAGTACCTCGACTGCAGATCTCCACACACAACCAGTGCACAGCAGCACATTACCTCGCTCTTCTTTATGGCGATCAGCAAACAAGCGTTAGAGGTGCTGTATTTACATACAGAGGTGCTGTATTTACATCCTGTACTGTACGAGGGGTAAACTATAGGGGGGTAAACTATAGAGGGCAAACTATAGGGGGTAAACTATAGGGGGGTAAACTATAGAGGGGTAAACTATAGAAAAAATATCAATTTTAGGAAAAAACAACATCATACAATAAAAATAAAAAAACAATAATAGCCTAAGATCCCACTCCTTAAGTCACATTCCAATTCAAGGAACATCCCTACCAGTGGAGGCTCTTCAGAGGAGGAAGGGGAGGACCATCCTCCTCAGTGAATTTCATACAAATAATGAAACATTTAAAAAGTATTTATTTTTAGATAAAACAATACTAAATATATTCAGATGTCACCAAATAATGGTAATTGATTAAAACACACTGTTTTGCAATGCAGGTCTACAGTATCCTCAGTATCACTCTCTAACTGGAGGACGGCTAGCTTCTGTCCTCCACTGGGTACATTGACTTTAACACAAAACCTAGGAGCGTCTTGGCTCTCACCCCCTTCCATGGACTTACACAGCAATTATGACAACTTCCAGAGGATGTCCTCAAACCTATTAGAGCTCTTGCAGCAGGAACTGACATGCTGTCCACCCAATCAAAGGATCAGAGAGTGAATCTAGTACTGAAAGTATAAGCTACAGCTAGTGCATAAAATGTGGTGAGTAGTTGATTCAAAGAGAGAGAAAGACAATAGTTTTTTTTTAGTTTTTTTTATTTCACCTTTATTTAACCAGGCAGACTAGTTCAGAACAAGTTCTCATTTACAACTGCGACCTGGCCAAGATGAAGCAAAGCAGTTTGACACATACAACAACACAGAGTTGCACATGGAATAAACAAACATACAGTCAATAATACAGTAGAAGAAAAGTTGATATACAGTGTGTGCAAATGAGGTAAGATAAGGGAGGTAAGGCAATAAATAGGCCATAGTGGCGAAGTAATAACAATATAGCATTTAAACACTGGTATGGTAGATGTGCAGAAGATGAATGTGCAAGTAGAGATACTGGGGTGCAAAGGAGCAAGATAAATAAATAAATACAGTATGGGGAGGTAGTTGGATGGGCTATTTACAGATGGGCTATGTGCAGGTGCAGTGATCTGTGAGCTGCTCTGACAGCTGGTGCTTAAAGCTAGTGAGGGAGATATGAGTCGCCAGCTCCAGTGATTTTTGCAGTTCATTCCAGTCATTGGCAGCAGAGAACTGGAAGGAAAGGTGGCCAAAGCAGGTGTTGGCTTTTGGGATGACCAGTGAAATATACCTGCTGGAGCGTGTGCTACGGGTAGAGTGTTGGAGGCTATTTTGTAAACGACATCGCCGAAGTCAAGGATCGGTAGGATGGTCAGTTTTACGAGGGTATGTTTGGCAGCATGAGTGAAGGATGCTTTGTTGTGAAATAGGAAGCGGATTCTAGATTTAATTTTGGATTGGAGATGCTTAATGTGAGTCTGGAAGGAGAGTTTACAGTCTAACCAGACACCTAGGTATTTATAGTTGTCCACATATTCTAGGTCAGAACTGTCCAGAGTAGTGATGCTGGACAGGCGGGCAGGTGCAGGCAGCGATCGGTTGAAGAGCATGCATTTCGTTTTACTTGCATTTAAGAGCAGTTGGAGGCCACGGAAGGAGAGTTGTATGGCATTGAAGCTCGTCTGGAGGTAAGTTAACACAGTGTCCAAAGAAGGGCCAGAAGTATACAGAATGGTTTTTGTCTGCGTAGAGGTGGATCATAGAATCACCAGCAGCAAGAGCGACATCATTGATGTATACAGAGAAAAGAGTCGGTCCGAGAATTGAACCCTGTGGCACCCACATAGAGACTGCCAGAGGTCCGGACAACAGGCCCTCCGATTTTACACACTGAACTCTATCAGAGAAGTAGTTGGTGAACCAGGCGAGGCAATCATTTGAGAAACCTAGGCTGTTGAGTCTACCAATAAGAATGTGGTGATTGACAGAGTCGAAAGCCTTGGCTAGGTCGATGAATACGGCCGCACAGTAATGTCTCTTATTGATGGCGGTTATGATATCGTTCAGGACCTTGAGTGTGGCTGAGGTGCACCCATGACCAGCTCTGAAACCAGATTGCATAGCGGAGAAGGTACGGTGGGATTCGAAATGGTCGGTAATCTGTTTGTTAACTTGGCTTTCGAAGACCTTAGAAAGGCAGGGTAGGATAGATATAGGTCTGTAGCAGTTTGGGTCTAGAGTGTCTCCCCCTTTGAAGAGGGGCAGCTTTCCAATCTTTGGGAATCTCAGACGATATGAAAGAGAGGTTGAACAGGCTAGTAATAGGGGTTGCAACAATTTCTGCAGATAATTTTAGAAAGAGAGGGTCCAGATTATCTAGCCTGGCTGATTTGTAGGGGTCCAGATTTTGCAGCTCTTTCAGAACATCAGCTATCTGGATTTGGGTGAAGGAGAAATGGGGGAAGCTTGGGCGAGTTGCTGTGGGGGGGGGTACAGGGCTGTTGACCGGGGTAGGAGTAGCCATGTGGAAAGCATGGCCAGCCGTATAAAAATGCTTATTGAAATTCTCAATTATAGTGGATTTATCGGTGGTAACAGTGTTTCCAAGCCTCAGTGCAGTTGGCAGCTGGGAGGGGGTGCTCTTATTCTCCATGGACTTTACAGTGTCCCAGAACTTTTTTGAGTTTGTGCTACAGGATGCAAATTTCTGCTTGAAAAATCTAGCCTTTGCTTTCCTAACTGCCTGTGTATATTGGTTCCTAACTTCCCTGGAAAGTTGCATATCACGGGGGCTATTCAATGCTAATGCAGAACGCCACAGGATGTTTTTGTGCTGGTCAAGGGCAGTCAGGTCTGGAGAGAACCAAGGGCTATATCTGTTCCTGGTTCTAGATTTTTTGAAAGGGGCATGCTTATTTAGGATGGTGAGAAAGGCTCTTTTAAAGAATAACCAGGCATCCTCTACTGACGGGATGAGGTCAATATCCTTCCAGGATACCCGGGCCAGGTCGATTAGAAAGGCCTGCTGGCTGAAGTGTTTTAGGGAGCATTTGACAGTGATGAGGGGTGCTTGTTTGACCGCAGACCCATTACGGATGCAGGCAATGAGGCAGTGATCGCTGAGATCTTGGTTGAAAACAGCAGAGGTGTATTTGGAGGGCAAGTTGGTTAGGATGATATCTATGAGGGTGCCCGTGTTTACGGATTTGGGGTTGTACCTGGTGGGTTCGTTGATAATTTGTGTGAGATTGAGGGCATCAAGCTTAGATTGTAGGATGGCCTTGGTGTTAAGCATGTCCCAGTTTAGGTCACCTAGCAGCACGAGCTCTGAAGATAGATGGGGGGGAATCAATTCACATATGGTGTCCAGGGCACAGCTGGGGGCAGAGGGTGGTCTATAGCAAGCGGCAACGGTGAGAGACTTGTTTCTGGAAAGGTATTTTTAAAAGTAGAAGCTAGAATTGTTTGGGTACAGACCTGGATAGTAAGACTGCAGGCTCTCTCTGCAGTAGATTGCAACACCGCCCCCTTTGGCAGTTCTATCTTGTCGGAAAATGTTATAGTTAGGGATGAAAATGTAAGAATTTTTGGTGGTCTTCCTAAGCCAGGATTCAAACACGGCTAGGACATCCGGGTTGGCAGAGTGTGCTAAAGCAGTGAATAAAACAAACTTAGGGAGGAGGCTTCTAAGGTTAACATGCATGAAACCAAGGCCTTTGCGGTTGCAGAAGTCAATAAATCAGAGCACCAGGGAAATAGGAGTGGAGCTAGGCACTGCAGGGCCTGGATTAACCTCTACATCACAAGAGGAACAGAGGAGGAGTAGAATAAGGGTACGGCTAAAGGCTATAAAAACTGGTTGTCTCGTACGTTCCGAACAGATAGAATAGATTCAAGGCATAATGTACAGACAAAGGTATGGTAGGAGGTGAATACGGTAGAGGTAAACCTAGGCATTGAGTGATGATGAGAGAGATATTGAACAGTTTAACAAATAATTTTCTTCCAAAATTAAGGAGAAGCAAGAGAAAGAGAAGAGAGAGATTGAAAGCGCCGTAAATTATTATTTGTTTGTATTTTTTTTTTTACTTCCACTTAGCTAGCTGTATGCAGCTATCTAGTTTAACCTGCTCAAACACCCAGCTCAAACAGAGAGGGATGCTATGTTAGCTAGCTGGCTATCTAACACTGGAACTCTTACAAGTCAAGGTAAGCTTTTGATTTTATTACATTTATTGCCATCGGGGCCGTCCGGTGTAACTGCTAAACTGCTTTCTGACTGTACACTGTACTAATGCGTTAGTTATAGTAGCTACAGTTCATGAACAAAAGTAGGTAGACACCTGCTCGTCTAACATCTCATTCCAAAATCATGGGCATTAATATGGAGTTTGTCGCCCCTTTGCTGCTATAAGAGCCTCCACTCTTCTGGAAATGCTTTCCACTAGATGTTGGAACATTGGTGTGCGAACTTGCTTCCATTCATAACGGCACAAGGTGAGACCCAAATGCATACACAGGAGGCAGATGGTAGAGCTCAGACATTTATTATAACAAAGGGAGTAGGCAAAGGCAGGTCGGGGACAGGCGAGAGTTCAAAAACCAGGTCAGAGTCCAAACAGTACCAGACGATAGGCAGTCTCGAGGTCAGGCCAGTCAGGGGTCAGAAACCAGATCCGAGTCCAAAACAGTACAAGGGGATAGGCAGGCTGATAGTCAGAACAGGCAGATTGGTCAGGCAGGAGGGTACGGAGTCAGGACAGGCAAGGGTCGAAACCAGGAGGACTAGAAACAAACAGAGACTGGGAAAAATAGGCTGGTTGACTTGGCAAACAAGACGAACTAGTACAGAGAGACAGGAAACACAGGGATGTATACACCAGGGATAATAAGCGACAATTGGAGGGGGTGGAGACAATCACAAGGACAGGTGACCCAGATCAGGGTGTAACACCATTCAGCCACAAGAGTATTAGTGAGGTCGGGCACTGATGTTGGACGATTAGACCTGGCTCGCAGTCGGCGTTCCAATTCATCCCAAAGGTGTTTGATGGGGTTGAGGTCAGGGCTATGTGCAGGCCAGTCAATTTCTTCCACGCCGATCTCGACAAACCATTTCTATATGAACCTCGCTTTGTGCACGGGGGCATTGTCATGCTGAAACAGGAAAGGGCCTTCCCCAAACTGTTGCCACAAAGTTGGAAGCACAGAATCATTTAGAATGTCATTGTATGCTGTAGCGTTAAGATTTCCCTTCACTGGAACTAAGGGGCCTAGCCCGAACCATGACAAACAGCCCCAGACCATTAATTCTCCTCCACCAAACTTTAGAGTTGGCACCTGGCATTCGGGCAGGTAGTGTTCTCCTGGCACCCGTCAAACCCATATTCGTGCTTCGGACTGCCAGATGGTGAAGCGTGATTCATCACTCCATTGCTCCAGAGTCCAATGGCGGTGAGCTTTAGACAACACCAGCCAACATTGCAGCATCCGGGTGTCCACTACAGAGGACATTTCTTGATAATCTCTTATTTAGCTCTTATTTAATGTGAAAAAAGTATTACACTGTCCCGACAACTCACTTAACTATTCCTGAGATATTCACTTACTAGAAACAATTTGAATATCAAACACAAAAATTATTATTAATAATTGCACACTTCTTTTCAAATTTGTCGGGGTCACACCCCCACATGTATTATCACAGAAAAGCCCAAAATGTAATCTCAAATGGACAACAGTGGCTTGTATGGTCTCAGAGATGTGGACCAAGAACTGATGGACAAAAATGTATTGCTGGGTCCCAGGAGGATCTCTTGATTGCCAAGAAACATTCACTGATGCAGTCTCAATTACCATTGGGTCTTCAATGCCACTTGCTCCTTCTACTCTGCTCACTGCCTCCAAATAGGAGACATACTGGACAACCCTTTTTCTCACTACCTCTGTCTCCTTCATCCTAACAAGCAAATTTGGGGATTCGGGCACATGTTCGTCAACACAGTTGCAGCATATAACCTCAGCTGGCATACACTCAAAACATTTTGAAATAATCTTAGGGTTCTTGGCACAGAAAATGGCCCCCAAAAGGTTCTTCCAAGAACCCCATAGGAGGTGGGGTTCATCAAGGAACCTCCTTAGTTGGTGGGGGGTTCTTGCAGGAGCCTAACTGCCCAACTGATCCATTTGAATTTGAAGGGATTGCAAGTTAAGGCACTTCACTGAAAAATGTAAAGATCTCCTCAATTTAAGGTAAGGTTTATCCCTTGTATGATCTAAATTGATATTGTTTTAAGATGATACCATCTATCTTTTCATATTTGTGCAAATCTTTCTAAAACAGAGAATGGACACAATTCAATGGATATTAATCAACAAAGAGGTAAGAATATGTAGGCTATATGTAGGCTATGGTGTATCACAACCAGCCATGATTGGGAGTCCCATAGGGCGGCACACAATTGGCCCAGCGTCGTCCAGGTTTGGCCGGTGTAGGCTGTCATTGTAAATAAGAATTTGTTCTTAACTGACTTGCATAGTTAAATAAAGGTAAAAAAATTAATAAAAAAATATGTTGAAGGCTAGCTGTATTGGGTGCAGATGACTGAACTGCTCACTTTTCTGTCTGTGTCTGCAAGTATACAGACGAGGAGGCATACAAAGGTATGTCAATTGGTATTGGTATGTTATGCTGATCACATTTACCATCCTCCTCCTTTACCCCTATTTTGGGGGATTAACTGACCTCACCCTCTCTACACCGCTGATGAATATAACAGGAAACCTGTTCGATCACCATGCACTGCAAAATCATTCTGGATATGGATACGGAGAACATCAAGACATTAACATCAACACACAAGAGGATATATCCATTGGACTTGGGGCTCTGCTGGGAGTTTACCTCATATTTGGATTTTAAAATTATTCTTTTTTTAGTAGGCAAGTCAGTTAAGAACAAATTCTTTAATGACAGCCTAGGAACAGTGGGTTAACTGCCTATTCAGGGGCAGATTTGTACCTTGTCAGCTCAGGGATTTGAATTTGCAACCTTTCAGTTAGTATTCCAATGATCTAACCACTAGGCTACCCTGCCGCCCCAATGCTGCTTTGCCACTAAAATCATAATAAACACTGAGAACTAAAATATTGTGTTATTGTTGTTATTTTTATACATATTATTATAAATAATAATAAAAGGGGAGGAGGGGTAGTTTAAAAATTAACAACAAAAAGTTATTCAAAAAGTTATTTGAGGATCCATTAAAAGGGGATCTTTGGTCCTGCCGTACATACCTACACGTACGCTACGGTCACAAGACGCAGGCCTCCTTACTGTCCCTAGAATTTCTAAGCAAACAGCTGGAGGCAGGGCTTTTTCCTATAGAGCTCCATTTTTATGGAATAGTCTGCCTATCCATGTGAGAGACGCAGACTCGGTCTCAACCTTTAAGTCTTTATTGAAGACTCATCTCTTCAGTAGGTCCTATGATTGAGTGTAGTCTGGCCCAGGAGTGTGAAGGTGAACGGAAAGGCACTGGAGCAACGAACCACCCTTGCTGTCTTTGCCTGGCCGGTTCCCCTCCACTGGGATTCTCTGCCTCTAACCCTATTACAGGGGCTGAGTCACTGGCTTACTGGTGCCGTGGCGGAGATCTTGTGGGCTATACTCGGCCTTGTCTCAGGATGGTAAGTTGGTGGTTGAAGATATCCCTCTAGTGGTGTGGGGGCTGTGCTTCGGCAGAGTGGGTGGGGTTATATCCTGCCTGTTTGGCCCTGTCCGGGGGGTATCGTCGGACGGGGCCACAGTGTCTCCCGACCCCTCCTGTCTCAGCCCCCAGTATTTATGCTGCAGTAGTTTATGTGTCGGGGGGCTAGGGTCCATTTGTTATATCTGGAGTATTTCTTCTCTTATCTGGTGTCCTGTGTGAATTTAAGTATGCTCTCTCTAATTATCTCTCTCTCTCTTTCTTTTTTTTCTCTCTCTCTCGGAGGACCTGAGCATTAGGACCATTCCTCAAGGCCTACCTGGCCTGATGACTCCTTGATGTCCCGAGTCCACCTGGCCGTGCTGCTTCTCCAGTTTCAACTGTTCTGCCTGTTTTATGAACATTTTAAAATCTTGTCCATGTTCTGTTATAATCTGCACCCGGCACAGCCAGAAGAGGACTGGCCACCCCCTCACAGCCTGGTTCCTCTCTAGGTTTATTCCTAGGTTTTGGCCTTTCTAGGGAGTTTTTCCCAGCCACCGTGCTTTTACACCTGCATTGCTTGCTGTTTGGGGTTTTAGGCTGGGTTTCTGTACAGCACTCTGTGACATCAGCTGATGTAAGAAGGGCTTTATAAATAAATTTGATTTGATTTGATTTCTTTGAAGAACTTATAGGGGTTCCCCCACAGTTTCAATTTGAAGAACCCCTGAAGGATACTCCAGGAACCTTTTCTTTTTAGAGTGTATGTTATTCTTCCCTGTCTGCATATACTGGATACATGCCCAAATCATTTGCATTTATAACACTGGAGGGGCTTGTGCACAAAAGCTCTTGCAAGCTCTGCTTCGGAAATCCATACACAAAATATTCCAATTGCAAAGCATGCTTCTTCTGTTCCGTGGACACGCAGAAAATCTGAATAAGACCACCTCTTGTGACTCTCACCCAAGCCACCTTACCCAACGCCTCCATGATACTCTTTGAGACTTCGAACAGATCACCCAGGTAACATTGATCACTATAAACAAATCTAGGAATTTCCTTACTTATTTTGTTTCCTTTCTTTTTCACAACTATAACCCACTCGTTCTCAAGTTCTGTACTCTCATCGTCACCCGACCCACCATCAATTTCCAACAGAATATCTGTTTCCGCCATCTTCCCTGAGAGCCGTCATTCCACTACCTTTCTCTCTCAAACCAAAGCAGAAATGCCTTTCAAATTCTCCACACTGCCCACATCTAGCTATTGGGTCTTGGGTGTCTTCTATGGGTGCACTACTGTGTGGGGACTGTAGGTGTCAGCCTGGTAAACACTCATACTGTTCTGGGCTTCTTCTTTGAGGTTTTATTGCAGACCTATTGGTGTATTGCCACCTCCTACTGTACGCAACAAAGCCCACTTTCAGACGGTTAACCCCTCCCCTCAGGGTCCGACTGGGAAGGCTGAGCCTTGGGGACCAGAGCCTCAATTCCCCAAACAGAAGCCGTCAAACAAGAGGCAGGGAGGATGGTCTCAGATTCAGAGGGAGTGGCAGAGGAACTGTATAGACGGGAGAGAGCGTCCGGCTTCACGTTTTTTGGACCCTGGGTGGTAGAAGATGGTGAAATTGAACCTACAGTGAGGGGACAAAGAAATGATCAGTCTATAATTTTAATGGTAGGTTTATTTGAACAGTGAGAGACAGAATAACAACAACAAAATCCAGAAAAACGTATGTGAAAAATTTTATAAATTGATTTGCATTTTAATGAGGGAAATAAGTATTTGACCCCTCTGCAAAACATAACTTAGTACTTGGTGGCAAAACCCTTGTTGGCAATCACAGAGGTCAGACGTTTCTTGTAGTTGGCCACCAGGTTTGCACACATCTCAGGAGGGATTTTGTCCCACTCCTCTTTGCAGATCTTCTACAAGTCATTAAGATTCTGAGGCTGACGTTTGGCAACTCGAACCTTCAGCTCCCTCCACAGATTTTCTATGGGATTAAGGTCTGGAGACTGGCTAGGGCACTCCAGGAGCTTAATGTGCTTCTTCTTGAGCCACTCCTTTGTTGCCTTGGCCGTGTGTTTTGGGTCATTGTCATGCTGGAATAACCACCCACAACCCATTTTCAATGCCCTGGCTGAGGGAAGGAGGTTCTCACCCAAGATTTGACGGTACATGGCCCTGTCCATCGTCCCTTTGATGCGGTGAAGTTGTCCTGTCTCCTTAGCAGAAAAACACCCCCAAAGCATAATGTTTCCACCTCCATGTTTCACGGTGGGGATGGTGTTCTTGGGGTCATAGGCAGAATTCCTCCTGACCACAACACTTTCACCCAGTTCACCCACTCATTTAGATGTTCATTGGCAAACTTCAGATGGGCATGTATATGTGCTTTCTTGAGCAGGGGGACCTTGCGGGCGCTGCAGGATTTCAGTCCTTCACGGCGTAGTGCGTTACCAATTGTTTTCTTGGTGACTATGGTCCCAGCTGCCTTGAGATCATTGACAAGATCCTCTCGTGTAGTTCTGGGCTGATTCTTCACCGTTCTCATGATCATTGCAACTCCACGAGGTGAGATCTTGCATGGAGCCCCAGGCCGAGGGGGATTGACAGTTCTTTTGTGTTTCTTCCATTTGCGAATAATCGCACCAACTGTTGTCACCTTCTCACCAAGCTGCTTGGCGATGGTCTTGTAGCCCATTCCAGCCTTGTCTAGGTCTACAATCTTGTCCCTGACATCCTTGGAGAGCTCTTTGGTCTTGGCCATGGTGGAGAGTTTGCAATCTGATTGATTGATTGCTTCTGTGGACAGGTGTCTTTTATACAGGTAACAAACTGAGATTAGGAGCACTCCCTTTAAGAGTGTGCTCCTAATCTCAGCTCGTTACCTGTATAAAAGACACCTGGGAGCCAGAAATCTTTCCGATATACTTAATACTTATTTCCCTCATTAAAATGCAAATCAATTTATAACATTTTTCACATGCGTTTTTCTGGATTTTTTTGTTGTTATTCTGTCTCTCACTGTTCAAATAAACCTACCATTAAAATTATAGACTGATCATTTCTTTATCAGTGGGCAAATGTACAAAATCAGCAGGGGATCAAATACTTCTTTCCCTCACTGTAGTAAGTAACAGAGCCCACCGGGCCTGCCTGGAATTAAGGCGCTTGGCTGTGTGGAGATATTCCAGATTCTTGTGGTCGGTCCAGACCAAAAACGGATGTTCAGCTCCCTCCAGCCAGTGTCTCCACTCCTCCAGTGCCATCTTGACCGCCAGGAGTTCTTGGATACCCACATCGTAGTTTCTTTCTGCAGTTGAGTTGAATGGACAGGAAGGCACAGGGATGAAGCTTTTGGTCCTGGGCAGATCGCTGGGACAGGATGGCCCCCACTCCAACATCAGAAGCATCAACCTCAAAAACAAATTGATGGGAGGGGTCCGGATGGATGAGGATGGGTGCTGTTGTGAACCGATGCTTCAGGTCCACAAAGGCTTTGTTGACAGCTGGAGACCATGTAAACAGTACTTTGGGAGAGGTGAGTGCAGAGAGGGGGCCGCCAGGGTGCTGTAACCCCGAATTAAACGGCGGTAGAAGTTAGCAAAACCTAGGAAACGTTTCAACTGCACCCTGGATGTGGGTTGAGGCCAATCCACCACTGCTTTCACATTTCCAGGATCCATCTGGACATTTCCCTCAGCAATGACATATCCCAGAAAGGAGATGGTAGAGCGGTGGAACTCACACTTTTCGGCTTTTACAGACAATTGGTTCTATAGGAGGCTTTAAAGGACCTGTCCGGACCGGGAAAAAAACAGGATGTCTTCAAGGTATACAAACACAAACTGGTTTAGCATGTCCCAGAGCACATTGTTTACCAGGGTCTGGAAGACAGCGGTTAGTCCAAACGGCATGACCTGGTACTCATAATGTCCGCTGGCTGTGTTGAATGCTGTCTTCCACTCGTCACCTTCGGGTATCCGAACCAGGTGGTAGGCATTCCGAAGGTCCAGCTTGGAAAGAATGGTGGGCCCCTGGAGAGGTTCAAAAGCCGAGGAGAGGAGTGGTAGGGGGTAACGATTCTTAATCATAATATCATTAAGACCCCGGTAGTCAATGCACGGACGCAGGTAACTCTACCAATGGAGCGTCCGTCCAGTGCTCTAGCGTCCATGGGAACAGAGAGAAGTTGAGTGGGAATACCTAATTCAGAAACTAGAGCAGCATCCATAAAACTCTCATCTGCCCCATAGTCAATGAGCACCCGTAGAGATTTAGACTGGTCTCCCCACAGCAGTATAACAAAGGAGGGAGTGCGGTTAACGGGATTAAGAAGACTCCCAGTCTGGTTTGCCAGAGTACTTGTGCCTACTATAGAGATAGGTCTCTTAACTGGGCAGGTGGCTATATAATGTCCTGCAGCCCCACAGTACAGACAGCTGTTGGAACTCAGCCTATGTGAACGTTCCTAGCTCTGCCCAGTTGCATAGGTTCAGGAGTATCTGACTCACCCGTTGCTGATGAATCTCGAGGGAGCTTGGGTGGCTTCGGATCCTCTCTGAAAAATAGCCTTCGGGGACTTACGGATTCCTTCGAAGGTGAGATAGCCACTGCGGATGAACGAGTGTGACCGAGGCTAGACCTCTTACTCCTGCGTTCCCTTAGCCGCCCATCAATTTTAATGGTGGGGGCGATGAGGGAATCGAGGTCCACCGGCAATTCCCGAGCGGCTAGCTCATCCTTTATCTCCTCAGATAGTCCGTGAAGGAAGGTATCAAAAAGGGACTCTGGATTCCAGGCACTCTCGGCGGCCAGCTTGCGAAAGTCAACAGCGTAGTCTGCCACACAACGAGAATTTTGATGTAAATCCGGCAGTTTATGGGCCGTCTCTCTCCCGGATACCGGAGAATCGAAAACCTTTCTCACCTCTGCCATAACGTCCTCCAGATGACAACAAATGGCAGATTGTTGATACCAAACAGCCGTCGCCCAGGAGAGTGCCCTTCCCGGCAATTGTGTAATAATATAAGCTATTTTAGTGAAGATGCTGGAGGAAACAGGTACAAAAGTATCTATATCCACAGTAAAACGAGTCCTATATCGGCATAACCTGAATGGCCGCTCAGCAAGGAAGAAACCACTTCTCCAAAACCGCCATAAAAAAGCCAGACTTCGGTTTGCAACTGCACATGGGGTCAAAGATCATGCTTTTTGGAGAAAATAGAACTGTTTAGCCATAATGACCATCATTATGTTTGGAGGAAAAGGGGGAGGCTTGCAAGCCGAAGAACACCATCCCAACCGCGAAACACAGGGGTGGCAGCATCATGTTGTGGGGGTGCTTTGCTGCAGGAGGGACTGGTGCACTTCACAAAATAGATGGCATTATGAGTCAGGAAAATGATGTGGATATATTGAAGCAACATCTCAAGACATCAGTCAGGAAGTTAAAGTTTGGTCGCAAATGGGTCTTCCAAATGGACAATGACCCCAAGCATACTTCCAAAGTTTTGGCAAAATGGCTTAAGGACAACAAAGTCAAGGTATTGGAGTGGCCATCACAAAGCCCTGACCTCATTCCCATAGAACATTTGTGGGCAGAACTGAAAAACTGTGTGCGAGCAAGGAGGCCTACAAACCTGACTCAGTTACACCAGCTCTGTTAGGAGGAATGGGCCAAAATTCACCCAACTTATTGTGGGAATCTTGTGGAAGGCTATCCAAAACGTTTGACCCAAGTTAAACAATTTAAAGGCAATGCTACCAAATACTGATTGAGTGTATGTAAACTTCTGACCCACTGGGAATGTGATGAAAGAAACAAAAGCTGAAATAAATCATTCTCTCTACTATTCTGACATTTCACATTCTTAAAATAAAGTGGTGATCCTAACTGACCTAAGACAGGGAATTTTTACTAGGACTAAATGTCAGGAATTGTGAAAAACTGAGTTTAAATGTATTTGGCTAAGGTGTATGTAAACATCCGACTTCAACTGTAAGTATATTTTAGCAATTACATTTACGTTTGATACTTAATTATTTAAAACCAAATACTTTTAGACTTTTACTCAAGTAGTATTTTACTGGCTGACTTCACTTTTACTTGAGTAATATACTATTAAGGATAGTATTCCCATTTTATTTGGTGTACCCCTGTCGTAGTGGGTACACCAATTAAAAATGTGATTCATATTAAAGAAATATATATATATTTCTTTTGTCACATTTTCAAACACATTTTTTCCAATGAAGGCTATACATTTGGGTGAGGTTTTTTTCTCACCTGAGTAGCCTCGTTTCACTGCCAAAAATAAACCATCTAGTGTTCAGCGAAATAACAACACAATGTCAAATACAGGTAACCTATTCAAATAATTAACATCCAATCACATTAACCATTACTCTCTCGTGGTAAACCTTCACTCTTGCACAGACATTTAAAAATGAAACATGCCAATTTGAAAAATAAGCCACAGGAGTTTTTTGAGCGAGAATAAAGATGACTTTCGAGTAGTAAGACATATATAAAAGCAATCGATACCATTAATAAGAAGTGGCTAGAAGCATCTTATATGGTGAGCTACGGAATGGCTAGGACAGGCAAGCCCCATACTATTGTGGAGGACTTAATTCTAACTGCTGCCGCGAATATGGCTGGGACAATGCTGGGGGAAAAGGCCAAAAAAACTATACAATGGTTTCATCAAACAACACTGTAACACGACGCATCAGTGACATAGCAGGAGATGTTTTGAAACAATTACTGGTTCGCATACAAGGGTGCGTTCTCAGCCCTGTCCTGTGGTCCCAGTTCATCCATGACTGCGTGGCCATGCACGCCTCCAACTCAATCATCAAGTTTGCAGACGACACTACAGTGGTAGGCTTGATTACCAACAATGACGAGACGGCATACAGGGAGGAGGTGAGGGCCCTCGGAGTGTGGTGTCAGGAAAATAATCTGTTACTTAACGTCAGCAAAACAAAGGAGATGATCGTGGACTTCAGGAACTAGCAGAGGGAGAACCCCCCTATCCACATCGACGGGACAGTAGTGGAGAAGGTGGAAAGTTTTAAGTTCCTCGGCGTACACATCACGGACAAACTGAAATGGTCCACCCACACAGACAGCGTGGTGAAGAAGGCGCAACAGCACCTCTTCAACCTCAGGAGGCTAAAGAAATTTGGCTTGTCACCAAAAACACTCACAAACTTTTACAGATGCACAATCGAGAGCATCCTGTCGGGCTGTATCACCGCCTGGTACGGCAACTGCTCCGCACACAACCGTAAGGCTCTCCAGAGGTTTGCACAACGCATCACCGGGGGCAAACTACCTGCCCTCCAGGACACCTACACCACCCGATGTCACAGGAAGGCCAAAAAGATCATCAAGGACAACAACCACCCGAGCCACTGCATGTTCACCCCGCTATCATCCAGAAGGCGAGGTCAGTACAGGTGCATCAAAGCTGGGACCGAGAGACTGGAAAAAAAGCTTCTATCTCAAGGCCATCAGACTGTTAATTAAACAGCCATCACTAACATTGAGTGGCTGCTGCCAACATACTGAATCAAATCTCTGGCCACTTTAATAATAAAAAATTGGATGTAACAAATGTGTATAAGGTAGTTGTTATGAAATTGTTAGATGACTTGTTAGATATTACTGCACGGTTGGAACTATAATCACAAGCATTTCACTACACTCACATTAACATCTGCTAACCATGTGTATGTGACCAATACAATTTGATTTGATTTGATAAGCCAGTGAATTATATGTGTTACAGGTGGATGAGTCAACAGACGTGGCGGGTCTGGCACAGCTCTTGGTATATGTCTGCTACGTTTATGGTGGTCAATTAAGGAAGACATCCTCTTCTGCAAACCACTGGAAACCAGGACAACATGAGAGGATATTTTACAGTATTGGACAGCTTTGTGACATCAAATGGACTTTGATGGTCAAGATGTGTTGGTATCTACTAATGGCGCAAAAGCCATGACAGGGAGACATAGTGGAGTGGTAGTGGCGTGCAAGCAGTTGCTCCCGACGCCACTTGGGTACACTGCAGCATCCACCGAGAGGCTCTTGCTGCCAAAGGAATGCCTGACAACTTGAAATACGTTTTGGACATTACAGTGAAAATGGTTAACTTTATTAAAGCAAGGCCCCTGAACTCTCGAGTATTTTCTGCATTATGCAATGATATGGGCAGCGACCATGTAACGCTTTTACAACATACAGAAGTGAGCTGGTTATCAAGGGGCAAAGTATTGAGACATTTTTTTTTATTGAGAGACGAGCTTAAAGTTTTCTTTATTGACCATAATTTTCACTTGTCTGACCGCTTGCATGATGACGAGTTTCTCACACGACTGGCCTATCTGGGTGCCCTTTTCTCGCCTGAATGATCTGAATCTAGGATTACAGGGACTCTCTGAAACTATATTCAATGTGCGGGACAAAATTGAAGCTATGATTAAGAAGTTGGAGCTCTTTTCTGTCTGCATTAATAAGGACAACACACAAGTCTTTCCATCATTGTATGATTTTTTGTGTGCAAATGAACTCAAGCTTACGGACAATGTCTAATGCAAATAGTTATGTGCATCCTTTCAAGCACACACTTCTCATTAACATGTGGTGAGTTATTCACAATTTTTGATGAACAAATAAGGTTTTATATGTAAGGTGGCTAAAAAAAGAGCAAAATTATTGATTATTATTATATTATTTTGCCCTGGTCCTATAAGAGCTTTGTCACTTCCCAAGAGCCAGGTTGTGACAAAAACCCACACTCATTCTTACTTTTAATAAATGTATCATATAGTGTGTGTGTTGCAGGCTATCAATGATGGATAAAAACAACATTTGAGAGTGCACTGACCCTGGTGCAGCTGGAGGTTGAATGTTTGAATGGGTACGGGACTATAAACGTTTAGGAACCACTGTATTAAGGTATCTATAAGTATGACAATTGGGTACTTTTTCCATCACTGGTTATTTCTGGTTGTTTATCAAAGTTAGCAGGCGAACCCATTGATTCTACTACGTAGTATACGACCCCAGGCCCTGGACAAAACACGTGGGACAGTACAAAGGTTTTCTCATTGGGCACACCTCTTCCCAGTCAGTTCCACTTATGGCTCTTTCTGCCCTCCTCCTGAAATCGTCGCGCAATCCGATTGGTCCTCCGCAGCAGCGTGAGACAAAAAGTAACCCATCTTCGCATCACACCATTCGTTGCTGTCAAAAGCGTCTCTTGTAGTTGCGTTAGGTCATCATAGTGTGATTTTTCTTCGGAAAAGCATTTCTGAAACCAGAGTGAATAAATAATCACCCATCCTTTGGGATAAAATATCCAGGATTGCTTGTCGGTTTATTTCACACGGTGAGTAGCTTAAGCTCATTACGTGTACACTGACAGTCTGTACAGTATAACGCTAACTAGCTAGCTGCCTGTATATAGCTAGTTACACCTTGCATGCCATTGTGCTAGCTAGCAAGATGCCGGTCTGTCTAGCTATAGCTGGATAGCCAGTAACCAACACTTTCTTATGTGATACTCATTCACATCCACCAGATTTGTATTGAGACGAAGGCGTTTTGATTTATTTGATTATGGTAGTTAAACCATAACGCGGCACAAAATTAGTAGCTACTAACGTGATTTGATGTAGCTACTGTAGCTAGCTATCTAACGTTACTTATGGATTCCCATCCATAAGATTCACCGGTTTTGGGCCAGTGCGGAGGAGACATTTGTTTCCCATCATTAGAGTCAACATGGACTCGGGGGTAGACGTAACATAGTAAACGTAAATCCGGAATACTCCAGTTAGTTTGATATGTTTTGTTTAGTTTGTATGGTATGTATTAATATGTGGGTAATCATCCAATTCGTATGCTATGTTACAAATTTCAATTTGTGAGCGACGCTGCAAATGCCAATTCGTGAGCGATGCTGCAAATGCCAATTCGTGAGCGAAGCTGCAAATGCCAATTCGTGAGCGACGCTGCAAATGCCAATTCGTGAGCGACGCTGCAAATGTCAATTCGTTGTGGCTAACGAATTGGCTAAATTAACTATGCTACTTTTTTACGCAAGGCTGAAAAAAGTCAGCCAAGCCCTCTACCGCTTGAATGAATGATAGGAATTAACTAGGCTACTTTTCAATTCGCAAGTCAGGAAGTCGTCAGCTAATAAATTACATACTGCAGTTCACTTGTTGAAATTCTTTCAATAATTTAACTGATGTTCTATCTCTTCTCTTAACATGTATGGACCCAAAACTTAATTGAGCATCTCCAATTTTTCTGTTGGTGAAAAATCTGGTCCTCTAAAAACCTACTTTATGTAAAGTTGTTGGTGCTATAGCTTGCAAAATAAACAAATGTGACTATAGGTGACAACAAAATTCTGTTTGTTTCTAACATTACGACTGTTTTCCTCAAGAAATTAAAATCTGTTTTATTTCCTTGCCACGATACTGGTTTTGTGACAACACTACAATAAAGTATTCAATAATTTCACTGTGCATTTTGGATGGAATCAAGCTGAAATGCAAAGGTTGTCAATGATGATTTGTACACGCAGCCTTTGGGTTGCTAGAAGTTCACGTTATATTTGCAACGTACCTAAAACGTAGTTGCTAAAACACTGAAGTTGTCCGTGATGAGATTTGAACACGCAACTTCCTATCCACCCCCGAACAATCGCCCTACTTTAGTTTTTTCCATAAGTAAACTTCTTTCTTATGTAACCATATCAAACGTAACATATCATACTAATTTGAGTGTCCCGGATTTACATTTACTATGCTATGTCTTGTCTATGATACCAGGCTGTTAGAGCCCTGTTGTAAAACATATTAGCATGCTGGGTAGCTATGTCTATGATCAGTGCTGTTCACTCACCTTCACTTAAATTATGTCTGCGATTCTGGGCTTGTTTTTCAGGTCCAGCAGCTAAAACTGCTGCTGATAAGGTGTGTCTGTCTTCTGGTTGCTCTGCTCATGCGCAGTTGCAGTTTCCAGAAATTATACCCCCTCAAAGACTAATATCAAGGCAGACCATGCCTCTCAAACCAGTCAACTAGCAGTAGTTGACTATGTGGTTTTGGATTGGAGTTTGTTGTAGCTATGAGATATATTACAGTAAGCACTTTATTTAAGAAGGATTGGGAGGTATTGCACTCTACCATTCTTTTGCAATATGAATGCAGCGAGAGCATAATTGTTGTGCAACTCAACACACTGATGAAATCTGAATCACAGCAGCCCATGCCAGGATGACCCTTTCTCCTGCTTTATAAATACATGTGGTTTTGACTCCCCTCCTCTCCCTCCAGTGTTCGCAGCCTGCCAGGGTGGTGACAGTCAAGCCATGGCACAGCAGGACGCGCCTGCCAATAAGGCCGCTGCCCCCAACCTGGCCGTGCTGCACTCCAACTTTATCATCGGCTCTGTGTCAGAGGAGAACTCTGAGGATGAGTTTTTGGGGAAGCCAGACCTGACACTGGGCCTGGAGGAGAAGGAACGCTCCATATCCCCCACCTCTAGCCTCAGTTCAGAGAACAGCAGCTACGAGATGGGCTTTGAAAACATTGACGGACCCCACATGAGGTCAGAACCCGGGCTTTTCTTTCTTGTTTGTGTTACTTGAGTCTCTCTGTTTGGTTTGTCTTGTGTATCCAGGCATGGCAACCACACAAAGGTGTTTAAGCATAGCATAATCTTTACGGAGGTTACCGTTATCTAAATAGATTGTACAAGATGGTACTGCACTAGTTTTGATTGCAGCAACAATCTGGCCCCAGTCATATGGGATGAAGACACAGATCTGTCTCCATCAGATGGGTCTGGAGGGGAGTATTCTGAAATGGCATCAGGAGGAGAACACTGGGTTCAGTTCAGTGCTCTCCCTCTGGCTGGCTCCCTCTACTCTGCTCTGTGTGTTTTAAAAATGTGGCCTGGCCAGGCCAGCTTCACACCCTGCCTGCATGCTATAGAGGAGCTGTGTGTTCTGGGAGGACTGGCCTCCCTGCTGCTGCTGTCCTTCTGCCAACAGCCTCAGCCCTGAGCTCTCCCTGGAGCCTGGTTTCACCAGCTCTCCTTTGTATTCAGTGGCTCTTTTTACAGCTACTGAGACTAGGGTGGAGAGAATGCACATTGTGAATGAGTGTGGCATACATCATACTTGATTTGTATGATTAAGTGGCAGATATGGTGCTGGTAGTAAGAATATGGCTACATTTGTACACATATAGTAGGATTTGGCTGTTAATTTAGAATGGTGTTCAGATTTTTCTCACTGTTTTTCTTGTTGCAAACTCTGTTTTGTCTGTAGGTTATTTGGTCTAGTGAGGTCAAACTAGGGTATATGCCTGCCTCAGGTCTGGGTTGTTGTTGGAATTGAAGCATTGTAATAGAGACTAAGGCTGTGACAGTCATGGAATTTTGGATGACAGTTATTGGTCAGCCAAATGAGGAATTTGCTTTGGGGATGACCAGTGAAATATACCTGCTGGAGCGCGTGCTACGGGTGGATGTTGATATGGTGACCAGTGAGCTGTGATAAGGCGGGGCTTTACCTAGCAAAGACTTATCGATGACCTGGAGCCAGTGGGTTTGGCGACGAGTATGAAGCGAGGGCCAGCCAATGAGAGCATACAGGTCGCAGTGGTGGGTAGTATATGTGGCATTGGTGACAAAACGGATGGCACTGTGATAGACTGCATCCAATTTGCTGAGTAGAGTGTTGGAGGCTATTTTGTAAATGACATCGCCGAAGTCGAGGATCGGGAGGATGGTCAGATTTACTAGGATATGTTTGGCAGCATGAGTGAAGGGTGCTTTGTTGAGAAATAGGAAACCGATTTCTAGATTTAATTTTGGATTGGAGATGCTTAATGTGAGTCTGGAAGGAGAGTTTACAGTCTAGCCAGACACCTAGGTATTTGTAGTTGTCCACATATTCTAAGTCAGAACCGTCCAGAGTAGTGATGCTGGACCTGCGGCCATGTGCGGGCAGCGATCGGTTGAAGAGCATTCATTTTGACTAAATATACATTTATATATTACACATTTTCTAATCATCTGCGCCTGAATCTATGTGCTCCTGCTGCAGGGAGGGGTGTGTTGCCTAGGCAACCGAAAACTTGTTTGCTACCACACCTTGCTTGTTTCAATAAGGAGCAACAAAGTTTCATCACGTTGTAGAGCAGGGATCATCAACTAGATTCAGCCCCCCTGACAATACACTAAAGAAAATCGGCCCGCGGCTGAATCTAGTTGATCCCTGCTCTACAACTTGATGAAATATTATATTTGACTAAAACATATTCATTTCAAAACATTAGAACATGCTTATTCTGTGACAGACTGACCAGTTGAATCCAATTGAAAGCTATGATCCCTTATTGATGTCACCTGTAAAATCCTCTTCAATCAGTGTAGACGAAGGGGAGGAGACCGGTTAAATAACGTTTAAGCCTTGAGACAATCAAGCGATGGATTGTGTATGTGTGCCATTCAGAGGGTGAATGGTCAAGACAAATATTTAAGTGCCTTTGAACAGGGTATGGTAGTAGGTGCCAGGCGCCCCGGTTTGTGTCAAGAACTGCAATGCTGCTGGTTTCTTTTTACGCTCCAGTTTCCTGTGTAAAATCACTGAATTTGGCCAGCAGGCTGCCAGTTGGGGAACCCTTTTTTAGAGTCCATGTTACAGCAGAAACGGACTCAACCATACGAATGCCCAGCTGTCCAGTCTTCTGTCAGCTTATTTTTAAATGTGTAAATGGTACGATGGTTATTTTATTTTATTGCTGGTTTTCATTCATAATCATCGGTTACAGTTCTACGTTAATTGTGCCAGCCCTAATAGAGATGGGTGAGAGTCAGGCCTACAGTCACTCTAGCAGTACGGTTTTAGTGTTGTGGTGGGCCAATACACTGAAGCAGTAAATATTCACATTGCTGTTCACCTGCCAGCTAGGCCTAACTCTTTCCACACGCCTCGGGCTACATTCCATAGCCATGGTTGGACAATGGCAATGTACACACTCCTATATTAGCCTACTGGCAATCATTTGGTGGGAGGATAGAAATAACTTGATATCTGATGTACATTTCAATTGTTAACTTAACATCATGCCAAAGTTTTTACCTACAGTCTATTTGGTATAGACTGAACTTTCAGACTGTTATTTTGATGTGCCAGTTTGATAAAGAGGAAGGCATGTTTTTGTTGTTGTTCCTTTTTTAGTGATCAGTTTTAGTTGCCCTCTCCTGTCTGGTTGGGCTTCAGGGGACAGGGGAGTATGTGATGAGGGAGTGTGAGGGTTGATGATGAAACTGGAATTACTGGACAGTGGGAGGGGAGACTCTCCTCCCCCACCCCTCTCTCCTATAGGGCAAGGGGGAGCTCAGCTTAGCACTGTAACGGGAAGTGCCATTCTCTGGGGGGTTTCCATTCAGAAGCCTCTGTCTGCTTGTCTGAATGTAGCATGCCTGCTGAGGGGAGCACAGATCTCCCCAATATCCTCATGATGCAACAGTGCAGTGTCAGGCCACAGCAGCCAGCCAAACGCAGACTGGGGGCTCTGCCTCTTCCACACCCTCCTGGGTGAATGGATGCCTGCTCATTCTCCCACTGGCTCTCACTGAGGGTGGAGCCTCGTTTATTTTTCCCTCAGAGGAAACGCGAGAGTGTGCAAAGCTGTCAAGGCAAAGGGTGGCTAATTTGAAGAATCACAAATATAAAATATATATTTTGATGTGTTTAACACTTTGGTTACTACATGATTCCATGTGTAATTTAATAGTTTTGATGTCTTCACTATTATTCTACAATGTAGAAAAACCCTGGACTGAGTAGGTGTCTCAACTTTTGATTGTTACTGTACATTTTTATGATAGATTGTGTTATGTTTATGACAAATGCTCGGAAATGGTGAACCTCACCAACTGTACACTCTTAATGCTGAAATAATGTCAGTTGTTCACACAGACCAAGCATGTCTGGGCTGCACCTGGTCAAGCAGGGACGAGACCGCCGTCGCATCGACCTGCAGAGAGATTTCACCGTGGCCTCCCCCCGCCGAGTTCGTCACCCGTTTCGGAGGCAATAAGGTCATCGAGAAGGTAAGACCAGGGCTTCTGTGGCCTAGTTTTTCCACATTATTGACCGAGTATTTCAGAGACTAGTCCCCCACTCACATCTCTTCCTGTCTCAGGTCCTCATTGCCAACAATGGCATCGCGGCGGTTAAGTGCATGCGCTCCATCCGCCGCTGGGCTTACGAGATGTTCCGCAACGAGCGCGCCATCCGTTTTGTCGTCATGGTAACCCCCCGAGGACCTGAAGGCCAATGCAGGTGAGCTTTACATTACGGTAGCATCACCACTAGTAACAGCAGAGTGACTCTAGTCTCTACCCAGCCTCTCCTAACTCTGCTCAATAACAAGCAGACCCTCGAGGCTCCCAGGGATGGACCAGAGCAGGCTGTCTGTTGGTTTTGTCCTGCAATGCACTGAACAACCAAGCATGACCTAGTTCAGAAGAAAATGCTCTGTCTGATGGTGTAGAAAGGCAGTGCATTCTGAAAGTGCTATCATGTGTAAATAGTTTGGCACTGGTGGTGAGGTTTAGATGAGATGATATTGAGACGAACGATCTTATGCGCAGAGCGAAAGGGTTTTCACTACACTATCTTCTACAGAGTACATAAAGATGGCCGACCACTATGTGCCGGTGCCAGGAGGGACCAATAACAACAACTATGCCAACGTGGAGCTCATTCTGGACATTGCCAAGCGAATACCTGTGCAGGTACTGCTAGACATTCATTTATTTAGGCCTAGAGAACACCTTATAAATAATGATTGAACTTTCTTGTAATCTGTATTTGAACTTGTAATGCTTGTCTTGTGTCTCCAGGCTGTATGGGCTGGGTGGGGCCATGCCTCAGAGAATCCCAAACTCCCAGAGCTCCTCATGAAGAATGGCATTGCCTTCATGGGTAAGACTGTGTTTTCTACTGAGTCTAGTTCTTTCATTCACACACAGAGCCATGGATACTGCTTTTAGCCCCTCTGTCCTATGCCTGAGTTGTGTTCTGCGCCCACTTCCAGGTCCTCCTAGCCAGGCCATGTGGGCACTAGGGGACAAGATCGCCTCATCCATCGTGGCTCAGACAGCTGGCATCCCTACCCTGCCATGGAGCGGAGCAGGTATGTCGGTGCGCTGTTTAAAAAAAATAATTCTTTAACCTTTATTTAACTAGGCAAGTCAGTTAAGAATTAAGAACAAATTCTTATTTCCAATGACTGCCTACCAAAAGGCCTCCTACGGGGGCCTGGGATTAAAAATATAAAATAAATACAATATAAATATAGGACCAAACACACAACACAATAAGATAGACAACACTACATAAAGAGAGACCTAAGACAACATAGCAAGGCAGCAACACATGACAACACCGCATGGTAGCAACACAGCATAACAACATGGTAGCAACACAACATGGTACAAACATTATTGGGCATTATTAACAGCACAAAGGGCAAGAAGGTAGAGACAACAATACATCACGCAAAGGAGCCACAACTGTTAGTAAGAGTGTCCATGATTTGAGTCTTTGAATGAAGAGATTGAGATAAAACTGTCCAGTTTGAGTGTTTGTTGCAGCTCCTTCCAGTCGCTAGCTGCAGCGAACTGAAAAGAGGAGCGACCCAGGGATGTGTGTGCTTTGGGGACCTTTAACAGAATGTGACTGGTAGAACGGGTGTTGTATATGGAGGATGAGGGCGCAGTAGATATCTCAGATAGGGGGGAGTGAGGCCTAAGAAGGTTTTATAAATAAGCATGAATACTTCTGGTGTCTTAGAAGTAAGTGTGTTGTCAGACTGCTCCCATGGTGTGTGTGGGTTAGGCTTGGGTGGTATACCGTATACCGGGGTATTTTGAAATACCCCGGTATGAAATACGGTGCATATATTTTTATTGAATAATTAGTTTCACAAAAATGTAATTGAGCCAGTCACATGGTGTTTGTCTCAAAGAGCACACAGAGCAAACAGAAGTTTTGTGATGTGATGAACCACTGTTGAGCAGTGCGAGAAAGGTGATCAAGTTACACTTGAAATTCACTAGCTACTAATGTTTGGCAGCTGAATATCATAACTATAAGTTAACTATCTAAGATGTGCCAAATAAATGTTTTCCAGCTTAGGGCTCCAGCTATGCATTTTGTTTGCTAACCTGCTAGCTATAGGTGGCTAACTTGCAAGATCAAGCTTCTTGGTTACAGCAGAGACAATCAATCCCCTCCTGGATGAAGTGCGAGTAGCCCTTTGCGTTAGTTGTGAACTTTATGAGCTGGGTTTTCTGTGCTTGCAATTAGTTTGTTAGCTTGCATTTGTTAGCATTTAGCTAGCGTCCGCTATGGGAATTCGCTAGTACTTTGTTTGCATTTGTTCGCATATTCTTTTAGGGGGTGAAGTAAATATAGCCCCTTGTGTGCACTGCCGGTAATACCGAACACACTGGTATGGTACAGGAATTGTATGGAAATCTGGATACCGCCCAACCCTAGTGTGTGTGTCTCAGGACTCACAGTGGATTGGACAGAGAGTGACCAGAAGAAGAGGATCATCAACGTTCCCCCTGATCTGTATGAGCTGGGCTGCATCCATGATGTGGAGGCAGGACTGAAGGCTGCAGAGGTGGTGGGCTACCCCGTGATGGTGAAGGCCTCCGAGGGAGGTGGAGGAAAGGGCATCCGCAAAGTCAACTGTGCTGATGACTTCCCCAACCTCTTCAGACAGGTGAGAAGTCCAGTCTAATTCCAGTATCAGTAGATGGTTATGATGAGCTGAAATACATGATCAGTATGTGTATAATTATCTAAACCACGTGATCAGTAGATGTATAATTACCTAAACCACGTGATCAGTATGTGTATAATTAGCTAAACTACATGATCAGTATGATTTATAATGCTTTCTCTCCTTGGCTCCTCAGGTCCAGACCGAGGTTCCAGGCTCACCCATCTTCGTGATGCAGCTGGCCAAACACGCTCGTCACCTGGAGGTCCAGCTCCTGGCTGACCAGTACGGCAACGCCATCTCCCTGTTCGGCAGGGACTGCTCCGTACAGCGGCGACACCAGAAGATCATAGAGGAGGCGCCCGACACCATCTCCACCTCAGACGTGTTTGAGGACATGGAGAGGGTATGGCACAATATGTGATATTGGATGGAGACATTACCACGAGAAGAGCTATGCCAATATGTTTAATTTGAGAGAGACTCTGACCAGAGGGACTTGTTAACCTGTGGTTAGGTTGCCGGGTTGTGACTGAGTGTCTTCCTCACTCCTCAGTGTGCAGTGAAGCTGGCTAAGATGGTGGGCTATGTCAGTGCTGGCACAGTGGAGTATCTCTACAGCCAAGATGGCAGCTTTTACTTCCTAGAACTCAACCCTCGTCTGCAGGTGGAACACCCCTGTACTGAGATGGTGGCTGACGTCAACCTGCCTGCTGCACAGCTACAGGTCTGTGTCTATTTGGTTTTATTATCCTTGTCGGTACCAGAAGTCTTCATAAAGATGGTAAAACAAGGACAATTCTGGTATTTTAGGCTTAGGTGTTAAGGGTTAGGAAAACTAGGATTGGGAATCAATTGTTTGGTCCCTACAAGGATAGTAAAAGAAACGCGTTTGTGGTGTCCTGCCCTGCTCATGTTCAGTCTGTTGTACATCTCTGTTGATTAGGCACACTTCACTGTTCTCGAAGGTGAGTTTTATCCCAGGCCTCGGTCTCC
This sequence comes from Brachymystax lenok tsinlingensis, assembly GCA_030435695.1. Lineage (NCBI taxonomy): Eukaryota > Metazoa > Chordata > Actinopteri > Salmoniformes > Salmonidae > Brachymystax > Brachymystax lenok. The sequence goes on from CM059795.1 coordinate 22,615,970, forward strand.
ATGGTAACTGGCTAGGCTAGAGCGAGCTAAGCTAAGCTACTCCGCAGTGTGTAGACAGACCGAGCTGTTGCTGAAGAAGGCAGGCGTCTGTCTGTGCTGTGGGGGAGGGATCTGCTCTCTCTGTCAACCTCTCTTCAGCATAGACACTATCTAATCTCACTAGGCAGGACGGTACAGACAACAATGGGAAAAGTCCAGGCAGGAAGAGTCCATAGGAGAAAGTTCATAACCGTGTTCTAAGTGAGAGAAAAATATCTGTTTCATTCAAGATACAATGTTCCTCTTGTCAGCCAAATAAAACCCTAGCTACCATTTAGGAAATAAAAGGGACATTTCTTTTTGATAAAGTTGTTATTAATGATCATGTCACTTCTAAACATTGAACTTTTAGAATTTCTTTAAAGACCAATTAGTTTGACAGAAAATTCTTAGTTCTACAGACTATAATGGTCTTCCTCCTCAGATTGCCATGGGGATCCCCCTGCACCGTATTAAGGACATCAGAATGATGTATGGGGTCCAGCCCTGGGGAGACTCTATGATTGACTTTGAGGGTCTGTCCACGGCCCCCTCCCCACGTGGACACGTCATCGCTGCCCGCATCACCAGTGAGAACCCGGATGAGGGTTTCAAGCCGAGCTCAGGCACGGTGCAGGAACTGAACTTCCGCAGTAACAAGAATGTGTGGGGATACTTTAGTGTGGCAGCGGCCGGAGGCCTGCATGAGTTTGCAGACTCCCAGTTTGGCCATTGCTTCTCCTGGGGAGAGAACCGAGAAGAGGCCATCTCGTGAGTACACACATATATATATATATATATATATATATATATATATATATATATATATATATATATGAAATAGTCCTGTAAAGTTAATTGTGTTTGTTGTCAGTAACACCCAATGATGTACCGTATGGTAACACCTCTCCTGTGTGTATGTGTGTAGTAACATGGTGGTGGCCCTGAAGGAGCTGTCTATTAGAGGTGACTTTAGGACCACAGTGGAGTACCTCATCAAGCTGCTGGAGACGGAGAGCTTCCAGCACAACACCATCGACACAGGCTGGCTGGACAGGCTCATCTCAGAGAAGATGCAGGCGGAGCGTCCTGACACCATGCTGGGCATAGTGAGCGGGGCTCTCCACGTGGCTGACGTCAACCTGAGGAACAGTGTCTCCAACTTTCTGCACTCTCTAGAAAGGTCAACACTATTTTAAGCATTGAAAAATGTTACAACTTTAGTCCAGCGAGAAACTGCAGTGCTCCGGTGACTTTGGGATTGCTATTGATTGTGACCCTACATATCTCTACACACACACACACACACACCATCTCCTCTCTCCTCCTCTACAGAGGCCAGGTGCTGCCCGCACACACCCTTCTCAACACTGTGGATGTGGAGTTGATCTATGAGGGTACTAAGTATTGTCTGAAGGTGACACGTCAGTCCCTCAACTCCTATGTGGTCATCATGAACAGCACATCTGCCGAGGTGGACGTCCATCGCCTCAGCGACGGGGGCCTGTTGCTCTCCTACGACGGCAGCAGCTATACCACCTACATGAAGGAGGAGGTGGACCGGTAGGATGAATGGATGGAAAGAATAAATGCATTCTTTATTAAAAGGAATATTGAGGCGTTTGCTTGGGGTTGATTTAGAATTGGGCAATAGACTGAAATAGAATTTCTCCCAGGTACCGTATCACCATTGGGAACAAGACGTGTGTGTTTGAGAAGGAGAACGACCCGTCTCTGCTTCGCTCGCCTTCAGCAGGGAAACTCATCCAGTACACCGTGGAGGATGGGGGGCACGTGTTTTCTGGCCAGTGTTACGCTGAGATAGAGGTGTGTGTGTGACGTTTGGTTATATAGGTAAGATGTGGTTTGGCCATGGTCACACACTCCATTAGTGGAGTGAACAGGCATGTAAATCGTGAGTTTGTATTTCTGTTTCAGGTGATGAAGATGGTGATGACTCTGACGGCGCTGGAGTCTGGCTGTATCCACTATGTGAAGAGGGCTGGTGCCGTGCTAGAGCCTGGCTGTGTTATCGCCAAGCTGCAGTTGGATGATCCTGGAAGGGTACAACAGGTCAGTGTGGCAGGGTGTGTCTGACACTAGGGAATTTTGCAATATTTGACAATATGCTCCTTGTATTTTGTACTGGAAATATGGATTTGGTATACAGAACATTCCGTGTGAGACTTTAGGAGTATTTTGTAACGTGCATGTCTCTCAGGCGGAGCTGCACTACGGGGCCCTGCCCATCATCCAGGCGGTGGCGTTGAGAGGAGAGAAGCTCCACAGGGTCTTCCACAGCACCCTGGACCACCTGGTGCACATCATGAGTGGCTTCTGCCTGCCTGAACCCTTTTTCAGTGGGAAGGTAAGAGTTGTCCACTACTACTGTATAGACACACTTGTATACGCGCAAAAATATCAAAACAAAAGATGCCAATATTCTGTGTTCATACGTTAATCTGTTTTAAATTGGTAATATTGTGTGTATTTCCCCAGCTAAAGGAATGGGTGGAAAGGCTGATGAAGACTCTTCGGGACCCCTCCCTGCCGCTGTTGGAGCTGCAGGACATTATGACCAGTGTGTCAGGCCGGATCCCCCTCGCTGTAGAGAAATGCATCAAGAAGGAGATGGCCCAGTACGCTAGCAACATTACCTCTGTGCTCTGCCAGTTTCCCAGTCAGCAGGTACACACACACACACACACACACACGCGCGTTGTATTATTCAGGTTGGTTATTACATTTATGGTTATATGAAGTTGTTGATATGGAGAGTGCATTGAGAATATACCAGACTGATTGTGCCTGTTCTTTGGTCCAGATTGCCAACATCCTGGACAGTCATGCTGCCACTCTGAACAGGAAGTCAGAGAGAGAGGTGTTCTTCATGAACACTCAGAGCATTGTACAGCTGGTGCAGAAGTGAGTCCTGCTCTCAGCTTCAGGGATTTAAATTGCTGATGGTAAAGACACATACTGTGTTCACACTGATTCTCTCTGTGCCAGACCATGTCCATGTTGTCTCTGTGTCCAGGTACCGCAGTGGCATCCGTGGTCACATGAAGGCTGTGGTGATGGACCTTCTCAGACAGTACCTCAAAGTAGAGGTCCAGTTCCAGAATGGTGAGGAACATTACACTCTATTGCGAACTTTTGCAGGCTATGTTAAGCAATGAGTATCCTGGTTTGGTATAGGGGGAAAGGAAAGGATGAGCCTTTGCTTTTTAGTCCTGTTGGTCTTTGATTTATAAATAGGATTCAAAGGTCTTCTTTCAGGACTGTAGTTGCTCTATTTGACCATGTGAGGGCACTGTTAGACAACACACATTTCATTTTCGCCTTACTTTGAGCTCTGGTTGATTTTCATTTACCTCTGAATCCTGTATACTGTGTGTGTGTGATTCCAGGACACTACGACAAGTGTGTGTTCACACTGCGTGAGGAGAACAAGGGCGACATGGCCAACGTGTTAAACTACATCTTCTCGCACGCCCAGGTCACCAAGAAGAACCTCCTGGTCACCATGCTCATTGTAAGACCTAGAAATTAGAAATATGTTGGTCATGATTAATTCTTAAGTGTTTGTGTGACACAGTTGACTGTGTTTTCCTGTTTGTCTAAGACCAGAGTTTGTGTGTGTTGTAGGACCAGCTGTGTGGTCGTGACCCCACCCTGACTGATGAGCTGATGGCCATTTTGACAGAGCTCACCCAGCTCAGCAAGACTACCAACGCCAAGGTGGCACTGCGCGCCCGCCAGGTCAGCACTCATCACTTCCGGTCTCTCTGAAGGGTCTCGTCCTGTTTTTGTGATTGATCATGTGTCATCTTCTCACTCCCGTCTGTTTCCCCCTCAGGTGCTGATCGCCTCCCACCTCCCCTCCTACGAGCTCCGCCACAACCAGGTGGAGTCCATCTTCCTCTCTGCCATCGACATGTACGGGCACCAGTTCTGCATCGAGAACCTGCAGGTAGGGACAATGGCCGTTGTTTAATTTTTATTGGCATTGCTGAAGGCAGTAAATTGAGGAGCTTTGTTACTTTTTCACAGCATTTTCAAGATTCTGAATTCTCTCTCATTCTTTGTAGAAACTGATCTTGTCTGAGACATCTATCTTTGATGTGCTGCCCAACTTCTTCTACCACAGTAACCAGGTGGTCCGGATGGCTGCCCTGGAGGTGAGAGGAGGCGGACTGTGGTTTTTGGATTCAAAGCCACCGTAGCTGGTTGCCCAGGGAATTTAACCGTAGTTGCCAATGAACTAAGAGGGACATTTCAGGGGATTAAAGGTAACGATCCTCCACTGTAGCCAGATCTCTACTGTCTTAACTCTCGTGTCTGTGTTCCCCATCCCAGGTGTATGTACGTAGAGCCTACATCGCCTACGAGCTCAACAGCGTCCAGCACAGACAGCTGAAGGACAACACCTGTATCGTAGAGTTCCAGTTCATGCTGCCTACCTCCCACCCCAACAGGTGTGTGTTCGCACACACACACACACACACACACACACACACACACACACACACACAGGAGATGGCTTTATATGGTTCTACAGTGCTTTCGGAAAGTATTCAGGCCCCTTCACTTTTTCCACTTTTTTACATTACAGCCTTTTTCTAAAATGGATTAAATGAATTGTTTACCTCCTCAATCTACACACAATACCCCATAATGACAAAGCAAGAACAGGTTTTTTAGACATTTTTGCAAATGTATTAAAAACAGAAACCTTATTTACATAAGTATTCAGACCCTTTGCTATGAGACCCAAATTTAAGCTCCGGTTTATCCTGTTTTCATTGATCATCCTTGAGATTTTTCTACAACTTGATTGGAGTCCACCTGTGGTAAATTCAATTGATTGTACATGATTTGGATAGGCACAGCGCTCCAGATATCCTCTGTGTAGATGGGAGAACCTTCCAGAAGGACAACCATCCTCTGCAGCACTCCACCAATCCGGCCTTTATGGATGAGTGGCCAGACGGAAGCCACTCCTCAGTGAGAAACAAGATTCTCTGGTCTGATGAAACCAAGATCGAACTCAAGTCTGGAGGAAACCTGGCACCATCACTAAGGTGAAGCATGGTGGTGGCAGCATTGTGCTGTGGGGATGTTTTTCGGCAAGGACTGGGAGTCAGGATCGAGGGAAAGATAAACAGAACAAAGTACAGAGAGATCCTTGCTCCAGACCTCTCAGGACCTCAGACTGGGGCAAAGGTTCACCTTCCAACAGGACAACGACCCTAAGCACACAGCCAAGACAACACAGGAGTGGTTTTGGGGCAAGTCTCTGAATGTCCTTAAGTGATCCAGCCAGAGCCCGGACTTGAACCCGATCAAACATCTCTGGAAAGACCTGAAAATAGCTGTGCAGCAGCGTTCCCCGTCCAACCTGACAGAGCTTGAGAGGATCTGCAGAGAAGAATGGGAGAAACTCCCCAAATACAGGTGTGCCAAGCTTGTAGCGCAGTACCCAAGAAGACTCCAGGCTGTAATTCCTGCCAAAGGTGCTTCAGCATAGTACTGAGTAAACGGTCTGAATACTTATGTGAATGTGATATTTCAGTTTTGTATTTTTTATAAATCTGTAAAAATGTCTAAACCTGTTTTTGCTTTGTCATTATGGGTTATTGTGTGTGAATTGATGAGGGAAGAAAACAATTTAAGCCATTTAGAATAAGGCTGAAACATAACAAAACTAAAATAGTGAAGGGGTCTGAATACTTTCCCAATGCAATTTATATGAGAGGTGGTTCTACATGGGAGATGAGCACTAACCGAGACCAGTCTGTGTACTGTCTTTCACCATCTCCAGAAGGGTCCAGTTCTCACCCATGGTGCCATGCTTCTTTTACACACATTCCACTGTGTTCAACCCCTGAAAAACGGTCCTCATGTGCAAAAGCAGGTATTCTGTGAGAGTTCAAATACTTTCTCTGGTTTACAAAGAATGCGTGAGTGGAAACTTAACTAGTCTCCTGTCAGCATAAGAGTCCCACTTTTGTCGACCTGTCCAGTCTGTCCACTGGATGACTGCAAGATTTTTAACATTTTCTGAAGATCTGTTTCAGTAACACACAACCAGAGAGCGACTCAGGACTTGTACTGTACATGTTCAGCGTTTGTGTCGACTGCCTGTTACAGATCCCAGATACATACAGATGTTCTGTGTGTAATGTTGTGGATGATAATGATGTCTTTGCTTCTTGCTGTTGTGCCCATGCACAATTTTGATATGGCCGATAAATAACTGCGATTCAGTGTGTTGACCCCTCAGACATGAGAGATGTTGTAACCGTCTCCCATTGGCTGCTATGCTCAGATTGTTGCAAGCACCTGCTTTAACCTATGTAAAATGTTTAACCCAGTTGCATTAACCAACCATGATTGGCTTCCTCATTGGAACTAAGCTAGCTGAATGCATGTCTCCCACCTCGGGAATGAACCAATACCCTGACCAAAGAATAGGCTTCTAGGGAGGTTTAGGACTATTGTTGCATTTCTGGAGGATCAATCCTAGAGTGCAATGTGTATGTTTGAGACAATACATTTGATGTATGACAGTGCCCTATGGTGTCACATTAATGTCTTGTTATAAAAGGGACAGGATCTGACACCACTGAACATCCAGCCCATGTGCTGCCTGCCATTCATAATACATTAGTTCATGAAGCCCTTGAAGTCAACAATAAGGCCTACCTCATGAGAGATTGTGTTACTCCTGACAACCTAACACATTCTAACAATGTTCAAAATGTACCATATGAGACGCCAACCATATCCATAATATATAGTCTCACACTTGTATGATTCACACACACTTCTGAGCCCTGACTGCTTCCTCCAACTGATGCCTGCCTGCCTAACTAACCAATCAGTGTTGTTTGATTGCAGAGGGAACATCCCAACTCTGAACAGGTATAGTACACATTCTTCTTATTGCAACCAATATGTAGACCTCAGTGGAAGCTGGTGGGAGGAGCTGTAGGAGGAATGGCTGGAATGGAATAAGTGGAATGGTATCAAACATATGGAAACCACGTTTGACGCCGTTCCATTTATTATATTGCAGCCATTAGAATGAGCCCGTCCTCCTATACCTCCTCCCACCAGCCTCCTCTGGTATCCCTGAGACGCTCTAGACTAGAAAGCAGCATGGTCAAACAATCTGCAGAGAAGTTACTGAAAGCCTTAATGCCTGCAACATTTAGAATTTAATCAAATTGTAATTCTACCATTACACTTAACACTGCGTTTATATTTTTATTTTATTTCAAGAGCTGAAATAAAAGAACAAATTTTCCATATGCACAAAAAGCTTATTTTTCTCATTTTGTGCACAAATTTGTTTACATCCCTGTATGAACTGTAACTCAGGAAAATATTTAAAGTTGTTGCGTGTATGTGTGTCTCATTATTTATATACAGTGGGGCAAAAAAGTATTTAGTCAGCCACCAATTGTGCAAGTTCTCTCACTTAAAAAGATGAGGCTTGTAATTTTCATCATAAGTACACTTCAACTATGACAGACAAAATGAGGAAAAAAAATCCAGAAAATCACATTGTAGGATTTGTAATGAATTTATTTGCAAATTATGGTGGAAAATAAGTATTTGGTCACATACAAACAAGCAAGATTTCTGGCTCTCACAGACCTGTAACTTCTTCTTTAAGAGGCTCCTCTGTCCTCCACTCGTTACCTGTATTAATGGCACCTGTTTGAACTTGTTATCAGTATAAAAGACACCTGTCCACAACCTCAAACAGTCACACTCCAACTCCACTATGGCCAAGACCAAAGAGCTGTCAAAGGACACCAGAAACAAAATTGTAGACCTGCACCAGGTTGGGAAGACTGAATCTGCAATAGGTAAGCAGCTTGGTTTGAAGAAATCAACTGTGGGAGCAATTATTAGGAAATGGAAGACATACAAGACCACTGATAATCTTCCTCGATCTGGGGCTCCACGCAAGATCTCACCCGTGGGGTCAAAATGATCACAAGAACAGTGAGCAAAAATCCCAGAACCACACGGGGACCTAGTGAATGACCTGCAGAGAGCTGGGACCAAAGTAACAAAGCCTACCATCAGTAACACACTACGCCGCCAGGGACTCAAATCCTGCAGTGCCAGACGTGTCCCCCTGCTTAAGCCAGTACATGTTCAGGCCCGTCTGAAGTTTGCTAGAGAGCATTTGGATGATCCAGATGAGGATTGGGAGAATGTCATATGGTCAGATGAAACCAAAATATAACTTTTTGGTAAAAACTCAACTCGTTGTGTTTGGAGGACAAAGAATGCTGAGTTGCATCCAAAGAACACCATACCTACTGTGAAGCATGGGGTGGAAACATCATGCTTTGGGGCTGTTTTCTGCAAAGGGACCAGGGCTGACTGATCCGTGTAAAGGAACGAATGAATGGGGCCATGTATCGTGAGATTTTGAGTGAAAACCTCCTTCCATCAGCAAGGGCATTGAAGATGAAAGCGTGGCTGGGTCTTTCAGCATGACAATGATCCCAAACACACCGCCCGTGCAGCGAAGGAGTGGCTTCGTAAGAAGCATTTCAAGGTCCTGGAGTGGCCTAGCCAGTCTCCAGATCTCAACCCCAGAGAAAATCTTTGGAGGGAGTTGAAAGTCCGTGTTGCCCAGCGACAGCCCCAAAACATCACTGCTCTAGAGGAGATCTGCATGGAGGAATGGGCCAAAATACCAGCAACAGTGTGTGAAAACCTTGTGAAGACTTACAGAAAACGTTTGACCTCTGTCATTGCCAACAAAGGGTATATAACAAAGTATTGAGAAACTTTTGTTATTGACCAAATACTTATTTTCCACCATAATTTGCAAATAAATAAATTAAAAATCCTACAATGTGATTTTCTGGATTTCTTTTTCTCATTTCGTCTGTCATAGTTGAAGTGTACCTATGATGAAAATTACAGGCCTCTCTCATCTTTTTAAGTTGGAGAACTTGCACAATTGGTGGCTGACTAAATACTTTTTTGCCCCACTGTGTGTGTGTGTGTGTGTGTGTGTGTGTGTGTGTATATATATATATCTCTTGTTCTGTAAAGTATTACAAGTTATCCCAAAAATAAATCAGATTTTTACAATTGGAGCTGAATATGTTTGAGGGTCATTTACTAAATCAATGGTAACAGCATGGCATAATGCAGCATACTGGGATTCTGTCTTTCTGTAGGTGTACTGTACGCTACATTGTGTGTATGCATATCATGGGTCTTGTGCCGTTATCCGGTGAGATATGGGGAGTCAAAAGATGTTGTAGGCTACATGTACATTATCTGTGTAATATTCTGGAACAAAATGTTATCAAATAGTGCTGTGTGAGCTCAGATGTTCTGTTGTGCTAGATGTGTTCTGAATGTGCTGCCTGCTACGGTTCTGTCCTCTCAGGAGACTGTCTGCCCTGCCTCTTCTACTTAAGCCTGTGTCTGTGGACCGTAAAATACAGGACACTAAAGCACAGGATGATAAAACAAAGGATGATTCTAAAACGGAGGAGAATAAGCCTCCAGATACAGATTACTCTGTGGACAGGTTGGGCCCTATACCAGCCTCTAGGCTATATATCATTCTGTGGGCTAAGAGGCTAACTTCTGGGCTTAACCTCTCTAAAAGGGGACTTGGCCTCTGTGTGGAGGGGAGAGGAGGACCTCTGAATACTAAAAACACCTGGGGGAACTTTATGTCTTTCTACTATGTTTGGCTGAGGGAAAATCTAGTTCTTCCATGTCCACTAACATTATACAGATGTGCTCTTCCACATAATCTACAGTACCACTTAGCGTTTGAACACTGCTGCTGGGCTGCTCTATAATTATTACATCCAGATCTATAAGAGGCATATTTAGTTCTTATATTCCAATCCTCATTGACGGTGCAATATTACTGTTAGTTTGGAAGTGAATGAGGAGTCAATGTTCCTTCTGTCCCAGCAGCTTATCTCAGAGATAATAAATACTGGTGTGTGTGATAGAAGTGGCTGGTGGGGGGCTCTTAAAGGTGACTCCTTTGGGACAGAAATGGGCTCTGCCCTGCTCTGGGTGGGTGAGTGAATGTGTTTGCTGGAGGACCCTGGTCTAATGGCTGTCTGTATTGTTATCCCAGGATGTCGTTCTCGTCCAACTTGAACCACTACGGCATGGTGCACGTGGGCAGCATGAGTGACGTCCTCCTGGACACTTCCTTCACCCCACCCTGCCAGCGCATGGGAGCCATGGTCTCCTTCCGCTCCTTCCAGGAGTTCACCAGGTGAGGGCTGGGCTCTTTGACCTTTTCAAAATCATTTACATTATAACTTTATTATCCCACATTGGGAAATGGCGTTATTGAATTATAGCTGTAATACTTAGATATTACCTTAAGTGTCTGTCTGTGTGGTGTCTTAACCGTGGTCCTTTCCACTCCCTCAGGAACATTAAAGACGTGATGAGCTGTTTCTCTGACTCTCCTCCTCACAGCCCCACCTTCCCAGAGGGAGGGAACCCTGTGCTCTATGGAGAGGAAGACACCAAGGTCAGAACCTTCTGCTAGTACTGATTCTGAGGTGTATTGCAACACTAGAGTATTGTGACTGAGAGAGCCCTTTGTTTAATGCTACAAAGTAGAATGATTTTCTTCACAAAGTCGCAATATTCACGACTGAAAGGATTGTGGCGCCCTTGATAAAGATGCGCAACAAAGACTGTATCAAATAAATACTGAGCTATACTGGATGCAATTTTTTGAAGGGAAATTATTAGTACAATTGCTCAGAGAAAAAGATTTTGTAGAACAAGTCATATTTTATTGTCTCAAAAGGAGGGGTCAAAATTATTAGCACCTCTGTTTTCAGTACCTGTGGTATGAATTAAAGGGGGTAAAGAGGGGATACCTAATCAGTTGTCCAACTGAAATGTCTTCTGCGTTTTAACCAAAGCCCTCTGAATCAGCGAGGTGTGGGGGGCTGCCTTAATCGACTTCCACGTCATCGGCGCCCAGGGAACAGTGGGTTAAGTGCCTTGTTCAGGGGCAGAACGACAGATATTTACCTTGTCAGCTCAGGGATTCGATGCAGCAACCTTTCAATTACTGGCCCAACGCTCCTACCTGCCGGACAGTCCATAAGTGCAGACTAAGGATATCAAGGATCTGGAAAGATTCTGTATGGAGGAATGGTCTAAGATCCCTCCCAATGTGTTCTCCAATCTCATAAAACATTTTACAAAAAGGGTGTCCCATTATCCTTGCAAGGGGGAAGGTACTGGAGTATTGAAAACGGGTGAGACATGTTGACCCATATCTTTTTGGGAGAAAATAAGTATTACTTGTTAAACAAAATGTCTTTCTCTGAGCAATTTATTAGTATAAAATAATTTTTCAAAACAAATGAGTTTACAGTATATCTCAGTATTTGTATTGTTTATTTCATAGTATTTTCTGCTCGTCTTTGGTTGCGTTCCCTTTGCTCAGGCGTTGCATGCATCAACCATTGATTGCGTGCCATGTCACTGACAGTGTCATCGACTGACGGATTGCTGTAACATATGTGGTTAGCTGATACATAAAATACCTATCCAGGCATTGTAAATCTGGCAGGTGTCAGCAATGCCTAGGCAGAGGAACGCGCCCAATATCAAGGGTGCCAATAATTTTGGTTGTGACTACTTTCTCTCTGAATTGTATGACTGAGGTTTGCCTGCATGTGTTTGTGTCCCAGAGTATCCAAGATGAGCCCGTTCACATCCTCAACGTGGCCATTAAGACTGACGGTGACATCGACGACGATGGCCTGGCCGCCATGTTCCGGGAGTTCACCCAGTCAGAGGTCAGATGAGCCTTTCAGGAAATAGAACTGGACACGTTTGCATTTTAGTCATTTAGCAGACACTCTTATCCGGAGTGATTTACAGGCGCAATTAGGGTTATGTGCCTTGCTCAACTACACATAAAAAAAAATGCACCTAGTCTGCTCGGGGATTCAAACCAGAAACGTTTTGGTTACTGGCCCAAAGCTCTTAACCGCTATGCTACCTGCCTCCCAGTTGTTCACACTTTCTCTTCCTCTGTCTTCGTTCCCCAGAAATCCCTGCTGTTTGAACATGGCATCCGCAGGCTGACCTTCCTGGTAGCTCAGAAGGTGAGGACTAAGATTCCCACTCCCCTACTCTACCCTTGGTTTTCTAAGCATCTCTCTTGCAATCACCGTCAATGATCTTATCTTAATCACAATGATACTGGTTGAATCTACAGACATCCAGACGTCACAAGAGAGTCACTTTTTTAAATTTGGAATGGCCTATAATTTGACTAATTTGTATCTCAAATTTGGCTGTTTTGTTTGCTCGCTATCTTTTCCCTCTGTATCCATGTCTTGCCTTTGCTGTGGTGTTTGTGCTGACAGGATTTCAGGAAGGCAGTCAACTATGAGGTGGACCAGAGGTTTCATGTGAGTAGCCTGGAGGATGTGGATGATGACTGAAACAGTACAGTTTGCCTTCCTGTATTGTCAACTCTTTCCTTTAAGTACTCAAAGTAGCTTTTAGATTCTGGGAGAAAATGAAAGCATTTGAGACTAAAGACGTTTTGGTAAATGCCAGGTTCCCTTCTCTCTTTGACTCTGTCATCACTAGTTAAAACAGCCACAAAGTCATAATAATGGCTAAACCTTGCCCATTTATACATTTTATTTTCTTAAAATCAGATTTTGAACCTAACCTTATGCCTAACCTTAAATTAAGACCAAAAAGCCTATTTGACTGTCGCTGTGGAGTCTGACTTTGGCTGTGTTATCTACTGGAAACCCTTTAAGAGAAGAACGGGTCCCGATTGAGAGCTAATCCCTGCCATTGGTGTGGCCCCCCTCGTTCTGTGGGTTTGTGTCTCATACAGGAGCGATGTCTGTAGTGATGCCTCTAGCACTGAGATGCAGTGTCTTAGACCGTTGCACCACTCGGGAGCCCGAGTAGCCAACCCTCTTCAGACTACACTGACCAGTGTATTCCCATATTAAATCGTTAATTCTCTATTATAGAGAGAATAGGGGATGTGATGTACTAACACCATTGTGTTGTCGTCAAATCAGTCCTGTATACAGGCTTGTGGTGGGCAGCTCTCTTGTTATCACGTACACATCGAGTTGATGAGTGTTTGCAATTAGGCCAGTATTGTTTGGCCAAGTGTGGTACGATCATCAAAGCCAAACCTGCCAACCAGGCTTCTAGCTTGAGCATTCAGAAATACAAAGCACTCCCTGCTGGAAATATGTTTTATTCATTGGTTCAGATGTGACTGCTGCCTGTTGCGGTCTGTCATTATGTAAAAAGGCAGTTTGGGGAAAATACACTGTAATTTCACCCTCGGACACCAGGCCAAATAGGAAGAGATCAGGGCTGTTGAATGTTAAACAGGCTGTTGCTGATCACAGACTGATGCCATAGTGTTCCTCTTCAAGCTCACAGCAATTCACATGATAGCGCTCATCACCGCTTATTGAGGGAGAAATGTAGACCCTTAGAAGGAAATGTAGCCGCTTAGTCTTGTTAGAATGTCGCTGTCATTTTCACCTGCAGTCATTGGGTTCTCTAGATGTCATGTCTATTTTTAGTCTAGATGGTTCTGTAACTTTAGGTTATTTTCACACTTGGTCCCTTTCAGACAAAACATTTTTTACCCCAGTGCGTTAAAGTGTACAATGGAGTGGAGAGTACAATCCAAAGGCCTCAAAAGAGCCCCCAAAGCAAACCGAACTGAGGGAGTTTTTTTTCACATTTAGTCCTCTTTAAAATAACCGATCTCAGTCCTCTTTTTAAAGTGAACTCTGGGGCAAAAAACAGCAAAATAACTCTTATCTTTGTATTCACACTGCCCTTGCCTTTTTTCCAGTTCACTTTACCTATTTTGTGGTCCGAGTCCTCCTTTGCATTCACATTGCTATCTAGAAAGGAACCAAGATCTTTTTCCAACATTCACTCAATGCACTCTGGGTTTTTACAATGTGCAGGAAAAGCCATTCCATCAGAACGTGTCATCAGACAGCTAGATATACCTACTTACATTTTGGAAGCAAATTTTTGAAGATTTTAACTGCGTTTAGTTAAAAGATGAGACATACTTTTAATCAAAGATACTATTAACATGTAAATATTATTGGTAACAGAATAAATAGCAAAAGAATAACTGCAGATTAAATAATGCTCTAATTGACAATTGTACACCCAATGTAGGCTTAAGAGCTAGAATTTATTTTGTGCCCTATTATCACCAAATATGTTCTCACACTATTCAAACCTCACAAGTGAATAAACAGTTTATGAAGCACTCTTATCCTATAGATCACATATTGCAAACAAATTATCTGAACCTGCACAACATCATCTCTCTTTTGTGGCACCAATGTGAGTGGTTATGGCAGGGGAAATGGTGTCGCAGTAGTCTAGTGTGAAGGGTTATGGCAGGGGAAATGGTGTCGCAGTAGTCTAGTGTGAAGGGTTATGGCAGGAGAAATGGTGTCGCAGGAGTCTAGTGTGAGTGGTTATGGCAGGGGAAATGGTGTCGCAGTAGTCTAGTGTGAAGGGTTATGGCAGGGGAAATGGTGTCGCAGGAGTCTAGTGTGAGTGGTTATGGCAGGGGAAATGGTGTCGCAGTAGTCTAGTGCGGGATGACAAGCCAACCTGGGGAGCTTTGTTCACATTGCCCTAAAAAAGAGAACTGGATAGAGGATTTCAAGCAAACCACACTCAGACCACCTCTCAATGGGTTCGCTTCAGGGGATCTTTCGAGAGGGGTCCATTGGAGTGTATACTGGATAAAAAATTAACCGAACCACACGGAGTTCACAAAAATTGTCTGAAAGAGAGCAAGTCTGAAGAGTACTATATGTGAAAACACCCTTATTTGCAGAATAGCAGGGATCCTTGAATTCCTGGACTCAAAGCCCTAATTGTCATTCTTAGCCGGTCTTAACCAGTAGAACTGTTCGGTTGGCAACGTGTGACCTTCGCAGCATGAGAATCTGTTTAACTGTACTCTCTCTCTCTCCTCACCTGTCTCCTCACCTGTCTGTCTCCCACACAGAGAGAGTTCCCCAAGTTCTTCACCTTCCGGTCCAGAGACAAGGTTAGTGTCTTCACACTGTCTGTGTGTCAATATGAACACTGGCTTTATGGGCTGCCATCAAATAATAGGGAATGGTCTGCTCAGTGGTAGTGGTCAATAAACTGGTTGAATCCATCCCAAAAAGATAAGGGAATTCATATTTGAAGTGCAAACACAGACTGAATATATTACTGAGATGAAAGATGAGCCCAAATGACCATGTTTCTCAATGTGTAGACTAGAGTTACAGTGGAAGAGCTAAGCCAGTTTCAACTAGGCAAGTGTCAATTTCACATAATGACTACAATTGAAGTGAGGCAATTTAAATAAGATGGTTGCAGAAGTACCTTCCCGCTGTCCTTGCCCACCCCTTCGTTGGCACTGAAAGTCTCTCCATCATGATCAATGACGGCTCATCCCCTGCCTAGACCCCTGATAGTCTCACTACAATGGCACCACAAACTCATTACTGTAATTATCTATTTAATGACGTCTCCATTTAAGAGAAATTACACCCATTAGCAGGCTGAGATTGCCTTTGATTTAATTTACTTAATGCAGTGTATGGCTGGCGGGCACCCTCTACTCTTATACAAACCCAATGCTCCTGAAACGGCCAAGTTCCCTGAGTTCTGCACCTATGAATATTGGGGATGATGGTAGAACAGCCTTAACTGGTTAAGTCATTTCTAGGCCTTGAGGAAAGATCATTCCCATCTCTTGAACCCTCATTGGTTGGTGTGACCGTACCTTGCTGTGTCATGCTGTCTGTGAAGGTGTCTTCTTTTGCGACTGCCTTGCTATGTAATGGACTGTCCCCAATGCGTCTCCAGTTTGAGGAGGACAGGATCTATCGTCACTTGGAGCCAGCGCTGGCCTTCCAGCTGGAGCTGAACCGCATGCGTAACTTTGCCCTGACCGCCATTCCCTGTGCCAACCACAAGATGCACCTTTACCTGGGCGCTGCCCGCGTGGAGGTGGGCACAGAGGTCACAGACTACCGCTTCTTTGTCCGGGCCATCATCCGTCACTCAGACCTGGTCACCAAGGTGAGAGCAATAATGACACTGTGTGTGTGTGTGTGTGTGTTTTTTGATTGTTACACCTGTTCAGTTTGTATATGAAAACGTGCCCCTCGCCAACCTCTGCTCCCGTCCTGTGTCTTATCTCCAGGAGGCGTCTTTTGAGTACCTCCACAACGAGGCAGAGCGTCTGCTGCTGGAGGCCATGGACGAGCTGGAGGTGGCCTTCAACAACACCACCGTACGCACCGACTGCAACCACATCTTCCTCAACTTTGTCCCCACCGTCATCATGGACCCCTCCAAGGTCAGTGGCAGCACACCCAAGACCTGTACATACATTGTTTTTGTACACTGTACAAACATGTAGTGATGTGTTTTGGTATTGTATATGTTTATAACAAACTTCTCTCTGTGTAACCATGCTCAGATTGAGGAGTCTGTGCGCTCTATGGTGATGCGTTACGGCAGTAGGCTGTGGAAGCTCCGGGTCCTGCAGGCTGAGCTGAAGATCAACATCCGGCTGACGCCCACAGGCAAACAGATCCCCATCCGCCTTTTCCTCACCAACGAGTCAGGCTACTACCTGGACATCAGCCTGTACAAGGAGGTCACCGATTCCCGTACGGGACAGTTGGGGCCTAAAGACCGACAGGTGGGGCACTCGCACGTCCCTCACGCCCCACACTCCCATCCAATCACAGGCCGGGGAAGCAGCTTCATACAGAATCCTCAGCTCCCAAAATGCACCTTTTAATGGGCCACTCTTGGTTCTTGCTCAAGTATTTTCAAGTTTTGGTTCAGAAATAAATGACCTGCCAACTGTGGATCAGTCAGTCCCCTGTGTAAAATGGAGCTGAGGGTTCTATAAGTGGTCTGGCCAGACTGTTGGACAAGACTAGCAGTGATCATGATATTTTCCTTTTTTATATAGGAGAACAGGTAAGTTACAGCCGTCTATATGTCATCCCATTCCAGGGTAAATGATCCATAAATCAAACGGTCATTGGCAGAGAGCATATGCAGCGGCTAAGAGGGGTTAAGAAAAAGAATACCCCCACTACTACAGTCTGAACCATAGTTGAGAGAGAGAAATACTGAAATGGGGAATGTATTGGCAGGATTTGTGTTCTGGGCAGGTACCTTTATTCATTTAATGAATCTGGGTTCTATTTTGGAAGTGGTAGATGGTGCTGAGTGAGGATCCGGTGCATTGAGCTTAGCCTTATTCGTTAACACTTAAGCACCGGTGACAGCAGACCTATTCTCACCTTATGCTACTGTAGGTCCATGAGAACGTCTCAATAGCCAGATGTGTTGGATTAACTTTTCAAAATCACTTCTATTGTGTTCTAATTCTGAATTGTCGATATGCTCCTGTCTCTAATGTGAAATGACCGCTCAGGTTGCCAGGTCTGGTCAAAGAACCTAATCAGACGGATGTGCACAGCTGATTGGGATTTTAAAGAACATGGTCTCATATGTAGATATAACTGATTCCACAACTCTAAACACCATTCGCACCGTTTCATGTTTATCTTGGAATACGGTCCATGTCTGATGTCTGTCCTTATTACATTACATATTGGGTTCTTTGTTGTTTTTGTAGATGTGTGTGCTGCAAAGGGCAGCTAGTGTCTGTGTGTGGGGAGTGACTCTGTGTCCCCTCTCCTCCAGATCATGTTCCAGGCATATGGGGACAAGCAGGGTCCTCTACATGGCATGCTCATCAACACCCCATATGTGACCAAGGACCTGCTGCAGTCTAAACGCTTCCAGGCCCAGTCCCTGGGAACCACCTATGTCTATGACTTCCCTGAGATGGTCAGACAGGTACGGACCCTGACACAACGGCCCACAGTCATCTCCGTTGATGGTGCACATAAAAACATACTATCATATGTTTTTGTTTTATTTAACTAGGTAAGTCCGTTAAGAACAAATTCTTATTTACAATGACGGCCTACCCCAGCCAAACCTTAAACTGGACGACGCTGGGCCAATTGTGCACTGCCTTATGGGACTCCCAATCACGGCCAGTTGTGATACAGCCTGGAATCGAACTAGGGTCTATAGTGACGCCTCTAGCACTGCAATGCAGTGCCTTAGACCGCTGCGCCACTTGGAAGCACTGTTTGGGGTCAATTGCATTTTAACTCTGTCAATTCAGGAAGTTAATTGAAATCCAATGCATGAAATGAAGATTACACATTGTAAAATAATGGGAAATGTCCAATTCAAGAATTTAAATGTCTTCCCTGAATTTAAATGTAATTGACCTCAACCCTGCTTGTTATCACTTTCCAGTAAGTTTGTTATATTAAGAGTGAGCAGCAGTCCCTCGTGTCTCTGGCTCCTCTTTCCTCCAGGCTCTAAAGAAGCTGTGGCAGTCCACCAAAGCCTTCGCCCACCTGCCCAAATGCCCTCTGCCCTCTGAGCTGCTCACCTTCACTGAGCTGGTCCTGGATCCACAGGGACAGCTGGTGCAGATGAACCGTCTACCAGGAGGGAACGAGGTGAGGAGTAACTCCTTTTAAAGTTGCAGTTCCACTTCTGATCTGTAGATGTCTCTGTGTTTCTTTGGCAGGATTGTTCAGTAGCTGTTTGCCAGGTTATTGTATTGTCTTTGTGAAAATGCATACAACAGTAATGTCTCGACTACATAAATGAATGTGTATCTGTGTGTGTCTCTCTAGATTGGCATGGTGGCCTGGCGGATGACCCTCAGGACCCCGGAGTACCCGACAGGGCGTGAGATCATTGTGATCAGTAATGACATCACACACAAGATTGGTTCGTTTGGGCCGCAGGAGGACCTGCTGTTCCTGCAGGCCTCAGAGATGTCCAGGGAGAGTGGCATCCCTCGTATCTACATCTCTGCCAACAGCGGTGCCCGCATCGGCCTGGCAGAGGAGATCAGACACATGTTCCATGTGGCCTGGCAGGACACGGCAGACCCCTACAAGGTCAGCTGGCAGAAGGGGGCATGGGGGTGTAGACCTATTGAATTTAAACTCTATTTTGATTTGGAGATTAGTATTGTAGGTCTCTGTTAGCAGATGGTTCTATTGTGATGCTGTTTTGTACTGTAGGGATTTACTGTTGTTTTGTCTGTATTGGTGTATTCCATTGGGGACCACGTTGGAAACAAGTGCTATTAGCTTTAACGTGGAATCCCCTGGGTTGTACTCGGTGCATATTTTTTTCCCCCAATAAATCAATCAAATCAATCTACTCAAGTATGTATGCCCCTTGCAGTCTGCTAATGCAAAGTCTCTTTCTCTCCCCAGGGCTTCAAGTACTTGTACCTAACCCCTCAGGACTACAAGAAGGTGTCAGCCCTGAATTCTGTTCACTGTGAACACATAGAGGATGAGGGAGAGTCCAGGTGAGTCCAGACATTACCCCTCAGCCATATTATTATTCACTGTCACCCTATTCAATACAGATAATACATCCAGCTCACTGGCTTAGGCCAATGGAGAAACTGTAAATCTACAAATTAAGAGAATCAATGGATTATGCATGAATACACATGAAAGGCCCCTTGCACAATGGGAGAAGTGGAATAAGGATGAGGTGATGTCCACCGAGAAAGGCGTGATGTGTCTGACTGAGCCTTTCCTTGTTCAGGTACAAGATCACTGACATCATCGGGAAGGAGGAGGGTCTGGGGGTGGAGAACCTGAAGGGCTCCGGGATGATTGCTGGAGAGTCCTCTTTGGCCTATGACAAGGTCATCACCATGAACCTGGTACGCACCGACGCACTGGATGTACCGACACACACACGGGCCTGCGCACAGCACTTATAGGAATGGTGGACTTAACACCTCTTTAATTCGAAACTGTCTTTAATGTCTAAGTTACTACGTAAAGACATGCTCCAGAACTATGGCAACTACTTAGTATATTTTTGAACATCCTACTTAAGGCTGGATGTGTCAATGTGTAGTTCATACATGTGGAATATATGAGCAGAATTTACTGTCTTACATCAATTAGCAAAGAAATCCCTATATTGAAAGCTGCTGTTTTTCTGGAAGCTGTGACATGCCATTTTCCCCCACGTGGGCCAGCCCCTTAGCAATTCGAGTTCTACCCAATGGGCATCAGTCCCTCGCCATTTGAGTGACAGCTAACAAGATGCACACACAGCAGAGAGAGAGCAATGATGTGGTGCACGTATATCTGCAGATATGCACTTTTGGCTACTTTCAGAACCAATGGCTGAAAAGTATACAAAAGTATCAGAGAATCTCAGAGGCAGAGGATGGCAAATCTAAGAATTGGTTTACCCTGATCACTGACATGCACTTGACCAGGGGTTTCCTAACCAGGCTGTGTGTGCTCTCTCCAGGTGACTTGTCGAGCAATCGGGATCGGAGCCTACCTGGTTAGGCTGGGTCAGAGGACCATCCAGGTGGAAAACTCTCACATCATCCTCACAGGGGCTGGAGCTCTCAACAAGGTAAGGGCCAGCATCACTCCCCATGTCCTAGCTGTACCTCATGGCACACAAAACTGAAATACTTAGAGAGATTTTGCTAAAATGCAGTGTTCAAATCAAACTTTATTTGTCACATGCGCCGAATATAACAAGTGTAGACCTTATCGTGTAATGCTTACTTACAAGCCCTTAACCAACAGCGCAGTTCAAGAAGAGTTAAGAAAATATTTACCAAATAAACTGAAAACATAATAAAAAGTAACACAATAACAAGGCTATATTAAGGGGGTACCGGTACTGAGTCAATGTGCAGGGGTACAGGTTAGTTGAGGTAATTTGAACATGTAGGTGGGGGTGAAGTGACTATGCATAGATAATAAACAGCGACTAGCAGCAGTGTACAAAACAAATGGAAGGGGGGTCAATGTAATAGTCCTTTGGCCATTTGATTAATTGTTCGGCAGTCTTATGGTTTGGGGGTAGAAGCTGTTAAAGGAGCCTTTTGGTCCTAGACTTGGCATCCTGGTACCGCAGCAGTCTCTGTCAATTTTATGGGCTTTACTCTGACACCGCCTATTATATAGATCCTGGATGGCAGGAAGCTTGGCCCCAGTGATTTACTGGGCCGTACGCACTACCCTAAAGCGCCTTACGGTCAGATGCTGACCAGTTGCCATACCAGGCGGTGATGCAACTGGTCAGGATACTCTCAATGGTGCAGCTGTAGAACCTTTTGAGGATCTGGGAACCCATGCCAAATCTTTTCAGTCTCCTGAGGGGAAAAAGGTGTTGTCGGTACATGGCCCCGTCCATCGTCCCTTTGATGCGGTGAAGTTGTCCTGTCCCCTTAGCAGAAAAACACCTCCAAAGCATAATGTTTCCACCTCCATGTTTGACGGTGGGGATGGTGTTCTTGGGGTCATAGGCAGCATTCCTCCTCCTCCAAACTAGTTGAGTTGATGCCAAAGAGCTCCAGTTTGGTCTCATCTGACCACAACACTTTCACCCAGTTGTCCTCTGAATCATTCAGATGTTCATTGGCAAACTTCAGACGGGCATGTATATGTGCTTTCTTGAGCAGGGGGACCTTGCGAGCGCTGCAGGATTTCAGTCCTTCACGGCGAAGTGTGTTACCAATTGTTTTCTTGGTGACTATGGTCCCAGCTGCCTTGAGATCATTGTCAAGATCCTCCCAAGTAGTTCTGGGCTGATTCCTCACCGTTCTCATGATCATTGCAACTCCACAAGGTGAGATCTTGCATGGAGCCCCAGGCCGAGGGAGATTGACAGTTCTTTTGTTTCTTCCATTTGCGAATAATTGCACCAACTGTTGTCACCTTCTCACCAAGCTTCTTGCCCATGGTCCTGTAGCCCATTCCAGCCTTGTGTAGGTCTACAATCTTGTCCCTGACATCCTTGGAGAGCTCTTTGGTCTTGGCCATGGTGGAGAGTTTGGAATCTGATTGATTTATTGCTTCTGTGGACAGGTGTCTTTTATACAGGTATCAAGCTGAGATTAGGAGCACTCCCTTTAAGAGTGTGCTCCTAATCTCAGCTCGTTACCTGTATAAAAGCCACCTGGGAGCCAGAAATCTTTCTGATTCAGAGGGGGTCAAATACTTATTTCCCTCATTAAAATGCAAATCATTTTACAACATTTTTCACATGCGTTTTTCTGGATTTTTTTGTTGTTATTCTGTCTCTCACTGTTCAAATAAACCTACCATCAAAATGATAGACTGATAATGTCTTTGTCAGTGGGCAAACGTACAAAATCAGCAGGGTTATCAAATACTTTTTCCTCTCACTGTACGTACGGTCACTGTGAGGACGACGTCGTCGATGCACTTATTGAGGAAGCCAATGACAGATGTGGTATACTCCTCAATGCCATTGGATGAATCCCGGGAAATATTCCAGTCTGTGCTAACAAAAACAGTCCTGTAGCGTAGCATCCACGTCATCTGACCACTTCTGTATTGAGCGAGTCACTGGTACTTCCTCCTTTTAGTTTTTGCTTGTAAGCAGGAATCAAGAGGATAGAATTATGGTCAGATTTGCCAAATGAAGGGCGGGGAGAGCTTTGTATGCATCTCTGTGTGTGGAGTAAAGGTGGTCTAGAGTTATTATTTTATTTGTTTCTTCCTCTGGTTGCAGTGCAGCCTCTACAAAGGTACATTGGTTCTTTGTCTGAAGAATAAAAGATATATTCAGCTGTAGCACTCACCACCATGCATCACTAACAACAAGACAACACATAATTAAATGAACCATTTCTAAAACAAATACCGTGAAGGGCATTTTATACTCTTTTTAATTGTCCTGTGGTTTTTTTTAAGAATAGGCGATGTTCATGTGTGCTTATGCACTGTGCTTCATCATCTGTGACGCACATAGATTGTTCCTTAGTTGATGCAATTAACGCATCTGCATTTTAATTTGGAATTTCGCTATTAATATGTATTAGTTGGTCATGCCATTTATTTTGCAGTTAATTTGAGGAAGAGGACAAAGTGTGTGCAGTTTTGATACTGTAAGGATAGAGCGTTGGCCATTGGATAGACAGGATATATCTCGTAAGCGAGCTCCCTCTGAAATAGGATGGAGGCAGGAAGACTGCATCATGTCTGAATCTAACAATCCAAATTATAATGATGTTTTCTGATCCCATATTATTCTCTCACTCAGTGTGCAGTTTTCCACCTCAGTGATCAGGCCTTTTTCACCCTTGTTCTGTGTTTGAACCCCCCCTTCCCCTCCTCTCGTCTTCCCAGTCATACTGCTGCAGCTCCTGGTGGAATAATAGAAAGAGAAGCGTCAAGTTGTTTGCATAGAAATAGCAGCATGATGCCTGAGGCTGCTGCTGTTCGGGCGAAGGACATTTGTCTCCAATCAGAATGAAAAGTTTTGCTGAGGCAGATTGTTTTCTCTCTCGCTCTCTCTCAGGGCTCCACTAGCACTGACTACCCACTGCTTTCCCCATCTCTATCTGCCTCCGTCTCTCTTCCCTTCATCTCTCCTCAGTCTGCATTAACATGACTTTATAACAAATTACATGACAAATCGCCGCCATGACAAAACACAACAACATGCGCGTTTCCATTTGCAGGTTTTGCTGCAAGCTTGTGTGTGTGTGGTGTGTGTGCTAGAGAAACATCAGGAGATTATGTAATACAATACATTTGTAAAATTGTGATATGTTACAGTAACTGTTTAAATAGGAAACTATAGATTTACTGAGAAATGTATACATCTACCAGTGCAGCGGTAAATCTATAGTTTTTTCCAAATGGATGTCACGATGATAGACCGTCCATTCGACAGTAATATGGCAGAAAAATGTACCTAGACATTCACTATAACCTTGCCTTCATATTATATCCCCATAGACTCCCTGGTTCACCAAAGCCGTAGATACAGTCTGTCATCTAAAGACACTCATTTCATTCACTGATGGACATCTTTCTCCTATCTGTATGGTGACTGGATAGTAACTACTGGTACAAATATCCCAGTGGGCCACTAAAAGAGCCTACGTCCCTCTCTCGCGCCGCCACCCTACCTCTTTTCTCCCTCTACTGTGGAATGTTAATGAACCAAGGCCCAGCCCGGTGGCACAGAGGCCCTGTGTCTGCCTGTCAAGGTGACTGCAATGCTTCCTGGGGCCACGGGCTGGCCTGACAGCTTTAGGAGAGCGCCCAGGATTTGTAGCCAGGGACATATCCATTAATGGGAACAGAGAAAGTAAATAATGGTGAGAGCTGAGTGATCAGCGAGCACCTCTGTGTTTTACGGAACTGTGTCCCCTACACGGCCGCCCGCCCGTGCGTGTGTGGGGAGGTTAATGGGTCCATGCCATCCTTCATTAGCCTCTCACACCGGGAGACTCACAATAAACCAGTATACACGCACACATACAGGCAGTCTCATACACATGCTATTCACTGTGCATGTGTGTTTTTGTGTATGTGTGTGCGTGCTCATAAACCGGCTGTGAGGCAGTGTGTGGTGCGGGCGGGCAGCTCTTTGTCACAGCTCCTGTCGATTTGTGTTGGGGAGGAGAAACCTTGGGTATTAATTCACTCTGGAGGTTACAAATAACCCCTGGGAGGGAGAGCGCTGGACGCTAGCGGCCTCCCGTGACCGCCGTGATGCAGTGATCCCTAGCCACCGATCGACAGTATTGACGAGGCTGTGCTGTGCCACGGTGGGGAGCAGGGGGGTCCCTGTCCCCTGGCAGATGTGTGTCATCCTATTGATCCACGGGACCAGAGCCCTGGTGACACCACCCTTTATCCTCAGCCCTAAGTCTCAAAGGGCTTGGTTCACTATGCCCTGTAGGGAAAAGAATGGGTGTCTCAACATTGAAATACCCATTATTGTATATCTAGTGTCTACATATGGTTGGAGGTCTCTCGGTTTGTAGGGAAATTGGCTTACAAGGTTTGACACTACCAAGGAAGAATTAGCGATTACTAAACAGAATATGACATCACCCCCATCTTCTTTCCCATAGGTGCTGGGTAGAGAGGTGTACACCTCCAACAACCAGCTGGGTGGGATTCAGATCATGCACAACAACGGTGTGACCCACAGCACTGTGTGTGATGACTTTGAAGGAGTCCACATGCTGCTGCACTGGCTCTCCTACATGCCCAAGGTAAGCATCAGCTCTTACTGTCAACATGTATTCCACTGTCCATTCATTTAGGCTTAACCAATGCAAATGTACCTTTATGCTGTTAGCTACTCACAGTGAAGCTGTGTTTAAATTCAATGTTTACATTTTTTCTACGAGTTCATGAATGTTTGTCCCCCATAGGACCGATCTAGTCCCGTGCCCATCATCAATGCCAAGGACCCCATAGACCGGCTGGTGGAGTTTATACCCACCAAGGCTCCTTATGACCCCCGCTGGATGCTGGCAGGACGCCCCGGCCAGAGTGAGTAACCCCATTTTTTTCCTCAGATTAATATTTCTTCAAAACATTTTACAGTACCTTACAAATGAGAAAAAACTACTTTTCACTGACAACATATTGTCAACTTTGTACCTCACTCATCACCTACTCGATCTAATCTTTCCATCGCTGTGCAATAAAGGCTCCAGTTATTCTCCTTCTATAATAATAACTCACGTGTACAGAATGGATGGCTTAGGTTTTACATGAATGGTCAGGCCCAAGCAGATTCTATATCAGTGTAATTACAACTTTGGTCAGAGGAAGAGACTGAGGGGTGGTGCGCGAGGCAGACCAGTCCATGTCTTTAGCTGTGATGAGTAGGGAGGCTTAATTGAATGGTAACCTCTTGGACTTGAGCGGCAGGGCTAGTCCAGTCTGCCAGTAACAGCAGAGCTGAGCATGGCTCTTCACAGCCTCATCCGTCTGAAGATTAGAGATCTCTGTTCAAAATATAAAACGAACTCTACTTTTGGCCGCATGGGTATGATATGAGTGTATGGTCAGCATCTGGGGGGAAAGATGTATTATTCTGCCAAATAAGGGCAAATGGTATTTCTCATTTACAATTGTTTACTTTGTAATAATCAAATATAAAATCTATCTCTCTCTCTCCCTGCAGCTCCAAAGGGTCCGTGGCAAAGTGGGTTCTTTGACCATGGCTCATTCATGGAGATCATGCAGCCGTGGGCTCAGAGTGTTGTGGTGGGCAGAGCAAGGTAAGGAACCACATCACTCCACTATTTATAAGCAATATAGACACAGTATTAGTCCTTGGTCTTAATGCTCTGGTATGTTTGACAATGTCATTTCGCGTGTCTGCAGAGCTTCAATGGTCATCTTGGTCACAACATAATTTCTTGAGAATGTATGTAGTTATAGAACAGAATCTTGTTTGCTGCCTGAGATCTTTCCTCTGTTGAAGGTCATGCAAGTCGATCTACATTCTCCAGTACTAAAACCCCTCTAGCCTTTTTTTACATTAACCTGTGGATACCATTTTTATGCATCTGTGTCGAATCCCACCGTACCTTCTCCGCTATGCAATCTGGTTTCAGAGCTGGTCATGGGTGCACCTCAGCCACGCTCAAGGTCTTTAACGATATCATAACCGCCATCGATAAGACATTACTGTGCAGCCGTATTCATCGACCTGGCCAAGGCTTTCGACTCTATCAATCACCACATTCTTATTGGCAGACTCGACAGTCTAGGTTTCTCAAATGATTGCCTCGCCTGGTTCACCAACTACTTCTCTGATAGAGTTCAGTGTGTCAGATCGGAGGGCCTGTTGTCCGGACCTCTGGCAGTCTCAATGGGGGTGCCACAGGGTTCAATCCTCGGGCCCGACTCTCTTCTCTGTGTACATCAATGATGTACACAGTGTGCTGCTGGTGATTCTCTGATCCACCTCTACGCAGACGACACCATTCTGTATACTTCTGGCCCTTTGGACACTGTGTTAACTTCTTGGGGATCAGCAAGGTGATTTGGTGCGCTAGCGCCCCACTCCCGACACTACCAGGTGACAAGCAAGACAAAATCCAAAAGTAGAATTATTAGAAATGCACCAATATACAAGTGTTTCATACTCATCAAAAGCTCTGCTTCTTGGCAATATCACAGCGTTGTCGGATTTCAAAAAGGCTTTACGGCAAAAGCACTACATTTGATTGTTTGAGGGTAGCACCTTCAATATTTTCCATAACCGTGAAATCTTTAGCCAGCGTGGTCGATAGAAAATGCATTTCACAGGGAAAACCTGTGCCTTACCTTTTTGTAGAACTTCTGCAGAGGGCTTCCTAAGTGTCCAACGAAGACAATCCATGGGTATTTGGTTAGAAAAAGTAATTTATTATATCCTTAAATCTCCGTTTGGTTTGCACCTTGTGTTCAGAAAATCCAACGTGAAGTGAACGCGTTCATTTAAACCTATAAACTTTCCCTCAACAAAACAAAAAACTATTAAAATGCAACCTTAGCTTATCTTTTATGAATAAAAGTGATAATCTTTCACTTGGATGGTCACCTAAACGTTATATAAGTCAAATAAAGTGGACCGCTCAGCCAAACGTGCGCCCAAAAACGTGCAACTGAAAAATAGCTCCCGACTAAAACTTCTACCGATTTTGAACACAATGGTTCCGATTTCCATTAAACTTTACCTATACACTGCTGACATCCAGTGGAAGCAATAGGTACTACATTCAGTGTCCTGGTATAAATACTTTTCAATAGGCAGTCTCTCTGTGAGCCATAGGCCACCAGAATGAAATTTCCGGATGGAATTTTCTCTGGTTTTTGCCTGACAAATGAGTTCTGTTACACTCACAGACAAAATGTTAACACTTTTGGAAACCTCCGTGTTTCCTATCCAATAGTACTAATTATGTGCATATCCTATTTTCTGAGCCTGAGTGGAAAGCATTTTACTTTAGGCACGCCAGACTCTCCAAAACCGACCCCTCAGCTGCTAATCCCCAACAAGTTAACTAACCTCCAGCCTACAACTCTCCTTCCGTGGCCTCCAACTGATCTTAAATGCAAGTAAAACTAAATGCATGCTCTTCAACCGATCACTGCTCTGGACGGTTCTGACTTAGAATATGTGGACAACTACAAATACCTAGGTATTTGGTTAGACTGTAAACTTTCCTTCCAGACTCACATTAAGCATCTCCAATCCAAAATTAAATCTAGAATCGGCTTCCTATTTCAACAAAGCATCCTTCACTCATGCTTCACTCATGCTGCCAAACACCCTCGTAAAACTGACCATCCTACCGATCCTCGACTTATAAAATAGCCTCCAACACTCTGCTCAACAAATTGGATGCAGTCTATCACAGTGCCATCCGTTTTGTCACCAAAGCCCCATATACTACCCACCACTGCGACCTGTACGCTCTCGTTGGCTGGCCCTCGTTTCATACCGGTCGCCAAACCCACTGGCTCCAGGTCATTACAAGTCTCTGCTAGGTAAAGCCCCGCCTTCTCAGCTCACTGGTCACCATAGCAGCACCCACCCGTAGCACACGCTCCAGCCGGTATATCTCACTGGTCACCCCCAAAGCCAATTCCTCCTTTGGCCTCCTTTCCTTCCAGTTCTCTGCTGCCAATGACTGGAACGAACTGCAAAAATCACTGAAGCTGTCAGAGCAGCTCACAGATCACTGCACCTGTACATAGCCCATCTTTAAACAGCCCATCAAACTACCTCATCCCCATACTGTATTTATTTATTTATCTTGCTCCTTTGCACCCCAGTATCTCTACTTGCACAGTCATCTTCTGCACATCTATATTGTAATTACTTCACCACCATGGCCTATTTATTGCCTTACCTCCTTTGCACACACTGTATATAGACTGTTCTTTTTTCTACTGTATTATTGACTGTATGTTTGTTTATTCCATGTGTAACTCTGTGTTGTATGTGTCGAACTGCTGTGCTTTATCTTGGACAGGTCACAGCTGTAAATGAGAACCTGTTCTCAACTAGCCTACCTAGTTAAATAAATAAAAAGTGAGTTTTGTGAGCCAATGCTAATTAGCTTAGCACAAAGGCAAGAAGTCTTCTGGTTCATCTAGCCTGTGCTAGTTAGCATTGGCTCACAAAACTACCTCTAACTTCATACTGGATGCAGATACATACAAATGGTATCCATGAGTTCATCTGACTAGTCACAATTCAGCGGCTCAGACACGAGGAATGTGGCAGGGTCTACAGTCAATCACGGACTACAAAAAGAAAACCAGCCCCGTTGCGGACCATGACGTCCTGCTCCCAGACAAACTAAACAACTTCTTTGCTCGCTTTGAGGACAATACAGTGCCACCGACACGGCCTGCTACCAAAACCTGCGGGCTCTCCTTCACCGCAGCCAATGTGAGAAAAACATTTAAATGTGTTAACCCTCGCAAGGCTGCCGGCCCAGATGGCATCCTGGCCGTGTCCTCAGAGCATGCGCAGACCAGCTGGCTGGTGTGTTTACAGACATATTCAATCAGTCCCTATCCCAGTCTGCTGTTCCCACATGCTTCAAGAGGGCCACCATTGTTCCTGTTCCCAAGAAAGCTAAGGTAACTGAGCTAAATGATTATCGCCCCGTAGCACTCACTTCCGTCATCATGAAGTGCTTTGAGAGATTAGTCAAGGATCATATCACCTCCATCCTGCCAGACACCCTGGACCCACTCCAATTTGCTTACCGTCCCAATAGGTCCACAGACGACGCAATCGCAATCACACTGCATACTGCCCTAACCCATCTGGACAAGAGGAATACTTATGTAAGAATGCTGTTCATCGACTACAGCTCAGCATTTAACACCATAGTTCCCTCCAAGCTCGTCATTAAGCTCGAGACCCTGGGTCTCGACCCA
The DNA here is from genome assembly GCA_030435695.1 of Brachymystax lenok tsinlingensis. Taxonomy (NCBI): domain Eukaryota; kingdom Metazoa; phylum Chordata; class Actinopteri; order Salmoniformes; family Salmonidae; genus Brachymystax; species Brachymystax lenok. The sequence continues at coordinate 22,645,921 of CM059795.1, forward strand.
GCCCTGTGCAACTGGGTCCTGGACTTCCTGACGGGCCGGCCCCAGGTGGTGAGGGTAGGAAACAACATCTCCGCCCCGCTGATCCTCAACAAGGGTGCGTTCTCAGCACTCTCCTTTACTCCCTGTTTACCCATGACTGCGTGGCCAAGCACGCATCCAACTCAATCATCAAGTTTGCTGACGACACTACAGTGGTAGGCTTGATTACCAACAACGACGAGACGGCCTACAGGGAGGAGGTGAGGGCCCTCGGAGTGTGGTGTCAGGGAAATAACCTCTCACTCAATGTCAACAAAACAAAGGAGATGATCGTGGACTTCAGGAGAAGGAGCACCCCTCTATCCACATCGAGGGGACAGTTGTGGAGAAGGTGGAAAGTTTTAAGTTCCTCGGCGTACACATCACGGACAAACTGAATTGGTCCACCCACACAGACAGCGTGGTGAAGAAGGCGCAACAGCGCCTCTTCAACCTCAGGAGGCTGAAGAAATTCGGCTTGTCACCAAAATCACTCACAAACTTCTACAGATGCACAATCGAGAGCATCCTGTCGGGCTGTATCACCGCCTGGTACGGCAACTGCTCCGCCCACAACCGTAAGGCTCTCCAGAGGGTAGTGAGGACTGCACAACGCATCACCGGGGGTAAACTACCTGCCCTTCAGGACACCTACACCACCCGATGTCACAGGAAGGCCAAAAAGATCATCAAAGACAACAACCACCCGAGCCACTGCCTGTTCACCCTGCTTTCATCCAGAAGGTGAGGTCAGTACAGGTGCATCAAAGCTGGGACCGAGAGACTGGAAAAACAGCTTCTACCTCAAGGCCATCAGACTGTTAAACAGCCATCACTAACATTGAGTGGCTGCTGCCAACATACTGACTTAAATCTCTAGCCACTTTAAACATAGGAATTGGATGTAACAATGTATCACTAGCCACTTTAAACAATTTTGTATATAATGTTTACGTATCTGACATACTCATATCAAATGTATACACTGTACTCTAAACCATCTACTTAATCTTGCCTATGCCGTTGACCATCGACCCAAATCTCTAGCCACTTTAATAATTATAATTGGATGAAATAATGTATCACTAGCCACTTTAAACAATGCCATTTATATAATGTTTACATATCCTACATTACTCATCTCATATATATATATATATATATATATATATATATATATATATATATATATATATATATATATATATATATATATATATATATATATACTGTACTGTACTCCATGCCATCTACTGCATCTTGCCTATGCCGGTCAGCCATCGCTCATCCATATATTTATATGTACATACTCGTATTCATTCCTTTACTCTTGTGTATAAGGTAGTTGAAATTGGGTAGTTGAAGTTGGTAGTTGAAATTGTTAGATTACTTGTTAGATACTACTGCATGGTCGGAACTAGAAGCACAAGCATTTCGCTACACTCGCATTAACATCTGCTAACCATGTGTATGTGACAAATAAATTTCATTTGATTTGAAATCCCGAACTATCCGTTTAAAAGGCACTTACTTTAGTGATTTTGGGGGAAAACATATGTTTTAATCAGTTGAACATGTGCTCTTTATGACAGAATGTTCAAATGAGGGGACATGTTTTATTTTTTTTTACAAAGTTACACTACCCAAAAGGTACTTGTTTGGTGGAACGACCCTCCTATCAGCCCTCAGTGTCATAGTTGTGTGTCCTGTCCTGATGTGACCCTCTTCTCTCTCACAGGCTTGGTGGCATACCTACTGGAGTGGTTGCTGTGGAAACTAGATCTGTGGAGCTGTCAATCCCAGCCGATCCAGCCAACCTGGACTCTGAAGCCAAGGTAACATCCTTTCAATACCTACAATATGTTGTGTCCTAATTCAGATTTGTTTTACATGAACACAGAGAAATACACACACTTACTGTAACCCTCTGTTGTCCTATCCTCAGATCATCCAGCAGGCAGGCCAGGTGTGGTTCCCTGACTCTGCGTTTAAGACGTCACAGGCCATCAAGGACCTGAACCGCGAGGGCCTCCCTCTCATGGTGTTCGCCAACTGGAGGGGTTTCTCTGGAGGCATGAAAGGTACCAGATAACAGATGTTTGTAAATATCTTAGTTACACCTGTGTCTGTGGGTTTTCAGTCTCTGATATAAAATCCCACTCCTGTGCCTCCCTCAGACATGTATGACCAAGTGCTGAAGTTTGGAGCCTACATCGTGGATGGGCTGAGAGAGTACCGCCAGCCTGTTCTGGTGTACATCCCTCCCCAGGCAGAGCTCAGAGGAGGGTCCTGGGTGGTCATAGACCCCACCATCAACCCCCCGCCACATGGAGATGTATGCTGACAAGGACAGTCGGTGAGTTTCTCTGAACATAACCCAGGTGGTAAGGGTAAGCAACAACACATCTGCCAAGCTGATCCTCAACACAGGGGCCCCTCAGGGGTGCATGCTCAGTCCCCTCCTGTACTCCCTGTTCACCCACAACTGCGTGGCCAAGCACGACTCCCAACACTATCCTTAAGTTTGCTGACGACACAACAGTGGTAGGCCTGATCACTGACAACGATGAGGCAGCCTATAGGGAGGAGGTCAGAGACCTGGCAGTGTGGTGCCAGTACAACAACCTCTCCCTCAATGTGAGCAACACAAATGAGCTGATTGTGGACTACAGGAAACGGAGGACCGAACAGGCCCCCCATCAACATCCAGTGAAATGCAGAGCGCCAAATTCAAATTACAAAAATACTCATTTCAAACATTCATGAAAATACAAATGCTGCACACCCTTCAAAAGCTTAGACTCTTGTTAATCTAACAGCATTGTCAAATTTCAAAAAGGCTTTACGGCGAAAGCAGAACATATGATTGTCTGAGGACAGCGCCCCACTCAAACTCAATTAGCATAATAACATAACCAGCAGAGGTGTCACAAAACTCAAAAATAGCATAAAATAAATCGCTTACCTTTGATCTTCCTCTGATGGCATATCAAAGCGTCCAGGTTACACAATAAAAGGTCATTTTGTTTGATAAAGTTCCTCTTTATATCCATATAGCTTCGTTTGGTTGGCGCGTTTTTGTTCAGTAATCCACCTGCCCAAAGGCTTTCATCCATGCAGACAAACGATATCCCAAAAGTACCCGTAAAGTTTGTCGAAAGTCAAACAGCATTTGTAATCAATACTCAGATACACTAATATTTCAGACGGAATATAACCTGCTGAAAAGAAGAGAAAAAAGAACTGAGCGCGCATTTCCTGTTACGCACAAAATCTAAAACAGGACACTTGACGTGAACTCAGGAACAAGTGGTCTTACTCCCTTGATTTTCATGATTGAAGCTTCCAACCTTTTTCTAAAGACTGTTGACATCTAGTGGAAGCCATAGGAACTGCATTCTGGGGGTTAAACTATGAGGCTTTGAATAGCCTATTGAAAACAGTGTGACATGACTGATTCAGACATCCCGAATGGATTTTGCTCGCGTTTTTGCCTGCCATATCAGGTCTGTTATACTCAGACATTATTTTAACAGTTTTAGAAACTTCAGAGTTTTCTATCCAAAGCTTCTAATTATATGCATATCCTAGCTTCTGGGCCTGAGTAACAGGCAGTTTACTTTGGGCACGTTTTTCATCCGAACTTCAAAATACTGCCCCCTAGCCCTAAGAAGTTAACATCAACGGGTCTGTAGTGGAACGGGTCGAGAGTTTCAAGTTCCTTGGTGTCCACATCACCATTTAACTATCATGGTCCAAACACACCAAGACAGTTGTGAAGAGGGCACGACAATGCCTATTCCCCCTCAGGAGACTAAATATTTGGCATGGGTCCCCAGATCCTCAAAGTTCTACAGATGCACCATCAAGAGCATCCTCACCGGTTGCATCATGCGTGCAGCCCAGTACATCACTGGGGCCAAGCGTCCTGCCATCCAGGACCTACAGTTGAAGTTGGAAGTTTACATACACTTAGGTTGGAGTCATTCAAATTTGTTTTTCAACCACTCCACACATTTCTTGTTAACAAACTAAACTTTTGGCAAGTCAGTTAGGACATCTACTTTGTGTATGACACAAGTAATTTTTCCGACTATTGTTTAGACAGATTATTTCACTTATAATTCACTGTATCACAATTCCAGTGGGTCAGAAGTTTACAATCACTAAGTTGAATGTGCCTTTTAAACAACTTGGAAAATTCCAGAAAATGATGGCATGGCTTTAGAAGCTTCTGATAGGCTCATTGACATCATTTGAGTCAATTGGAGGTGTACCTGTGGATGTATTTCAAGGCCTACCTTCAAACTCAGTGACTCTTTGCTTGACATCATGGGAAAATCAAAAGAAATCAGCCAAGACCTCAGAAATAAATTGTAGACCTCCACAAGTCTGGTTTATCCTTGGGAGTATTTTCCAAACGCCTGAAGGTACCACGTTCATCTGTACAAACAATAGTACGCAAGTATAAACACCATGGGGCCACGTAGCCGTCATACTGCTCAGGAAGGAGACGCGTTCGGTCTCCTAGAGATGAACGTACTTGGGTGTGCAAATCAATCCCAGAACAACAGCAAAGGACCTTGTGAAGATGCTGGAGGAACAGGTACAAAAGTATCTATATCCACAGTAAAACGAGTCCTATATCGACATAACCTGAAATGCCGCTCAGCAAGGAAGAAGCCACTGCTCCAAAACTGCCAAACTACGGTTTGCAACTGCACATGGGGACAAAGATCAAACTTTTTGGAGAAATGTCCTCTGGTGTGATGAAACAAAAATATAACTGTTTGGCCATAATGACCATCGTTGTGTTTGGAGGAGAAAGGGGGAGGCTTGCAAGCCGAAGAACACCATCCCAACCGTGAGGCACGGGGTGGCAGCATCATGTTGTGGGGGTGCTTTGCTGCAGGAGGGACTGGTGCACTTCACAAAATAGATGGCATCATGAGGGAGGAAAATTGTTGGTGGATCTCAAGACATCAGTCAGGAAGTTAAAGCTTGGTCGCAAATGGGTCTTCCAAATGGACAACGACCCCAAGCATACTTCCAAAGTTGTGGCAAAACACCTGACTCAGTTACATAAGCTCTGTCAGGAGGAATGGGCCAAAATTCACCCAACTTATTGTGGGAAACTTGTGGAAGGCTACCTGAAACGTTTGACCCAAGTTAAACAATTTAAAGGCAATGCAACCAACTACTAGTTGAGTGTATGTAAACGTCTGACCCACTGGGAATGTGATGAAAGAAATACAAGCTGAAATAAATCATTCTCTCTACTATTATTCTGACATTTCACATTCTGTGAAAAAGTGGTAATCCTAACTGACCTAAAACAGGGAATTTTTACTAGGATTAAATGTCAGGAATTGTGAAAAACTGAGTTTAAATGTATTTGGCTAAGGTGTATGTAAACTTCCGACTTAAACTGTATATACTAGGCAGTGTCAGAGGAAGGCCCCAAAAAATTGTCAGACTCCAGTCACGCAAGTCATAGAATGTTCTCTCTGCTACCGCATGGCAAGCGGTACCGGAGCGCCAAGTTTAGAACCAAAAGGCTCCTTAACAGCTTCTACCCCCAAGCCATGAGACTGCTGAACAATTAATCAAATGGTCACCCAGACTATTTACGTTATCTTTGCATAGTCTCTTTACAAATTACCTCGACTAACCTGTACCCCCTGTATATAGCCTTGTTATTGTTTTGTCATTTTCATTTGTTACTTTTTGTTTTTAATTATTTTATTTGTATTATTTGATAACTGTTTTATTAACTCTTTTCTTGAACTGCATTGTTGGTTAACAGCTTGTAAGTAAGCATTTCACAGTAAGGTCTACTCATGTTGTATTCGACGCATGTGACAAATAAAAGGTGATTTGATTTAGCAAAGCACTTTCCAGGCCGATTTATTCTTCAACTACTGTAATAGTGTTCAGTCAGTGATGTTAGGGTGCTGTATTGAAGATGTCCTCTGTCTGTTCTACAGTGGTGGAGTGTTGGAGCCAGAGGGAACGGTAGAGATCAAGTTTAGGAAGAAGGACCTGGTGAAGACTATGAGGAGGGTGGACCCGGTCTACATGGGCCTGGCAGAGAGATTGGGTGAGTAAGATACTCTCGCTTTATTCCTACTTTCTCTCAATCACACAATGTCGTCCTCCTCCTGCTTTTCCCTCTTGCAAATAATAAACTCTTTCACAACTGCTCTTCTCTTTCTCATTCACTCTCTTTCGGTTTCTCATTTGCGCTCTCTTTCTCTCTCTGTGAAGGAGGGATGGTAATTTTCTAGCGGTGTGTGCTGTAATTCCCTGTCACTCTTGTTCTTTATCTGAGGGTGATCGTATCGTCCCTGCTCTGTTCCCTGGGGAGATGTGTCAATCACGGCAGGGCCAGATCAATCAGCAGGGCCTGCTCTCCCCCCACCCAACCCGGGCTTATTGATTTTCCTCTGGGCTCACAGGAGCACCATGGAGCAATGGGCCAGTGCCAGGCCTCTAGGGACTGTGGTGGGGATGCTGACCGATTGGCTCTGACAGAAATCAATCTCTGCTGACAGGTAGCACAGCAGCCAGAGGTTCTGGAGAACAGTGTAGCAAAACAGACAGTGAAATGGAGAGCTGAGCCTGCACTGTACAGTCATAAAGAACCAACCAACTCAGGGATAATGAGTGGTGCTTTACACACTATTGCATAAAACCAACACCATGCTAATGGTAGCTTCTTACCTAAACACTCCTGTTGTCATGCGGTCATCACCGTTAACTCGGACATCAGCCAGCCTCAGCCCGGTCAATTCCTGCCAGTCTGCACGGCGCGATATCAACCCAGAGCATATCGGACTGATTTTTCTCTACCACATCTCCAGATTCCTATCGCAAGCTCTGAACCTTTACACCGGATCATCGCAGCTAGCTAGCTGCTATCTGAGGGGCTACTCCTGGCTAATGTCGCTTGCCTGACGCAAGCACCAGTTAGCCTGGAGCTAGCCTCGAGCTAGGCCAGTCTCCCGGTTAGCTGAAGAGGTCCACCAGCCAATTCTTGGGCTACAATACCTATTTTGCCAATTGTCCTGGACCCTTATACTGCCGACACGGAGCCCCGCCGATCCATCACGACTGGTCTGCCGACGTAACCGTCCGAGGGGGTTTCAACAGGCTCTTCCGTTGTGACGTTCCCCTGAGGCCCATCTGCTAGACTGCTAGCCCCGGTCTGCTAGCTGTCTGAATCTCTGTCTCCAGCTCGCCTAGCTACTCGCTGGACCCTATGATCACTCGGCTACACATGCCTTTCCCTAATGTCATTATGCCTTGTCTATTGCTGTTTTGGTTAGTTATTATTGTCTTATTTCACTGTAGAGCCTCCCGCCTTGCTCAATAGACCTTAGATAGCCCTTTTGTTCCACCCCCCACACATGCGGTGACCTCACCTGGCTTAACTGGTGCCACTAGAGACAAAACCTCTCATCGTCACTCAATGCCTAGGTTTACCTCCACTCTATTCACATCCTACCATATCCTTGTCTGTACATTATTGAATCTGCTCCTTTTACTCTCTGTTCCGGACGCACTAGACGACCAGTTCTTATAGCCTTTAGCCGTACCCTTATCCTACTCCTCCTCTGTTCCTCTGGTGATGTAGAGGTTAACCAAGGCCCTGCTTAGCTCCACTCCCATTCCGCAGGCACTCTCATTTGTTGACTTCTGTAACTGTAAAAGCCTTGGTTTCATGCATGTTAACATCAGAAGCCTCCTCCTTAAGTTTGTTTTATTCACTGCTTTAGCACACTTCGCCAACCCGGATGTCCTAGCCGTGTCTGAATCCTGGCTTAGGAAGTCCACCAAAAATCCTGAAATTTCCATCCCTAACTAACATTTTCGAGATAGAACTGCCAAAGGGGGGCAGGGTTGCACAATTACTGCAGAGAGAGCCTGCAGAGTTCTGTCATACTATCCAGGTCTGTGCCCAAATAATTTGAGCTTCTACTTTTAAAAATCCACCTTTCCAGAAATGCAGTTGAAGTTGGAAGTTTACATACACTTAGGTCGGAGTCATTAAAACTCGTTTTTCAACCACTCCACAAATTTCTTGTTAACAAACTATAGTTTTGGCAAGTCGGTTAGGACATCTACTTTGTCCATGACACAAGTAATTTTTCCAACAGTTGTTTACAGACAGATTATTTCACTTATAATTCACTGTACCTTAAGGACAACAGTCAAGGTATTGGAGTGGCCATCACAATGCCCTGACCTCAATCCTATAGAAAATTTGTGGGCAGAACTGAAAAAGTGTGTGTGAGCAAGGAGGCCTACAAACCTGACTCCGTTACACCAGCTCTGTCAGAAGGAATGGGCCAAAATTCACCCAAATTATTGTGGGGAGCTTGTGGAAGGCTACCTGAAACGTTTGACCCAAGTTAATCAATTTAAAGGCAATGCTACCAAATACTAATTGAGTGTATGTAACCTTCTGACCCACTGGGAATGTGATGAAAGAAATAAAAGCTAAAATAAATCATTCTCTCTACTATTATTCTGACATTTCACATTCTTAAAATATAATGGTGATCCTAACTGACCTAAAACAGGGAATTTTTACTAGGATTAAATGTCAGGAATTTTGAAAAACTGAGTTTAAATGTATTTGGCTAAGGTGTATGTAAACTTCTGACTTCAACTGTAGGTGTCTGGTTTGACTGTAAACTCTCCTTCCAGACTCACATTAAGCATCTCCAATCCAAAATTAAATCTAGAATCGGCTTCCTATTTCGCAACCAAAGCCTCCACTCATGCTGCCAAACATACCCTTGTAAATCGGACTATCCTACTGATCCTTGCCTTCGGCGACGTCATATACAAAATAGCCTCCAACACTCTACTCAACGAACTGGATGTAGTCCATCACAGAGCCATCCGTTTTGTCACCAAAGCCCCATATACTATCCACCACTGCGACCTGTATGCTCTCGTTGGCTGGCCCACATTCGTCGCCAAACCCGCTGGCTCTAGGTCATCTATAAGTCTATGCTAGGTAAAGCCCCGCCTTATCTCAGCTCACTGGTCACCATGTCAACATCCACCCATAGCACGCGCTCCAGCAGGTATATTTCACTGGTCACCCCCAAAGCCAACACTTCCTTTGGCCCCCTTTCCTTCCATTTCTCTTCTGCCAATGACTGGAAGGAATTGCAAAAACCTTTAACTTTAAGCATCAGCTGTGAGAGCAGCTTACTGATCACTGTACCTGTTCACAGCCAATCTGTAAATAGCACACCCAACTAACTCATCCCCATATTGTTACTTATCCTCTTGCTCTTTTGCACCCCAGTATCTCTACTTGCACATCATCATCTGCACATCTATCACTCCAGTGTTAATGCTAAATTGTAATTATTTTGCCTCTATGGTCTATCTATTGCCTTACCTCCCTAATCTTCTACATTTGCACACACTGTACATAGATTTTTCTATTGTATTATTGACTGTACGTTTATTTTTAAACTCTGTTGTTTTTGACGCTTTGCTTCATCTTGGACAGGTCACAGTTGTAAATGAGAACTTGTTCTCAACTGGCTTACCTGGTTAAATAAAGGTGGAAAAAAAAAAATATATATATATATACTAATACAGTGAATAAGGAAGTGCCGCCCATCCCAAACATTCAGCATCACATTGACACAATGTCCTTGGAATGTTAGTTTCTGATGTTGCATAAATGTTCTCGGCATGCAGCTGGCTTGAATCATACCTCCGTGAATAATCCCTGCCTCACCATAACCTGCTCAGTATGGTTTGTGTTGTAACCCTCCTGCTCATTTTGGTCCCCCTTCCCAGGTACCCCAGAGCTGGGCCCGCCAGAGAGGAAGGAACTGGAGACCAAACTGAAGGAGCGGGAGGAGTTCCTGTTACCCATCTACCACCAGGTAGCTGTGCAGTTCGCCGACCTCCACGACACCCCGGGACGCATGCAGGAGAAGGGCGTCATCACGGTGAGACAACACTGTCAAAGTCACGCTGAAGCAAAAGTGATCACAACAGAGATTGTGTCAGAACACTATGAAAATGAAGGGTGCAATAGGGTCCCCCATAGCTATATGAGAAGAAATGTTACAAAGTTTTTCTTTGATAAAATCTAACTCATACACACAACTGTGTCTAACCAAGCCTGTATTACCCAGGATGCAGTAGCCTGGGACAGTTGATGAGATGCCCAGGGAATAGTGCGTTCCAATCTCTCTCAGGCTGTGAGACGTGTCTTTATAATTATCTGCTGATGACCCGGCCCATCACCTCAGCAAGCACAGAACAGCCCCAGGCAGGATTTCAGGCTCTCTCCATCACACACACGCTCACACACTTGAAACACACACTTGTGTACGCACAATGGGTTACTTCATGAGAGAAGACTTCTGGGGCATTTCTGTATAAGAGATGACAATCTCTCTGACGCTCTCAAGATGCATGCAAATGTAACAGCAAAATCATCTCTGATGGATGCCTGCAAATGCAACCACACAATAATCTGTGATTGACAGACACACAGATTCCCAGTAGAATACCAAGGACCAATGGATTTCTCTAGTCTCTGGAGTCTCTCTTGCACTCAGTGGTGATTTTAGCATGTAATTCTTGGTGGAGCACCCCCAACAGCAGAGATTTATTTCCAGCACCATGGAGGGAATCCTTACCACCACTACACCTGGCTATCAGCGGAGCCTTGTCTGGCAACGAAACAATTCATTTAGCCTCGTTTTACTGCCTTTTAAAAAAAACATAGCTGATATGGCTGACCATATCGCCCTGGCATATTACATCATTTATGCAGCAGCATATAAGACATTGTTGTGTGCGGCGGTTACAAAAGAGTTGGATGACCGTTCAAAATGTATTTTCCCCGTCTGACTTCCCAGTTGCAATGCTTGCGGTTAGCCACTGTCACCGATTCCTTCCAAACAACTCATTGTTGAATTTGCGATTTCCAACTTGTTGTGTAATGTTTGTCCAATGGTCGATGAGCACGATACGTTTTATCTATATTTTCTACATTATTTCTCTTCATATGACAAGGATTAAAAAGGATTTGCCAGTAGACTTGATTCACGACGATGACTGCTAGCTAAGATTGTGAAAGTAAGATGTTGACATGACCAGTCTAATCAAAGCTACTGTACATATAATGTGATTTGATGTCATTTCTGTGGCCAATGACCATGAACCTTCTTGGAAGGGCACTTGTAATATAACTCTATGGTAGAACCCAAAGGGATGACATTTTTTATGTACTAAAGGACTGAAGCTAGGCGATTGCACAATGTCCCCATGAGTGACAGAATACTGAGCCAATCACGGTGCAATGCTCCAATTTTCTGTTGGCCCGCCCCACCACCACAGAAAGCACTGAGCTAGACTGAAACACCTGCATTTTGGAGCTGCCTTACTCAAGAAAACAAAAGACACCATGGCTGTATGCGGCTTTATTAACTCAATTGTATATAGTTTTTCGCATTGTTTTCAAACTGATGTGACACGTATTAATGGCAAAATAAAAATGTGCATGTAGGTCTCAATGCAGGTGGGGCTCAGCCCAAATAAATGACAGGATGCCGCTGCTTGCATTCATAAGTTCTCACATCATGATGAACAAATATTTTATTTAGTTCAAAATAATAAAACATGTATGTGAACTAAGTAATGTCAGATATTAGAAAATGTTTTGGCGAATAACTACACATATGATTCTATTTAAATGTTAAGTACAGTCTCAACCAGTATGGCTTGTCTGTGAGATGTATCCTCTCTGAAGCTCGTGTGTGTGTGTGTGTGTGTGTGTGTGTGTGTGTGTGTGTGTGTGTGTGTGTGTGTGTGTGTGTGTGTGTGTGTGTGTGTGTGTGTGTGTGTGTGTGTGTGTGTGTGTGTGTGTGTGTGTGTGTGTGTGTGTGTGTGTGTGTGTGTGTGGATTCCCAGGACATCCTGGAGTGGCGGACCTCACGTCACTTCTTTTACTGGCGTCTGAGGCGTCTGCTGCTGGAGGACACGGTCAAGATGAAGATCCAGGTGGCCAACAGTGAGCTGACTGATGGACAGATCCAAGCCATGCTGAGACGCTGGTTCGTAGAGGCTGAGGGGACCGTCAAGGTGACTGTCCACTACCTGCTCCTCTACTTTCCTTAAACCAGCCCACCACAGCACAGACACTGACTGTCACTGTCAGCTAGAGGCTGCAGATTAAATATCTATACCTTCCTTTACAGTCTCATAATTAAAGTCTGGTTTTAGTCATTTTCAAAAAAAAACACATTCCAATCAGTTAAATTTCAAACCAGGAGTTGTGGTGTCTTGGATATGGTTAGGTAGAAATAACTTGAAGTGATGGTGATAGAAGATGTCCCTCAGCCCAGACTTCTGCCTTCAGGGGTGACTAGAAAAAGCCCAGCTCCTGAGGTACACTGAGAGTATATCTTTAGAAGCGGCCGTCTTGTTAGCTTAATACATTACTCCAATCAGGGCCGGCTATCTTAAGCTACAATTAATCTGAGCCCTGGCACGTGCAGATAGGAGTGCGACACGCTGTTTCTTAATTAAAAGCTAACGGATAAAAAATGATTAAGGGCATTAAATGTTCTTGCGGACTACAAGCAGGAGCGCTCTTAAAACGGCGTGAGGTCACGCCCTCCCAATCTGCCTAAGCCCCCGTCTGCCTTTGTTTGGGATCAGAGACTGGCTGCGCTCATGAATAGGGATCTCTATCAGGTCCAGTCAAAAAGGCATCAGTGGTCTGCTTTGTAGCTCTTTCACTTCTGATAGGATATTATTATTTTAGTTTTTTGTCCACTTTCTTGGTTTGCTAGTTCAAACAAGCAAGGCTATGATACAATTGTAGTACTCTCCTGCTCGAAACAAACATGGGGATGTTTTTCTAGTAAAATTTGTGAATTTAAGGCCCCACAAAAGTAATGTTATTGAGTAAATCTTCCTCTTCTCTGTGTATGTGTGCAGGCGTATCTATGGGACAGCAATGAGGAGGTAGTGGAGTGGCTGGAGAAGCAGCTGAAGGAGGAGGAGGGGGCCAGGTCTATCGTCGACGAAAACATCAAGTACATCCGCAGGGACCACATTCTCAAGCAAATCCGCAGGTGAGACTGACAGCCTGTTTAACAGGCAGATCACTGGGAACCTACTGGCCTTTAGATGTCCGGTAGCAGTCAACTCAAAGCCTTGTATAGTACCATCTGTTTATGCAGTGAGATGTTTCCTGGTGTCAGGAAAGTGCAATGTCCCACAGAATCTATTTATTCCATGTAATCCTTTGTTTACCTGTGACTGTGCATTGCCTTAATTTCACTCACAATCTCTCATCTCTTTTCTTAGCCTGGTCCAAGCCAACCCTGAGGTTGCCATGGATTCCATCGTGCACATGACCCAACACATCTCCCCAACACAGCGTGCTGAGGTGGTCCGCATCCTGTCTACCATGGATGCCGCCCCGGCCGCCACCTAAGCGCCACTTATACCTGGTTCTAACATGAGTCCTTTGTCTTGATCTTGTCACATTCTGATCTTGTCCACATTTTTAGAGGTATACATGATTGTGATCAGATCTTCCTGACCACCTCCGGAGGCAGTCACGGACCCATTGTATTTGGATATCAATCCATTGTAAACAGAACTGGATGGTCAATCCATTTAAATCATCATTATACCGGTCTCTAAAACCATTGACAGGTACAGTTGAAGTCGGAAGTTTACATACACCTTAGCCAAATACATTTAAACTCAGTTTTTCACAATTCCTGACATTTAATCCAAGTAAAATGTCCTTGTCTTAGGTCAGAATCTCCACTTTATTTTAAGAATGTGAAATGTCAGAATAATAGTGGAGTGATTTATTTCAGCTTTTATTTCTTTCATCAGATTCCCAGTGGGTCAGAAGTTTACATACACTCAATCAGTATTTGGTAGCATTGCCTTTAAATTGTTTAACTTGGGTCAAACGTTTCGGATAGCCTTCCACAAGCTTCCCACAATAAGTTGGGTGAATTTTGGCCCATTCCTCCTGACAGAGCTGGTGTAACTGAGTCAGGTTTGTAGGCCTCCTTGCTCGCACACGCTTTTTCAGTTCTGCCTACACATTTTCTATAGGATTGAGGAGAGGGCTTTGTGATGGCCACTCCAATACCTTGATTTTGTTGTCCTTAAGCCATTTTACCACAACTTTGGAAGTATGCTTGGGGTCATTGTCCATTTGGAAGACCCATTTGCGTCTTTTTTTATGGCAGTTTTGGAGCAGTGGCTTCTTCCTTGCTGAGCGGCCTTTCAGGTTGTCAATATAGGACTCGTTTTTGTGTGGATATAGATACTTTTGTACCTGTTTTCTCCAGCATCTTCACAAGGTCCTTTGCTTTTCTGGGATTGATTTGCACTTTTCTCACCCAAGTACGTTAATCTCTAGGAGACCGAACGCGTCTCCTTCCTGGGCGATATGACGGCTACGTGGTCTCATGGTGTTTATACTTGAGTACTATTGTTTGTACAGATGAACGTGGTACCTTCAGGTGTTTGTAAATTACTCCCAAGGATGAACCAGACTTGTGGAGGTCTACAATTTTTTTCTGAGGTCTTGGCTGATTTCTTTTGATTTTCCCATGATGTCAAGCAAAGAGGCACTGAGTTTGAAGGTAGGCCTTGAAATACATCCACAGGTACACCTCCAATTGACTCATATGATGTCAATTAGCCTATCAGAAGCTTCTAAAGCCATGCCATCATTTTCTGGAATTTTCCAAGCTGTTTAAAGGCAGTCAACTTAGTTATGTAAATTTCTGACCACTGGAATTGTGATATAGTGAATTATAAGTGAAATAATCTGTCTGTAAACAATTGTTGGGAAAATACTTACTTATGTCCTCACTGACCAAAACTATAGTTTGTTAACAAGAAGTCTGTGGAGTGGTATTTGAATGACTCCAATCTAAGTGTATGTAGACTTCCACTGTAGCTCTGTTGACTTATGGCATCAATAATTTTCTTACAACAAATGTATTTTGAAAGAATATCTATCACATAATTTGCATACAGGGAGGCACCAGTAAATCTGGTCACAAGTTGGACACAGTGGTTGGTGGATAAGAGAGACATTTTACTACCATGTGTAGATCAAGTTGTATTTGTCACATGCTCTGAATACAATAGGTGTAGACTTTACTGTGAAATGCTTCTTATGAGCCTTTTCCCAGCAATTCAGAATTAAAAACTAAGAACGATTAGCTAAATAAAAATGAAGTAAAAACCCAATCAATTAACAATATCGAGGCGGTATACAAGGAGTACCGAGTTGATGTGCAGGGGTACGAGGTAGTTGAAGCAATCAGGAAAGATAAGAGTATCAGCAGCGTGTGAGTATGCAAGAGAGTCATCAGAGGCAATGTGGGCACAATCAGAATGTGAATATGATCTGGACAAAGGACTCATGTTAGCACCAGTTATAAACCAGACTCTAGAGGGCCTCTTCTCTTCCCAGCCTGGCCCCACTGTCTCCGGTGCACTGCACCCTGGCACTGCCCCTGTGGAGGAACTGTGCTGGAAACTGGGGCTGGAGGAGCCAACATGGCAGCCGATGGAGTTTGTGCTGTTACTGATGAAACTGTTGGCAATGATTCTGGAGGGAGGGGGAAGGGCGGAGACACACAGGGACTGATGTCCAGGGTAATGAATTTACACAAGTCTTACAGAATGTGTGTTCGTGTTGATAAACTCCTTCCTAATATTGAGTTGCAACCCCTTTTACCCTGAGAATAGCCTCAATTTGTGGGGCATGGACTCTACAAGGTGTTGAATGCATTCCACAGGGATGCTGGACCATGTTGATTCCAATGCATGCAACAGTTGTCAAGTTGGCTGGATGTCATTTGGGTGGTGGACCATTCTTGATGCACACGGGAAACTGTTGAGCATGAAAAACCCAGCAGCATTGCAGTTCTTGACACTCAAATCGGTGCACTTGACACCTACGATAGCCCGTTCAAAGGCACTGACTGGTACTCATACACAGTCCATGTCTCAATTGTCTCAAGGCTTAAAAATCCTTTAACCTATTTCCTACAATTCATCTACACTGAATTGAAGTGGATTTAACAAGTGACATCAATAAGGCATCATACTGTAGCTTTCACCTGGTCAGTCTGTCATGGAAAGAGCAGGTGTTCATGTTTTGTACACTCAGTGTATCTAATATATGTGTATATGTAAGTGCAATTTGAAAAATGATCAACAAAGCAGAGACCAGAAACAATATACTTGTATAGCTAACATGAATGAGGCCTAGCTTAGGGACTACACAATTGACCAAAGTGGAAGCAGCTCTTCATCCATTTGCAATCCTAATGAGCCTCTGTCCTATGGGACAGGAAAACATGCATTGGGTTTTGGGGGTGTTTTGATGGTTAATCTTGAAAATAGAATGCCAGCAGATTGCTTGGAGGGTTCACTAGGGTGGGGGGTTAGTATACATTTTGGAGGGAGCACTTAATTACTGATAAAACCCAGGGTAGTGAGTGTTGCATGGCGCTACCGGAGCATTGTGATTGGGAAAGTGGGCCGATCTGCCCTGGGCCTGGAGTGGTGGAGAGGAGAGTCCAGCAAGAGGAGAGGCCAATTCAGACCAACCACACTGGCCCTGGGATGAGCCAAGGGCAGGCAGACACGCTGAAGCAGATAGACGAGCGGCTGTCACCTTACACACATTGCTTTGAATGGACCTTACTGTTCTATTACTTACATTGGGCTTTAGTGCAGCACAGCTTTCTCCGTGGTATACTAAAAGTCTGACACACAAGCAAACACTATCAATGGTAATTGTTGCCATAATGGTTAAGAATTAATAGTTTCCTACTGTGGCTTATTCCCACCAAAAAACATGTTAAATGTGTTTTTTCAGTTTTTTGTTGTTGTTGGAAATGTGAAACATTTAGGTGACTAATTTATTAAATGGCAATCATGTTAAAGAGAACTAGATACTGTACGCTGGAGTTATACAGTCAATATTACAGGTGTGTTTTTAAAATGTTCACTGTAATTTTGAGTTAATTAATGATCAGCAGTTATTTCTCTCCATGGAGTCATTGGGGTTTGCGATTTAAAAAAATAAAATAAAACGGTTGCTTGCTCACTCAAACTCTAGGCCTAGGTCTTATTACTACAACATTCATATGTACAAAAAAGTATCTTAAATGGAGCATACACATCAACAACTGTTATTTTATATAGTTGAATAACCATTGGTGTAAAAATACTTTAAAGTTCTACTTAAGTCGTTTTTTGGGGTATCTTTACTTTAGTTGTCAAAAATATAAATAGTAATGTACTTTTTACTCCAGACATTTTCCCTGACACACAAAAGTACTCATTACATTTTGAATGCTTAGCAGGACAGGAAAATGGTCCAGGTTTCATACTTCAAGAGAACGTCCCTTGCCATCTCTACTGCCTCTGATCTCTGGAGGACTCACTAAACACAAATGCTTTGTTTGTAAATGTCTGAGTGTTGTAGTGTGCCCCTGGCTATCCGTAAATAAAAAATAAACTGTACTGTTTGGTTTGCTTAATATAAGTCATTTTTAAATATTTACATTTTTACTTTTGACACAAGTATAAACCAGACTTTTATTCAAGTAATATTTTCCTGGGCGACTGACTTTTCCGTATCTTTTACTCAATTATGACAATTGGGTACTTTTGCCACCACTGTTAATACAAGATAGATATTGGTCTCCACTAGGCTGACAAGTTTCAAGTGTATACTAAGTTCAAACTTTAGTCCAATTGTGGCCTGGGGTGGTCAAACTGTTAGGGCCACTGGCTTCAGCACGCACATATAGGCCTACCATGTTGGCGTGGGTTTGATTCTGCCACAAATACAGTGCATTCGGGAAGTATTCAGAACCCTTGACTTTTTCCACATTTTGTTACGTTACACCCATTTTAGAATAAGGCTCTAATACATTATTTTCCCTCATAAATCTACACACAATACCCCATCATGACAAAGCAAAAACAGGTTTTTAGATACTTTTGTGTATGAAAAATTATAATTAGAACTACATATTTACATACTGTACCAGTCAAAAGTTTGGACACCTACTCATTCAAAGATTTGTCTTTATTTTTACTATGTTCTACATTGTAGAATAATAGTGAAGACATGAACTATGAAATAACACACATGGAATCAAGTAGTACCAAAAAAACAAATCAAAATTGATTTTATATTTGAGATTCTTCAAAGTAGCCAACCTTTGACTTGATGACAGCTTTGCACACGCTTGGCATTCTCTCAACCAGCTTCATGAGGTAGTCACCTGGAATTCATTTCAATTAACAGGTGTGCCTTAAGTTAATTTGTGGAATTTCTTTCCTTCTTAATGTGTTTGAGAAAATCAGTTGTGTTGTGACAAGGTAGGGGTGGCATACAGAAGATAGCCCTATTTGGTAAAGACAAAGTTCATATTATGGCAAGTACAGCTCAAATAGACAGAGAAACAACAGTCCATCATTACTTTGAGACGTGAAGGTCAGTCAATTTGGAACATTATAAGAACTTTGAAAGTTTCTTCAAGTGCAGCCGCAAAAACCATCAAGCGTTATGATGAAACTGGCTCTCATGAGGACCGCTATAGGAAAGTAAGACCCAGAGTTACCTCTGCTGCAGAGGATGTTCATTAGAGTTACCAGCCTCAGAAATTGCAGCCCAAATAAATGCTTCACAGAGTTCAAGTAACAGACACATCTCAACATCAACTGTTCAGAGGAGACTGCGTGAATCAGGCCGCCTTCATGGTCGAATTTCTGCAAAAGGACACCAATAAGCAGAAGAGCAGAAGAGTCCAAATTTGAGATTTTTGGTTCCAACTGCCCTGTCTTTGTGAGACGCAGAGTGGGTGAACGGATGATCTCTGCATGTGTGTTTCCCACCATGAAGCATGGAGGAGGAGGTGTATGGTGTGGGGGTGCTTTGCTGGTGACACTGTGATTTATTTAGAATTCAAGGCACACTTAACCAGCATGGCTACCACAGCATTCTGCAGCGATACGCCATCCCATCTAGTTTGCGCTTAGTGGGACTATCATTTGTTTACCATTTGTTTTTCAACAGGACAATGACCCAACACACCTCCAGGCTGTGTAAGGGCTATTTGACCAAGAAGGAGAGTGATGGAGTGCTGCATCAGATGACCTGGCCTCCACAATCACCTGACCTCAACCCAATTGAGATGGTTTGGGATGAGTTGGACAGCAGAGTAAAGGAAAAGCAGCCAACAAGTGCTCAGCATATGTGGGAACTCCTTCAAGACTGTTGGAAAAGCATTCCAGGTCAAGCTGGTTGAGAGAATGCCAAGAGTGTGCAAAGCTGGCATCAAGGCAAAGGGTGGCTACTTTGAAGAATCTCAAATATATTTTGATTTGTTTAACACTTTTTTGGTTACTACATGATTCCATGTGTTATTTCATAGTTTTGATGTCTTCACTATTATTCTACAATGTAGAAAATAAAGAAGAACCCTTGAATGACTAGGTGTGTTCAAACTTTTGACTGGTACTGTTTGTATTCAGACCCTTTACTATGAGTCTTGAAATTGAGCTCAGGTGCATTTTTTTCTCCATTGATCATCCTTATAATGTTTCTACAACTTGATCTGGGTCCATCTGTGGTAAATTCCATCGTTTGGACATGATTTGGAAAGACGCACACCTGTCTATATAAGGTCCCACAGTTGACAGTGCATGTCAGAGCAAAAACCAAGCCATGAGGTCGAAGGAATTGTCCATAGAGCCTTTGAGACAGGATTGTGTCGAGGCACAGATCTGGAGAATGGTACCAAAACCTTTCCATCACAACCCATATTGTTTAAGTAAATTAGCATATTATGTATAATTTACGTTGATTGATTTGTTTTAGATAGGGAAATGATATGGTTGTTATCAAAATTGCACAAAAAGGTTGTATGGAAATATATTATTTTTCATTATGTTTTCAGCTGTGATCAAGCCAAATTTATACATTCAGGGATAGGGTTGAATTATTAATCAATTAAAACAATATTCAATACAAGGTCATGTACAAATGTATAAGAAATGTGTTAAATAGATTGTATGATATTTCATTTTCAACTAAAATGGATGTTTATTGACGATGGAAATTACTTTTGTCTCTGGCTGTCTGGGAAAAATGACAAATATATAAATTCCTAAATAGTACGATCGCAGCCATTATCAGATATTGTTTCTGGACAAATCAACACTGGTAAAATGGTGTTTCAATATTTTTTTTCTGAAAGTTTGCAGGGCCAAAGTGCCCGAAGTTGCGGAATCACCCAAATAGGAAATTAATGAAATAATAATAGGTTACATTCGTTTTCATTCTTACAAAGCGTCGGGTGAATTGCCACAGTAGATTTGCCATGGTAAATGAGGAAATACTGTACTTTTTTATATTGTACGGAATGCTTGTAAAATGGATAAATCCCTTTTAGGGCTCTATTCCATCTATCCAAACTAATGCGTTACAGATTCCGTGATAAAAATGTAAAGGTAATTTCCGTTTGAGCCGACATATGCGGCGTTTACCATGAATGCAGTCTCTGCTAAAGCGGGAACATTGCCCTTTACATTTCTGTCATGCTGTAAAGCGGAACTCCTGCGATGCGGATTGAATAGAGCCCTTAGTATGTTCAACAAGGACACTGCATTGTTCCGATTACAATACCAACCAGATGGCAAACATATCTTGAAAGACGTTGGTTGCAAGCAGGACTAACTTTAAGGTAACACACACATTTTAGGGAGCGGTAATGAGGGGACCAATAATGGTTGCAACTGGAGATCAGCTGTGCGGGTGAATTTAGCGTGTTGGCCTATTTATGTTTGAATGACAGCAACTGGCGATAATCTAGTATTATTTGATTATATTCCAATAGGCTACCCGTTAGTCTATCCATTGTCACATAATGAAAGGTGTGAAAACCGATAATAGGCTAGTCCAGGGCTTCCCAAACTCGGTCCTTAGCTGAACTTACGCCACTGGACTGGTCACTAGATCGCCCAGCACTCATGAGGCTTGGAGCCAGAGCGCGCTGCTTAGACCACTACGCTATGGCAATTCACAATGCTCTCTAGCAAGCACAAAAATAATACTGATACATAGGCACGTCGTTTTTTATCATTTTGTTTTAAACCTTCCCGAACCATAGCACTAACCTTAAGGACTCACTAACCTTAACTGTTAACCTTTGAGTTGTGTGATGGGGTCAGTGGCTGTAACCGCAAGTTCACACAGGCACTGAGGTAACCGAAAACTATTGCTTGCCTTCAACATATTAAACCATTGATTAAAAATAAATCCCTAACAAAAAATACATCTACCCCTTACAAATATGTCAATTTATAGTGAACAAAAATATAAACACAGGATGCAGCAATTTCTAAACTTGTACTGAGTAACAGTTCATTTAAGGCCCTAATCTATATATTTCACATGACTGGTAATGCAGATATGCATATGTTGGTTACAGATACCTTTAAAAAAAAAGGTAGTGGCATAGATCAGAAAACCAGTTAGTATCTGGTGTGACCACCATTTGCCTCATGCAGCGTGACACATCTCCTTCTCATAGTTAATCAGGCTGTTTGTTTATTGTGGCCTGTGGAATGTTGTCCTACTCCTCTTCAATGGCTGTGCGAAATTGCTGGATATTGGTGGGAACTGGAACATGCTGTCGTACATGTTGATCCAAAGCATCCCAAACATGCTCATTGTGTGACATGGCCGGTGAGTATGCAAGCCATGGAAGAACTGGGACATTTTTATCTTCTAGGAATTGTGTACAGATCCTTGCGACATGAGGCGGTGCATTATCATGCTGAAACATGAGGTGATGGCGGCAGATGAATGGCACGACAATGGGCCTCAGGATCTCGTCACGGTATCTCTGTGCATTCAAATTGCCATTAATAAATGTAATTGTGTTCATTGTCTGTAGTTTATGCCTGCCCATACGCCACCATGGGGTACTTTGTTCACAACATTGACATCAGCAAACCACTCGACCACACCGCGCCATACACGTGGTCTGCGGTTGTGAGGCCGGTTGGACGTACTGCCAAATACTCTAAAACGATGTTGGAGGCTTATGGTAGATAAATTAACATTAAATTCTCTGGCAATAGCTCTGGTGGACAGTCCTGCAGTCAGCATGCCAATTGCACGCTCCCTCAAAACTTGAGACATCTGTGGTATTGTGTTGTGACAAAACTGCACATTTTATTGTCCCCAGCACAAGGTGCACCTGTGTAATGATCATGCTGTTTAATCTGCTTATTGATATGCCACACCTGTCAGGTGGATGGATTATCTTGGCAAAGGACAAATGCTTACTAACAGGGATATAAACTAATTTGTTAAAGACATTTTGGAGAAATAAGCTTTTTGTTCATATGGAACATTTCTGGGATCTTTTATTTCAGCTCATGAAACATTTGACCAACACTTTACATGTTGTGGTTACTGTATATTTTTGTTCAGTGTATTATAATCCACATAAAAATCTCTTCATGGCAAAGTGATGGTGGCCTAGCCCCTGGAGAAATGGATAATCCATGATAGATTATCACACCACCATCATACTTCAGAAATTCGGCCAAATGCAGTGAGAGAAGTATAATACTTGGGGAGAGACGTTCCGATTACTCTGAAATGATATTCTCTTCTCATGCCTCAACCCACAGATGATCAGTGGCATTGTTTTAAATGTATTGTCTTTTAAACTTCAACCGTCTTAAGAGGGATGAGACGAATCAAACAAATAGTGAGGAATCCATCTCATCCCTTTAGTTTTTTTTCCTGTCTCACTTTCATATCGTCCCCTTGGCTCCATCAACTCTATTACCATCCTACCAACAAATATGTAAGGCAAATTGAGTTGCATACACCCAATACCCATCACAATTATGGGAGGCCCAATAAGAAAATGAGTCATTTGGTGGTATAATTGGAAATGCGCCTTGCCTGGCCTCTCCGGTCTCCCAGAGGGCTTTGCTCATTTGTAGAGGCACGCTAGGCTGGCTAATTCCAGCGCTAATCACTGACAAACTGCAGCATCAGACCCTTCCTCCACTACTTCTACTGGAGCGGAGAGAACGGGATTGTTTGGAGAAAGTTACGAGGAATTGCTTTGTTAGGTTTGGCATGGCTGCTTGTTAGGTTTGTAAGTGTTTTATTTTCCATAATAAGTTTAAAACAACAAAACATTTAATCACCAACCAACTCTGGGGTGGGTTATTTTCCCTCTATTGGTCAGCAGACAAATCACCTGACAGACATAAAATGGTGATAATAGAAACAACTTTTTTATTTATTTTTATTTAACAAGGCAAGTCAGATTCTTATTTACAATGATGGCCTACCAAAAGGCAAATGGCCTCCTGCGGTGACGGGGGCCTGGGATTAAACATTTAAAATAAATACAATATAAATATAGGACAAAACACACATCACAACAAGAGAGACAACACTACATAAAGAGACCTAAGACAACAACATAGCAAGGCAGCAACACATGACAACACAGTATGGTAGCAACACAACATGGTACAAACATCAAGAAGGTCAAGAAGGTAGAGACAACAATACATCACGCTAAGCAGCCACAACGGTCAGTAAGAGTGTCCATGATTGAGTCTTCGAATGAAGAGATTGAGATAAAACTGTCCAGTTTTAGTGTTTTTGTTGCAACTTGGCAAAAAAAAAAAAAAAAAAAAATCTGATAGTATCAAAATCACATCTTTAAATCTAATGAAGAAAACTGTATCTTCAGGTCAATAAGGCAGAGTCCAAAACAGTCAGGTCCATTCTGAACTAACATAGACTGGTGCTGTTCATAAGCCTTTGGAGGAGAGGGCCAGACCACAGGAAGAGGCATGTGTTTATCTCTTGGGTTCTGCATCTCTCCTACTAGCTCAGAGCATGTCACTCCCGCAGTGCACCTTCCGCAAATGTTTATATATATTTTTTTATTTAACCTTAATTTAACTAGGCAAGTCAGTTAAGAACAAATTCTTATTTACAATGACAGCCTACCCCGGCCAAACCCGGACAACGCTGGATTTGAATCCGGGACTGTAGTGACGCCTCCTGCACTAAGATGCAGTGCCTTAGACCACTGTGCCACTCAGGAGCGCAATGATTTCTTCCCGAATAGTGAGCGATACAACTCAGTCCTACACCAACAAGGAGAAAAACATTTTAAACATCACTTTTTTCAAGAACAAGAAGCATAACAAAATGATGATCAAACCTGGCTTTCGCCACAGACTGAACATCTGAATGTGACCGAAGAGGAAATCAGCGGATGACAGAGGGATGAGACAGAAAAGAAGGAGAGGTCTCAATCATGCATCAGGAGCAGGAATAATTCCACATTCATGCGTCTCAATGACTTGACGGTACTTGAGAGATAATGCCAGTGACCCAGTTGCAGGATTCCAATTAGGGAGGTATATGCAATAGGCCAGATGAGACAGAGCAGGGTCTTTATGGAGCCCAGTGCCGTCTGATTACGGCCTGAACACAAGTGTCTGTCACTGTCTGTGACAGGCCTGTTCATGACAAAAAGCAGAGCAACACAGGCAGGCAGGGAGGGAATCAGGGAAAGGCCCCAGCTGCTCTCAATCTACTTCTCGCTGGGCTGCCTCCTCCTTCCCTGACCAGCTCAGTCATTTCAATCAGTCAAATGTTCCAGCCAAAGTGGCTCTACTCAGATAGATAGGCCAATAGAGCCTAATTTTGAAACAGGGCTAGTTTTGTTTGTGTACAACTGTCTGCACATAGATCACAACTGTTTTCTACATCCCTAAAACATAATGTTCAGCGTTGACATACAAATGTTCAGCATGTGAAGCCTGTGCGCATCTGTCTGCATATGGAATAGACACTAGATGGCAGTATGTGATGCCACCAGAAGTGACATGTCTCCGTTAATTGTGTTGAGATTATTAGAGAATCAAGGGAGCCAGTTGACCTGTGCTGCTCTGATCTGAATGCAGCCAGTCATGCCAGAACTGCTGTGGGTCCACTTCCATGGGAAAAGGCAAAGGACCTGACCAACTATAGGTAGCCTAGAGGTAGCGTCCCTGAGACATCACTGCAGAACATGAACAGGACAACCATTTCTCCCACACTGCACTGCTCTTTACTGCAGTGATATCAAACAACCTATAGTTTGTGTTGGCCAGGGTAGAGAAGTAACCACTCCTAAAATAGCATGCTATACAGATTATAACCTATTACAAATCTGTATGTCCACTACAGCATAACCAGTCAGTGCAGGGTCCCAGTATCTGTGTAATGTGTTGTGTTAAAGAGGAGCCTTGTGTTGCTCTCAGGGGGCAGGGAGCTAGCGTGTCTGTCAGCCAGCCACAGGGGCTTAATCCCCAATCCTCATTTGAAATGCGCCACCAGGGTCAAGGATTACAATACATTCTGATCATCACCACATAATGCATAAATTCTCATTCCGCCTGAGCTCAGTAAATATCGGCTGGGGAATATTGAGGAGCGCCGGGAAAACGGGAGGAGGAGAGGCTCAGAACCCAGACTAAAATAGGACTGACTGAATGTGTGTCTCTGTGTGTGTGTCTGTGTGTGTGCGTGTTTGTGTCTGTGCGCGAGGGAGAGAAGACGAGAGACGAGGAACAGGGGAGCTGAAGTGTGGTTGGAAGTGCAGCCTGCCTCAAATTGCATCTCCTATATATTACATGCAGAAATGTGCCATGATGAATGTCTAAATACCTTCTACAGGACTTCAATGTGCACAGGTGTGCAATGTGCATGAAATGTATGCATGACACTTGCATGTGTGTGTCAAGAGTGATCAAATGCACATCCTTTAGTAGGTGCAGGGCCGGAAAAAGTCAGTATAAAACAAAGAGCCCACTCACTCATCAGCTCCACCACGTACCTTTATTAATAAACAAACAGCGTTTGGATCCTACATTGTATGTGGGACCTGTCTGTGACAGCCTCCCTCCCCCCTCACATTAACATTCATGGAGCCAGTGGAGCATTGCGGGCTGCGTCCGTGAAGCCAGAGCAGCGTTGAGATACGGCGGTGGGGGAGAGAGATAAGAGAGCCGGGAGGGAGGGTGATATAGAGGGTGAGGAGGGCTGTGCCGGGGCATTCATTCCAAAAGGTCAACCAGTGTGTCTCTCTGAGAAAGGTCAGTGACCAGCCTGATGCAACGGCCATACATCACCATTATTACTGTAGGCCATTGATTGCTATGGAAATGAGGTGGGCTGTACACACGGCAGGGCAAGGTCACGCCATTGGTCAGTTATTACCGTGTTTAGAATACCTGTCATCTCACAGTAAACACAACCTCAGCCTGCACTACCCTACCTACCTACAGTATGTACTGGACGAGGACAGATAAGGAGGACAGTCAGGGGACTGGCCATCTACTGTCCTCTCTGTCTCCAGTGTGTGCTTGGAATCAATATGGGCCCACTAGCAAATGGAAGACTACAACACTCCTACTATGGCATTTGTAAACTCACATATAATAGGACAATCAGCAGTCTATACATTCCAACTGAAGAACCTGTTCATCTCATTTAGAAATCACACTGACCAACTACAGAAGATGGCAACAAAAAAGCTAAAAGGGGAACGATGTCTGTGTGTGAGTGCAGGAGAGCAGGCGAGCAAAGCAGCATTCGGGGATTTGTGGGAGGGTAGCCGTTATGGGGACAGTCATTTCAGGTTTGTGAGTGAGGCTGTAGTGAGTGTGTCAGATGGCTGTGACAAGAGGACAAGACAGAGGAACACTGAGCTCTGTGACTTCTAGCCCCAAGATAGAGGTGACAGATTGAAGAACAGGTCAATATTGGCATGTCAGTGAAGTGTGCTGCCTTTACTCGAGTAATGCGTGGACATTAAGAGACTCGCCGTGCGTCATCATTCATGGAGCTGTGGTCGATGGGTGCCATGATGTTCACCAGCTTACTGTGGATGTGGAACCTAGACAGACACGCACGCAAAAACAAACATCATCAAACATAGAGAATACACACCGTTTCAATTATGTTGTAAGTCACTCTGGATAAGAGTGTCTGCTAAATGACTTAATTGTTAATGCAATGTACATGTGTGTAACTGTGGTTTGTCTGTTAATAAATGTGAGTATTTGAGTCCATGTGTTAGTTCAGTGTGCCTGCGTGTATAAGATAAAAACAGAGAAATACGATGGGCACAAAGGCCCCCCAAATAAAAGACTGACCTTTCCACTTGCAATAAATGGAGAAAACAAATAGCGTAATTGCATTTTTTATATATATATATATATATATATATATATATATATATATATATATATATATATATATATATAAATAAATGAAATTTACATTAACAGATGGGGACATTTTCTATAAAAAGATAATTGAAATAACTGAAAGGACTATAAATCTATTTGTTTTTTCACAAATGAACCAAGGGCAATAAATGCTGTCATAGGGGCCTCCACGGACAGAGAAACACAGATTGTTCTGCAGTGGATGCTAAAAACAGACCTCCTACACCTAATACTGCTAACAGACTTACATGAAACAATACTTACATGGAAACAAGGGCACTCAATTATTGTCCGAGTTTTAATGTGGAGCAAAGGAAATATTCTAGTGAATCAATATTTCCTCACTGTATACCTTCGCTGTTCCCTCCACTCAACTGATTTTGCGGCCCTTGCTCGCCTTGGTGTCCACTTTCTTCTTGATCTTACTGTGAAGCTTCTGAATGGCTAGCCATTGTCTGGAAGAGTAGGAGAGGAGAGGACGAGAGGGCCCCTATCAGACAAAGCCTAGAGGGGTAACCCCAGATTCTAGCACCACACACACAGACGCATGCACACACACATATCACTCCCCCTCTCCATAGCCACCTGATCGTTGGGGTCTGCAGCACTTGTCTTGCGTTCAATAAGCACCCGCAGAAGCTGTTTTAAACAGAATAAAGTAAGCGGAGGGAAAGAGACCGAAAGGGGAGACTTAGTGTTTCCTGTCTTTCTGTCTGTCACGGTCTGTGTATGTGTCTGTGTGTGTGTGTGTGTGTGTGTAGATATATTTATCCCCCCTGCTCATTCACCAGAGTACAGAGCTCCCGCTCTCCCCCCTCCCCTCTGCCCTAGAGGCAAATCCATTCACTTAACCTGGACCTCTTCAACAGCGTCAGCCCAGCAGCCAACCACAGAACCTAGGCCCAGAGCAGCCAGGCTCTGCCAGAATGAACCACCGCTGGGCATCAGCCTCAGTTAGAAGAGTAACACCGTGCCAGGACCCCAGAGCATCATCAGCACTGGACCTCACAGTACAACATCTTAATGAGGACAGTTCTCATTGATTCACACTCCATTCACACAACTGACACTGACTACACATAGCCCCACACAGCCCCAGATTACAGGGAGTAGTTTCATTACTCAGCCCTGTTCCTTTGTGTTCCCCCCAGAGATAATAACGTCTCATCTTGACTGACTGGACCATTTCTTTTTAAATCGGCCACCGTGCAGCCCTCTCCCTGACCCCTATCAGGAGAGAGAGAATCTTCATTAATGTCCCCAATTAACCCCTCTGCCTCTCCCTCTATGGGGCTCTCTCGCTGTATGGCCAGCTTCCAGGCTCTGAGACAGGGAAAGATGTTGAGAATGGGCACTACCACTACCAAGTCACCAGCAACACAACATGCACATTACAGTGTGCATGTCCCCTTAGCTTTCCTCATCCTTGATCAGGGCGTAGGTTAGGAATGTGCAAATCTTGCAGTTCCTTGGTGAATGTAACTGTTAAAGCTCCATTGGTGCTACATAATGACTCTAATCCAGTGTGGGAGTGATCGCTCTGTTCACAGACATGGTAAATGACTACGTCTCAGCTGTACTGAGCGGTGTGGAGAGAGCCATTACAGTACTATAGGAGTCAGCATCACACACACGCACAAACACACAACAGTGATTTATTGCATGCACAGAGTTGCTGACTAAAAAGGATTCGGTGGATGCAAAGATCAGTCCAGCTCTGGCCTGCTGTGAGAGGTTAGCCACATTAAAACCATGTATTTCTGGAGTATTACTGGAGCAGGCGTAGTCCCACAGGGAACGGCTCTGAGCTGCACTTCCGGAGCCCTCAGACTGGGGGACTGGAATGACAGGACAGTGTCCTCTGAAGGACCAACTATAATAACAAGGGCAGTCTTGGTACTTCACGCAACACAATGTAGATCCATCCCGTAGCCAGTATAATTGTGTTAAGCCAGACCTAGACTCACATCACCACGTGTAGAAGTTGAGGCACCATTCCCAAGAGCACAGCATCACTTACTCCTGATATGCTGCCTGTATTAAGCGTCCACATTTGTAACAAAATGGAAGTGTGGTATCAAACAATAGATCTTTTTAGGAATGGTTCAGCCCTTGTGTGATGATTGTTTCATGCAGAAGGGTTTATATTTACCCGGTGATAGAAATCATCATCATCAAAGATCTCCTCGTCCAGGTCTTTCAGACGTGTGTTAGCTTTCAGCAGCTGCTCTGTCCCTTGAGAGAGAAGAGAGAGGAAGAGGAGGGGTGAGAACGAGGTAGAGAGGGGGAGAGAGAAAGCTCTCTGTCATGTAGCGATGCAGGAGGTGAAGCCATAAACTCCAGATGTAACACCCCAGATAAACAGGCTGCTCTCCAGATAAAGTGGCACCTCTGGAGGAGGAAGAGGGATGGCTGAGCTGCGCGGGTCTTAATCTAAAACCTGCTGAAACAACCCCTCTATCTCTCGTAATGTACTTAACAACCTACAAATGCTCCTTGCTTGAAATCATTTTGGGCCGTGACATTGCCTACATTTCAGGTTAATTAAGTTCAGATGCTGCATTTGCTGACTAGATTAAGTTAAGATACAGAGCTTAAAGTATCTCACTCAGTTAATGCTGTAACAGATGAATGCTTAACAAACTAGAAGGAATCTGACTGAAGAGGGGGTTTCATGGTGAAAGCTCCCACCAGAGATATACTCTTAAAAGGGCCAATGCGGCTGTTTTTATCTCAATATCAAATCATTTCTGGGTAACAATGAAGTACCTTATGGCCTAAACTCACCAAAGGCGAACATATGAGGCATGTGTGTGATTAACTTTAGAATGCATTGTTTTGAATTATTATGACCCAACCGAAGTAGGACGGGCGGCAGCTTTCCAATCTTTGGGGGATCTCAGACGATACGAAAGAGAGGTTGAACAGGCTAGTAATAGGGGTTGCAACAATTTCTGCAGATAATTTTAGAAAGAGAGGGTCCAGATTGTCTAGCCCAGCTGATTTGTAAGGTTCCAGATTTTCCAGCTCTTTCAGAACATCAGCTGTCTGGATTTGGGTGAGGGAGAAGGGGGTTGGGCAATTTGCTGCAGGGGGTGCTGAGATGTTGGCCGGGGTAGGGGTAGCCAGGCGGAAAGCATGGCCAGCCGTAGAACAATGCTTATTGAAATTATCGATTATCGTACATTTATCGGTGGTGACAATGTTTCCTATCCTCAGTGCAGTTGGCAGCTGGGAGGAGGTGCTCTTATTCTAGATGGACTTTACAGTGTCCCAAAACTTTTTGGAATTAGTGCTACAGGATAAACATTTCTGTTTGAAAAAGCCAGCCTTAGCTTCCTAACTGACTGAGTATATTGGCTCCTGACTTCCCTGAAAAGTTGCATATCGCGGGGGCTATTCGATGCTAATGCAGAACGCCACAGGATGTTTTTGAGCTGGTCAAGGGCAGTCAAGTCTGAGGTGAACCAAGGGCTATATCTGTTCTTAGTTCTACATTTATTGAATGGGGCATGCTTATTTAAGACGGTGAGGAAAGCACTTTTAAAGAGCAACCAGTCATCCTCTACTGACGGGATAAGGATAAGGGTACGGCTAAAGGCTATAATAACTGGTCATCTAGTGCGTTCGGAACAGAGAGTAAAAGGAGCAGATTTCTGGGCGCGGAAGAATAGATTCAAGGCATAATGTACAGACATGGGTATGGTAGGATGTGAATACAGTGGAGGTAAACCTAGGCATTGAGTGACGATGAGAGAGGTTTTGTCTCTAGAGGCACCAGTTAAGCCAGGTGAGATCACCGCATGTGTGGGGGGTGGAACAAAAGGGCTATCTAAGGCATATTGAGCAAGGCGGGAGGCTCTACAGTGAAATTAATAATAACTAACCAAAACAATAATAGACAAAGCAATAGGTGAGTCAGGGAGCAGTTCAGTGGTCGCTACTACACTAGGCGAGCTGGAGACACTACTGCTGCTCTTTAATTATTTGCAATGAAAAAATTGTACTTATCTATTTTTTACTTAAAACGTATTTTTCTTAAAACTGCATTGTTGGTTAAGGGCTTGTAAGTAAGCATTTCACTGTAAGGTATTGTAATCCTGTTGTATTCGGCACATGTGACAAAATTTTGTTTGATTTGATTCTGGGTAACAATAAATAAGAACCTCAATGTAATAGTTTTCCATTCAAATGGTCAAAGAGAAACAAAAATTGCTTTTTAGCAATAGTGGAGAGGAAGAGGGATTCTGAAAACTAGCTGTTATTGGCAGAGAGTTTTTATATTTATAAATTTTTGGGGTACTTTTTACCCCTTTTTCGTGATATCCAATTGGTAGTTACAGAGTTACGCTGCAACTCCGTACGGACTTGGGGAAGAAGGTCGAGAGCCAAGCGTCCTCCGCAACACAACCCCGCCAAGCCGCACTGCTTCTTGACACATTGCTCGCTTAACCCGGAAGCCAGCCGCACCAATGTGTCGGAGGAAACACCATACAGCTGGCAGCTGAAGTTAGCGTGCATGCACCCGGGCCGCCACAAGGAGTCACTAGAGCGCGATGGGACAAGGACATCCCAGCCGGCCAAACCCTTCCCTAATCCCGGACGACGCTGGGCCAAGTGTTCGCCACATCATGGGTCTCCCGGTCGTGGCAGAGGTTTTGAACTCGCTTTGTTATTGGTCTATATCAACTTGTCACGAGGCAAGCCCTATCAGGAAATAACACAGCAAATGTATTCACACTTTTTCAGTGTTAGTTTCATCAGCTATTGTACAATATGATACAAAACACAGGAAAGAAACGTTTGACTACACTGGGCCTTTAAAGACGGAAGTAGGTTGAATTCCAGAGCATTTAATGTTAATCAGAAGAGTGGTCCACGTAGCAGAGTACTACGTGTGCTGTCTTTGGGTGTGGAGTGTGGAGGAGAGGCAGTGCTGACCTGCGTGCTCCCCAGGTCTTGCCCAGGGAGATGGGCCTAGTGTCTGGCTTCTGATGGAGCAGCTGGTCCTGTAGCTCCAGTGGAGACTCTGGAGAGCCTTCAGGGCTTTGTGACTTTACAGAACATCATAGAGAGAACATGCTGTCAGGATATAATATACTAACAGAGAGATATGGGAACCAAGAGGGTAAAAATAGAGGGAGACATGCTATGAATATGGTGTTGTCTAAAGTAAACTTAACATCGGTCTTTGTCAAACTCTGAAACGACAATTAGTAGTAAATATGATTACAAATTTTTTATGAATTAGTGAAGTATGAGTGTAAATGGCATAACGGTGCAAGTCAATTCCTCAATATTAGCTGGGTGGAACAGGGGAAATAATAAAAGTTATGCCGCATAACAATAGAAAATATAACTTCACTTGTCCAACCAATCTACAGAAAGTATTCCCCCCAAGCATAACATGTTTCGGAACAGATCTGCCTCAGCTGTTGTTAGTCCACATCTTGTCAACATCCAATAAAACATGCCACAAATTCTCGAGACTTTGCCCTCCAAATCACAGGGCGTAGGAAAAGAAAGGAGGTGGGGAACACTTATGATTCCGTCCTCTTCAACTTTAATCAAAAGTACACTGGCACGCCGGAGCCCCCTCCCTTTCATAATAATGGGCCGCTAAAAATTCAGGAGGCAGGCTCCACATCAATCACTCGCCAGATTTGAGTCCAATGCAATAAATATGCAAATGAGGAGAAGCCAGTGTCTCGTAGCTTTGAGATCAGCGCGGGGAGAAAGAAAGGGAAAAACGGTATTAATTGCCCATGGCCAGAGGAATCCTATTACTGTGGGCATTGATTATAAAATTGTGTGAGTGATTTTCATGAGGGAGGTGGACTACCATCACGCCTTGAGAAAAATAGTATTAGAAGAATCACGACAAATCTGTCAGGTTTAAACAATAATGAGAGAAAGGCAAACTAGCGTTTCACATATGATTCCACTGTGGAAACACAAGGATTAAGATATTCTTATAAGAAAAGACAGAAAATATTATTTGGTTATGACAATCTTCCTGTAGTGATGTTTTTACCGACAGCCAAGCCTACTTCAGATTCTAGTCACATAGTTTGAATTATTTAGCTCCAGCCTTGTCCACCAAGATTAAAAATTCATGTTTCAAATGCCATTGCGTTTAAAGTAACTTATTTTACGCACTAATAATCACTGCATATGCAGGCAAGCAATACTAATTTTTTAAATCTGTGTCTGGGAGATAACATGTCTAGACAAAACATTCAGTATTTGTAATGTGTGTTTTTGTGTAATTTCCCGTTTTTCTCAACTTTCCCCTGGGGATCAACAAACTTAAATTAATTTCATATTCTCGGCAGCTGTAAAATAAAATGTACTGTTTAAAATATAACCAGAAACAAAGCACTCACTATTCTTCAATGCTCCAGGAACTCTGCTCCACCCCTCTTCTTGAACTATGGGAAGGTATGTGGTTGTGGCAGCTTATTGGCTGTCAGAAGAGCTTTCTGCATTTTAATTTGCCCCTCAAGTAGCTGGTCCCAAAGAGCTGTGAAGATTCAATAAAATAATGACAAGGTTGTCTACTGAGAAAAAGAGATGATAATATGTGCTTAAGTAGGTTCATCATAGTGAAGAAAATATATTACACATAGCAGGTCTATCAAAATACATACCAAGTTGATCTTTCACAGCATTCCCTTTCTCCACCTCTTCATCCACCTTCTCTTTAGAGAATATCATCCCACATCGTCAGCTTCATCCATCTCTTCATCCTCATCTTCCTCGTTCGCTCCATCCTCATTGCCACTTTCTTCATCATCATCCTCCTCTTCGCTCTCTCCAAAGTGATCCATCCCCTCTGTTAGCTTATGTAAGTCTGTCTCTGAGGGAAGTGTGATGTCCGTCTCCTTCCGCTTAGATACCAAGCTTTTCTTCTTAGCAGAGTCACTCTCAATCTCTTCATCATCATCTCCATCTTCAGCCTCTCCATCCTCCAGATCAACATCATCAACATTGTCATCTTCAGCTTCCTCCTCGTTTTCATCGTCATTGTCCTCGTCATCATCCTCTCCTAAAAACCCACATCGCAATAGAATGATAAGACCAGGATTCAATATTACATTTGAAAAAACCAAACAGATGTTCATTAATAACCATACGGCGATAAAATGAAGCATTTCTAACTAATGCAAGCAGTTAAGGCTGTAGATGGCCTTCCACTCAGCACCTGAATAATAGTAGTGCATGCCGTGTACACAACAGCTTAATGCTGTAATCAGTTGTCTTCTAAGTTTAAATTGATTAGCTACATGGCCCGTGTTTGACTTGCAAAACTTTGCCTTAATCAAGGCATTTTGTTTGGATAAACAGGGATTAGCTTGATTAACAACAATGCAATTTCTCCATTTAATACCCCCCCAAAAAATAGCCCACTTGAAGATGTAGGCCTAAGCTATTCTATGTTACATGCTTATTGTAATTAAACGTCTACACATGATACAACAATACACCGCTGAGCATAGATTCAATTGGAAATAAGGAGCCTACATAAATCCATTAAAGCTACAGTATCTTGTTCACCAGCAATGTGTTATGGTAATAATTATAGGAGACATTAACAATATTATAAGAGAATCCAGTGTGGCGTGAGAGGCACATTTATTTGTAGTTTATTTTTAACTGAATGATGGACAGTTACTTAATGTAAAGGTGCTCCTTGCAGAACCACATGAGGGCAGAATTCTACAAAATACTATTTTCAAATGCAGTGCCTTGATGAAATTGCTTTTGAAATACATTCTTCCTTCCTCCCGTCCTATTTATTTATTTTACTTTATTTAAATACGCAAGCAAGTTAAGAACTAATTCTCATTTACAATGACGGCCTAGGAACAGTGGGTTAACTGCCTTGTTCAGGGGCAGAACGACAGATGTTTACCTTGTCGGCTCGGGGATTCGATCTAGCAACCTTTCGGTTACTGGCCCAACCACTAGGCTACCTGCCGCCCCAAAAGGGTGATCATGTATCCTAAGGGTAATTATGTATCTGATTAAATAAGTAAAATCTATGTTACTACCGTTTCACCAACCCAACCTTGTCAGATCAATTCCAGGGACAGAAGGAAAAAAATATGCATTTCAAGTACTTGAACCCAAACGACCAGCTCTCATCCAACTTTCTTGACAGGTTCCTTATTTCCTTTTCCCTGTGGTCAGTTGCATTGATTATCCAACATATATGTTTAACATTATTATAGATGACGCATTCATGTTCCAACTCACCAGAACCTTTGATCTCCTTTAGCAGGTCTTCACGAGAGGTTGCCTTGCCCAGGTACCGTTTGTATGTCTCTTCCAGCAGAGTGATAGCTTTCTTCCGGAGCCCACTCAAGGCAACCACATCATCATCACCACCACCCTCAAACGCCTCTACCACCTTGGCTTTCGTCTCTGGGAGGTATCCAAGCGGTGAAATTGAATGATTTAAAACTGCAAGTTTAGTCATATTTGATCAATATACAAAGTGGCTGGCAATAATAGCTTACTGTTCAGTATCAGAATGTTACAACTGAAGAAGAATTCTTCAGGAGAAAGACAAGTCAAGTGGAATAACTGACAGGATATTGCCCCTCTCCATAAGGTCATGTCAATGTTGATTTGTATCTTCAGCATCGAGCCGACTTGCTAGAAATGACAATGAATATAAGAGGTTTGGAGAGATAAGAATAATAGCTAGTGGAAAATATTAAAATTGGCATCATATTGGAACTGGTGCTGTGATGTCCATCCTACACCGTGCTCAGTTTGAAAACCTCACAACAAACACATGTCTATGTGGATGGTTGCCAGTACTGTTGATAACTTTTGGCTAACAGGGTGGTCATTTTTGAGCATCACAATCATTTATAGAGGTGTTTCGTGCTTTCAGTGTACTACCAGCCTGTTAGCTAACTGGCTAGCTTAGTTTTGCATGCTACACGGCGTGTGTGTAACGAGTTGATACATGAAAACGGAAACATTGTCCTCAAATCGAAAGACAAATATACCTATAAAACATTACAAACAGTGTATATCTTCATCATCATCATCCCCTGGACTTGGGCAAAGGATTTAATAAATCCTCGAGCTGTTGTGATATGTGGCCAGCCATCGTTCCATGCACTCACAACTCACACGTGTTATACCTACGTCACAGTGAGGCGACTCAAAGATAAAAATAGAATAACGAAATAGATCTGCTACAGTTTGACTTCAAGCAACCGGAGGTTGTTGTTTAGACTATGGATTTTGCATTATTAAAATAATTAAACCAGATAATGTCGTGTGGACGAATACTTTCTGACTTAATTGTAGATCAGCATAATATACCGTAAACCCTGCAGGTAAAGTGGGTTATAATATATGGTAAATAAATATCATACTTTCTATATGTTGTAGGCCTACTTCTATAGTTAGTGCCACAGGGTTGTGACTGCAATTTTCTGTTGCCAATTCATACATGTAGGATCTCATTATCATATTTAAAAGGTCATTATCATTAAAACAAATGTGTTTGAGAAATATGTAGGTCTACCGTTATATGACATTTTCTTAATAAATAGGCTTCATCTTCCTCTTTCCAAACTCGAATGCCCTTATAGGAGAGGCCTGCACCTGCTCAGACATCCTCATGTCAAATTATCTGATGATGGAGAGCTGAGCAGCGTTGTAGACGTGGATGTGGCCCTCTGTGTACTGTAGTCTAATCAGTGAGTGGATTCTGTACATCAGACACACCCAATGTCAGGGATTTAAATAACATAACACTAGGGCCTAGGGAAAGTTGGGTAAACTGTACTTTAGGTCTACGGTTTAGAAATCAAGAAGTGTGCAGAAGCTGTGTTAGAAGTGAGTGAAGAAAGAACAGTAGCTTCCATCTTTTCATCGTTAAAAAAGCGTGTTGTATCATACAGTGGATGGTCTAATATGCACTAGAGGTCACATAATCATATGAGAGTTGATATTTCAAGAATATAGCAGCTGCTGGTAGCATATTTGACCATCAATGTTTAATTATTTGGACTTTCATGTAAAGACACAAAATAAAGCCTTTCGGACACAATAGACAGCCTCATTATATAATTAACTAGAATTTAACACATTCTGTTAAAAATGCTACTAGGTTTCTTGTAGTATGTTCAGCAATTGATGATGCAAAGCACTAACGAATTGTGCTTTTATCCTTATTTGGCAACTGTCTATTTGTGTTTTTAAATGTTCTTCGAAGTAAACATAATAATACAAACTAGCACAGTGAGGAACCATGACCATAATATAAATAGAATAAATACAAAAGTTTGGTTTGTTGCTTGAACGATGTTCACATCTGAATCAAGAGGTTTCAAACAATGCTGATACTCAAACCCCTGAAGTACTGTAAATATATACGTAAACAGTTGACTGTTCTACTGTATGTCCACCTCAAACCATTGTCCATAGATTTTTAGAAGGTTGACTTCATCTTCAAATTCAAGTTATTTTCAATTAAATAAAAGATTATACAACTTTTTAAAGTTTTCCTTTTGAAGGCAAACTCTATAGGATTTGGCAAAACACAGAAATATACAGAGAAACAAAAACAAATTGACAAATAAGCACGACTACCAAAGCCATCATAAAAGCTTTTGGTAAAAAATCATTTTTATCTGATATGGTAGAGCCTCTAAAAGCAAAAGTTCTGCTGAACGCTTATACAGTATTCACCATTATATGACTGCTTTGGAGTCTGCACTGTTACTGTGTGAATCTTTAACTAAAACTGCAACAATCAAAACGGCAGTAAAGATAGTTAGACAAAAGTAATAAATTAAATGCATATATATTATTAAATTAATTGACAAATAAATAAATAAATAATATAAATACAAAGGGATACTGGCTCAGGACTTCAGTTGCCTCCTAAGTCAATAGTTAGCCTTGGCTTCATAATGTCCTGTGGGCTACCAGACAGTGCCTTCGCTCATCTCTGAGGAGGGGTGTGACAATTGGTTGCTATATCCACTGCCGTTGATGGACAGTGAGGTGAACGGTGTGCTGACGCCACACATCTCACTGGAGATGCTGTGCATTGACCCGGGTCCGTTGGGCTCTGGGCTAGGCGAGTCCGCTGGATGGTGAGATATGATGTCAGTGAAGCACTGCACCTCACTGGATGGGTGGTGCCCAGCCAGGTGATGGTCCATGCCCCCTAAAGGGGTGCCAGCAGGGCCAGAGGAGAAGCCTAGGTCCACTGGAGTCTGGGCCTGCAACAAGGGGGGGCCTTGGGTGTAGTACTCAAAGTTTCCTCCAGGTCCATAGTATTCACTCTGATAATCTACAAACATACACCAGAATTATTATGGGAAATGCTTGTGTGGTGAAAATAAAAACTATAACAAAATGTATTGTACAGGTACAATGCAACTATAGGAATGCCATTTAAAAAATAAATAAAGTAGAACTATTACATTTCCAGTAGTATAAAGGGTTAATTTGCCATAATAGTGATTTGGAGGATGACAGTATTGTAATTAGACTTAAAACAATGACAATCATTGCCTATTTTTTTCTCTTATTCTTTTCACTCCAAGAATGTTTAAATGTAATTCATACAGTAACACATGTAAATTATGAGTGATATTGTGAATTTAAATATGGCAAAGGCCTGTGCAATGCGCTCATAGTCAAAATGCATTTCTGATGATCTTTAAACACAAATGTGTTATTTGGGTGGACCATGGTGAATATAAAATACCTTACCACCATAGTATGAGAAATGACCGTTGGGGATCAGCTCTCCGGGTTCGAGTCGGTCCACCAGAGTTCTCATTCTCCTTGGACTGCGGAAGAACGAGTGCCTTCTCGCCCCCAGTGCACTCAGCTGCTTCATGCGCCGCTCTTTAGACCGCCGATTTTGGAACCAAACCTGCACACCACAAATGACATGGAAATGGCTGATTGAAATTGAGTTTTCAGACCCGACCAAATATTTATTTTGTGCATCAGAAATATGTGCAGCATCTCGAGGTCCCAGATCTGATGACATGCTGTGAAATGCCCTTTTAATAACCATGGCGTGATTAGCCTATAGGCCTATACCTCTAAATGGGTCCTTGGCTCAACTGTCAAATGTTTAATGATCTTTAACCCAGTTTATCGTATGTTTCGTGAATACCAGGGACTTAACACCCCACACCCCCACACCCCCCAACCCTTTTATTCCACAATTGCCACATTCTCGTAACATATGCTAAAGCCTAATAGTCCAACATATAGCCCAATGCTATAGAATAGGCTATTTCCAAATGAGAAAACAAAGACATTGGCATTGATATGTATTGCCTATAGATAGCGTAGAGGTCATGGTGTGAAAAGGTTGTGAAGTCATGACAATATGTGCATCTGCACCACTTTCGTGGTAAGCAGTCTGCGTGTCTTGCCATCTGCCATTATTGATCTAGGTGCCATTGAATTGAAAATACTTTCTCACAGACCCGTATAAGAATACTGAAAATAAGCATGTTTTTTATTGTTCATGTGATACAGACTAAAGCGAAATGGACTCTTACCTGGATAACTCTCATGTTGAGACCTGTCTCCTGCGCCAGCTGTTCTCGAATGTGTCTTGTGGGTTTTGGCGTGGCCGTGAAAGCAGCTTTGAGGACCTCAAGTTGCTTGGCTTTTATAGTGGTTCGAGGCCCACGTCGTTTCCCTCCTACGTTCTGCTCATCGTTTTCATTGCTACCCACCTCTTTATCGGATAAAGGCCCGATTTCCGAATCTTTACCATCATCCTGTGGGTCTTGGGAATCTGGAGATAGACTTGGGTCACTGCAGGTCGTGACTTTGAGATGAAAGAAACACGAAATGAAATTACTTTAAATGTATTCTTATGTCTTTATAGCCTATTCATGAACGAATATACAAAAAATAATCGACAAGAATACCATATCATTAGGGTATTATTAGGCTATTATTAGGCCTATTAATATTGTTATTATTAGTATTGTGCACTAGACATATTAGCCAACTACTTTTAGACATATTATTATTGGTGATGATAACATGAATAAACAATCAATTGTAATCCTTATAATAATATTTTAATGGTCATCAACGTCATTGTTTAGATTTGTACTGTTATTTAACCTACCAGGATACTGTTATCATAACTATTTTCGTCCCACAAAAATGTATTTAAAAAAAAAAGTTGATAATAATGATTCACAAGAGGCTATAGAATTATATATCATATAAATATATATAAACGCTTTATGGTTGAAAATTGCGATTTGGTTCAAGTCATGTTCCATACCAGAGAGGAGGGTTGTGTCCTTTCCGTTGCTGTTGCTTAGGTAGTCCTCTTTACAAACAAATTTAAATTCATCTAAAATGTACATTTCCTCTCCAGTGGATAGCTGTTTGTTACACATCATGCACGTGAAACAGTTCAGGTGAAACACTTTGCTCTTTGCTCTTCGAACCAAATCGTTTGGCGAGATTCCCTGGGCGCAACCTCCACACTTTGTGCCAAATCTCCTAAAAGAAATAAAGCAAAAATAAATACCATCATTGATTAAACAAAGCAGGGCTGACAGTGTAGCAGCAAATAGACACAGAAAATATTCACATCAGATTACCAATAACATGAAAACAATATTGGCAACATTATAAATGTTTACACGAAGGGATACGCGTTTTTCGCAAAATATTTAATTTTCTGTATTTTGATGCTTAATATATTTTTGATGAGATTCCAAGTGAATATAACTATATATCAATTTCGTAGGCTTTTCCTTTTCAAGTTTGCTTGTAAATCTGGAAATTACAGGCTACACTGATGTTGGGCCTGCGCTAGCTTCACCGCCACTATATTGATTTTACGTGGGCCTATTCACACAGATAACTAGTTATTTAGCAATCATACATATAAGATAATAATTATGTTTTTTTTAGGCTAAATACATTTGATAAATAAATCTAAATGTATGTTATATTTAGGCCTAGGTTTACGTGTTGTAGAACTATTATTAGGCCTACCTAAGACTATAATTCAAGAAATGCCACGCCGTTTATTATTAGGTTATTGAATGGAGAGAAGTCAAACATGCATAAAAAAAACGGTCCATTATTGAAATACATCCTATTTAATGCTTGAAAATAATAAAGCCACAGTTAAATGTTCAATGTTGCAATGTAGCCTATATTTATGTAAATAGTTGTGTATTTAAATAGTTAACAAACGCGTGTGGACTGGAGTTCTGTGATTGCAGTGTGGGTTTTCTCAAGCTGATTTATTATTCAAATCCACTTATCACATTTTCACTAGAGTCTCAGCAAACAAACGGGTGTGCGCCGACTGATTGAACGCAGAATACACTTCCGTCAAGAATCCTGGCATAATGTTCATCCCCGCGGCTTGTCTGACATCCTTTCCTTGTAAACAAAGGACGCTTTTCTTTAATCCGTCACAGAACATGGTGATATATGCTTATAATGTATCAGCTTTTGGTGGATCACCAATCATAATCTGGGTATCCTGCCTCTGGTTTGTTCAATTTATGTCGCTCATGAGCATAGATTAAACAAGATTGACACTAGGCATATACCCCTGTTGCAAAAAAACAATCTTGCAATAGAATTTTATAATTATAAAACTTGCATTTCACATAATCTGGTGTTCATTTGCATAGTTCTGCGTAATTGGATACCCAGTAGAAGCTAAAGCTCTAGGGGCACAATATTGAAAGGCATGTGTCCAGGTGTGCTTACCTAAAAAAATCGTTTTTGCAGTACAGTCTCCCTTCCCGTGAAAAACATTTTTCTGTCAAATTGCATTTACAGTCACAGCACTGTACGCACTTGATGTGCCATGGTCTGTCCAGAACATTGAGTAGAAACCTGTCCAGAATAGGTCTATCGCAGCCAGCACAGTGAACCATATTTGGATAATTCCAGCTATTCCAAGTGAATGTCTTTCTTTTTTGTCCCAAACCAAAGCGACGTGTCTGTCTCCTTGGTCGCTTTGTTGATTTAGAGAATGACCTGCTCTAGTCCACTCCTACAATCCAGAGGATGCAGCTCATCCAGACGAATCTCTCAACAATGAGTTAGCATCATCATATCCCTTGAGCTCAAATATTATTGCATTCCTCTTGCATGGACAGAACAAAAATAGGCTATAAAAAATTGTATCAATAAAAACGAAAACGAGCAGATAACTTAACAAAGTGAATACATTTCACAAGCAAGAATGCAAACTTGAGAGCAGCAAGGCCTCCGCTTGTCCATCAATTTGAGCCAAGAGGTGCGATAGTAGCCTAATGATTTAGTGAATCTGAACAAGGCATCATGCCACTACAATTTCGCACGAATACATAACTGCCACATAGCCGAATAATTATTGCCAAAGCCGAAAGTTAACACAAATATGATAAACATCTATTCAATTTCTTGTCGATTCTGTCATAATCCTTCTATTCTTCGAGTATGATGCACTCTTTAGTCCAAGCTTCAGTATCCGTACCTCTGAAAGCGCACGAGCTAGCCTTATTACGAGCCTCCTGACGTCATGTTGAATCGACACCTATCACCAGCTTGCTTTTGGAGTGGCAATTACTTTGCCCGCTAAACTTGCCCGACCGACCCACTAAGGACTAGGGAACAGAGAACGACTATTGCCTCGTATCTTTGAAACGGTCGTATTGTTTTAGAAACTCGTAAATTCCAACTCGATAAAGCAGGCATATAGCATATTCCAGGTCGAAGCGCAGCTAGGGTCTCCGGATAGGATACATTTAATAAGGTACAGTATTTCATGAAAACAACAACTTTTCTTGTAGCTTATAGTCATTTTGGCTAAGTTCGTTTACATCTAACATTATTTATCTGAAATTGGAAATATAATTTATAAGGCTATCATTATGGATAGACCTTCCTATATCATTTGTTTGCAGGTCTTAGGAGAGGAGAGAAAGTGAATGACACGGACGCACTAAAGTTCACAGATCGATGAATCAAATGGAAATGCATCTCTGACACATGCATGGATATTTAGATTGTTCAGTCAGAAACGTACGGATAAACACCAAACATATGTGACTGACTTCTCACTTTATTTGAAAGGAAACCACCCACCTCAAATGTGGAAGAAGGGCAATGCAAAACGACAGAGTTAGGTTAACTTGCAATTTTGATGTTGTCAGACTTGGACGATAATGATGATGATGAAGATTACATATATTGTATCATTACAAAAGTGGGCTATTAAACCACATGCACATTAAGAATTCGATTGGATGTCTTTGACAGACATTAAAAACTCACAAAAATATTTTTAAATGAATTGTCTTAATTTATGTTTCACTCTATGGCTCTTAATTTCAACCAGGACAATGCCTGTCTAATAGTATCTGGCCCTGTATATGGTATGCTTACTTACTTCCTTATTGTGTTCTTCACGTTTCTTCTTATTTCTCGTGTGTTTTTTTGTCTAGTATTACATTATTATTGATTATTGCATTGTTGGTTTTGAGTTTGCAAGAAAGGCATTTCACTGTACTTGTGCATGTGACATTAAAAACTTGACACTGGATGTTTTTCTTAGAATAAACCCATTTTAACCTCCAGAAATGTACATGGTCATTTATGACTGTGTTTTGATGTCTTAACAATTTAGAGTAGCCTACATTTTCGCTAACTAGAGTTGAACTAACATAATTGTTATAACCTTATCAACAACTATAACAATTTGTCAATTATTATTCACTATTTAGGCCTACTCTGTATACAGGTCTGTATTTTATTAGCCTACATTGTTTTCCAAAGTGTTTTTTTGTAATAGTGTATTAAAGCAACATAGCGAAAGAGTAGGCCTGAGATGAAGACTGGGGAGCCGTGACAGAAATGACAAATCATCATGACTTCATCATCTGCAGATGAGGGGAGAGAAGGGCTCTGGGAAGTCTGAATA
Organism: Brachymystax lenok tsinlingensis; assembly: GCA_030435695.1. Classification (NCBI taxonomy): domain Eukaryota; kingdom Metazoa; phylum Chordata; class Actinopteri; order Salmoniformes; family Salmonidae; genus Brachymystax; species Brachymystax lenok. The sequence continues at coordinate 22,690,304 of CM059795.1, forward strand.
CAAGCTTTCTACATAGATTAATGTTTCCCTGCGCTTATTCTACATTTTGGGTGAAAGGGCAAGGATAATCATTATAATATCATGTCTAGCGATAGGCGCTCCCTGAAAGATATTATCGCGCAGTGGGCAATGCACTTGGGACAGTCTGCGGGGCTGGGAACATGGAGATAGCGGATTTTCATGCCCATTTCTCGCACCGGCCACAGCTCTGCGTGCCGCTGATATCTGTTGCCCGGGGAAATGTATAAACAATCAACCGTGTGGACGACTGAAACTGTTGTGATATAGTCCCATTCAGACTCTGAAATATAAATCCAGGTGTATTCTTGTAGGCCTAGCTCCTCATATGATTTATTTCTTTGTATATGTGCAAAGCAGGCTTCCCACTGGGCATAGACGTTAATTCAACGTCTATTACACGTTGGTTCAACATAATTTAATTGAAATGACGTAAAAACAACGGGGATTCAACCAGTGTGTACACTGTGGGTTTATAGGCCATGGTGGGCCAATTGAGCAATTTTTATCTCAATGTCAAATATTTTCTGGTTAACAATTAAGTAATACCTTACTGTGATTGTTTTCAATTCAAATGGTCAAAAATAGCAATTTCTAAAGCATACATTTTTCTAGGGCTGTCTGGGAGTGGTCTGACTGGGGAGGGGAATATTATGTGTTATTGGCAGAGAGGTTTGGAACTCTCTTTCTTATTGGTCTATTAACTAATTTAAAAAGCTCTTACACTAAAATGGCATTATCATAATTTCACACTATTATGTCAACCTCATAGTGTGGAAATATATATATAACACAGGAAAATCGTGTTTGACTGCACTAGGCCTTTAAATTGATCAAATACAGTTTATCATAACACTGGGGAAAATTCAGGTTGGAAAACAAACTGAAATTAATAATCTTAAGAGATTAATTAAATCCGTGAGGAAAAAAAACTGTATTTGCATAGCAACAACCGAGTCCTCAGAAAAAATAGAGCCACAAGAGAACTGATTTCATTTGAGTAGATTATAGGGTTAGCTCGCGCATGAGAATCACCACAATCTATTCTATTCATCTGATTGTCTTCATAGCCTTTTGTGTGCGCAAGTGCAGCTCTTGTTGAAGATAGAGCCACCACCGGTGGACTGGTTTAATTTTATAGCACATAGATCAGGAGAGAGGCAACGCTTTACTTTTGCCAGGGGAGAGATAGTTCACCACTGCCTTACGGTTTTATGTTGGGGATATGTCAAGCAGGTGAAAAGAATGGCTAATGCATAAGCAAAACTCGGTAGTCCCTGCACTGCGCGCATTGAGATAGCGTCTGGTGAGGATTTAGGGTCCTTACCATGTGCGAGGCCCATGCGTTTTGAAATTAAGGATGTAAATTGATAGTGTAATTCTCACAAACATGCACAAACACACACACACACACACACACACACACACACACACACACACACACACACACACACACACACACACACACACACACACACACACACACACACACACACCATAACAAAATATATAGAATAGGCCTAATTTTGAATACACAACAGGTTTACACATTCAGCAGTCAATATTTAATAGGTTAAAATTAAAATTGACGTTACAGATAACTAATTTCATGCCCATGTAAAATATTTTTTCTTGCAGTCTCAGGTTAACTTAGCCCTAAAAATAAAACCATTGGGTTAATTTATGTTTCCTATTTTTGGACCAATCATCCATCGCACACAGCGTCTATTCAAATGACAATGTGGCTGTAACTGATGGATAGCTGAGTGTTGAAGTCTACCTCCTCTATCCAATACCCAGAGGCTGTGAGAATCTGCAAATCACCCAAACCACAGTACACATACCCCCATCATTTCAAACACCATTGTTGTTCCCCTGGTTACTTAATATTTTAATAGGCGTGAGATGCAGGCAGAGAACAGGCCTGTGCAGAGGGTGGTGGGAAAGACCTGGCTGTCAGACCTGCTTTAAGTACCAAAACACGCAATGCACGCAGTTCTTAGATGCTTTCAAATGCAAAATTATTCATAAACATATGAAGATCCTGTTCCCACAAATTATCTGTTGATGAACACATATCATCAAAATAAAGGGCTACATTTCAACTATATACTAAGATATACACTGATTGTACAAAACATTAAGAAAACCTGCTCTTTCCATGTCATAGACTGACCAGGTGAATCCAGGTGAAAGCTATGATCCCTTATTGATGTCACTTGTTAAATCCATTTCAATCAGTGTAGATGAAGGGGAGGAGACAGGTTAAAGAAGGAGTTTTAAGCCATGAGACAATTGAGATATGGATTGTGTATGTGTCATTCAGAGGGTGAATGGGCAAGACAAAACTCAACATTAGGAAGGTGTTCCTAATGTTTGGTATACTCAGTGTACACTTAGGCTTCTAAGTTGTTCAATTCCAAAATTCACCCTTCTCCACCAAACTGAAAGATACCCATCTCTCTGCATCGCAAAGCCCAATAATACTACCCTTCTCCCATCCATACCCCCCCTACCCTCTTACAATACCCTTTCCACCCCCCCTAGAATCCTAATGTTGCCCCTCCTTTGTCCCTGTAGAAAACTCTGCATCACAGTAGGTTACTGTTACTAGGAATAATCAGACTCTTCCCCACAGTGAGCGAAGCCTCCTTTCCTGACTTGTACCACTCTGATCATTCTATTTTACCAGGGGATTTCTCTACTACAGGGGAATTCAACCGGGAGTTACTGCAGTGGGACCGTGGAAAAATATATACAATGAAATATTTCAATGCAACAACAGAATAAATTTTTAATTACATACCGACAGTAGAAAAGAGGAGAATATCTTCTTTCTAATGATGTCAACTTTATTACCTAATATTGAGCAAATTACACTCATTGGAGCCAATTACACTTACTGAAGTATCTGACATAGGCTTTGAAAAAGCACCTGTGAATAGGCTACTAGTGCAGCAAGTGTTGCTCGCTGCTGGTAAGCTTTCTTGACTTGGACATTAGTTTTTGCCAACACATGGCTAAACTTTGTTTAACAGCTGCTCGTAGCGATAATGGTTTTGGAGTTACCTTCCCAGCTAATAGGCTTAGAGTTTACACTTCCTCTTCCAGTTCTAATGTGATGAGGTCAAAATAATGAAAAATGATCTACCAAATCTATTCATTTTAAGATGTTGATTACTTCTTCTTGCCATTATCATTCACCTGATGATAACATATGATGGGGGTCCCTGGGAAAGAAAAGGTTGAAGACCCCTGCTCTAATATATCCAGTAGAGTAACTAAGAATTCCTTCACCCCTCTGTTTCTGTCCCTATCACACTACTCTCTATCCCTGAGAATGTTACCGAATTGGTGGGAGAGAGTGTCTGATACAGTGTGAGCTGATGTTGTAAAGGACGCATTTGCTAGCCACCATGTGGTTCTGTATATAAAGTATTTTCAATACTACCTACCTAACTACAAGAAGTAGGTAATGGCTTTTTCCATTAATTATCCATTAATCCATTTTCCATTCTGCTGAGGATCCTGTAGCTTTGTCTAGCTCAGCAAAATGTTCATTGTTGGACATAAAAAACTGTAAAAACACCAGAAAATCAGCTCCAAGTATTTCCACTTATAATAGAGAGACACGTGATCTTAAACAAATGTAAGCAAGGTCTGAAATTATTATGTTTTAGTCAAATATTATATCTGTTTGGGCTTCTTGCGGTCAATTTGCAGTCTACTTGTATTTGTATTTATTGGGGATCCACATAAACTGCTGCCAAGGCAGCAGCTACTCTTCCTGGGGTCCAAACACATTAAGGCACTTACATTACACATAAAACAAAAGATAAAACAGTACATCATACAACATTATTACACAACTACATATCTACAATACAAAGTGTATAACACCACCATACAACAATATTACAATGTACATGTGTAGAGTGCGTGTTCTAGCGTGTGTGTGCGTATGCGTGTGTCTGTACCTGTGTGTATCTCTTCACAGTCCCCGCTGTTCCATAAGGAGTATTTTTATCTGTTTTTAAAATCTGATTCTACTGTTTACATCAGTTACCTGATGTGAAATAAAGTTTCATGAAGTCATGGCTCTGTGTAGTACTGTGCACCTCCCATAGTCTGTTATTGGCTCTGGGATTTTGAAGGGACCTCTGGCGACATGTATTTTGGGATATGCGTTGGTGTCCTGGCTGTGTGCTAGTAGTTTAAACAGACACCTCGATGCATTCAGCATGTCAACACTTCTTACAAAAACAAATCAAATCAAATTGTATTTGTCATATGCACTGAATACATACAAGCCCTTCACTAACAATGCAGTTGGTTGTATAAGGTAGTTGTTATGAAATTGTTAGATTACTTGTTAGATACTACTGCATGGTCGGAACTAGAAGCACAAGCATTTCGCTACACTCACATTAACATCTGCTAACCATGTGTATGTGACAAATAACATTTGATTTGATTTCATTTGAGTTTTAAGAAGAAAAAAAAGCAAGAGAAGAGACTAACAAATAATTAAAGAGCAGCAGTAAATAACAATAGCATATAGGGTAGTCATTGGATTAGCTGTGCAGGATTCTTATGGCTTGAGGGTAGAAGCTGTTTAGAAGCCTCTTGGACCTAGACTTGTCGCTCTGGTACTACTTGCCGTGCGGTAGCAGAGAGAACAATCTATGACTAAGGTGGCTGGAGTCTTTGACAATTTTTAGGGCCTTTCTCTGACACAGCCTGGTATAGAGGTCCTGGATGGCAGGAAGCTTGGCCCCGGTGATGGTGTGGGCCATACGCACTACCCTCTGTAGTGCCTTGCGGTTGGAGGCCAAGCACTTGCCATACCAGTCAGGATGCTCTCGATGGTGCAGCTGTAAAACCTTTTGAGGATCTGAGGACCCATCCCAAATCTTTGGGGGAATAGGTTTTGAAGGGGAATAGGTTTTGTCGTGCCCTCTTCACGACTGTCTTGGTGTGCTTGGACCATGTTAGTTTGTTGGTGATGTGGACGCCAAGGAACTTGAAGCTCACAACCTGCTTCACTACAGCTCCGTCGATGAGAATGGGGGCATGCTCGGTCCTCCTTTTCCTGTAGTCTACAATCATATCCTTTGTCTTGATCCCGTTGAGGGAGAGATTGTTTTCCTTGCACCACACGGTCAGGTCTCGGACCTCCTCCCTGTAGACTGTCTCATCGTTGTCGGTGATCAGACCTACCACTGTTGTGTCATCGACAAACTTAATGATGGTGTTGGAGTCTTGCCTGGCTGTGCAGTCATTAGTGAGCAGGGAGTACAGGAGTGGACTGAGCACGCACCCCTGAGGGGCCCCCGGGTTGAGGATCAGCATGGCGGATGTGTTGTTACCTACCCTTACCACCTGCGTGCGGCCCATCAGGAAGTCCAGAATCCAGTTGCAGAGGGAGATGTTAAGTCCCAGGGTCCTTAGCTTAGTGATGAGCTATGAGGGCACTATGGTTTTGAACGCTGAGCTGTAGTCAATTAATAGCATTCTCACATAGGTGTTCCTTTTGTCCAGGTGGGAAAGGGCAGTGTGGAGTGCTATAGAGATTGCATCATCTGTGGATCTGTTGGTGCGGTATGCAAATTGTAGTGAGTCTAAGGTTTCTGGGATAATGGTGTGGATGTGAGCCATGACCAGCCTTTCAAAGCATTTCATGGCTACATACGTGAGTTCTACGGGTCGGTAGTCATTTAGGCAGGTTACCTTAGTGTTCTTGGGCACAGGGACTTTGGTGGTCTGCTTGAAACATGTTGGTATTACAGATACAGACAGGGAGAGGTTGAAAATGTCAGTGAAGACACTTGCCAGTTGGTCAGCGCATGCTTGGAGTCCTGGTTATCCGTCTGACCCTGCGGCCTTGTGAATGTTGACCTGTTTAAACGTCTTTCTCACATCGGCTGCGGTGAGCGTGATCACACAGACGTCCGGAACAGCTGATGCTCTCATGCACGTTTCAGTGTTACTTGCCTCGAAGCGAGCATAGAAGTAATTTAGCTCGTCTGGTAGGCTCATGTCACTGGGCAGCTCTCTGCTGTGCTTTCCTTTTGTAGTCTGTAATAGTTTGCAAGCCCTGCCACATCCGACGAGCGTCGGAGCCGGTGTTTTGTACGATTCAATCTTAGTCCTATATTGATGCTTTGCCTGTTTGATGGTTCGTCGGTGGGCATAGCGGGATTTCTTATAAGCTTCCGGTTTAGAATCCCTCTTCTTGAAAGAGGCAGCTCTACCCTTAAGCTCAGTGCGAATGTTGGGGTTTGTACGTACAGTCATTGTGGGGACGATGTCCTCAATGGACTTATTGATGAAGCCAGTGACTGATGTGGTGTACTCCTCAATGCCATCGGAAGAATCCCGGGAACATATTCCAGTCTGTGCTAGCAAAACAGTCCTGGAGCTTAGCATCTGCTTCACCTGACCACTTATTTATAGACTGAGTCACTGGTGCTTCCTGCTTTAATTTTTGCTTGTAAGCAGGAATCTGGAGGTTAGAATTATGGTCAGATTTGCCAAATGGAGGGCGAGGGAGTTTTTTTCTCCATCTGGTTGCACATTTAACATGCTGATAGAAATTAGGTAAAACTGATTTAAGTTTCCCTGCATTAAAGTCCTCGGCCACTAGGAGCGCCACCTCTGGATGAGCATTTTCCTGTTTGCTTATGGAGGAATACAGCTCATTGCGTGCGGTTTTACTGCCAGCATCGGTCTGTGGTGGTATGTAGACAGCTATGAAAAATACATTTGAAAACTTTCTAGGTAGATAGTGTGGTCTACAGCTTATCATGAGATTCTCTACCTCAGGCGAGCAAAACCTCGAGACTTCCTTAGATATTGTGCACCAGCTGTTGTTTTACGTATATGCAGAGGCCCCGGCCCCGTGTCTTCTCAGAGGCTGCTGTTCTATCCTGCCGATATAGTGTATAACCCGCCAGCTGTATGTTATTAATGTCGTTGTTCAGCCACGACTCAGTGAAACATAAGATTTTATAGTTTTTAATGTCCCGTTGGTAGGATATAGTAGTGATGAAGTCACTCTTCCACTTTGAGCCATGAAAGATTTACATGCATATTATTAATGTTAGCTCTCCGTGTACATTTAAGGACCAGCCGTGCTGCCCTATTCTGAGCCAATTGTAATTTTCCGAGGTCCTTCTCTGTGTCACCTGACAACACAACTGAACAGGAACCGCCTTGTTGATAGTGTTGTTTATGGATGGACTTCTAAATATTTAGGACTAACTTATTCCTTGCCACCCATTCTAAATCAACTGCAGCTCTTTGTTCAGTGTTGCATTGATTTCACTCGCTGTAGCTGCTGATGTGTATAGTGTCATCTGCATACATGGACACACTGGCTTTACTCAAAGCCAGTGATCTGGCTTAAGTAAAGACTGAAAAAAGTAAGGGGCCTAGACAGCTGCCCTGGGGAATACTTGATTCTACCTGGATTATGTTGGAGAGGCTTCCATTAAAGAACACCCTCTGTGTTCTGTTAGACAAGTAACGCAATATCCACAATATAGCAGGGGGTGTAAAGCCATAACACAACATTTTCCAGTAGCAGACAATGATCGATAATGTCAAAAGCTGCACTGAAGTCTAACAAAACAGCTCCCACAATATTTTTATCATACATTTCTCCAATATTCAGTCATATGTGTAAGTGTCATACTTGTTGTCCAATGTCCCTCCTTATAAACGTGCTGAAAGTCTGTTGTCAATTTGTTTACAGTAAAATAGCATTGTATCTGGACAATTTTTTTTATTAAATAAACGTTTATTAAGGGTTGGTAACAGGCTGATTGGTCGGCTATTTGAGCGAGTAAAGGGGGATTTACTATTCTTGGGTAACATGATTACTTTTGCTTTCCTCCAGGCCTGAGGGCACACACTTTCTAGTAGGCTTAGATTGAAGATATGGCAAATAGGAGTGGCAATATCGTCCCCTATTATCCTCAGTAATTTTCCATCCAAGTTGTCAGACCCGGTGGCTTGTTTTTGTTGATAGACAACAATATTGTTTTCTCCTCTTCCACACTCACTCACTTTAATTCAAAATTACAATGTTTGTCTTTCACAATTTGATCAGTTATTCCTGGATGTGTAGTGTCGGCATTTGTTGCTGGCATGTCATGCCTAAGTATGCTAATCTTGCCAATTTTTTTTTTTTTAAAGTAATTGTCAATGTCAGTGTTTTTTGTGATGAATGAGCCATTTGATTCAATGAATGATGGTGCTGAATTTGCCTTTTTACTACAATTCTTTATATCATTTATTTTTGTTTCTATAGGTTCTTCTCTTTATTCAGTTTAGACACATGATTTTTCAATTTGCAGTATGTTTGCCAATTGGTTGTGCAGCCAGACGTATTTTCCATTCCTTTGCCTCATCCCTCTCAACCATACAATTTTTAGATTTTTCAACACTCCAACTGTTTTTACAATCATTTTCTTAATGGGTGCATGCTTATCAGTAACTGGAATAAGCAATTTCATAAATGTGTCAAGTGCAGCGTCTGGTTGCTACTCATTACACTTCACAGACCAGCAAATATCATCAACATAGGAATCACAACAAAACTTCTTGTTTGACCAGTTATACACTATATTAGGTCCAGCCTTTGGAACTTTGGTTTTCCCAGATATGGCTACTATATTGTGATCACCACATCAAATTTCTGCAGAATTAGTAAAGATGTGATCAATGCATGTTGATGATTTCATTCCTGTGCTGTTTGTAACTACCCTGGTAGGTTGACTGATAACCTTAACCAGGTTGCAAGCACTGGTTACAGTTTGAAGCTTTTTCTTGAGTGGGCAGCTTGATGAAAGACAGTCAATATTTAAATAACCCAGAAAATATACCTCTGTTGATATCACATACATTATCAAGCATTTCACACATGTTATCCAGATACTGACTGTTAGCACTTGGTGGTTTATAGCAGCTTCCCACCAGAATGGGCTTTAAGTGAGGCAGATGAACCTGTAGCCATATTACAGTATTTAACATGAGAACCTCTCCAGGCTTTACAGGAATGTGGTTCTGCATCTTTCACACCCGCGGCCCAACGATGGTACCGTACCTGAAATAAGTGGCCGCTTTTTGGAATCTTTCAATGCTAGAATCAGTTCTTTAAAATACATTTTCAGAAGTTCCGAGCTAGCCCTCCTAATGTCGTTTGACCCCACATGGACTACGACAGCGTCAGTTCCTGGCAGCTGTCGTAGAACGGTCAGAAGCAGCCTTGTAATGTCCTTTGCTCGTGCTCCAGGATAGCACAGGGTTTTTTCCCTGGGAACCATGATGTTTCTTACCATAGAACTGTTGATGACGACAGCTGTTGCAATGGCTGAGGAGGTCCGGCCGTTCATTTGCCTCAAGTGGTTTCGCAAACCCCTTGAGGACCGATGGGTGGTGGTGCCCGATGGACCCGAGCCAGCTGTAGTATCCATCGTGGATGATGAATGGGCCAGAGTCTCAGACAACCTCACGGTCTGTTGAGGATGGAAGCTCTGAGGATCTGAATCTAAGGTAGAAACCATCGGAGAGGAAGACAGAACGGAGGACGAAGGCACAGGTACCTCCGGATCCGATCTGAAATTGGAAGCCCCCTGGGAAGAAGGTGCCCGGAACCTTTGCATCCAGGGTGGCAAAGGTTATTCTAGTCTGTGTCCGGTCCGCGCTTAACATCTCCAAGGTGGCCCCCGTTGCCAGAGGACACTGTTTTCCCCAGTAGCTTGTTTAGGTTCGCAACCTGTTTGTTAAGAGTAACCACTTTGCCGCTGTAGTCCTCTACAAGCAAACAGTTATTTGTGAATATGTTACGACCCCCGACCATCCACAAAAAAAAAAAGAAATTGGCCCCCTAGTTGATGATCCCTGCTGTAAACATATTAGTGATCTCCATTCACTCGGTCCCCCATTTGAAATGCAACAAACACCAATATGAGAAATATCACAATGAAAGAAATCTGTTGCAACACGTCAATGGAAAGTGAAAATGATTTGCTTGGTTATATTGAATGCTGCTGTGCGGTGGGGCTTGGAGCCTCCAGCTAGGTTTGTGTTCGTTCCTCTGTGAGTGCGAGGTGTTGATTGGAAGCCTGGCCCAGTGCACTTGGTCTCCAGCACCACTCCAACACACAAGAGGTCTGAACAGCTCTGGAATCAGGCAGAATGCACATTGTTTGTTTTGGACTCAGAAAGCATCTCATTAGTGAGTGCTAATTGCAGCTAATTGTCTCTAACGAGATGAACAGGCAACCCAGTGGGATCATTCATACAAATAATTTGTAGGAAGACATTTTTTTTACTAGACGCTAATTGCAGCCTGATTAAGCAATACTGGAATGTGGAAGTAATAGATACAAATATTAAATAGCAAAGAAGCTGAAAATACACAGCATATAATGACAGCCTAGAGCTGCCTGATCCTCTATAACAAACTGATCCTCACCTGCATGTACAGCACTTCACCAGCTGTAGTTGATATAACAAGCAAACTCCTGTTGCTCTCTCTCTCTCTCTCAGCTGATTAATCAGGGACTCTCCTACAGTGCCAATCACACTTCACCAGAGCTTTATCCATTCATCAACCACCACTCTGTTCTGAACTACAGAACGGCTTCACTGTAACATTGGAAAATGAATGGCTCCATTGTGCAGCACCTCAAACAATGGGAAGTGATGTATATAGAAAGAGAGAGAAGAGGATAGAGCGGGTGAGACTATATCCTCACACTTGTTGCAGAAACAGGGCTGGGTGACGGGGCAGATGGTTCAGTCTTTGTTGTGGGCAAGCCCCTATCTGGCTCTCAGATAGGGACTTGTGGCTCAGCCGGCCGTGCTATTCCCAAAGAGGTGACAAATAAAAGTATGAACACTTAATAAAACAAAGACATGCCACTCATAGTGAGTGCATAGAGTGTAGGCTATTCATAAAGAGGCAGTTAGTCCCTGAACATGGGATAGCTGACAGGCTATGCTGAGACAGACTTTGAACTCAGCACCACCACTATGTGGACAGCTGCATTACCGTGGCCAATGTTGTGAGAAGGCTCTGTTCTGACTAATTCAGACTCAAAGTGGTTGAGAACAAAAATACTACTAATTCTAATCAATGAAATCATTGAAATAATTGAACCCCATAAAAGTAAGCCAAACTGATACTTTTTTATTGGAATTATCTCAACATTCTTGGTACTGTAATGTCAATTGATAGTTACGTTTTTTGACACCATTGTCTTATTTTTTAGTTAGAGCGGAAGCAGGGTAAATAACACAAGAGGTGCCAGAAGGCTACATTGAGAGAGTTAAGCAAGGTTTAAGCCTCCTGACACCACAACACCTGCACCTCCTGTCCTCTCAGCAAGCAGCGCCAAAGGCCGTTGAAAAATGACACACTTCAGCAATTTTTCAGGGCAGGGAAGTGGGGCAGCACTAGACCCATCACTGCAGCACTCAGCACGTAGAGCGCTCAGCAAAACCAAAGCACACCACAACAGTCCTTGAACACCTTACGTATATGCACAACACCTATAGCTAGGTGAAATATATGCACATGATTTTGCTGTGTTTACATAGCCAATCATCTACTGAGGTCTTCATCTTATCCAGTTGATTAGTGATTGTATACCTGCCTACTGCCTGCCCAGCTGGCAGTGGTTGGTCTGTGTGTGCCAGCACATTGTGACTGGGGAGGGCAGGGATAGGAGTGGTGGAGCTGTCAGGTATAATAGTGTTCTTCAACCTACCAGTTACGGCCCACCCCCAACCCCACAGATCAGGGGCTTCTGGGAGAGCCCGTCAATGCCAGGGCCAACAGCCACAAAGGGAAGAGGCTTAACTGTAATCCGTATCGACCGCCTTTCCTCTTGTCTGCCAATTCATATCATGGATTTGTCTCGCTCAATGATGTGCCTTCATCAAGACACCCCCTGTTAGTCCATACCATTGATAGTCCTCAATGTCACCATCATCATTTAGGACTCTGCCAAAACTACCACAGAGGGAGAGGGAATGGTGCAGACAAATATACATTTACATACCAAAACCACCCAGGGAGAGTACAGCACATTAGGTTAATGAAGCAGTCTTCAGTGTCTCTAATCAAACAGCTATGCTCACTATGGTGGGGAATCATTCACACAGATCATGGTACAGTTTTGTTATGGAATTGACATTAAAAATCATGATTTCTCAGCTGACCCTGAAGAGAACATTGAGCAACTGTTAGGTTTCGCAGGTTTACAGGCTATGTGGCCTTATCAGTTCATACAATAACCTACCATCGAATATAAAGCAATATTAGGTCATAAGTAGTAATTTATATAAATAATTATTTCAAGACAGGAAACATAATTTGAAACCTTAACTTATTTTGTTTTCTTAATAGATGGTGAATGTGTGATTTCTTTGATAAGATGGTAAAACATAAAGCAATTTGACAAATGTAATAATGTTAGGGAAAAGAGAGAGTGGTAACATGAGGGAGGAACCAGGCAGTGTGACAGGGGTTGTGTGAGTGATGATGAGAGAGGCTGGAGGAGAGAGGGTTAGGTAGAGGACAGGGGGCAGGGGAGAGGAGGAAAGGGGCTCCCCCAAGGGGAGAGGATGCCTGGGGGCCTTGCAGAAAGAGAGCCTTAGGGACAATGTGCCTGGAGCCCAGTGATGATGGTGATTGATACAGGCACAACTCAGACACCCCAGACGCTCAAGCAAATTAAAAGGCTATTTTGTAAAGTTGTAAAAGAGCAGAATGGCAGAAGGTCCTCCCCACCCCACTCTGTCGCGCTCACGCTGCGGCTTCTGTTTGGTCTCTTTAGTGTCATCAACCCCTCAGGGAGAGGGGCTGTTACACACCTTTCACTCACACTCCCACTGGCCACGTCTGTGAAGCATGCCATGCTGCCTCGCTCTCTGTGTATGTGTGTGTATGTGAGAGAGAGAGATGTTGAGGAAGTATGTCAAATCTGCACGACATCATAGTAGAGCATTTTAATAGCAATACATTTTGCTAATTGGAATTCTGCCATGTTTTGAGTTATATCGTTTGTCATCTGTAAACACAGTCAACATGCCAATATCAGTCAGGCATTTCCTCTCAGTTCCATGAATCCATAATCACAATAATATGAGTAAAGTCTCAGCTTTTGTTAACCATAAAGAGGAACTTCCCTCGAATTACTCTCTTATTTGTAGATCACTTGCAGATCATTTATCCTCAATTTGAATTTAATTGACCCATGTGACCTGAGGACGCACACAGGCCCTGGATGGCTGCCCTGGCTGTGAGCAGCGTGTTTGGGGAGAGGAGATAGAGAGACAGCCTGTGTCAGGGTGGAGTTGCAGCCTACAGGGAGGGCATACACAGCACAGGTCAAACTTATGTCAAGTGGGGAGTGGAGGCCAGCTGAGCTGCCCTGCCCCATGCTTTGTGCTCATTTAAACAGCCATGGCCAGATACCGGGGATGTGTGATGGGGGTAGTGGAGTGCTGTATGGGGGCTTGATGAAGCTGGAGGGCATATGGAGCCTGGCCAACAGGACCTGGGGTAAGAGGGACCTGTGGTGTGTTCCTGTCCAGAACACATGCCAACTCTCACACAAGCAAATCACCTACCCCATATCCTCAACCTTTCTGGGTTTAATGCTCCTCTCAGATCATCTACACAGACATCATGGAAAATATCACTCAAAGTATGAAAGTTTTCATTTCACCAAAATTATTTAGAAGGCTTTCGTTACTTATTGCCCTAATTCCATATTGAATCATTATGTTTTCTCTCTTTCATATCATTGGATTTCTATAAAGGATTTAGGGTTCTGTTATGGAAATTACAATATGGCTGTAAGTACTGGCTATAGCCTCACTACAAACTATGAGGCTATAGCCTCACTACAAACTAACTACAAACTCTCCATAACCAGGGTCAAGCAAACCCCATGGCTATTTTGACATATGACATAAAATTATCATTGACATTTAATGATCTGATCAGTGACAAGTATGATATAGTAAATAGGGCTTGACATGAAAAATCACAAACACTTAACATTAATTAACAGCTATCCTTACTCTAACGTAGGGGTCTCCAACATTCTACCCCTAAACTTTGTTTCAACAAGTCAAAATACGTTTCTATTTACTCCTCAGATACCCTAAAATGTAATCAAACTATAATATTTATTTCGGAAAGAAGTATGTTCAATAGGAAACCGATTTTAGCAGGTGCGTAATTCCTTTATGGCGCGCGAAGACACGGATTTCCAAGTTTGTGTCCTCATACTAAAACTGTTATTTCTTATTCATTTTTGAAGTTACAAGCCTTTTACAATATGAGCTTTCTCTTGCATTTCTAAGACGATGGTCTCTCTCTCTAAAGAATTCTGGTTGGTTTTTCTTTGGATTTTCTCCTACCATATCTATTGTGTTATACTCTCCTACATTATTTTAACATTTCTACAAGCTTCAACTTGTTTTCTTTCCAATAGTACCAATTATATGCATATTAGGGCTTCAGTGCCTGAGCTACAGGCAGTTTACTTTGGGCACGTCATTCAGGCCGGCAATTGAGAAAAAAGGGGTCTAGCCCTAAGAAGTTAAAAAAAGAAGCATGTTGCGAGCTACTAATTTCTTCCTAGCTTTCAAATAGGCACGTTCTTCTCTTCTCCCCTTTAACTCTTCTTCAGGTCCTTAGTGTATAAGAGAAAGCAGTGAACATGTTTTCTGTCAATATACCTGTTAAAAGAATGGTTCATAAACAACTTTAAGGCGGGTCCTATAAAATATTCTATACATTTTTATTTTATTTTAGTCCCAAATTATGTTCTCAGTTTTATTTTTCACTATCAAAATTACAATTGTTCTTAGAGAAACAACAAAGTTGGATGTTCTGAGTCCATGTCAATGCTTAAATCACACCAGAAGACAGTTTTCTTTAAGTCAGAAAGAAAATGAACACATTTAGATTTTTTTGTGTAATTCCCCTTTAATTGCACATCTGGCCCTTTAATCTAGCATGGTTCTGTACTGCTGCTGCTCATTTCATGGAAAAGTTTGCCAATAACAAATAATCGATACAAACAATATACTTACTCATGATATACTTCTGCCAGGAAAGCCTACTTTGCACTTAACATTTAATTGAGAAGGTTTGGGGGAAAGCATTTCTGTCAACCCACAAGCTGGTTATCACATCAGCTGGATACACTCGGAGTGAGAAACACCACACAGACAGGAGCAAGAGTGCTGGAAATTCATTGGCAGATATTGTGTTAGGTTTGTCTTTTTAAGCCAATAGTGGCTAACCAGGGGTGGGATAATGTCAATGTTGCTTGATTAGATAGTAGCTAAGAGCTGGTAGCTCGCGATCAACCTGTTGGAGACCCCTACTCTAACGTAATGTGTGATCTATTGGTTTCTACCATGTTAATGGGTTCCTCCATGTTGTTTGTTGTGAGAATGTGTTGCAAGGGTTAATATAATGTGCCACTGAGAGCAGAGAGCCAGTAACAATGGGTGGTCCATGGAGGAGCTGTAATCAGGCTGTTTTGCAGCGAGGTCACGACTCCTAGCTGAGTGATATGACTGGCCTGCTGCAGCTTATCATCTACACCCACACCTCCCCATCCTCTCACTACAGACAACAGGGAGGGAGGCCACTGTATCAATCGATCTGGGCTCACACAAAAATGTGCTTCTCTGGGGTCACTGAGTCTAGGTAATATGTACATTGGCAAGTCAATAAGAAAATATTGGCCAAACTGCTGTGCCTGGAGAGGGAAAAGAGGTGGGAAACATACAGACACAATCTTGGCACGCACACACATGCATGCACACATCTAGGCTTGTACTACCACCATACACATATGCACAGGCATGCGCACACACTCACACACACACACACACAGCTTCTGTGTGATTTCCTGTGTGTGTCTAGCAGCAGTGCCTGATCTCTGAGTTGTATGCGTGAGGGGTAGTCCAGGATGCTCCATTAGAATAAGAGAGCACCGTGACACACGGGGAGGAAGGAGCTCCATAGACTGGCGTCCCGAGGCAGCCGCCCACCCTTGTGTTTTCAGCTGGCCCCTCTCACACTCGCCCTTTCATCCAGTCCTCTCAGTGGGAACCAGCCCGTTCCCGTGCACCAAACAGATGGGCGCCTCACAAAGGCCCCCGCGCTTCAGCAAGCTGGTGTCCTACACGCCCGATTACACCCCAATACCAAAGTTAGAATTGATACAGTGGCTCGTGGGGACTTTGTTTGTGCATGTGGGCGTAAGGCATGGAGAACAAAAAAGCAAGAGGTAGTTAGAAAGCCATTTTCCTCTCCGCTGTTATAGTGCTGCACGCGTGGAGGGAGAAATCGATGCTCTGGAGAACCTGTGTGTCTTGTTCTCTAGGGCTGCGTTTGGAGGCAGTGTTCAGGTTAGGCGTGACAGCAGACACATTCGTATGCACTCCATGGATTTATACCCTGCCAGGCGACCATGGAGAATTCAGAGGAGGTAGATTTACCTTTTAGGGGAATATCACAGTATGTTCTTTGAGGAGAAAAAAAACGCTTATATACTGTGAGACTATGAGAACATACAGAGGGATAAAAAATAAATGAGAATGAACAAAATTAATCATATTAAATCAATGAAAATATATGAAATGTATTATTTTCCAACTGTATCTAACAATTCCTTTATTTCCTTACAACACAACAGTACTCCACAACATTCATAATTTTAGGTGGGACCAGAGAGTGACATAGGGCAGTGGATAAGGTTTCATAAATGCACTGTTGTACCTTAGGTATTATGAAACTTATCATTTCTAAATCAATTGCTGTAAAGTAATGGTATAGAATTCAGTTTCACATGAAGGGCCACCCCACCACCACCCTTCAGTGTTGCTTCTGCACCTCCAGAATAGTGTATTACCCAGTCAGTATAGTGATTGTATCTACAATGCTGTAAACACCAGCCAAGCGTGCATTAGGCGATAGTGGATATTGACAGGGAGGAGGCAGATATGGGAAAAATAAACCATGAAGTATGTGTAGATGTAGGTGAAAGAGAGAGACAGAGGGACAGAGGGAGAGGGAGAGAAAGAGAGGGAGAGAGACAGAGGGCGAGAGAGAGAGGTTGGGGGAGAGAAAGTGAGATATACAATATATGTATATACATATATATATAGACAGAGAGATATAGAGATACAGAGAGAGGGATAGATAGAGATAGATAGAGAACCAGAAAACCTGAGCCTACGCCTTCACTATGGTAATCACTAAAACATTTCAGAATTACACAACGGAAAAAGAAGGAACAGCACGTCAGAAATCAGCTCAATTTAATTGAAGAATCCATAGAATCTAACCACTTCTGGAAAATTGGAACACACTAAACAAACAACAACAGGAAGAGGTATCTATCCAAAACAGAGAGGTATGGATAAACCACTTATCCAATCTTTTTGGCTCTATAACAAAGAACAAACAGCAAAAACATATACAGTACATGATCAAATACAAATCCTAGAATCAACTATTAAAGACTACCAGAACCCACTGGATTCTCCATTTACATTGAATGAACTACAGGACAAAATACAAACCCTCCAACCCAAAAAGGCCTGTGGTGTTGATGGTATCCTAAATGAAATGATAAAATATACAGACCAAAAATTCCAATTGGCTATACTTAAACGTTTTAACATCATCCTCAGCTCTGGCATCTTCCCCAATATTTGGAACCAAGGACTAATCACCCTAATCCACAAAAGTGGAGACAAATTTAACCCCAATAACTAACGTGTGATATGCGTCAACAGCAGCCTTGGGATAATTCTCTGCATTATCATTAAAAGCAGACTCGTACATTTCCTCAGTGAAAACAATGTACTGAGCAAATGTCAAATTGGCCTTTTACCAAATTACCGTACAACAGACCAAGTATTTACCCTGCACACCCTAATTGACAAACAGACCAAAACAAAGGCAATGTTTTATCATGCTTTGTTGATGTAAAAAAAGCTTTTGATTCAATTTGGCATGAGGGTCTGCTATATAAATTGATGGAAAGCAGTTTTGGGAGAAAAAAATACAACATTATAAAATCAATGTACACAAACAACAAGTGTGAGGTTAAAATTGGCAAAAAACAAAACCTTTCTTTCCACAGGCCCGTGGGGTGAGACAGGGATGCAGCTTGAGCCCCACCATCTTCAATATATATATCAACGAATTGGTGAGGGCCCTAGAACAGTCTGCAGCATCCAGCCTCACCCTAATAGAATCTGAAGTCAAATATATACTGTTTGCTGATGATCTGGTGCTTCTGTCACCAACCAAGGAGGGCCTACAGCAGCACCTAGATCTTCTGCACAGATTCTGTCAGACCTGGGCGCAGAAAGTAAATCTCAGTAAGACAAAAATAATGGTGTTCCAAAAAAAGGTCCAGTTGCTAGGACCACGAATACAAATTCCATCTAGACACTGTTACTCTAGCGCACACAAAAAACTATACATACCTCAGCCTAAACATCAGCTCCACAGGTAACTTCCACAAAGCTGTGAACAATCTGAGAGACAAGTCAAGAAGGGCCTTCTTGCTAGGTAGCCTAGTGGTTAGAGCGTTCCCTGAGCTGACAAGGTACACACCTGTCATTCTACCCCTGAACAAGGCAGTTAACCCACTGTTCCTAGGCCGTCATTGTAAATAAGAATGTGTTCTTAACTGACTTGCCCAGTTAAATAAAGGTAAAATAAAATTAATTATACGCCATCAAAAGGAACATAAAATTTGACATACCAATTAGGATTGTGAGGTATGGGGTCTGCTCACCAACCAAGAATTCATAAAATGGGAAAAACACCAAATTGAGACTCTGCATGCAAAAATCTGAAAAATATCCTCTGTGTACAATGTAAAACTCAAAATAATTAATGCAGAGCAGAATTAGGCAGATACCCGCTAATGAGCCAAATCCAGAAAAGAGCTGTTAAATTCTACAACTGCCTAAAAGGAAGCGATTCACAAACCTTCCATAACAAAGCCATCACCTACAGAGAGATGAACCTGGAGAAGAGTCCCCTAATCAAGGTGGTCCTGGGGCTCTGTTCACAAACACAAACAAAGCCCCAGGACAGCAACACAATTAGACCCAATCAAATCATGAGAAAAACTAAAAAAGTATTACTTGACACATTGGAAAGAACTAACAAAAAAAACAGAGCAAACTAGAATACTATTTGGCCCTAAACAGAGAGCACACAGTGGCAGACTACCTGACCACTGGTGTGGAATAATTGTAATCAAAAGGAGTGAGACTTTCAGATTCTTCAAAACAATTTCACTTTATTAATTCATTACTGCAGTAATGGAGCTTGTCAACGAGAGAGAGGCTGCCATGGGCAGACCTGGCTCTCAAGAGAAGACAGGCTATGTGCACACTTCCCACAAAATGAGGTGGAAACTGAGCTGCACTTTTATCCAAAGTGACTGTCACGACTTCCACCGAAGTCGGTGCCTCTCCTTGTTCGGGTGGTGTTCGGCGGTCGACATCACCGGTCTTCTAGCCATCACCGATCCTCTTTCCATTTTCCATTTGTTTTGTCTGAGTTTTCCACACCTGGTATCAATTCCCTAATTACATGTTTCATATTTAACCCTATGTTCCCCCTCATGTCTTTGTGTGGGATTGTTCATTGCAGTGCTTGTGCACTTTATGTACTGGTGCCTTACAGGCTATTTTGTGCCCATTTTCTCTCATGTTGTTTGAACCGTTGGGTTGTTTAATAAATGACTGGTTTTGCTCTCCTGCACCTGACTTCTCTGCAACCAGTTACACAGCCCCTACAGTAATGCGCCCATACGTTTTACATATGGGTGGTCCCAGGAATCGAACCCACTACCATGGTCTTGCTCTATCAACTGCATCATGCTCTAGCAACTGAGCTACAAAGGACCACACTGAGCTACAAAGGATCACACTGAGCTACAAAGGACCACACTGAGCTACAAAGGACCACACTGAGCTACAAAGGACCACTTATTTATTTGTATTATTTGTATTTGTAAAAAAAGGACATTTACATTTGAGTCATTTAGCAGATGCTCTTATCCAGAGTGACTTACAGTAAGTAGTGAGTGCATAGATTTTAATATTTTTTAACTCCCATATCCCTATTCCAATATCTATTGGGTGAAATACCACAGTGTGCCATCACAGCAGCAAGATTTGTGACCTGTTAACACAAGAAAAGGGCAAACAGTGAAGAACAAACACCATTGTAGATACAACCTATATTTATGTATATTTATTTTCCCTTTTGCACTTTAGCTATTTGCACATCGTTACAACACTTAATATAGTCATAATATGAAATTTGAAATGTCTCTTTTTCTTTGTAACTTTTGTGAGTGTAATGTTTATTGTTCATTTTTATAGTTTATTTCACTTTTGTTTATTATCTATTTCACTTGCTTTGGCAATGTAAACATGTTTCTCATGCCAATGAAGCTCATTGAATTGAGAGAGATAGAGAGGGAGCGTGAGACAGAGACAGAGAGAGCAAGAGAGAGAGAGAGGGAGAGAAATGTTGGAACATTGCTGCAGGGACTTGCTTCCACTCAGCCACAAAAGCATTAGTGAGGTCGGGCGCTGATGTTGGGTGATTAGGCCTGGCTCACAGTCTGTGTTCCAATTCATCCCAATGGTGTTCGATGGGATTGAGGTCAGGGCTCTGTGCAGGCCAGTCAAGTTCTTCCACACCGATCTCGACAAACCCTTTCTGTATGGACCTCGCTTTGTGTATGGGATCATTGTCATGCGGAAACAGGAAAGGGCCTTCGCCAAACTGTTGACACAAAGTTGGAAGCATAGAATCGTCTAGAATGTCATTGTATGCTGTAGCGTTAAGATTTCCCTTCACTGGAAAAAAGGGGCCTAGCCCAAACATGAAAAACAGCCCCAGTCCATTATTCCTCCTCCACCAAACTTTACAGTCGGCACTATGCATTCGGCAAGTAACGTTCTCCTGGCATCTGTCAAACCCATATTTGTCTGTCGGACTGCCAGATACTGTAGCGTGGTTCATCACTCCAGAGAACACGTTTCCATTGCTTCAGAGTCCAATGGCAGCGAGCTTTACACCACTCCAGCCGAAGCTTGGCATTGCGCATGGTGATCTTAGGCTTGTATGCGGCTGCTCGGCCATGGAAACCCTTTTCATGAAGCTCCCGACTAACTTTTCTTGTGCTGATGTTGCTTCTAGAGGCAGTTTGGGCTCTGTAGTGAGTGTTGCAACCGATGACAGACAATTTTATGCCCTATGCGCTTCAGCACTCAGCGGCCCAGTTCTGTGAGCTTGTGTGGCCTAACACTTTGCGGCTGAGCCATTGTTGCTTCTAGATGTTTCCCCTTCACAATAGCAGCACTTACAGTTGACCGGGGCAGCTCTGGCAGGCCAGAAATTTGACGAACGGACTTGTTGGAACGGTGGCATCTTATGATGGTGCCACGTTGAAAGTCACTGAGCGCTTCATTAAGGCCATTCTACTGTCAATGTTTGTCTATGGAGATTGCATGGGTGTGTGCTCGATTTTATACACCTGTCAGCAACAGGTGTGGCTGAAATAGCCGAATCCACTAATTTGAAGGGGTGTCCACATACTTTCGTATATATAGTGTACACTGCACATACAGCTGCATGACTAGAATCATCTATCTCCCTATAGAAACCTTATCCAAAATGACGATTGTGCTTTCTGGTGTGTTCAGGCTTTCATGTGTCTGTCTTTCTCTATGATTCCTGATGGGGTGTCTTCTCTCTGTGTTCGTGTGTGTGTGTGTATCTGCAAGCGTGTGTGTGTCAAAACAGCGCCCTTAGCCATCCTATCCACATTTTTCATCGACATGAAAAACAAGCCAGTTTCTTATCAGCAGCCACTGTCCTTTCATTTCTCCCACTGCCCTCCCACCCCTGTCTGTCTGGGCTTCAAGATATGCTAATCGTTGTGTAAGAATATCCTGTTGGATAATTACCATACATTACCCTGTGCTCATCTCCGGATTAATTCTTCACGTGCATAATCACATTGGGGCTTTTTTCCTCGCCCAATGTGAAAGGAGAGCCATGGGTAAATACAATCTAACATTGATTGAATATCAGCCACTACTATATAGGTAGTATGAATTTGTTGACAAATCTTTGCTTCAGGACGCTAGCTGTCTGAAGACACAAATAAAAAAACACAGTATTGGGGATTATTTCTACAATATGCAGCCCAGAGTATATATGTATGTTACCAAGTGGAACATTTCTAAAGCGTCACCAAAGGCAGTATTAGATAGAGAGGGAGACCATCTTTTTTATATATACGATTACATATTTAATTCTGATGGTATTAGATATGGTTCTACTCTCTGGAGCAGCCGAGCAGCGAGGCACCCGACCACTGAACCAGAACTTCACTGACAGGGCCAATAAAGCCATTCAACTGTTCCAGAACAATAAATATTTGTAAACTACCAGAGATCAGTGAGAAATGGCTTTGCATGTCTTTATTATATGCAAGAATGTTCTTAATTCACTTACCTGGTTAAATCAAATGGAGTAAAGTGCGATTGAGTGAACTTTAGATCAATTTGATGAGAAACACCAGAGGAGAGGGGGAAGACAGCCAGGTGGAGGAGAGGACAGGACAGGACAGGCAGGGTGGGGGAGAGGAGAGGTTTGAGGAGGACTGTCCTTTACCTGTCCCAGCCAGGGGACTGACAATGGACATTTACCCTGTCCCTCCAGGAGTGGAGTTCCCACCTCCAATTCCCCTTCATAGTCTGTTTTTCGTTTTTTTCATATATATTTTAATCTCACTTTCCATCTACGAACTAAACATACCTTCCTGCAACCCGCCTCACCCAATGTGGTACGGATCTGCATTTTTTTAATAACTTATAACTGGGAACCTCCATCAGAAGCTATCCAGCAAACTAACTACTAGCTACTAGTCATTGCAGCTAGCTAGCTGAACCGAGTGGCTACTGTTGGCTAACGCCTCTGTCCCGAAGCAAGCACCAGTTAGCCTTGAGCTAGCCTCAAGCTAGGCCCATCTCCCGGCTAGCCGAAGTGGTCAACCAGCTACAATACCTCTTTTGCCAATTGGCCTGGACCCTTTACTGCCGACATGGAGCCCCGCCGATCCATCATGACTGGTCTGCCGACGTAATCGTCCGAGGTGGTTTCAACAGGCTCTTCCGTTAGCCCCTGTCTGAAATGCCATGTCTCCAGCTCGCCTAGTGTAGTAGCGACCACTGAACGGCTCCCTGACTCACCTATTGTTACTCATTGGACCCTATGATCCTCGGCTACACATGCCTCTCCCTAATGTCATTATGCCTTGTCTATTGCTGTTTTGGTTAGTTATTATTGTCTTATTTCACTGTAGAGCCCCCAGCCCTGCCCAATATGCCTTAGATAGCCGTTTTGTCCCACCCACCACACATGCGGTGATCTCACCTGGCTTACCTGGTGCCTCTAGAGACACAACAAAACCTCTCTCATCGTCACTCAATGCCTAGGTTTACCTCCACTGTATTCACATCCTACCATACCCATGTCTGTACATTATGCCTTGAATCTATTCTTCTGCGCCCAGAAATCTGCTCCTTTTACTCTCTGTTCCGAATGCACTAGATGACCAGTTATTAAAGCTTTTAGCCGTACCCTTATCCTACTCCTCTTCTGTTCTTCTGGTGATGTAGAGGTTAACCCAGGCCCTGCAGCCCTTAGCTCCACTCCCATTCCCCAGGAGCTCTCATTTGTTAACTTCTGTAATCGTAAAAGCCTTGGTTTCATGCATGTTAACATCAGAAGCCTCCTCCCTAAGTTTGTTATATTCACTGCTTTAGCACACTCTGCCAATCCTGATGTCCGAGCCGTGTCTGAATCACGGCTTAGCAAGGCCACCAAAAATTCCCCAACTACAACATCTTCCGTCAAGATAGAACTGCCAAAGGGGCGGAGTTGCAATCTGCTGCAGAGATAGCCTTCAGAGTTCTGTCTTACTATCCAGGTCTGTGCCCAAACAGTTAGAGCTTCTACAGAAATAAGTCTCTCACTGTTGCCGCTTGTTATAGCCCCCAGCTGTGCCCTGGACACCATTTGTGAATTTTGTACTGTTAGGTGACCTAAACTGGGATATGCTTAACACCCCTGCCGTACTACAATCTAAACTAGATGCCCTCAACCTCACACAAATTATCACGGAACCTACCAGGTACAACCCTAAATCCGTAAACATGGGCACCCTCTTAGATATCATCCTGACCAACTTGCCCTCCAAATACACCTCTGCTGTCTTCAACCAGGATCTCAGCAATCACTGCCTCATTGCCTGCGTCCGTAAGGGGTCCGCGGTCAAACGACCACACCTCATCACTGTCAAACGCTCCCTAAAATACCTGGCCCGGGTATCCTGGAAGGATATTGACCTCATCCCATCAATAGAGGATGCCTGGTTGCTCTTTAAAGTGCTTTCCTCACCATCTTAAATAAGCATGCCCCATTCAAAAAATGTAGAACTAAGAACAGATATAGCCCCTGGTTCACTCCTGACTTGACTGCCCTTGACCAGCACAAAAACATCCTGTGGCGTTCTGCATTAGCATAGAATAGCCCCCGCGATATGCAACTTTTCCGGTAAGTTAGGAACCAATATACAGTCAGTTAGGAAAGCAAAGGCTAGCTTTTTCAAACAGAATTTTTGCATCCTGTAGTACTAATTCCAAAAAAACTTTGGGACACTGTAAAGTCCATGGAGAATAAGAGCACCTCCTCCCAGCTGCCCACTGCACTGAGGCTAGGAAACACTGTCACCACCGATAAATCTACGATAATTGAGAATTTGAATAAGCATTTTTCTACAGCTGGCCATGCTTTCCACCTGGCTATCCCTACCCCGGCCAACAGCTCTGCACCCCCCGCAGCAACCTGCCAAGCCCCCCTCACTTCTCCTTCACCCAAATCCAGATAGCTGATGTTCTGAAAGAGCTACAAAATCTTGACTCTGTCAATCACTGCATTCTTATCGGCAGACTCAATAGCCTTGGTTTAAAAAAATGACTGCCTCGCCTGGTTCACCAACTACTTCTCAGATAGAGTTCAGTGTGACTCTTTTCTCTGTATATATCAATGATGTCGCTCTTGTTGCTGGTGATTCTCTGATCCACCTCTACGCAGACGACACCACTCTGTATACATCTGGCCCTTCTTTGGACACTGTGTTAACAAACCTCCAAACGAGCTTCAATGCCATACAACACTCCTTCCGTGGCCTCCAACTGCTTTTAAATGCTAGTAAAACTGAATGCATGCTTTTCAACCGATTGCTGCCCGCACCCGCCCGCCCGACAAGCATCACTACTCTGGATGGTTCTGACTTAGAATATGTGGACAACTACAATTACCTAGGTGTCTGGTTAGACTGTAAACTCTCCTTCCAGACTCACATTAAGCATCTCCAATCCAAAATTAAATCTAGAATCGGCTTCCTATTTTGCAACAAAGCCTCCTTCACTCATGCAAGTTGTCAAACCTACGTATGTATGACTGTTATTCTTAAACCTAATCTAGTTTACCGTGTAATCATCCGTCTCAGTGGTAGGCCATATTGGTGTGTAGTGCCACTATGGTGGTAGGGAGTGAGCAGCGCCTGCGATCACAGACAGACAG
Source organism: Brachymystax lenok tsinlingensis (assembly GCA_030435695.1). NCBI lineage: Eukaryota > Metazoa > Chordata > Actinopteri > Salmoniformes > Salmonidae > Brachymystax > Brachymystax lenok. The sequence continues at coordinate 22,716,072 of CM059795.1, forward strand.
GGATACAGCTGAGACAGTCCCAGTATTGGCTCACCCTGCCCCTGTTTTGCATGTCTCATTAGAATATATTGAGTGGGCCATCTGTAAGCCATTTATCTCATTCAAAAAGCCGTTAGGACTGCTCTTTCCTCCCCCGATCCTTCCTCCAACCATGTCAACACATAGAAATCAACACTGCATACACACATATGTAGGCGAACACACTCATGCACACTCAGGCACATGGACACCAATAGGTGTGTGCAGACATGCTTGAACAAACAACACACACAGAGAGTCAGATACTCCAACAACAGACACAGAGAGTCAGATACTCCAACAACAGACACAGGGAGTCAGATATTCCAACAGACACATAGAGTCAGATACTCCAACAACAGACACAGAGTCAGATATCCCATTGACAGACACAGAGAGCCAGATGCTCCAACAACAGTCACAGAGAGTCAGATACTCCAACAACAGACACAGAGTCAGATACTCAAACAACAGACACAGAGAATCAGATACTCCAACAACAGACACAGAGAATCAGATACTCCAACAACAGACACAGAGAATCAGATACTCCAACAACAGACACAGAGAATCAGATACTCCAACAACAGACACAGAGAGTCAGATACTCCCACAACAGACACAGAGGGTCAGAAATGCCAAAAACAGTAACAGGGAGTCAGATACTCAAACAACAGACACAATAACACTTTATATCTATCTTATCCCTTTCCACCATCATTCCTCCTTCCTAGTGGCCCATTTACCCCCACCCCCCTTTTTTTCACATTTTTACTCATTACATTCAGTGATTTCTCAAATCCTTCAATCCTTCAGCTGGATGTGTGGACGTCGGTCCGGCCATCCATCACCAGCCTTATCCACTACGCTGGACGTTGTTTTTATATCATCCTCACGTCAACCTGACAAGTGATGCCTGGGTCCCTCTCTCCAGCCCTGCTCTCCCTGGAGCCACTGGCTCTGTAACACACGCGACCTCTCGGTGTTGACCGTAAAGCACTATTACAGGAGTAATGACCAAATTTAACAGCTTCCTTCAGCACACCTGGGTTCCAGACAGGGCCGTATCTCTCCTCCCACAGTCCCACACCTCTGCTGAGCAGCGAGGCACCCGACCACTGAACCAGAACTTCACTGACAGGGCCAATAAAGCCATTCAACTGTTCCAGAGCTTTTCTTTGTGTAGTATGATTGGACAAAGATATTTCACTTTTAAAATAATGTGAAGTATAATACGCTTGACTATTTGTATTTGCATTTATAATGGATCTCCATTAGTTCCTGCCAAAGCAGCAGCTACTCTTCCTGGGGTCCAGCAAAATTAAGGCAGTTTATACAATTCTAAAAACATTACAATGCATTCACAGATTTCACAACACACTGTGTGTCCTCAGGCCCCTACTCCACTACCACATATCTACAGTACTAAATCCATGTGTAAGTATAGTGCGTATGTTATCGTGTGTGTGCGTGTGTGTGTCTGTGTGTGTGTATGCGCCTATGTTTGTGTTGCTTCACAGTCCCCGCTGTTCCATAAGATATTTTTTTAATCCGTTTTTTCTTTCTTCAAATTTTACTGCTTGCATCAGTTACTTGATGTGGAATAGAGTTTCATGTAGTCATGGCTCTATGTAGTACTATGTGCCTCCCACAGTCTCCCCTGGACTTGGGTTCTGTGAAGAGACCTCTTGTGGCATGTCTTGTGGGGTATGCATGGGTGTCTGAGCTGTGTGCCAGTAGTTTAGACAAACAGCTTGGTGCATTCAACATGTCAATACCTCTCATAAATAAAAGTAGTGATGAAGTCAATCTCTCCTCCACTTTCAGCCAGGAGAGATTGACATGCATATTATTAATATTAGCTCTCTGTGTACATTGCAATTGCAATCTTTTACTATGATGCATTCATTAAAAAAAAGCTTCAAAAACACTAACAACGGGTGCATGCTTACAGCCAAAATCTGCGGTACAAACATGCATTTGTAGAAAGAGAGGTGTGAATGTAGAGGCAGAAGAGGAGCGAGAGCGAATGGGAAAGAGAGAGGGAGGAGCAGTTGATTATAGCCTCTAAAGGCCCTCTGTCACATGCAGAGAGAACGGAGGATGATAGAGCAGAGGGACATCAGTGATCAGTGAGGGGCGGATGCTCTGATACCCAGGCAGCCAGCAGACCTCAGCCTGGAGGCAGCACAGCCTAGGCCAGAGGTCCCCCTTCAGCCCCCACTAAGCTAATGTGCTAATCTGTTTTCTCTAGTGCGCCCTGCGGCTATCTGTAGCCATGTGTGAGGCCTACGAAATTGTCCTTTACTTTAATTGGTCACACTATAGGGACAGGGACAATAAACCGATAGACAATGTCCACTTTCATCATGACTATGTATACTGAACAAAATATAAAATGTTACTGAGTTACAGATCATATAAGGAAATCAGTCAATTGAAAACAATTCAATAAGCCATATTCTATTGATTTCACATTACTGGGAATACAGATATGCATCTGTTCAAAAATACCTTAAAAAAGGTAGGGGCCTGGATCAGAAAATCAGTCAGTATCTGGTGTGACCACCATTTGCCTCAAGCAGCGTGACACATCTCCTTCTCATAGAGTTGATCAAGCTGTTGATTGTGGCCTGTGGAATATTGTCCCACTCCTCTTCAATGGCTGTGCAAAGTTGCTGGATATTGGCGGGAACTAGAACAGACTGTCATACACATTGATCCAGAGCATCCCAAACATGCTGGTGAGTATGCAGACCATGGAAGAACTGGGACATTTTCAGCTTCCAGGAATTGTGTGCAGATCCTTGCGACATGGGGGCGTGCGTTATCATACTGAAACATGAGGTTATGGCGGTGGATGAATGGCACGACAATGGGCCTCAGGATCTCATCAGGATCTCGATCTCATTTTTGTTCAGTTTAGATGCAAGGTATACCCATTCCCTTAAGGCGGTCACTGTCACGCCTTGTGTCTGCCTCTGAAAAACTATATCTGCTCCACTGTGCAGACGATCATCTACTACAAGAAAATATGAAGGATATTTGGTCTTCACAAAAATTCAAATAAAGACATAATAATTTTGGTTTCAGCATACAGTATCACCAATGAAAACCATCTTTCTGGATAACTCCTGGATATCAAGCAAAAACAAATATATTCTACATGACAGATGTGCATTATGTGGAATCATTCATTGACCATTGGGGCTTCCCCTTGTCTGAGAGCAAATGTGTGATGGGCAGAGGGTTCTGCCAAGGGCTGAGAGGGAGAGAGAAAGAAAGACAGGGAGAGACCGAGAGAGCGGGGGAGCGTGGGAAGTGCTAATGTAGCTAAGCAGAAGAACAGCTGATAACAGCACTGAGACCCTGCCAATGTCGCCTCGCCTGGCCTGGCACTCTGGGGTTGTTCTACGCCTTGTGACTAAGACATATGCTAATGTCAAAACCCATCTCACATCCAGCTCTGGGGCCCTCTCTGCTCCCTATTCAAGCCTCCTGCAGCCCTATTGCCTGCCCCCGTCCCCATCCAGACGCATGCAGCCCTCCCGGTCAATACATCGTCCAGCAGGGTGGGGGCAGAGTGCAGACTTGAGCCCTCACAGTACTACCCTGCATGGGGATGGCTGGCTGGGTAGGGCATACACCTGCACAGTTCAGCTTGGATCACACCCCTTCAGCAACACTGAGATATGGAGCCAAATACAAAAGCTGACACATGAAAACACAGTATCATTTTTTTGCTTTCAACATACAAATATGTCCTTCCTATATTTCTACAAAAAACAGAATCATCTAACATTTTTATCTGATGATTTTACATTGAAGTAGATCTAAATCACACTACCAGTCTCTCTGCATAGAAAAATGTCCGGTCTCAGTTCCTATTAAACTCTTGAAGAAGTATCAAGATAGACATCCATACTCATTCATATATTCATGAACTGGCATGTTAGAAGTTATTAGTGTCGTAATTAAGTGACCATTCATCTGCTTGAGCGGCAGGTTAATTTCCAAATGACAAAATAACTTCACATTAAATATTGTACAAATTGCTTGAGTAGTAGAAGTCCATCGCAACAGATCCAACAGAAAAAAAAGTATAATTACTTTTAAAAATAAATTATATTTTATGGGATGGTACTTATCAAGCGTTATCTAGTGCTGGCTGGCAATTATTAAAATCTTAATCAAATATAGATGGACCTCTTAATTAAATTATTCCAGGCCATCAGAGTCTTTTGGATGGTGAGACATGATGACACATATTTGATAACTGAAATATATATATGTGGAGGCTTCAGCGTTCTTAATAGTATCTGGGTGGTTTATGGGAATGTGATGAAGACTGGTTCATCAGATGAATATGAGAGTCGAACTGATCAATGATATCTATTAGGGTCAAACAGATTATATCACATAATGCCAAGACTATCTCACAAGACTGCTTACAGCATATCTAAAGGAGAAACTCAATTGGATATTTGTTGTCAACCAAATGTATACCCCTCTGTTTTTGAACAGTTTGTTGTTTCATTTGACAGCCTTTTCCTCTGCATATTCTGCTCTTCCGTCTTAATGCACACTGTTTGTCCACACAGCTCTGTCAATGCAGATGTAACATTTGTCATGTCAATAAAGCTATTTGCAGTGCATTGATCAGCTGCAGGCCCTTGGTTCCCACAGGGGGCTCCTGAGAGAGCCAGAGAGCCAGAGGGAGTGAGTGAGGAAGCTCTGATTCGCCAACCCCAGATGGTATCAGTGGCCTTGTGATAACCACTCCTGTGTCTCTCCATGGCCTGCTCCATACAGCACTGCTGCCGCTGATCCCTGGAGATAGAGCCTGATAACACTGGCCTTGCCTGCCTGCCTGCCTGGCCTGATATCCCCAATCAGCTGGCTGTAGCCAGAGGACCATCCAGCACACAGGGGGAGAGAGGGGTTCTGCAGGGAGGGAATGGGGTACAGTGGGGGTGTGATTCTATATTGGCTCTGTCCCCTCAATGTACAAAGACCACAGAGCCGAAATCCTCTACAAAATGCTAAACTCAAATGACCTGACTAGATGTCAAGAAGTTGGCCTTCACCCTGAATGCAGTGTAGTAGTGTTTCCTTTCTAATCCTGTTGTGACTGTTAGGTCTTAAGGTGCAGCGTGATCAAACAGAATATTCCCAGAGTCAATGTCTTCTCTCCTCAGGATGCTCATGGCTGTTTCTCTTTCTGTCTAAAAAAGGAAGACAGCTCTGTCAGCTGAACAAATCGTCCATTTTTAGAGAAAGACATTGATTTTCTCCCTATCTCCACTCTGTGGAGACACAATCAATTCGGCTTGGGTCTTATCCCCTCGATGGAGATGAAGGTACATAATGGAATATGGTCATTTCAGGGTCAGAGCAGACTTTGGGAAAGGGCCTTTAGATGAGGCGCTTGTGCTGCACACATCCTCCTGTATTAAGGCTCCTATTGATTTCTCTCACCCTGGGTGACTACATGAACCACTGTGGTCTTTCACACACAGAGACAGGAGGCAACTCAGGACTGCATGGATGCTCACTTGCTTTCTCTAGTTGAGTGGATGAGACTCAGATACTCAAAAAACAGACACAGAGAGTCAGATACTCCAACAACAGTCACAGAGAGTCAGATACTCTGTGTCTGTTGTTGGAGTTTCTGAGGAGTAAATACATTTGACCTCTCAGTCTCTCTGCCTTCTCATGGTGGATCACATTTACAGTGGCAAAGGCCAGCCCATCCTTAACTTCTGACAATACACTCTTAGCACCTTTTTTTCTATCTAGAAAATTGTTGTTCGGCTGGCCCCATAGGAGAACCCTTTGAAGAACCACTTTTGGTTCCAGGTAGAACCCTTTTAGGTGTCATGTTGAACCCTTTCTACAGACGGTTCTACATGGAACCGAAAAGAGTTCTACCTGAAACCAAAAGGTTCTACCAAAAACCAAAATGGGTTTTCCTATGGGGACAGCCGCAGAAACCATTTGTAACCCTTTTTCTAGGAGTGTATTGACCACTTCCATAAAACTCAGAGGCACTGAGAATTGTGTGAGTTGAAGAATTGTGCAAGGTGTTAAATGGTAGGGCTCTCTTTTTTTAGCACCCCATGTTTACAAGCGAATATGTGTAAATTGCTAAATCTTCATGGTGCTCCAGAGTCATGGTACTGGTTAAATTAACCCTAAAACAATATAATGCAACAGTGCATAAGTGTTTCAAGATGTGGAAATAAAACACAACAGTGACGAAACCATTGGCTGCGTTTTAAAGCTCCATAATGACGTCTTTTCTTTCCAAATTAAAGAAATAGCCTGGGGGGGCTTCAAATAATACTGAGACTCCAAGCAATTTCATGACTTGCTAATTCTCCCCATTTAAATACCTGTGACGTGCTTAATTAATTGAGGTTAATAAAAAATATTTTAAAAACTAGACTGGAATTTAAACTAGAAATTAGTCTATGAATAGACTGTTAAGCTATTAGTCCTGTTGTGGTTCTAGTACAGTGATTTACAATGTCAAATCAAATCAAATCAAAATGTATTGGTTGCGTAAACAGGTTTGCAGATGTTATCGCAGGTGAGGCTAAATGCTTGTGAATCTATCTCCAACAATGTAAGATGAGAATAAACAGCATGCTTAATTGCTACAGTTTTATAGTGCTACAGTGTTATAGTGTTATTGGCCGTGCCAGACTAGTTTAAGGGCTCTATTCAATCCGTATCGCGGAAGTTCAGTATTACAGTGTCTCTTAACATAAGACGATGTGTGTGATGAAACTACGGAAACCATTCATTTCCAATGGAAGAGAAGCGAAGTGAGCTGGGGACCATTGGGCAATGTGAGCAAAGGCAAGGGACGTGAACAGGGCAGGACCAAAGTTGAAATGCAAATACTCTGCGATATTGCAACGCTATTGACCAACCGAAGCTCACTATAGCTTCCAGCTCTTACTGGATTGGCTGTTGATACCTAGCATTACCTAGGCTGCTTGCTAGCTTGCTAGCACCCACAAGAGGGCAAACCTAGCGTGGCTATCCGAATCATCGTGTTAAGTTGAAATGCACTGTTACAGCGTGATTTAAATTGAAAGGTTCCCGAGTTAGCGGCGACTGCATTCACGGTTAATGCTGCATATGTCGGCTCAATTGAAAATGACCTTTACATTTCTATTGAGCAATCTGTAACGCTTCAGCAATAGATTGAATAGAGCCCTAAGTCATATTGTAGCACAACACATTACATTGGAACAGTTGATTGCATTGTGAGGAATAATAGGTTATGCACGACAGATCACAATGAGTTTTGTAAAGCCCAATTCTTTATTACTGATTAAAGTCCCCTAAACTCAGCCACAAGAGCCATAACTTCTCAAATCATTCCTCACAGCAGTAATTGGTAGACTGATTGAGTGATGGTAGAATGTCTGCCATGCAGCAATGACATTTTTACTATACATTGATGGTGTGTGAGGGAAGTTACTCAAACAAATGTAGCCCTTTGATTTCACTATGGATAGTCAACTTTCGTCAGGCAGAGCAATCGGTGGGGGGAGGTAGAGAAAAACAGAGAGCAGCAGCAATTGAAATGCATGTGGCATTCAGTCTATCATTTCATAAACAAGGCAATGGCTACATGCTCCGTCAACATAATAGCAAATGAATAATAAAATGCTATTTAGAATAATGCTTGACCAGAATGAGCCCCATATCAAATTCACGAAGTGTAGATAATTTGTTATTGCGCTGTAGATGCACCAAAATACAAAACACTGTCTGTATGAAACAACCCAATTAATGATTTCATTAGATTATTTTCAAGGGTGACAAATTCAACATTTGCTGATTTGATTCTAGACATTTGCTGATTTGCATTGCGAAATGCAGTCCAAGTTAATCTTGTGGTGCGCCACAGCAATTGTCAAAGCCATGAAAAGATGATTGGGGATGGAAAATGAATATCGACAGAGCAGATATAAGAGACGGTGTAAACATTGATGAATAAACTATTAACATAAATAGCATTGAGGGCCTTGGTCCTGACACCAAGAAAATACTAGTGGCCTTTAAAGCAAATCAAATTCTATTGGTCGCGTACACATACTGTATTTTGCAGATGTTAAATCAGGTGCAGTGAAATGCTTGTTTCTAGCTTCAACAGTAATAGTAATACAACAGAAATACAAAACAATACACACATGTCCCAAAAAATGTAAAGAAAGAAATTAAGAAATGTCACAACGAGAAAAGTCAGAGTACGGAATATATATATATATATGTATATTATTATTAATATTATTTCAGGTCATGAAACATGGGACCAAAACTTTACATGTTGGGTATATATATCTATACACTGAACAAAAATATAAACCCAACATGTAAAGTGCTGGTCCATTGTTTCATGAGCTGAAATAAAAGATCCCAGAAATGTTCCATATGCACAACAAGCTAAGTTTACATCCCAGTTAGTGAGCATTTCTCCTTTGCTAAGATAATCCATCCACCTGACAGGTGTGGCTTATCAAGAAGCTGATTAAACAGCATGATCATTAAACAGGTGCACGTTGTGCTGGGGACAATAAAAGGCCACAGATGTCTCAAGTTTCGAGGGAGCATGCAATTGGCATTCTGATTGCAGGAATGTCCACCAGAGCTGTTGCCATATAATGTAATGTTAATTTCTCTACCATACGTTGTTTTAGAGAATTTGAGAGTATGTCCAAACAGCTGAACAACCGCAGACCACGTGTAACCACGCCAGCCCACCGGGACAGCTAATGAAACTGAGGAGTATTTCTGTCTGTAATGGCTCCCAACTGGGTGGGCCTTTGCCCTCCCAGGCCAACCCATGGCTGCGCACCTGCCCAGTCATGTGAAATCCATAGATTAGGGCCTAATTTTTTTATTTCACTTGACTGATTTCAATATACTTTAACTCAGTAAAATCGTTGAAATTGTTAGATGTTGAGTTTATGTATTTGTTCAGTATATATATATATATATATATACACACAATTGAAGTCGGAAGTTTACATACACTATAGCCAAATACATTTAAATTCAATTCTTGACATTTAATCCTTCAGCCCTGCCACAAAAGAACCAGCTGACATTATGTCAGTGATTATCTCATTAACACAGGTGTGAGTGTTGATGAGGACAAGGCTGGAGATCACTCTGTCATGCTGATTGAGTTCGAATAACAGACTGGAAGCTTCAAAAGGAGGGTGGTGCTTGGAATCATTGTTCTTCCTCTGTCAAACATGGTTACCTGCAAGGAAACACGTGCCGTCATCATTGCTGTCCACAAAAAGGGCTTCACAGGCAAGGATATTGCTGCCAGTAAGATTGCACCTAAATCAACCATTTAAAGAATCCTGAGACCATTCATGTGTGGGGTTGCTTCTCAGCCAAGGGAGTGAGCTCACTCACAATCTTTCCTAAGAACACAGCCATGAATAAGAACGGTACCAACACATCCTCCGAGAGCAACTTCGCCCAACCATTCAGGAACAGTTTGGTGATGAACAATGCCTTTTCCAGCATGATGGAGCACCTTGCCGTAAGGCAAAAGTGATAACTAAGTGTGCTCGGGGAACAAAACATCAATATTTTGTGTCCATGGCCAGGAAACTCCCCAGATCTTAATCCCATTGAGAACTTGTGGTCAATCCTCAAGAGGCGGGTGAACAAACAAAAACCCACAGATTCTGACAAACTCCAAGCATTGATTACGCAAGAATGGGCTGCCATAAGTCAGGATGTGGCCCAGAAGTTAATTGACAGCATGGCAGGGCAGATTGCAGAGGTCTTGAAAAAGAAGGGTCAACACTGAAAATATTGACTCTATGCATCAACTTCATGTAATTGTCAATAAAACCCTTTGACACTTACGAAATGCTTGTAATTATACTTCAGTTTTCCATAGTAACATCTGACAAAAATATCTAAAGACACTGAAGGAGCAAACTTTGTGGAAATTAATATTTGTGTCATTCTCAAAACTTTTGGCCAAGAATGTAGATATTCCATGAAAAAAATTGTCGTTTCCAGCTACAATAGTCATTTACAACATTAACAATGTCTACACTGTATTTCTGATCAATTTGATGTTATTTTAATGGACTTTTTTTTTTTTTTTTTAAAACAAGGAAATTTCTTAGTGACCCCAAACTTTTGAACGGTAGTGTATATATATGACAGTACTATGCACTGAGTGTACAAAATATTAGGAACACCTTCCTAATATTGAGTTGCACCCCCTTTTTGCCCTCAGAACAGCCTAAATTCCTCAGGGCATGAACTCTACAAGGTGTCTAAAGCGTTCCACAGGGATGCTGGCCCATGTTGACTCCAAAGCTTTCCGCAATTGTGTCAAGTTGGCTAGATGTCCTTTGGGTGGTGGACCTTTCTTGATACACACAAGAAACAGTTGAGTGTGAAAAACCCAGCAGCATTGTATTTCCTGACACAATCATACCGGTGCACTTGGCACTTACTACGATACCCCGTTCAAAGGCAGTTAAATATTTTGTCTTGCCCATTCCCTCTGAATGGCACACATACACAATCCATGTCTAAATTGTCTCAAGGCTTAAAAATCTTTCTTTAACCTATCTCCTCCCTTTTATATATAGTGATTGAAGTGGATTTCAATAAGGGATCATAGCTTTCACCTGGATTCACCTGGTCAGACTATGTCAAGGAAAGAACAGGTATTCCTAATGTTTTGTACACTCAGTGTATATGTATATATATTATTTTTGCTGTTTCTCATGATAACATAATACTTTTTTATTTAATGTACATCCATGGAACATATCCAAGCTCCCATTCAAGCGATAGTCTACATTTTTGTTAAATATTGAGAAGCATTGACTGAAAGAAAGTTGACAGAAACAAGGCTCTATGTAGGAGATGAATAAGACATCAAACCTGGCTTTTATTTTCCAGTTTAATCCCCCAACAGCAACAGTGGTGTTTCTAAATATTGTGTTTCAATCCCAGGATTAGCAGGCTATTGTTCTGCTATTTGTTGTTAACTCTCTTGTGATTTGATATACCTTTGACTCCACACTAAACTAATCACTCAATACACTTTAATTATTTCATTTTCTTGATCTATTTTCTTAATTCCTCGTTTGACTGAAGCCTAGATAATCCATGACTGGGATGACATTGCTTGTATTTGTCACAGTAGCATCTCTAATGCGTAAACATGTTGAATAGTGTACATTTTGTCAGTAGTTGTGTCTAATAGTGTCATGATGCTTTATTGCAACCATTCGCATTTTTCAACCAGACTCTATGATGAGACTCTATGGCCTGAGTGGCATACCAATGTCTAGTGTCACTCAATCTCCAGCTCCTACACCCTTGACCACAGAAGTGGCTGTGACCACTGTGTTAGTGTGGCCTGGGACCTAGGACCAGTTCTGGACAACATTTCACCAACTTTAAATGCTACATATTCTTCTTCCTATTTATTTTGTCCCAAGTACTAAATACAAAGTGGTAGAGGTGAGGAAAGATATAGAGCCAATAGGTAAACTCACTATCTTGCCCCAAAATCACAGACTCATAATTTATTGATTGAAAAAAGATGAAACAAGTGGCTTGCCCTGGGGCCACTGGCCGTCCGAATCCATCAGTGCATTTTTGAAGAAGGTCACTTTCTTCCCCTTCAAATCAGCGACCGAGGTGAGAAATGAGAAGCTGACTTTGAATTTAGACTGTTCATTAATACGATATTATGTCAAATCGCTGCCATGACTCAACTCTGCACTTGGCTCTGATTTAAGGATTTGTGCACAGGGTTGATATGATGAAAGTATTGGGGAGGTTTGTACTGGGCATGGAGGGAGGTAAAAGATAAGTCCTATTTTTACATATTACAGTATGTCATTCATGACCCAAAAGTGCTGTGTGCTCCCACTGACCAGATCTAGCAGCAAGAGAGGAGCAGGTAGTTGTGTAGTGGTGCCTCGTCTCTGTAGAGAGAGAGAGAGAGAGAGAGAGAGAGAGAGAGAGAGAGAGAGAGAGAGAGAGAGAGGGGGAAGAGTCAGACAGTCAGAGGGTGATAGAGAAAGGGAGAGAGAGAAAATGAGTCAAGGGACCATCTGTCAGTGGTGGTGATAAATGGAAATGGACCTCTCAGCCCTCTCCTCAGTGCTACAGCCTTCCCCACCACCCCAGCTGGGATCCCTCTGAAGCGACGTGTTTTGTAAATTCGTGGCAAATTACTCCGTCAGATGCAGCCGGCGCCTGTCCGTCACGCCGGAGGGAAGGGTGATGTCACACAGACAGGTGAGTGACAAGGACGAGCCAGGAGGGAACAAGACAGAAGGAGGAGTGAAAAGAGGAGGGGAAGGGAAAAAAGAGAGCAAAGGACGAGAAAAGCGAGGGGCTCTTCTAGCCATGAATCCCCCTGGGCCAGGCAGTATCAGTCAATCTGGGGCTAATTCATGTCAGAGCGTGTATCCTATCTCCTTGAGAGGCTAGCAGAAGGTTGATAAAATTGAAGTGGAAATGAAGTTGGAGGCACCAGAGGATAGGCACAACAATGGTGAGGAGAAATGGGCTCGTGTCCCTAGTGCTCTATGCCTCTCTCAGTGTATCCCTTTGACCTTGGCTGATGTCCTTGCCCTCCAACACTATATAACCTACTCTCTCTCTTTTTGCTCTCATTGATATTTCCCTCAATTAACCCTATTTTCAAATGCCAAAAGGTTTGTAGATTTGTAAACTTATGGTTGTGGTATTGAATACACATTGGTTGGGGTAGCCTCTGTAGTGAAGTAATATTTATCATATAATGTATAAACATATATATATATATATAGAGAGAGTGTATACCATATATACTGTATAGTGTATACCTCACATGCGACCCGTGATAAGACTACAATTAATATGAACAAAGTCTATTCAAATGTTTATCTGACTCCATAAGATAAGTAGCAGTGTGTAGCAGGCATATAGTTGAGTTACAGGAATTGACTTTCAAGAAAGGTCTGAGAATTGTCCATCAAAGATAAATAGATTTAATTTAATTGTAAAATGAATGAATTCATGTACAGGCATAAGCGTGGGTGACAAGACATTACTGGCATTATGCTAGCATTAGCAATCTAGGCAAACAGATCTTACAAGACAAAGCATGAACAAAGAGATACAGTGAGGGAAAAAATTATTTGATCCCCTGCTGATTTTGTACATTTGCCCACTGACAAAGAAATGATCAGTCTATAATTTTAAGGGTAGGTTTATTTGAACAGTGAGAGACAGAATAACAACAAAAAAATCCTGAAAAACGCATGTGAAAAATTTGCATTTTAATGAGGGAAATAAGTATTTGACCCCTCTGCAAAACATGACTTAGTACTTGGTGGAAAAACCCTTGTTGGCAATCACAGAGGTCAGACGTTTCTTGCAGTTGGCCACCAGGTTAGCACACATCTCAGGAGAGATTTTGTCCCACTCCTCTTTGTAGATCTTCTACAAGTCATTAAGATTTCGAGGCTGACGTTTGGCAACTCGAAACCTTCAGCTCCCTCAACAGATTTTCTATAGGATTAAGGTCTGGAGACTGCCTAGGCCACTCCAGGACCTTAATGTGCTTCTTCTTGAGCCACTCCTTTGTTGCCTTGGCCGTGTGTTTTGGGTCATTGTCATGCTGGAATACCCATCCACGACCCATTTTCAATGCCCTGGCTGAGGGAAGGAGGTTCTCACCCAAGATTTGACGGTACATGGCCCCGTCCATCATCGCTTTGATGCGGTGAAGTTGTCCTGTCCCCTTAGCAGAAAAACGCCCCCAAAGCATAATGTTTCCACCTCCATGTTTGACGGTGGGCATGGTGTTCTTGGGGTCATAAGCAGCATTCCTCCTCCTCCAAACACGGCGAGTTGAGTTGATGCCAAAGAGCTCCATTTTGGTCTCATCTGACCACAACACTTTCACCCAGTTGTCCTCTGAATCATTCAGATGTTCATTGGCAAACTTCAGACGGGCATGTATATGTGCTTTCTTGAGCAGGGGGACCTTGCGGGCGCTGCAGGATTTCAGTCCTTCACGGCGTAGTGTGTTACCAATTGTTTTCTTGGTCACTATGGTCCCAGTTGCCTTGAGATCATTGACAAGATCCTCCCGTGTAGTTCTGGGCTGATTCCTCACCGTTCTCATGATCATTGCAACTCCACGAGGTGAGATCTTGCATAGAGCCCCAGGCCGAGGGAGATTGACAGTTCTTTTGTGTTTCTTCCACTTGCGAATAATCGCACCAACTGTTGTCACCTTCTCACCAAGCTGCTTGGCGATGGTCTTGTAGCCCATTCCAGCCTTGGGTAGAACTACAATCTTGTCCCTGACATCCTTGGAGAGCTCGTTGGTCTTGGCCATGGTGGAGAGTTTGGAATCTGATTGATTGATTGATTCTGTGGACAGGTGTCTTTTTACAGGTAACAAACGGAGATTAGGAGCACTCCTTTTAAGAGTGTGCTCCTAATCTCAGCTCATTACCTGTATAAAAGACACCTGGGAGCCAGAAATCTTTCTGATTGAGAGGGGGTGAAATACTTATTTCCCTCATTAAAATGCAAATCAATTTATAACATTTTTCACATGTGTTTTTCAGGATTTTTTTGTTGTTATTCTGTCTCTCACTGTTCAAATAAACATACCATTAAAATTATAGACTTATAATTTCTTTGTCAGTGGGAAAACGTACAAAATCAGCAGGGGATAAAATACTTTTTTCCATCACTGTACCATGCAACCTTTCCGTGGAGTGCATAGCAAAACAAGAGGCACAAACAAAGGCAAAGGCATTGCATTCCATTTATAACATTTGAAGGTGTGACTTTTTCAAACCAAAACCAACCACCATTGACCAATCAGAAACACCAAGTTAGAGTAACATGATCAACCTGGCTCAATGATGTCACAGCATCCAAAGGCTTGTGTGGGAGATGAGACCAATGCAAATAAGTCAGAATTCAATAAAACGCTTTGCATACAGCAGTTTAGAGTTCGCCCTGTACAGCAGCCTAATCTCATTGAGGGAAAATGGCGCCGACAGGGCTGTCGTGCTTCTAGGACTTAGGAAACTTTGCAGTATTTCGTTTTTTTATGTGCAATTTCTTACATTATTAGCACAGACATTTTTTGTGTCATACATCCGGGAAGAACTTTTGGATATCAGAGGGATGGCAACTCACCAGCATTACCAGCATTACGACCAGGAATACGACTTTCCCAAATCAGATTCTTTGTTCGTACCCCCCAGGGCAATTGAACTGATTCCAGAGGCTGATCCAAAACACCGCTGGCGGAGGAGAGGTTCCCGGAGTGGACTTCTAGTCCGACCCAGGAGGCAAGAACACCACCCACCGCTTCCGAGTATATTACTAATCACTAATGTTCGGTCTCTGGATAATAAAGTTGACGAGCTCAGGGCCGAGGATTTCCTTCCAGAGACACATCAGGGATTGTAACAAACTCTGTTCCCCAAAACATGGCTCTCTTGGGATATACAGTACTGTCTGAGTGCGTACAGCCAGTTGGGTTCTCAATTCATCCTGCAGACAGGAATAAATATCTCTCTGGGAAGAAGAAGGGCGGGTGTGTATGTTTCATGATTAACTACTCATGGTATGATTGTGGTAACATACAGGAACTCATGTCCTTTTGTTCACCCAACTTAGAATACCTCACAATCAAATGCTGACTGTATTACCTCACAAGAGAATTCTCTTCGGTTATAGTCAAAGCCGTGTATATTCCCCATCAAGCCAATACCACAACGGCCCTCAAAGAACTTCACGCAAAATGGAAACCACATATCCTGAGGCCGCATTTATTGTAGCTGGGGATTTTAATATAGCAAATTTGAGAAAAACCTAAGTTCTATCAACAAATTGACTGTAGTACTCGCGCTGCTAAAAACACTCGACCACTGCAACTTCCGGGATGCCTACAAGTCCCTCCCTCACCCTCCCTTTGGCAAATCTTATCACGACTCCATTTTGCTCCTCCCTTCCTATAGGCAGAACTCAAACAGTACCCGTGCTGAGGACTATTCAACGCTGGTCTGACTCTTCAAGATTGTTTTCATCACACATACTGGGATATGTTTCCGGGTAGCCTCCAAGAATAACATCAACGAATACACTGATACGGTGACTGAGTTTATCAGGAAGTGTATAGGTGACTATTAAAATCAAAAAAACGTTTTAGAAATGTGCATTTAACCATGTCAAGGTGACTGGGAATATAGCCGAATACAAACAGTGTAGTTATTCCCTCCGTAAGGCAATCAAACAGGCAAAATGTCAGCATAGAAACAAAGTGGAGTCGCAATTCAACGGCTCAGAGACGAGACGTATGTGGCAGGGTCTACAGACAATCACGGACTACAAAGGGAAAATAAGCCACGTGGCGGACACCGACACACCTGGGAGTGTGGGGCCAGGAAAATAACCTCTTACCCAATGTCAAAAAAACAAAAGGAGCTGATTGTGGACTTCAGGAAACAGCAGAGGGAGCACCCCCCTATCCACATCGACAGTGGAGGAAGTGGAAAGCTTCAAGTTCCTTGGCGTACACATCACTGACAAACTGAAATGGTCCACCCATATAGACAGTGTGGTGAAGAAGTTGCAACAGCTCCTTTTCAACCTTAGAAGTCTGAAGATATGTGGCTTGGCACCTAAAACCTTGTACAACTTGTACAGATGCACAATTGAGAACATCCTGTCGGGCTGTATCACCGCCTGGTACGGCAACCGCAGGGCTCTATAGAGGGTGGTGCGGTCTGCCCAAAGCATCACTGGGGGCAAACTACCTGCCCTCCAGGACACCTGCAGCGACCGGTGACACAGGAAGGCCAAAAAGTTCATCAAGGACAACAATCACCAGAGGCACTGCCAGTTTTTTTGTAACGTAAAAGTGGTACGTGCATATGTATTCTCCCCCTTTGCAGTGAAGCCCCTAAATAAGATCTGGTGCAACCAATTACCTCCAGAAGTCACGTAATAAAGTCCACCTGTGTGCAATCTAAGTGTCACATGATCTGTCACATGATCTCAGTATATATCCAGCTATTCAAAGCCTAATAGATTAACCCCCAGATTGCAGTTCCCATGGCTTCCACTAGATGTCAACAGTCTTTAGAAAAAGGTTGGAACGTTCAATCATGAAAATCAAGGGAGTAAGACCACTAGTTCCTGGGTTCAGGTCAAGTGTACTGTTTTGGATTCTACGCGTAACAGGGAATGCGCGCTCAGTTCTTTTTCTCTTCTACTCAGCAGGTTATATTCCGTCTGAAATATTACAGTGTATATTCATTTTAGGGTATCTGAGTATTGATTACAAATGCTGTTTGACTTTTTTTCGTCGAACTTCATGGGTACTCTAAGCTTTTGAAGGGTGTGCAGCATTTGTATTTTCATGAATGTTTGAAATTAGTATTTTTGTCATTTGAATTTGGCGCTCTGCATTTCACCGGATGTTGTCAAAATCGATCCTGTTCACTGGATTGCATCCGTAACAGGTTAATCAGAGAGGCAACAAAGAGACCAAAGATAACCCTGAAGGAGCTGCAAAGCTCCACAGTGGAGATTGGAGTATCAGTCCATAGGATCACTTTAAGCCGTACACTCCACAGAGCTGGGCTTTATGGAAGAGTGTCCAGAAGAAACCCATTGCTTAAAGAATTAACGAAAAAAATAAGCAAACAAGTTTGGTGTTCGCCAAAAGGCATGTGGGAGACTCCCCAAACATATGGAAGAACGTACTCTGGTCAGATGAGACTAAAATTGAGCCATCAAGGAAAACTCTATGTCTGGCACAAACCCAACACCTCTCATCACCCCGAGAACACCATCCCCACAGTGAAGCATGGTGGTGGCAGCATCATGCTGTGGGGATGTTTTTCATTGGCAGGGACTGGGAAACTGGTTAGAATTGGAATGATGGAGGGCGCTAAAAACAGGGAAATTCTTGAGGGAAACCTGTTTCAGTCTTCAAGAGATTAGAGACTGGGACTGAGGTTCAACTTCCAGCAGGACAATGACCCTAAGCATACTGCTAAAGCAACACTCAAGTGGTTTAAGGGGACACATTTAAATGTCTTGGAATGGTCTAGTTAAAGCCCATACCTGTTTCCTCCAGCATCTTCACAAGGTCCTTTGCTGTCGTTCTGGGATTGATTTGCACTTTTCGCACCAAAGTACGTTCATCACTAGGAGACGCGTCTCCTTCCTGAGCGGTATGACGGCTGCATGGTCCCATGGTGTTTATACTTGCGCACTATTGTTTGTACAGATGAACGTGGTACCTTCAGGCGTTTGGAAATTGCTCCCAAGGATGAACCAGACTTGTGGAGGACTACAATTATTTTTCTGAGGTCTTGGCTGATTTATTTAGATTTTCCCATAATGTCAAGCAAAAAGGCACTGCGTTTTATGGTAGGCCTTGAAATAAATCCACAGATACACCTCGAATTGACTCAAATGATGTCAATTAGCCTATAAGAAGCTTCTAAAGCCATGACATAATTTTCTGGAATTTTCCAAGTTGTTTATAGGCAGTCAACTTAGTGCATGCAAACTTCTGACCCACTGGAATTGTGATACAGTAAATTATAAGTGAAATAATCTGTCTGTAAACAATTGTTGGAAAAATTACTTGTGTCATGCACAAAGTAGATGTCCTAACCAACTTGCTAAAACTATAGTTTGTTAACAATAAATGTGTGGAGTGGTTGAACAATGAGTTTTAATGACTCCAACCTAAGTGTATGCAAACTTCTGACTTCATCTGTAAGACAGAAGGTTAAGGCAGAAACTAAAGTAGGGTGGTTGGGTAGGCGTTTAACCCTACCCTCTAGCAACCCAAATGTTGTGTGTTTGAATCTCATCACAGACAACATTAGAATTTTTGCTAATTAGCAACTTTGTAACTACAAACTACTTTTTAGCTACTTTGCAAGTACTTAGCATGTTAGCTAACCCTTCCCCTAAACCTAACCTTATCCCTTTAACCTAACCTTAACCCCTAGCCAAGCTAACATTTGCGTTAGCCACCTAGCCATCTAGCAAACGTTAGCCACAACAAATTGGAATTCGTAACATATCACACGTTTTTCAAATTCGTAACATCTGGTGTGAATTGTAATTCATAACATATCATATGAAAAGGGAAGATGGACATCCAGAAATTAATACATACCATACGAAATGTACTGTATCATACTAATCCCAGATTTACAGTGGGGAGAACAAGTATTTGATAAACTGCCGATTTTGCAGGTTTTCCCACTTTGAAAGCATGTAGAAGTCTGTAATTTTTATCATAGGTACTCTTCAACTGTGAGTGACGGAATCTAAAACAAAAATGCACATTGTATGATTTTTAAATAATTAATTTGCATTTTATTGCATGACATAAGTATTTGATACATCAGAAAAGCAGAACTTAATATTTGGTACAGAAACCTTTGTTTGCAATTACAGAGATCATACGTTTCCTGTAGTTCTTGACCAGGTTTGCACACACTGCAGCAGGGATTTTGGCCCACTCCTCCATACAGACCTCCAGATCCTTCAGGTTTCGGGGCTGTCGCTGGGCAATACGGACTTTCAGCTCCCTCCAAAGATTTTCTATTGGGTTCAGGTCTGGAGACTGGCTAGGCCACTCCAGGACCTTGAGATGCTTCTTACGGAGCCACTCCTTAGTTGCCCTGGCTGTGTGTTTCGGGTCGTTGTCATGCTGGAAGACCCAGCCACGACCCATCTTCAATGCTCTTACTGAGGGAAGGAGGTTGTTGGCCAAGATCTCACGATACATGGCCCCATCCATCCTCCCCTCAATACGGTGCAGTCGTCCTGTCCCCTTTGCAGAAAAGCATCCCCAAAGAATTATGTTTCCACCTCCATGCTTCACGGTTGGGATGGTGTTCTTGGGGTTGTACTCATCCTTCTTCTTCCTCCAAACACGGCGAGTGGAGTTTAGACCAAAAAGCTCTATTTTTGTCTCATCAGACCACATGCTGATCCCTCACCTTCCTCATGATCATTGACGCCGCACGAGGTGAGATCTTGCATGGTACACCAGACCGAGGGAGATTGACCGTCATCTTGAACTTCTTCCATTTTCTAATAATTGCGCCAACAGTTGTTGCCTTCTCACCAAGATGCTTGCCTATTGTCCTGTAGCCCATCCCAGCCTTGTGCAGGTCTACAATTTTATCCCTGATGTCCTTACACAGCTCTCTGGTCTTGGCCATTGTGGAGAGGTTGGAGTCTGTTTGATTGTGTGTGGACAGGTGTCTTTTATACAGGTAACGAGTTCAAACTGGTGCAGTTAATACAGGTAATGAGTGGAGAACAGGAGGGCTTCTTAAAGAAAAACTAACAGGTCTGTGAGAGCTGGAATTCTTACAGGTTGGTGGGTGATCAAATACTTATGTCATGCAATAAAATGCAAATTAATTATTTAAAAATCATACAATGTGATTTTTGGGATTTTTAGATTCCGTCTCTCACAGTTGAAGTGTACCTATGATAAAAATTACAGACCTCTACATGCTTTGTAAGTAGGAAAACCTGCAAAATCGGCAGTGTATCAAATACTTGTTCTCCCCACTGTACATGTACTATATTATGTCTAACATTGAGTCCAGGTTGTGTACAGATAGATACAAGTTACCATAGAGCTCATTAATCCATATAGATAGCATCAAAGTGGCATCAGAGAGACAGAGAGAGACATTCTCTTTTCTCTCAATAGGGGGAAGGGCTGACTGCCCCCTGGGCATTGGCTTGGGCCATTTGCCATGCATACCCAGAGGTGACACAGTCAGGGCCGAGTCAGGGCCAAGTCTGCAACTCTTTGTCACTGAAACCAAAGTCAGTACACAAGGGGAGATAAAATACCAAGAATTTCAGAAAATAGTAATATATACGTATTTTTCATGTCAGCTTCACCTAATTCCTCATTCATTTTCTCTTTGTCTTTTCTCTCATGGACTTGAGCTAAATGTTGGCTTGCACAAGAGCAGAGACCCATGTTTGCGAATTCATGTTGAGAATGAATATGTTGGCTATGATTCTTTCTCCCACTGTGCACAATAATAAGAGAGGTCTATACAAAGACCTATAGGAGTGGCCTTATCGGTCTCCTCAGCTCATCTCATTCTGAGACTAGCTGGCTTTGTTTGGGAGCCACAGAAAGTTGGGCTTGACAGTGGGCATGCAGGCCGGCATCTCCTCTGTCTGCAGATAACACAGAGAGGCTGCAGAGAGGGAGAGAGAGAGAGAGAAAGAGGTGTGACCCGGCATAGCATCTTAGTGTGTCAGTCCTTCTGCTTGGATCTCATGTGGGATGTAATATCCTCTCCAATCTTTTTTTAGCCCTGGGAAGCGTTTTCGCCACATTATTGCCCTCAAAAAAGCTGCAGCTTCTACCTTTGTCTGAGCCTTTATTTATGAAGGTAAGAAAAAATCAATAGTGTTCCGTTGCTCAATTCACCTGGTCTAGAAAAAGGCTGTTGTGTGAACACGTGCGTGTGGGTGAGCGCACACGCGCCTGCGCTTGGGAGTGGGTTTGTTTGTGTTTGTCATTCAAAAGCTTCCCTGAGCAATTCCTGACATCATTTGGAGATTGTATTGATGCCATCCTTCCTTCCCTGTGTAGGTTCAATAGAGATAATCTTGGTTAAACAATGTGTGTGTTTGAATTCAGAGGCAAGGCCTTTTGGGGAAAGCTCATGACACAGGTCAAAGGAAGACAATAGTAAAATATCAAATCTGACATAAAATCGAATCTCACGACTAACAACTATTTTATGAAAGTGAGCACAGTAAAAAATAAAACAAAATTCTAGACAGTCAATATATGAATTATACATTTCTTTAAAAATATATATATTTTGACATGTATGGTTCCTATCTCAAAGGGCAGCACTCCCTACTTCTCCCTTATGTAAGCATTCCACTGCATTCCACTGCCTCTCAGTGGTCTCCACCTAAAACCATGCACATTTTATTACTTGTTTTTCAAGAAAAAATAATATTGCCAGGTTCCCTCTAGCTAGTCAGGTAATTTAATTGTGTCAGGGAAATCTGTAAGCTGACTTGTTCTAATAACCTTTCTGTATTCAGTTTAATAAGCTCGCTATGAATTGCCATTTGTCTCACCGGGTAGGCAATAGGTTGAAAGGGGAAATACAATATTGTAAACGTAAGAGTTTCAGCAGGTTTAATCATCAATATCTTTCCCTTCTAGCCCATCAACTAGCTGTTTAACACCTTGGACACAGTTCTGACACTCACTGGATAATTCATTTCTACATGAAGACGTAACATAGCTCTGGCAGACAGAGGGAAACCCTTCAAGTGGGGTACCATTGTCCATTGTCCTGCTAGGTGATCCCATTTCCTAACAGGCTGGATTAACATGCTAAGATCATTACAATGCTGTGAGGGGTCATTATGGTTACTCACTATGCCTTTGGAGGGCACAGCATTTTATTAACACAATCCAAAAATACTTCTTAAGGTTTAATAATCTGACAAATTGGTTACAATTCTGTCACAAAAAAGCAAATTAACTGAAACAAATAAGAGTAAATGTGAGATGTGAGGGGAGGAAAGATGAGAGGAAGGTGATATGGGTAGATTATATCTGATGAAAACAGTATCCCTAGTCTTGCACACACCAACATCCAAAGAGTGCGCTTGGATCTTTAGGAGAGACAGATACTAAGTTAAGAACAGGGGGAATTGCACCACAAGCGCCATAATCACTGTCTGTTGTATGAGTTCAGAAGTTCAGCTACCTGTGAATAGCAAGGGAGAATGGGCGAGATGGAAATAATGACATAGAAGAGAAATCCAGTGACAGATAGATGGACCATTAGCTTTCCATAAAAAACTAACATCACAAGTAGATTATCTAATATTACTTGTTTGGCGTTTGAGAAGGAGGCATACTCTTTAGTTATCGGTCCCTATATCACAGTTAAGTAAATCCCTGTAAAGTAAAGTACTTTTGTTGGTTCTGTGGCTTGTGCACGTGTAACGCAACACATTATCAGCTTTATATCATTTTAACTCCAGGACACATAGAGGTACTCAGAATCATATTGATTGAAATGTTCTCTCCCATATTTTCAGTTTATAGATTCAAACAGTACTCAAGGGACAATATGAAAAGGAGAAAGGGGATTAAATAGAGGAGAGTGTGAGAAAGTGAAAGATGGAGAAATGGAGAGAATGAGTAAAGGTGAAGAGGAGGGTATGTCAGCGGCAGGTGAAGAGAGGGGGAGCAGATGGTGAGGTTGGGGTCCCCAGACCAAGAGAGGTGATTTCTAAATGAAAATGATCTGCTCACTTTTGATATTCAAGAGGATTACGCCTTGTGTTCAAACACAGTGGGCTGAATGGACAGGGATGAAAAGTGACACAGAGCAGAATAGAATTAGCGGCTGCTTAAGGACTTCTTCATTCATTGTTAACTCCTTGAAGCTCATTAAGCCTAATCCTTATTAGAGTGTAAGTAACGCAGGTCTGAATGGGTTGGTAGCTAGGGGGACATGTGTCCCCATTGTGGGGCTCGGGGGTTAATCCTGCTCCTGTGGTGGTGATGGGGAGGGGGGTTGAGGGGGTCGAGGGAGTCCATCCGTCACCCCACTCCTCTCCATGAAAGAGGGAGGGGCTCCGAAGCATTCCAGGCTCTGAGCTGGCTGCCTGGCGAAAGGCCTGAAGTATAGCCCATTTTGTTCCTCAGGCTGGCAGCACCCTCTCTTCTCCTCTCCAGCCTATACACATAGCCTGGCTCATGGGGCAAGGCCAGGGTGAGAATCATGTTCATGCTCATAGGCTACCACAGACCGGCGCCGACAGAGATGGCAGCCTCGCTTCACGTTCTCAGGAAACTATGCAGTATTTTGTTTTTTTATGTATTACTTCTTACATTGTTACACCGGGAAATATTACGTTTTATTACATATCCAATAGTTCCGGGAGGAACTATTGGATATAAGAGCAACGTCAACTTACCAACATTACGACCAGGAATACGACTTTCCCGAAGCGGATTCTCTGTTTGGTCCACCAACTAGGACAATAGACTGGATCCCAGCCGGCAACTCAAAACAACGGCGGCGCAGGAGAAGGGGGAAACGCGGCGGTCTTCTGGTGAAGCTACATAGACGGGCGCACCTCTCCCGAGTATTCTAATTGCCAATGTCCAGTCTCTGGATAACAAAGTGGACGAAATCAGAGCAAGGGTTGCCTTCCAGAGAGACATCCGAGACTGCAACGTTCTTTGCTTTACGGAAACATGGCTCACTCAGGACACGTTATCTGAGTCGGTACAGCCACCTGGTTTCTCCACGCATCGCGCTGACAGAAACAAACATCTATCTGGTAAGAAGAAGGGCGGGGGTGTGTGTCTTATGATTAACGAGACGTGGTGTGATCATAACAACATACAGGAACTCAAGTCCTTTTGTTCACCTGACATAGAATTCCTTACAATCAAATGCCGACTGCATTATCTACCAAGAGAATTCTCCTCGATTAGAATCACAGCCGTGTATATCCCCCCTCAAGCTGACACATCGATGGCACTGAAAGAAATTCATTGAACTCTATGTAAATTGGAAACCACATATCCTGAGGCTACATTTATTGTGGCTGGGGATTTTAATAAGGCTAATTTGAAAACAAGGCTCACAAAATGTTATCAGTATATCGAATGTGCCACCCGGGCTGGTAAAATCCTTGATCATTGTTATTCTAACTTCCGTGATGCATACAAGGCTATTCTTCGCCCTCCTTTCGGCAAGTCTGACCATGACTCCATTTTGTTGTTCCCAGCCTACAAACAGAAACTAAAACAGGAAACGCCCGTTCTCAAGTCTGTTCAACGCTGGTCCAACCAATCTGATTCCACGCTGCAAGATTGCTTCGAGCACGTGGACTGGGATATGTTCCGCATATCATCTGATAACAACATTGATGTATACGCTGATTCGGTGAGCGAGTTCATTAGCAAGTGCATCGGTGATGTTGTACCCATAGCAACTATTAAAACCTTCCCCAACCAGAAACCGTGGATTGATGGCAGCATTTGCGCAAAACTGAAAGCGCGAACCCCTGCTTCTAACCAGGGTAAGGCTACCGGAAACATGACTGAATACAAACAGTGTAGCTATTCCCTCTGCAAAGCAATCAAACAAGCTAAGCGTCAATATAGAGACAAAGTAGAGTCACAATTCAACGGCTCAGACACGAGAGGAATGTGGCAGGGTCTACAGTCAATCACGGACTACAAAAAGAAAACCAACCCCGTCGCGGACCACGACGTCCTGCTCCCAGACAAACTAAACAACTTCTTTGCTCGCTTTGATGACAATACAGTGCTACCAACACGGCCCGCTACCAAAACCTGCAGGCTCTCTTTCACCGCAGCCAACGTGAGGAAAACATTTAAATGTGTTAACCCTCGCAAGGCTGTTGGCCCAGATGGCATCCCTGGCTGTGTCCTCAGAGAATGTGCAGACGAGCTGGCTGGTGTGTTTACGGACATATTCAATCAGTCCCTATCCCAGTCTGCTGTTCCCACATGCTTCAAGAGGGCCACCATTGTTCCTGTTCCCAAGAAAGCTAAGGTAACTGAGCTAAATGACTATCGCCCCGTAGCACTCACTTCCGTCATCATGAAGTGCTTTGAGAGACTAGTCAAGGATCATATGACCTCCATCCTGCCAGACACCCTGGACCCACTTCAATTTGCTTAACGTCCCAATAGGTCCACAGACGATGCAATCGCAATCACACTGCATACTGCCCTAACCCATCTGGACAAGAGGAATACCTATGTAAGAATGCTGTTCATCGACTACAGCTCAGCATTTAACACCATAGTTCCCTCCAAGCTCGTCATTAAGCTTGAGACCCTAGGTCTCGACCCAGCCCTGTGCAACTGGGTCCTGGACTTCCTGACAGGCCGGCCCCAGGTGGTGAGGGTAGGAAACAACATCTCCACCCCGCTGATCCTCAACACTGGGGCCCCACAAGGGTGCGTTCTCAGCCCTCTCCTGTACTCCCTGTTTACCCATGACTGCGTGGCCAAGCACGCATCCATCTCAATCATCAAGTTTGCTGACGACACTACAGTGGTAGGCTTGATTACCAACAACGACGAGACGGCCTACAGGGAGGAGGTGAGGGCCCTTGGAGTGTGGTGTCAGGAAAATAACCTCTCACTCATTGTCAACAAAACAAAGGAGATGATCGTGGACTTCAGGAAACAGGAGAGGGAGCACCCCCCTATCCACATCGACGGGACAGTAGTGGAGAAGGTGGAAAGTTTTAAGTTCCTCGGCGTACACATCACGGACAAACTGAAATGGTCCACCCACACAGACAGCGTGGTGAAGAAGGCGCAAGAAGAAGGCCTCTTCAACCTCAGGAGGCTGAAGAAATTTGGCTTGTCACCAAAATTACTCACAAACGTCTACAGATGCACAATTGAGAGCATCCTGTCAGGCTGTATCACCGCCTGGTACGGCAACTGTTCCACCCACAACCATAAGGCTCTCCAGAGGGTAGTGAGGAAGGCACAACGCATCACCGGGGGTAAACTACCTGCCCTTCAGGACACCTACACCACCCGATGTCACAGGAAGGCCAAAAAGATAATCAAGGACAACAACCACCCGAGCCACTGCCTGTTCACCCCGTTATCATCCAGAAGGCGAGGTCAGTACAGGTGCAAAGCTGGGACCGAGAGACTGAAAAACAGCTTCTACCTCAAGGCCATCAGACTGTAAACAGCCATCACTAACATTGAGTGGCTGCTGCCAACAAACTGACTTAAATCTCTAGCCACTTTAAAAATAGGAATTGGATGTAACAAATGTATCACTAGCCACTTTAAACAATTTTGTATATAATGTTTACATATCCGACATTACTCAAATCAAATGTATACACTGTACTCTAAACCATCTGCTGAATCTTGCCTATGTCGTTCGGCCATCGACTCAAATCTCTAGCCACTTTAATAATTATAATTGGATTAAATAAATGTATCACTAGCCACTTTAAACGATGCCATTTATATAATGTTTACATATCCTACATTACTCATCTCATATATATATATATGTGTATATACTGTACTCCATACCATCTACTGCATCTTGCCTATGCCAGTCAGCCATCGCTCATCCATATATTTATATGTACATACTTGTATTCATTCCTTTACTCTTGTGTGTATAAGGTAGTTGTTGTGAATTTGTTAGATTACTTGTTAGATACTACTGCATGGTCAGAACTAGAAGCACAAGCATTTCGCTACACTCGCATTAACATCTGCTAACCATGTGTATGTGACAAATAAAATTTGATTTGATTTGATTTGAGGCTAATCAATGTTTAGATACAAAGGACTAATGGGAGACTACAGTGCTCCTCTCTCTGAACTGGTGGTCTGACAGACTGACCGGCTGACTTTGGGACATCATATTTCTAAATTGGTCAATACTCTACCCAATGGGTTTGGTCTGAAACTTTACTAGTCTATCAAAGGGAGCAAGGCACCAAACAATATCTATTCACATCTATACACAGGAACATTTAAATCCTCACAATTCACTCTATCAATCAAGAGTAAAAGTATTTGTTACAGAGAAACACAATGTACACCTGACTGAGGCTGTCCATAAAATAAACTCTGGTAATGCTTTAAATACTACCGTTTACTAACAACCAGAGCCCTGACACACTTTTGCTCCAAGACAGACACCTCAATGCTTTCAGTGCACTGTGCTGCTCCCTGTGGTTCAAGTAATAAAGTGGAAATCATCCCATTTCCATTTAGATGGAAATGGGGGATTGGACATTTTTTTCTCTCCAATCATTAAGTTAAGAATGAGACTCCCATTATACAGTATAAGTGATAATTACCTTCATTTACAGAGCTGCCAGACAATACTATTAAAGGTAATTTGTGTTACTTTTCCCTTTTGTTCCCTAGGGTGAGTAAAAATGAAGAGCAGCCCTGGCCATGCCCAAGTGCTACCGTGTTAGGATGGGACGGAGAAGAGCTGCCAGGTACAGTGGAGAGAGGAGCTGTCACGTCCAGGCCAGAGTTTTTAGTCTGGCGTGTTTAGTTTCGTTTTTGGTGAAGGGTTTTTTAGTTCTAGGTGTTGTATTTCTATGTTGGGGAAATGGTTACCAATTAGAGGCAGCTGAGTGTCGTTACCTCTAATTGGGAACCATATATATGTTTGTAGTTTTCAAAGGGGTTTTGTGGGTTATTGTTTGTTCATAGCTTTGTTGGTTTTTACTTGTTATGGTCAATGTTACGATCATTTTGTATATTTTGCCAGTTATGTTATCTAATAAAGAATGTATACTGGATACCTCGCTGCGCCTTGGTCCGTCACTCTAGAAGATCGTGACAGGAGATGATTTGACAGCTGGTTTCTCTCTCCCTCCAACACTACACAGAGAGGGTGGGGGGGATTTATGTGTCACTGAAATCTGGCATCTGCCTGAGAGAGAGAGAGAGAGAGAGAGAGAGAGAGAGAGTGAAGAAAGAGAGAGAGGTAGGTATATGAATGGATGAATCGACGAGCCTACTGCAGTGGTTCACAAACTTTTTAGCATTGTGACCCACATACAGCTTTTGGAGTTTTGTTTTGACCCATCAGGATTGGAGCGAATATAAATTACAGTAATGACTGTCTACTAAACAGCAACACTGGCCTAATGTACTGTATTCTTCAAGACAAATCAATTTGATATGAAACAGTGTAAGCAATCAGCCTTTGTATTATCACGGCTATGAATGTACCATATGGTGCAACAGTCAGTGAGTATATAGGATTGGGATTCATTGTGGGAGGCCCAATTTGCCTCTGCCAATGCACACCTGCAGTACAGCTTGGAGACAACAGATGCATGTACTGAACCTTCAAATTACTGAAAGCAGCATCCACATATGCTCCATGTGAATCTAAGGAAGTTATTTTTAAAAAATCTACAAATTCATTTATTTTCTTACAATTTTGACAGGACCACCACAATGATTAATCCTCTACTGTTAGTAGTAGAACCCATTTCACCATAGAGGAGAAGAGATGGTTTAATAGGATGCTGCAGACCCCGTCAAATGTTGTTGTCATCACACAGTGTCGCTGTGCTGGCTGGGTGTTAATGATGGTTACACTTACAGGAAGTGCTTCTCTTCTGTTGGTCCTCCGTGATGATGGCCAACTGGCCCTGAGTTCAAACCTCAGACTGTGTGTCTCTCACTCTGTGTCTCTCTCTCTGTGTGTCTCTCTCTGTGTGTGTCTGTGTGTGTGAGAGTGTGTCTGTGTGTGTGTGAGAGTGTGTGTGTGTTACCTTGCCCTGGCTGCTCTCGTAACGCTCCCGTCCCCGGCAGCCAGTTAGCCCCATATGGATCACTGTGGGCTGGCTCCTCGAATGTCCGCCTCTCCAAGCCTAATCAGCAGCCCCAGCAGTAACTAGAAATTAGCACCTCTTTTCCCCTTGTAAATTGCATTGGGGAGAGTGTGGTACAGCCTTACCTGCTGGGAGCTCTGACAGAGATCTGAGGTAAAGGGATAGTCGAAAGTATAGCACCTGCTTTCCACAGAGGAAGCTATACTCTCATCATGAACGTAACCAGCCACAAAGGCTATACAGTATACCTATCGGTCGTAGGTCAATCGATTCTACATGGTCCATAAATGTGTACATTGAGTCTTATATCTGCCATACAGGTATATGCATAACGTACACCTCGCCTACAAATGCTCACCATAGATATTGCTTTTGAATCTAGTTTCATTCATAGTCTAGTTTCCTGTTAATCTCTGTTAACCCAGAACTAAAATCTCACATTGGTCAGCTGCTCCACTAGGTTCTGGGTCCATATATGTTAAGAGAAGAGATAAAAAAAATGCTAGAACGAGGAGCGGAACCAGAACGTGAAGCTCCACCCTCCCTCTTTGCAAGTTGTAAGGGGAGGGGCCGAATGTCCCCTCCCCTTACAAAATTTGAAAGATGCTAACAACCGCAAAATCATATCCAAATAACCAGTGACTAAACAAAAAAACACTGGAACTACTGCTGCTCGCTACGCATCCCATTCAGTCTTGACGGATTCTCTTGGTTTACACACAGAATCTTTCCACGAGGGATTAGTTTCATGTTAATACCATGCATTCACTCATATCTACTGTTCATCTCTCAGCATTGTATCTCTGTCAGAGCTCTGTCTCTTGAAGACACCCTGGTTGAGCCCTCAGTATGGTGATCTTCTCCTCTCAGATAAGAGGACTGAGAAACATGAACACCATCCACACTATCTGCATCCCTCGGTGTCTACCCTCGCCCTCCCCAGGGTAACTGGCTTCCATCTAATGCCACGGTGATCTAGCTAGCCTCAACACGCTCACACACACATTATGCCAAATCGTATCATGCAAATGAAGCCAGGTTCATTTGAAGTGCCGTGGGAGATCAGTGGTTTATCTGGAACATGTCTGCCAGAGCGCACAAGGATTGTCCATTCACACAAGGATTTTCCGCAGCCCCATTCACAGATCGAAGGTCACCCAACACACGACACAGACAGGTGAGTACAAAAAAGGGCAGGCTACTGCTGTTGTCCCACGCAGTTTCTCTGTTTCCTAAATGTCAATGAGTCAAATCAAATCAAATGTTATTCATCACATGCTTCGTAAACTACAGGTGTAGACTAACAGTGAAATGCTTACTTACGGGCCCTTCCCAACAATACAGAGAGAAAAGAAATTGAGAAATAATAGAAAAGTTAAACACGTAACAATAATAATAATAATAATAGATACACATATTACAATTTGACAAACTAATCCTTTAGTGGTGGGATGTTTGCTTGCATGTAACAAACCGCTGCTGGCCAACTGAAGAATCCTGACACAAAAGTCATGCGGAACTGTTATGCAATAACCTCAAATATAATTTTTTGCACATTATTTCAGTGAAAAATAATGTACAGGAGCTTGAGACAGCCATGGTGACGATTATTAAATATGACCATGAAATAAAAAGGGATTTATTTCTTGGAAAGCCATTTCGATTTGTGTAGTATGCTAAAGATTGTATCCAGCAGAGTGCCGGGTCTACAGAGACCTACCCCCCTCGGTTATTCAAACGCCCACAGTGCTCACTATCAAAATGTAATTAAATTATGTACTGATACACATCAGAGTCGTCACGCTTGTTTGTTTATCCATTAATAGAGAGCGAGTGGTTTCATGCTGTGAATGAGAAACAGGTCTGCCTCCAGTGACTCCACCACGCTACAGTACAGGAGCAGACTGCTGTTCCTCTGTGACCAACTCCTGCTGAGACGGACCATGTTAAAGCACTTTTAACCCCTTGTCTACAACAGGTCTTATTTTACTGATGTAGGCAGCTGTAGTTTGAGGTGTGAAAAGGTACCGTACAGACATTTTTCCTCATCCTCTCGTGCACAGATCAATTTTTTTTTTTAAATCCAATAATCAATCAACCAATTTTAATACCTGTGACAGGAGCACACCTGGAAGCATACACGATAATTCAATGAACAGAAAACTCAACGATCCACGCAGAATTCCCACATATAATTGTTACATCAACATCAGAATGAAACCATGAACAGAATATACATTTATAATATTGATTTATAGCGCATTCTCAGTGTTTGCAAGGATTCATAAAGCATTCATCATGATTCAGGACAGCTGATAAAATGATGACAAAAAATTTGCGGATAGTAGTTTAGAGAAACATTATACTTGTGTCTACTACTACTACTATCTTTATATAGTCACTTTACCCCTACCTCTACTGTTCATGTACAAATTACCTCGACTAACTTGTACCCCTGCATACTGTATATAGCCTCGTTATTGTTATTTTGTTGTGTTACTTTTTATTTGATATATTATTTTCTTAACTCTATTTCTTGAACTGCATTGTTGGTTAGGTGCTTGTAAGTAAGCTTTTCACAATAAGGTTGTATTCGGAGCATGTGACAAATACAATTCGATTTGATGTTCGCCTTAGCATTGTAACTCTTTACGTTCAGTGAAACGTGGTGCTAATTCTAAACTACAAATGTGCTTGAGGAAAGAGGAGGAGAGGACAGCAAGGTCTGACTGTTTCTCAGAAACAACCAAAACTGACCCACTTTGGATTTGTTGACAACTCACTTTTTACCATCTATGTTGGTTGCCTTTGTCCATCTGTCTGTGTTGCTTTTGTTGTGGCACTTTTCATCACTCTGTTTACCCTGCCCAAATTCGGGACACATTATGGTATAAGGGACACGTCCAGTGCCAATGAAGAGGGGACAATTCAACGATTTCCGTCGTTCAACAACTTTAACCACTCACAATACAAGAGGTGTTGCTGCTCCCGTTTAATACGTGGCTGAATCAATAAGAGGCATAATTGTGGTTGTTAGAGCACATTATGACATGTTTGTGGTGTGACATCGCTCTGTAAACTGTCATTACAGCAGAGGAAGCTTTCTGTGCTCTGCCACGTAGCATGGAGAGAGTGAGCAGGTGGAGAAACGCTACACTACGCTGTGCTTTAGGTTCTGCAATCTCCCATAATTACCTGTCCATTTAGCAGCACCTAACTGCTCCCGTCCTATTCTTCTCCTTGTTTGGAGCACAGGGCAATTTCCTGCAGTTTGCTGGCCTACTTGTTTTGTTGTATTGTTAAAAGCTGATTTTATGACTAGGAGTTGTGGCTGTAGTGGGCTTGAGACCTACTTACCCGTTGGTCTACATGGTGTAAAACACCATTTTATATGGTCGTTCAATGCATTTTGTGGTAAAGTAGGGCCTGCACTCATGCTACAACACATACATTTATGAAGCATGAAGGCAGGAGCATTTGAGTGTGCAGGTCCTATTTTACAACTAAAGGTAAATGTTGTTTTCGTCCCAGCACTCCATGAAAGTGATGCACTCCACATTAAGGGCCCTTCTTTACAGAGCGTCTCATTGACACAGTGATGTGAGGCCTCTCTAACTTATTACAATTTGATCAATTACACATATGGGCCTAGGCAGTGGCACTCAGCACTGAGTAGCTGTTGTATTGACTCTCCAGCTGATGACTGGCCCTTCAGATCACAACCATCATGATGAGACTGTAGTGTAATGGCTTATTATGCGGGTCAGAAGCGGCAGAAGGACAACTGTCAACATTTACATTACTAAATTGATGTAAATAGCCATGATCTACTCCACCTTGACATCTCATACTGAGCAAGAAGACACGGTGGAAGACGCGATAGAAATGAAAAACGTTGTTAGTAAAATACATAAATACAAGTAATTGACAGTGGAGCTCAACGACAACAGGGCCACTATCAAAAATCATTAACATACTGTAGCTATAGGGCACCACCTTCACAGGACCATGCTGCAGGACCATGCTGCAGGACCACGCTGCACTAAACCACATATGGATGAAGGTGCAACTGTATTGATGTGGACCTACAGACCGCAATTACTGTGTAACGCTCATTCCAAACTCAAGCAGCTTTATGACATTGCCCGTAATTGACCAAGGAGAGGCTCCGTTAGGCTAATGGTGCTAACACACACAGACATAGGATGGGGCTGTGACCAGTCGGGCCGGCCAGGGAGTGGGGTTCATGGGTAGCGGTGCAGAGCATGCCACGACAAGCGCCCCCCACCCATTAAATCATTGGCTGTTCATGTGAGTCTGAGACATAAAGACAATATTTAATGTTGGAAAGTGAAAATGTTAGACTGGTTTAGCTAGAGGAAATTATTATAATCAAATTCAACTGTACACTCTCCAAGTATGGATTACTTGTGCCTGCCTGGCCTTATGGACACAGCTATCAACAGTCATTTTCTGGTGTATCAACGTTTACAGTTAGTCCAGCAGATTGTAGGACACAGTAATAAAATGAAAAGCTAAAATACTAGAAACCAATGCAACTACTCTCAGAGACATTGATTTAAACAAAAAGCAAAAGAACTACTGAAAGTTGGGTACATAAAACATTTCCTTTGTCCTCCATTGGCAATTCATATTCAATCACAATATTAGACTAGTAATACTGTATGACCAAACTCATTGTCAAGTCTAAAATGAAAATCTGATGAAAATCTGATGAAGAGATGGAACAAAGAAAAGCTCCCCTCAGTTCCCATTGTTCCCATACAACTCATTATTCAGCTGCGCTGCATCTGATGAGAAATCAGTGTATAAAGAGTTAAATTAACCCCAGGCCGACTTTACCAACAGAATACATTGCTGTTTGATGGGGCCAGCAGAGGAGTTTCATTCAGGAGCTGTCAGTCCGTAGCATTCCCTGGGGTGTGTTTACTGGCTAATTAATATATTAGACACATGACAAATAGTTAGACAGAGACCCCTTGTCATCCTCACTCCCTAGCGCAGAGGTAAGGGGGACACAGCCTGCCTTCCTTCCTGCCGAGCATCAATAATCCTGCAT
Source organism: Brachymystax lenok tsinlingensis (assembly GCA_030435695.1). Lineage (NCBI taxonomy): Eukaryota > Metazoa > Chordata > Actinopteri > Salmoniformes > Salmonidae > Brachymystax > Brachymystax lenok. The sequence goes on from CM059795.1 coordinate 22,750,672, forward strand.
CCCCCTTCTCTGGCCTGTCATATAAAAGCGCTCATATTTCTGCTGATCCTCTGTGGCCTTTGCCGTAGACGGTGGCCATATTTCCTTCTGAATTCAGGGGATATAAAAGCACCACCTGCCAGGCTGATGACGACAGCCCTCCACTTGGCTTTGTGTGAAGGACAGGCAGGGCTCAGGAACAGGAGGCTTCTAGGCTCCACTGCGCACAATATATATGCACACTATATATATATCACTATTACATACTAGCTAACAACATTTAGGAAGTATATACTACATTGTAATTCTATTAATGTGCTGGATTAAAGTTGTAGACAGTATTAGAAAAAACATTCTGTATTGTACTGATGTAGGCTCAGTCCATTGATAATTGGGAAATTACAATTTCATTGTAATTTTTTGGACAGTACTAATCACACAAAAAGACACAGATTCTGATGTCTATACAGTCACCTTCATGATTATTGGCACCCTTGATAAAGATGAGTAAAAAATACTATACAAAATATACAGTGCATTCGGAAAGTATTCAGACCCTTTGACCTTTTTCCACAGATGTTACGTTTGAGCCTTATTGTAAAATGTATTAAATATGTGTATTCCCTAATCAATCAACACACAATACCCCATAATGAAAAGGGCAAAAACAGGTTTTTAGAAATTTTTGCAAATGTAGGAATTTTTTTAAACTGAAATATCACATTTACATAAGTATTCAGACCCTTTACTCTGAATTTTGTTGAAGCACTTTTGGCAGCGATTACAGCCTCGAGTCTTCTTGGGTATGACGCAACAAGCTTGGCACAGCTGTAGTTGGGGAGTTTCTCCCATTCTTCTCTGCAGATCCTCTCAAGGTTGGATGGGGAGCGTCGCTGCACAGCTATTATCAGGTCTCTCCAGAGATGTTCAATCGGGTTCAAGTCCGGGCTCTGGCTGGGCCACTCAAGAACATTCGGAGACTTGTCCCGAAGCCACTCCTGCATTGTCTTGGCTGTATGCTTAGGGTCATTGTCTTGTTGGAAGGGGAACCTTCTCCCCAGTCTGAGGTCCTGAGCACTCTGGAGCAGGTTTTCATCAAGGATCTCTCTGTACTTTGCGCCGTTCATCTTTCCCTCGATCCTGACTAGTCTCCCAGTCCCTGCCGCTGAAAAACATCCCCACAGCATGATGGTGCCACCACCATGGTTCACCGTAGGGATGGTGGCAGGTTTCATCCAGACGTGACGCTTGGCATTCAGGCCAAAGAGTTCAATCTCGGTTTCATCAGACCAGTGAATCATGTTTCTCGTGGTATGAGTCCTTTAGGTGCCTTTGGCAAACTCCAAGCGGGCTGTCATGTGCCTTTTACTGAGGAGTGGCTTCTGTCTGGCCACTCTACCATAAAGGTCTGATTGGTGGAGTGCTGCAGAGATGGTTGTCCTTCTGGAAGGTTCTCCCATCTCCACAGAGGAACTCTGGAGCTCTGTCAGAGTGACGATCGGGTTCTTGGTCACTTCCCTGACCAAGGACCTTCTCCCCTGATTGCTCAGGTTGGCAGGGCGGCCAGCTCTATGAAGAGTCTTGGTGGTTCAAGACTTCTTCCATTTAAGAATGATGGAGGCCACTGTGTTCTTGGGGACCTTCAATGCTGCAGCAATTTTTTGTACCCTTCCCCAGATATATGCCTCTACACAATCCTGTCTCGGAACTCTACGAACAAGTCCTTATATAGACACACCTTATGGACCTTATATAGACAGGTGTGTACCTTTCCAAATCATGTCCAATCAATTGATTTTACCACAGGTGGACTCCAATCAAGCTGTAGAAACATCTCAGGGACGATCAATGGAAACAGGATGCACTTGAGCTCAATTTCGAGTCTCATAGTATAGGGTCTGAATACTTATGTAAATAAGGTATTTCAGTTTTTTATTATTATTACATTTGCAAAAATGTCTAAAAAACTGTTTTCGCTTTGTCATTAATCAATTTTAGAATAAGGCTGTAACGTAACAAAATGTGGAAAAGTGGAAGGGTTCTGATTTTTTTTTTAATACACTGCATATACTGCGCTGTATTGTATGCAGAAAAAGGAGGAAAATTATATTATTTTATACTAAGACAATTGCTCAGAGAAAGAGATTTTGTTTAAAAAGTAATTTGAAAAAATCTAAAACATTATTGCCACACACCCCTTGTGAGGATATAGGCACTGAACTGAAATGTTTTATGAGATTGGAGAAACATTCTTCCATACAGAATCTTTTCAGATCCTTGATATCCTTCCGTCTGCGTTTGGACTGCCCTTTTCAATTCAACCCACAGGTTTTCAATGGGTTTGAAGTCCGGAGACTGAGATAGTCATTGCAAAATTTTGATTTTGTGGTCAATTAACTATTTCTTTGTGGATTTGAGTGTGTGCTTGGGGTTTTTGTCTTGCTGGAAGAACAAATTGCGGCCACGCCGTTGACCTTAACAAAGGCCCCAGGACCAGTGGAAGCAAAACAGCCCCATAAAATCAAAGATCCACCACCATGTTTCACAGTAGGTATGAGCTTATTTTCTGCATGTCTATCCTTTCAACGCTGAACCCACCACATGTGTACGTGGCCAACGAGCTCTATTTGTGTGTCATCTGACCATAACACCAGTTCCAATCCACGTGCCAATGTCGTTTAGCAAACTCCAGGCATTTACATTTCTTAGTTGCTCTCAATAAAGGCTTTTTTTCTGGCAATCCTTCCAAAGAGACTGTTGGCATGGTGGTGACGTCTAATTGTAGATTTGGAGACTTGATGACCCATAGATCAAACAATCTTCCTCACTGTGAGTGGGAACAAGATACGTCCAAAACCAGGCAAGTTTTAAACTTCTTAATTTTGCCCTAATAGGTGTGAGTGGAATATTTGTTTTGTACCCATTTCCTGATTTATGAAGGTCAACAACCATTTATCTCTTTTCTTTGTATTTTTCCATGGTGATGGATGACAAAGGGATTTTGGATGAGTGTTACCAAATGTTTATACCCCAGTGAAGCAGTAAGCCAGGGAAGGCCACAATACAGTTCCTTAAACTTTTACTTTAGTTTTACTTAAAAAATGTGAATATTAATGCAGATATATTTTCTTTCTCTGAACAATATAAAGTTTAAAATAACATAATTTTGTGTTTTTTTTCCATACAATATAGCTCAGTATTTCTATTCTTTATCTTATGAAGTACTTTTTTCTCATCTTTATCAAGGGTGACAATAATTTTGGAGGTGACCGTACATCCATTCACACATAACACAATATTGACTATTGTTTACGCAGGAATAGTGACCTGGGGTAACCTGTTCAATTAGACCTCTTCAGTTGGCTACATATTACCCTTGTCAGAGAAATTACTAAAGTCTGGCCTGCACACAAAAGCATTTTCTCCAGCAAGTGACCCTATATTCAGTAAATGATGTTCTGTACTATTAGCATTTAAATGTGACACAAATGTCAGCAGACACGATTTACAACTCAAATACTGTAGCAAGTGCTCTTGGGTAGTGAAGTAAATGAACAGGAACAATCTATGATGTAGAATACAATCAAGTACAAATAAAATACCAATATGAGGCAGTAGTAATTCAAACATAATACTCTCATCTAACTGTACTGTTTGTTAGACCAATAGTCTGATGAGGTAAAGAGTATGATAGAGATAATAGATGAGTGAGAAAGACAGAAAGTATGAAGTAGGGAGTGAGAACAGGTTTTCTATTGGATCAGAGCTCCACAACCACATTACATTGCAATTATTGACTAATAGCAGTTTAATAAGCTCCATTGAACTTCCAGGAGGCTAAGTAGTGAAAGATCTCCCCATGTCCTCCTCTAAGACACTCATTGGCTATTAAAGGATGAACTGACATGGATGGAGGAACAGGTATCCTCAGGAGACCCATAACCAGGCTCTTCTCCCTCCGTTATCCTCTGTTAAATCATCACGCCATGCCAACCCTCCTCTGCAGACCGGTTGGCAACTCTGATCTGATAAATGGCTACCATGTAAACGTCAGCCATTTAAACTCCAGAGAAGATGCAGTTAAAAGTGCCACTGTCGATCTGGGCTTCAATGTAAAAGGCTTTAGAGCACATTACAGTTTTTCTCAGTCGCTTTGGTGCATTTCTCACATCACTATTTACATTTGCACAACAGTTAATGCAGTTCTCAAAACAATTAGTACAAACTGCAAAACCTAGTTGATAACCTGCAAAAGCGTGTCACTTGCTCAAAATGGATAGCTCATTCCTCAAAAGCAAGTATTCATGTCAATGAAAGTGTCAGTGTCATCAAGATGAAAAGTCCTGACACCATTGTTTATGAACAATATAGTCAAATGGCTTTGTCATGTTTTCATTATGACAGTTTACTCTGTAAATGTTTTCCAATGCAAAAAAGTCAGATCTTGGTGACACTACCTGAAAATGCTCAAGACAGCACTATATACTATTTGCACAGCCATTTGAAAAATACAGTAAAGTTACACATTACTGTATTTAGTGAGGTAACTGAGTACAAGACACTGAATATGTATGTTTCACATTTTTACTGCATATGCTCTTTGCAATTCTAATTTGTTCACAGCATTGTGCAAAAGAAAAAATACACCCTTATTTACAACAAACATAAACTCCCTTTGGGTAGAGCTGTGCACAACTGTAAACAATATTGCAGTACATATTGGAACTGAACATACAACATACATAGTACTGTAATCATTCATGCACATCCAGACGTTCCTCTCTGTCTGGCCACATAATTTCATCTACATCACAGCGAATATCATCTCTTGCAATGCAGCGAGGAAGGTATCTCCTCGAGTGGCGAATCCACCCTCTGCAGGACTCTGCTGTGATGTCATCACATGCTGCATCCATGACCGCTAGCAGGGCCATTTGGGTATGTGGATGCCGGTCATATACCTTCCACCTCCAGGAAGAGAAAAACTCCTCTATTGGATTTAGGAATGGTGAGTAGGGAGGGAGATATTCCACCAGCATCCTATCATGTGCTGCAAACCACTGTCTGACGACATCTGAGTGGTGAAAACGCACATTATCCAAAACAACAACATGCTCGCTCAGATGGTCTCCAGTTAGACCCCTCTCATTCTCAGGGATTATGTCCCTGTAAAGAGTGTCTAAAAAGGTCAGCAGATGTTGTGTTGTATGGACCAAGACGGGGGATATGGGTGAGGACGCCGTTTTCTGAGATGGCTGCACACATAGTAATATTCCCTCCTCGTTGGCCTGGGACATCAATGGTTGCTCTCTGTCCAATGCAATTCCTTCCACGTCTTCTACCTTTTGCCAGATTGAAACCCGCCTCATCAAGGTATATGAATGTGTGCAGCGGTTCCCTGGCCTCCAGCTCCAGTACATGCTTTATTACAGAAGAGGGAGTGAGAAAAACTATAACAACTTTTCCTGTGTAACATAATGCATTTTGGACAACATATTGTACAGTATGCACTGTGAATACACACACACAGAACTGTCATGTAAGTGTAGTGCATGACACTACACAAAGTAAACAGTTTACAGCACTGAACATTAGAATATGCATAGAACACATACATGTTTTACCTGTACATACTGGTGACGGATCTCCTTCACTCTGTCGCTGTTCCGTTCAAATGGCACATTGTACAATTGTTTCATGCGCATTTCATTCCTCCTGAGCACTCTGTCAATTGTAGCGACTGAAACAGATTCAATATTCCCAAAGATGTTGTCATCCTCTATAACAGCACTTTGTATCTCTCTCAACCTTATGGCATTGTTTGCAATCACCATTGCACAAATGGCTTCCTCTTGTTGCGGAGTAAAAGGGGCCCTCTTCCACCTCTGCAAGGTTGTCTTGCAATCCTGTGTGGTGCAGAGTAAAATTACAGTAAATATGGCAAATCTTTACTGTAACACTACTGTACACTACAATACACTAAATGTGTGATGCAGTAAAGCTGTACATCTAAATGTAAAATGTACAGTGACAAGTTATTGTCCCACTGCAAGCTTCATGTATGACACAATGACAGTAGCGCAGTGCAGATTGTTTAGTGCTGAATTACTGTCCATTTATACACACCTGTTCTCCCGACGAAATGTTTGAATAATTGAATTTACAGTGGTTCTCCCAACATTTGGCTGCACCCTTCGACCAGCCTCAGCCATTGTGAGGCCATGATTGACAACATGATCCACAATTGTAGCCCTGATTTCATCAGGGATCCGCCTATGTACTTGGCCTCTTCTTCCTCTTCCCCTGTTTTGTCCCCTTCCCCTTCCTCCCCGCACCCTCACCCCTCTTCCACGAGGCTGACCTTCCATTTCTGTGTCACAGTATTGTAGAAATGGTACACACTATGTCCTGCTTGGTTCATATATGCTTGTAAAGTGGGGGTTTATGGGATTCAGCTCTGACAGTGATTGTAGAAAAGTGGCTTATCATTGGTTGCAACTAATGCTTCACACACCCCTTCTCATCAGTGAAAGTTGAGATTCAACTGAGAGAAATTGTTCAATTTAGGAGACATTTTCATGAAAAAAAATATTTAAAAAAAATGTGTAAAATTAGCTTGACAGATTTTGACAACTAGTTCAACATTTTTGTATGTAATGACTCAAACAATGAAATGAGGACTATTAGTTTTATATGGAATGACTATTCAGCATTCACAAGTATAGTTAATTCTGACTGACATGACATAAGCAAATGATAATGTTATAAAACAGCAGAGAGTTGTATGAAAGCAATTGATGCATGTCCAAAAGCATTTGCAATTTGTTGGAAGGAATGAGAACCTGCTACTATGATGTGCACAAATGACTAAATGTTGTGGAGGTTGAACTAACTGTTGTGCAAATGTAAATAGTGATGTGAGAAATGCACCAAAGCGACTGAGAAAAACTGTAATACTATGTTGCCAGTATGGGTTTAAAGTCACAGAGTCGTTAGCTTTCCTTCTTCCTCTAGTCTCTTCTGCACAAGCCAATACATTCAAGATACAGTATCATCCAGACACAGATAAAGTACTAGAGTGGAGACCCTGTTACCCAAAGGACATCATCCTCTTTCACCTCTCCTCCCCCAAATGAAAATATTCCTTGTAAGAGAGTGTTATTAAAGTGATCTAATAATTCTACTGAAGAGCTCATTAGTGCCTGTTTGGTCTAATTAGGTTATCTTGGAGAGAGCAGAGATAACCAAGGAAGTGTGAAGAAGATCTCCACACAAAATGAGAGGAGACCAATGAGGCAGCGAGAGAGAGAGAGAGAGAGAGAGAGAGAGAGAGAGAGAGAGAGAGAGAGAGAGAGAGAGAGAGAGAGAGAGAGAGAGATGTGTGACCTGTTGCCACAAGAAAGGGTGAACCAGTGAAGAACAAACACCATTGTAAATACAACCCATATGTATGCTTATTTAACCATTTGTACATCGTTACAACACTGGATATATACATAATATGACATTTATAATGTCTTTATTCTTTTGGAACTTCTGTGAGTGTAATGTTCACTGTTCATTTTTATTGTTTTTTTAACTTTTGTATATTATCTACTTCACTTGCTTTGGCAATGTTAACATATGTTTCCCATGCCAATAAAGCCCCTTGAATTGAATTGAATTGAGAGAGAAGCACAGACAGAGACAACAGACAGACAGACAGAGGGAGGGAGGGAGAGGAGTCCTTCAGAGAAAGAGAGATTCTCCACTCACCCTCTCTCATTAGTACAGTTATCTCTATTAACAAAGCCTGCATGTCACCATGCAATTACCCCTCCAATCATTTATTTAGGTTGTGCTTATCTGGGGTGGCCAATATCCTTTAGGTCCCACACAGCACAGCACAGCACAGCTCAACACAGGCATAATTAACTAGCCCAGTCAGTGGGGAGGGGAGGGAAGGGAGGGGAGTGGCACCTGGGCGCCTGATGCCTGATAAATTAACCTAATGTAGATCCTCTGGATCACTGATCCTCTACTACACCACAGAGCCTGCACTCCTTTGTTCCAGTCAGCCAGTGAACCACTTGTCTCATCACTGTTTCCACTTACACCACTCTAGCTTGCCTGCAGTTAGGTTAGCATCGGAAGACCCATACACCTTGACCTGTTCATCATGCCAGAGGACATAGAACAGAGATGGTAGATCTAACGTAACCACCATGATTAAATTCATGCAGGCAATGCAAGAATATTTGTTTTTAACTGCTTGCCAATGACCACTATACATACAGTACACTTCAGTGTACATTTGAATATACAGTTGGTGCACAGCTGGAGTGTCCTGTACTATAACTGCAGTATTATATATAAGGTAGCAACATAATGTGCCTTCACATGGCCCAGACCAATAAACACCATATGCAAACAGAGAATGAGAGTCTGTCAGCAGCAGCCCATTCAAGGAGAATTAGCCTCATATGCTTCCCAGCCCCAACCAGCCAGAGCCAGGCCAGGAGATGAATCTGATGGCTAATGTAAAAATAACAGAGGATCATAAATCAGGGAAGTGGAAGAGAGTCGATGATGAGAGTTAATCAATACGGAGGCCTGGCTTTGCCACGGTGCAAAATGGCACTCCATTGATTACTTAGGACTTTGAGGGGAAACATCAGTCACATTAGAGTATGCAGCGTAGCACCAGACCAGGGGAGAAAACGGCCAAATCACACAAGGCAAGGTGCTCTGGGAGCCGGCTGGGCCAAACCTGCTCCACGGCTCTTTGATGTGGACTAAAGCTTCCTCCGAAGAAATAAGGAACAACTGCTTCTCTAGAAAATAATGAAAAAGCTCTCCTAATGTTTTCACTGCACTAGGAATAGTTCCCTAATATCAACATACAGTATGTAAGCCTAGGTCCATTTCCAAAGGACGCTCCTGTCTGTGGTCAATTGATTTTACCCACAGCCCACTTTAGACACAACAGCTCTATTCAGCTAACCCCTGACATTGATTGAAATCAAAGCTAACAACAGCACACCATGGGCAAAGGAAAATGAATTTGCGATCCAAGAGCTACTTCCTCATCCGTTAGTCATTTATCTTTAGCCACAATGGCAAGATGAGGAAATACATTACAATTGAAAATATATGCATTTGCCAGTGTGTAATTAATCAAGACATTAGTAAAACAGCCTAGTTTTGACTTCTGGTTAACACATTACATTTTCAGATCTAATTATAGCAAGGCGTGAAATTAAATATTTACAACTTTTAATCATTCAGCTACTAATTTGGAGACTCATTTGTAGTGCTAATGTTGTTTCCATAGCTGACTTGGAAAAACAAAGGTCACAAAGTCAAATTGCACATTTCTGCTCTGCTAGAGCTGCCCCAGTCAAGTGTTATGTGCTATTAATGTGAAGTGGAAATGTCTAGGAGCAACAACAGCTCAGCTGTCAAGTAGTAGGCCACACAAGCTCACAGAACAGGAGCACCAAGTGCTGAAGCGTGTAAAATTTGTCTGTCCTCGGTTGCAACACTCACTACAGAGTTCAAAACTGCCTCTCGAAGCAACGTCAGCACAAGAACTGTTTGTCGGGAGCTTCATGAAATGGGTTTCCATGGCCGAGCAGCCAAACACAAGCCTAAGGTCACCATGCGCAATGCCAAGCATTGGCTGGAGTGGTGTAAAGCTTGCCGCCATTGGAATCACGCTTCACTATCTCGCAGGCCGACGGACGAATCTGAAGAACACAACCTGACCGAATGCATAGTGCCAACTGTACATTTTGGTAGAGGAGGAATAATGGTCTGTGGCTGTTTTTCATGGTTCGGGCTAGGCCCCTTAGTTCCAGTGAAGGGAAATCTTAATGTTACAGCATACAATGACATTCTAGACGATTATGTGCTATCAACTTTGCGGGCAACAGTTTGGGGAAGGCCCTTTCCTGTTTCAGCATGACAATGCCCCCGTGCACATATTGAGGTCCATACAGAAATGGTTTGTTGAGATCGGTGTGGAAGAACTTGACTGGCCTGAACAGAGCCCTGACCTCACCCCCATCGAACACCTTTGGGATGAATTGAAACGCCAACTGTGAACCAGGCCTAATCGCCCAACATCAATGCCCAACTTCACTAATGCTCTTGTGGCTGAATGGAAGCTGTTATAGTAGCAAAGGGAGGACCAGCTCCATATTAATGTCCATGATTTTAGAATGAGATGTTCGACGAGCAGTTGTCCACATTCTTTTGGTCGTGTAGTGTACGTAAAAACAGATAAAAGTGCAAGTTTACACATTACTCTGAATGTAAACTCTCATCCCATCCTAATATCCTTATAGCAGCAAGCCCTATCCCCTCCCTGCCTCACTATGACCTCTGACTCCATTAGCAAATTCACACAGTATTCTCACCCAGCAGACTGCTGCAGTGGCTGTGGACATGCTGGGAGCCAATATGGCTCTATAATTGGTCCGGTTGTGCAGCAGTCTGCGGCCAGCATCTTTTATACCCCTGAAAGGGGGGAATTTAGAAATAAATCACACAGAGATGTAGCTTTGGCTTCAAGTCACTTGTAATGAGTGCTTTTCATTTAAAATCATCAACCATTTACATAGTTCCAAAATAGAACATTTCACAAATGCACAAAATAGCTCAAATTACATAGCTGTTACAATTGTTCAGTAAGCCAGTATTGTCTCATTTATACAGTAAAACGGCTCAATGAATCATTTATTATTATCCCTCTTTTTAAATTGACACGTTGAAATCAAAGCAATGACAAACCTTTTAAGCTTCTTAAACGCATAACAGCTCACCATGTAATATCAACATGAATTATCCTTGTATATACTGTTCATATATTTATTACATATTAATTATCCTTGCATATACTGTTCATATATTTATTACATATGAATTATCCTTGTATATACTGTTCCTATATTTATTACATATGAATTATCCTTGTATATACTGTTCCTATATTTATTACATATGAATTATCCTTGTATATACTGTTCCTATATTTATTACATATGAATTATCCTTGTATATACTGTTCCTATATTTATTACATATGAATTATCCTTGTATATACTGTTCCTATATTTATTACATATGAATTATCCTTGTATATACTGTTCCTATACTTATTACATATGAATTATCCTTGTATATACTGTTCCTATATTTATTACATATGAATTATCCTTGTATATACTGTTCCTATATTTATTACATATGAATTATCCTTGTATATACTGTTCCTATATTTATTACATATGAATTATCCTTGTATATACTGTTCCTATACTTATTACATATGAATTATCCTTGTATATACTGTTCCTATATTTATTACATATGAATTATCCTTGTATATACTCTTCATATATTTATTATATATGAATTATCCTTGTATATACTGTTCCTATATTTATTACGTATGAATTATCCTTGTATATACTGTTCCTATATTTATTACATATGTATTATCCTTGTATATACTGTTCCTATATTTATTACATATGAATTATCCTTGTATATACTGTTCCTATATTTATTACGTATGTATTAATTCCTATTAGTATGCAAACTCATTCTTATAACAAAGAATACATATATAACCTTGTATTCATTTGTATTTAGTGCTTTAGATTACAACAACATTCACATTTCCAAAAAGTCTTTCATTGCTCCCCATTCACCCAACCACAGACACAGGAGCTGCGGGCGGTCTCTCTCGGCGCGCTCCATAATCACAAAGTCACCTCAAGCAAGCTAGTTAGCAAAACGGCTAATGGCTAATTTCCAAGTGGTCTAAACATAAAAATAACAGATTTATATTATTTTAAATATGCTTGCTACTGACAAAACAGTAATAACTGTAACGTTCTGACATTAACAAATACATTCGACATCACATTCATACCTGAAAGGGGGAAATTTAAGCAATAAGGCACGAGGGGGTGTGGTATATGGCCAATTTACCATGGCTAAGGGCTGTTTTTACGCAAGACGCAATGCGGAGTGCCTGGATACAGCCCTTAGCTGTGGTAAATTGGCCATATACCACATACCCTAACGTGCCTATAAACTGGTTACCAAGTTGTACAGGTGGATAAAAGCAAATGGGCTCAAACCCACATGTACAGTCCAGTGCCACACAAAACACATTGTGCAATATACAGTGCATTCGAAGAGCATTCAGACCCCTTGACTTTTTCCATATTTCGTTACCTTACAGCCTTATTCTAAAATTGATTAAATTGTTTTTTTCCCCTCATCAATCTACACACAATACCCCATAATGACAAAGAAAAACAGGTTTTTAGACATTTTGCAAATGTATGAAAAAAACCCGGAAATATCACATTTACATTAGTATTCAGATCCTTTACTCAGTACTTTGTTGAAGCACCTTTGGCAGTGATTACAGCCTAAAGTCTTCTTGGGTATGATGCTACAAGCTTGGCACACCTATATTTGGGAAGTTTCTTCCATTTTTCTCTGCAGATCCTCTCAAGCTTTGTCAGGTTGGATGAGGAGCGTTGCTGCACAGCTTTTTTCAGGTCTGTCCAGAGATGTTCAAGTCCGGGTTCAAGTCCGGCCTCTGACTGGGCCACTCAAGGACATTCAGAAACTTGTCTCGAAGCCACTCCTGCATTGTCTTGACTGTGCTTAGGGTTGTTGTCCTGTTGGAAGATGATCCTTCACCCCAGTCTGAGCTCCTGAGCACTCTGGTACAGATTTCATCAAGGTGCTCTCTGTACTTTGCTCAGTTCATCAGTTCAGTTCACTCTACCATAAAGGCCTGATTAGTGGAGTGCTGCAGAGACGGTTGTCCTTCTGGAAGGTTCTCCCATCTCCATAGAGGAACTCTGGAATTCTTGGTCACCTCCCTCACCAAGACCTTTCTCCCCCGATTGCTCAGTTTGGCCGGGCGGCCAGCTCTAGGAAGAGTCTTGGTGGTTCCAAACTTCTTCTATTTAAGAATGATGGAGGCCACTGTGTTCTTGGGTACCTTTTTTTGGTACCCCTCCCCAGATCTGTGCCTCGACACAATCCTGTCTCGGCGCTCAACGGACAATTCTTCGACCTCATGGCTTCATGGCTTGGTGTTTGCTCTGACATTCACTGTCAAGGTGTGTCCCTTTCCACATCATGTCCAATCAATTGAATTTACCACAGGTGGACTCCAATCAAGTTGTAGAAACATCTCAAGGATGGAAACAGGATCCACCTGAGCTCAATTTCGAGTCTCATAGCAAAGTGTCTGAGTACTTACATCAATAAGGTATTTCAGTTTTTTTATTTGAATACATTTGCAAATATTTCTGAAAACCTGTTTTCGCTTTGTCATTATGGGGTATTGTGTGTAGATTGACGAGGGAAAAACATTTATTTATTCAATTTTAGAATAAGGCTGTAACTTAACAAAATGTGGAAAAAGTCAAGGGATCTGAATACTTTCCAAATGCACAGTACTTTCCTAATCGATTGATTCAGTCAATTTAAACTGCAATTAGGAATAGAAACCCAAGGACATCAACCTGAATGTGTGATATAAGTCACATTGGCTGCATTTAGCTGACAGGCAGTCCAATTCTGAACTTTTTTTCACTAATGGGTCTTTAGACCAGTCAGATCAGCTCTGAAAATGAGTGGGAAAAAATATCAGAATTGGGCTGCCGGTGTAAACACAGCCAGTGTTTTAGAACAACACCTATCCTATGTCTATCTACTGTACAGAATGTGAGGGGGAAAATTGTCATAGACAAGTTTAACCAAAGACACTAGGTCATCTGATTCATCAAGGCCTCACAGGGTCAACCTGGGGTCAACCTGATCATGATGTACGACCCATATAAAGTGCCAACTATAGGGTATGCTCAGGATGTCCACCAGCCCCTCTCCTGTCCTCCGGTCCATCCAGTCCTCTCTCTCACTCTCTGTCAATGGCTGTTTACGATTCCCTCCACTGGCTCTCATTACATGTGCTAGAACCCAAATCAATAGGAGGATAATGGCATTGTACGCACTCTGTAATCTCAATATTGTTAATTCTCACTTACTCTCCCTTTGCTTCTCATGCATCAAAAAATGTTACTTTATTTAGTATTCCATGAATTTCAAATCAGTGATGTTTCAGAATGATTTTGCGTCATGGGCATAGAGCCGAGGGGGAAGGCAGAGGGAGGAGAGGGTGAAATCGATATGAGCGGCACTCTTCCCCTGCATGGCAGAGAGGGGATCTATTATGGGGAAATCATGATTTATGTCAGCAGTGGAGGGGACGTCAGGGTAAGCAACGGATGGAGGTGAGCGCCAATAATGATGAATGCCCCATTCACATGCCCACCCGCCCAGCCCCCACCTCTGTCTCCTCCACTCTGCCCGGGGAAGACAAACCCCTACACACCCCTCTCTATATCTAGACTATCCTCCATGTAGCCCAGTCTATCCTCCATGTAGCCCAGTCTATCCTCCATGTAACCCAGTCTGTCCTCCATGTAGCCCAGTCTATCCTCCATGTAGCCCAGTCTTTCCTCATCAGATGTACTCTCATTTCTGTTGTGCCTCCTGTTCTGTTGTTCTCCATCCCATGTGATGAGTCTAAGCGGAGCGCGGCGTCCATGATGGATTCCCATGATCCAGCGCTGTGAGGCAGTAGAAACGAGGCAGTCACCTTTAAGCCGGGGCTGAGCAATCTGTCTCTGCCAGCCATCTCTGTCCATGTAACACCAAGTAGACAGTGAGAAAGAGAGAGAGGGAGATGAAGGAGAGAAATGGAGGAGATAGGTGAAGGGAGAAGATCAAATATACGAGATGGAGATAAAAATGAAACATCGAGGAGGAAAAAGCACTTCGGTTTTTATCTCCTACAACCAATATACCTCTTCACAATGTTGCAGCGATTTAATTCTGAAAGCTGGGTAACACAAAAGAGACGTAACTGTCCATCCGCACAATAATAGACCGGCAGCTCCCAATGGAGCCTCTATTAGAAGTTTCCGAATCATCATACTATTAACCAGAATGTAACTGCCAATTAAAATATGGTTTCACAATGAAGTGGGGCTGATGGATTTTAATGTAGACCATCATTAGAGGCAGGTGGGGATTGATTCCAGATAACAGCAGCTCCACTCAGCTTAACATGAACGTTCTCAATTAATACCTTGAATGAGAATAAAGGAGAGAGAAGCTCCACATAATACTGCAAAGTTGCCAACACCTGACGAAAAACACACACGGTGATCTATAATGTAGCCTATATCTTGCAGATGAGAATCCAACAGAAAAGATGAGACAAATGTTTAAACGATTGCCTTCTATCACCTTACATTATTTGATTTGATTCAGACTCTCTGTCACTCGGATCTAGCATCAGTAAACCTGTGACAGTAACCAGGCTGAGTAGCAGCCTGGTGTGCTGGACATCTCTATGGGCAATACTGTTGTGATTACAGATGATATCTGCCATCGATTAGCCAAACACTCCCAGACACACTGATGTCACATTCATTCACACATCCCACATCTTTCTGAGGAAACTTGACTGTAGATGTATCTTTTTGATCTATCATATTGACTGTTTTAACCATTGAGTTGCCTTTAAAGGTGGTGATTGTAGCAGGGCTCCTGGAAAGAAATGTGGACGCCTTCACTTCTAGAAGCAGTAGCACTGATGCCTCCAACACCCTATTGCCATCCACACCTACCTCTACCAGTGTCTTGTCCAATACCTGCTTTGATGCTTCTGTTTCCATAACCTGATATTTTCTAACTAAAACCTAATGTGTCAACAAGTCTGCTGTTTCTATGTGTCAACTTACTTGGTAAAATGAGAATGTTGTAATATGTAGCCATGTGTCTAAACATAAAATGGAGGGAAACCTCAGAAGGTGATAGTTGTGGGGTACTGCATGGGTGGGGAATATGTGTCTTTCACCCCTTTGAGGTGGCAGAAGGCCATGAGGCAGCTACTGTGTAATTGACAGAGACAGATAGCAATCAGAGGTGATTAGTTCTGGTTTGGTAAGCAGTCCATCAATGGCAAAGCTGACAGAAGAAAACAGAAGTGCTAAAGCAGCGGCAGAAAGGGACTGGGGAAGCTGTTGGTCCAGAAGAAAAAGGATATCCATCACCACATTATCATTTATTCTCCATTCTGAATCAAGCAATGATGATACATTCTGCATTCACTCATGATGAATAGCAGATGTTTCCAGGATGCTGCTTTCCCACCTGCCAAATAACAGTGGGATACTCCAAACATGATTCAGTTATTAAGCTTCTCACTATTCTTACACCTGACCCCATTTTCAATTTCAATTCCCAATTCTAAGGGAATCTCATCAACCCTATGAATGTAAACTTGGACAAGGGATAGTCACTCCGACAGCAGGAGAAAATATCTTGAAAACATGAACATGTGTGTCTGCAGGCAAGTCTTCAGTGTTTAATACAATTAAATACATTCTGAGGGTTCACAACCTAAAAGGGCTCCATATGTTTTGTGTATGGAGGTGGGTGCTTGACAAAAGCTAGAATAAAGCCTACTTAACATGCTCAGGTGCATGAGCAAATAGGACTGTGGCAGAGAGATCAGGCTTTTCTACTATATTTACAAACGTGCCACACAGATCAGATTCTTCCCTGCTGCTAAGCCCTGAGTAAACAGAACGGCTCACAACAGAACATCCATGAGCATATAGAATATAGAATGGATTGGGCATGACGCATGGTGGACCTGCACCCCATTGATCCCCCATACACTCCAAGACAATGACCATAGAGTTGGAATGGCTGATCATTGGGTAGTCTGGATGGAATACAGCTGTGTGCATAATCATGGACCTTGATGTACTGCATAGGGAAGTTACAATAAAAACAGCATTGAGGCAACATACCAGTAGGGGAGAGTGGGGTAAGATGAGCCAAAGGGGTAACTTGAGCCACCCTTGTTTCTAGGAAACCTTACACAAAATGCATAATGTTACGAAATATTTCATGGAGTCTGTGAAAGAAGAAACCACATGGAAAAAGTGGTATTAAGTTGGGTCCCCCAAAAATATTTTCACCAATACAAATACATTTATTGTGTTAGCGGTTTCATTATGCTTGTATCTAAACTAAAGTAGATCATTGTTCTATACATCAGTTGGAGTCTCTATAAGCTTCAATATGAGGTCCTAAACATAGCATGAAAGTGCCTACTTGGAGCTGTGTGGGCTAATATAGTAAAAATGTTTGCCTTGGGGTATGTTCAGCCAATAACCACGGGGTAAGTTGTGATAATGGCTGAGCCAATGGCAAATTGAGCAAATTTAAGTGTTTTCTTCTCAGGTGTAATGCAAAGCATTATCACTGGGATATGAAGTAACAACAGGGTTTGACCTATGTTAAAAGTGTTTGGGAAACTGTTTGTTAGGTGTAAAGATGCTTAACATTATTAAAATACAAAAAGGTGATCGTGATGGTGTTGAATAGTGTTTGGGAAATAAAGATAGGCATGGTTTTAAAAATGTAGTGGTAATATTTCATTTAGTTTAGTTTGTAGGTGGCTTAACTTAGGTGGCTTAACCCTATCCCACAGCTAAACTTAGTCCATACCTGGGGTAAGTTGTGCCAAGAGACCACTTTTTTGGACAAGCTATGTTTTACAAAACTGTAATGTTTACATGAATTCTGATTATTTCTAGGGATACACAACATCCTGAAATATATGTAGATATATTTGCTAGAAAGAACACAATATTTCCCTTGGTGGAGTGACGCTGAATGTAAAAAACATTCTGAACTTCCCCCACCTTCCCCAATTACTGGTTTGTCTTTTGTCTCTGAAACTGGTGGTCATGCGCCATGAGAGAGGGAAAGAGAGGGAAAGAGAGGGAATCAAAATTAGAGAGAAGGAAATAGACATGAAAGTGAAGAAAACTGACATTAATTTATATAAAGTGTGAATATTGAGAAAGCTCTTGCTATGGGAATTTAAGTCTAGCATAATGCATATCTTGTTTATTATGTCCGTTTGAAAATTAAGCGTGTGAACTAAGAGAGTGGACGGAGAAGAGAAATATGGGGGGAAAGAGAAGATGATAAATAAAGATGAGAGTCAGTCAGTCTAGTGGAAAACAATTGCAGAAGCATGGGCGTGCAAGCAGCTGACAAAAGGTCTGTCCTGAGCGGCTCCATGATCTAAATACTAATCAAACATCATTTACAGCTTGTTTTACTTCAGCCTCTTGAGAGACTGTCCCCTCCTGCCTCATTGCCATGGCAACCAGGGTCTCATTTCAGAGGTGTCATGCTGCATTATCATCTGGCCGGCTCATCCACTCCCCACCGACCACTCCCCACCAACCATCCCCTCCCCCCAACTCCTCACACCCGACTCCAAGCCCCCTGTGAGAAAGACACTGTCTCTCCTTCTCTCTCACACAGACCAGCACCATTGCTTCTCTCACCCTTCCTTTTTAAACGTTAGATTTTTAGCAATTCTTTAGGGCTACAACATACTATGATAATGTGCAAAATAATAATTTACTACATTTGCTTCTTGCTTGAGACATTTTGCATGATTGTGGGTTAATGCACAGACAACTGATAATTCTAGTCCATGTACAAGACAGCACATGCTGGATCATGGTCATTTCATTAAGGCTGGCAACCTAGCTACAACTACCATCAAACACTGAGAGACTAGTGGTAACAATACACTTGATAAAAACTGTGTACACAAAATTCTGCTGTAATGAAGAAGTGTTTATTCCTAATAACTCCAGAGTGTGGTCCCTCTAATAAAACCAGCCTCTCCTCCTTCCAGACAAAAAGGACTTACAATTCAAACCTGCCCAATGAATACGGTAACAAAAAGCTATGAGCTAGGTATGTCCTCTCTGCTCTGCATGCCTCGCTTCATCTATACTGAACAAAAATAGAAAAGCAACATGTAAAGTGTTGGTCCCATGTTTCATGAGCCGAAATAAAAGATTGCAGACATTTTCTGTACGCACATAAAGCTTATTTCTCTCAAATTTTGGGCACACATTTGTTTACATCCCTGTTAGTGAGCATTTTTCCTTTGCCAAAATAACACAATAAATCCCTCTTGTGGGGAAAAACTCATTCTGTTTGGCTGGGCCTGGCTCCCCAGTGGGTGGGCCTATTCCCTCCCAGACCCACCCATGGCTGCGCCCCTGCCCAGTCATGGGTGGGTCTGGGAGGGCATAGGCCCTCATTAGGGCCTAATTTATTTATTTCAATTGACTTTTCCTTATATGAAATGTAACTCAGTAAAATCATTGAAATTGTTGCTTGTTGCATTTATAGTTTTGTTCAGTATATTGCTGTGTGCCATGCAGATGAGGAGAAGTGATGAAAAAGCAGTGGGATTACCCATCCCAGTGGTAGGCCTGGCTCAGAGACCAGAAGCTAATTTAAGAGGGTATTTGTTTACATGTGTCTCAGCAATTTGAGGCATTAGGGAAGCCCCGGCCCCCTGCGGACCATGGAGAGTGAGAAACCACAGCGTCTGGGCACACACACACATCACCATGCCAGAGGAACTAGAGTGCTGCCTGGGTTCACTCTTTGTTTTGTGCCAAATGGATTTCTGAGGCAGCAATTTTCAACAACAACCAGAGTGAGCCCCTCCTCTTTGGTGTGGAATGATATGGCTGCCTGCCTTGACAGGCGTCAACACAGCCTCCCGCCGCGTGAGCTACACATATGAACATTGGAGGATGGATGTCCCTGGCACAGGGTCAGAGAGTAAAGGAGGGAAGGAGGAGAGGAGAGGACAGGGGGAGACAAACCCTAAAATTCCTGATTACACAGCAGAAATTGGACTGACATGGGAAAAAATGAAGATAAATACAATGAAAGTGATGATAAATAATTTACTTATTTGGCTTCTTGGAATTTACCTGATGACAATGAATTTATTGTACAGTAGACTTCCATGCAAAATTATCATAGAACAGTCACTTTAAATCCAATGGGCCTTTATAGCCTTGAGACTATAAAGTCTCAGTAAAAAACCTAAACACCATTATAACAATATGTAACACCTTAAATTAGTATTGTACTGGTATTAAATTGATTCATTGGGGGACAATGCACAGCTCCAACACCTGGGTTTAACTGTATATTCTACCTCTCCCATCCTCCTGGTCACCATCTATAACACACTGCATTCAGCTCATTTATGACATACAAGCTGAGTCAAAGTGACTGTGAATGTCACAGAGCAAATTAGCTAATAACTCACTACCCATAATGAACTAAGACATTGCCATGTAAAATGTATGAGGGATTTCTCATTTTCATTTGTGGGAATGAGTCTGGTCATTTAGCAGTAGGACTGGTTCCTGGCAGGGAGGGGGTATGTCTATACCCTACTCTTCAAACACCTCTATGAGCCTATGGTACTGACCAGTGACTACTAATTATATGGCTAGAACTGAGTGAGAGCATCCTACAGCCTGCTGCAACCCAGACGGCCAGGCATCATCTGTTCATCCGCTGGCATTTATGAAATCATATTGAGACATCACTGCAAGTTACATACAGCTCTAAACGGTCTTGAAAAGGAGATGGAGATGCAGTGCTCAATCTATAGGCAAAGAGGACTGACATTTATAACAGTAACAGATGGATTTGATTTATAGCATATTATTGCATTACTTCATCCTCAAGGCAAATGGAACTGGGGTAGGGGGGGTTGAACTCCTGAGCTCAGAAATATGTCTACCCATGTTTTCAGACAAACTAGCCAATCCAGACAGGTAGACAGTGATCCAGTCTGTACCCCAAACTCCTACAGAATGGAGGAGTGTGGAAGTCTTTCTGAGGAAAGGTCACCAGTGTGAGGGTCACAATGCAGGGTGATGAGAGAGACGTGACCCCCTCCGTCTCCCAGGGCGATGCGACACCGGTGCACAGCAAGCCATTCATTTGGCCTCCACCTTGTGCCGCTGCGTTGTCTGATATGCAAGGCCACTCTAACCTGCCCAGATTCCATTAGCGAGCTGCCAGTTCTCCCGCTCCACTGTTTCCCTGGCATATTAAACAGATGAATAGAACAGGGCTGCACTCCGCTCCGGGGCGGGAGAGAGAGAGCGGCTTGTCAATCTCAGCTAAAAACACAAAAGCAGAAAATGGAAGAAGCCCCTGGCTGAACCGTCAGAGCTGATCAAACAGAGTTAAATCTCACATGCAGCGCAGGTGGAAAACAGACAGATAGTAAATATTTATTCTCACAACTAGTTGAGTGAGGAAATAAGGAGGCCACATAGCCTACCTAAGCCACCATGTGGTGAGATCAATGGAGGGGAATGGCTGAGCAAAATGTATTAAGATAATTCTCTCATATTCTCTCACAGTAACTACTGCGATCGCTCCTTATGTGTACCTACACTGGTCTTTAAGCCAAGATCTTGGCCTATTGACATTGATTCATCTATAGAAAATCATTTTTGCTACAAATGTCTATACAGACATTCAAATATCAGTCGATTAAAACCCACTGTTTACGGTGGAACCCCACTGTATAGAACAAAGAGATGGAAGCATTTCAAGGACACAGACTGCACTGCACTGAGGAGTAAAGCTGGAGCATAAGATACATACTGCAGAAACTTACACAGCACTATAAATCATTATCTGCACTAAAAATCATAGAATGGGTCATTACATTAAACCATCTCTTCTAATATCCCCCAGTGCCATGCCAGGCCCATGCCCTGGGGCTCCCGGCACAGAGAGGGAGGTCTAATGGCCTACTGTATTAGCGGGTTAATTGTCCTGTCGTGGTCTCCGTTGGATTGCGAGTGGAGCCCGTTTTAGTTTAATTGTGAACCTTCCCGTTCCATAACGCCCACTAAGCAGCCAGTCACTGGTGCATGGAGCTGGATTAAGTGTTGAGGAGTCCTTCATCACCCTGGAGTACTGACTGAGAGCACCACCTGCTGGCTCTCACGCTACCTCTTCTCACTGACATACAGAAGCACACAACTCAAAGATGATCAGTCTTGGACCTGTAATATCATATATATATATGTTCAAATGACGTCTTCCCTGTTGGCCTTGGGTGCTTTGGACACAGACACCAATGTCGACAAGACTCTTGATGTTGTCCTTCCTCTCTTTGTCCATTCCTTCAGCAATCTCCTCTACCTCTGTTCCTCTCACATCCCTTCTACTGTGCTCCCACTAATTCATTATCACTTGTTCAAGACTCATCTATTTGAACTCAGCCACTCCCCCTGCTCCTCTCTCACTGTGCCACTCCCTCTTTGGCATTCCTCTCCAGCATCCAGGAGATTATCCCCCGCTGTCCCTTCTCATTCTCCTCAGAGGCAGACAAGTCATTTGGAAGAGGGAGAAGCAAGGATAAAAACTGGCTCATGACCTTTTCCACCTTGTATTGAACTCCCCAGCGACACAGAGAGAAAGTGGCAATCAGCCTAGGTGGAAGTGACACCCTTATCTGAGAATGGTGGGGCTGGACTCAGAATTACAGTCTGTCTCGATCTGTTAGGGTGAGCCTTGTGGGGATAGGTAGCCTAACGGGTAAGACACTACAAATTTAGCAACACATACCAAACTACAGTAAATACCACATGTTTACTAAATCACATGGGTCATTGAAATATGGAACATGGTTAAGAAAGAAAAATAACTAAACTCAGCAAAAAAAGAAACGTCCTCTCACTGTCAACTGCTTTATTTTCAGCAAACTTAATGTGTAAATATTTGTATGAACATAACAAGATTCAACAACTGAGACATAAACTGAACAAGTTCCACAGACATGTGAATAACAGAAATTGAGTAATGTGTCCCTGAACAAAGGGGGGTTCAAAATCAAAAGTAACAGTCAGTATCTGGTGTGTTCACCAGCTGCATTAAGTACTACAGTGCATCTCCTCCTCGTGGACTGCACCAGATTTGCCAGTTCTTGCTGTGAGGTGTTACCCCACTCTTCCACCAAAGCACCTGCAAGTTCCCGGACATTTCTGGGGGGAATGGCCCTAGCCGTCACCTTCCGATCCAACAGGTCCCAGGCATGATAAATGGGATTGCGATCCGAGCTATTCGCTGGCCATGGCAGAACACTGACATTCCTGTCTTGCAGGAAATCACGCACAGAATGAGCAGTATGGCTGGTGGCATTGTCATGCTGGAGGGTCATGTCAGGATGAGCCTGCAGGAAGGGTACCACATGAGAGAGGAGGATGTCTTCCCTGTAACGCACAGCATTGAGATTGCCTGCAATGACAACAAGCTCAGTCCGATGATGCTGTGACACACCGCCCCAGACCATGATGGACCCTCCACCTCCAAATCGATTCCGCTCCAGAGTGCAGGCCTTATTCCTTCAACGATAATCCGAACATCACCCCTGGTGAGACAAAACCGTGACTCGTCAGTGAAGAGCACTTTTTGCCAGTCCTGTCTGGTCCAATGGTTGTTGCCGGTGATGTCTGGTGAGGACCTGCCTTACAACAGGCCTACGAGCCCTCTCAACCTATTGTGAATAGTCTGAGCACTGATGGAGGGATTGTGCATTCCTGGTGTAACTCAGGCAGTTGTTGTTGCCATCCTGTACCTGTCCCGCAGGTGTGATGTTCAGATGTACCGATCATGCGCAAGTGTTGTTACACGTGGTCAGCCACTGCGAGGACAATCAGCTGTCCGTCTTGTCTTCCTGTAGCGCTGTCTTAGGCGTCTCACAGTACGGACATTGCAATTTATTGCCCTAGCCACATCTGCAGTCCTCATGCCTCTTTGCAGCATGCCTAAGGCACGTTCACGCAGATGAGCACTTACCCTGGGCATCTTTCTTTTGTTTTTTTCGGAGTCAGTTGAAAGGCCTCTTTAGTGTCCTAAGTTTTCATAACTGTGACATTAATTGCCTACCGTCTGTAAGCTGTTAGTGTCTTAACGATCGTTCCACAGGTGCATGTTCATTAATTGTTTATGGTTCATTGAACAAGCATAAACAGTGTATAAACCCTTTACAATGAAGATCTTTGAAATTACTTGGATTTTTACAAATTATCTTCGAAAGACAGGGTCCTGAAAAAGGGACGTTTCTTTTTTTGCTGAGTTTATGCCCATTGAAAAAATTACTATGACCCTGTTGCAACAAATAACCATCGTGGACAGTACGCAGGCACTGAAAATAGTTATGGATTGAAAAACCTCCAAAATGACGAGCTTGATGGCTTCGTCAGAAACAGTAAGCCTATGTTCTCCCCTGTGCTGAAAATTAACTATCTGATGTGTGACACTGACTTTTGTATCTCTGTTGGCCGTAGTGAGACAAAACTGTGTCACAGAGGCCAGGGCTCCATGTGTGTCCATGCACTTCCTATTGAGGGGGTCTCAAATTAAATGCAGAGCTAGGTGCGCAGCTCTTGACTGCCAAGACCACAGGAGCCCCACCGAGTACTGAAACAAGCAGCGGGAAGAACGCTCAAACCTGCATTTACATTTTCATATCAGCTTCATCGTCCATGGGACTGCACTGGCCTTCCCTGCACTGGCCTCTACATTTTCACCATCACCATCAAAAGACAGGCAAGCCTGGACAAACTCATGGCTGGGACAGACCAACAGGGGTCCGTGGGTGCTAGACAGACCCATAATTATTGTGCCGTTTAAATGTGGGTTGTGGGGTTTGGGCATTTAATACATAAGTGTTTGATTGAGCAAAACAAGTTTACACAGACAAAACATAGAACTTAGGTTACACTAAAAAAACAACCAAATGCTCAACCTCGAGAAGAGCACAAGAGACATCCGTCTCTCAACTGGAGAACATGGCATAGCCAACCAACCCTGTGAATGTAATCAAACAGCAGCAAGCAGGGCCACTTAGGAATCCATCATGATGAGAGGGGAGGCAACAGTGAGACTGAGTGTAGAGCAGCCCATGCTCAACAGTGAACTGGATGACCCTACAGTAATTACAGTCCCATCCTGCTACCGTCACTCTATACTCAGTGGAACACAACACACCAGTGCATTATAAAGGGCTTAGTCCTACACCTGTTATTTTGTGCTAAATCCATAACTGTGTTTGTATCAATGCTTAAATGTCACCAACTTTGTAAGATCAACAGATGGATAAATCAAATTTCTACTGCATTGGTGAAGTGCTACTTTCAATCTTCCAGGAGTCATTTCAGCGTAAGATTATTATAAATGCAGGGCCGTTAGAGAACAAAATCATTTTGTGACCACTGACCATTTCATTCCACCTCAAATTGCTGTGGCTCAAAGGTCCATGTTATTGAAGATGAAAAAATGGTGTGCCTAGATTTGGAGACAAACAATATTCTGCCCTCCACTGCTGATCTTGTACAAATGTTGTCTTGCGCAATTGCAGCTCAGAGAGCTTCAGTGCCTTTATAAGAGTCCTTGTGTTATTTCCAATCAGAAATAATAACAGTAGTTGACAAGTGCAAAGAGAGAAGTTGTAATGATGATATTTGACCCATTGTTTCAAAAAGCTGTAAAAACAGAACTCCACTACCCCACAACAAACTCCCCCTGTTTGATTGTGTGATCACACAATCTTCTCCAGAACATGATGAGCATGTGCACAGAAGATGTGTGGTAAGTAAAATAATTGACCAAATAACTTGTAAAAACATTTATCACTGTTAATTACAACAACTGCCATGGCCACTACATAAGCCACTACATGGGCTGTCAAATTCCTCCATAAACATCCAAGTCAACAAGTGAACAGTCACATCTTAAAAGACCAGGGTAATTCTGAGAAACTGCAGTTAGAAATCAGCAGCAGGTATATTATTTCTAATAGCTTTTTTGTGCTCCACACATCTCCTCCAGGTCGATGGCAGCAGACATAGGGGCCTGTCTGTCTGTGATTAACATGTGAAATGAAGAGGACAAGCTGACACATCCCCGAAACCCGTGAGCAGAACCCCTCGCTCCTCCTCCAGTCTGATCCCACTGAGTCCATAGGGAATTTACATTTTAATAAGTAGAGCTGCTTGGGGCCTCTGCATCAGAATGCAAGCTCAGACAAAAACAGCAGGTGACCGCTCCCCGAATGTTCAGAGCAACCCACCTAGACAACGCACATCGCATATCAGAACAGGACCGCAGACAGGCACAAAGCATGCTAAGACATAAGACAGTTCAAACACTTTAGAATGATCTCCTTACAGTATTAGTGTCTTTGATATAATGACCTGATCATATGTGTGCTATACAACATAACACATACAGCATCAGTGCCAGATGTTAAGCTTATATTATGCTCAGAACACCTTATCAACATCCAACTAAAACACAAAGGCCAGGCATCATATCAAATTGTATTTATGGCCAAACAGTTCTATTTTTGTTTCATCAGACCAGAGGACATTTCTACAAAAAGTATGATATTTGTCCCCATGTGCAGTTGCAAACTGTAGTCTGGTTTTGGAGCAGTGGCTTCTTCCTTGCTGAGCGGCCTTTCAGATTATTTCGATATAGGTCTCGTTTTACTGTGGATATAGATACTTTTGTACCTGTTTCCTCCAGCATCTTTACAAGGTCCTTTGCTGTTGTTCTGGGATTGATCTCTAGGAGACAGAACACGTCTCCTTCCTGAGCGGTATGACGGCTACATGGTCCCATGGTGTTTACACTTGCATACTATTGTTTGTACAGATGAATGTGGTACCTTCAGGCGTTTGGAAATTGCACCCAAGGATGAACCAGACTTGTGGAGGTCAACAATTTTTTTTTCTTTGCTGATTTCTTTTGATTTTGCCAACCATGATGTCAAGCAAAGAGGCACTGAATTTTAACGTAGGCCTTGAAATACATCCACAGGTACACCTCCAATTGACTCAAATTATGTCAATTAGCCTATCAGAAGCTTCTAAAACCATGATCTAATTTTCTGGAATTTTCCAAGCTGTTTAAAGGCACAGTTAACCTAGTGTATGTAAACTTCTGACCCACTGGAATTGTGATACAGTGAATTATCAGTTAAATAATCTGTCTGTAAACAATTGTTGGATAAATTACTTGTGTCATGCACAAAGTAGATGTCCTAACCGACTTGCCAAAACTATAGTTTGTTAACAAGAAATTTGTGGAGTGGTTTAAAAACAAGTTTTAATGACTCCAACCTAAGTGTATGTAAACCTCCGACTTCAACTGTATGTACTGTACATATAGGTAGGGGTAGTGTGTGTGTGTGTGTGTGTGTGTGTGTGTGTGTGTGTGTGTGTGTGTGTGTGTGTGTGTGTGTGTGTGTGTGTGTGTGTGTGTGTGTGTGTGTGTGTGTGTGTGTGTGTGTGTGTGTGTGTGTGTGTGTGTAT
Organism: Brachymystax lenok tsinlingensis; assembly: GCA_030435695.1. Classification (NCBI taxonomy): domain Eukaryota; kingdom Metazoa; phylum Chordata; class Actinopteri; order Salmoniformes; family Salmonidae; genus Brachymystax; species Brachymystax lenok. The sequence continues at coordinate 22,778,001 of CM059795.1, forward strand.
ATATGTATATAAATATATATATATATGTCAGTGTAAGTATGTGTGCATAGAGTCAGTGCAAGAGGGTTAGTGAGAAAAAGGGTGAATGCAGGTCGGCTGGGTAGCCATTTAATTAACTATTTAGTGGTCTTGTTAAGAATTCTTATGGCTTGGGGGTAGAAGCTGTTCAGGGTCCTGTTGGTTCCAGACTTGGTGCATAGGTACCGCTTGCCGTGCGGTAGCAGTGAGAACAGACTGTGACTTGGGTGGCTCGAGTCTTTGACAATTTTTTGGGCCTTCCTCTGACACCGCCTGGTATAGAGGTCCTGGATGGCAGGGAGCTTGGCCCCAGGGATGTACTGGGCCGTACGCACTACCCTCTGTAGCGCCTTGCGGTCAGATGCCAAGCAGTTGCCATACCTAGTTGTGATGCAGCCAGTCAAGGTGCTCTTGATGTTTTAGTGGGATAACTTTGGAGATTATAACGGCCCATGCCAAATTATGGTGTGGGAGTCGTGTGCAGTCGTGGGTGAACAGGTAGTACAGGAGGGGACTAAGCACGTGTAGCGTGGTTTGTTCTGCGTTGTGTATTTTTATTTAGGACACTGCCACAACTGGAGGTCTGCTGGTTGGATTTTCTTTATTTGCCCTGCACACGAAGTGACAACAAACAATATGTTAGCCCTTGGTACCGTTACAGCTCTCGGGCACCTTGCTAGTTGAAGGTCAGGCAAAAGAGAACAATAAGAGGGTACGTAAATACAGATAACCCGCGATGGACCAAACCAAAATATACAAAACTTTTACAATCAGGTGTATTTACAATATAGATATGAAAAAGTGTTTTTACACAAAAAAATAACATTGGCTATGCAGCTGTAATTAAATAAAAAAAAGACATTGAATTATTATTATTATTATCAAATTCTTAACATCCCCTCTTGACCTGGCCTATTTGAACTGGTCCTTGTGTGCAACTTGGTGCATAATCTAGGGGAACAACATCACACTGCTACACACGCACCCCTGAGGAGCCCTCATGTTAAGGGTTAGCATTGCGGAGGTGTTGTTGCCTACCCTCACCACCTGGACACGGCCCGTCAGGAAGTCCAGGATCCAGTTGCAGAGGTAGGTGTTCAGTCCCAGGGACCTTAGCTTGGTGATGAGCTTCGAGGGCATTATGGTGTTCAACGCTGTGCCGTAGTCAATGAACAGCATTCTCAAGTAGGTGTTCCTTCTGTCCAAGTGGAAAGGGCAGTGTGAAGTGCAATGGAGATTACATCATCTGTGGATCTGTTGGGGCAGTATGCGAGTTGGAGTGTGTCAAGGGTGTCTGGGATGATGGTGTTGATGTGAGCCATGACCAGCCTTTCAAAGATTATCATGGCTACAGATCTGAGTGCTAAGGGGCGATAGTCATTTAAACAGATTACCGCTGCGTTCATGGGCACAGGGACTACGGTGGTCTGCTTTAAATATGTAGGTAGACTGGGTCAGGGAGAGGTTGAAAATGTCAGTGAAGACAGATGCCAGCTGGTCAGCGCATGCTTTGAGTACTTGTCCTGGTAATTGATCTGGCCCTGCGGCCTTGTGAATGTTAACCTGTTTAAAGGCCTTACTCACATCGGCTACGGAGAGCGTGATCACACAGTCATTAGGAACAGCTGGTGCTCTCACGCATGGTTCAGTGTTGCTTGCCTCGAAGTGAGCATAGAAGGCACTTAGGTCATCTGATAGGCTTGTGTCATCGGGCAGCTCGTGGCTGGGTTTCCCTTTGTAATCCGTGATAGTTTGCAAGCCCTGCCACATCCGACGAGCATTAGAGCCAGTGTAGTAGGATTCAATCTTAGTCCTGTATTGACGCTTTGTCTGTTTGATGGTTCGTCCGAGGACGTAGCGGAATTTTTTTAAGCATCCGGGTTAGTGTCCCGCTCCTTGAAAGCGGCAGCTCTAGCCTTTAGCTCAGTGTGGATGTTGCCTGTAATCCATGACTTCTGGTTGGGATATGTACATACGGTCACTGTGGGAATGATATCGTAGATGCAATTAATAATGAAGCCGCTGACTGATGTGGTAAACTCCTCAATGCCAGTGGATGAATCCCAAAACATATTCCAGTCTATGTAAGCAAAACAGTCCTGTAGCTTAGCATCCGAATCATCGGACCACTTATGAATTGAGGGTGTCACTGGTACGTCCTATTTGAGTTTTTTCTTGTAAACAGGAATTAGGAGGATATCTTTGATTAATTCTGACTATTTTGAGGAAGTGTATACTGACTACGGTGTCTTAAGATGGACAAACAGTACATTTGCCATTATTTTCTCATTTTTCAAGCAAAGGTCTTCAAAATAAAATCTAATTGTATTGGTTGCATACACATGATTAGCAGATGTTAATGTGAGTGTAGCGAAATGCTTGTGCTTCTTGTTCCGACAGTGCAGTAATATCTAACAAGTAATCTAACAATTCCTCAACAACTACCTAATACACACAAATCTAAGTAAAGGGGAGTCTTTTCAGGGAGTATGCGAGCACAGTCGTTCGGTTCGCCTAGCTGAGTTTGTCTAGACACCCGCCGGACCGAAGCATGTGGAAGGTTTAATTAAAGGCGTCCGCAAGCTTCCCATCCAAAACATTTCGGGACAGTTTATGCATACGACTACATTTTGTGAGGTTTTCCAAGTGTCTGGGATTAGGGCCTGGTCCTGGGTGAGCAGTATGTCCTGCACGGCCAGGTCATTGAAGTAGAACTCTTCATTTAAATCGAGGTTGGTTATCGCTGTTCTGATGTCCAAAAAGCTATTTCCAAAAAAACACAGAAAATAGCATAATTGGTCAGGAGCCCGTAAAACTTGGTCGGGAGATGGAATGGCATGGGAAGCTATTCTTGCCTTCCCGGAAACAGAAAGTATAGAACTCACAGTAGAGGGAATAACAGCAGCCAATGACATTTCCCTTTACACCCAAACAAAATGTTATGTTAACAGTTTACTTTAATTTGCATGTGGATTAGCTACCACTTCATACTATCTCAATGCCCTAGCAGCAAACACTAGTAGAGCAATAGCCCTGTGAAATCCACCTCCAGATGTCAAGTAGACATTTGACTTACTCTGAGAATAGTGTCAGCTCCAGGCAAGCAGTCAGCTAAAGGACTCTGCTTCCCCTTGATCGATAACTATTGAACATGCCAAAAGCAATCAACACCAACTCACTGTGTGCATGTTGATGAGTGTGCAGAGCTTATCAAAACTGTAGGGCTAAGAGAGACAATGCCTCCTGTTTTCCATAATTATACTGAACAAAAATTTGAACGTAACATGCAACAATTTCACCTATTTTACTGAGTTGCAGTTCTTATAAGGAAATCAGTCAATTGAAATTAATTCATTAGACCCTAATCTATCGATTTCACGACTGGGCAGGGGTGCAGCCATGGGTAGGCCTGGTAGGGCATAGGCCCACCCTCTTGGGAGCCAGGCCCAGCCAATCAGAATATGTTATTCCCCACAAAAGGTATTTATTACAGACAGAAATACTCCTGTTTCATCAGCTGTCCAGGGGGCTGATCTCAGACAATCCCACAGGTGAAGAAGCCAGATGTGGAGGTCCTGGGCTGGCGTGGTTACACGTGGTCTGCAGTTGTGAGGCTGGTTGGACGTACTCCCAATTTCTCTAAAACAACATTTGAGGCAGGTTATGGTAGAGAACTGAACATTAAATTCTCTGGCAACAGCTCTGATGGACATTCCTGCAGTCAGCTTGCCAATTGAACTCTCCCTCAAAACTTGAGACATTTGTGGCATTGTGTTGTAATAAAACTGCACATTTTAGAGCAGCCTTTTATTGTCCACAGCACAAGGCACACCTGTGTAATGATCATGCTGTTTAATCAACTTCTTGATATGCCACACCTGTCAGGTGGATGGATTATCTTGGCAAACTATAAATGCTCACTAACAGGGATGTGAACACATTTGTGCACCAAATTTGAGAGACATTTCTGTACATATGGAATGTTTCTGGGATCTTTTATTTCAGCTCATGAAACATGGGACCAACACTTTACATGTTGCGTTTATATTTTTGTATAAATAACCAAGTACCTTAGGCCAATTCACAGCCCCTCCTCCACTCTGGCTGCATGGCCAAGCACTGCAGCACACTGGGAAATAACAAATAGGTCTGGTTCTAATAAAGCTATGCATGAATTACATAGAAAGATTCATCAGCTACCACTGCACTGTTCTGAGTTGTAGGAGAGGATTTACACTGTAGAGAGATAACATGTTTTTGTGGGAATGTAGTTTTCAATGGATGTAAGCATGCAATCCTTGTAATTATAGGTTCAGATTGTAACAAAAACAGATATGTAAATCTGTTCAATCTAATTCATAAGCATGGTCTGAGGCAATTGTTAAATATATGCTCAATAAAGAACAAGTCCTAACAATTAAACTTCTGATAAATCCTGAAGATTTGTGATAATTTTCACAAACAAATTCTTGTGTGCACATTAATTATAAATGAGCCCCCTGGTTAAATTCTGACAGGCAGAATTTGCCCTTTTATCACTGTCAATAGCAGCCGCTTTTTCCCATGATCAATTTTAAACAGCCCCTGACCAGAAGCATAGCCCAGAGCCTGTGGCCATTCCCCTTCCTTTCTATTCAAAACCAGCATTTGCAATCAATTTAGCTGAACCGAAGCAACTGACCCATTCTGACAACAGTAGCTCTTTCGCCAGGCACCACATTCTCATAAACATTTGTATTTTTATGGATTCAACATTCACATGGGCAAAGGTCTTAAAAACCCAAGCGGCTAACATTAGAAAGTTCCAAAGAATGCAATAACTTTGAGTAGACAAGGTTTTATTTAATTTCATTACTTCATACTATGTTTACATTCAGAAAAGTGGCTAGCATGAAGGTCCAGAGCAGCACGGCCAGGGCACATCAGCTGCCCCAGCACAATCAATCAGCCATCCAGGCCTCTTAGACATCCTGAATGCTAATTGATGAAGTAAATCCAGTCATTAAGCCCAGCGAGGTCCTCCAAAGTAAACACATTGAGTTGTGTAGTTTAGTCGGGCATCAATGGCCACCTCTACGGGACGACAACAGAGAGTGCAGCAGGATGCCTGGAGAACAGAAGGGAGGAGGGGAAGAAAGGGGATGGTTAAATCACACTGAATAAGAGCATGGAATACTTTATCTCTCTCTTTTCTTTTTCAGAGACAATGAATGCAGATAGTCTAGTGGTGGACTTTACCTGTAGCCACAGAGACATTGAGGGACTCGACCCCAGGGTGCAGATCTCTGCGGGGTGGGATGGTGAGCAGGACCTCACACTGCAGACGCAGCTCCCGGGACAAGCCTTCCCCTTCACCACCTGAGTGAGGACACAGCAGGGTGGAGTGTGAGCAAATAAAACTCACACGCATGGTTCATGGACACGCACAGGAAATACTTACCCATCAGCAGAAGCGTAGGTTTTGTCATTTGAAATTTGGAACATTTCATGACAGGAACATGGGAGTTCTCTGCTTCAGCTCCCACTGTGCCAATAACCTGGCAGCCTTGTGCCACTTTCACCTGCACAAAACAGACCCTGGTCATCAGCTAGTGAGGACTATCAAACAGCAACAACCTCCTAACAGTTGACGTTCACAGGTAACTTCCAAAATAAAGGAAACATCAACAGTGTGTTATTAGGGCGTTAGGCCACCACGAGCCTCCAGAACAGTATCAATGGGCCTTGGCATAATTAACTTAGGAATCACATCTGCTTTCAATATACAGTGCCTTCAGAAAGTATTCATATCCCTTGACTTATTCCACATATTGTTGTGTACAGCCTGAATTCAAAATAGATTACATTTTTGGTTTTTCCTCACCCATCTACACACACAATACCCCATAATGACAAAGTAAAAACATGTTTTTAAAAATGTATTGAAAATGAAATAGAGATTTATGTAAATATTCACACCCCTGAGCCAATACATGTTAGAATCACCTTTGGCAGAGATTACAGCAGTGAGTCTTTCTGAGTAACTCTCTAAGAGCTTTGCACACCTGGATTGTACAATATTAGTCAATGATTCTTTAAAAAAGTATTCAAGCTCTGTCAAATTGGTTGTTGATCATTGCTAGACAACCATTTTCAAGTCTTGCCATAGATTTTTAAGCAGATTTAAGTCAAAACTGTAACTCGGACATTCAGGAACATTCACTGTCTTCCTGGTAAGGAACTCCACTGTAGAGTTGGTCTTGTGTTTTAGGTTATTGTCTTTCTGAAAGGTGAATTCATCTCCCATTTTCTGGTGGAAAGCAGACAACCAAATTTTCCTCTAGGATTTTGACTGTGCTTAGCTCCATTCCATTTATTTCTTCTCCTGAAAAACTCCCCAGTCCTTCAAAATTGCAAGCAAACCCATACAATTATGCAGCCACCACTATGCTTGACAATATGGAGAGTGGTACTGAGTAATGTGTTATATTCGCCCCAAACAAAACACTTAGTATTCAGGACAAACAGTGTATTGCTTTGCCACATTTTTAGCGGTATTACTTTAGTGCCTTGTTGCAAACACGATGCATATTCAGTACAGGCTTCCTTCTTTTCACTCAATCAATTAGGTTAGTATAATGGAGTAACTTGTGGAGTAAGTACAAAGTTCTCTCCTTTTACAGACATTAAACTGTTTTAAAAAGTCACCATTGTGAAATCTCAGTGGTTTCCTTCCTCTCCAGCAACTGAGTTAAGAAGGACACCTGTATCTTTGTAGGGACTGGGTGTATTGACACACCATCCAAACTGCCCAACTCAGGGACCTTCCATCCAACGTATGTGATTTGATAAGCACATTCTTACTTCTAAACTCATTTAGACTTGCCAGAATAAAAAGGTGTTAAATAACATAATTCTACTTTGACATTATGGGGTTTTGTGTGTAGGCCAGTGACATAAAAAAATGCTAAATTTAGTCAATTTTAAATTCAGGCTGTGACAAAATGTGGAAAAAGTCAAGGGGTGTGAATACTTTCTGAAGCCACTGTACTTTTCATCCCTCATTTACTCAAGTGTTTACTTTATTTTGGCAGTTACCTGTAGATCAAAACAGCTAACAGTAAAGACAAAAAGTAAAAACATTCAGAAAATACTCAAGCCAAATAGTGATATTCTGAAAGTATGCTGACCAGTGCATGGCCAGGCTAAAATGCATTAGGACAGGTACAGTACCTTCAACATGTCTGCGAGGCTGTCATAGCCATACACTCTCATGACCTCCATTACACCCGAGCTGGCCTTACTCACAACTGGTGTCAACGGACAGCTAGAAGCAGAGACAACACATATAACAGCCATAAACTCCATAAATTATTTCTTAGTCTTACAAAACAGAGTTAGATCTTGAATATTAGGTTTGGCTACCTGTTACGAAGACTGCTAGCAACTCTGTCCACCCCAAGAAAATATGCAGAACGCAGGATGGCACCAAGGTTCATTGGGTCCTGCACTCCATCTAGGACTAGCCAGAGGGGGGTGTGACTGCTGTCCCTGGGGGCCTTGGAGGTCTTGTCATCGGTGAGGAAACCCAAACAACTGGCCTGTAGGCATAAGCCCTGGTGAACCCCTCCTGAGCACATCTTGTTCAGGTCATTCTTACTAACCCTCTGGATCGGCACACCCTGTCTATGGGCCTCCTCACACACCTGTCGTACTGAGGCCCTACGAGAGGCCTCACCCTCCTTCACAAACAACCTGTGTGCACTCCTTCTGCCCTGGGTGAGGGCCAGGAGACATGGAGACACACCAAACAATGTCTCATAATTCCTGTGTTCTTCTTTGGACAGTCTTTCTCTGGAGTCCTTTACTTGCCTTTCACACTCCTCTGGAAAGTCATCCAGGCTGAGCTTCCGGAGCTCAAATGACATTCTGCTGTCTGTATTTGTTTTCCTCTCCTGTTGGATTGGGGCACCTCTCTGGAACTCAGATGATACTCTGCTGTCTGCATTGGGCTTCCTCTCCCGGGATACTGAGGTCTCTTTCATCCAGACTTTTCTGGAGGCTGGAGTCTCTGGGTCATCCTTTATGTCTTCAGACTGACTTTCGGCTTTGTACTTTCCTACTTCAGACACAGGAGGCCTGTGTCGCATTCCAGAGCTGGTTATAGCACTACGTCGCCACCTCTCTGCTGGTTTGGCTCTGCTGTCCTTAGGACAGAGGAGAGCACTAGCGCAATGGTAGGACGCAAAGTGACAACCCACTCTCATGTCTGACTCTGATACCAAATTCAACAGTCTACTGTTGACAAACATCCTGGAACACTGACACGTCAAATTCCAAGTCCCCATGTTCTTAATAAGATGAAAATACATAAATGGCTATATTGCTACTGTGACTGGATGGTCAACTTAAACTGGATAATGGCAATTAAATAAACGAGCGCCTACTAGCATCAGTCACGCAGATGTCCTTCGGCAAAGCATCAAGCATGGCAAACTAGCTAACGTAGCTAGTCAACTTGTTAAAACGTATGCAGACTGGACACCACGTCGTAAAAACAAAACTTTAACAAATAAGATTGCCTGAATTAAAACTACATATTACGCTAATTCGTTTCAGTTTGTGCTTTTCTAAAAATCCAGCTCAATTTCATTCAACACCTACTCCAGGTGCTAGCCAGCGTGATTTCAAGACTCCGCCTCCTCCAGGAAGTAAACTATATATTTTCTTCATCCTTCAGAGGGTGAAAATACCTAGTCCGATAATCAACACTGCCCTCTAACGTTCATCGATTATATTGCATGTCCACGCGTTATGAAACAGATAGGACTTTAAAATTGTAGTTTTGGTTAAATGTATATCCATCTATGTTTTTCAGTTGTATTATTATACTTTGGGGTAAGTGTGCCTCACAGAATAATCTTATTTTACCTTTCAATCTAAATGATTGAGAGTGAAAATATTTAACCAGATCCCAGCTCACCCATTCACACAGACAAAGGCAGGCCCTAGCTGTTGCAGCAGGTGCAACCACATTGTTGAGTTGTTTAAGTTATGAGAGCACTCCGAGACCAGGCAAACGTTCAGGGCCCAGTTTCCCAAAAGCTTCTTAAGGCAAAATTCATCATTAGCTTCATAGGAGCATCATTCAATCTCAGAGCTGTTTCACCAAACCATCGTTATTAACTTTGCACTTAAACACTATTTTTTATTTTTTTATTTAACTAGGCAAGTCTAATGGCTGCCCCAGACCACTCATAGAACAGTTAAGTGCATCATTGGATGCTTTTTTTTGCCCTCCCGTGTCACTTTATACACAGAGGATCTCCGCTAAGCATTGAATCACATGGTTTACCTGTCTCTCTGTGACCACTGATAACTTCAGAACAAAGTTGACTAGAAATAAAAAGTTTCCAATGTCTTCGCAAATGGAACAAACAAGTGATGTATAAAAATGCTTCAAATTAAAAATTAAAACCGAGATGACTGCATTAAAATCCCCCTAGAGTCGATTTCCCTGGAAATTTAATTAGCATAATACAAAAAATCCCCATAAAAATACATCAATTTAAACTAGAGATATGTTTTTTTGCATTGGATGAGTCTTAATCACCAGAATCTTCTGATGTCGCACTTCTGCATCTATGGTGAAAGGTGACAGAGCTAGAACGATTTTTGTAAGACTATGAGACATCCCGAAAATCAGTCTTCTCACAAAATAGTCTGTAGAGTTTATGACCCCTCTACGGAAAGATGAACACAATGGTGCTCTCTGTTTTTATCTATGACCTCCCACAAGCGTCTTGGGACTCGTCTGTAGTTGGTACAGCCAATCTGCCAACTTCTATCAGTAGCATCCAAACAGTTTGGGGTACACACTTTTCTGTGGAAAGGTGAGACTCTCACAAACATGTCGGTTGCTGTGCTCTAGGACTCCCGCAGGCCTAAAAATATTAAATTATCTGGCAACAGCTCTGGTAGACATTCCTGCAGTCAGCATGCCAACTGCCCGTTCCTTCAAAACTTGAGACATCTGTGGCATTGTGTTGTATCACAAAACTCAACATTTTAGAGTGGCATTTTATTGTTCCCAGCACAAGGTGCACCTGTGTAATTATCATGTTTAATCAGCTTCTTGATATGCCACACCTGTCAGGTGAATGGATTATCTTGGCAAAGGACAAATGCTCACTAACAAGGATGTAAACAAATTTTGCACACCTGTATTTGGGGAGTTTCTCCCATTCTTTTCTGCAGATCCTATCAAGCTCGGCCAGGTTGGATGGGGAGCGTCGCTGCACAGCTATTTTCAGGTCTTTCTAGGAATGTTCGATCAGGTTCAAGTCCGGGCTCTGGCTGGACCACTTAAGGACATTCAGAGACTTGTCCTGAAGCCACTCCTGCGTTGTCTTGGCTGTGTGCTTAGGGTCGTTGTCTTGTTGGAAGGTGAACCTTTGCCCCAGTCTGAGGTCCTGAGCGCTCTGGAGCAAGTTTTCATCAAGGATCTCTCTGTATTTTGCTCCATTCATCTTTCCCACAATCCTGATTAGTCTCTTAGTCCCTGCCGCTGAAAAACATCCCCACAGCATTATGCTGCCACCACCATCATGCTTCACCGTAGGGATGGTGCCCGGTTTCCTCCAGACATGACGCTTGACATTCAGGCCAAAGAGTTAAATCTTGGTTTAATCAGACCTTTTACTGAGGAGTGGCTTCCGTCTGGCCATTCTACCATAAAGGCTTGATTGGTGGAGTGCTGCAGAGATGGTAGTCCTTCTGGAAGGTTCTCCCATCTCCACAGAGAAACTCTGGAGCTCTGTCAGGGTGACCATTGGGGTGTTGGTCACCTCGCTAACCAAGGCCCTTCTCCTCCGATTGCTCAGTTTGGCCGGGCGGCAATCTCTAGTAAGAGTCTTGGTGGTTCAAGACTTCTTCCATTTAAGAATGATGGAGGCCACTGTGTTCTTGGGGACCTTCAATGCTGCAGAAATATTTTGGTACCCTTCCCAAGATCTGTGCCTCTACACAATCCTGACTCGGAGCTCTACGGACAAGTCCTTATTTAGACAGACCTTACGGATCTTATATAAACAGGTGTGTACCTTTCCAAATCATTTTCCAATCAATTGATTTAACCACAGGTGGACTCCAATCAAGATGTAGAAACATCTCAAGGATGATAAATGGAAATTTCGATAAAACTTCATTTCGAGTCTCATAGCAAAGGGTCTGAATACTTATGTAAACAGTGTGTTTTTTATTTGTAATAAATTTGCAAACATTTCTAAAAACCTGTTTTCGCTTTGCCATTATGGGTTACTGTGTGTAGAGAAAAGGAGGGAAAAAAATATTGAATCCATTTTAGAATAAGGCTGTAAAGTAACAAAATGTGGGAAAAGTCAAGGGGTCTGAATACTTTCAAAATGCACTGTATACAAGGTAGCTAATCTGTTCGAGTATGCAGTCTAATTACACTACACGCAAATGCTCATTACATTCACTAGTGTGCATTGTTGGAGAGAAGTGAACTAGTAATTGAATTACATTTTGCAGTAACTTGTTTAACTAAATTCAAATATTAGTAGTGATTTCAGATGTTAATTACTTGTTTGCCATGTAGTGGCATAGATAGCTACTGGAACTACACACTACTTTTTTTTCTAAAATAAAATAGATGAAATAGGCAAGAATTTCCTTTCTTTTTCAGCATCAGATCTCCCTAATTCTCACTTTGTGTTCAGTAGGCTAAATCACACATTCTGTTAACATCTGACTACAGCGATCTGTTCTTGCAATTTGTAGTCTACGACATTTCAGATGTATTTTCACAAAGTATTCAAAAAAAAATTCTAAGAAACTTTAGTTAAGTAAACTATTTTTCTTAAGGGTAGCTTTAGTGTTGCTTAACTTCCAGTGTGAAATAATTGGTAGCTTGGTAAACTATATATTTTCAGAGTAGCTTCCAACAGTGCTAGCGCGGTAGGTAACATGCTGGAATTAGTCACTGTGTTATATCCGATAGAGCCCGATTCTATTTGAAATTACAGTGATGACAACAGGGAAATCAGGGGAAATCAATCACATGTATAATTTTTATTGGAATATGCCAAACCATCTCTACAAGAGCTACATAAATCTTTGACCTGTCCTAAGTACACTTACTCATCATTGTCAATACAAGACACGCCACAAACAGGTGGATATCAATGTCACCAACATCAATGGTGCAGTATGAGCAGTTTCTTCTTGTCACATTAATCATTTGAATCATTCAAGGTGCATTTTCCCCCAGATCTGTAAACCACCAACTATTGTTAATTTCTTTCTCAGCACTGGCTGAACAATACCAAAAGCCTCAAATCGTAATTGTATGAAAAGGCACCATAATACAACAGAATAAAAAAAAGGCAATACGTTTTGGTTTAGTTATATGCGCAACTTAATGTCTTTCCTTTCCTTTTATAATGTGTCTGGGGGAACAAAAATAAGTAAAATTAACAATACAATGTTATGTATTACATTTTCTGTGAAGGGCAAATTGTTAAAATGAATTGTCCATAAGTGAGTGGTTGAATCTTGTAGCAGTGTGTAAAAGTGTCCCCTTTACCTTAAAACAGGCAACTTTCATTAACTTCCCATAACTTCTTAGCGACAGAGTTGTTTTTGCCTTTGGCAACAACGTCCTGCGGCGCCCAGCAGAAGAAGCAACATCCGCTCAGGGGCTCGATGCCCTCCTGGACGGCGCAGTGGTGTAGTCTGGGCACTGGATTCTGGATCCAGGAACAACAGTCTGGCTATTGGCTCGATGATGAATTTCTGCCACAAGCTGCAGTTTCGGGATAGCTCTGTTTTCACTACTCCTACAGGGGCCAAACATAATAGAGATGTGGGTTAATGGAAAGAACACAGTTGAACTGATAACTATCCAACACAGGAAAATGCACACCCTTAGCCTGTAAACCGTGACTTGTAGAGTGTATTTATTAACTTTAATTTAACCAGGGGAACCTATTGAGACCAGGGTCTCATTTCCAAAGGTGCCCTGAGAACAACAGTTCATTCAAGCAATGTGAGCAACAATTCAAGCATGATCAGTACAAAATTACAGTTACAACATTTCAAACAAATTACGTTACATTCAAAAGGGCAGTAGAAACTAATGTATACAATCATTCAAAACAAGTGCAGTTTTCATTGGTCACTTTTTTTATTAAATTCACCTTTTGGGACCAAATAATCAAGTTTTAGAGTGACCTATAGGCCATTCCAGGACTGAGGGGCATAGTAACTGAAAGCAGTCTTCCCTAACTCAAAGGAGACCCGTGGAACCTCGAATGGAAACCATCCTTGAGAGCAAGTTTTCTAGTTACTAGATTTATAATTTAGAAATGAGGCGAGGTAGTATGGGAGGGACTCATAGTTGTTCATAGTGACAGACCTACCATTTAATCATCTTGAAGGAAATGACCAACCTGGGTGAACACTGTAGCAAGTGACATTGGTCCCTTTCAGCCTCTTGGCCAGCTCGTCATTCAAGAGAACATTGCACAGTTTGCTTTAGCAGTAGGAGTGGAAGAACTGCCAGCTGTACCTCCCGGTGCCCAGGTGTTTATTAGTGACAAGGGCATCAAAGTCAATGTTTTCCCAGCAATATGCCATGGAGCCCAGTGTGACTACACAGGCCTCAGTGCCCTCCTTCAGGCGGTCCAGCAAAAGACAGGTCAGCAGGAAGTGGCCAAGGTGGTTGACCCCAAACTCAATAGCAAAGCCATCAGCAGTGTGCCCATCCGCCACCAGACCTGAGGGAGAAATCAGAGATGGTGCAATACAGTCCAATAGCCCTTTTCCACTCATGTCTTCTTTTTATTACAACATGACCACTGTTAATGAGCAGATCCCATCTAGCCTCTGTCTTCAGGAAGGTCTCAGTGAAAGAATGCACTGCCTGGAGGCTCCCCAGGTCTAACTGCATGTACACCACATCAGTGTTGCCTGTCTTCTGAAATACAAATAACAATTTGTTAGGCCTATATTTACAGGCATACCATTTTTTTCTAATGGTACTTCTCACTAATGAATATTAGAAAACAATTTTGGAATAATTGATTTTTATAAGATTCTCGCACCCTTTTTACATCACATAGCAAATTCAGTACAATATTCTGAAGAAACCTGTCCGGATTTACTTTTCAATTGCTTCGTAGTGTGCTTGACTCAAAGGAGGCCACATCTACATTTGTGCGATTTCTGCTCAGATTACCATGGTTGCATTAAAAAGACAGGTCTTGACCACTGACGCTGTGTCTACACTTGACACTTACATGTGACTTCTGCTATCAACATATGAAGGTAATAATGCATTTAGGTTATAGTTTATTTAGATGCATGAATACACTACACCAAAAGCTTTATTTTATGGCTGTTTTAAAACTAATTTCCTGCAATCAATTCTACGTATTAATGATTTATGTTCACTACTTGGTCAATTGATTTATTGATTAAATCTATGCAAATAAATTATATGAATTGATACTTCACCCCTCTGCTGATCAAATCAAAGTTTATTTAGCGCTGTCCTTTCAGAACCATGAAGGGCACTCCAACCACTTACAATAACACTCATCAATCATTTACAATAACACTCATCAATCATTTACAATAACACTCATCAAACACTTACAATAACACTCATCAAGATCTGTTGCCTACCCCTAATAGTCATCCTTTATTATTATTATTACAAATAGAAGATTATCACTTCTCACAACGCTACTCGTTTGAATCAATGAATCAATGAATCAACGAGCTGAATCAATGTCTCGCAAGATCACATAACAAAACCAAATTAGTATAGCATAGTATGCATATAGACTAATGTTACTGTTTCACCAAAAACACTAATTTCTAATGAGATTTTAGGATGGTTAGCTGAAATTAAAAAGTCAAAAATAAATCTTATGCATAAAAACGCAACAGAGCCACTAGGCAGGATATATGCTTTGATTTAAACAAAATACAAGAAAGGCTACTACTTTATTAACATCCTCTGCACTAATTAGCTCACGAAACAGTAGTTCAAGAATATCAAAATGTATAGGCTATTCCCATGAAACTGATTGAGATCAATCAAATAATTGGCATGCAGATGCAGTTTCACCGGTAAAACGTGAATAGTTATCATTCACGATTGACTGTGATGGTGGCCTATTTTGAAATTAGGCATGCCTAACTTGGTGTTTGAGGGAATAAAAAATATAAAATTTCCTTGACATAATATGTGTGGGCATAGGCAGACGTTGCAATTGGAGATTGCATTTTATGCATATTTTATAACAGGGCTCTCCAACCCTGTTCCTGGAGGGCTACCATCCTGTATGTTTTTATTCCAACCCTAAGCGCTCCAGGAACAGGGTTAGAGAGCCCTGTAATGATAGGCTATTCAATAGGCTACATCTGTCAGTACAAACTTTGATAGAGGAAATCATGACTAGTAAAGGCACAGTTCACTACTTTTGTGAAAAAAAAGGTTTTCTCTGCTACAGATGGCTATATTGGTCCTCTAATACAGGACCAGTAAAGGCCTAGTGCACTACTTTTGTTATTATTCTTTTTTTAATGTTTTTTTATTCAGAATTGTTTTTTATTCCGATTTTTAAGGTGGTGCTGCAGCATCTTCAGCACCCATACTTCCTGCGGCTATGGTCTAGATGCACAAAAGTAGCATTGTGAT
Source organism: Brachymystax lenok tsinlingensis (assembly GCA_030435695.1). Lineage (NCBI taxonomy): Eukaryota > Metazoa > Chordata > Actinopteri > Salmoniformes > Salmonidae > Brachymystax > Brachymystax lenok. The sequence goes on from CM059795.1 coordinate 22,793,728, forward strand.
CAGATTGTGTTCAGATCTGACTGACCACTTCAGGAGGTGGTCAAGGACCCATTGTGTACGGATTTCTCCTCAGTCTGGATGCAATCAGGCAACCAAAAGGGCATACAGTGGGCGATGTCATCAGCACTTTGTCTCCAGAAAACGTGTTTTGGGAGCGAGAGGCATCTTTTTTCATTAAGGTGTTTTCAAGCTTCATAAATGCTAGCCAGCATTACTAGGAAAACAATTATTTTTTTCCCAAGAGTTATGCTATCCTGTTTGCAATCCCTTCAGATTTGCTAGCTAGCTGGCTTGTCCGAGGTTAGTTGGCTAGTTAGCTACAGTAGTTGGCTACTGCCATCAAGTTGTTGTGTTATTATCAGATTTAGCCTGTTCCACCATTTGCAGAATGCATACAGACATTTCAATATAGCACGGGAAACGGGAATCCAGACACAACATGGACACGGTAGACACATTTCAATGTAGGTGTAGACGCATGACGTGTTCGGAATTCCGTGATCAGAACTCAATGATCAGATTCAAAAGCTGCATGAACCGTCAAGCGTAGACATGGCCTCAGATCGAGATGCACAAGTCACATTAATGTCAGCGTTTAGACAGGCAGCACAATTCTAATATTATTTCCACTAATTGGCAGTGGTGTTAAGTACCCTTGTGTGGTGTTCATGTTTTTGTTATTCACCCTATGTTCCCGGGTCTGATGGACCCACAACATTATTGGGTTTTTAAAACAATACAGCCATAACAATTTATGTTAAAACACTTAATACTTAGATGTTGACATATCAATTACAAGGAATATAGACAGCATACATGGTTGATATTTGCCATTTACCTCTGCTGGATCACATTTATCAGTTAAAGTGCTATACGTTTTTTATGATAAAATTATAATCAAGACATGGGTGGAATAAATCATGTTATCTTGAACAAATATAAATGAAACAAGGTTTGCTCTCCACTATTGATGTTTATTGCTTTGAACTGAACAAATTGGAAGGACTAATTTTACATACAGTATTTTATGAAAATGATAAATGAGCCCCATTGAACACAAATTTAGGCCGGTCTACACACCACATGAGGGAAAGAGTTTTACACTGTGTGTGTTGCAAATGTATTTCTTGCACTTGATTCATGTGTGTCTTTCTGTCCTTCTTGGGTACACACACATCGCAGCGCTCCTTGTTGCTACCGGCTGCAGTCTAGAATGATGAAATAATTTAGTTCAGGAATTTTACTAACATCTCAATCACTCACATATATAGCTACAGCAGGCCAAGGTAGGAGAGTCAGACACACACATGCAACAACATCACTCACACTAACTTCTGGTATTGGAGTTGTTGGTTCTGTGGGTCGGGCGGATAGGGCACCAGCATCCTCCTCCTGAATCCTTCTGTCATAACTCTCTTGTGACGATCTGAAGGATCAGGTTAAAGTGGGTCCGCTCTACAGCGTGCTCTCCCTCGTAGAGGGGGAGAGCGGGAAGTCGGCTGTTTTATGGTCGGTCATAAAATACGGTCAGTCATTTATGGTCGGTCATTTAGTAAACATTGAAAGTGGGTCCCACAGACCCGAACACCACACAAGGGTTAGGCAGAACTACTTTAAAGTACTACTTAAGTTGTTTTTTATTTTTGACAACTTTTACTTTTACTTCACTACATTCCGAAAGAATGTACTTTTTACTCCATACATTTTCCTTAACACCCAAAAGTACTCGTTACATTTTTAATGCTTAGCAGGACAGGAAAACTGTGAAATTCACACACTTATCAAGAGAACAACTCTGGTCATCTCTACACCCTCTGATCTGGCAGACTCACTAAACATCTGCTTCGTTTGTAAATTATGTCTGAGTGTTGGTGTACCTCTGGCTATCCGTAAATGAAAAATAAAAAATAAAATGGTGCCGGCTGGTTTGCTTAATATAATGATTTTTAAAAAAGTATTTATACTTTTACTTTCGACACACATTTAAAACAAAATACTTTTAGACTTTCACTAAAGTAGTATTTTACTGGTAAACTTTCACTTAAGTCATTTTTTATAAAGATATCTTTACTTTTACTCAAGTATGACAATTTAGTACTTTTTCCACCACTAAAATTGGTCTTTTCACATCAGATCTTTTTCAGAGCTGATCTGATTGATCAAAAGGCCAATTAGTGTGAACATAGCCATTCTGTTCAGATCTGGCAGGCTGACCCAGGAGGTGGTCAGAGACGCAGTGTGTGGATTTCTCCTTATTTTTCCTCAGTCTGGAGTCTACATGCATTATCAAAAAATTATAAATTCAGTAGTCCTTGGTTTTGTAATCTAATTGAACTCAGACAGTATTATGTATCTCACCTAGTGTTTAGATAATGAATAGTCATCTTAGAGAGTGCTGTGTGAAACCTTGTATAGCTTTTTCATCATACTCAGGCCTGCACTTTAGGCCACTGGTGTACCTGCCAAAGCATCTCTAAACTGCTCATCTTCCCAAGGTAACTTCATTACTTTATTTTAGTAACAGTTGGCCTATGTCTGATTGCATGAAACAGTGTATAGCCTATAAGAAATGTTGTGTAGACAATACAATAAGAGTGGCAAAGATGGTATGGTGTGTGTTTTAATTCCCTTTATTACCAGTGGCTCTGCCTATTGAAATTGGCTGTGGTGGGACAGAGACACTTTCTCCAGAGACATATCACCTATGCCTAGGGTTTTTCTGGAATAGTTAAGTAGCAGTCTTGACACAATAGGAGAGGATAGGCCTAGCTTTTATTTGAATTCAATATTCAATCAATCAATTCAATCTTTTCCGTATAACTTTGACTTTTCACCCACTGCCACACTTAAGAGGAACGGAATGGAACAGATTTCCAGGATTCAATTAGACTTGAATACATCTCTGTTAAAAATTATCAGGAAAAGCAATACGTTTTCAGGATTGTCCCACCAGGGTTTTGGCCCTGATAAATGCAGTGAAAAGCAGGGTCTCTGTGTTTGCATTAAGACATGCCACAAAGTGTCTCACTGACTTCCCACAATTTTTTGGCCACAGCGTCATCTTTGGCGTTGGCATTCACCTTCTGTACCTCACAGCAGGAGAAGTAGCATCCACTTAGAGGCTCTATACCCTCCTGGAGGGCACAGTAGAGAGTAGTCTGGGCCCCAGATTCTGCGTCCACAAAGAACAGCGAGAGGATAGGTGCCAACATCATGCGCCACAAGAAGCTTGAATACCGGCCTATTTCTGTCTTGACTGCTCCTGTGACAGAAAATAGACAGGATTAGTAAGCATACTGTATATTTCTGCAAAGTTACAGTACATACCATCCGGCCTTGCTTACATGCTATAAAGTGTTGAAGCACTGACCTGGGTGCAAGCTGTAGCAGGTGACATTTGTGCCCTCCAGTCTTTTGGCAAGCTGGTGTGTGAAGAGCATATTACATAGCTTGCTATGACTATACTTCTGAAACAAAGCCCAGTCAGATTCTCCAACAGCCAGGTCTTTGTGGGTACTCAGGCAGTTAAAATCAATTTTGCCAAACTCATGAGCTTTGGAGGCGACAGTCACCACTCGACTCGGACTACATTCCTTCAGACGGTCCAGCAGCAGCACAGTTAACAGGAAGTGGCCGAGGTGATTAACGCCAAAGATCATTCCCACGCCATCCTTTGTCTTGCCACCATTCATAAGCCCTGCATAAAGAGGGCCAATGTTTTCAAAATAAATACACTTTCACTGCTTTGTTAATGCAGGTTTGCTGTATATTAAAAAACCAACCAGCCATATATTCCATTGAGATTTGGTTTGCTTGAGAGAGGATGCAACATGTAACATATATGACTATAACACAATAACACAATGTGAAATATCACACTCAATACCGGACTCATGCCAGCAATGCATGACTAACCAGCATTGTTGACAAGAATATCGAGTCTAAATTCAGACTTCAGGAAGGTCTCAGCAAAAGATCGTACAGACTGTAGACTTCCAAGGTCCAGCTCCATGAACACAACCTCATTGTTCCCAGTCTCCTGAGAAAGTAAGAATGACCAGTCAGATGCTCTATGTCCCTCACTTTATAGAGACTAACAAACCAAACCGTCAACAAATGAATCAGCTAAAGTGACCAGAGCACAACTATCTGTAAAATGTGAATGAGAGGGACAATGTGTGAGGAGGAGTGAACATGACTGAGGGGGAACTACAGTAATATGGTCCATGTATGATCCACTGGCACCCCCTCAGTCAAAGACATGCAACTACAGCAAGGTTCGACTGTTTAAGACAGCTGGAGTGAGACATGGACTCTGACACCTCTCTTACCTTCTTGATATCACTGATGGCAGCTTCTGCCCTCTGCTTATCTCGGCAGGCCATTATAACCCTCGCACCTCTTCTGGACAGATCTATTGCTGTTGTTTTCCCAATGCCTGTGTTAGATCCTGGAGAGACACCATTGGGACACACCCACATAGACGTCTAGTTTATGTCCAGCGCCAAATGTTTTAAATACAATTCTACAATTGAGCAAAGAAATGCGGAATCAGTCCCATGTGACCACCAATAATAACGGTACATAACATTAGATAACTGTCACTTACAGACTGTACAAGACGATGAATAATTGTCCACCATTAGTGTCATATTGTTTTATAATGTACGAACTCACCAGTGACGATTACAGTTTTTCCATGCAACTTGGCATTGCTTTTGCATCTTGGTAGTTTGAGATACCAATTGAGAAGTACATAAAGTGCGATGAGTCCCGCGCTGACAAGAAGCAGTGTGAACATCTTCGTACAGTAGTGTTTTTCTGACTGTACATAAGTATGAACTACTGTGGCATGAGAATTGATGTAGCTGTTGCGTTAGGCAATGAACGCGCCCTTTGTCCGGATGTTCTGTCTTGGCACTCACTCTTAATAAAATAAACAAGTTATGAAACAAGTGGATTTTGGTTCAAGAATTTTGCAAAAGTTCGTGCCACCTAGTGGTTATAAACACTGACTTCCTCGTACACTAACAAACATACTCGCTGACCTCAAAACGACACTGGAACAAACATGGCTAAGCGCAACGTTACACTGTAACAAACAGTTACAAGCTACTCACAGACCATGGGAAAACGTTAACCAATGCGGCCAAAAATGTATTTACTGGGGGATTTTTACTGCATGTATTGTAGCAAACAGAGACAGTGCACAACGCCTTTCGGGTCTTGAACCCCAGTTTTTGCAAACTAGCTTATCTAAACAAAGGTCGCTACACTGTCCCCCCACTCTTCACTTTATGAAGTCCCTCACATGTACACAACTCTCCAATGGCCAGGCGCCATCCCACACCTGACACCATTGTAGCAAACGATGACATGCAATGTCCCTTTGTGGGTCTCCCAGCTCGTTAGCAAGCTTGCTAACCACCGCTCCAATAAGGTTAACCCATTTAGGGGAGATCGGAACAAGCTTACCTTGGCAAGGATCGCTAAAGTACGTACTATGCAGCCTACATCTACAATTGGTTGTTAGCAACGAATGAAATGACAGAATCCAAAGTGCTCTCTGATGCTTGTTCTTAAAAATCTTTAGGTATTTACATTGACAGAGAAGAAACAAAGTCAAAGTTGATTTGTATTTACAGAGTACATAAACATTTGATGAATTATTTCTAAAAACAGACAATTTACTATATTGGCATAGTATTGAAAAAAACTGGACTAACACTTTTGAAAACTACTGCACAAAATTCACATGAAACACTGTACAGATTTAAGCCAAAATGGCCATAATTTGAGTTTGCATACAGAATCCTATGCTTCCCTTGTTCTGTTGAAAAATAATTCTTAATCATGTACATTTGTGTGTGGATATTTAAAACACACACACACGTATACGCATGGCTATGTACACAAGTTTGAATATATATAGCTGCTACCTATAGTGCAATAGTAGCAAAACAAACATCTGAACAACTACATTTTCAAATACAGTACACAAACTAAAATGATAAAGAGCAAATAAAAGTAGAATTTTCAGAGAAAGAAGCATCATTACTGGCACAAAATACAACAAGTTGAGTACTTTACAAGTGACGTTGCTTGTTTTTTCACATGTCCACGATAAACCATCCCTTTTTTCAATGCCAAAGTTGCCAATTTACAAAAAATATAAATTCTATGTGCAACTTGCCCACAAAATATGAGCCTGAAAAATACTTAATTTCATGCAAATGTATGAACATAAAATAAGAAAGCTTTCCTTTTTTATACAGTATACAAGTACAGCTGCTGAGCCTGGTTCTTGTAGACGTGGGAACATAGAGCTAGGGGACAGGGTTAGGTTGTATCACTGGCACTTGGTGGAGCTGGGAGGTGTTTGTCAGAGGGTTCTGTTCCCTCCTGGCTCTGGGGGGTGGCAGTGGAGGTGGTGTTTGGGGTAGTCAGGGTTTCCTCTTTGGGCTGCTTGCAGGCAAACTCTGTAATACTGAAGACAAACTGAATGCAGCCCAGCTTGACGAAGCTGCCGTGGTGGAGCAGGGCAGTGCCCTCCCAGCCTGCCCCACTGCCCCCGATCAAACTGGAGCTGCTGGCCTTGCAGTCGCAGCAGGATCTGGACAGAGTCCCTTGACACTGGCTCATCACCCCCTCCTCTAGCACCATGGGCTCCCCCACACCTTCCGCTTCCTGTTTCCTCCTCTTGCGGCGCTCTGTGGGTAAAAGACATTACAAGCAATCAGACCTTTAACAAACACCATCATCCGTCTCTGCTTTAACATTAGGAAACATGCCATCATGGTCATTACTAAAAAGTGAAGGTTAACTACTTCCTTCCTGTTTCTATTGGAAGCTATGACAGAGGAGCTCCACTCACTGATAATGTTCTGCACTTTGGAGACCAGGCTGCTGGAGGGGCTGGGGCCAGTCTTCTCAGAGAAGTCACAGGAGTACAGCACATTGTCCACCATGGTCCCGTGTTCACTGTAGTTGAGGAGCTCATACTGCTTGGTGTTCTGATTAAGGCAAGAGAAATTTCAATTTTACAGAGCAGCTAATGCCTCAAGCAAGAATATATATATATATATACACACACACACACACACACACACACACACACATCACAACTTATTGTAAAATTGTTTCCAATACCAAGAACATGTTTGAATGTGAAATAAATGAGCCACCCACCTCATCATAGAAGATGCATGCATGTTTGCCTGACACATAATTACAATGACCATAGTTCGTAAGGCACACGTCCATGTCAGCACCTGCAAACAACAAGACACAGCCTCAAGTCAGCTAAATCTGCCAGGGATGGAAGACACCATGAAAAGGAGTTCCTGCTATTGGGTCATGTTGGGTTATCTGGGACTGAGAGTGAATCTTACCAGTTCCTATGTACAGGCTTCTGTAGCACATACTACAAGCTCCTCCTTTCCCAGTCAAAGGATAAAACACAGCCCTGGCCTGGATATCCTTGTTTTGTGCTGAGAAAAAAAAATAACACTAACGTCCTCAAAATGATTCTTTATACAGAACAATCAAAGTTAACAATATAGGACAAACTAATTCAAATGAGGGATGAAATTACAAACATGACGATGAAAGGGGGATAGAAGCAACGGACGTCAATAGAAATGGAAAGAATGATCGGTGAGAAGATGGTGAGGTAGGGTTAGTGAGGGAATGGCCAGTGACTCAGAGTGAGGTAGAGATATAGGGAACACTGGGTGGTGGTGGTCTTGATAATGAGCAAGGGTTTCTTACCTTCCGTAGGCTGGGGTTGTGGCACAGGAGGTAGGCTGATACAGCTGCTCTGTGGAGGGGAAGGAGCTTTAGGGCCAAACAACTGCTGGATCCTCTGCCAGGCCAGGAGTTCAATAAACTTCTCATCTAGACTACTCATCTGAATCTCTGTAAGATAATCAAAGTTAAAGAGATATAGTGAATTCAGTTAGTGTGGATCTAACTTCTCCTCACCAATTATTCACATGTGAAACCAATCAAAATGTCAATCTTATTACATCAGGTGAGACTTACCACCGTGGCAGTCTGCCACAGCCTTCAGACAGCTGGACAGGTCTCCCATAGAGAAAGAGCTGGTGAGCAGAGAACCACTCCTGGGGGTCACAGCATCAAGACTGACTTTTCCACCTGCTGGTGGGGCGGTGGAGCCCAGCTTGGTCGTGCCCTTGATCTGGTATGGTGTTCCAGGTGGGGTGAGGGCACGGGTCGCTGTGGTGCTGCTGCTGCTAGTGTTCCGAGCAAGGCCCTCTGTGCCTTGGGAGGGTCTGTGAGGTGGAGAGGGGCCTCTGGGTTCTGGTTTGAAAGGACTGGTGCATAGGGATGCTGTCACAGCACAGGGTCTTAACAGGGTGTTCTCAGTCTTGACCACAGCTCTTCCAGTGTGGTTGGTTAACTCCGGGCCAGAGGCTGCTGGTGTCTGAAGAACAGGCCTATCAGGACCCGAGGGCTCTCTCAGTTTGTGGAGGTTGTCCTTTCTGCAGGCCTCTGAACTCCCATTGGTCCGAGCCAGCTGCTCCAGAGGACTGTTAATATTACTGGGCCCACAGTTATGACAAGGCTTCTTTGTACACATGCTACACTTGCCTTCTTTGAGTGCAGTCGCCCCCTGGGGGCAAAATGCTGCACTGTCAGCCTTAGGCTTGGAGGCTGGCGACTCTGTCCTGTTAGAAGTGCACACTGCACCGCCCTCCTCTACTGCTCCACAAGGTTTGATGTCGGCCTTGTTCATTTGCTCAGAGTCCCACTCAGACGATGGCTTCTCCTTCTGCTTGGCCGATAGATGTCTCACTATGCTGCACTGGAGTGTGATGACGTCACGTAGCCACTGGGAGACAATACAGGAAAACAATACACATTAAATCAGTATTAAAGATGTTGGATTTGTTTACTATCATGAGACATTGTATATCACTGCTGCGTAACACTCCAGTGTGTCCTACCTCCTGTTGCTCGCCCTCACTCGTTAAGTGCTGAGAGGGTGTAAGGTGCTGGTGAGAGGATTCTGGACTGCCGTTACAGATCAGCTCCCCGTTGCGGATCCCAGCCGGGGCCATCATGACCGGGGGACACTTGTATTGGGACTTTATAGCGTCGGGGACCTGTCAAGACACACAGAATATATTGAGTTACAGGATGTGACAACAGTGAACACAGTGGTGGTGTGTTATATTTCACAGTGACTAATAGGCTGACCTTAAGGGTTTTCTTCAGGTGTGTGTGGGCTCCTCGACGAACGGGGGGGTTGAGACGATGCACCCGCTGCAGGAAATCGACCTTGACGGCGTGTTGGGACATCCTGTCCTGAAACTGGTCAAACAGCTGGCAGCGGCCGCTCAACGTCAGGCTCCTCTGCTTCAGCTGGGAGAGAGGGGCACAAAATCAGGTCAATACCATTAAAAACTTCATGTTTCATGGATGTGTGTGACTATGAGCTTACTTGCACAACCACACTTAATAAAGGTGAAATAAAATACAAAAATTACTTACCACCATGTGCTCTATGTGATTGGGGCACATCCACTTGCCCACGGGCATGGCAGTAAGAGGGGGGTCCAGACAGTCCATGTGGAACAAAAGGGGGCAATAGTCGCACTGGATTAATGGTGCCAACCTGCAGCTCCTACAACACAAACACAGGAGATTGACAAAAACATAATGGGTTAGATATACGACTGATATCAAACAAGTAGACTGCAATATTTCCTCAAAATAGAGCTAGGGTTAGTTTGTCCTAAAAGTTAAGTGAAAGAGGGGATCACTTGAGGGTAAGAGATGAATGATTTTGAACACTGTCTGGAATCCTGGCAGTGTATCTGTGGTAGAGACCCCAAGCCAAGCCCCAAGGCTCATCATTCCAGAATATATAAAATGCTCAGTGAGATAGAAGGGGGAATTCAAACTCTCTGGCCAGCCATGTGGTTCTGAATTCGGTGGTATTTTGACATAGCCATGGCTCTGATGCCAGGCACTCTAGAGGGTCGGGAATAACACATAGCAACATAAAAGCATTGTGGCGCCTCCGAAAACACATCAAGACAAACTGTACAACTCTTCTAACTTAAAAAAATTAAAAAATAAAAAGGGGGCAATTGGCAATTGTTGAATAAATCTCCCCCGGCCACCATGTTCAAATAAGATTCTCTTTAAGATTCTCAGCCGCACAACCCAACACAAGGGAAAATATTAGAAAAAAAAAGAAACTGTGCAAATATTACTTTCTATCATGATTCTAGTAGACTGCTGTAAAAACAAAATAAAAAAACTAAACAAATAGACAACACAAACTCTGTTTGGCATTCAGGAATGCCTTCAAACAAAAACGTCTGCTGAACAGATGTGTACTGCTATTGAATCCAAAACGCTGTTCCAATGGGGTGCCTGCCTCTCATTTAAGACCAAGCCATGCTTTCTGAAAGATGATAGTCTGCATACTGTTATGTCTTCTTCTGTCATTTCCTTTCCCTCTCCACTGGGAGACTGTACCATTTTCCTAGTAATTACAGATCCTCTTTCCACAGGCAGTTGAGAGTCCTATAATGGTGCACTGGTTGCCCTTCTGAATGCTTTACTTAGCCCAGCCAGAGAAGATGGTGCTGCATTCAATATTATAAATGGCATATTGTATATTTTCATAGTAAACAGCTGAAATCGTGTGTGATCTGCATATAATTGGATAAGATATCTTCTTTCCAGATTCGTTCTCCAAGCCTAGTAAGAATGTAACATCTGGTGCCTACACAAAAATGAGGTTCAAAAGAAGGCACTGATATTTTGTCACTAAAACATTGGCCTTGCTGTTGTCCATACCTTCCACAGGGATAGCAGACCTTCACTGGCAGTGGGACCAGCCCATTGTGGTCCAGCTCGTGCTGCGGTCGCTTCACATTCTTTCCTGTCATCTCATCTCTTCTCCTCTTTTTACTAGTTCCTGGAAGTGCAGTTGTGCAGGTGAGCTCATTGGGGAGCTGGAACTGCGTGGGGTTCCTCTCCATGGCTGCAGCTATCAGAAGGTCAAAGGGCCTCTTGAGGTGTGGGGTGGAGATCTCGGGCTCCGAGCCCTGGGCGTCGTCCTCCACGTCTAGCATGTCGTCATCCATGTAATTCTGCTCCGATGGCGTGGGGGTGTCTGTGGAGGCGGTGGAGGTGGGGGTGTTGGGTCTGCTGCTAGGCCTCCTCTCTAGGAGACGGACCTGGGCAACAGCTGTAGCCCTCAGCCCTGTGGTGCCTCCTACTGCTGCCGTGGGGTCCAGCCTCAGGGTGCCTGGGCCAAGCTCCAACTCTGCTGCAGGGGAGGAAGACTGCTTAGACAGCTGGCGCTCCAGCAGACCATTAATCTGCTCCTTCTTCAGCTCCCGCTTCTATGACACAAGAAAAACATGTAAACAGTCTGAAAAGCACTGGTAACACTAGTCTCACCAACCTATCCAGATGAATAAAGCACTCAACATAACACTTTACAAACAAAAAGGTCATTTTTCCCCATGTTTCATCAGAGACTTGACTCACCTTCCTGCACACCATGCAGCGATGACACATCCAGTCTCCAGGGGGCAGCATCTCCTTGCTTAGGGGTGGGTTGCTGCAGGTTCAACACAGGTTAAGCATTAGCAAAACAGCTGTCAAGGAAGTTCAATGCAAATCAGCAATTCATAACGTCCAATGCCCTCACAATGTAGCCTAGTTTACAATTTACAGAGGTATGGCGTTTTCCAAGGCCATTTTTCTCAAATGAAATGACTGGAAATGCTAGAGACCTGTAGCCGATGAAAGCCAGGTGAGAGGGAATGAATTCAAAAGGCTCTTTTTAGGCAGAGTTCCAAGGCCCCTGGGGACACAGCCTCCAGATTCAGTGGCAAAAGTATGTGCTGAATCTATTGAAAAGGCTGCTGGTCCAAAACTAACATGGATTAATTCAAGCTTTCCAAGAAAGACAAAGACTGCAGTGATGAGCACCACAAGAAAAAGGAGGACCACAAGATTAAATAAACAATCCACTTTCCTCAGCAAAAACCTTTCATGATCGATGAAACCGTTGTGGCAACAGCTGAAGGGCAATGATAACACTTTCCTAGAAGAAGTCTTAACAAAAAAAAATGAAAAAAAATTTTTCCTGCAGAACTCATAGGCAAAATGTATATACTGTAGTGCAGGCTATGAGGATAAAGGCCTCTGCTCTGGTAGGTGCCTCATGCTACCAGCTCTGGTCTGCTTAGCTCCCAGCAGCACATGCCATGGTTAATGATTATTCATATCGTCAGTGAGGCTGCACTGCCAGGTTCCCAGAGCTCCTCACTGCTTCAGCAGAAATTCTCGACAAAACCTCACCAACATCCGCAAGCTCATTACATACTGGAAATGGCTGTTAGGAGACGAGTAAGTGGCGTAGACAATGCATGCAAAAAATCTGTCATCCTTGACTAAAGAGAAGCAAGGCTAAGTGCAGACATGTCTACAGAAAAATGACCAACACAACTTACAGTAGTTATGCACAAAGCTACAGAGTTAACATGTTAAAAGCTACAGAGTTTTAACATGTAGGTCTAATAAGGTGGCAGAATATTTCTTTTAAATAATCTGATGAGCTACAGCGCCACAATTTGGCAAAGAATGTGCATTAGATTAGCCAACAAGAGCTACTAGGAGCTTGTCTGTCAGTAGTCAGCTACCCACAGAGTTGTTAGACAAGCACAAATGTAGCCAAGTTCCTCAACTACTTCAAGGATTTGAGTGCAGACTATAGTTTTTTTTTTATTGAACTGACTCGTTACTTCAAAAAGTGTACATTCTTAAACCCTTACCATATACCTACGTTTGTCCTCTGTTGTTGAATGCTTTTTTGTTTGCTGAAATCTATACTTTATCTGATTATAGTTTTATTCAAAAGTATGGATTTCAACCAAGTTTCACAACAGAGCACAAACATGGGTACATGGTAAGGGTTTAAGAATGTACATTTAAGTATTGAAGGTTCATTAAAAAAAAAAAAAAAAAAACGATTGTCTGCACTCAACTCCATGGAGTCCTTTAGGTACTTGGCAACCACAAATGCTGCCTTCCTTGCAAGTTGGTAGCAACACCAGGAAGTCATTACTGTAAATGGAAAGATAAGCATACCAGCACTGTAAATGAAAGGCGGCAGGACAATGATCACAACAGAGGAGGTCGCCTCCCTCTCTGCAACTGTCACAAGTGTCGTGATTCGTGGCTCTCCCTGCTCTCCGGGCATTTTTATCTGGTTTCCGACTTCTTTTTTCTCCATCTTCAGACTTGGGAGGCGCGAGCAATGCTTGTATTTGCTAAAATATCAGGAAGATAGTGCAGTGATAGATCTGGTTAGCTACCTACATTGTTGCACAGTATCTACTGTAGTGGCAAGTCTGCCATACAACAACAAACCACATTTAATGAGCTACAATGTAACATTTTCAGTCAATGGTTTGAATTGATACTGTTTGGTAACATTACTTCTGGCAGAGGTTAGCTAGAAAGAGCAATGGCGTCCAGCAGTTAGCTAACGACGTTAGAGAGCTTAGCTAGCTAGTAGTAGTTAGCTACAACCATTGCACTGCCACTTCGCCCTATATACCAGTCAGTGAGTTAGCTAGCTAGTACTAGATAAACAACAAAAACACAAACCTGTTATAACCATTTGTCATCGTGATAGTAACAGTAAAGGCTTTACCTGCATAAGACCACCAGAGGTGTCAAGATCATAGACAATCGCTGGGGTCTCCATTTTATCCCACATTCAAACAGCCGAAGTGAGCAAACAATCAGAGCTCAGTTTATAACGAATCCTTCAAACAGATTATGTCCTAAAACGACAACAGTCTTGGGGAAATAAACAAGTTCCTATTAGTTAGCTAGTTAATGGTTTTTGGAGAACACAATGTTGTTTCCGAGGTAGATTCAATACAATGCCTCCCTTTACAGTTCAAAGACGAAGAGTCGTTTCTTCATGAATTCCTTAGCTTGGTCAGCCTTGAATTGTTGATCTTCCACGTTGTCCCAACCATGTAATGCAAAAAGACAAAGTACTCCTCTTGTTTCCAAATTGGAGAAAAGATATTCGGCGTTTGGCCTTAGTCCTTACTGAGGCCTAGCTTTGTACTGTACATGGTGGCTGTGCTTGTCCCTACGCCTGTGGTTGAAGCTAACGTTAGCTATAATGCTGTTTACAGAGGCATATTTGTTCCCTTCCATAATAAAATACAATCTTACACCCATATCTCACATACCTGACATGTAATTGCAAATAGATGAAGTATTCTCCTTGTATATCGGGGAAAACAGCGCAGAAACTGTAGCTGGTATTGTTGTTATGAATAAATGCTAGCAAAGCATCAGCCCTGACAGTGCTAGCTTCATCCTCACCATGGAGTTGGCGCAAATTTGCGTAGAACGACGCTTTGAGCATGCGCTCTACCAGCGCTTGCTTTCCTCTTAGTAGAGGCAAAAATGGGCGTTTCGAATAAAGCTTGAGCTTTGGATACAAAGAATACGATAGAAAATAACATTGTCATCCGTGGAAAATAGTTGTCATATATCATATCATGAATTTGGTTGTTCTGCTAGGGTGATCACCGATTGCAAGTTTGCTTATTGCTTTTACTAAACTGACAAGAAAACAAACTTCTCCGCTCTGCCTTGTTCCCTATATTTTCAATAGTACATCCTCGACGACGAGTAACCTAGGCCTAGTACAAATTCCAGTCAATCGTCCTGGCTATTACTAGGAATCATCAAGGAAAATCATAAAATACAATTTGTAAATTGACTAATTACATTCATGGACATTTATTTTAAATTTGTTGAAAATGTATATAATTTCCAAAAATACCCGGGGCCTCATTTATCAATCATGCGTTGGGACAAATCTGTGCGTAAACCATGCGTGGGATAATTATCCCACGCAAAGTGTGAGATTTATCAATATGAATGTTGGCTTGAGTGTATGTGTAAATTGACAATGCCAAATTGTGGAATAATGGAAATGCTTGTCAAACAGCCTAATCCAATGGTTTCCAACCCGGGGGTACTTGGCCTGTCCACAGGAGGTACTTGAGAAGAGTCATAAAACTATAGGCATACTGGTAAAATGCACATGAGGGGGTACTTCAGGGGTACTCCAGGCAGAGCAAAATTCAGTTGGTGGTACAGTAACCAAAAAAGGTTGGGAACCACTGGCCTAGTCCATGGGGAAAATATATGTTGAAAATGTGTGAAATTGTGAGAGTAATAATTAAGTAATTGTTTGATTTCATTGTGAATTCATGCAACATATCTTGACAGGCTAAAATGTGACCACATAGGTAAGTTTGTTAGGGTAATAATCCAAATAACGTACAGTAATTTGTTAAATTAGAGGAATGTGTGAAAGTGAAACCATTGTTGAAATACTATAAAAAAGACTGAGATAATGCGAAATTGAATGAGAGATGGCTGATCTTGCTCTGTTAGAAGATTTGACACGCTGCATTTAGGAGAGAGAGTACGTTTTTAGAGACAGATGGGTCTTTTGAACAGAATGTACAGATTGGCTCATCAGATATCGTTTCCCAAAACCAATCTTCTATGATTTTTGCAAGAATTTAAGACTTACTTTAGAAAGCCAAACACGTGTCAATGATGCCATTTCGGTGCACTTCCAAGTGCTTTGGTTATTGGCAACGGGCAATTTTCAGGGGCAGCTTGTCGATCAGCATCTCACAGCCCTCGATGAGCCAGTGTTTTGGATGCAATCATCAGCACAACGAACATACCATTTCCATACACCATCGCACAATAGGTTGAAGTCAAGAAGGGTTTGTTTGTCATGAATACGAACAGAGCAATAGACGGCAACTACATCGCCATAAAAGCACCATCCCAAAACGAGTTAAACTATGTGAACAGAAAAGGCTTCCACTCAATGTGCAGGTGATAAATTATGTGATGCGCAAAAGACCCTACTGAATGTGGTGGCCATGTGGAACGCATGACTCATTCAGCATTGTTGGCCTATAAACCAGCAGGGAGCTATTGAGGATGAATGGCTTATTGGTGTGTGTTGCCTACTCATATGAAGTATATTTGTCATTGCTAAAGCAACTTGAATTGTCATAATGGTATTTTCTTTGTAGCTACAGTTGAAGTCGGAAGTTTACATACACTTAAGTTGGATTCAATAAATCTCGTTTTTCAACCACTCCACAAATTTCTTGTTAACAAACTATAGTTTTGGCAAGTCGGTTAGGGCATCTACTTTGTGCATGACAAGTCATTTTTCCAACAATTGTTTACAGACAGATTATTTCATTGTATCACAATTCTAGTGTGTCAAAAGTTTAGATACACTAAGTTGACAGTGCCTTTAAACAGCTTGGAAAATTCCAGAAAATGATGTCATGGCTTTAGAAGCTTCTGATAGGCTAATTGACATAATTTGAGTCAATTGGCGGTGTACCTGTGGATGTATTTCAAGGCCTACCTTCAAACTCAGTGTCTCTTTGCTTGACATCATGAGAAAATCAAAAGATATCAGCCAAGACCTCAGGAAAAATATTGTAGACCTCCACAAGTCTGGTTCATCCTGGGGAGCAACTTCCAAACGCCTGAAGGTACCACGTTCATCTGTACAAAAAATAGTATAAACACCATGGGACCACGCAGCCGTCATACCACTCAGGAAGGAGATGAAGGTACTTTGGTGCGAAAAGTGCAAATCAATCCCAGAACAGCAGCAAAGGACCTCGGGAAGATGCTGGAGGAAGCAGGTACAAAAGTATCTATATCCACAGTAAAACAAGTCCTATATCGACATAACCTGAAAGGCTGCTCAGCAAGGAAGAAGCCACTGCTCCAAAACCGCCACAAAAAAATCCAGACTACGGTTTGCAACTGAACATGTGGACAAAGATTGTACTTTTTGGAGAAATATCCTCTGGTCTGATGAAACAAAAATGGAACTGTTTGGCCATAATGACCATCGTTATGTTTGGACGAAAAATGGGTAGGCTTGCAAGCCGAAGAACACCATCCCAACCGTGAAGCACGGGGGTGGCAGCATCATGTTGTGGGGATGCTTTGCTGCAGGAGGGACTGGTGCACTTCACAAAATAGATGGCATCACGAGGTAGGAAAATTATGTGGATATATTGAAGCAGCATCTCAAGACATCAGTCAGGAAGTTAAATGGGTCTTCCAAATGGACAATGACCCCAAGCATATTTCAAAAGTTGTGGCAAAATGTCTTAAGGACAACAAAGTCAAGGTATTGGAGTGACCATCACAAAGCCCTGACCTCAAGCCTATATACAAGTTGTGGGCAGAACTGAAAAAGCATGTGTGAGCAAGGAGGCCTACAAACCTGACTCAGTTACACCATCTCTGTCAGGAGGAATGGGCCAAAATTCACCCAACTTATTGTGGGAAGCATGTGGAAGGCTACCCGAAACGTTTGACCCAAGTTAAACAATTTAAAGGCAATGCTACTAAATACTAATTGAGTGTATGTAAACTTCTGAGCCACTGGGAATGTGATGAAAGAAATAAAAGCTGAAATAAATAATTCTCTCTACTATCATTCTGACATTTCACATTCTTAAAATAAAGGGGCGATCCTAACTGACCTAAGACAGGGAATTCTTACTAGGATTAAATGTCAGGAATTGTTAAGAACTGAGTTTAAATGTATTTACCCCCACCCCAAAAGTGCGGACTCTGGCCGCAAACCAAAACTCAATGGAGGGGGTGGCATGTCGGACGTACTGGCCTGAGAAGGCGCACTGGAGGCCCGGTGCGTGGAGCCGGCATTGGATTCACCGGGCTGAGCCGGAACAGGAGTCACTGGACTGAGAGGGCACACCGGACTCCTGGTACGTGGAGCCGGAACAGGAGTCACCGGGCTGGGGAGGCGCACTGGCATCCTGGTGCGTGAAGCTGGAACAGGATTCACCGGAATGTGACGACGCACTGGAGGCCTGATGCGTGGAGCCCGGAACAGGACGTACCGGGCTGGGACGACGCACTGGAGGCCTGATGTGTGGAGCCGGAACAGGATGTACCGGCTGGGACGACGCACTGGAGGCATGGTGCGTGCAGCCGGCATAGGTCTCACCAGACTGGTTTCACGCACCTCTGGGCGAGTGCGAGGAGCTGGCACTGGACGCACCGGGCTGGGGAGGCCCACTGGCATCCTGGTGCGTGGAGCCGGCACCATGTGCCCCCCGCCGAAAAAAACCCTGGGACTGCTGTGGCCCCTCAGGAACTCTCGCCAAGGCAGGGTCTCCCAACCCCCCTTTATCTCCTCCCAGGTCCAGATCTGCTTCTCCTCCATGGCACGCTGCTTGGTCCTGGTTTGGTGGGTTATTCTGTCACGATCTTGTGGAAGGACGGACCAAGGTGCAGCGTGGTTTGAGTTCCACATCTTTTAATTTAGATGAAACTCACAAAATAAACGAACAAAGATCTGACACATGGTGTAGACCATAGGCACTACACACAAACAATAACCCACAAACACAAGTGGGGAAAGAACAAACTAAATAGGATTCCCAATTAGAGGCAACGACAAAACCAAACATAGACACACCTAAACAACCCTGGTCACGTCCTGGCCCAAAACCCCATGACAATTTGGCTAAGGTGTATGTAAACTTCCAACTTCAAGTGGAAGTCTTTATTTTTATTGGTCAAGCCACAACTGAGTGAGCCAAATAAAACCTTTTGTTTGTACTCAACCAACCTGACACTAGCATCTCTATTTCAGTCTCGGGAAAAGTTCATTTTTCTTAGCTGTTTTTGGTTGCGCCTTTGTATTTCATGGTACCGGGTGTTATATTCCCTATGCAGAAATATTCTAATAGTTTGCCTCATTTCAGTTTATGCGTATGGAAGGTATATCCAGATGAGGGTGGGAAAGTCACTATCAGGCAGTGACCTGGTGGATAATGGTACACCACTGGGGAGTGTGATTTGTCCTCTGTTGTTCTCTATCATGATCAATGATGTTTACTTTCAGGTACAGCCGGATATTGGGAGGTCATTATTTGCAGATGAAGGGCCTTATGGAAGAGGGGAATAAATGTGCCATACATAATCAGGAAGATACAGGAAGCAATTGATGAGGTAGAGCGGTGGGCGTTAATGTGGTGATTCGGGTTCTCTGTAGAGAACTCCAACAGTGTTCTTTACCAGGAGTAAAGTGGGAGATGAGGTATGCTTGAGGTTAAATGGGAGAAACTTGGAGAGTGTAGGTGCCTTCAGGTTCCTTGGGGTATACTTTGACATTAGACTGACCTGGGCAGAACACATTGAGAGAGTGGTGGGAAAGTGTAAAATGGTGCTAAATGTGATGTGCTGTTTGATGGGGAAGGAGTGGGGGGCTGGGCGTTCCTCAGTGAGGACCATGTATGTTGCATTGATCCAAATTATAATAGACTATGGCAGTATACTGTATGGTTTGGCAGTCTGGACATCATTGGAAAGGCTAGATGTCATACAGGGGCAAGGACTCAGAATATGTAGTGGGGCGTTTCAGACGTCCCCAGTGGCTGCACTACAGGTGGAGATGGGGAATATGTCATTGCAGATTAGGAGACAGCAGCTGGCAATTAATTATTGGGTCAACCTACAGGGACATGGGGTGTCTCATCCTGCAAAAGGGATTTTACAGCCATGCTGGGAACATGAGCGAAGACAGACCACAAGCTTTGGGTGGGTGAGTAATACCCAGACTAAGGAGTTGGGACTGTATGGAAGGGAGTTTAGTCCAACGGTAGCTATTCCTGTAAATCCACCATGGCTACTCCCGCCTCCAGTAGTTGATGTACAAGTGTTGGAGAGACTACAGAAAGATAGGGAGGGTGTTGATCCATCTGATTTGTTAAAGAGACGTCTGGATACGGTGAATCAGGATTTTGTGGCCATTTACACAGATGGTTCAAAAGATCCAAGGACAAGGAGGTACTGGGTCAGCATTTGTAGTGCAGGAATGTGGGGTGGAAGTCAGGAAACTTGTTACAGATCTGACTGTATATACGGAGGAGCTGATGGCCATACTGTTAGCCTTGCAGTAGGTGGAGGAAGTCAAGCCAGACTGAGTAGTTCAAATTTCAATCAATCAAATTTATTCATAAAGCCCTTCTTACATCAGCTGATGTCACAGAGTGCTGTACAGAAACCCAGCCTAAAACCCCAAACAGCAAGCAATGCAGGTGTAAAAGCACGGTGGTTAGGAAAAACTCCCTAGAAAGACCAGAACCTAGGAAGAAACCTAGAGAGGAACCAGGCTGTGAGGGGTGGCCAGTCCTCTTCTGGCTGTGCCGGGTACAGATTATAACAGAACATGGCCAAGATTTTAAAATGTTCATAGATGACCAGCAGGGTCAAATAATAATAATCACAGTGGTTGTTGAGGGTGCAACAGGTCAGCACCTCAGGAGTAAATGTCAGTTGGCTTTTCATAGCCGATCATTCAGAGTATCTCTACCGCTCCTGCTGTCTCTAGAGAGTTGAAAACAGCAGGTCTGGGACAGGTAGCATGTCTGGTGAACAGGTCAGGGTTCCATAGCCGCAAGCAAAACAGTTGAAACTGGAGCGGCAGCACGGCCAGGAGTCATCAGGCCAGGTAGTCCTGAGGAATGGTCCTAAGGCTCAGGTCCTCCGAGAGAGAGAAAGAAAGAAAGAGAGAAAAATAGAGAGAGAATTAGAGAGAGCATGCTTAAATTCACACAGGACACCGGATAAGAGAGGAGAAATACTCCAGATATAACAGACTGACCCTAGCCCCCCGACACATAAACTACTGTAGCATAAATACTGGAGGCTGAGACAGGAGGGATCGGGAGACACTGTGGCCCCGTCCGCTGGATATAACCCCACCCACTCTGCCGAAACACAGCCCCCACACCACTAGAGGGATATCTCCAACCACCAACTTACCATCCTGAGACAAGGCAGAGTATAGCCCACAAAGATCTCCGACACGGCACAACCAAAGGGGGGGCGCCAACCCGGACAGGAAGATCACGTCAGTGACTAAACCCATTCAAGAGACTCACCCCCCCGCGGCTATTTTTAGAAGATTAAGGGTGGGACACAGCCAGTTTAATAAGTCCTTAAATGTGATAGGAAAGTATCCAACAGGAAAGTGTGATTATTGCCAGGAAACAGACCGTGGAGCATGTATTGCTACGGTGTGGGTAGTATCAGAGGGAAAGAGAGAGGCTGAGATCTAGTATGAGCGAGAAGGGGATACAGGAAATTAGTTTAAAGAGTATATTGAGTAGAATGTCATTAGATATAGTCTCAATTAGTTTTTCTTTTTTAAGAGCAAAGGGGCTGGCATCTTAGATTTCATTTCTCCCGGTCTCTGGCCCACACTCCAGTATAGTAGGTGGCGGTAATGCACCATTACGTAGGATGCCAACCGCCCATAAACCCCACCGAAGAAAAAGAAGGTGACAAAACTAGCAAGTATAGTGTAGAGCAGGGGTACTCTTTCACCCTACAAGGTCCGGAGCCTGCTGGTTTTCTGTTCTACCTGATAATTTAATGCACACACCTGGTGTCCCAGGTCTAAATCCCTAATTAGAGGCAATAAATAAAATGCAGTGGAACTGGTTTCGTGGTCCAGAGTTGAGTTTGAGGGGTGTAGAGAGTCATTGTAAACCGCTGTGAAATATATTTTCCATAACTCCCCCCCAAAAAATATTTTCAGCTGTTTGAAGCTGAAAAAAAAGACACAAAAATGAAACTTAAGAATGGGAAACTGTTATAGAAATTTCGTTCTCAATGTTCATAAACTGAACTTCAATTAAACAAACTCTGTCTGTTACCCAGTATTTGTAAGATACTGGTTGAAATGAGACAAACAGAGGCCCAATCTATAATTGTCAAATGTAGATTGTTTATTCAAGGGAGAGCTCTGAGCTCCAAATACTGTACACAGTCTTTTATATGGTACAATGTTGAAATACAAAGATACAAAATTCCCACCACTTCCCCCGCCCCTCTCCAAGGAAATAGTGTCTTCCCACAGTACCCATTCATTCCTTATCACAATCTTCGAAGTCAAACTTGGGAGTTCTGTTAACTATCTCTCCTGTCTTTCAAGGGCATTGGGCCTCTCGCATGTGTCTGGTAGAATCAAATAATTCTTTGTTCTCCCAGACACCCCCTAAATGAAGTCATACTTCTGCACACCAAGTTAATATCTAGACACACACACACATTAATTGGACTGCCATTTGTCTTGTAACCCTATCTCTATTGCATACATTTTCAGAATGGAATGTTCTTAGTATTAAGTACAAACATTTAGTCATCAAAACATAAAATCTATAACAGAAACATAGAAATAGCACATAGAATAGATCTACCGCTTCTTAGAGTTGCTTTCAATGAGAATGACAGATATATAACAAATTCATAAGAGAATTTGGCAGGGTTAACAAAAAAATTTCCATATTGCAGATTTAAAGGTACAATTTTGACCATATAATTACGGGAGTTTTGAAACGCAAATAGCCAATGACTAGACTGTAAACTCTCCTTCCAGACTCACATTAAATATCTCCAATCCAAAATAAAATCTAGAATCGGCTTCCTATTTCGCAACAAGGCATCCTTCGCTCATGCTTCCAAACATACCCTCGTAAAACTGACCATCCTACCGATCCTCGACTTCGGCGATGTCATTTATAAAATAGCCTCCAACACTCTACTCATCAAATTGGATGCAGTCTATCACAGTGCCATTCGTTTTGTCACCAAATCCCCATATACTACCCACCACTGCGACCTGTACGCTCTCGTTGGCTGGCCCTCGCTTCATACTCGTCGCCAATCCCACTGGCTCCACGTCATCTACAAGTCTTTGCTAGGTAAAGCCCCGCCTTATCTCAGCTCACTGGTCACCATAGCAGCACCCACCCGTAGCACGCGCTCCAGCCGGTATATCTCACTGGTCACCCCCAAAGCCAATTCATCCTTTGGCCACCTTTCCTTCCAGTTCTCTGCTGCCAATGACTGGAACATACTACAAAAATCACTGAAGCTGGAGACTCATATCTCCCTCACTAGCTTTAAGCACCAGCTGTCAGTGCAGCTCACAGATCTCTGCACCTGCCCATCATACTACCTCATCCCCATACTGTATTTATTTATTTATCTTGCTTTTTTGCACCCCAGTAACTTGTACATTTATCTTCTGCACATCTACCATCCCGGTGTTAAATTGCTATATTGTAATTACCTCGCCGCCATGGCCTATTTATTGCCCTACCTCCCTTATCTTACCTCATTTGCACTCACTGTATATAGACTTATTTTTTTATATATTTTTTTCTACTGTGTTATTGAGGCTGCAAACAATTTTTCTACTGAGGCTGCAAACAATTGGTATTTATCAATAAGTGGCGGCTGGTGGGAGGAGCTATAGGAGAACGGGCTCATTGTAATGGCTAGAATGGAATGTGTGTGAGTGCATAAATATAATTGTAAAAACTGGAAACTATGATAACATTTATAATGGAAACACCCTCAAAGGCACCCACAATAATCTGCTTTATGTATTCCTGTTTAAAAATGGCTGTGTCAGAGTGAAAAACTGTGGATAACTTTGTTATGAAATGTATTTAGTATTTCAGTTCATGGTGTCAATCACAGCTAATTCACAAGAAATGAAAGACAAACACATAGGTAAATAGATATCTTGCAAACTTTATTTCATGTTGCATTTCATTTAATGTTCTCTTTTCCGCACCCAAAGAAAACACATGAAAAAATGCTATAGTATACTATGGTGTAAATACTATAGTATTCACTGCAGTGTTTTTGAGGACTCAAAACAGCAAAAAACTACAGGGAATACTGGTGTATTTACTGTAATATACTGTAGTATTTACAGTATACTGTAGTATTTATTATAGTGTATTTGTTTTATTATCTTTCACTTAGAAGCTGAAACGTTCTCCTTGAGTGAATCTGCTGGATAAATATTAAAATAGCACATTTTCCACAACCTGTAGGTAGGTAGGTAGGACTGGGGTCTTAACAGATAGTTCAGATCCTCTGCTCTTTTCTATAATCTGTAAGGAACACAATATATGGTCTATACTTGTTATGTATGTTTCTCACTTATCAGAGGCACAAATTGGGATATGGGGAGGGGAATGGGCAGGTAATATGGAAATTAAATACTGTAGTATTTACAATATTTAAATAAGTGTGGGGATTTTGCGAACTGTAGTGTTTTTGGGGGGGCTCTTTTTGCGAATAACGCTAGAGTATTTACTATATTCTATAGTATACTACAACATTTTATAGTAAGTACTACACATGTTAGAGGGATACTACAGTGTGTAGTATATAATTATACAGTATACTACAGTTTACTACAGAATTCTATAGTAAGTAATGTAGTATTCTATAGTAAACTGTAATATTTTTTCAATTGAATGATTTACTAATTTTAAGGTGCATTTCACATTTGTTTTGGACAATCAATGCACATTTCAGCAGGATATGACAGTTCTGTCAGATAAAGGTGGTCAAATTCTTGCAATCCTTTTTACATAGAGTCTAACTCTCTGGGGAATTTTTCACAGTAATGCAGCTCTTTTTATTCAGATTTTGAGTAATAAAATATACACCCGCCTTACAACTTACTCTGAATGTACTATTGCTGGGAAATCATCAGTTTGCACTATATATTCAAAGTTTATGACCAAAGACACATAATGATACCAAAGAAGTGAGTCAATTTAACATTTATAGAGACAACAATAAAGATAAACAGTACAAATAAAACCTGTTGTGACTTGCAAACTCAGATTGGACTGGATGGATTGTTTATTTTACAAAGAGAAGAAGTACACATAGTTTGAATATCTGACATGCTCTTTGATGTCAACAAATGTTGTGGTTGCAGTTCAATACTTTAAGCAGTCAATTTATTGTGTGGAGAGACAGAAACAAATGAGAGCACAGACAAGGGGTGGTAGACAGTGGCCCATGAGCACTCTTAGGTACATGAAGTTTGTGTACTTTACAGAACAGCACTTTGTAGAAGATGGGATTTTAGATGGCCTCCTTTTCATTAAATTGATGCATACTCTCAAGAGAAAGCTGTTGGGATTGGACATTAGTTTAACCAAGGAGATAGTGGAGTATTTACCTACTCTATATCGGCCATGAAGGGGAGCTTAACACTGTGGCCTATACATTTCTCTGATGTATTTTATAGTTGTTTTAGCACAGGACATGTCTCTCAACAAAACTGTGAGTCAAATTTGAACAAAACACTAATTTGGTTCCTCAAGTCTCAGACACCCTCATATTAGACAGGCAGTTTATTTACAAAGTGATTTAAAAAAAAACATATAGCTATAGACATGGTTGGTGGAATTATAGTAGCAAAATTGAAAATAAAAATATTCACTTGGGGTAAATGTGAAATTTGGACAATGTTCAGTCAACTGTGGGTCATAATGTATTTTTCATGTATAGTGTATATTTCAAGATCTTTGCCAACTCATTATCGGTACATTCATTCTTCAGATTTCTCATGTAAAACTTAAAAACCTTAACCAATTAAACTTAATGTATCCCTATCCTCCAATAATGTAACCAGTCCTGGGCTTATGAAATAAACAATGTACAAACTCCAAAGAAAGGCCATCTGTGTTGAAGCTCTACAAAAATAACACCATGTTGAACCACCACCTTTGCAGCTCTGGTAGAAGTCCTCTGGAAAGACGGATATTTACAAAAGCCCACAAAAAGGAGGGAATGAAGAGGAAGAAGAGTGAGGAATAGGAGCTGAAGTCATCGCAGAAAAGTTGAGAGGTCCCAAAAAGCAACGGTTGAATTCACCTCGCTGTAAGGTCTCTAAATGGTTACCTCATAATCTCTTTTTTCCTGTAAAGATCAGACAAACACACCCATCAAAGGTTCTTACTGGCCAAAAGTTCTTACTCTGGGTCATAATACTTCAGTTCCTCAGCCACTGCCACCCCATACTTTACTTTCATTATCAACAGTGAGATGTTATGTAAATGTATTTTCTTTCCTAATTAAAGTTAATAGTAACTATTTAAAAGAGAGAAAGAGAAAAAGAGAGAGCGATGAAGTTAGTGAGGGTCAGGGAGCTCAGTGGTGAGGAACCCATTAACCCCACAAATTGCTGACTGAAGTGTTGACACCAGTTTGGTGCAGTGGTGCGGTGACAGGTGATACAGTGGGTGAGGTGGATATGAGGTGCGCTCTTTAAGATGGACAGTCGGCATCAGAAGAAGGCCTCACCTCATTGTTCTTTTGCAGGCAGCCAAGGAGGAACAGACAGACAGACAGACATTAATAATCACAGAACACCTGCCGGGCTGATGGGAGGAAGAGGTGGGAAACGAGGAGGATGAGGAGAGTATGGCCCAGTCAAAACGGAGTCCGGATTATGGAAGTAACGAATGAGAGAGGCACAGCATCCGCTCATGTCACACAGCCGTCTGAACACCTGCTTAACTAATAGGACATTCCCCCAACACAATATTTTGAATCAGGGGATATGTTTTTTTAGAGCATGATATGCATCACTGTTACATTTGTAATAGAGTTGATGAATGGTTTAACACAACACATTGATATACAGTACCAGTCAAAAGTTTGGACACACCTACTCATTCAAGGGTTTTTTGTTAATGTTTACTATTTTCTACATTGTAGAATAATAGTGAAGACATCAAAACTATGAAATAACACATATGGAATCATATAGTAACCAGAAAAGTGTTATATATTTTATATTTCAGATTCTTCAAAGTAGCCACCCTTTGCCTTAATGACAGCTTTGCACACTCTTGGCATTCTCTCAACCAACTTCATGAGGTAGTCACCTGGAATGCATTTCACTTAACAGATGTGCCTTGTTAAAAGTTAATTAATGCATTTGAGACAATCAGTTGTGTTGTGACAAGGTAGGGGTGGTATACAGAAGATAGCCCTATTTGGTAAAAGACAAAGTTCATATTATTGCAAGAACAGGTCAAATAAGCAAAGAGAAACGACAGTCCATCATAACTTAACTTTACTTTAAGACATGAAGGTCATTCAATAGAACTTTTAAAGTTTCTTCAAGTGTAGTCGCAAAAACAATCAAGCACTATGATGAAACTGGCTCTCCTGAGGACCACCACAGGAAAGGAAAACCCAGAGTTACCTCTGCAGTCTCTTCTCAACATCAACTGTTCAGTCTCCTCTCAACATCAACTGTTCAGTAAAACTGCGTGAATCAGGACTTCATGGTTGAATTGCTGTAAAGAAACCACTACTAAAGGACACCAAAAAGAAGAAGAGACTTGCTTGGGCCAAGAAACACAATCAATGGACATTAGACCGGTGTAAATCTGTCCAAATTTGAGATTTTTGGTTCCAACCACCGTGTCTTTGTGAGATGCAGAGTAGGTGAATGTCAGGGTTCGTGTGTAGCTGGTGCATGAAGAGTCAGGCGCAGGATAACAGGACTGAGTGAGCAAAGCACTTTACTCAAAGAACCAAACAAACAAACGCTAACTGCGTAATACAACAACACTTTGCCAAACGCAAAACAAGCGAGGCAGAAAATATAACGCACCAGCCAGAACGACAACGACTGAACAATAAACAATCACACACAAAGACATGGGGGAAAACAGAGGGTTAAATACACAACAGATAATGATGGGGAATGCAAACCAGATGTGTGACAGTACAAATGGAAAATGAAAAGTGGATCGGTGATGATTAGAAGACCGGTGACGTCGACCGCCGAATGCCGCCCGAACGAGGAGGGGAACCGAATTTAGTAGATGTCGTGACAGTGAATGGATGGATGATCTCCGCATGTGTGGTTCCCACAATGAAGTATGGAGGAGGTGTAATGGTGTGTGGGTGCTTTGCTGGTGACACTGTCAGTGATTTGTTTAGAATTCGAGGCACACAAATCAAATTAAAATCAAATCAAATTCTATTGGTCACATACAGATGTTTAGCAGATGTTATTGCAGGTGTAGCGAAATGCTTGTGTTTCTAGCTCCAACAGTACAGTAATATCTAACAAGTAATATCTAACAATTTCACAACATATACCCAATACATACAAATTGAAGTAAAGGAAGTTTACATACACCTAGGTTGGAGTCATTAAAACTCGTTTTTTAACCACTCCACAAATTTCTTGTTAACAAACTATAGTTTTGGCAAGTCGGTTAGGACATCTACTTTGTGCATGACTCAAGTAATTTTTCCAACAATTGTTTACATACAGATTATTTTACTTATAATTCACTGTATCACAATTCCAGTGGGTCAGAAGTTTACTGTGCCTTTAAACAGCTTGGAAAATGTCATGGCTATAGAAGCTTCTGATAGACTAATTGACATAATTTGAGTCAATTGGAGGTGTACCTGTGGATGTATTTCAAGGCCTACCTTCCAACTCGGTGCCTCTTTGCTTGACATCATGGGAAAATCAAAAGAAATCAAGACCTCACAAAAAAATTGTAGACCTCCACAAGTCTGGTTCATCCTTGGGAGCAATTTCCAAACGCCTGAAGGTACCACGTTCATCTGTACAAACAATAGTACGCAAGTATAAATACCATGGGACCATGCAGCCGTCATACCGCTCAGGAAGGAGACACGTTCTGTCTCCTAGAGATGTACGTACTTTGGTGCGAAAAGTGCAAATCAATCCCAGAACAACAGCAAAAGACCTTGTGAAGATGCTGGAGGAAACAGGTACAAAAGTATCTATATCCACAGTATAACCTGAAAGGCCACTCAGCAAGGAAGAAGCCACTGCTCCAAAACCATCATAAAAAATCCAGACTATGGTTTGCAACTGCACATGTGGACAAAGATCGTACTTTTTCGAGAAATGCCCTCTGGTCTGATGAAACAAAAATAGAACTGTTTGGCCATAATGACCATCGTTATGTTTGGACGAAAAATGGGGAGGCTTGCAAGCTGAAGAACACCATCCCAACCGTGAAGTACGGGGGTGGCAGCATCATGTTGTGGGGGTGCTTTGCTGCAGGAGGGACTGGTGCACTTCGTCAGAAAATAAATGGCACAAAATAAATGCCATCATGAGGAAGGAAAATTATGTGGGTAGATTGAAGCAACATCTCAAGACATCAATCAGGAAGTTAAAGCTTGGTCGCAAATGGGTCTTCCAAATGGACAATGACCCCAAGCATACCTGCAAAGTTGTGGCAAAATGGACAACAAAGTCAAGGTAGTGGCCATCACAAAGCCCTGACCTCAATCCTACAGAAAAGTTGTGGGCAGAACTGAAAAAGCGTGTGCGAGCAAGGAGGTCTACAAACCTGACTCAGTTACACCAGCTCTGTCAGGAGGAATGGGCCAAAATTCACCCAACTTATTGTAGGAAGCTTGTGGAAGGCTACCCGAAACGTTTGACCCAAGTTAAACAATTTAAAGGCAATGCTACCAAATACTAATTGAGTGTATGTAAACTTCTGACCCACTGGGAATGTGATGAAAGAAATAAAAGCTGAAATAAATCATTCTCTCTACTATTATTGTGACATTTCACATTCTTAAAATAAGGTGGTGATCCTAACTGACCTAAGACAGGGAATTTTTACTACGATTAAATGTCAGGAATTATGAAAACCTGACTTTAATAAATGTATTTGGCTAAGGTGTATGTAAACTTCAACTGTAAATATATGGACAAGCATTGTCAGAGCTAAGATACAGTAGAATAGAATACATCATATACGTATATATTTTAAATGTAACCTTTATTTAACTAGGCAAGTCAGTTAAGAACAAATTCTTATTTATAATGACGGCCTACCCCAGCCAAACCCGGACGACGCTGGGCCAATTGTGCACCGCCCTATGGGACTCCCAATCACAGCCGGATGTGATGCAGCCTGGATTCAAACCAGGTTGTAACGTCTGCTTCCAACTCACACTCTCAAACATGTAGATCTCTTGAACGCAGCTCACCTTCCAGCCCACTTTCCAGCTCACACTCTCAAACACCTAGATCCCCTGAACGCAGCTCACTTTCCAGATCCTAATCACCTGAATTCTGATCACCTGTTCACACACCTGTATGTCATTATCACACACTATTTAGTTCAGTTCTTTGCACCCCATCATTGTGAGGTATTGTTTGTTTTGTGACATGTCTTTCTGAGGTCTGATCGCGCCTTCTGGATGATAGCGGGGTGAACAGACAGTGGCTCGGGTGGTTGTTATCCTTGATCTGGTACTGTGATACGTTGGGCGGACCGTACCACCCCCTGGAGAACCCTGTGGTTGAGGACGGTGCAGTTGCCATACCAAGCGGTGATACAGCCCGACAGGATGCTCTCAATTGTGCATCTGTAAAAGTTTGTGGGTTTTAGGTGCCAAGCCAAATTTCTTTAGCCTTCTGAGGTTGAAGAGGCGCTGTTGAGACTTCTTCACCACACTGTCTGTGTGGGTGGACCATTTAAGTTTGTCAGTGCTGTGTATGCTGAGGAATTTGAAGCTTTCCACTTTCTCCACTGTGGTCCCAGTCGATGTGGATTGGGGGGGGGGTGCTCCATCTGCTGTTTCCTGAAGTACACAATCATCTCCTTTGTTTTATTGACTTTGAGTGAGAGGTTATTTTCCTGCAACCACACTCCCAGAGCCCTCACCACCTCCTGTAGGCTCTCGTCATTGTTGGTAATCAAGCCTACTACTGTTGTGTCGTTTGCAAACTTGATGATTGAGTTGGAGGTGTGCATGGCCACGCAGTCATGGGTGAACAGGGAGTACAGGAGGGGGCTGAGCACGCACTCTTGTGGAGCCCCAGTGTTGAGGATCAGCGAAGTGGAGGTGTTGTTTCCTACCTTCACCACCTGGCGGCGGCCTGTCAGGAACTCCAGGACCCAGTCGCACAGGGCGTGGTTCAGACCTAGGGCCTCAAGCTTAATGATGAGCTTGGAGGTTACTATGGTGTTGAATGCTGAGCTGTAGTCAATGAACAGCATTCTTACATTGGTATTCTTCTTGTCCAGATGGGATAGGCCAGTGCGATGACGATTGCATCGGTCTGTGGATCTATTGGTGCGGTAAGCAAATTGAAGTGGGTTTAGGGTGACAGGTAAGGTAGAGGTGATATGATCCTTGAATAGTCTCTCAAAGCACTTCATGATGACTGAATTGAGTGCTACGGGGCGATAGTCATTTAGTTCAATTACCTTTGTTTTCTTGTACAGGAACAATGGTGGCCATCTTGAAGCATGTGGGGACAGCAGACTGGGATAGGGAGAGATTGAATATGTCCGTAAACACACCAGCCAGCTGGTCTGCGCATGTTCTGAGGACGCGGATAGGGATGCCGTGTGGGGCATCCTTGCAAAGCTTAACTTTGCAAGGCTTAACACACTTAAATGTCTTACTCACGTCGGCCACAGAGAAGGAGAGCCCACAGTCCTTGGTAGCGGGCTGCGTCGGTGGCACTGTGTTATCCCCAACACTTAACCAGCATGGCTACCGCAGCATTCTGCAGCGATACTCCATCCCATCTGGTTTGCACTTAGTGGGACTATCATTTGTTTTTCAACAGGACAATGACCCAACACACCTCCAGGTTGTGTAAAGGCTATTTGACCAAGAAGGAGAGTGATGGAGTGCTGCATCAGATGACCTGGCCTCCACAATCACTTGACCTTAACCTTTCATCATGGTAAAGGGTGGCTACTTCGAAGAATCTCCAATATAAAACATTTGATTTGTTTAACACTTTTGGTTACTACATGATTCCATATGTTATTTCATAGTTTTGATGTCTTCACTATTCTACAATGTACAAAATTGTAAAAGTAAAGGAAAACCCTAGAATGAGTAGGTGTCAACTTTTGATTGGTACTGTACATGGTGACATCATGCTTATTGCACATTGTGCCTTTGACATTTCACAACAAATCCAACACTCCCATTAAATAAAACAAATACATTTAACTGACAAAATTAAAAAACATTTGTATACTAAATGATGTAGATATGAAGGACTCATGGACAAAATATTAATACTGTCTATTATTGCAGATTTTTTGTTATAGCGCATATGATTTAATAACTATAATTCATAAAAGGGTCCATATGTGTATACATTTCAAAAGCAATTCAAACTATACTGAACAAAAATATAATTGCAACATGTAAAGTGTTGGTCCCATGTTTCATGAGCTGAAATAAATGATCCCTGAAATGTTCCATATGCACAAAAAGCAGATTTCTATAAAATGTTGTGCACGGGTGAATCCCGGTTTCAACTGTACCGTACAGATGGCGTTAAGTGGGCGAGTGGTTTGCTGATGTCAACTTTGTGAACAGAGTGCCCCATGGTGGCGGTGGGGTTATGGTATGGGCAGGCATAAGCTATTGAGCACAATTGCATTTTATTGATGGCAATTTGAATGCACAGAGATACCGTGACTAGATCCTGAGTCCCATTGTCGTGCCATTCATCCACCGCCATCACCTCATGCTTTAGCATGATAATGCATGGCCCCATGTCGCAAAGATCTGTACACAATTCCTGGAAGCTGAAAATGTCCCAGTTCTTCAATGGCCTGCATACCAAACATGTTAGCATGTTCAGGATGCTCTGGATCGACGTGTACAACAGCATATTTCAGATCCCGCCAATATCTAGCAGCTTCGCACAGCCATTGAAAAGGGGTGGGACAACATTCCACAGGCCACAATCAACAGCCTGGTCAGCTCTATGAGAAGATGTGTAGCTCTGCATGAGGCAAATGGTGGTCACAGCAGATACCGACTGGTTTTCTGATCCACGCGTCTACTTTACTTTTTAAAAGGTATCTGTGACCAACAGATGCATATCTGTATTCCCAGTCATGTGAAATCCATAGATTAGGGCCTAATGCATTTATTTAAATTGACTGATTTCCTTATATGAACTGTAAGTAAAATCTTAGAAATTGTTGCATGTTGCGTTTATATTTTTGTTCAGTGTAATTAATTGATGAGACTCAATGACTACACAACTCAATCACATGTGAATGACATGATAATGACACAATGATGGATGAGCTTTAAAGTGTCTTTGAAGCTGACACTGATATTAAGTATATACAAAAATGATTTTTCACCTCCTTCGTACAATATACATTCATCATCTCTCCAGGAACATAGTCAGAACAGAAGCACATTGTCAAGCTCAAATTTCAAATGTAAACACATCTATGCACTACATGTCCACTATCCACTGATGAAGTGCTTGTGTGGTCCTATTCATCCACTGAAAATAGATGTGATACTCATACAAAAACACATCGAGCTTTAAAGCTAAGTAGACTGTAGTGCTTTAAAAATGTAAAGCTAAGTAGACTGTAGAGCTTCCAAACTTCAAAGCTAAGTAGTAGACCTCAAGAGCCAGAATTTGTTGGCAATAGTGCTTGTCTGCATTCATCACAAGACCACAAATTGAGAGGCTCAGCTCAGAGCTCTGGTAGCTGGGGTGGGATATGATGCCCTCTGCTGGTAAGATATGAGATGACAGGCAGGCAGATGGCAATGAGATGGATCAGGACTGGACAATGGTATTCTTGGAGTCCACGTCTCGGAGATTCATGTGCATGACATCCGTACTTACTCCTGTATCATATATTGGGTTGTTGAAGGCTGACTCCTCTGTCATGTTGTCATACGGCGGCAGGGATGATGTTGGCATTCTGATGGTCTTCCCCTGAAGTCTAAGAGGGACAGAGAGACACACAAGCACACTTGAACAGAGTCTCAACTGCTCTGAGCATTTAACTGAATTAGCAATTGATGAGTGTTATGTAGTTACTTCTCCATCTCTCATTCTCATACTCACTTTGCAAAGTAGAGGTAAATCCCCAGGATGACTACCAATACAACCGCAGCAGGAATCAGAACGGCGATGGCAATGTTGGTTCCCTCCATACCGTACTTAGGACTAGCAACTGAAAATAAACATGAAACATGCATAACTATAAATGACCTGAAACAAGTACAGCATAAGTACACTATATATAGAAATGTATGTGGATACGGCTATTTCAGCCACACCTGTTGCTGACAGGCATATAAAATCGAGCACAGCAGTAGAATGGCCTTACTGAGGAGTTCAGCAAATTTCAACATAGCACCGTCATAGGATACCACCTTTCCAACAAGTCAGTTCGTCAAATTTCTGGCCTGCTAGAGCTGCCCTGGTCAACTGCAAGTGCTGTTATTGGGAAGTGGAAATGTCTAGGAGCAACAACGGCTCAGCCGCAAAGTGGTAGGCCACACAAGCTCACAAAACGGAACTGCCGAGAGCTGAAGTACGTAGCGCATAAAAATCACATGTCCTCAGTTGCAACACTCACTACCGAGTTCCAAACTGCCTCTAGAAGCAACGTCAGCACAGTAACTGTTCATTGGGAGCTTCATAAAATGGGTTTCCATAGCTGAGCAACCACACACAAGCCTAAGATCACCATGCGCAATGCCAAGAATCGGCTGGAGTGGTGTAAAGCTTGCCGTCATTGGACTCTGGCGCAGTGGAAATGCGTTCTCTGGAGTGATGAATCACACAGAGCCCTGACCTCAACCTCATCGAACACCTTCGGGATGAATTGGAATGCCGACTGCGAGCCAGGCCTAATCGCCTAACATCGGTGCCCGATCTCACTAATGCTCTTGTGGCTGAATGGAAGCAAGTCCCCGCAGCAATGTTCCAACCTCTAGTGAAAAGCCTTCCCAGAAGAGTGGAGGCTGTTATAGCAGCAAAGGGGGGAAACTCCATATGAATGCCAATGATTTTGGAATGAGATGTTCGACGAGAAGGTGTCCACATACTTTTGGTCATGAAGTGTATATCTCCTCTATGGCATCATAATACTTTACACTGTGGTTACAACTAGCTGATATACTGTACTCACCATCCAACTTGCGCTCATTCAAATACTGCAAAGAGGATGCTGGAAAAAAAGAAAAGCAATTTGAGTACCCTGATCATTTTACACATCATGGAACTGGGCATCATAAGTTATTAGAAGTTGAGACATGTGTGCAGACAGTGTACCTCTACAGGCGGGTGGTGTGCCACTCCACTGTGACGGGTGTCCAGGGACACAGCGGATGGTGGGCTCCCCCTGCAGCTCATAGCCGGTACGGCAGGAGAAGCTCAGTGTCTCCCCTGCCTGGTAGAAGGCTTTCTCTGAGCTCTGCACGCTGGTGGAGGGGGCACCAGGGTTCCTGCAGGGCTCGTACTTCTCAGCTGCCAGGACACACACAGACAGACAGACACCATGGCTGTCACTATGGTTGTCTCTATATTTCTTAGACAGCAGACTACCCTAATTACATGTATAATTTCTAACATGAAACCTAAAGGAGTCCAAAATTCAAAATCAAATAGCTAAATGATCCATGGTATGACCATCTTAAAATAATTAAATAAGTTAGTTTAAAGGAT
Organism: Brachymystax lenok tsinlingensis; assembly: GCA_030435695.1. Lineage (NCBI taxonomy): Eukaryota > Metazoa > Chordata > Actinopteri > Salmoniformes > Salmonidae > Brachymystax > Brachymystax lenok. Next base: position 22,829,237 of record CM059795.1, read on the forward strand.
TAGACTTTTAGAGGTTAAGCATTTAACATCCCATCATTCTTAGGGTCATGTATAAAAATGCCCAGTTAGCCATTATTTTGGCTACCATGGCTATAAGAAAAGATCTCAGTTACTTTAAAAGGGGGGGTCTCAAAAGAGAATAGGGGATTTAAAGGGTGTGTGTGTTTGTGTGTGTGTATGAGTCACCAGAGCTCAACCCAATTGAATACTTATGGGTGATTCTGGAGTGGCGCCTGAGACAGCGTTTTCCACCACCGTCAACAAAAAACACCAAATCACCAAATTACTCATGGAAGAATGGTGTCACATCCCTCCAATAGAGTTCCAGACACTTGTAGAATCTATTCCAAGGCACATTGAAGCTGTTCTCGAGGCTAGAGGTGGCCCAACGCCAACAGAGACTTTCAATCTCCATCATTTAAATGTTATGTTGTTTTTCTTTTTATGCGCTTTGAGATTTTTCAAAAGCACTATACAAGTTCAAACATTTGTTCCTTATTATTATATCTGTAACCTAAGTATGCCTAGTAGGTGTCACACCCTGATCTGTTTCACCTGTCCTTGTGCTAGTCTCCACCCCCTCCAGGTGTCACCCATCTTCCCCATTATCCCCTGTGTTTTATACCGGTGTTCTCTTTGTCTGTTGCCAGTCTGTTTTTGTTCGTAGAACCTACCAGCGGGTTTCCCCTTGCTCCTGTCTTGTCTAAGTTCCTGTTTTCTAGTTTTGCCCTTCTGCCTGTCCTGACCCTGCCTGCCGTCCTGTACCTTTGCCCCACTACTCTGGATTACCGACCTCTGCCTGACCTGACCCTGAGCCTGCCTGCAGTCCTGTACCTTTGCCCCTGTTGCTGTAATAAACATTGTTACTTCGACACAGTCTGCATCTGGGTCTTACATTAAACATGATTGTAGGTTAGGTCTACTGTCTAGCCTAGGCCTACTATGTTATGTTTGTTAATTCTTTGAGCCATTTATTTAAGTGGACCACAATGGACATTTTCTAAATTTTTTTGTAGTTCTTAATGATTTTAAATCCATTATCCACGTGTGCTTGTATTGTGTTTTAAATGATTAAATAAATCTAAACGCCCTATTAAGGCACTTTGTTGGTGTTTCCTTCATTTTGGCAGTTAGCTGTACCTCACTTTTTTTTTTTTTTTGACACTGATAGATGCAGCTATGAAAAGACACTATCACCACAGAAATAGGATGAATAGAACATGCTTGGCAGCTCTAACCCTGGCAATTTGACTGGTAAACTCATGGGTACACTCACAATGGCTGCCTGGTATTGTGATGCGATCATTTCCATGGTAATGTGGAATGTTCTATCAACTGATGCTGGATTACCATGGTAATGTATAATGTTAATTCAAATTATGCTAACTGATGCAGCTCATGCAATGGAATGTATTTTTTGTAATGTCAGTTGAGTTGACTCAACAAATCACAGCACAAATTGAACAGTACACTTACTGGCACAGAGTTCTCTGAGTTATCTAAAGGAATACTGCAGACTTTTAGAAAAACAGTGCTGATTGTTAGAGAGGAGGATGACTATCCTGCTTGAATAAAATAAAAAATGTTTGTGTGTGCGTGCTTGCATGTGCGTGTGTGCATGTATTTGACCAGATATAGTTTCCCGGCTTACGGTTACACTTGGGCAGCCTCTCGCTCCACTTGGGGTTGGCTGAGTCTCTGTTGTAGCAGGTGAGCAGTGTGCTTCCAGACAGGGAGTAGCCCTTATTGCACACATACTGCACCGTCGATCCCACCATGAAGCGGGATCCCGTCACCGTCCTCCTGCTGTGCTCCACGTTCCCCGGGTCAGGACACGTCATCACTGATTACACAGACACAACCAGGCAGAAAACACAGGCAAATGGATAACCACTCCAATACATTACTACAGTACAGTACATTCACGATCATCATTATCAGTTACACCACATGTTATCAACAGTGGTTCACTCAATAAAGCGCCAGTCTCATACAATAACCCAATAGATGACACAGAGCCTTCTAATTAAATATCAGACATCTATCTTCTTGGTCATTAAAAATGAACATGGCTGGATATTGAAGCCATTCAGGCGTTGCAGCCTGCAGCCTAAGGGACATCCCGACATAAAAAATGATTACAGTTTACTGTAGAATACTAGGGTACTTACTATAGAATTCTTTAGTAAACTGCAGTATACTATGTAATACTATACTTCACACTGTAGATTATGTGTAATAATTTTGTAGTACACTGTAGAATACTGTAGTAAATCCCCCCCAAAACACTGCAGTAAATACTACATAAATGTCCGCAAAATCACACAGGTCCACAAAAACACTACACTTATTTAAATATAGTAAATACTGCTATATTCATCCCTATTTTTTCCCCCCTGAGTGAGAAACCTATATGCAGGGTATAGACCATATATTGTGTTGCCTACAGGTTATAGAAAAGAGCATAAGAGCTGAAGTCTCCATTCAGAACCCAGTCCTACCTACTTACAGGTTATGGAAAATTTGCTTTTAGAATTTCTACAGTAGGTTTCCTGAAGGAGAACGTCCCACACTTCTATGTCAAAGATAAAACAAAAACACTTTAATAAATACTACAGTAATGTCACCACAAACACTACAGTAGATACTACAGTTCTGCCCACAACTTTTCTATAGAATTGAGGTCAGGGCTTTGTGAAGGCCACTCCAATACCTTGACTTTGTTGTCCTTAATCCATTTTGCCACAACTTTGGAAGTATGTTTGGGGTCATTATCCATTTGGAAAACCAATTTGCCACCAAGCTTTAACTTCCTGACTGATGTCTTGAGATGTTGCTTCAATATATCCACATACTTTTCCTTCCTCATGATGCCATCTATTTTGTGAAGTGCACCAGTCCCTCCTGCAGCAAAGAACCCCCACAACATGATGCTGCCAACCCCATGCTTCACGGTTGGGATGGTGTTCTTCGGCTTGCAAGACTCCCCCTTTTTCCTCCAAACATAACAATGGTAATTATGGCCAAACAGTTATATTGTTGTTTCATCAGATGAGAGGACATTTCTCCAAAAAGTACAATATTTGTCCCCATATGCAGTTGCAAACCATAGTCTGGCTTTTTTATGGCGGTTTTGGAGCAGTGGCTTCTTTCTTGCTGAGCGGCCTTTCAGGTTATGTCGATGTAGGACTCGTTTTACTGTGGATTTAGATACTTTTGTACCTGTTTCCTCCAGCATCTTCACAAGGTCCTTTGCTGTTGTTCTGGGATTGATTTGTACTTTTCTCACCAAAGTACGTTCATCTCCAGGAGACAGAACGCGTCTCCTTCCTGAGCGATATGACGGCTGCGTGGTCCCATGGTGTTTATACTTGCGTACTATTGTTTGTACAGATGAACGTGGTACCTTCAGGAGTTTGGAATTTGCTCCCAAGGATGAACCAGACTTGTGGAGATCTACAATTGTATTTCTGAGGTCTTGGTTGATTTCTTTTGATTTCCCCATGATGTCAAGCAAAGAGGCACTGAGTTTGAAGGTAGGCCTTGAAATACATCCACAGGTACACCTCCAATTGACTCAAATGTTGTCAATTAGCCTACCAGAAGCTTCCATGACATCATTTTCTTGAATTTTCTAAGCTGTTTAAAGGCACAGTCAACTTAGTGTATGTAAACTTCTGACCCACTGGAATTGTGATACAGTGAATTATAAATAAAATAATCTGTCTGTAAACAATTGTTGGAAAAATTACTTGTGTCATGCACAAAGTAGAAAAATCATTGGCATAAATATGGAGTTGGTCCACCCTTTGCTGCTATAACAGCCTCCACTCTTCTGGGAAGGCTTTCCAGTAGATGTTGGAACATTGCTGCGGGGACTTGCTTCCATTCAGCCACAAGAGCATTAGTGAGGTTGGGCACTGATGTTTCGGGCGATTAGACCTGGCTCGCTGTCGGCGTTCCAATTCATCCCAAATGTGTTCCATGTGGTTGAGGTCAGAGCTCTGTGCAGGCCAGTCAAGGTTTTCCTTCCCGATCTTGAAAAAACATTTCTGTATGGACCTCGCTTTGTGCACGGGACCATTGTCATGCCGAAACAGGAAAGGGCCTTCCCCAAACTGTTGCCACAAAGTTGGAAACACAGAATCGTCTAGAATGTCATTGTGCATGCTGTACCGTAAGTTTTCCCTTCACTGGAACTAAGGGGCCTAGCCCGAACCAGACCATTATTCTTCCTCCACCAAACTTTACTGTTGGCACTATGCATTGGGGCAGGTAGCGTTCTCCTGGCATCCGCTAAACCCAGATTTGTACATCGGACTGCCAGATGGTAAAGTGTGATTCATCACTCCAGAGAATGCGTTTCCACTGCTCCAGAGTCCAATGGCGGTGATCTTTACACCACTCCAGCCAATGCTTGGCTATGCACATGGTTATCTGAGGCTTGTGTGCGGCTGCTCAGCCATGGAAACCCATGTCATGAAGCTCCCAACGAACAGTTCTTGTGCTGATGTTGCTTCTAGAAGTAGTTTGGAAGTGAGTGTTGCAACTGAGGACAGACAATTTTTACTCACTACGAGCTTCAGCACTCTGCGGTCTCATTCTGTGAACTTGTGTGGCATACCACTTTGCGGCTGAGCTATTGATTCTTCTATATGTTTCCACTTCACAATAACAGCGCTTACAGTTGACCGGGGCAGCTCTATTAGGGCAGAAATTAGACAAACTGACTTGTTGGAAAGGTGGCATCCAATTATGGTGTCACGTTGAAAGTCATTGAGCTCTTCAGTAAGGCCATTCTACTGCCAATGTTTGTCTATAGAGATTGCATGGCGGTGTGCTCGATTTTACACACCTGTCTGCAACGCGTGTGGTTGAAATAACCGAATCCACTCATTTGAAGGGGTGTCCACATACTTTTGTATATATAGTGTACTACTCTTTTTTTACAACAGTATTTATACTATAGTAAACTGTAAATACCACATTATACTACAGTAAATACTATAGTATTCACTCTGGATACATTCAATAGCGACATGTAAAGTGTTGGTCCCATGTTTTATGAGCTGAAATAAAATCCCAGAAATATTCCAATTGCACAAAAAGCTTATTTCTCAACATTTTTGGCCACAAATTTGTTGACATCCTTGTTAGTGAGTATTTCTCCTTTCTCATGATAGTCAATCCACCTGACGACAGGTGTGGCATATCAATAAGCTGATTAAATAGCATGGATTATCATTACACAGGTGTGCTGGAGAAAATAAAAGGCCACTCTAAAATGTGCAGTTCTGTCACACAACACAATGTTACAGATGTCTCAAGTTTTGAGGGAGAGTGCAATTGGCATGCTGACTATGGTGCTGGTGGGGTTATGGTATGGGCAGGCATAAGCTACGGACAATGAACACAATTGCATTTTATCGATGTCAATTTGAATGCACAGAGATACCGCGACGAGATCCTGAGGCCCATTGTCGTGCCATTCATCCGCCGCCATCACCTCATGTTTCATCATGATAAAGCATGGCCCCATGTTGCAAGGATTCCTGGAATTTGAAAATTTTCCAGTTCTTCCATGGCCTGCATACTCACCAGACATGGCACACATTGAGCATGTGTGGGATGCTCTGGATCGATGTGCTCGACAGCGTGTTCCAGTTCCAGCCAATATCCAACTTCACACAGCTATTGAAGAGGAGTGGGACAACATTCCACAGACCGCAATCAACAGCCTGATCAACTCTATGCAAAGGAGATGTGTCGCCTGCCTGAGGCAAATAGTGGTCACACCAGATACTGACTGGTTTTCTGATACTCGCCCCTACCTTTTTTTAAAGTTATCTGTGACTAACAGATCAGATGCATCTGTATTCCCAGTCATGTGAAACCCATAGATTAGGGCCTAATGCATTTATTTCAATTTCCTTATTTCCTTATATGAACTAAATAAGTAAAATCTTTGAAATTGTTACATCTTTCGTTATATTTCTGTTCAGTGTAAAAGTTGCTTTTTGTGCTCTCCTAGCTGTGCCATTGAGGAACTAGTGCAAGCACACTTATAGTTGTTTTGTTTGGAACACAACCCTGCATCCCCGCCCTCACACAATTACTGTTGTTGTTGTTGTTGTTGTTGTTGTCTACGCAATCCAAAAACGTCCCAGTATAAATCTCAATACGGGTCAGGTGGGCATAATTTGAAAGCCTGTTCTATTGCCAACATGACAGCTAAGTTATTAAATATGATATTACAGTGTTAGGCTTTCACAATGCAATTGATTGAAACAGATCATAATTTTGATGTGTATAGAAAGGAATCATGAGTGCATTCAAGTGCGTGTATCGCAGCTAATTGCCCTCACAATAGACAACATAGGATCATTCTGTTTAGAACAGCCAAGCATACGCCATTTGTCATCTTGTAACTGTATTTTTTTATATGAATACTTTTTTAGAATGGTGATTTATAAGGGGGTGCTGCAGCACCCTCAGCAGCCCTACTTCCCGCGGCTATGTCAAAACAGTATTTATTATAATCCTCAATGTCTCGTCTTTCAAAATACATAGAATCCTCTTAATTTACAGCATTTCCCCCACTCAGACAACCAAACATTTGCAAAAGTTGCCCAATTAGCAGGAGGGATGAGGCAACTTCTTGTTGCTCGAGGTGCTCAAATTCAGAATGTCTGTCAGTCAAAATCCATACAGCGCTGTGAAGTGCAGAGCCAGAGAGCTGTTATGTCATGTATAGCAGTTACTGTGTTCCAATTTAGGCATTTATTAGTGCTGAAATCTGCCATTTTCAACCCATATACAGTTATGAGTGTAAAGGGATATAGCTTTTTCATCAAACTTTCCTCTTTTCTTTTTATGTCAGATGGTCCAGCACCATCCTCAGACAATTGCTTTCATTTTTGGTATAATTCAAATTTCTGGAAAAGGCTTTAAATAAAGGTTAAAATCCAGGTCAAGTGGCATGATCAAACAAAACACAGTGCCCTACCATTAGTCTTGTTGTGGTGTATGCAACATGTTCTCTCACCTGTAGGTGGCAGTTAAACAATTTGAGTTGTATGTTTCTCAGTACACCCCAGTAGCAACAGATTTCAGACAGCAATTACGTTTGCACTAGTGGTTTATGAATGCCATTAATTAAATAATGTTCCCACTTAAAACGTCTGTTTAAATTTGGCATGACTATTGCTTTGGTGTAGCAGTGGCTGTAAAACCGAGTGGTACTAAAAATGAGTATCCTGACATTGCATTTTCCTCTGGGTTTGATAACACATGTTATCATCTGTAGGAAGTGTTGATAACTAATCTGGAGATTATCCAGGCAATGAGGGAGCTATTTTATGCAGATATGGGTTTACATGTATTACTGCGTTTCTAGGCAATGACTGCAGGTGGGCTTCTTTAACATAGCAAACTGATACAACACGACAATGACATGTCAGCTGTTCCATGGACAAGTAACAGAGGGGTGAATGAGGGATTGAATGAGTGAAAGAATTATACACGTTAAATTCTGAAGTATATTAAATTCTGGTTTAGGCCTACCTACTCATTCAAGAGATTTTCTTTATTTGTACTATTTTCTACATTGTAGAATAATACTGAAGACATCAAAACTATTAAATAACACATATGGAATCATGTAGAAACCTAGAAGTGTTAAAAAAATCAAAATAGATTTTCTATTTGAGATTCTTCAAAGTAGCCACCCTTGATGACAGCTTTGCACACTCTTGGAATTCTCTCAACCACCAACGCAGCCAGCTACCAAGGACTGTTGGCTCTCCTTCTCCGTGGGCTACGTGAGTAAGACATTTAAGCGTGTTAACCCTCGCAAGGCTGCCGGCCCAGACGGAATCCCTAGCCGCGTCCTCAGAGCATGCGCAGACAAGCTGAACTAAACTGAACTAAATGACTGAGCAGCACTCACTTCTGTCATCATGAAGTGCTTTGAGAGACTAGTCAAGAATCATATCACCTCTACCTTACCTAACACCCTAGACCCACTTCAGTTTGCTTACCACCCCAAAAGATCCAAAGATGATGCAATCGCCATCGCACTGCACACTGCCCTTTCCCATCTGGACAAGAGGAATACCTATGTAAGAATGTTGTTCATTGACTACAGCTCAGCATTCAACACCATAGTACCCTCCAAGCTCATCATTAAGCTCGGGGCCCTGGGTCTGAACACCGCCCTGTGCAACTGGGTCCTGGAGTTCCTTACGGGCCGCACCCAGGTGGTGAAGGTAGGAAACAACACCCTTCAACACAGGGGCTCCACAAGGTTGCATGCTCAGCCCCCTCCTGTACTCCCTGTTTACCCATGAGTGCGTGACCACACATGCCTCCAACTCAATCATCACGTTTGCAGACAACACAACGATAGTAATCCTGATTACCAGAGACAGCCTACATTGAGGAGGTGAGGGCCCTTGGAGTGTGGGGCCAGGAAAATAACCTCTTACTCAACGTCAACAAAACAAAGGAGCTGATCGTGGACTTGAGGGAGCACCCCCCGATCCACTTTGACGGGACCGCAGTGGAGAAGGTGGAAAGCTTCAAGTTCCTCTGCATTCACATCACGGACAAACGGAAATGGTCCACCCACACAGACAGTGTGGTGAAGAAGGCGCACAGTGCCTCTTCAACCTCAGGAGGCTGAAGAAATTTGGCTTGGCACGTAAAACCCTCACAAACTTTTACAGATGCACAATTGAGAGCATCCTGTCGGGCTGTATCACCGCCTGGTACGGCAACTGCACTACCCGCAACCGCAGGGCTCTCCAGAGGGTGGTGCGGTCTGCCCAACGTTTCACCGTGGGCAAACTACCTGCCCTCCAGGACACCTACAGCAGCCGATGACACAAGAAGGCCAAAAAAGATAATACAGGACAACAACCACCCGAGCCATTGCCTGTTCACCCCAATATCATCCAGAAGGCTGAAAAACAGCTTCTATCTCAAGGCCATCAGACTGTTAAATAGCTATCACTAGCACCATAGAGGCTGCAGCCCTATATACATAGACTTGAAATCACTGGCCACTTTAATAAAGGAACACTAGTCACTTTAATGTTTACATATTTTGCATTATTCATCTCATATGTACAGTTGAAGTCAGAAGTGTACATACACTTTAGCCAAATACATTTAAACTCAGTTTTTCACCATTCCTGACATTTAAACGTAATTAAACATCCCTGTCTTAGGTCAGTTAGGATCACCACTTTATTGTAAGAATGTGAAATGTCAGAATAATAGTAGAGAGAATTATTTCTTTCAGATTTTGTTGCTTTCATCACATTCACAGTGGGTCAGAAGTTTACATACACTCAATTAGTATTTGGTAGCATTGCCTTTAAATTGTTTAACTTGGGTAAAACGTTTTGGGTAGCCTTCCACAAGCTTCCCACAATAATTTGGGGGATATTTTTGCCATTCCTCCTGACAGAGCTGGTGTAACTGAATCAGGTTTGTAGGCCTCCTTGCTCGCACATGCTTTTTCAGTTCTGCCCACAAATTGTCTAAAGGATTGAGGTCAGGGCTTTGTGATGGCCACTCCAATACCTTGACTTTGTTGTCCTTAAGACATTTTGCCACAACTTTGGTAGTATGCTTGGGGTCATTGTCCATTTGGAAGACCCATTTGCGACCAAGCTTTAACTTCCTGACTGATGTCTTGAGATGTTGCTTTAATATATTCACATAATTTTCCTTCCTCATGATACCATCTATTTTGTGAAGTGCACCAGTCCCTCCTGCAGTAAAGCACCCCCACAACATGATGCTGCCACCCCCGTGCCTCACGGTTGGGATGGTGTTCTTGGGCTTACAAGCCTTCCCCTTTTCCCTCCAAACAGAACGATGGTCATTATGGCCAAACAGTTCTATTTTTGTTTAATCAGACCAGAGGACATTTCTTCAAAAAGTACGATCTTTGTCCCCATGTGCAGTTGCAAACCGTAGTCTGGCTTTTTTATGGCGGGTTTTGGGGCCAATTTGTGGAGTGGTTGAAAACGAGTTTTAATGACACCAACCTACGTGTATGTAAACTTCGTACTTCAACTGTATATACTGTATTATATTCTATTCTACTGTATTTTAGTTTATGCCGTCCCGACTTTGCTCGTCCAATTATTTATATATTCTTAATTCCTGAAATTAGATGTGTGTGTATTGTTGTGAAATTGTTAGATATTACTGCACCACCTATCATACCTTCACAAAAAACATAAAGACATAGCTAAAGGCCAATCAGACTTGTGAACATAATCCCTAGCTGTGTATTGCCACTTTCCATGTTGTCTGATGTCTGTAGCTTGTGAGGTATGTCAACACATTGTTGTTTTATGTATTTTGTTTTGTTGCTTTTTGTTCTATTGCTCGGTCTGCATGCTACGTGCTGCTTGTCCTATGTTGCTCTGCATGTGCCCACTGCTCATTGTTTGTCTGTATTGTTATTGTAATTGTTTTTAATAACCTGCCCAGGGACTACGGTTGAAAATTAGCCGGCTGACTAAAACCGACACTTTTACTGAAACTTTGATTAATGTGCACTGTCCCTGTAAAAAAAAATCTAACTCAATCTCATAATGTGTAGGACTACATGTGCAATCTTGTCTCTTATCTCTTAAAGGCTATGGGAGACAGTGTTTATAAGGAGGCAGAGAATCATGGTTAGTTCCACTCTGGGAGCATCCCACTGGGCACAAACTGGTTAAATCAGCTTTGTTTCAATATAATATTTCTACATGCGATGTGTAATCTATGTTTAAAATAAATTGGATTTGCTAAAACTCCTCAAACTGTTGTTTTTAGGGTGAACATTTTACCTCAGAACTATGTCATCATTGTAACCAATTTTCAACATAGACAAACCTTGTATAAAATATTATATCCACTATCAAAAAAACATGTTGGATTCACATCTACATCGCAACCAAAAATCTATATTTCAAGTGCATTTACAGTGCCTTGCAAAAGTATTCACCCCCCTTGGCATTTTTCCTATTTTAACCTGTAATTTAAAAATATTTTTTTAGGATTTCATGTAATAGACATACACAAAATAGTCCAAATTGGTGAAGTGAAATGTGAAAAAAGTTTAAAAAACAACTTGTTTCGAAAAATTCATAAAAATTAATCACGGAAAAGTGGCGGATGCATATGTATTCACCCCCTTTGCTATGAAGCCCCTAAATAAGATCTGGTGCAACCAATAACCTTCAGAAGTCGCATAATTAATTAAATAAAGTCCACCTGTGTGCAATCTAAGTGTCACATGATCTGTCACATGATCTCAGTATATATACACCTGTTCTGAAAGGCCCCAGAGTCTGCAACACCACTAAGCAAGGGGCACCACCAAGCAAGCGGCACCATGAAGACCAAGGAGTTCTCCAAACAGGTCAGGGACAAAGTTGTGGAGAAGTACAGATCAGGTTTGGGTTCTAAAAAAATATCAGAAACTTTGAACATCCCATTGAGCACCATTAAATCCATTATAATTTTTTTTTAAAGAATATGGCACCACAACAAACCTGCCAAGAGAGGGCCGCCCGCCAAAACTCACAGACCAGGCAAAGAGGGCATTAATCAGAGAGGCAACAAAGAGACCAAAGGTAACTCTGAAGGAGCTGCAAAGCTCCACAGCGGAGATGGGAGTATCTGTCCAAAGGACCACTTTTAGCCGTACACTCCACAGAGCTGGGCTTTACGGAAGAGTGGCCAGAAAAAAGCCAAAAAATAAGCAAACACGTTTGGTGTTCGCCAAAAGGCATCTGGGAGACTCCCCAACCATGTAGAAGAAGGTACTCTGGTCAGATGAGACAAAAATTTTGCTTTTTGGCCATCAAGGAAAACACTATGTCTGGCACAAACCCAACACCTCTCATCACCCCAAGAATACCGTCCCCACAGTGAAGCATGGTGGTGGCAGCATCATGCTGTGGGGATGTTTTTCATCGGCAGGGACTGGCAAACTGGTCAGAATTGAAGGAATGATGGATGGCGCTAAATACAGGGAAAATCTTGAGGGAAATCTGTTTCAGTCTTCCAGAGATTTGAGACTGGGACGGAGGTTCACCTTCCAGCAGGACAATGACCCTAAGCATACTGCTAAAGCAACACTCAAGTAGTTTAAGGGTAAACATTTAAATGTCTTGGAATGGCCTAGTCAAAGCCCAGACCTCAATCCAATTGAGAATCTGTGGTATGACTTAACGATTGCTGTACACCAGCAGGAACCCATCCAACTTGAAGGAGCTGGAGCAGTTTTGCCTTGAAGAATGGGCAAAAATCCCAGTGGCTAGATGTGCCAAGCTTATAGAGACATATCCCAAGAGAGAAAAAAAAATCTATTTTAATTCCAGGTAGTAAGGCAACAAAATAGGAAAAATGCCAAGGGGGGTGAATATTTTTGCAAGCCACTGTAAAGTTTGATTAGATTAGATTTAGTCCTTTTCTTAAACCTAGATTTTTTGGTTGTGATGGAGACGTTAATCCAACATATAAATGATGAATTTGTGAATAAAGAGTTTTGTTTTGTTGTCAACTCAACCAAATATCAACATTTGAATGGGCATCTTCTGATTGGATAGTTCCATCTGTGCCACTGACTTAGTCTGGCTTTGATTCTAGTTTGTCTGCAAATTAATGTTGGATTCACATCTCCATCTTAACCAACGATTTTAGTTAAAGAATAGGACTAAATCAAATGAGAGAACTTTAAATGCACTTTAAATTAAGTTTGATTTAGTCCTATTCTGTAACATTGATTCTTGGTTGAGACTTGAATCCAAAATATAAATTACTACTTTGTAGACAAACTGGAATTTGTTGACAACTAAACACTGTTCAACATCACTTTTGCAATAGAGTAAACAGCTTATTAATTTGTCTACAAGTTAACAAATTATATGCTGAACTCTCCAACTAAACCAAATAAAACATTTAAAAAAAAGATTAAGCCCGTGGCTCAGATGAAACTTTCCAAGCATTAGATATTCTTTTTAAAGCTTGATATTTGATATTTGGTTGCGTTGTCAACTAAACACAATTCAATTCACTGTATCACAATTCCAGTGGGTCAGAAGTTTACATACACTAAGTTGACTGTGCATTTAAACAGATTGGAAAATTCCAGAAAATTATGTCATTGTTTAACTTCAGATAGGCTAATTGACATCATTTGAGTCAATTGGAGGTGTACCTGTGGATGTATTTCAAGGCCTACCTTCAAACCCAGTGCCTCTTTGCTTGACATCATGGGAAAATCTAAAGAAATCAGCCAAAACCTCAGAAAATAAATTGTAGACCTCCACAAGTCTGGTTCATCCTTGGGAGCAATTTCCAAACGCCTGAAGGTACCACGTTTATCTGTACAAACAATAGTATGCAAGTATAAACACCATGGGACCACGCAGCCATCATACCGCTCAGGAAGGAGACGCGTTCTGTCTCCTAGAGATGAACAACCTTTGGTGCGAAAAGCAAGGAAGAAGCCACTGCAACAATACCACCATAAAAAGCCAGACTATGGTTTGTAACTACACATGGCGACAAAGATCGTACTTTTTGGTCCTCTGGTCTGATGAAACAAAAATATAACTGTTTGGCCATAATGACCATCGTTCTGTTTGGAGGAAAAAGGGGGAGGCTTGCAAGCCGAAGAAGACCATCCCAACCGTGAAGCATGGGGGTGGCAACATCATGTTGTGGGGGTGCTTTGCTGCAGGAGGGACTGGTGCACTTCACAAAATAAATGGCATCATGAGGAATGAAAAGTATGTGGATAGATTGAAGCAACATCTCAAGACATCAGTCAGGAAGTTAAAGCTTGGTCACAAATGGGTCTTCCAAATGGACAATGACCCCAAGCATACTTCCAAAGTTGTGGCAAAATGGATTAAGGACAACAAAGTCAAGGTATTGGAGTGGCCATCACAAAGCCCTGACCTCAATCCTACAGAACATTTGTGGGCAGAACTGAAAAGGTGTTTGTGCGAGCAAGGAGGCCTACAAACCTGACTCAGTTACACCAGCTGTCAGGAGGAATGGGACAAAATTCACCCAACTTATTGTGGGAAGCTTCTGGAAGGCTATCCAAAACATTTTACCCATGTTAAACAATGCTACCAAATACTAATTGAGTGCATGTAAACTTCTGACCCAATGGGAATGTGATGAAAGAAATTAAAGCTGAAATAAATAATTCTCTCTACTATTATTCTGACATTTCACATTCTTAAAATAAAGTGGTGATCCTAACTGACCTAAGACAGGGATTTTTTTTTTTTGTAGGATTAAATGTCAGGAATTGTGAAAAACGGAGTTTAAATGTATTTGGCTAAGGTGTATGTAGACTTCCAATTTCAACTGTATGTACATTTAAATGTAACCTCAACTGCAATCGAAGTCATTGGGTTGTGCTATAGATAAAGCACAGTGATAACAAAGTTTTTGTATAAACAGAAAATATCTGGCATTCTATTCCCTTTTGAACTTTGTTCTGATTTTAAATAGTTGAATGCATAGTGATAACACATTGGAATGGGTGAATAAATGCTGAAATTTCATTGATCAACGTCTCAACGAAATATGACTAAAATGTCCATGTTGAAATGAAATGGTGTGCCCAGTTTGTTCTTATTTCCTAGCTCACCTTTCTCACAGCTTGGCACGTCTCCGCTCCACGTCAAGTCCCACTGGCACATGAGGATCTCAGAGCCCTGCACCTCGTAACCTGGGTAACACTGGTAGGTGACCACTGTCCCGTGGATCAGGTCCGGGTGGGAGGTGCTCTTCCAGCCATTGGTGATCTCTGGCAGCTCAGAGCATGTGTCGTTCCTGGGGACCTCTGTGGGTGGGGAGCCAGGGGCGGGGGCAGAATGGTGGGAGTTGGAGTTAGAGGAGGAAGGAGAGATATTAAGAGAGATAGAGATAGAATGAGCAGGGGATGTTGAGATGTTATCTTGGTCAAAAATGTCCCTCATGTGCACATGGGTTATCCATTAATGTGAAATAGAAATGAACTTTAAATTGAAATTGATTGCTCTAATAATATAGACTAATCAAATCTACAAATAGGTTGATTATATACACAGCAAGTAAAGCCCAAGTGCTATGACTGTACTGATGTGTGTGGTTGATAAAACAGATAAATGAGGATTGAGTCCAGCAGCAGAGCAGTGACAGGCACAGGGAATCCGGTTGTTTGTTCTGCATGTGAATTAGGTTCTGGCGTGTGAAGAGCATGCCATCAATTTGCAGTGATTGCACACTGCACTGTGTGCCAGCCAGAGGGAGGGCAGTGGGTGGTTTGGCACTACCCATTCTGCCCTTTTCTTCTTTCACTATGGCACACATGGCTGGGGGTGCAGCACGCAGCAAATACAGCTGAAGTAGACAAAGTGCGCCACATAATTGTGTTTTTGTCTTTGATGTCCCATAATCCTATGCACCTGTGGCCGTTCAGAGGGAGAAGACAGCAGATAAAGCCCTGCTTTTCATCTTGTATCCTGCCGTTCTCTCTGTGCGATATTACTTTCTATTTAGTAATAATCTACCTCTCTAACTGGTTGCTAACAGCAGCCTCTTGTTGGAGTCTCTCTTTTCAGCCAAGGAAACTTTATTATAATTTTGTTGCCTGTGATAGTAAAAAACAACAACACTGTATTCTGTGTACTGTATGGACAAATTTGCCATTGGAGAATATAAGTTTTATCTTTTCTATCAAGCCATCTTTCAATAATTCTTCCATTAAAGTATTTCTCAGAAAACTGTGTGCAGGTACAACTAAACAGTATCTGAGTAATGTCTCACCAAAGAAGTGGACCACAAAGCCATTGCCGTAGCCGTAGATGTTGGTAGCAGGGTCCGACTGGAACTGGATGGTGACATCAGCCATGGAGGTGTAGAGCTTGAAGCGAGGCCTGGTGCCACTGTACTGACCCAAGATGTTAGCTGTTAGGTCATCACCGTCGTAAAAGGTCAACAGGTCATTCTTACCCACATTGAGCCTGCAAGGAGAGGGAAAGGCAGGAGTCAGTCAACACATCTTAAAAACAGAGGGTCTAATTTATTTCTGCATATATAAGAAAAAAAGAGTGACAGAGCACACATCACAGCAGATGAATGCTTAATGTTCTCCAAAAAGTGACTCCTGAAAAATTATACCAATTCATTTTTCATGTTTATATCAAAATAAGGGTGAGAGACGTCTTGCAGGGAAATGTCAGAGCTTTGTGGGAAATCTAAATTCTGTTTACATTGGATGGATCTGATGTGAAATAAACACTAAATAATTCAGCATTAATTTGCCTCTGTTTGACTCCTCTCCACAGAGCTCTCTCTCTCTTCCATGAATATGTACTGGAAGATATATTTGCTGAAGTGAAAGTATAATGAGAACTCACAATTCCTCATTGCCATTCACTCAGGGGGAACTACATAGTTTACCCCCATGGGCAATTGAGATTGCTGAATTATGCCTATACTGGTTAACTGTTGAGTGGTATTGATAGGGAAAGAGCCTACAACTGGAGAGGTCCTAGAAAGGGTCACATGGTTGAGAGAATAAGATACACGAGTAACCTATTATTCACACTAAGAAAAATAAAACTGCATCATAAGAAGAAAATAAAGTAAACAATGGAAGAAGACCAAATGCTGAAGGAGGATGGACTCCATCTGAGCAGGTCATTGTATTGATAAATACTGTCATTATATCAATGTCAGGAATAGGCCCTGTTTTCCATCATCATTGCTGCAACATATCTCCATGATGACACACGCATAAAACCTGTCACTGCTTGCCTTGAGGGCTCAGCTGCCTCGGCATAACTTCTGAATTCATTAACCTTTCCAAACAGAGGACTTAGACTCATTGCCCTCTCTCTTTCTGGAGCAAGAGCAAAGCCTGACCTTTGTTCAAAGAAGAAAGAGGAGAAAGAATGGAAAAATAAGCAGTGAAAAACTGTAGTCCCCCATAGATGATTTCAGCAGAGAAAGCTCCAGTGTTCACCTTGGAGCAGGTGTCAGAATAGCTTTGCAGGTGTCTGTGCGGCCCACGGAGGGGCCATGTTAATATTCACAGCCTATGTGTAGGAGAGCACTTAAAGGACAAATCCACCCAAAACCACTCATTCCTATAATTTAAATAACACTAATATGTGAGAACATTATGTTTAATTTTGTCGTTATAAGGTTGGTAGCAACATTTGAATATCATTGTGGAAATCTGTTGCAGCTCAAGTCGACTACAAAACCCACAATGCAATCTCTCTGTAGAGATGTCATATCTGTAATTTGATCATCCTGATGCAGGAATTTTCCTGCCCTGCAAGTAACGCAAACTTGTATTGTATTCAAGGTTTAAAAACGCTTTTAAAGTTTGTAATTTCCACTTTACATTTTCAGACTTGCCCTAACAAAAAATGTATCAACCCCTGTAAAAAATGTCCATTCAAAACAATCAACATAATTAATCAATTAAATGTATTTATAAAGCCCTTTTTACATCAGCCAATGTCACAAAGTGCTATACAGAAACCCAGCCTAAAACCCCAAACATCAAGCAATGCAGATGTAGAAGCACGGTGGCTAGGAAAAACTCCCTAGAAAGGCAGGAACCTAGGAAGAAACCTAGAAAGGAACCAGGCTCTGAGGGGTGGCCAGTCCTCTTCTGGCTGTGCCGGGTTGAGATTATAACAGTACATGGCCAAGATGTTCAAACGTTCATAGATGACCAGCAAGTCAAATCAAATCAAATTGTATTTGTCACATACACATGGTTAGCAGATGTTAATGCGAGTGTAGCGAAATGCTTGTGCCTCTAGGCATAGCTTCCTAAGAACGCGAAGCGAGGCGGCCATCTCTGTCGGCGCCGGAAACGCTATGTTAAAACATTTGCGCCTGGTCAAACATTTGCGCAGGGTCAAATAATAATAACAATCACAGTGGTTGTGTAGGGTGCAACAGGTCAGCACCTCATGAGTAAATGTCAGTTGGCTTTTCATAGCTGAGTTAGAGACAGCAGGTGCAGGACAAGGTAGCACATCCAGTGAGTAGGTCAGATTTCCATAGCCAAAGGCAGAACAGTTGAAACTGGAACAGCTGCACGACCAGGTGGACTGGGAACAGCAAGGAGTCATCAGGCCAGGACTTGTCTGAAGGTCCCCAGGTACCAGTTTATTAAAATGAATGGAAGTGTACAGTATATGGAGACTGTTCAGTGCAAAAAATAAGGGGTTAAATTAATGTAAAAAAAAATTACCAAAAAACGATAATAATAATAATAATACATGTTTTCTGATTGTTCTTATATCTCTCAGATATAGGACAGACACTTCGGAACAAACTTCCTTTAGATTTTTTGGGGGGACTGTCTGTTGTTCCCCCCGGGTTAGATAGGGGTTAAACTGTTTTGTGCCAAAAATAAAGGGTTAAATACATGTGCTTAGACTCTTATGGGTTAAATTACACATTTCTTGAGGTAGGAATATGGCAAAAAAATATGATAAATTGCTAATTCGAGAGAAGACAACCTCCCTTCGGCCAGCTTCGCAATCTAAAAGCTGTTTTCCTATTAACTTCCAGTGTAGTGAGTGGCTTTATCACAATGCTATGTCATACCGGCCAAAGTTCTGCCTGCTTGAACGACAATAGCTCAGATACACATGAAAACATGAAATGAACCCTGGAATCGGTAGAACAGCACTCAGAGATGCACAAAAACAATATAACATTCAAAATGGGTGAATCTTTCCTTTAAGAGCGATAAAGGAGGGTGGCTCCGTTCTCCAGACAGCCATGGGTAAGAGCAATCTTCTTGTACCTATCAATCACCTGCATCTGCTACCATGCCTGGATGCAGGATCAATTTAATTTACATGAGAGAGTGCACATGACTTTTTTGAGGATGGGCACCCATAGGACGTACTATCTCTACCTCTGCTCTCCTTCATAGCTCCTTGTAAGGTGAAGACTAACACTTTACTGTGTGTGTGTGTGTGTGTGTGTGTGTGTGTGTGTGTGTGTGTGTGTGTGTGTGTGTGTGTGTGTGTGTGTGTGTGTGTGTGTGTGTGTGTGTGTGTATGTATGCACGGGTACGTCTGTCTGTGAGTGTCTCTGTGTTGATGGATTGTGACAGACCATTTCAGTACATTGCTAAGCTCCTATTAAATGGGGTGATGCCCACATTGCATTTTAGCAAGGAGGTAGGCCACCGTGTGCCTACCCAGCATGCCTGTGGACAGATTTGGGCTTAACTAACTCTCCGGAATACAAATCAGGGATGGCAAAGACGGAGATGAGAGCCAAACAAGGTGAAGCCTGACAAAGTACTCCCTCTAGTCTGCAGGACAGGCACAAAATCAAATTAGATCTCCATTTTACCACTTAAACCCTGGGTCGAGGCACTCCAACCGAAAACGCCTGTAGGATGGATGGGAATGAGAGGTTATGGAATTGACAGGTTTGACATGGATTGGCTGCCTTATTAAACCCGTGTTTAAGTCCACTGATCCAAATTATCATGGGCAAACAACACCATGCACCAGCATGAAGACCAATAACGTTACACATGCACCTTGAAATAGTACTTTATGGTTTAAATTGCGTATGCCTATGTAGGTAAAAGGCATTGGACCAGAAGCTGACAGACCCTTTATTGCCCTGTCAGATACACAAGCAAAGGTAGATGCATAAGGACGGACAGCGACAGAGTAATGGGATGTGATGCTATGTCAAAAACAACGAATGAGCCTCGCGCAAATGTGGAGTAAGCCTGTGGGAAGCTCTGTTGCCGCACCTCCCCAGAAATGTTGGAAAGGCCTCCCCCCTCCACACACACAAACACACACACACACACACACACACACACACACACACACACACACACACACACACACCTTTGTTGCTTTCACACAAGTGTACAGGTACTTGAGATTGAGATTGCTCTCAGAGATCCAGCTACTGTAAAAGCAGTTTTCCCCTGCAGAAATAGAAGCATGCAAAACAGCTGGTCAGAATGAAGAGCATTGTGTAGTATCTTCATTTCCCTGTCTCCATGAGAGGAAAAATCTTGAGGCAGGCAGAAGCTGAGCAGAAAGTGATTACTAACACCTCAATCTCAGAATTGTTGGACAGCTCAAATTTAACTCGGATTGGAATACTAGCATGCTGCCCGGAAACATCCAGTGAATGTAGGCATTTTCTAGAAGAGTATCTGTGGACCCATGGAGCAGCTCTCTCAGTGGATGTGTCCAGTCATGATAGGCTGTGTGCTGCCCTGGTGCAGTGGCATGCTGGCTCTGGTGGGCTGGGCTGAGAGGGTGGGACACTTTCTAAGCAGAGAATCACCACTCACCCGTTCCATTGTTTGAATTCCTCTCCTAGATTTATTGTAAAAACAGTCATGGCTGACAGAGCCTCCCTGGCTGTTCTAGACACAGTGAACACTTCTGAGATGGTAAGTAAACACAGCTCTTCCCTCTCAACCCTGGCTTTATCTGGACTTTAGTTATTTTGAAACAATTAAATGGAATGAGGTTTTCCCGTTCGTTTAGCTTTCTCTTTTTAATTAGAAAGTTAAATATTGGTTTTTAAAGGCCAGGGCTTTGGTGCCTGGGCCAGGGAGCGTATGAAAAATGACTTATTAATGACATTCCTGCCAAATCCCTGTGCCCCCGGGGGCATCACTCACACCACGCTGCCCTGCGTACAGGCACCCTGCCAGCTGGAGAGGAAGAGGAGAGGGAAGAGGGGAAGGGAGGAGACATTCCAAAGTACAGAGGACCACCATCAGTCTAGATCCATCTCTTTATGATGACTATAACCTATGGCACTGACAGTTGCAAAACAGATGCATGAGACAGTTATCATTGTTAGTAATTCACATGCAATTCCCGGAGCCTCCACTAGAGAGTTTATTTAGGCTAGTGACCAATACAAATGTAAAACATTTGGATGACATTTTTATGACTCATTCTCCTTAAAATATTTTTTTTACAATTACAGAAGTCTGGAGATATTCTGAGATCCCTTTGTAGGTTTAAAATAATTCTAAATAATTACAGTAGTATGGAAATATTCTAAGATCTCTTTGTAGGTTTAAAATGAATTAGATGTTATCAAATAATCAATAAAATACCTTTCCCAGAATGCATCAAACACTATCAAATGGAAGGGATCAATCAAGTCTCATGGCAAAATAAAAAAATACTGTGTGACATGTTTGAGTTTTAATCTAGATATGTGGAATGGTATCTGTATTCTTTGCAGTAATACGTGGCAAATGCTTTTCCTTTTTTTCTTCCCTTTAATTCAAATTCAATTAAAATTCTGCTTTCCGTGGGGTGTTTCCAATTTAAATTCTGCTTTCCGTGGGGTGTTTCCAATTCAAATTCTGCTTTCCGTGGGGTGTTTCCAATTCAAATTCTGCTTTCGGTGGGGTGTTTCCAATTCAAATTCTGCTTTCCGTGGGGTGTTTCCAATTCAAATTCTGCTTTCCGTGGGGTGTTTCCAATTCAAATTCTGCTTTCCCTTGGGTGTTTCCAATTCAAATTCTGCTTTCCGTGGGGTGTTTCCAATTCAAATTCTGCTTTCCGTGGGGTGTTTCCAATTCAAATTCTGCTTTCCCTAGGGTGTTTCCAATTCAAATTCTGCTCTCCGTGGGGTGTTTCCAATTCAAATTCTGCTTTCCGTGAGGTGTTTCCAATTCAAATTCTGCTTTCCATGAGGTGTATCCAATTCAAATATTTTTTTCTGTGGGGTGTTTCCAGTTAAAATTCTGCTTTCCGTGGGATGTTTCCAATTCCAATTCAAATTTCAATTCATGAATTAAATTCTGAAATTCCGAATTTACCCTGGTTGCTAGCTGCAGCATGTATGGAGGTTGTTATTGGTGAAACAACGCTTACATCTTCACCTGGTCTCTACCGTAGACATTCCATCCTATATCCGGCAGTGTGAGTCACAGGCAGGTGTGCATGACTGTCACTTGTGCTGCTGCCCGCTTGTCCATGCCCCAAGTGTGCTCTCTTAATGAGCAGTGAGCCAGCCCTCCTAGTTTGGCCTAAATTAATTAATCAGTCCTCATTATGCACACTGTTCCTCAGTAATTGCGAGCACAGGCACAGTGATGAATGATAATAGAGGAGAGAAAGGATTCTCATTAACAGGGAAAAGCGTGTGCCCACCCTTACAATGAACCCGCTCCCACCCATCAGAGGTCTTTCTCTTCCTGCTGCTCACACATACACAGGTACCCGCACTCACACACCTCTCTCTCTCTCTCTCTCTCTCTCTCTCTCTCTCTCTCTCTCTCTCGCTCTGGGACAGTGAGCACACTGGGGACTCCCCACCCGAGACAAGAGCAGCGGACTCATTTCAGATAAATGGCCAACAGTGTGACGGTGGGCTATTGCAGGGTCAGGGAAGAAGTGGGTTTCTGCCATGTATGCATGCCTGACCAGGTTGGAGCTTAGCTGGAGTTGGGTAGAGCAGGATAAATTTAATGGAAGCTTATGTGGCTAAGAACGATACCGAAATTCAAGGACCAGGGAACTTAGTCAGTCAGTGAACTCTCTAAAGATTCTCACAGCCTTATGCAAACAAATTAATTAGTGAATTTTCTTAAAGCTAAAATGAAATAAAATAAAATAAAAAATAAGATATTGTATTGCCACATACACCAGATAGGTGCAGTGAAAAGGGTTGTTTTTACAGGGACAGCCATAAACAGTATCTTAGCTAGACTAATGTTTTCAGATGCATCAGTTGCTGTTGTACTGATTGGGATGCTCTCGAGCAACATGCCCCCTAACCAAAGTATCTGAAATGTTATTTAAACCCCAAGCCCATCAAATAAACCCCACTTGGCTTTACCCCCCCCTTACTAGCTCTGACTTTGCTGATTGCTACTTTATTGAGGTAAAACGTACTTACTATGACTGTGATATGTGGTTGTCCCACTTATTTTAAGATGAATGCACTAACTGTAAGTCGCTCTGGATAAGAGCTCCTGCTAAATGACTAAAATGTAAAATGTGTATGATTAGGGATGTGTGTGTCACTGGCACACCCTGCCACTATCATTCCTTTCCATCTGTGGCTCTCATTTGATGTGCCTCATAATGATCCATATGCCAGTGGACAAATCTGGGAGGGGGTCGCCCCCATAGAATTAGAATATGCGAATGGACATAAACCTTCTTATGATGGGTTAAAGGTCATCCATTTTGGTCAGGGAGTTGGTCAACCATGGTTTTCCAGTGCTGTGATAAGATATTGTATAAAATAATTAATTTCATTAATGTATCTGCAGTGTATGTTTGTTAGGTAGCTAGCCAGACAGCTTTGGAGGAATGGTTCCATACATTTTTCAAATTAACTGCCAATATTCCAACATTCCATTCAAACAATGCAGTCAATGCAAAGCCATACACTGGCTGAAATCAGTGAATGATAGGACTTAGACAAGTTGTAAATGCAACAAGTACTGACATTGTTTAATATAATAGCACTCTCAGCTTTTTTTTTTACATTTACAATCTCTTTACATATATTTTAGATGCTATTTATACAGAAAAGTTTAATAAAACCCATATAAAGTGTATTCATGATTATATGGCAATATTTTAGGTTGACAATCATTTTATTACACAATTTCTAATATATCACATGCCTTTGTTTTATTTTCCTGCATAAGTAAAATTAGTATTATGCCTCTACTGCCATTTATTCCAATTAGATGGTTTGGATTTCTCCCTGACCAATATGGCTTCCATTTTTACCCCATTCTGGAACTTGGAGGGTTTATGGCATAGCCCCTCTAGTAATTTAATAGGATCTTTGTACATTTTTCTCTCTGCCCCATGGCAATGTATGCAGAAACACAAGAGAATTGCTTTAAAACAGCAAACTTTTCTCTAAGTCTCATGACAAAATGTGTAGAATAGCATGAGACTATCTATAAAACTGCACATTTTTCTCTTTGCCCCATGTGTAGAATTGTAGGAAGTTAGCGGTTTCGGGTTGAGGGGGATCTCTGCGGTGCAACACTGTGTGAGGTTCACTCTGCCCAGCAGGGAGGATGCTGGGTAAGACTGACCATGAGAGGAGGAGGACTGTTTCTGTTTCTCCTCTCTATCAGGATCTCTCTCTCGTTTTGATGCAGTGGCTGCTGAGCTGTGAGGAAACTTAAAGGACCAGTGTTCTTTTCACAAACTTTCAACAACTTTCAAGACAATTTTTACTCACTACATAAGATTATAAGCAATGTACATGCTGATGAAAAGTACCAGATAATGATGGTATGTTTGTCTGCCAGCCTACATGTTGTAGCATCTCAGACGTTATTACGTCAACAGTTTAATCAGCCAGCATTGGCAGTGACATCTATTACCCTAATGAAATAACATAATGATGGAACAATGGATTGGCAGATGATAACAAATGAGCAGATATTAGTCAGGACAGCAAATGACTGTATGTCTGCATGACTAATGTACTGACAGCAGGCAAGCAGACACTGCAGCAGCCCCTCAATCAATGGTAGTGAGAGGAAGCCCAGTTGCCGGCAGTGTGAGAAGATGGATTTTGTCTGAGATTTTGCTAATTTTCTCATTGATGAAACATTTGATCTCAATATAGTTTTTTGTTTCCAAAAATAAAATCTGTTATGGACAGTGGACTAAGTTTTGTTGATTTTACCCTTTGCCAAAGTTTTAAAAGTAATTTGGTCCTATTGGAAACGACAGGCTGTGGTCTATCTTGGTTTAGCTATAAAAAATATTTGATGAGGTATTCCTGCATGCTTAATGTTCCCGCACGATAGTGTATACTATGGTAGGAGATTGAATACTATAGTATTCTCTGTAGTGTTTTTAGAGGACTTTTGAGGACTGAAGTCTACAAAGAGTGAATACTGTAGTATTTGCTGTAGTATACTGCACTAATTACTTTAGTGTTTTTGCAGACTGTAGAATATTGCAGTATTTACTGTAGTGTTTTTGCAGACTGTAGTATAATGTAGCATTTACTGTAGTGTTTTTGCAGACTGTAGTATACTGTCATGTTTTTGGGGACATTACCGTGGTATTTACTAAAGTGTTTTTGTTTTATTATCTTTGACATAGAAGTGAGGTGAAGTCTCCTTGAGGAAACCTACTGGAGAAATGCTAAAAGAGCACATTCTCCATTAACTGTAGGTAGGTCTGGGTTAACTTCTACTTTCTTCTATAACCTGTAGGAAACACAATATATGATCTATACTTTGCATGTAGGTTTCTCACTTATGGGTGGCACAAATTGCGATATGGGGGGAGGGGAATGGGCAGGATATACGCACATGAGATACTGTAGTATTTTTTTTTATGTTGTTTTTGTGGACTGTAGTGTTTTTGCGGACATTTCTGTAGTATTTACTACAGTTTTTGTTGTTGATAAATTTGTAGTATTTACTATAGTATTCTAGAGTATACAAAATATACATGATCGAGGGATGCTATAGTGTGTAGTATAGTATTCTACAGTATACTACAGTTTACTACAGAATACTATAGTAAGTACTGTGGTATTCTATAGTAAACTGTAGTATTCTATAGTAAACTGTAGTATTTTCTTTGTTATTTTTTTTTATTTAACCTTTATTTAACTAGGCAAGCCAGTTAAGAACAAATTCTTATTTACAATGACGGCCTACCCCCGGGCCAAACCCTAATGACGCTGGGCCAATTGTGCGCAGCCCAATGGGACTCCCAATAACGGCTGGTTGTGATACAGCCTGGAATCTAACCAGGGTCTGTAGTGACGCCTCTATCACTGAGATGCAGTGCCTTAGACCTTTCAATGCTCCTGTGCTACTGCTTCAGGCGAAAACATGATTCACATATGATGAGAACAAATATGTACCTTATAAAATCTCATGGGAGTTAAGCTGCTATATCCTCTGTGGACAGCATGCAGCTAGCGTATGAAACCCATATGAACTTGTTTGACTGCCAAAGAGTAAACATTACATATGCAAGTGCACACACGCACACATGCACACACACACAGTGTGAAACTTTGTGAAACTTTAAAGAGACTTCACTCAGGAAGATAAGGGAGGCAGGCTCTCTGATCATGTCCAACTAAACTGGTCCATTCTCTTGGCAGAGTGCTCTGAAGAGACAGCAGAGGATCAGCAGAGCACAAAAAACTATTGGAGGGGCCGAGGCCTACTGAAAGTGCTGCAGGAGTGTTTGTGTGTGTTTAAGTGGTGAATTAACGTTGTTGAGAGAGCTGGATAAGTGGCTCGGAGTGGTCTCACTGCCAGAGCATATTCTGAAAGCCAACTCTGAGACACACACCAGGGAAAGGGAGAGCATGGAGGCTTACTGGCTAATCTGGTCAGAGAGTGTGCTGGAAGCTGTGCTGAATATTCAATGGACTGGATGAAAACATAGATTTAATTTCTGACTACAACATCAGTAGCAATGCTCTCCCTTTAGGATAGTTCTACATTCTGAGATTTTGCCTCCTGAACTTGCAGTATTCTTTTGCCTATGTTTGAGAGTGTGTATGTGCAAGGGTATGTGAATGTTTGTGTATGTAGTGAAAAAGCCTCTTACCCTATGCAGCATAACTTGAAATAGATCTATCTACTTTTTAAAATGTTAATGAAGAAGAAAAGCAGGCTATGACCTTAAATTACATGAGGTTGATTTGAACTTCAGTGTGACCTCTGCTGCTATTGAAGCGGAGAGCTGGCACTTACACTTGGATGTCCAGCATGATCCTCTTGTCCTCTTCCACGTGGATGCCCCAGATGCAGTCCTGGCCCTTGTCGTAGGCCTCGGGCCAGTTTGGAGAGAGAACCACCCCAGCTGAATCTGTGATCTCACCACTACACACAGCTGGGCCACACACATGAGCACAGTCAAGTCCAAATACTGAGAAACACATTAATACATGGCCAACACACCCAAAAAGTAAACAAAGACAAACACCTACAGACAAACGGACACAGTGTATGCCCAGTACTCACAGTATAGCCATCTTCAAATAGGAAAAACAAGTGATCAGTGATTGAAAATTAACTCTCAGTGCCAACTGAGCTGATGATATTTTAACAATCACTGTTTTTTCTGTTGGTCTGGGGACTGTGGAACATCTTTTAAAAGCCATGTGAATTTACAGGGGTAAATAAAAGACCGTCATGAAAGAGCATCACTGCTGAACAGAATACCATTCATAATGACCTTGGTCTAGAACCGTTACAAACTGCTAATGCTGAAAAACACAGTTCTCTAGCCCTGAACAGCAGAAATGAAATCCTTTAATTTCTACCTTTGCCAAAGAGCTGTAAAATCATGGGTAGTGTGGTGTGGGACAGCACAGGGGAAAAGTGGATAAAACAAGGGTTAGAGGTCAGTGTGTGTGTCTGTGGGGGAGAGAGAGGTCTCCCTAGGTCTTTATTGTGGCTGGGGTTTCTAGATTGTACTCCAGTTGCTGAGAGAGAGAGAGAGAGAGAGAGAGAGAGAGAGAGAGAGAGAGAGAGAGAGAGAGAGAGAGAGAGAGAGAGAGAAGGATGGTGAAAGCGAGAGATAAGCAGAGAGAGAATGAATAAAGCTGCGCTTTGGCCTCTAAAGCTGTGCACTGGTCCCTAACCCAGGTCTTGGGAGACTGGGGTAGCTGGGTTTATTCTGGCTGGGGTTCCTAGATTGTACTCAAGTTGCTGATAGAGAATTAGCCAAACTTGAGCGGACGAAATCCTGTGGCCTGGGTTTGTAATGGAATGAGGACTCACCCCTGCAGGCTGGCTCTGTCTCGTTCCACTGAGGGTTTTCTGCGTCCACACACTCGATGATGACTGAGCCCTGCTCCAGAGTGTAGCCCGGGTCACAGGCAAACTCCACCACCGTACCCACACCACAAGCCGTGTTACTGCTGGTGAAGTTGCCATACTTCACAAAGGGCCCATAGCATGTGCCCTTCGCAAAAGCTGCGGGATATAAATCCCACAGGTGAATTCTTTGTTATATTAAGTAACCATCAACCCTCAATTTGACCTTCCTTAGGAAAAGGTAAATACGTATCAGTGTTGATTCTTTGAAGCATGTTTTCTAATATAATTCTATTAAGTTAATATAATCATAACACACATACATACCTTACGAGACACACTCACACACATTGCATCAGTACCTTCATATCTGATGGCTGCTCCCGTGGAAGTGACAGTCCCGTCCGTGGTGAACTCTACAAAGAGGTGGCGTCCTGTGCTCACCACGCCCTCATTGGGCAGGTACTCCACCTCATAGGAGTCATACACCAGAGGGGAGTCAATGTTGTTCCCATTCTTTATTAGCAGTCTAAAACACAGTCAAAACATTGCATGATAAAAAGGGTGAAGGTAAAATGGGGCACGTTGACTTGTCATTGAGGACTAAGAGAAACATCAAAAGGGAGTGGTGAGTGGTTCTGAAGTGGCGCTCAGTGTTTCATCATTGGCTGTAATAAACCTGTGATAACATTCTCATCAACTCAGCAGCCAGCGGCTTCATTAAATGTCCATTTGTTACATAGCCTTGAGACAGTAGTTATGGTACAAAAAGGTAATTAAATCTCGGCTCCCCACGTCTGACTGGCCTGTGTAGTCCCTCAATGAATTTGCATGAGGGAATAGAGTTAATGATTTGAAATGACATAAAGCTGTATCAATTCCATCCAAGTCACTCACATATGGGATTTAGTTGCCTAGCCTAAGCAAACGTGTCCTTGAGCAATATATGGAGTAAAGTTAGGCGTTGTTACCCAGTGTTGCATCGCGTTCTGGCAACCGGATGAAAAACCTGTTATACAGTGCCTTGCAAAAATATTCACCCCCCTTGGCATTTTTCCTATTTTGTTGCATTACAACCTGCAATTTAAATAGATTTTTATTTAGATTTCATGTAATGGACATACACAAAATAGTACAAATTGGTGAGGTGAAATGAAAAAAACAACTTGTTTCAAAAAATTCAAAAAGATAAAAAACGGAAAACGGTGCGTGCATGTGTATTCACCCCCTTTTCTATGAAGCCCCTAAATAAGATCTGATGCAGCCAATTACCTTCAGAAGTCACACAATTAATTAAATAAAGTCCACCTCTGTGCAATCTAAGTGTCACATGATCTGTCACATGATCTCAGTATATATACACCTGTTCTGAAAGGCCCCAGAGTCTGCAACACCACTAATCAAGGGGCACCACCAAGCAAGCAGCACCATGAAGACCAAGGAGCTCTCCAAACAGGTCAGGGACAAAGTTGTGGAGAAGTAAAGATCAGGGTTGGGTTCTAAACATCCCATTGAGCACCATTAAATCCATTATTAAAAAATGGAAAGAATATGGCACCACAACAAAACTGCCAAGAGAGGGCCGCCCACCAAAACTCACAGACCAGGCAAGGAGGGCATTAATCAGAGGCAAAAAAGAGACCAGAGATACCCTGAAGGAGCTGCAAAGCTCCACAGAGGAGATTGGAGTATCTGTTCATAGGACCACTTTAAGCCATAAACTCCACAGAGCTGGGCTTTACGGAAGAGTGGCCAGAAAAAAGCCATTACTTAAAGAAGAAAATAAGCAAAAGGCATGTGGGAGACTCCCCAAACATATGGAAGAAGGTACTCTGGTCAGATGAGACTAAAATTGAGCTTTATGGCCATCAAGGAAAACGCAATGTCTGGCACAAACCCAACACCTCTCATCACCCCGAGAACATCATCCCCAGTGAAGCATGGTGGTGGCAGCATCATGCTGTGGGGATGTTTTTCATCGTCAGGGACTGGCAAACTGGTCAGAATTGAAGGAACAATGGATGGCGCTAAATACAGGGAAATTCTTGAGGGAAACCTGTTTCAATCTTCCAGAGATTTGAGACTGGGATGGAGGTTCACCTTCCAGCAGGACATTGACCCTAAGCATACTGCTAAAGCAACACTCGAGTGGTTTAAGGGTAAACATTTAAATGTCTTGGAATGGCCTAGTCAAAGCCTAGACCTCAATTCAATTGAGAATCTGTGATATGACCTAACGATTGCTGTACACCAGTGGAACCTATCCAACTTGAAAGAGCTGGAGCAGTTTTGCCTTGAAGAATGGGCAAAAATCCCAGTGGCTAGATGTGCCAAGCTTATAGAGACATACCCCAAGAGACTTGCAGCTGTAATTGCTGCAAAAGGTGGCTCTACAAAGTATTGACTCAAGTTTTCTGTTTTTTTGTCTTATTTCTTGTTTGTTTTAATATAAAAAAATATTTTGCATCTTCAAAGTGGCAGGCATGTTGTGTAAATAAAATAATACAAACCCCCAAAAAATCTAATTCCAGGTTGTAAGGCAACAAAATAGGAAAAAATGCCAAGAGGGGTGAATACTTTCGCAAGGCACTGTATCTAGTCCAACTGGCAACTAATGCTTGCATCTAAATGTGAAAAAAACAGTCTGCATGTTCTTCACAAAGAGGGCAATTGATGCTACTGAGCCAGATGTCTATGTATCAGGGGAGAAGATCCAGGTGGAATCCGATTTTAAGTACCTTGGCATCATATTTGATACCAATCTCTCTTTTAAAAAGCAGGTGAAAAAGGTAACTCAAATAACCAAATTCAACCTAGCTAATTTCCGATTCATACGAAATTGTTTGACTACAGAGGTAGCAAAACTGTACTTCAAATCTATGATACTCCCCCAGTTAACATACTGCTTGACTAGTTGGGCCCAAGCTTGCTGTAGAGCATTAAAACCCATTCATCTGTCTACAAACAGGCTCTCAAAGTGCTTGATAGAAAACCCAATAGCCATCATCACTGTTACATTACTGAAACGCTGATTAATGTGCACTGTCCCTGTAAAAATATAAATAAATTCAAACTCAAACACACACACACACTCCCAATCTGCTTCCATCCAGCTCTGTGTACTCTACCTGTCATCATCCTCAGCCAAAGCCACTTTCTCAAAGTGAACATGAAGCCGATGGCCTTCAGGAGCCTCCAGGACCCAATGGCAAGTCAAGTTGTTGCTGTAATTGCCAGGAAAACCAGGAGAGATGATACGGCCCAACGTGGCATTTTTTATCATCCCACCACAGGAAGCTGCATTGAAAATGTATTGGATAAGAGCGAGAATGAGATCGACAGAGAGGGAGGGAAGGGTAAAACTCAGAGAGAAAAAGTGAGACTTAAAACAGCTTAAATGTCCCTTGTTTTCAATAACAATATTTGTTTTCTGCTCTCTCTTTGCTGAGTAATACCACAGGACATGGGGTTTGGAGGAAGAACGTTTCCATCCCTGTGCTAAAAGAGAGTGAAAATGTTTGGAGCTATGCAGTGGTCTGGCGAATAGGTCTCACCAGGGACCCATAGGAAGTCCCACCCAGTTGACTACTTCAAAATGGTGAACGTCCTCAATGGTGCTACCCATGCTAAAATGGGCTTTTGGCCACTGGAGTCCTCTATCTATCTCTATGGGACTGACTGACTGTATCTGTGTGTGATCAACTAGTGAGGAGAGCAGAGCAGTAAAACA
Source organism: Brachymystax lenok tsinlingensis (assembly GCA_030435695.1). Lineage (NCBI taxonomy): Eukaryota > Metazoa > Chordata > Actinopteri > Salmoniformes > Salmonidae > Brachymystax > Brachymystax lenok. Next base: position 22,860,817 of record CM059795.1, read on the forward strand.
GTATCAGTGCAGAACAGCTGTAGGGAGTGAGAGTGAGGCTGGCAGAAGAGATGGTGCTATTTAAGAGCAGGTGAAGGATGCAGCCCACTACTATTTAGTGTAGTGTAGCCAGGTCCACATGGGCTGGTTTAGCCCTGTCTAGTCTCCATAACACTGCTCCCTCTCCCCATACTGGTAATCAGACACTAACAGACCAGGCCTCTCAGCACATCCAATCAACTTTGGGCCTAAATGAGGATTCTAGACTGATGTAAAAGCTCACCGTAGGCCTAACCCACTGGGCAAAAACTGGTTGAATCAATGTTGTTTCCATGTCATTTCAACAAATAAAAATATATGTGATGACTCTGAATCAGAGTGGAAAACTGATTGCGAAAAGTAATCAACGTAAAGGAATTTAATCATTTTTCACCCAACCTTTAACCTAAATCCAATGACATGGTGACATTTTGGGGGATTTCATGTTGAATTCATAACAGTTGACAACTTAACCAAATATAAATCAAATCTTGATATTGAACCGACATCTGTGCCCAGTGGGAAGTAGCTTGTATCATTACAATACAGAGAGGCATGGGCGTTACATGTTGTGAGGTAGGCCGTCGAGGTGAGTGCTATTATTTGCAAAGTGCATATAAATAGTTGCCTTAATTAGGACCACTTACAATATTTACAAATTATAAACAGGACGAAGAGCAACATGTCAGAACACTAACAAGATAAACTATAGGCCTCAATCATTCCTGACAATAATTTGGCCATACAGCAGGAAGTTTAGCCACACCTTTCCATGTCTGGCTACAACAGGACATTAATGTCTTAGGCGGGATCCTTGGAATGTCCCGATTTTGCTCATGCACCTGATATTGTCCAATAACAATTCAGCATTTGTCTCAGACATTTAATCGTAATTAAACTTCCCTGTCTTAGGTCAGTTAGGATCACCACTTTATTGTAAGAATGTGAAATGTCAGAATAATAGTAGAGAGAATTATTTCTTTCAGATTTTATTTCTTTCATCACATTCACAGTGGGTCAGAAGTTTACATACACTCAATTAGTATTTGGTAGCATTGCCTTTAAATTGTTTAACTTGGGTCAAACATTTTGGGTAGCCTTCCACAAGCTTCCCACAATAGGTTGGGTGAATTTTGGCCCATTCCTTCTGACAGAGCTGGTGTAACTGAGTCAGGATTGTTGGCCTCCTTACTCGCACACACTTTTTCAGTTCTGCCCACAAATCTCTATAGGATTGAGGTCAGGGCTTTGTGATGACCACTCCAATACCTTGACTTTGTTGTCCTTAAGACATTTTGCCACAACTTTGGAAGTATGCTTGGGGTCATTGTCCATTTGGAAGACCCATTTGCGACCAAGCTTTAACTTCCTGACTGATGTCTTGAGCTGTTGCTTCAGTATATCCACATAATTTTCCGTCCTCATGATGCCATCTATTTTGTAAAGGGCACCAGTCCCTCCTGCAGCAAAGCACCCCCACAACATGATGCTGCCACCCCCGTGCTTCACGGTTGGGATGGTGTTCTTCGGCTTGCAAGCCTCCCCTTTTCCCTCCAAACATAACAATGGTCATTATATTTTTGTTTCATCAGACCAGAGGACATTTCAACAAAAAGTATGATATTTGTCCCCATGTGCAGTTGCAAACCATAGTCTGGCTTTTTATGGTGGTTTTGGAGCAGTGGCTTCTTACTTGCTGTACGGCCTTTCAGGTTATGTGTGATATAGGACTCGTTTTACTGTGGATATAGATACTTTTGTACCTGTTTCCTCCGGCATCTTCACAAGGTCCTTTGCTGTTGTTCTGGGATTGATTTGCACTTTTCGCACCAAAGTACGTTCATCTCTAGGAGACAGAACGCGTCTCCTTCCTGAGCGGTATGACGGCTGCGTGGTCCCATGGTGTTTATACTTGCATACTATTTTTTGTACAGATGAACGTGGTACCTTCAGGTGTTTGGAAATTGCTCCCAAGGATGAACCAGACTTTCTTTTTCCCAATGTCTTGGCTGATTTCTTTTGATTTTCCCATGATGTCAAGCAAAGAGGCACTGAGTTTGAAGGTAGGCCTTGAAATACATCCACATTTACACCTCCAATTGACTCAAAAGATGTCAATTAGAATTTCAGAAGCTTCTAAAGCCATGACATCATTTTCTGGAATTTTCCAAGCTGTTTAAAGGCACAGTCAACGTGTATGTAAACTTCTGACCCACTGGAATTGTGATACAGTGAATTATAGGTGAAATAATCTGTCTGTAAACAGTTGTTGGAAAAATTACTTGTGTCATGCACAAAGTAGATGTCCAAACTGACTTGCCAAAACTACAGTTTGCTAACAAGAAATTTGTGGAGGGGTTGATAAACGAGTTTTAATGACTCCAACCGAAGTGTATGTAAAATCCGACTTCAACTGTACATGACACCTCAAAATTCTATGGCAACAATGCTAGTATAACGGATGTCACACTGCTTTTAGCAAGTACCACTTCCTCCTGATTCAGCTCACACCGAGGCTAAACCCAGGACTTCTGCTTTCCTAGCACACGTGACCACCCTCCCAAAGCGTCTTATCAGTTGGCGCCACCAAAAAGTTAGCAATTAGGTGGGGCATGTTTCACACATCCCCATGTGCTACATTCACCCCTAAAACTTATTCCACTGCGACCATAGTGTTTAGCTGAGCGCAACTGCAGATCCGGGTCACGGCACCAGTGAAACCGTGACTGTGCCGCTAACAGTATATCCTCCTCCACTGTCCCTGTCCCCATGCCGGACTGGAACTAGTGATCCTCTTCTTGCAGACACACGTTACCTTCCTCCTTGACAACGTTCCAACCATGTGAGTTATACAAAAATATCAAAGTTTAAACCTAGCTGTGGAGTCAGCTTACGTTCTTAACTCCTTTACGTTACCACCCCATCAACAGTACATGGGGAATATTTAAATAATGCTATGTAACTGTATGTCTATAATTAGACAAAAACAAAACAATCTCAAAGTTAGCCAAACTCTCTAAATATATAGCTCTGGTTTAAACATTGAACTCTTGAACACACCTATGTTTAACGCACCTTGCACACACCGGAAAGAAATACCCCCCTTTGTAGCATGCAAGGGAAACAAGGTAAGCATTTACTTAGATTTGAACTTAATCATATTGATTTAATTGCTTACCATGATTCATTTTTGTAGTAACATTCCATGAACAAATACATGAATGGAACAGAGTAATATGTCGTGTGGAGGGAATGAATCGGTGTGTGAGTGCGACCAAAATGTTTTATTTTCTTATGACATGACTTATGACAAATATGTGTACCACAGGGCACAGGCCTACTATTCATATATGAACATGTACTATTTCCCCATACTATGGAACTATTGTGGGAAACACTCTTTGTGAAGAAGAGTAGGCTAGACATGTTAGTCGCTCAAGTAACAAGGGTTCATGTTTGTTTACAACTGCACTATTGCCCCTAACCCTGGATTTATATTAAACAGCCTGGATAGCAGGGGATGCGGGTTACAGAGAGAGAATTAAAGTTGCACAGCAGTAAGCCAGACACCTGATAGGCCTACCAAATAGAGCACACAATAAACCCCAATTAACCTCTGGGCAGTGGGTGCCAAATAACACCCAGTCCATTTAAACAGAGTTTAATTACTTTAATCATTCAGCTGAAATGTTATTTTCCTCAGTTGTCAGCCTATGTGGTGTTCTCTGAGGGGTTACTATAATTTCCCATTGGTTCTCAGTAAGCAGATGAATGGATCCTGGAAGTTGATGAGCTGAAGTCTGTGTGTGTGTCTGTGCATATGTGTCTGTGTGTATGTGTGTGTGTTTGGCAGGAAGGAAACAGTGTTGTTGGCTCTTACCCAGGCATTTTGGCTCCTTGCCACTCCAGTAAGGTGTGGTGGCGTTGCGACAGGCAAGCATGGTGGGGCCTTGCAGCTGGTAGCCGGTCAGACACTGAAAGTAGGCCTCTCCCCCAGCATGGAGGTGAGTCACTGATACCTCCCCGTTGGCTGGCTCCTTCGGGAAGGCACAGCTCAGCACGAAAGCTAGAGGGATTTAATCAGTGATGACCGGTTTGATATTTTTTCTCTTTGTGAATTTTTTCACCATGGTTGTTGGAAGTGGAATTAGTTGTTATCTCAGTGCGACCATTTCACTTGAATTATACATACAGTATACCAAATGGACAGTGTAGACACACACACACACACACAGAGTACATGTTGTGTATGTAGAATGTGCTGTAATTGGGTCGAGCAGGGCTGTTATCATCAGTTTTCTACTTGGGTTATAAATATTCCACTCCATCTGCTGCAATTAATTGCAGTTTAAAAGTACATCTGCAAATAGATTGTGACATGTCTGCAATCGCTAATGAGTTTCAGTGTGCTGCAAAGTCTACACACACACAGCTATGGCACGAAGGTTTAGGTTTGGTGTACAGGGTAAAAGTAGAGTTGTAGATCAGTTCCATTTCGGAGCTGGTACTTTAATGTGATAGTGGGGAGAAGAATTGTCTCTGTACCAGTTGTCAAAGCGCTGTGAGGCCAGCGCAGCAAGATGAATGGGCTTCAACTTCCTCTGCGTCCCTGTCCCTGTCCTTAAACGAATGGTGCTACATGGGATGTATGGTAGCAATCATTAGTTGGCGTGGATGATGGATTGAGCTAACCATGTCCTTAATGAGCGCTATATAAACAGGCCTCTCTGTCTGTCGGAGCGCAGGCCCACTCTGCTCTGCTCTGCCTCACTGGCGCAGCATGCTCTCTCTCTCTGAAATGATGTTCTTGAGGTCCAGTACAGATAACACCAAAACCTTGGATTTATTGAAAATACACCATGGAAGCAAAAATATACTTTTAACAACACTGGACCTACAATAAAATAATGGTGACAGACAGAGGTGGTGTAAGATGAAGCATTAAAATACAAGACATTGCTTCTCCTTCACCCAAATCCAGACAACTGATGTTCTGAAAGAGCTGCAAAATCTGGATCCCTACAAATCAGCTGGGCTTGACCATCTGGACGCTTCCTGAAATTATCCGCCACCATTGTTGCAACCCCTATTACTAGTCTGTTCAACCTCTCTTTCGTATCGTCTGAGATTCCTAAAGATAGGAAAGGGGCCGCGGTCATCCCCCTCTTCAAAGGTGGAGACACTCTAGACCCAAACTGTTACAGCCCCATATCCATCCTGCCCTGCCTTTCTAAAGTATTCGAAAGCCAAGTGAACAAACAGATCACCGACCCTTTCGAATCCAACCGTACCTTCTCCGCTATGCAATCTGGTTTCCGAGCTGGTCACGGGTGCACCTCAGCCACGCTCAAGGTACTAAACGATATCATAACCGCCATCGATAAAAAACAGTACTGTGCAGCCGTCTTCATCGACCTGGCCAAGGCTTTCGACTCTGTCAATCACCGTATTCATATCGGCAGACTCAACAGCCTTGGTTTCTCTAATGACTGCCTCGCCTTGTTCACCAACTACTTCTCAGATAGAGTTCAGTGAGTCAAATTGGAGGGCCTGTTGTCCGGACCTCTGGCAGTCTCTATGGGGGTGCCACAGGGTTCAATCCTCGGGCTGACTATTTTCTCTGTATATATCAATGATGTCGCTCTTGCTGCGGGTGATTCTTTGATCCACCTCTATGCAGACTACCCCATTCTGTATACATCTGGCCCTTCTTTGGACACTGTGTTAACTAACCTCCAAATGAGCTTCAACGCCATACAACACTCCTTCCGTGGCCTCCAACTGCTCTTAAATGCTAGTAAAACGAAATGCATGCTCTTCAACCGATCGCTGCCCGCACCCGCCTGCCCGACTAGCATCACTACTCTGGACGATTCTGACTTAGAATATGTGGACAACTATAAATACCTAGGTGTCTGGCTAGACTGTAAACTCTCCTTCCAGACTCACATTAAGCATCTCCAATCCAAAATTAAATCTAGAATCAGCTTCCTATTTCACATCAAAGCCTCCTTCACTCATGCTGCCAAACATACCCTCGTAAAACTGACCATCCTACTGATCCTTGACTTCGGCGATGTCATTTACAAAATAGCTTCCAACACTCTACTCATCAAATTGGATGCAGTCTATCACAGTGCAATCCGTTTTGTCAACAAAGCCCCATATACTACCCACCACTGCGACCTGTATGCTCTCGTTGGCTGGCCCTCACTACATATTTGTCGCCAAACCCACTGGCTCCAGATCATCTATAAGTCTTTGCTAGGTAAAGCTCCGCCTTATCTCAGCTCACTGGTCACCATAGCAACCCCCACCCGTAGCACACGCTCCAGCAGCTTTATTTCACTGGTCATCCAGGAAGACAACACCATCTTTGGCCACCTTTCCTTCCAGTTCTCTGCTGCTGGAACGAATTGCAAAAATCACTGAAGTTGGAGACTTATATTTCCCTCACTAACTTTAAACGTCAGCTGTCAGAGCTGTCAGCTTACCAATCGCTGCAGCTGTACACAGCCCATTTGTAAATAGCCCATCCAACCAACTACCTACCTCATCCCCATATTTGTTCATTTTTCTGCTCTTTTGCACACCAGTATTTCTACTTGCACATCCTCATCTGCACATATATCACTCCAGTGTAAATTGCTAAATTGTAATTACTTTGCCACTATTGGCCTATTTATTCCCTTAACTCCTTACTTCATTTGCTCACACTGTATAGAGATTTTTGTATTGTGTAATTGACTACGTTTGTTTATCCCATGTGTATCTCTGTGTTGTTGTTTTTTGTCGCACTGCTTTGCTTTATCTTGGCCAGGTCGCAGTTGTAAATGAGAACTTGTTCTCAAATGGCCTGCCTGGTTAAATAAAGGTGAAATAAAAAATAAAATAAAAAATAATTTAGTAACAATGCCTGTCTTTTGCCTAACTCATAGAGATCTAATGTACAGATGTAGGATCTTATTTTTTATCTCCCTGTTGCAGCGGAACTTAACTGCAATGCATGAAATGTAAAACTTGTAATGTATTTGAGGTTTAAAAAGGCTTCTGAAGTTTTTCCATACGAAAAATGTATCACCCCCTACAAAAAATGTATATAAATTAATAATCCACATAATAATTCATATTTCCTGTTTATTATTATTTTCCTGCAGACTGGCTCAAATTAAGATTCTACATCTGTAGGTGTGTTGATACCAAGAATGTGTTGCATCTGATTGTTTCATCTGAATGCTGCTTCTAAATAACAACATAAGTCAATATTTTCTGTGTCTACAGAGCCTTAAGCACTAGTAAGCTAAGGGTGACAGCCAGCTTCGAAAACAGAGAGCAAAGACAAGGACCCTGAGGAGGATCCCAACTGTTTAGTATGTCTGACTCAATCCTTTACTCATTAATATGATTTGGAGGAACAGTCGGAGTGGAAATGAGCTGTTAGGTTGTGTCAACACGCAGGTGGAAACATTTCAAACAAAGCTCTCAGCTCAGCTCACACTCCTGCTCTCCTGCTGTAGACCAATCACAAGGCACAGTGTAGAATGCTGAACCTGAGACAACCACTGTGGGGGTTGAGTGTGCAGCTACTGAGCACGGGAGCATTACGCAGTCGCAACATAAAACGGTTAAGCATTCCAGAACCCATTCAAATGGTATAATCACTGCCTTTTATTTCCCTTTCTTCTCATGGCTGCATATGAAAATCGACATTAAAGCTAACAGTTTTACAGCCCTCTGCCGCCCGACACGAGGCATTAAGGAAAAGTACACTTTGGAAGGCAATTTAATTTCACCCCCTCTCCCTGCCTGCCAGAAGACATTTGGATATTAGTGCTGAAAGTAGACGATGCTCTCCCCCAGCAATCAAACTCAATAAGACTGACAGAGGCAGGGGTTTTAGTGTCTGTCTATTTACTAAGGATTCACTTTAGCTCTCTTCATGTTGTGTACTATACATCATTGTACTTTTTGACACCATTGTGCAGTGTGGCATACGTTGCAGGAAGTCGTTTAGTGCATTTGATGTACCACATGTGGTTTAAAGGCGGTGTTAAAGTGTGCAGCAACTATAATTTATCCCAGGATGCCCTCATAAACCTGTACACAACTCTGTACATAACTCTCCTGGCTGTAATAGTGTGTTAAATCATTATCTTACCTGGCTGCCTCAGCGCATCAACAACTGCTCAAGGGGGCCAATAGTAAACAATAACATGTGTCACTCAAAGACTATCATTTATTGTTTACATTAATGCTACAGGAACAGCACAGAACTGATAAAGAGAAAATTATTTGCTTGCGACACTGCATTCAAGAGCTTATACTCTAGATATCTCTCTTGGCTTAACAAGACTCTCTTTAAGCGTAGAGAAACAATGGTTTTATAAAGGCTTGTCTCTTGGTATGTGGTTCAGACTTTTTAACAGGATATTGAAGGCCAAACAAACCAAGTTTTGTCCTCCAGCTGTTGAACCATTATTAATCAAATACCAATCAAATTTCAATAAATACAACTTAAATTGCAAACCACATCCTTAAGAAATGCCTTAAGGTTAGGTGTGCTAGCATAGGTTATAATCAAAAGAACACACTGATTTCTCCCACACTAACATTTCCACCATGATGAAGCAGCCAGCCAGCCAGCCAGTCTTCTCTCTCTGGAGTAAATCAATGAGACGCAGAGTGCGAGTCCAGCTGCCCTAGGTCATCCATTGAATTCTTACTTTATCACTGGCTCCACTGAGCCCAGTTATTGCCATTATCATACCACCATTTCATCTTTGTTGAGCCTGTACAGTGGGGATGCTGCAGGCAGAGACAATCCCCTAAGAATTAAATTACATGCAGTCTCCATTCCATTGTACTTCACCGTAGAGGGCCATAAAGCCTGATTGTTTTGCTATTACAAGTAATGGCTCCACAGTAAACACAGAGGCAGATTAGCTGATGGTGGGGCCTCAGGCAACAGATGCTGAGGTAATGTCCTTGGTTATTCTGCCCCATAAGAGAGAGAAAATAGGGGGGAAAGAGGAGGGAAACAACTGGAAATGTGGTCCTGATCTCTGCCATCAGTGACAGCTGTACTGGGAGTTTGAACGACATCCTATCTCATCAATGACCATTGCCACTTTATCAGTCAAGGGTCAATAGATATTAACACACAGAGCCAAAGGATAAAGGATTATCACTAGTGGCAGTGGTGGCTAGTTGTAGGTTTGACCACCACTTTGGCATTAGGGCAGGCCACACTAATCACATGCCTTTGGAATGACACTGTCATTGAGTAAAAGAAGGTCTTGCTAATAAACTTAGTATTGACTTAACCTCTAACCTATTATGGTAGGTTGAATTTGAAATTTGTCATGTATTAAGAATTGTATGACAGTAAATCAATGATATTGATGATGAGGATTACAACTCATAACTGATTCATGGCAACTAAATCAGCAGTAATGACAGGATGCAGGGCAGCAGGGCAGCAGGGCAGCAGGACAGCAGGGCAGCAGGACAGCAGGGCAGCATGACAGCAGGGCAGCATGGCATCAGTGGTAATGTAATTTGGTGCTCTGGAGAGACTCACTCTACTCATCAGTCTAGAGTAGACTAACCCTCATTGATGGTACCGGGCCGGCTGCAGTCTAAAGTTACTTTTCCTTAATAGCATTTATTGAGTAGTTGACCATTGGAATTAAATGTTTAACCCAACCACATAAATATCAATACATCACAGCAGGACTGTGGTGGGGCTCTCTCAGATTGAACCTCTCTTCCCAGGGACAAGACTATTGATCTTTGTTTAAGGGTAATGTTTCATAGGAGAACTCGTACAGAGAAAGACTCACATGTACTTAAAATCTGAGTAATTCGCCAGACCTTTCACTTAGCCTTCAAGGGCTGTTTCCACTCTGATGCTGATGATGCTGAACCACAATATCCACTGGGCATGGAATCAAACTGTATCGGAATCGATCACAGAGTGTTACCTATGAGACTGTGGTTTAACCAAGTCTATGAAGTCTCCTCAATTTTACATGACCAGATGAAAAATGCCTCTCTCCCCTTTGGCCTGAGTATCAGTTATGAAATGCAGAGAGAATTTGTTTAGTGCTCTGCCCATCTGAACACATTGAGGATAATTACATGCAGAGGATATGGCAGGGTGGGAATATTGGATTGGTAATAAAATTATACTTGCCCCCCTGTGGAGATGACCAACTCTGACCAGAGCAGCAGCCTTGCACTGGTGATGGCTGGCATCTAGCTACCATTTTCCATTTTGGGGTATCAATGTTTGGCCAGTGTTTGTCACACTGGGAGTCCTCCCTTCCCAGCTGCAGCCCCCAGGGAGCCGTGTAGTAGTGGGAAATCAAATTGCTGATTAAGGAGTTAGAGTAGTAAATGTCTCTGCCCTCCTCTCCCTCCCCTCTGGTGTCACACCAACAGATGTTCCCATTAAAGCAGAGGAGACACACTGAGAGACACATGGCAGAAACCTCTATGAATAAGCTGCTGCAGTCCTCATCACAATCTACAGTCAACAATACAGATCTCATCCCCCATGCTGAAAGGTGGTAGGATACAGAATTTGTGTATATGATTACTGTAAGTGAGAGTAGTTTCTAAATGTGCCAAGATTAAATGTCTCTGTCCCTCTCTGCCCCCCTCTCCATCTCTTTTGTAACAAGCAGACATGTTGTTGTCATTCTGCTAGGGACCTGTTTCTAAAGTATTAAGTGTGTATGTTTATTCTGTGTTACCATTTAATTAGCTAGTAAATAAATGATTAAACCATTTGGTGTAGTACTGAATCATAAGTAAGGCTTGGGTTTTTGCAGATGCAAGGAGGTTACGACTGTTCAGAATGATGATATGATATGAGGTTATGATTAATAAATTGACTGTTTATAGATGTAATAGGTTTGAACGACATTCTGAGTTTATTACAGTACCGAACACCTGACCGTATGCAGATGTGTTCTAATTCTATTTCAAAGAAGTATAGACTTTTTCTCAATCCAATCCAAGAACCAAGTGTCTACCTGTCTAGACAGTCATTAAATGTCAACCTCAGTATGAGGGATCAGGGAAGTCATAAAGGAATTGCAAGAGGGCTTAGTTTAAGTTTGCTTTCACCAATATGTCAGCCTGTGTCCACTCTTTCCTGTATGTATTGCACACACACACAGCATTCTCAACCCTCAGGAGAGTTGAAGAAGACTAGATACAGGCTGTGACACAGACACATCATCACTCCCCAGTGGTAACTGTGCTGCTACAATTACTACTGCAGCATTCATCAGTGTCATCTCAGCCACAGCCAGGGCCTTCTGCAGATATTAATTACCTAGAGCTGAGATCTATCTTGCTACAGATCGGTCTCCTTCTCAACGCTTGTCCCATCACATTTTTAACACCCCATTACAATGGACAAGGTGATTGCGCACACCCATGGAGATTAACACAAATCTAAATCCTGATAGCCTTTGAAATTTGCTGTCATGCTTGTTGAGTAACGGTTATAAATAGATTAAAGAGTAGCATTCTAATTGCTCCAAATGTCCTTCACGGACAGAATTTGTGGATATGCATAAAATGAAACCATTAATATAAGGCTGATGATATCAAGCATGACAGAGAGAGAAGCTCTGCAGGTACATATTGGAATTTGTTTGATGTAGACAGCAAAATATCTTCTGAAAAGTACCTTTTGTCTTGAGACTGATGGTTTCAAATAGCAATTTTGAAGAGTGTGAAAAGCATTTATCATTCACATTCAGAGCTGCTGTTCCACAACATTAGCTGTGTATAACTAATGGAACTCCATACGTTATGATGACTTTATAGGCTCCCATTGTTGCTTTGCCAAGCATAAAAAATGACATGGGCGCAGTGTGAAAGCGTGTCATACTGCCATGGCGTTTATATCAATTAGAGAGATTTTAATACCCTGGCATAAAAATTTGACATAGTATCTACATCACTGAATGATTTAAACATGTGGTTGCCTTCTGCACCCCCACAGATGCACCCCAATGCTTCAACAGAGTGTGAAAAGCCCTGCTTTGAAGATTTGGTGAGGGAGTTCTTTACTCGGTGCGTGAGGATGAAGCCCAGATTGTTGGCCTCACAGTTGTCTGAGTATGAGGGGAAATTACGATATGCTGCTGAAGCCAGAGAGAGCTGATCAGGACACCCTGCATTGATTAACTAACGTTATGGGTGAGCGCTAAGTCATTCACTGAGCAAGGATTTTGTTTGTTGTTGGCAGAAAAATGGGAAAGAAGATGACTTGTACTTAGAGCAAGGTGTATTATTCAAATGTGATGTACTGTTTACTATTCAGTGAGTAGGTGTTAATACAATGCTGTTGTTAATACAGACCTGTGATATTTCTCTAATATCCAGTAGGTGATGCTTTTTTTGTTACATAATGGATCGCCACTCAGTAGCATGTATTGTACTCAGACTAATTGCTTATGAGGTGGTCTCACTCGTCTCTGACCCAAAGTAAATGTTCTGTTTCTACAATCCTTTACTTTTGGATCCCCATTCACCTCTCTCTCTCATGGTCTGTTTGCCTCGAGTCTCCCGGGCACGGCTGCTATTCTCCTATTTCTTTGTGAATTATTGAGAGGCTTGAATCTTTAAAGTTCACCCTCTTCCTCAATAAGCAGCATTCTGTGCTGCCAGTCCACTGGAGATCACATGGTCTGTATAGGCCCTAACAGTGAAGTCTGAATGTGTGTGGGAGAGATGTAGAGAATAGAGTTCCACATCACCCACTGCTTGATTATTGGTTACTATTCTAAAGAGGGCATTCTTCGCACAGGGTTCTTTATAATCAATGGGACAATGGGAATTCAGCACATTAAAGGCTGTACTTTACAACCTATTTATATATCCAACAATACATTTCCACCCTACGGGGACGGGGGGTCAAATCACACATGGTAAGCAGCAACATTACGGCATTTCCCTTTCCATGGTTGTTTGGGATACACAAAGAATATGGCTCATTGTGAGTGGTGATGCACAAGACACATTTCACAGGTGGGCTATAACTGATCCATTAGAGGCCTGGTAAAAGCTCTCATCACTCCCCTACTGTGGTCCCTGTCTACCCCCTTCTCCCTGCTCTAACACAGTGTAATGTGCTGGTTATTACCCTGCAGTGCCAGCACTCATATAGGCCAAACAAAGACACACAGGACCACTTAGAAACACCAATGAACTATTTCCTAAAAGGTAGTTCAGTGGTCACCAACCGGTCGATCGCGATGGACTGGTTGACCTCCAAGGCATTCGTAGTCGATCACCAAACATTTCTGTAAAATACAACAACAATAAAGCCTTTCTTCCCCGTTAGTGGTATGTGCATTTGATTCAGCAGCCCTAGCACCGGGAAGGCAAAGTGTTCCCATTTTCAACCATTTCATGTGTCTGAAGGTAGAACTCTGAATACCCGGAAGGCCAAGAGAGCAAATCAAGTGCACTTATAGACCTACCGCTGGCCAATCACCGTGTCTGCACAGTTTCCATAGGCTTTAAAAAGAAGCCCCGAGCGCACAGCAAAGTTGATACTGTGAGATTCAAAACTTTAAAACCGTGACTAGAGAGAGACTCAATGAATACAGCAGAGCTAATGTATTAATGTGTTAAGTTGTCAACTGTCAACACTTTGTTCCAAATTTTTATAAGTCATAAAATGCGCATTCTCCCTACTTCCACTCACGCTACAACCAGCACTGCAGCAGCAATGAATGAGTATTGCAAAGTGTTCCGATAGGCTTGCACTGTTATTATTAGCTGCTTGTGTCTCTTTTAATATTGAGGAAGATTTCACTTTATCTGGTCATAGGAGTAACAACATGAATTGGTGCATGAGACAGAAATAATGCAGTGCGACTTGAGTTTTGTCATCAGCTTTTCTCAGCGGTGGGAGGGAGAGCTGGGGAACTGTGAGACGGGTGAGAGGCAACCTCACTTCTGCTCTCTCCCTCCCCCTCAGACTGACCATCAGATGCAGGCCATCAGTCCAGTAACAAATTATTATGCACACTCAGCTCACTAGTAATAAAACAAACTATATATTACCAGTGTGATCATATACCTTAAATATTTTTGAAATATACAGGGTTGGGTAGGTTACTTTCTAAATGTAATCAATTATTGATTACATTTAATCAATTATTGATTACAAAATTTGTAATCTGTAATGTAATTTTGGGATTACCCAAACTCGTAATATGATTACATTCAATTACTTTTAGATTACTTTCCCCTTAAAATGCATTATAAGAATACAAACATGTATGTTACCAATTGAACGACATCTATTGCAGGATAAATCAATGTTAAATTTACATAGCTGGCCATACATGGATGTTAAATTTTACTTTATGGGTTGGTTATGTAGGCTTCTTCTAACCCATCGCTTTCTACTACATATAATAATAAGATTAAATTAAAGTCTATCAGAATTCCAGTCATTCCAATACATGTTATACCCCTTGATCTTCAAGAATAGGACTTTGAAATATGGAAGTGTAGATTAGAAAGTGTAAATTGTTTTGATAGCTATGGATGCAAGGACTGACTCGTCCATGATATCCAAATTAATTGTTTTAACCATGTTATGAGGCTATACAGTGTTTGTTTACATTTACAATGGATACAAACATTGGAAAAAAACTAGTTTATATTTTGGGTTCTCATGGAGTGTGACAGTTGAACTAAGCTCATGAGGCATTTACAAGTTATATTCAAGAGTCAATGGATATATATATAATTTATAAATCCAAACATGGGTGTAGCAACTACAGATTGACCCTTTAAGTCTATCAAAAGTGTGCAAGTTTGAACATGTGTCCATTAGGCCTATGGATGTATTTATTTTATCAGTATGAATTAGATTGAGCAATAAAAGCCCCACTTTTATTCCATAGGCTGGGATCCGCACTATGCAGCTGTTGCAAGAGTGCATTTTTCACTGGCTGTCCACTGGTTTCAAAAACAATGATTGATAACCAGCTTAAACTTCTTGAATTCAACAATTATTGGGTTCAAATACACATTTAGATTTGTGAACAGCCATCCACAACAACCACAGTCCTTAAGGCGCAAATAGCTAAATGAGAGAGCAGCAGTGTGATTCACATCAATGCGCTATGTAGATATCAATAATAAGTGATATCCGTTTCACCGTAGACTACACCACTGCTGTCATCCTTATCTCCAAGTGTTTATTCAAGTTGGATAATCTTTGGATGCCGACACCAGTCGCACCATTGGAAGACATAGCTGTAGCCTACAAAAGCCTATTCCCCGCTCTTTCCCGTGACTGATCAAACACATTTGGTGTGCCATCATAGTGTTCTCTGACTTGTGGTCAGACTCGGGGGAACAAACTTAAACTTGAATGTCATTGAGAAAACAGGGAAGTGTTAAAGACGTAACGTAATGGATTACAGTTACCAGTTTTTTGTAGTCCGTTACTCCCCAACCCAGGAAATGTAATAAAAAATGGTCTGACAAGAACAACATTGGCTGTGAAATTCAAGCATAGCCAATATGCAGTGATAATCTATTGGGTCTATAGCCTACAGGACAAAACTCATTGCTACAGAACTGGTTTTAATAGGTTCATGTTGCATAGGCTTATGAAATCATGTTTAAAAAAACAGTACTTTTTGGCTTGCTTTTAGACTCAAAAAGTGCTCTTGACTCAGAAAAGGTTGGTGATCACTGCGGTAATTGAACTGTCTGGATGTGATTGGAAAAACTGGTCCTAGGGCTCAGGCAAATAACATCTAGTTAGCTGTTATGTCATTTGAATGATATACAGTATGAATGATACTCCTGTCTTGTTCTGAGTCTTGTATGTTTACAGTACTAATGTCACACCCTGATCTGGTTCACCTGTTATTGTGATTGTCTCCACCCCCTCCAGGTGTCACTTATTATCCCCGGTGTATATATCCCTTTGTTTCCTGTCTCTCTGTGCCAGTTTGTCTTGTTTGCCAAGTAAACCAGTGGTTTTCTTTGCTCCTATTTTTCCCCAGTCGCTGTTTGTTTCTAGTCCTCCTGGTTTTGACCCTTGCCTGTACTGACTCTGTACCCGCCTGCCTGACCACTCTGCCTGTTCTGACTACCAGCCTGCCTATCCCCTTGTACTGTTTTTGGACTCGGATCTGGTTTCTGACCCCTGCCTGGCCTGACCTCGAGACTGCCTATCGTCTGGTACTGTTTGGACTGGTTTATGAACTCTCACCTGTCCCCGACCTGCCTTTGCCTACTCCCTTTGTTATAATATCTGAGCTCTACCATCTGCCTCCTGTGTCTGTATTTGGGTCTCGCCTTGTGCCCTTCCTTGCTGTCGATATAGGACTCGTTTTACTGTGGATATAGATACTTTTGTACCTGTTTCCTCCAGTGTTACGGATACAGGTATCCTGTGTGTATTTGTTTTCTTTCCTTCTGCCCTAGTCACAGGTGTCACTGATCAGCAGTCATCAGTTGCCCATCAATCACCAATCAGAAGACACCTGATCCTTTTCTCTTACCCAATCACATCCCCTTTCCCTTGGTTTAAAAACCCAGTCAGTTGTCTCTCTCTTGCTTGTTTTGTAGCTCTCTCTTGTTTTGAGGCTACACACCTCTATCTCTGTTTTGGATTTGCTGAAAGTCAGTTGCTGTTAGTTTGTATGTGCGCTCTCTCGTTTTGTGTCTACATCTCACATTTGACTATGATCCTGTGAGTATGTACTGCTGTGTTGTATTGCTGTTTGTTGGTGGAAAAGGGGGTAACCAGCCAAGTCGCCCTTGGGCATACATTACCCGTAGGAAACCCTTTGTCTAAATACATTAGTTAGAACTGGGCGGACCACCCACTGTGTTTTATTGGTTAGTTAGCTAGGTGTTCTTTAAGCAGGTAGATTAGCTTAGGGTTTTTTGGATATTTATTAGTTCTTTCCTTGGATCCAGCTCAGCCCCTTTTCCCCACACCCCATTACTGTGTGTTTAAAAATGTTTGACGGTAGGTTTAAGTTGTCTGTGAATTTCTTTTAGTTCTCACTGTTCCTTTTCACTGTTATAATTTGCATGAGATATGTTGCGGGTCTCCATCCCTTCAGGCGTTTGGAAATTGCTCCCATGGATGAACCGGACTTGTGGTGGTCTACAATTGTTTTTCTGAGGTCTTGATTTCTTTTTTGATTTTCCCATGATGTCAAGCAAAGAAGAACTGAGCTTGAAGGTAAGCCTTGAAATACATCCACAGGTACACCTCCAATTGACTCAAATGATGTCAATTAGCCTATCAGAAGCTTCTAAAGCCATGACATCATTATCTGGAATTTTCCAAGATGTTTAAAGGCACAGTCAAATTAGTGTATGTAAACTTCCGACTTCAACTGTACAATATTTCCTGAGCTTTCTTATATCCTAGATATAGGACAAACACTTAAACTTTATTCCTTATGATACATTTGTTGCCTTTTGTTGCCATTCATGAGTGTTTTTCAATGTGTTTCTATGGGCTATAGGAGTTAAGGCCAAATTCAATATTTTATTCCCTCAAACAATTATACCTAAAGGGGTCCTAAAATTCCATGTCAAATAGCTACATGAACTGTGGTATGACAATCATAAAAGAATTCCATATGTTAGCTTAGTACCCCCCGCCCACAGCTTAGACTTTTTGAAGAGAGAAAGTGAGAGAGACAGAGGGAGTTTGAGGGGCAAGGGGTGACATTCTATTCACCAGGCACATCAGAGGCATGTTAGAACGCATTATTATTTTACAAGACTGTCATAGTTTATTACTTTCCAGAGACAAAAGATTTTGGCTTAATGCTGTGTTGTATTTTCCCCTTCTCCTGGTGTTGTCACATCAAAGGCTACGGTGTGATGAGGAACAATGGTCCCGACAGCCTTCTGCTATCTGACAGCTCTGTAAATGTCTATTAGCACAATACTTATGCCATGTAATTATACCCCTGAAATGACAGCCCTTGTCTTTTTTCAGGCTAACATGAGCAAGCTGTGTTTACTAGTGATGAGAGCTATCAGCATAAAGAGCTAGGCGGCTTAACCAAACTATTCTGGAAGGATTTTCCCTCTGTACCTCAAACTTTACTACACTTTAATGTAGACTCGGCCCTAATATATGTCCTCTCTATCACCTGGAGTTGCATGGCAAATTGTCCAGGAACAAAGGACAATGCCAAAGGACTAGTCAGCCCTTCCCCCTCTGAGGGGCCAACATGTATCTCCCTGTTACAGTATCCAGAGCAATGACTATTGAATAATACTATAGTGTCCATGTTTTGGTATCTATCTGAAACTTGTTCACTGAGGATGACTCTGATGCTATCTATATGGATGTTTTATCTCTGTGGTATCTGTACAGGGTGAACTCTGAATTACTCCATTATGCAAAGGCTTTTTATTGTCCCCTCCAGGAATTCTGTCTTGTTTAGAAATCTACTGCAGCCCTCGTCTTCCACGTACAACACTCGTTCTGCCTGTTACATTCTGTTGAAGGTCCCCAAAGCACACACATCCCTGGGTCGCTCCTCTTTTCAGGTCGCTGCAGCTAGCGACTGGAACGAGTTGCAACAAACATTTAAACTGGACAGTTTTATCTCAATCCCTTCATTCAAAGACTCAATCATGGACATTCTTACTGACAGGTGTGGCTGCTTTGCATGATGTATTGTTGTCTCTTCCTTGCCCTTTGTGCTGTTGTCTGTTCCCAATCATGTTTGTACCATGTTTTGTGCTGCTAACATGTGTTGCTACCATTTTGTTGTTGTGTTGCTACTATGCTGTGTTGTCTTAGGTCTCTCTTTATGTACTGTTGTCTCTTGTCGTGATGTGTTTTGTCCTATATTTATAATTATATACACCTTTTTCAACCACTCCACAAGTTTCTTATTAACCAACTTTCCAAAACTAGTTTGTTATCTACTTTGTGCATGACACAAGGAATTTTCCAACAATTGTTTACAGACAGATTATTTCACTTATAATTCACTATCACAATCCCATTGGGTCAGAAGTTTACATGCACTAAGTTGACTGTGCCTCTAAACAACTTGGAAAATTCCAGAAAAGGATGTCATGGCTTTATAAAGCTTCTGATAGGCTAATTGACATCATTTGAATCAATTGGAGGTGTTCCTGTGGATGTATTTCAAGGCCTACCTTCAAACTCAGTGCCTCTGCTTGACATTATGGGAAAATCAAAAAAGAAATCTGCCAAGACCTCAGAAAAACAATTGTAGACCTCCACAAGTCCGGTTCATCCATGGGAGCAATTTCCAAATGCCTGAAGGTACCACGTTCATCTGTGCAAACAATAGTATGCAAGTATGAACACCATGGGACCACGCAGCCGTCATACCGCTCAGGAAGGAGACGCGTTCTGCCTCCTAGAGATGAACGTACTTTGGTGTGAAGTGCAAATCAATCCCAGAACAACAGCAAAGGACCTTGTGAAGATGCTGGAGGAAACCGGTACAAAGGTATCTATATCCACAGTAAAATGAGTCCTATATCGACATAACCTGAAAGGGCGCTCAGCAAGGAAGAAGCCACTGCACCAAAACAGCCAGACTGCGTTTGCAACTGCACATGGGGACAAAGATCGTACTTTTTGGAGAAATGTTCTCTGGTCTGATGAAACAAATAGAACTGTTTGGCCATAATGACCATCCTTATGTTTGGAGGAAAAAGGGGGAACACCATCCCAACCGTGAAGCACGGGGGTGGAAACATGTTGTGTGGGTGCTTTGCTGCAGGAGGGACTGGTGCACTTCACAAAATAGATGGCATCATGAGGTAGGAAAATTATGTGGATATATTGAAGCAACATCTCAAGACATCCGTCAGGAAGTTAAATCTTGGTCGGAAATGGGTCTTCCAAATGGACAATGACCCCAAGCATACTTCCAAAGTTGTGGCAAAATGGCTTAAGGTCAAAGTATTGGAGTGGCCATCACAAGCCCTGACTTCAATCCCATAGAAAATTTGTGGCAGAACTGAAAAAGTGTATGCGAGCAAGGAGGCCTACAAACCTGACTCAGTTACACCAGCTCTGTCAGGAGAAATGGACCAAATTCACCCAACCTATTGTGGGAAGCTTGTGGAAGGCTACCCGACACGTTTGATCCAAGTTAAACAATTTAAAGGCAATGCTACCAAATACTAATTGACTGTATGTAAACTTCTGACCCACTGGGATTGTGATGAAAGAAATAAAATCTGAAATAAATCGTTCTCTACTATTATTCTGACATTTCACATTCTTAAAATAAAGTGGTGATCCTAAGACAGGGACTCTTTACTAGGATTAAATGTCAGACATTTAAACTCAGTTTTTCACAATTTATTTGGCTAAGGTGTATGTAAACTTCCGTGTGTGTATCTACGTTTTTTTTCTTTAATCCCATCCCCGCAGGAGGTCTTTTGGTAGGCCGTCATTGTAAATAAGAATTTGTTCTTAACTGACTTGCCTAGTTAAATAAAATACAATTATTTACACTGGTCTCATCCCCCACACAAGCCTTTAAATGCTGTGACACCCTGTGGAGATTGGGCCTTGGTGGTCAAGTTACACTGTAAACTTGGTATCGTTTGATTGGTCAAAGGAGGTTGGTCTTGGGTTGATGTTATAAATGGAATTAAATGCCTTTGTTCTCTCTCTTATCCAGTCCATGGAGGAAGGTTGTATGATCATTTCTTAGTCTTCTAGGCCTCTGGCTTAGTAAGCATCTATTTGTTCATGCTTAACATTGTAAGTTAATCTCAGGATCTACTGTATATGCTTGAAATTATGCCTTGCAATGCTTGTCAATGCTCGTAACTTGCTTTATGCCTTGTATGTGAATCCATTCATTGTACAATGTTAATTAAACATCTGCCGTTGATATAGACAATTCTCAGACCAATTATTGTTTGCCAACGTCAGTTCATTGCCTAATATTTGTATATTTTAATTATATTTATGGAGTCAGAAACATTTTAATAGACTAATTTCTTAGTCTCATTACAAGTCAAATGTGATGTGTATATTCACATATTAAATAATACTGCCCACTACCACATTATTTTAGATAATGTTATTGTGCATTGGGTATACAGCAGGTGTGAATAAAAAGGGAGTAATTGATAGGGAGGAGACCTGTGTGAGAGTGTTGAGTCATAGTGTGTGGTTCTGTTTTGTGACCTCACCTTGATAACGCAGCAGCAGGGAGCCGGAGCGGGGCTGCTGGTCACTGCGGTAAAGGATGGAGATTTGATTGCTCCAGCTGCGCACCACCAGACCCCTCATCAGGACGGTGTCATTGGCCAGGATGGATGGCTCCCGTCCCCCCATGTCTTCTACCGTCACCACCTCCCCCTCTGACAGGCTCACGTTCAGCACCTGCAAAGTCACCACCAGTCAGATGTTGCATTTGGTGATGTTTCCAAACTGCCTGAAGATGTTGGGAAAAGTGTCTGTTTGTTTGCTTCAGAAGATACAGCTGTCGACGGTCCACGAGACAAACGAGTTAATGCTCATTACCACACAGCATAATGGTACACCGCTTGAAAGGTTCATGTCCAGCTTGAGATGTAGTTGAGGTTTAATACAATATATCATCAGAAATACTCTCACCTACAGTACTAGTCAAAAGTTTGGACACCTACTCATTCAAGGATTTTTATTTTTTTACTATTTTCTACATAATAATAGTGAAGACATCAAAACTATGAAATAACACGTATGGAATCATGTAGCAACCAAAAAAAGTGTCAAACAAATTAAAATATATTTTATACTTGATATTCTTCAAAGTAGCCACTCTTTGCCTTGACAGCTTTGCACACTCTTGGCATTCTCTCAATCAGCATCATGAGGAATGGTTTTCCAACAGTCTTGAAGGAGTTCCCACATATTATTCTGAGCACTTGTTGGCTGCTTTTCCTTCACTCTGCCATCCAACTCACCTCAACCATCTCAATTGGGTTGAGGTCAGGTGATTGTGGAGGCCAGGTCATCTGATGCAGCCCTCCATCACTCTCCTTGGTCAAGTAGTCCTTTCACAGCCTGGAGGTGTGTTTGGGACATTATCCTATTGAAAAACAAATGATAGTCCGACTAAGCACAAACCAGATGGGATGGCGTATCACTGCAGAATGCTGTGGTAGCCACGATGGTTAAGTGTGTCTTGAATTGTAAATAAATCATAGACAGTGTCACCAGCAAAGCTCCTCCATGCTTCACGGTGGGAACCACACATGCGGAGATCCTTTCACCTACTCTGTGTCTCACAAAGACACAGCGTTTGGAACCAAAAATCTCCCATTTGGACTCATCAGACCAAAGGAAAGATTTCTACCAGTCTAATGTCCATTGCTCGTGTTTCTTGGCCCAAACAAGTCTCTTCTTATTGTTGTCCTTTAGTAGTGGTTTCTTTGCAGCAATTCGACCATGAAGGCCTGATTCACGCAGTCTCTGAACAGTTGATGTTGAGATGTGTCTGTTACTTGAACTCTGTGAAGCATTTATTTGGGCTGCAATTTCTGAGGTTGGTAACTTTAATGAACTCATCCTGTGCAGCATAGGTAACTCTGGGTCTTCCTTTCCTGTGGCGGTCCTCATGAGTGCAAGTTTCACCACAACGCTTGATGGTTTTTTTCGACTGCAAAACAGTTATGGACATTTTCTGGATTGACTGACCTTCATGTCTTAAAGTAATGATGGACTGTCATTTCTCTTTGCTTATTTGAGCTGTTCCTGCCATAATATGGACTTGGTATTTTACCAAATGGGGTTATCTTCTGTATACCATCGCTACCTTGTCACAACACAACTGATTGGCTCAAACGCATTAAGAAGGAAGGTAATTCCACAAATTAACTTTTAACAAGGCACACCTGTTACTACCTGATTCCATATGTGTTATTTCATAGTTGTGATGTATTCACTATTATTCTACAATGTAGAAAATAGTAAAAATAAAGAGTAACCCTAGAATGAGTAGGTGTCCAAACTTTTGACTGGTACTGTATATTCTCACCATTCCCCAGCCCACTACTGCTGCATTAGGACTGAGGGTCTGGCCAATTTGCCACACCATGATCCCCTCTCACTTTGTACGACACAGCAGGCAAATGTGCCCCAGACAACATCACACGATCCTGACAGGCCATTTGTGTGGTCACGGCTCACATCAGACGGGATTTTAATGCAATTGACACCCCGATAATTCCTGTCTCATTTCCAACCAGAGCCAGTCTCTTAATGTTTACCTTAAAGAAATGGGCCACTCGAGATATGCCGCCTCCTGTTCAATTTCCATTAATAAACTGGCAGCAGGATGTATTTTATCAGGCCAATTTTTTTTCTCCTGGACAGAGAATGTCATTTGGAAAGACTGCAGAGTTTGCCTGGATCAAATGGTTCATTACCCAGTATGGCTAGTAAAGGTTTACCACCTTCAGTTTTCAGGCCCTGTAACTGTAGTTAAAACCAGTGTGTTTCTTTTCTCCTGTTTTCTGTCAGCCTCTGTGACAGCTGTGTTTTATCTCTTGAACAGGCTGAAACAGCAGCTGAACGTACTGAAAGCCACTCCAGAGGATGCTCTGTAGTTTTACCGGTTGAATAAAGTAGCAGAGGCATAATCTACATTTGGGGAAACATCTGCAGTTCCCAAAAATGTGATGTGTTATCTAGAGTGTAGCGGTGGGTAACAGATATGAAAGACAACCAGGGATCTGATAATCATCTTGAACAAATGCACCACACTACAGTAGATCTACAGGCCTTGTATCTAGCGTAAGAACCAGTGGTGTAAAGCACTTAAGTAAGAATACTTTAAAGTACTACTTATTTTGGGTATCTGCACTTTACTTCACTATTCATATTTTGACAACTTTTGCTTTTACTTCACTATATTCCTAAAGAAAATAATGTACTTTAACTCCATACATTTTCCCTGACACCCAAAAGTACTTGTTATATTTTGCATGGCCAGCAGGACAGGAAAATGGTCCAAGTCACGCATTTATCAAAAGAACATCCCTAATTTCCTCTGATCTGGCGGACTCACTAAACAAATGCTTTGTTTGTACATCATGTCTGAATGTTGGATTGTTCCCCTGGCTATCCTTAAAAAAAAACTATAGGGAATTAGAAATGATTTATACTTTTACTTCAGTATATTTTAGCAATTACATTTACTTTTGATACTTAAGTATATTACAAACCAAATACTTTTAGACTTTAACTCAAGTAGAATTTTACTGGGTGACCTTTACTTGAGTCATTTTATATTAAGGCATCTTGACTTTTACTCAAGTATGACTATTGGGCACTTTTTCAACCACTAGTAAGAACACAGACAGGATGATCTCCAGACCAGGCCTGGCATGTGATGTTGTAGTGGGAGCTTGCTGTGGCCTTCTGATAGGCTGCTCTCCCCGGGTGAATGAGAGTGTCACTGAGGCAGACTGAGAGAGCCCAGAGTGTGACACAGAGGAGCACCAGGCAAGACACTGGCACCAGAATGAATTTGGTCACACTGACTACCTGTCACTCGGTTGAGGGGGTGCCAACAAAGGGTGTGAGGGGGCTCACTCCCACTCTCAAAGACATAGCTCAAATGTGACTGTTACTCTGTCTCCCTCAGATCATCCAAGACTGAGGACACATTCCCTTTGTTCTTATCATAATGGTACACAAAAATAAAGCTTTCCCAGGACATCAACATTTGTATAAGCCTCATCTAGTTGATGCCCACAATCAAATACTGTATACGTATACTGACTATTTACGTAACCAAATTAATTTACATTGTGTTGACAATCACGCCTCTGGTATATGTCCTTATGATTAAAAATAACACCAGACTCGATTAAGCCGTCTCTATTCTATCCACTTACACCCCAGAACAGTTACAATGTGAAAAAGAAATGCCATGTGATCTTCAAGTGTTTATTTCCATTCTCTCTCAAGGGCAATGGCAAGGACAAAGCCTTGGGCCCTGTTCTTTCTTTCTGGGTTTCTATTGAAGGCTGTATGCTCTGCAGAAGATTGAGAAAGGAGGCTTGAATTGACATATCTGTATTGCTTGATTGACTTGATGTGTTGTTATTTGGTCTGTATTTGTCAGTGCAGAAAGTGCATCTTTCTGAAAGGTTTCATTGTTTTACAGGGGACAAAGGGACTGTTTTCCATCTAACTGGCAAGCAAGGCAGAATACAAAGTATTTGTCTCTCTCTCTCTCTCTCATATATTTGTTAAATCGATGAGAGATGGTTTACATTCCACCATGCCTCTGCCATGCAAGGTTCATACATATTTCAGTCAGCGTTCGCTCCACAAACATCAGACCTCCACTCAAGCTAAATGGCTCGCATTCTAGAATATTCTTCGACAGGACCCGGTGAGACGTCAGTATTACTTCACTGTTGGAACCTCCAAAGCTCCATCAATGACAGCTAAGGCATGATGCCAGTATCAATTTGGAATAAAATGGGAATGTTTTGAGAAGTAATCGACCAAACTCTAAAGTGGTCTGCACAGATACAGACACGTTTATTAATGTTACAGTCGTGCAATGTCCAGTGTCTTACTTCACAATATAATATTTACTACAAAATAAACTAAGTAAATGTTTACACTATTGAGGTCTGTGAGTGTGGACATGTGTAATGTGACAGAAAACCGGAGACTCCAGGTGAAATCTTGCATTTAAAGATGAGAGCATAAAAACATACGATTTGGGCAACATCCTGCCTACTATCAAATAAGCCGCACCATAGGAACCTGAAATAATATTAGGAAAATGTAATAATCCCTTTCATCTGCAAGCCAAAGTAAGCCGTTTGTTTTCAGGCAAGGTTTTCTGAGAGGACACATGGAAAGTGGTGGTTAAAAAAAAAATTATAATGAAAAATTATTTGAATATTCTATATTCTGTTGATAATCCTCATCTCTTCCTTGTTTATTGTGATTCGATAATGCTCCTGCTATAGCTGTCATTTCGTTTCATTTCCACAAGGATATGGATCTACTGAGCTATGCATGCACCTTGAGAGACAAAAGGGAAGGGAACAAAAAAATGACATTGAAATATAAAGCTCTCTATTTTTCAAAGTGTCATGCGTCCATTTATTCAGAGCCAGGTCTTCAACCTGTGTTATCACTCTGTATACATAAACATGGCAGCCTCCTGAGGGACAGGCGAGCAGCCAGCAGGAATTTGCACTGGAAGATAGTATGTGTCCTTGGGGGCCCTGTCATCCGTCATCCATCCTGCGACATGTCACTACAGTCAGGAACAGCTGTCCGGCCTCAATTATGAACCATTGTCCATGTCTGGAGACATCAGACCCTGTTATCTCTAGCAGCACTACAGCCAGGGGACCACAGGGAGCAGTTCTTAGATTATACACATACAGAACACTGCTACTACAGGAACATAATAAGACTAGTCCTGGCTTATAACACTTAAGCTTTCAACAAAATGTATCCCATTGGGACAAGAGCCCAGGGTAGCTTGGTCAAAGTAAAGAACAACACTGACAGGCTTTTGGGTTTCTGTAGTTTTACACCAAGATGTGTTGTTCTATTTCCATTTTCAGGGTCCTGCTGAGAATGGGAGTTGCTGTTTTCTTTGTGTGTGCTTAGTGATGGCAGCCCATGCATCTGTGATGGACAGACAGGAGCTTGCAGGAAAATAAAACGTCAATATAATTATTCGGAAATGCTAAAATGAGGCATCTGGCCTATTATTGAGAGGAAATAACTATAACTGGAGTCAAATTAGACTTCATTGGAAATAAGTGATGAGTAGGTGGTGGTGTGGAAATTGGCTTGGATGGTTTCCGAGAGAGAGAGAGAGAGAGAGAGAGAGAGAGAGAGAGAGAGAAAGAAATTGAGGCAGATAGAGGAAAGAGAAATAAATAGAGAGGGTGACAGAGAGAGTCTGAAAATAGGAAAGAAGGATATAGTAGAGAATAGTACAATGGAATAAGTGTGGCAACAGAATTCTTGAGCCTCCATTGTTTCGAAACCAAGGTAGGCTTTTCAATAACGCCTACACTCCAGTCCACTCCCCCTAACAATCTACCAGGTGAAGTAGAGAGATCTCCCCTTAAAATACACTAGAAAATCTTGTAAATCTACATACCCACCAATATGTTTCACCAGTGAATTATAAAACAATCTCCATGCTTCCCAGACAGAGGACACACTGATTATAGAAGCAACCATTTATCCACGGTACTACATGGAACACTAGCCTACATAGACAGCACAATACTTGAATTACAATTCTGTCATTTTAGCAGACACTCTTATCCAGAGCGACTTACAATAGTGAGTGCATACATTTTCTTACTGGTCCCCCATGGGAATCAAACCCACAACCCTGCCGTTGCAGGCACCATGCTCTATAAACGGAGCCACACAGGGCCACATGAGTGGGAATGAGTTGGGAACCTATAAACATGACTAGGTCTATGCAGGCTAGTCTCCAAACCAAACAAGAATTCATGGTAACATGTCCATCCTGTTCAGCTATTATGTTCCACAACAAATATGCAGGTAAAATAATAAAAAAAGAAAGAATGCAATTTAAAGTAGCAACATGCTGAGCATATAATGCAATGTCCTGTCATCTGGGTATGTGCTCTTTCAGTTCCATTTCTTTTCAGTATTCCATTAAAATACTTCCAGAGCCCACATCACATTTATGAGTGAATGGCTGTGTGGAGGGTCATCTCTCATTGTCTCCTCAATCAAAATATTTTAATGAACAGACCGTGCTGTAAGGATAAAGTACCCCTAACAGACAATGGACGAATCATAGATTACAAAAACAGCAAAGGCAGGAGATAATGTCTGTTTGAAAAATACAATGTGGATGCAGACAACCAGTTGTGTCCCCATGTGTGTGTTTATAATTCATGGACGTAAAGTATGTACAGTATTTTGTTATATACTGTAAGAGTAAGTTCAAAGAAAAGAAAAAACAGCATACTGTTCTTGCTCAAATCACTTATTTTATTAAAGCTTATGTATCTGCCTCTTGGCCTTTGTCGGAGCTTCTAGACGTAATATTAGAGTGAAGAAATGTGTTTTCTGACTTTACAGTTTGCACGTATAGCAAGCATGCTCGTATTGATATGGTGTTATGGGTGGATCTGCAGATACTGTAGGTGTGTTTGCATCAGTAAATATTGAATCAAATTTTATTGGTCACATACACATATTTAGCAGATGTTATTGTGGGTGTAGCGAAATGCTTATGTTCCTAGCTCCAACCTTGCAGTAATATCTGACAATACACAACAATAAACACAAATCTAAAGTAAAATAATGGAGTTAAGAAATATATAAATATTAGGACGAGCAATATGGGAGTGGCATTGACTAAAATACAGTAGAATAGAATACAGTATATACATATGAAATTAGTAAAGCGGTATGTAAATATTATAAAATTGACTAGTGTTCCATTATTAAATTGACCAGTGATTCCATGTCTATGTATATAGGGCAGCAGCCTCTAAGGTGCAGGGTTGAGTAACCGGGTGGTAGCCTGCTAGTGATGGCTATTTAACAGTCTGATGGCCTTGAGATATAAGCTATTTTCAGTCTCTCGTCCCAGCTTTGATGCACCTGTACTGACCTCACCTTCTGGATGGTAAACGGGGTGAACAGGCCGTGGCTCGGGTGGTTGATGTCCTTGATGTATAGTATCAATGTTTCCATAGTCTGTGTTCATCACAGTTCTGTATATTACAGTTACCATGACCACCCCTATAAAATTCCAATGTGTGACAGAATGGAAAGAGAGTTTGTTATCACAATGTGCAGACAGATAGGGAGTTGATATGCTGTTGTAACTACGACCAGGAGAACACACGAATCTGCGGTCGGTTCGGCTATCTGACCACTGCTTCGATAAAGCAGATAAAAGTGTTTTCTTTGATGTATGGATAACAGACTACACATATCAAATAGAAAGAGGTGTTTACATACGTCTAGCTCTTATCAGTCTACATTTAAATGTCAAGAATCTTTCGTTAGAGATGCAATGCAATGCTTTTGACAGGAAAGGCTTAAAGTTAAGAGAGCACCATTTGCCGTATGTCTGTAGATAACTCAGCAAAACGTACAAATCAAGGTATAACAAGGACAGCGCTATCATTCATGGTGTATAAACAATTTTACAATCAAGTGAATGCATTATGGCTTAGATAACATTCACTGGAGGCTCTCTCCCTGCTAAATTTACTGTGGAAAACATCTGGTAGTGTGCTGCTATGAACATACAAAATGTATCTGAGGAGCCATTGGCTTGTGCAGGATGGGTTTCTATGTCATCTAAATGGATGAGGCCTGACATCCACATGAATGCAGGTCTTCAGCTGCAGAAATAAACAGTCATTATATTCACCAACAATTGGTTTGTTATCAAAATGCTAAAACTACTTGGTTTCTGCAGATACAGTGTTTCTCCCTGAAGATGACTGCTATATAGTCATAATTTAGAGCATTCTGACAGTCTGGTCTGGGTGGTCTGCTCATTGCAAGGTGTCCAAATGGCAGATTTATATAGTGACTCGGGCCCAGTGCCACACAATCTCTATTATTGTGAGGATCTCAGACAATGCCAAAAAATAGAGGCATAAGTACGAGTGGAGGCTATATTGACACTACCACCCACACAGACAATACAATCAAACTATTATTATTGTCTGCTTTCTTATCGAAGTTGAACATTCAATACATTCCTTTTTACCTGCATTCATAAAAACAGGTCTCAAACAATGGCTGGATGATCAGCAAAACACTGGGAGGCAGATAATTAGGCTGTAAAGACCAGAGCCAGTGTTGTGTCTACTAAACACTAGTCTGCATTGCAGTCAATAGCAGAAACCCTGGATGATAGCAAGCTTGCCCATTGTTATTGAGTTTACAGGTGGTACATGGAATTGGTGAAGTTCGAAATGGACTAAGTAATGAACCCCAGGATTGGTGAGCTGTTGACAGGGCACGCATTAATGAATTAACTGAATTTACACTTGATGTCATCCCCAACATTAAGCATCCTCTTAAGGCTATGTTGTCTCCCTGAGGCAGACTTTTTCAGCAGGAATGACTGAGGTTAAAGAAACAACCTCTGCATATCTTAAAAAGCTCTTATGAAATATGGTTATGAGACATATTAGATTTCTACTATATTAGCAATTGACTTCTGCTTCCTGAGGTGCCGCTCAGGCCCGGACATTTCCGTTTTAATATTTGTGGCAGGGTGCAGTTTTGCATAGATTTGAATACATGCATTGGTGATTTCTCTGCTTATTTCCCTGCATGTGCCTCTCCTCGCCCCTCTTCATCACGCCTCATGATGTCCTTGCAGAGCTGACAGAGATGGAGAGAACAGAGTATTCTCACAGACACTTTTTATTTTTTATGACAGCTAGCTAGGTTAGAGGTGAAATTAGTGTCACCAGAAAGCATTCCTCTTGGGAGGGGACAGCCTGATGAAAACTCATTTCAGCCCAGGCCTGACACCTTAAAAAGCTCATTAGGACCAGACAACCCTCCTTTATGTCCTGCCACCCTGCCCCCAGGCTCAAGGCACGGGATGAAAGGTTCTCCTCAACTCATCTCAAGTTCATTAAGGCAACTACGGCTTTCAGAGCCTCGATTACAGAAGTTGGCCTCGTTCCTCGTTTCACAGTCAGTGTAGCCTGCTCTACTGTTCGGTGGGTTGGGGGGGTGGGGGACTAAGGCTGGTGGGAGAACAACTATCCCCATCGTGGTGAAACGTGTCCATACATTACTCACTACCTCCTTCACTGGTCAGTGCGGCCAACCAAAGAAAGTCCGTAGGCTTTAACTGTGGCTCCTTCTGCGACTGTGATCTTGGTTGACTAAAGAGATATCGATGATGTATAATTGCAAACACAGGAGTTCCTGGATTGTTTGTTAGATAAAAGGCTTAACCCTTTGACACGTACGATCACATATTTGTGATCATTGTTGAGTGGTCCCAGCAGCGTACCATCGCAAATATGTGACTGCAACAGTAGCAACGGAACGTATGATGCAACATATGTCTAAACAGCGCTGTTGTCTGAAGACCATCTAAACAATGTTTTGTACTGATGGCAAATAAAGGTTTTCACAACTTTATTCCTAAATTTCACCTTTTATTGCAAAAGATAAATGTGAACTTCATCATCAAACATCACACGGAAGACATCCACAGCCAAACTTTTCCATAAACCAGTCTAAATAACGGGCTGCGCTGGCAAAAAAACAGAACATAAGTTAACGACCTAACAGCTAGTCTTGTTTACAATGTACGACATATCTGGGGAGCACAAGGGAGAAATGTAATATTGTTTAGAAAAGAGATGCGTGTCAGCTAAGCTAGCAGCAGCTAAATTCTTTATGACGGCAGCCATGTTTGTTTATGTTTGATGAGCGAAAAACTCCTTAATCCAAGAATGCCATTCACTATGACGCAAATAAACAAAGTCAAAGATGGCTGCGCCCATTGTATGAAAAATATGAACTTCATTTGGCCACTTTTCAGCATATTACACATCTTCTATGTATTTGTTACAGTGTTTACAGGAACCGGAGCACCTGACTTTTATTTACCGTTTTTGACAAATCACAAAGCAAATAAAATGTTATCACCTCACAGATCATCACCCCAAATACAAGCCTACTGCCTAGCCTAACCATAGCGCAAAAGCTAAACAGGGATGAAACCATTTTAAAGGGGTTTGTGGGGGTTTTAATGTCCATGGGGGGATATGATGCAGGAAATTGATATATATCATAGTAATATTATACGCTAAATAAATATAAAACATCTGGAAAGGGGGTCTGAGCTGTCAACCCTGAGGTAGCATAGTTACAATTTGATGCATATTCAAACAACTGGGAACTCGGAAATCTTAGACTTCCTACTTCAGTGCGTTCAAGGAAAAAACGAGCTCTGACTGGGAAAAAATCTATTTGAATGGTCATCCAACTCGAAATTCAAACTCGGGAACTCTGGCTTCTTTATAGAGCTCTGACTTTCCAACCTGAACATCACTGACGTCATGATTTGACCTTGTATTTTTCAGAGTTCAGTTGTCTTTAAAGCACCATAAGTCACCCAAGTGAACTACCCCTTCACCTCATTTTTTATAACATCTTTGGTCTGACAGACACTTACATGACAACCAGAATGCATTGTATGATGTCAACAAGCATGGCACCACACATAGCTGGCAAATAGCTTAGAATTAGCTCACCATAATCAGTACAACATTCAAAAAAGTATTTTACACACACATCAAAAGTGTGTCAATTACAATCTTTGCAAGAATCGGAATGCATGATTTGTCACCAAATATGTGAAAAAAACAGTAAATACATTATGCTCCATACATATAGTATGGTACAGTAGAAACGACAACACGATATACAGAAAATAAGGCAGTTACTTTGATAGGAAAGCACACATGTCCAAAGTTATTGTTTGTAAGGAAAACAACAATGAAGGCAATGCGGGCGCCAGCCAGAAAATGTGCCAGGGGGAAAAAGTTTGTGGAAGGCCTGTTTTGACTAGAGATGTGCAATGTCTTTATACTTGATCTGAGGAAACACTGAGGAAGTGTTTGGGCTCTCGTTGAAGAGAGAAGTTTGTCCAGCTCAGTAAAGCCTCAAACATAAATTGTCCGCAACAGCGAAAAGGCTACTTCTTATGTGAATTAATGAGGAGACGGAACACACCTCAATTCAAACTGTTGTTAGAAAATAATTAGAAATTGACAAGTTGAAACATAGCCTATAGATAATTAGCAGGAAGCGTGCCTTAGTTTGAGGGCAGCGCGGGTTAATTGTCCTGTTGTCCTGAAAACTCAAACAGGAAGTACCAGTGACGCGCTCAAATTGGAAGTGCTCAGATGAAGCGGATGCTAATCTACAGGACTGTTTTACTAGCACAGACTGGAATATGTTCCGGGATTCTCAGGGAAACCTAGCCACGAGCTGCCCAGTGATGCAAGCCTACCAGATGAGCAAGCAACACTGAACCATGCATGAGAGCACCAGCTGTTCTGGAAGACTCGCTCTCTGTAGCCGATGTGAGTAAAAGCTTTAAACAGGTTAACATTCACAAGGTCGCAGGGCCAGGTGGATTACCAGGAGGCATACACAGAGTGTCTCACTGACATTTTCTCCCTGACCCTGTCTTTAATACCTACATGTTTTAAGCAGACCACAATAGTCCCTGTGCCCAAGAACGCCAAGGTAACCTCTATAAATGACTTTCGCCCATAGCACTCACATCTGTAGCCGTGAAATGATTTGAAAGGCTGGTCATGGCTCACATCAACACCATCAACCTAGACACCCTGGACCCACAATCTCTATTGCACTACACACTGCCTCTCCCACCTGGAAAAGAGGAACACCTATGTGAGAATGTTGGTCATTGACTATAGCTCAGCGTTCAACACCATAGTGCCCTCCAAGCTCATCACTAAGCTTCGGATCCTAGGACTGAAGTCACTTTGCAACTGGATCCTGGACTTCCTCACGGGCATCCCCCCAGGTAGTGATGGCAGGCAACAACACATCTGCCACGCTGACCCTCAACACAGGGGCCCCTCAGGGGTGCGTGCTTTGTCCCTTCCTGTTCTCCTATGGCTGCGTGGCCGCACACAACTCCAATACCATCATAAGTTTGCTGACAAGACGACTGTAGTAGGCCTGATCACCAACGACGATGAGGTGGCCTATAGGAAGTAGGTCAGAGACCTGGCAGTGTGGTGCCAGGATGACAACCTTTCTCTCAATGTCAGCAAGACAAAGGAGCTGATCATGGACTACAGGAAAAGGAGGGACGACCACACCCCCATCGACAACGACAATCGATGGGGCTGTAGTGGAGAGGGTCGAGAGCATCAAGTTCCTCTGTGTCCACATCACTAAGGAATTAACATGGTCCACACACACCAACACAGTTGTAAAGAAAGCACGACAACACCTCTTCCTCCTCAGCAGGCTGAAAAGATTGGGATGTGCCCTCAGATCCTCAAAAAGTTATACAGCTTCACCATTGAGAGCATCTTGACTGGCTGCATCACCGCTTGGTGTGGCAACTGCTTGGCATCCGACAGCAAGGAGCTACAAAGGGTAATGTGTATGGCCCAGTACATCACTGGGACCGAGCTCTATACCAGGCGGTGTCAGAATTGTCAAAGACTCCAGCCACCCAAGTCATAGAGTGCTACCGCACGGCAAGCAGTACCGATGCACCAATTTTGGAACCAATAGGACCATGAACAGCTTCTACCCCCAAGCCATAAGACCACTACATAGCTAACCAAAGAGCTACCAGAACTATCTGCATAGATTCCCTCTCTTTTGACTAATCACATATGCTGCTGCTACTGTTTATTATCAATCCTGTTGCCTAGTTACTTTATTCTTACCTCTATGTACAGTGTCTTCAGCAAGTATTCAGACCCCTTGACTTTTTCCACTTTTTTGTTACATTACAGCCTTGTTCTAAAATGGATTAAAAAAAATTTTTTTTCTCAGAAATCTACACACAATACCCCACAATATCAAAGCAAAAACTGTTAAAAAAAAACATAAATACCCTATTTACATAAGTATTCAGACCTTTTGCTATGAGACTCGAAATTGAGCTCAGGTGCATCCATCCATTGATCATCCTGTGGTAATGAGGCACAGATCTAGGGAAGGTACCAATAAATGTCTGCAGCATTGAAGGTCCCCAAGAACACAACGACTCCAAACACACCAGGCTGTGTAAGGGCTATTTGTCCAAGAAGGAGAGTGATGGAATGCTGCATCAGATGACCTGGCCCCCACAATCACCTGACCTCAACCCAATTGAGATGGTTTGTGATGAGTTGGACTGCAGAGTGAAGTAAAAGCAGCCAACAAGTGCTCAGCATAATATGTGGATACTCCTTCAAGACTGTTGGAAAAGCATTCCTCGTGAAGCTGGTCGAGAGAATGCCAAGTGTGCAAAGCTGTCATCAAGGCAAAGGGTGGCTACTTTGAAGAATCTAAAATATATTTTGATTTGTTTAACACTTTTTTGGTTAGTACATGATTCCACATGTGTTATTTCATGGTTTTGATGTATTCACTATTATTAATGTAGAAAATAGAAAAATAAAGAAAAACCCTTGAAAGATATGGTGTCCAAACTTTTGACTGGTACTGTACATCTATTACCTTGTACCCCTGCACATCGACTTGGTACTGGTACACCGTGTATATAGCCAAGTTATCATTACTCATTGTGTATTTATTCTATATATTACCTTTCTACATTTCTTTTTCTCTCTGCATTGTTGGGAAGGGCCCATAAGAAAACATTTCACTGTTGTTTACAAAGCCTGTGACAAATAAAATGTATTTGATTTGATTTGAATGTCCCTTCAGCTGGAGTCTTGGTGTAATGTATTGCCTGTCTCCACCATTGATTTGTTAGCTGAATAGGGAGGCGTACATCACTGACAAACACATAGAAATGTCCCTCTTCATCTTGCCATGGTTTGTCAGGATCAATGCTAAATGCATTTAACTTCCTTTGTCAGAAACAGTGGAATTAAAATGAAAGTGCTGGAATCGATAGAGCAATTCTCTCTGCATGGGAAAGAAGCTGCGTGTCAGCTGTTGGCGATGTTTATTAACATGACTATTGATCGGAGTCAGAGGATCAGGGTCCCAGAGGCACCATCAAACAGCAATTGTTAACCCTTGAGTCAGTGTGAGTTGTAAACACTTCTCTATGTCGCATCCAAACAATAGATCAACCGATTGTTAGCAGCCATCACATTTTCCAACAAAATAAGGAGAGAAGACTTGACAGTTTAGTCATAGAAAATATAGATAGCATTGTTTTAATATTCTATAAATGCTGAATTAAGCTCCACCAAAGGAAACATTCTGAGGTCAGTATCAGTATGCTATTCAATTAACAACAATAAATAAACATATATCCACACTTAATATAATGTAATTCCATTCAGACATTCAGACTATTCAGCTTTGAACAGCTCAACCCAATTTTCTCACAGTTGTATCTAGGATAGCTGAGGGAGAGCCCGATATACCTTCATTTTAATTGGTCCCTGTTTCCCAATAATATATCCCTGGGTGTTTGTCAAATCAGACCAGGAAATCGATTGAAGAGGGCAGGAGAAAGAAAGAGAGGAGGATAAAGAAAGATAGGGGAGAGAAAGAGTGGGAATAGAGAGAGGGAGAAAGTGAGAAATATAGAAATAGACAGAAGAAGTAGGAGAGTGAAGAGGAGTGCGAGAAGGAGAAAGAGAGAGGGAGCGAGGGAGGGGTGGAAAGATAGCTGTGCGGTGCTGGAGAGTGGGACTAATCGCAGTGTGATAGTGAGATGATATCAGTGTACCTTGACCTCAGAAGCAGACAGTGTGACAAATCCCTCTCTACTTTCTGCTTTGAATGATGCTGCCTCCAACCTCATGGAAAATGGAATCCTCTCCAAACCATGCATTGTGGCTCCAGTAGAAATTTACCACATCCAGTTTCCCTGCTGAAAAGCTTCAATGATTCTCTGCTTCATTCCCCTCGAAAACCTTTATGCTATCTCTCTCTTTCTCTCCTTCACTCTAATCCTCTCTCCGTTCTGTCCATTCGGTCTCTGTATAATCAGAACGGGGCACAGGAGGTGGCCCGTCTGAAGAGAGATTAGAGAGTCTATAGGAGTGTGTAGCAGGAAGGTCCAGATGGTAACCCCTAGAGAAGGGGCCAGGTAGATGAATGGGCATGGAAACAGAATGTATCAGAGAGAGCCAGGTGGCCTGGAGAGAGCTGATAGGTAACAGACAGGCATTATTTGATCGGAAGCACTCTTTAACGGACTTGAAATAGTTCAGATGCTCTGGCCAACTCTGGAAAATCTGCACCTGTCCCCTTTATTATGAGGTGACTTGGAGAGGTGGAGAGGATCGAGATTTGGAAGTAATGAGTTTCAGTTTTCCAGACTCAACCCATCTGCAGCTTTCCATTTGGATAATGCTGCATCCAACACAGTAACAAAATGTGCTCAGTTATTGAGAGCTGGCTACTAAAAAGTAATCTGTATGGTGAACGGTAGCTCACCTCATAGACAGATTTACAAGAACTCATAATGTATTCACTGTTGTTAGCTGCAGCAGTGAGGTTGAGCGACCAAGCTAATTGCAGTCAATTTCCCTGATATGTACTTCCTCCTCGCTTGCCCTCCTTTGCAAGACTGCGAGAGCGTTGAGAGGAGAATTGACCCAACACAGAAAATGTCTTGTCTTGATTATGTGTTGCCTCCCTCCCCCAGACATGTTGGTGTGTTGGTATATCAGAGGTGCTACTTGGAGGGCTGAGAGGTCTTAGGGTGCAGACATGTTGGTGTGTTGGTATATCAGAGGGGCTACTCGGGGGGCTGAGAGGTATTAGGGCGCAGACATGTTGGTGTGTTGGTATATCAGAGGTGCTACTCGGAGGGCTGAGAGGTCTTAGGGTGCAGACATGTTGGTGTGTTGGTATATCAGAGGTGCTACTCGGAGGGCTGAGAGGTCTTAGGGTGCAGACATGTTGGAGTGTTGGTATATCAGAGGTGCTACTCGGGGGGCTGAGAGGTGTTAGGGTGCAGCTCTGTATGTGTTTAGAAACTCTACCAGTTGTGTCGGTCGATAGGGCTTCAGTGTAATTAAGGCTGGGCAACATAGAGAATCGAAATGACAAAAAACCTTTTACAGTGCATCTCTCCACCGTGGCCTTTGACCTTGCCTCTCCTCCATCCCTTCATTCCCTTCACCCTTGCTGGCCTGTTGGCATGGGGAGGAGAGCAGACCCCTGAAGAGGAGCACACTCCACAAGGTTTTTCCTCCAATTACACTTCATCAGGAGGCTCCCTCCCTCCTACAACTCCAATAGTAAGTACTGTGGAACGGCCAGCCGGGCTGCCTGCCTGTGTCCCTACTGTTTCACACAGAGGAGGTGTTCCCTCTGTTTTTACTGTCTGTTAGAGGAGAAGAGAGGACGCAGAGAGAGATAAAGAAATCAGCAACTCGATGGGTTATTCATGAAACTTTATAGCTGTGGTAAATAATGAATAAATAGCAGCTCTTATTTTTGTCTAGTGTCTAACACCCTGAATATAGCGCAACAATCCAATCTTTAACCACTTTTAAAAATGCAGCTGAAAAGTTTGATAAATTAACAAGACATAATAAAATGGAAAAGGTCTGAGAAAGGATATGATAGTCTATGGGCGTAGGGGGTACACCAAATACATTAAAAAATAAATAAAAAATAACAACTTTTCAAACAGTCCATTTCCAATGGGGCTATACTTTTGGGTGAGTTTTTTTCCCCTCGCCTGAGTACTGTTTCACTGCCAAAAATATATTTTAACCATCTAGTGTTCAGCGAAATAACAATGTCAAATACAGATAGCCTAGTCAAATAATTAACATCCAATCACATTACTCTCTCGTGGGAATTCCACTAACGGTCCGTATTTAGCCAAACGTAGCTGCTGCTCATGTTGGTATCTGTGCTGATGGCGCAAAAGCCATGACAGGGAGACACAGTAGAGTGGTAACGCATGTGCAAGCAGTGTGCCAGATTACCGGATTGGGCTCAGAGTATCCCGCCTTGGTAAATCGCGCTGTTAAGACACTGATGCCCTTTGCAACCACGTACCTAAGTGAGATTGGATTCTCGACCCTCACTAACATGAAAATTAAATACAGGCACAGACTGTGTGTGGAAAATGATTTAAGACTGAGACTCTCTCCAATACAACCCAACATTGCAGAGTTATGTGCATCCTTTCAAGCACACCCTTCTCATTAACCTGTGGTGAGTTATTCACAATTTTTTATGAACAAATAAGGTTTTAAATTATTATTTTATTATTATTTGTGCCCTGGTCCTATAAGAGCTCTTTGTCACTTTCCACGAGCCGGGTTGTGACAAAAACACACTCATTCTTATGTTTAATAAATGTATTGTATAGTGTGTGTGGCAGGCTTACAATGACGTCAAAAAACAACATTTGAGATTACGCTGCCCTTGGTGCTAGAGAGGGTACGCAGCTGGAGGTTGAATGTTTGAAGGGGTACGGAACTATAAAAAGTTTGGGAACCACTGGTCTGTGGGATACATCTTGTGGATTTATATGTCTCACAGTGATCCAGTTCTGTTATCTTGGCTTCTATCAGAGGTGATGAATACGCGCTGCAACATTCGTGCTTGAGTAATTTTATGATCAACACATGATCCAATTACATTACAACAGTGGCACAATGTCGTATTGGATTACTGATTACAAATTAGACAAGGGTGGTTTAATTTGATAACCACTGTTGTTGTTACCACTGTCGTTCTAATCTAATTGTATACTACTTGGTTATCACAAAACCCAATCTCTATAATGAAATAGAAAACTTGTAGATAACATGAGGGGAATGGGGATGTCTCTGCCCCAGTGGATGCAATGTTTAACTCTGAACTCCAGGAGGAAACACTGAGACACACAGAGCTGATCAGAAAGGCGGTATCACGTCTACTCCCCCTTCCCCTCTCCAGCACTCGATGTCGCCAGGCTACTAACCACCGATCCTGGCAACCCATCTTTACACACACCTGCGTCTCATCATCAGATCACTCCTGGACTCCCGACATCGAGGGCGTCAGCTCCAGTACCTGGTGGAATGGGAGGGGTACGGTCCAGAGGAGGACTTGGACTTCATTAATCCCTGATTACTTACCCTTTATATAGCACTCTTTTGTTATCAGTTATCAAGTAGTATTGGTTATGTTTCCTTGTCAGACGTTTCTCTTGTTTTGTATCGTTTTGTGTTCATTATTAATAAACTCACTAACTGCACCTGATTCCTGACTCCCTGCGTCGACGTTACAGGCGGAAGCAATCAATTTATGCAAGCTTCAGCAACAATGTATTTAATCTTTCCTCTATCTCCAACCATTATGAAAAGGAGATCAGGAGATACATAAATGACTCACAAATCTACTTAAAGTGAGGGGGCAGAACAAATGCTTATTTAAGTAATGAGTTTTTCTTGTGTTATTAATTGATATCATCTGAATACATTTGGTTCTGTTTTATGGGTGTAAATGAAGTGATTTGTGGTTTATGTTATGCATTTTAAAGCAGATAGGACTTATAGGCCTATGTAACAGGTTCACAGTCCCAAACTATGTATGCAGAGATAATGATATACTGTATGGCCCGTGTGACCTCATGTCTTTTTAAGGGAGCGTAAGTCTAGCATGTGAAGGTTATATAATCACCATCAGCCTCAGAAACACATCTAAACTGTATACACCTTGCAAAGCTACAGTGGGGAAAAAAAGTATTTAGTCAGCCACCAATTGTGCAAGTTCTCTCACTTAAAAAGATGAGAGAGGCCTGTAATTTTCATCATAGGTACACTTCAACTATGACAGACAAAATGAGGAAAAGAAAATCCAGAAAATCACATTGTAGGATTTTTTATGAATTTATTTGCAAATTATGGTGGAAAATAAGTATTTGGTCACATACAAACAAGCAAGATTTCTGGCTCTCACAGACCTGTAACTTCTTCTTTAAGAGGCTCCTCTGTCCTCCACTCATTACCTGTATTAATGGCACCTGTTTGAACTTGTTATCAGTATAAAAGATACCTGTCCACAACCTCAAACAGTCACACTCCAAACTCCACTATGGCCAAGACCAAAGAGCTGTCAAAGGACACCAGAAACAAAATTGTAGACCTGCACCAGGTTGGGAAGACTGAATCTGCAATAGGTAGGCAGCTTGGTTTGAAGAAATCAACTGTGGGAGCAATTATTAGAAATGGAAGACATACAAGACCACTGATAATCTTCCTCGATCTGGGGCTCCACGCAAGATCTCACCCGTGGGGTCAAAATGATCACAAGAACGGTGAGCAAAAATCCCAGAACCACACGGGGGGACCTAGTGAATGACCTGCAGAGAGCTGGGACCAAAGTAACAAAGCCTAC
Source organism: Brachymystax lenok tsinlingensis (assembly GCA_030435695.1). Lineage (NCBI taxonomy): Eukaryota > Metazoa > Chordata > Actinopteri > Salmoniformes > Salmonidae > Brachymystax > Brachymystax lenok. The sequence continues at coordinate 22,901,939 of CM059795.1, forward strand.
CATCAGTAACACACCACGCCGCCAGGGACTCAAATCCTGCAGTGCCAGACGTGTCCCCCTGCTTAAGCCAGTACATGTTCAGGCCCGTCTAAAGTTTGCTAGAGAGCATTTGGATGATCCAGATGAGGATTGGGAGAATGTCAGATGAAACCAAAATATAACTTTTTGGTAAAAACTCAACTCGTCAAGTTTGGAGGACAAAGAATGCTGAGTTGCATCCAAAGAACACCATACCTACTGTGAAGCATGGGGGTGGAAACATCATGCTTTGGGGCTGTTTTTCAGCAAAGGGACCAGGACGACTGATCCGTGTAAAGGAAAGAATGAATGGGGCCATGTATCGTGAGATTTTGAGTGAAAACCTCCTTCCATCAGCAAGGGCATTGAAGATGAAACGTGGCTGGGTCTTTCAGCATGACAATGATCCCAAACACACCGCCCGGCAACGAAGGAGTGGCTTCAGAAGAAGCATTTCAAGGTCCTGGAGTGGCCTAGCCAGTCTCCAGATCTCAACCCCATAGAAAATCTTTGGAGGGAGTTGAAAGTCCGTGTTGCCCAGCGACAGCCCCAAAACATCACTGCTCTAGAGGAGATCTGCATGGAGGAATGGGCCAAAATACCAGCAACAGTGTGTGAAAACCTTGTGAAGACTTACAGAAAACATTTGACCTCTGTCATTGCCAACAAAGGGTATATAACAAAGTATTGAGATAAACTTTTGTTATTGACCAAATACTTATTTTCCACCATAATTTGCAAATAAATTCATAAAGAATCTTACAATGTGATTTTCTGGATTCTTTTTCCTCATTTTGTCTGTCATAGTTGAAGTGTACCTATGATGAAAATTACAGGCCTCTCTCATCTTTTTAAGTGAGAGAACTTGCACAATTGGTGGCTGACTAAATACTTTTTTTCCCCACTGTATAAATACTGTAGGCACACCTGCTGCAAGAGCAAAAATGCATACCTCGGCTATACTCAGGAACATCAACCAAACATTTAGCAGATTGACTATCTAATTCACCATCAGTTATGATATCATTAATATATTAGCCATTTCTGAGACTCACTTAGATAATTCATTTGATGATACAGCAGAAGCAGTACAAGGATATAACATCTATAGAAGAGACCAAAATCCTTATGGGGAAGGTGTTGCTGGATATATTCAGAGCCATATCCCTGTAATGCTTAGAGAATATCTTATGTCAAGTGTTATTGAAGTATTGTGGTTGCAGGTTCACTTGGCAAATCTAAAGCCTTTTCTTTTGGGGTGTTGGCATAGGCCACCAAGTGCTAACAGTCAGTATCTAAATAACGTGTGTGAAATGCTTGAAAGTGTATGTGATGTAAACAGAGAGGTCTACTTTCTTGGGGACCTGAATATTGACAGGTTTTCATCAAGCTGTCTGCTCAAGAGGAAGCTTCTTACTGTAACCAGTGACTGTAATCTGGTTCAGGTTATTATTCAACTTACCAGGGTGTTTACAAACACAAGATCATCCAGATGTATCGATCACATTTTTACTAATACTGCAGAACTTTGTTCTAAAGCTTTATCCGTACCCATGGGATGCAGTGATCACAATATAGTGGCTATATCCAGGAAAGCCAAAATTCCAACAGCTGGGCCTAAAATAATGTATAAGAGATTATAAAAAATATTTTGTTGTGACTTATGTGCATGATGTTAAAAATATTTGTTGGTCTGATGTGATTAATGCTATTTATGGCCTGTAGGCCTCATTGACCAGAGCTCATACATTGTTTGGTCACAGAATGAATTGTGAGCAAGGCCTCAAAAAAGCTTTATATACCAGAGCTGCGAGAAAAGTTCTATATATTATTGAAAACATTTTGTGATTGTTTGTGAGAATGCCAACAGGTGTGGTTCCCGTGGGGGAAAGATTTGATTGGGGAAAGGTTCTCGTGGGGGTTGCCATGGAAGCCAAGAACTGGAGTGAGGTGTGTGTGTGCTCAAACAGACATGCCTGTGGGGGTCTGGGAGAGGAAGTGTGTCCATTTGATAAATGGGCATGTGCCTGAACTAAATGTTATACACTAATTGTTGTCTCACCCATTCGTTTCTAATGACCGGTCATTTTTTACCAGGAACACCACATGTGTACAAAAGTTAAATACATTTTTTATGAAAATCATCAAAATGTATTTTGTGTGTTCAGATGCCCTGTGTGCACAAAGTCATGGAACCTTAGGACAATCAGATTACATTAACTACATTTTTCAGAAAGAACTTGTAAATCGGTCCAATTCGACCGGAACACAGCAGGAGGGTTAAGAAACTGACTGTTAAGAACTGTTAAAGCTCTATGGATTGATGAGTAACTGTATGGTTGAAAGAGGCTAATGAGTCTGGCTGCACATCTAGCTGGCTGCAAATTGAGAAATGATGTGACTAAACTCAAGAAAAAGAAGAACAAACTGTATTATGAAGCCAAGATCAATGATATAAAGAATGATTTGAACATTTTCAATGGGCGATTCGACGTTGGATTTTCTGAACATAACGCGCCAACCAAACTGAGATATATGGATATATTAAATAACTTTTTCTAACAAAAGAACCATTGGATGTCTTCGTTGGACACTTGGGAAGCCCTCAGCAGAAGTTCTTCAAAAGGTAAAGAATTTGTTTTCGCTGTGAAATGTGTTTTGTGTGAACCGCAATGGTTTATGAATTTATGCTAATGCAGAAATATTGGAGGTGCTACCCTCAAACAATCAAATGTTGTGCTTTCGTCGTAAAGCCTTTTTGAAATCTGAAATCGCTGTGATATTGCCAAGAAGCAGAGCTTTTGATGACTATGCAACACTAGCGCCCCACCACTCCGTAAGTAGTTAAATCTGAGTCTAGAGGAAAGTCTTTGTCCTCAGGCCTGCAGGGAAGCCAAAGTAATTCCGATACCCAAGAGTGGTAAAGTGGCCTTTACTTGTTCTAACAGCAGACCTATAAGCTTGCTGACAGCTCTTAGCAAACTGTTGGACCAAATACAATGCTATTTCTCTGTAAACAAATTAACAACTTTCAGCATGCTTATAGAGAAGGGCAATTAACATGTACTGCACTGACACAAATGACTGATGATTGGTTGAAAGAAATTGATAATAAGAAGATTGTGGGAGCGGTACTGTTAGATTTCAGTGCAGCCTTCGATATTATTGACCATAACCTGTTGTTGAGAAAACGTTTGTGTTATGACTTTTCAACCTCAGCTCTGAATCCACGATATAGCAATCTATCTAGTAGAACTCAAAGGGTTTTCTTTAATGGAAGCTTCTCTAATGTCAAACACGTAAAGTGTGGTGTACCACAGGGCAGCACTCTAGGCCCTCTAATCTTTTCTATTTTTACCAATGACATGCCACTGGAATTTCTCAAAGCATGTGTGTCCATGTATGCTGATGATTCAACCATATACTCATCAGCAACCACAGCTAATGAAGTCACTGAAACCCTTAACAAAGAGTTGCAATCTGTTTTGGAATGGGTGGCCAGTAATAAACTGGTCCTGAACATCTCTAAAACTAAGAGCATTGTATTTGGTACAAATCATTCCTACTTAGGGAGCAGTGGGGCGCTATAAAATCCCTTACCTTTCAAAGAACTTCTGCTGAGGGCTTCCCAAGTGTCCAACGAAGACAATCCATGCTTCTTTTGTTAGAAAAAGTCATTTATTATATCCATAAATCTCTGTTTGGTTGGCTCGTTATGATCATAAAAGCCACCGTTGAGTCGCCCATTGAACCGCGAAGAGAACACGTTCACATTATACCTATACACTTGTCCAAGAACAATCAAACATCATTGATAATGTATCCTTAGGAACACTTTTATGTATATTTACTATAATATTTCAACCGGATTATATACTGGACGATAGGAAAGGAAAAAACCACAGCGCGGCGAGCCCGTGAACGTGCCTCCTCTTCTGTTTACATCCGATGACTAGTTCGAAATTCTTCTTCTATTTACCATCCAGAGCAACCTAACATCACCAAACACTGTCTAGAGACTGTTGACATCCAGTGGAAGCAATAGGTACTGCAATCTTACTCCCATATATGGCTGTTTTCAATAGGGAGGGGTTCAAAATGAGGCAATGTGTCAAAAACACTTTTCTAGGACAGAAATTCCTCGGGTTTTCGCCTGCTATATCAGTTCTGTTATACTCGCAGACAATATTTTAACACTCTTAGAAACTTTAGAGTGTTTCCTATCCAATAGTACTAATTATGTGCATATCCTAGTTTCTGGGCTTGAGTGGCAGGCCTTTTACTTTGGGCACGCCAGACTCTCCAAAACCGACACCTCAGCTGCCGCTCCCTAAGAAGTTAAGAAGTTCTAGACCTCAGCTATATCTGGTAACAAATTCAAGAAAGGGTACAGTATTATATAGAGCCCGTATTGCATGGAACTTCCTTCCATCTCATATTGCTCAAATAAACAGCAAAAAAAGAAAAGAAAACCTGTTTTTAAAAAAACAACACCTCTCCCTATTTGACCTAGATAGTTTGTGTGTATGCACTGATATGTAGGCTACGTGTGCCTTTCTTAAAAATGTATGTAGTTCTGTCCTTGAGCTGTTCTTGTCTATTGATGTTCTGTATTATGTCATGTTTCATGTTTTGTGTGGACCCCAGGAAGAGTAGCTGCTGCTTTTGTAACAGCTAATGGGGATCCTAATAAAATACCAAAATACCAGATCTCTCTGCAATGCCAGTCCATACCAACAGCTCCAGGGCGAGGTATCTATGTTATAAAGTTTAAACAGTGCTGTCTAGTGCAATTGGACCCCTGGGAATTCAAAAGCGCTCAATAGTAATTTGCAAGGACAGGTTAGGGAAAATCAAAGCTCATTGCTAGTGGAATTCCATTAAGCTGACAGTGCACAGATTGACAACCTGCTGGAGAACCTATGTGGAGAAGATGGCTAGCTCTTCTGAGAACCATTCATATAACAACCAGGCAATAAAACAATTAAGGAAATGGTTGAAAACCCCTGTAATCTATAGGATCATCAGCGGGGGGAAATAAGTAGCCATTGTAACGCAAGTATCTGAATGAAATGGACTGTAACGGTTGGAGATAGTGGAGACTGACTGGGGAAATGTGAGTCACTGAGATTATGATACTGTGGCACTCTATGGTGCAGATAGCGTCTCGGCCCACATTTATTGGAAACAGCCGCAAGAGCATTACACAGTGAGCCTCAATGATGAGTGACTATCAGCAGGAAGCCTGCATAATGCACACACCGTACCTCCTGTCAGGCCTGTCAGCCGCCTGCTCACCACTGCAACTCACTGGGATATGCGAGGGAAGAGGAGGAGGGGAAGAGGGAGATCATGGGGGTGGGGGGGGGGGCTTAATACCACTGCTCATAAAATTATTACCCAAAAGTCCTGTTTCTTAACCCATGTATTTCCTCCTACTTTCCATACTGTATGTCATTCAACATATGACTGTCTGACTGTGACCTGTAACATTGTCAGTCATTGTCTCTTCAAGCTTCATGTAGCTGTGGAACGGGGGGGGACATGTCCAAGGGCTGAGAGGAGAGTCAAAGAGATTTTAATCACAGTATGAGAGAATAGGATAGCCTAAAGAAATCTAGTTGGTAAAAGGAGACGCGCATCACTAGTTTGTCCTTCATAGTCTTGTCAGTGTTTCCCATCCAATCAAGTCTGAGGTTGTTATCAGTGTGAGTAGCGGGTGCCTGGAGACCGGCCGGCTGTCTGTCCCGTCTGTCTGACTAGATCATGGCCGCTACTGACTTTCACGCTTCCTCCATTCCGCCCTCTAATATACTCTGATTGCCACTGATAAATGAAATCAGCTCACAGGTCTGGCCCTCAAGTTCACAGTCAGATTATACATGAGCTTTCGGGAACCAAACTAATCAAAGTAAAGCGAATTGATGACATCTCTTCTCACAAACATCTCACAAACATCTCCAACATCATGAAACATTTAAGAAGCCAGGCCTGGTATTTATAGCAGATTTTGAAAAGGCCTTTGATAAAGTAAGATTGGATTATAATATTATATTATATTATATAGTTTTGAATTGTCCAGAGGAGTTTAGGGTGTCCGCTGTTACCATATCTATTCGTTATGGCCATAAAAATGCTAGCTATTAAAAACCAGATCAAATAACAACATTAGAGGATTAGAAATCCAAGGCTTAAAAACAATTGTGTCCATGTATGTCGATGACTCAAGTTTTATATTAAGTCCGCAAGCTAGATCATTGAAGATCTAAATAACTTTTCTGGACTCTCTGGACTAAAACCTAATTATGATAAGTGTACAATATTACATATTGGATCTTTAAAAAATACAACTTTTACTTTACCCAGCAGTTTACCTATAAAATGGTCAGACAGTGAAGTTGACATACTTGGTATTCATATAAATGAGCTCTCCACAATGAATTTCAGTAGAAAACTTAGACAAGAAAACAAAATAGACAAGATCCTGCAACAATGGAGAGGTAAATACCTGTCTATATATGGAAAAATTGCCCTGATTAACTTCTTAGTCATATCTCAGTTTACTCACTTATGGCGCTGGCTACTCCTGATGATTCGTTTTTCAAAACATATGAGCAAAAAATATTTCGCTTTATCTGGGACGCTAAACTAGACAAGATAAAGCTTGCCTATCTATATAATGAAAATGAATTGGGTGGGTTGAGATGATTAAATATTAAAGAACTAAACCTCTCTCTAAAAGCTTCACTTATTCAAAAGTTTTACTTGAACCCTAAATGGTTCTCAAGTAGACTACTAAGAAAAGCTCATCCATTGTTTAAAAACTGCCTTTTTGCCTTTGTGCAGATTGCCATGTCTCATTTATGATTTTTTTTTTGCAGAGCTGGCTACAATTTAAATTTCATCCCCCTGAAAATATAGAACAAATATTATGGCTGAACCCAAATGTGCCAGTTAATAAAATACATGTATTTAAGGGATAGATGTTTAAAAAACATATTTTGTTTTTAAATGATATTGTAAATTGGAATGGTAGAGTTTTGTCTTTCATGGAGTTATCAGAATTGTACGGGAAGTTCTGGTCAATCCAAGATTACAACCAATTGATTACAGCATTACCCCCAAAATGGAGGCAGGTGGCAGCGGGAGGAAGTAGGGAACTGGTCTGTCTGCCCAATATAAAGGATCAAAACTGGCAGAGGAATAGAAATAGCATAAATAGGAAAGTATACCAGTTTCATTTGAGGACCAGGATGTTGACAGCTCTGCCATACAGATTGCAAAATAGTTAGGAAGACATTTTTTATGTACTGATTCCGTGGTACAGGGTGTATGAGTTGATACATAAAATTATGCAAAATTCAAGACTGTGTTTTTCAGCTAAAATTATTATACAGAATAAAATAAATAAATAAAATGTGGAATATTAGGGAAATACAATCATCGAAGCTCTGCAGATTGTTTTGTGAGTATATAGAATCAATAGACCATTTATTTTGGTATTGACCTCAGGTAGCCTGTTTCTGGTCTCAGGTTCAGGAATGCCTGGAAATGTACAACATTGATCTAAAATTGACCCTAGAAATAGTACTGTTAGGAGATCTGAAGAGACCGGGTAGTCAATTGCTAATATACTAATACTCTTAGTAAAAGTATTTATCTTCAACTCGCAATCTGTGGATTCTATTCGATTAGATAGATTGAAATTGTATGTTAAACATCACAGCATAGTTGAAAGATATATGATGCGTAGAAATCCGAAGAGGGTGGCCAGCAGAGATAGGTGGGATGGGCAGAGGGAAGCTGAGGGTTGGGATGTGAAACTGGAGACAAGTGGGAGTGGGCGGGGGCCAGAATGACGGTCAAAGTTAAAGTTTTAAAAAATTAAACATAACAAAAAGTAAGTTTGAATGACACCGAGGGGCAATTTTGATACAGCTAATGCTGGTTTGCCTGAGGTTGATGCCGTGCAGGTGTTTGTACACATGCATATACACACACTCTCATTCAAATGCACACATGTGCACATAAACGGACCCACACACATGTAAATAGTGCATTACATGCACTCAAACATATTCAATTGGCCTTGCTGTTATGATTTGTCTTGTCCTTGATGTAATTTGTTTTTTGCATTGTTGTTTTCTGTTTTCCTTTGTCTTTCCCTTTCTATTTTGTTCATTTTGTTGGTTGTTGGTGCATTGGGGGGGGGGGAATGGAATTATTTGTTGTATTTTTATTTGATAAAATATCTTTGTGCGAGGGGACTGTGTGGGGGTCTTGGATGGTTGAGGGGCAGCCCTTGGGGAACTGTGGGGGGGATCTTGGAGGGCTGGTGGCCTGGCGGTTGGGAGCATGGACCGGTGACTGATGGATTGCTGATTCGGGTCCCCGGTTTTGAACTTGTGGGAGATCTGTCGACGTGCCCTTGAGCATGGCGTTGACCCTGGTTGCTTCTGTGTGTCGCTCTGGATATGAGTCTGTTAGATGACTAATGTGATGTAGTTGTTGAGCGGCTTCACTGCAAGTATATTGTATGTTTTAAATATTCAATAAAATAAAAAAGATCACAACAACAGCTATTTACTCAATCAGTGGTAGGGTGTCCTAGCCAAGTCTTTCCTGAGCTGTTGGTTGGTTGGAGATTAATCTGAAAGCAATAGATGATGCATTATTAAGAGAATGACCTTCAGTAGTTATTCTGGTGTAGAACATTGTCTCTGTACTGTCTGATTGTAAGCAAGGGGAGCTCTGAGTATATAAGGATAACATGCTGAGATCACATAACATTGAAAGAAATTAATTCTCCTTGGATTTTATAAAAGACAAATAGGGCCTGAGACTTATGAGAAATTTCATGAGGCTCTACTGAACAACATTTCCCATTTGACACACGGCAGGGTATTATCCTTGAGCTATTCTATAAAACAATCATCCTTGGCAGTTCCCTTCCATCTCTAATGATCAAAATGTGTGTTAGTGATTGGTGCTCGCTTAGATTTTCATACTGTATACTATAATAATGAATGTGTGTCTACTGTACGTGTGTGTGTTTTATTGATTCATACAACAGTGAGGATAGTAATTACATCCCTCTTTGAGTAGAATCTACACAGAGTGAGGGAGAAATACGCACATCGGAGGCCCCTCATTACAGAACACTTAATAGAGCAGAGTACTGTGTGAGAGAGAGTGAAAACAAACACATAATATCTGTGATTCTGAAGAAGTGATCCATAAGAGATGCTTCAACCCTGTGTTGCCCCTGGTGGAAGAACCACTATACAATGCACATACTGTAGAGAGATACTACTGCATATTTTCTCCTTTTTATACATTTATTCACTGAATAAATAAGTAGTAAGAAGGAATTACAGTGATCTGATCTTGGAGATAAACAGACACTGAATCCTTACATAATTTCACACCTGTTACTGTTCATGCATGTCCTTGTCTACAGAATCCAGGCAAGGCACCGTATCCACTAGAGCTGCCATTAACATTATGGACAACATGCCACTCTGCAGGGCACTCTCAGGTTTACATTTCCATTTCATTACAGCCTGAGAGCCTGTACATATTGATCCTGTAGCATTCTCCAGACAGTACAGTACTCCTTGAGTGGCAGATGATTTGGTGCGGTGACATACAGTGCATTCGGAAAGTATTCAGACCCCTTGACTTTTTCCACATGTTGTTATGCTACAGCCTTATTCTAAAATTGTTTCAATTCCCCCATGTACACACAATACTCCATAATGACAAAGTAAAAACAGGTTTTTAGAAATGTTTGCACATTTATACAAAAAAAACTGAAACATCATATTTATATAAGTATATAAGAGGTAAATAAGAACCTTTACTCAGTACTTTGTTGAAGCAACTATACAGCCTTAAGTCTTCTTGGGCATGAGGCAGTGGTGTAAAGTACTTACGTAAAAATACTTTAAAGTACTACTTAAGTAGTTTTCTGGGTATCTGTATTTTACTTTACTATATATAATTTTTACAACATTTACTACATTCCTAAAGACAATTATGTACTTTTTACTCCATACATTTTCCCTGACACCCAAAAGCACTCGTTTCATTTTGAATGCTTAGCAGGTCAGAAAATTGTCAAATTCACGCACTTATCAAGAGAACATCCCCTGGTCATCCCTACTGTCAAACCAGACTCACTAAAGACAAATTCTTTGTTTGTAAATGATGTCTGAGTGTTGGAGTGTGACACTGGCTATCAGTAAATAAATAAAACAAGAATATTTTGCCGTCTGGTTGGTTAATATAAGGAATTCAATTATTTGTACTTTTACTTTTGATACTTAACTCTACGGGATCGGTGCCCCCCGCGGAACTGTTGAGCTAACATAGCCTACTGTGTTTAGCATGAGGTTGTAAGTAACAACAAAAAAATCCCAGGACATAGACATATCTGATATGTGCAGAAAGCTTAAATTCTTCTTACTCTAACGGCACTGTCCAATTTACAGTAGCTATTACAGTGAAAGAATACCATGCTATTGTTTGAGGAGAGTGCACAATTATGAACTTGAAAATGTATTAATAAACCAATTAGGCACATTTGGGCAGTCTTGATACAACATTCTGAACAGATATACAACATTCTGAACAGATATACAATGGTTCATTGGATCAGTCTAAATTGTTGCACATACACTGCTGCCATCTAGTGGCCAAAAGAAAAATGGCGCTTGGGCTGGAATAATACATTGCAGCCTTTCTCTTGCATTTCAAAGATGATGGTACCAAAAAAAAAATATGCATGTTTTTATCTTTTTATTATCCTTTACGAGATCTAATGTGTTAATTTTCTCCTACATTAGTTTCACATTTCCACAAACTTTAAAGTGTTTCCTTTCAAATAGTATAAAGAATATGCATATCCTTGCTACAAGTCCTGAGCTACAAGCAGTTAGATTTGGGTCATTTGGGTAATTTTAGGTGAACATTTTAAAAAGGTCAGATCCTTATTAAGTATATTTCAGCAACTACATTTACTTTTGATACTTACGTATATTTAAAACAAAATACTTTTAGACTTTTACTGAAATAGTGTTTTACTTGGTGACTTTTACATGAGTCAAAGTTCTATTAAGGTATATTTACTTTTACTCAAGTATGAATATTGGGTACTTTTTCCACTACTGGTATGACGCTAAAAGCTTGGCACACCTGTATTTGGGGAGTTTCTCACATTCTTCTCTGCAGATCCTCTCAAGCTCTGTCAGGTTGGATGGGGAGCGTTGCTGCACGGCTTTTTTCAGGTCTCTCCAGAGATATTCGATTGGGTTCAAAGCCGGGTTCTGGCTGCGCCACCCAAGGACATTCAAGGACTTGTCCCAAAGTCACTCCTGCGTTGTCTTGGCTGTGTGCTTAAGGTTGTTGTCTTGTTGGAAAGGGAACCTTCACCCCAGTCTGAGGTCCTGAGCGCTCTGGAGCAGGTTTTGACCAAGGATCTTTCTGTACATTGCTCCATTCATCTTTCCCTTGATCCTGACTAGTCTCCCAGTCTCTGCCGCTGAAAAACATCCCCACAGCATGATGCTGCCACTGCCATGCTTCACCGTAGGGATGGTGCCAGGTTTCCTCCAGACGTGACGCTCGTGGCTTCTGTCTGGCCACTCTACCATAAAGGCCAGTTCTAGGAAAAGTCTTGTTGGTTCCAAACTTCTACCATTTAAGAATGATGGAGGCCACTGTGTTCTTCAGGACCTCAATGCTACAAAAATATTTAGTTACCCTCCACAGATCTGTGCCTCGAAACAACCCTGTCTCGGAGCTCTAAGGACAATTCCTTTGACCTCATGGCTTGGTTTTTGCTCTAACATGCACTGACAACTGTAGGACCTTATATAGACAAGTGTGTGCCTTTTCAAATCATGTCCAATCAATTAAATTTACCACAGGTGGACTCCAATCAAGTTGTAGAAGCATCTGAAGGATGATCAATGGAAACAGGATCCACCGACAATTCATCCACTGCTCTGAGTCTTTGAGTCCCTGCCCACTGGGAACAAACTGGTTAAATCAACATTGTTTTAACGTAATTTGGCAACATATTGTGATGTGGAGTCTACAGCAAAAATACATTGCATTTGAAAAAAGTTAGCACTGCTATTTTGAGGGTAAAGTTTCAACCACAGGATTGTTATCATGGTAACCAATCTTCAGCATATCCAAACCTTGTATAAAATATTTTGAATCAGTACCTTTGAAACAACGTGAGATCTTCAAACTATCAGCCACTATAAGAAAAAAACAACAGGCTGGGCAGCACCTCCTACTGGAGAGTTGATCTATCTACAGCTATCCCTTCAATCTCCCATTCAGAGTTTTAACCAAGCCCTGCTTGGCTTTGATATTTGCCACTGACTGCAACCAATGTGCTATCATGAGAATGATTGTTGAGAAATTGCCACTTAAGAGGTTCACTGTTGCTATCAAAGTAATTCCAAAGGGTAGATTCAACAGAGCAAATGAAATGTAACCATGTTTTATCAATCATATATCATCAATGATGCAATTTATTAAATGTTGGATTCACATCTCCATCTCAACCAAACATATATAGAATAGGATTCAATCAAATCAAACTGTACTAAAAGTGCATTTAAAGTTTGATTTGATTTAGTCCTATACTTTCATTTTTAGCTGAAATGGAGACGTGAGTCCAACATATCAATTATTAATTTGTAGACAAACTGGAATTTAGCCAGACTCATTTGGTTGCTTTGACAACAAAACACAATTCAATATCACTTTTACAATACGGTAAATACCCTACAAATTTTTTCGACAAGTTGGATTCAAGTCTCCATCTCAACCAAAAATACAAATGTAGGAAATAAAATAATAAGATTAAGCCAGTGGCTCAGATCTAACTATCCAAGCAGTATATACATATCCTTTAAATGTTCATATTTGGTTGTGTTGTCAACCAAACACAATAAAATGTCATAGGCCTCCCATCAGGTCATAGTCCTCCCCTCAGGCAGTATGCTTCAGGGATTTGAGGGCCCTGCATGACTCCAGCACCAGCCTTTCATTCTGTATACTCCACTACACACAGTCGCGGACTTACCATTAGACAGAAGAGGCAATTGCCTCAGGCCTCACATCATCAAGGGGCCTCGTGAGATGTGCATTAATAAATATATATAGTACAAGTAATCAAGTTTCCATGCATTGTTTCACGTGATATGATTGCAAACGTGACTTTAATTGAAATTAAGCTGCAGCAGTTAGGCGTTTTCAGAGTGGGGCAGAGATAAAAAAAGAAAGGAAGAAGATTTAATTTTAACAGAACAATTACTTAAGTTAACGCATTTCTGCTGATAATACTGACATCGTCGTCGAGGCAGAGGACATGTATGTGTAGCCCATGTATCTGATGCTGTCTGTCCAAAAAGAGTGTGGCATGTCATACTCTTTTTGGCCAGACAACATCAGATACATGGGCTACATATAGTAAGACAGAGGGTGCACTCTCAAGTGAGAGAGTTTCAGCTACTTGCGAATTAAAGAAAAGTTGTTGGGTGCAAAGTGCACTTTTCGGGTGCTGGAATTGTTATGGATGAATGTGCGACGGTAACCTGCTTTTTGAAGTGATTTGTTTGACTATCAGATGAAAACATCATGACTGGTTGTATTCATGGCACATTAAAAGGTAATACATGTTTTACAGTTAAATGACAAGCCTTTACTATAACCCCCCCAAAAAAAAATATGAGGGAAGGGGACTTCAGACTGGCCTCTGCTTGGGACCTTCAAATCCCTAAGTGCACTGGAAAGAAGTGTGTAACACTACACGTGTGAATTGGAAATGTGTTTTTTTGCATATTCCAATGCTCCCTGAGATACTGACAGAGAGTGGGGACATTATCAACAGTGACCCTGGTCCAATTAGGGTTAAGTGCCATGCTCAAGGGCACATCGACTGAAGAAGCAGGAGAAAAACAGACAAACAAACAAACACCCTCCATCTAAACGTATCTTAGCCATCCAGCGCAGGGCTGACAAAGCTCACACATTTTAAAGTCTGAATATTCTCTCATAGTAAATTAGGTGTTAGTTTGGAGTATTTTAAATGCAAGGGAATGGGTAATATGGGGATATTTTAGCAGGAAGGGCAAAAGAATAAGCAAGTAAACATTAATAATGCATTACCATTTGTGTCTGTGGTAAGCCTAAAACTAATCATGACCCATTTTCTTAGGATGATGATTTACATAAGCCCCAAAAAGTTGAGTCAGAAAAACAAATAATGGAATAGCTGGTTTACCTAGAAGTAAACAGTAGAATGCAACATCAGATATTCTAAATTTCCAACTATACATCCTGAAGCCCATTATGCCCTCCAATTACTTATAAAACTGTGAGAAAGTCTTGGCACCGTCCACCTTTGACTATCATTAAAGGTCCAATGTAGCTGTTTTTTCTCAATATCAAATCATTTCTGGGTAACAATTAAGTACCTTGCTGTGATTGTTTCAATTAAAATGGTCAAAAAGCAACAAAAGTAGCTTCTTAGCTAACAGCAATTTCTCAAGCAAGAATTTTGCTAAGACTGTCTGGGAGTGGTTTGAGTGGGGAAGGGAAAACAGAAAATTTGCTATTATTGGCAGAAAGGTTTGGAACTCTCTTTCTTATTGGTCAATTAACTAATTTACTGCATGGTGATGTCACCATGGAAGCCCAAATCTCCACCCCACCAAAACAGGCTGATGTTTTTATTTTCAAACATCTCTGAGAGGAACAGGTCCATTCTTTTCCACTGTCTCAGTGCTGAGGGGTTGCGCATCTTCCAAACACTCAGGGAAGCGCACACATGAGAAAGCTGTTGACATTTTTTGATGGACATTTCACTAAGAAACATTTCACTAAGTGTGCTTCTGAAGAGACTGCATTTTTGGGAGCGAACATGTAACGCGGGTGAGTCAGTAATTCAGTGCGTCTCTGATCTTAAAGGGCTGGTGCAGTCCTGTCTTTAGTTTGGATATGAAAAGCCTTGTTCACATTGGCAGTTTGAAATGACTAAAATTCTGTTTTTTAAATATCCAATTCGAATCTGTTCTTTTTCCTGAAGTCTGAACAGCCAAAAAGCACATTGAATTGGATATTTCAAGTCACATTTCAATTGAAGTCAGACACAAATCTGATTCCTGGCCATGCGACTTGTGTCTGAAAGGTCAAATCAAATGTATTTGCTCTCAAGTGGTTTTTAGACTTATTCGGCATATGTCGTTGCTTGCTAGATACTCTGTTGCCAGTTTAACAATAGCATGTAGTAGTCAACTACCGTGTTAATTGTTTACAAACACAATTGTGAATATGCTAGAAAGCTAAACAGCTACCTAGTGTTGACTGCTGTGGCTAGCCAAAAATGATTATTTTAAAAGTTGATTCATCTTATCCTTTAAGGCTTTAAAATTGTTCTTACACTATGATTTTGAAGATTAAAAGCAACTGGAAAACATTCCTGGCATGCATTGTTGTCACCTTAGCTTGCTACATAAGTTCTGCATGATAGGAAGCACCACCACCAATCAGCCTACACCATTGCGCACAGTTAGTACGTCAACTACTGTAGCTATGTCAGCAAATGACTGCTGTCTGAACACACACAAATCCAATTTCGTCACTCGTAACTTGCTGTTTGGACAGTCAGTATTCCAAAACTGACTTGAAAAACAAAACTGATTTCAACATTAAGGCCTGCAGTGTGAACAAGGCTCAAGAGATGAAATTATCAGGGCCCAGATAATTGAAAGAATCGCAAGCTCACTTGTTTGGGAGAGGCTTCTCCTTGATGATGATTATCTGACTTTAGCAAAAGCTGCAGTCAAAGCTTCCCAAGTTAATTAGCAGTTCACTGTGCAACTAAGATCTCTGAGGCACAGACACATGATTTCAGTGCTGTTTAAGCTGTGCAGGAGTCTCCGTTTTCAGACTGTAGCTGTCACTCAGATAGTGACATGAGTGACTCAACGCAGTTAATGAGACCCCAGACACGTCAACGGTGTGCCAACTGTGGTTCCAATAGACACAATGGGCTCCGGAGTGGTGCAGCGGTCTAAGGCACTGCATCTCAGTGCAAGAGGCATCACTACAGCCTAAAATGTGCGTACCCCATACTGCCCCGCTCATATGTAGACGATGTCCAGAAACCAAACCATTTTGCAGAGTGGTGTAGGTCAGCGCCAGCCCCCCGTGCAGCAACACTAACACTCAATGGACACACCCCCTGCTGTTATTGATACTGCGGGCTCACACCAGGCTGGGTCATACCCTTTCCTGTTACTGACCTGGTTGGTTCAAACCCAGCGGGATTATGCCCCACGGACACACCCCCTCTTGTCGTTCACGCAGTTGGGTCAAACCCGTCTGGATCATGCCCTGCGGCCACGCCCCCTCCTGTCACTCGCACTGTTGGCTCAAACCCGGTTCTAGACACAGGAACAAAAGTGTCGCTCCTCAACATGGCCACCTACGAGCAGTTCTTGTCCCGCCTACCCCTCTGGCCCAGCCTTAACCTGTACGGATATAGGCGCTCAGTGATTGATGTCGTCTGCCTTATACACTCATCTGTGCAGTTTGGCAACAAGGCCCTCACTCAGTTCCCCTTCCACATCACACAGCAGGGCACTAATATCTTAGGTCTGGACATGTTCACCAGCCTGGGGTTAACTTTGTTTTCTAATAGTGGCCCAGTCTTTTCAATGGCGTAGGTGCTCTGACAGCGTTTACACATAAACCCAACATTGTCGTCCATGACGAACGTCTGCAAGCAGCCTTCACAGTGCTCAGTCAACACAACCTTACGCTCAACACTGAGTGCCAGAGATCGAATTCATCCGGTTTTGCATGTCAGCTCGAGGGCTCTCATCGCTGCAGTCAAACGTGGAAGCCATCCATTGTGTCCTGGAACCGACATCTGCTGCACAACTCGCCTCATTTCTGGGAACAACGGGTTATAACACCCAACTGTGCACATGCTGTCCACTCTCTCAAATAACTGCTGATCAACATCATCATGCTGTAAACCCTAGACCCACTCCAATTTGCATACCGCCCCAACAGATCCACAGATGACGCAATCTCAATCGCACTCCACACTGCCCTTTCCGAACAGGACAAAATGAAACACCTGTGTGAGAATGCTGTTCATTGACTACAGCTCAGCGTTCAACACCATAGCGCCCACAAAACTCCTCACTAAGCTAAGGACCCTGGGACTAAACACCTCCCTCTGCAAATGGATCCTGGACTTCCTGATGGCCCGCCCCAGGTGGTAAGGGTAGGCAACAACACGTCTGCCACGCTGATCCTCTAACACTTAGCTCTAAGCAGGGCTCACTTCCTGAATCCTAGGTTGTGTTTGGGCACAGACACGGGCTAATGGGTTTCCCGCAAACTAAGTATACGTTACACAGAAGTTTAGATCCCTGAGGCATTGATCAGATCTGATGTCCCTATCCCTTTCCTCAAGATGGAGGAGGATGTCTAATGCACTTAATTCCCGGCAACTAGCTGGAGACTCTCTAATAATAGCTTTGTATTTAAAAGGCGCTGTGAAATAATTTTGTAAGAAGATAAAAGTCAAAGAGATGTCATCTGTGTGATTGTGAGTGTGACACTGAGCCTGGTGAGAGGAGGAGAACGCCTCCTGGGCTCCACATGATAGATCCTTTCTGATCTCTTTCACCAGGAACACTGATGATGAAAAGAGCTGTAGAGGCTGGCTTGGTGACTCAATTTTCCAAATGTACATAATTGAATGAGAAACCATTTTCAAGTGGAGATGAGGGGTGTTTCTGAGGGAGAGGACGCCCACTCCAGTCTGTATCTTTGCTAAAAAAAGAATTGTCTGTGTTATATACAGTTGAAGTCAGAAGTTTACATACAGTGGGGCAAAATAGTATTTAGTCAGCCACCAATTGTGCAAGTTCTCTCACTTAAAAAGATGAGAGAGGCCTGTAATTTTCATCATAGGTACACTTCAACTATGACAGACAAAATGAGGAAAAGAAAATCCAGAAAATCACATTGTAGGATTTTTTATGAATTTATTTGCAAATTATGGTGGAAAATACGTATTTGGTCACATACAAACAAGCAAGATTTCTGGCTCTCACAGACCTGTAACTTCTTCTTTAAGAGGCTCCTCTGTCCTCCACTTGTTACCTGTATTAATGGCACCTGTTTGAACTTGTTATCAGTATAAAAGACACCTGTCCACAACCTCAAACAGTCACACTCCAAACTCCACTATGGCCAAGACCAAAGAGCTGTCAAAGGACACCAGAAACAAAATTGTAGACCTGCACCAGGTTGGGAAGACTGAATCTGCAATAGGTAAGCAGCTTGGTTTGAAGAAATCAACTGTGGGAGCAATTATTAGGAAATGGAAGACATACAAGACCACTGATAATCTTCCTCGATCTGGGGTTCCACGCAAGATCTCACCCGTGGGGTAAAAATGATCACAAGAACGGTGAGCAAAAATCCCAGAACCACACGGGGACCTAGTGAATGACCTGCAGAGAGCTGGGACCAAAGTAACAAAGCCTACCATCAGTAACACACCACGCCGCCAGGGACTCAAATCCTGCAGTGCCAGGCGTGTCCCCCTGCTTAAGCCAGTACATGTTCAGGCCCGTCTGAAGTTTGCTAGAGAGCATTTGGATGATCCAGATGAGGATTGGGAGAATGTCAGATGAAACCAAAATAGAACTTTTTGGTAAAAACTCAACTCGTCGTGTTTGGAGGACAAAGAATGCTGAGTTGCATCCAAAGAACACCATACCTATTGTGAAGCATGGGGGTGGAAACATCATGCTTTGGGGCTGTTTTTCTGCAAAGGGACCAGGACGACTGATCCGTGTAAAGGAAAGAATGAATGGGGCCATGTATCGTGAGATTTTGAGTGAAAACCTCCTTCCATCAGCAAGGGCATTGAAGATGAAACGTGGCTGGGTCTTTCAGCATGACAATGATCCCAAACACACCGCCCGGGCAACGAAGGAGTGGCTTCGTAAGAAGCATTTCAAGGTCCTGGAGTGGCCTAGCCAGTCTCCAGATCTCAACCCCATAGAAAATCTTTGGAGGGAGTTGAAAGTCCGTGTTGCCCAGCGATAGCCCCAAAACATCACTGCTCTAGAGGAGATCTGCATGGAGGAATGGGCCAAAATACCAGCAACAGTGTGTGAAAACCTTGTGAAGACTTACAGAAAACGTTTGACCTCTGTCATTGCCAACAAAGGGTATATAACAAAGTATTGAGATAAACTTTTGTTATTGACCAAATACTTATTTTCCACCATAATTTGCAAATAAATAAATTAAAAATCCTACAATGTGATTTTCTGGATTTCTTTTTCTCATTTCGTCTGTCATAGTTGAAGTGTACCTATGATGAAAATTACAGGCCTCTCTCATCTTTTTAAGTTGGAGAACTTGCACAATTGGTGGCTGACCTAAATACTTTTTTGCCCCACTGTACACTTTAGCCAAATACATTTAAACTCCGTTTTTCACAATTCCTGATATTTAATCCTAGTAAAAATCCCCTGTATTAGGTCAGTTAGGATCACCACTTTATTTTAAGAATGTGAAATGTCAGAATAATAGTAGAGAAAATGATTTACTTCAGCTTTTATTTCTTTCATCACATTCCCAGGGGGTCAGAAGTTTACATACACTTAACTAGTATTTGGTAGCATTTCCTTTAAATGGTTTAACTTGGGTCAAACATTTTGGGTAGCCTTCCACAAGCTTCCCACAATAAGTTGGGTGAATCTTGGCCCATTCCTCGTGACAGAGCTGGTGTAACTGAGTCAGGTTTGTAGGCCTCCTTGCTCGCACACGCTTTTTCAGTTAAGCCCACACATTTTCTTTGGGATTGAGGTCAGGGCTTTGTGATGGCCACTCCAATACCCTGACTTTGTTGTCCTTAAGCCATTTTGTCACAACTTTGGAAGTATGCTTGGGATCATTGTCCAATTTGGAATACCCATTTGCGACCAAGCTTTAACTTCCTGACTGATGTCTTAAGATGTTGCTTCTATATAGCCACATAATTTTCCTACCTCATGATGCCATCTATTTTGTGAAGGGCACCAGTCCCTCCTGCAGCAAAGCACTCCCACAACATGATGCTGCCACCCATGTGCTTCACGGTTGGGATGGTGTTCTTTGGCTTGCAAGCCTCCCCCTTTTTCCTCCGAGCATAACGATGGTCATTATGGCCAAACAATTCTATTTTTGTTTCATCAGACCAGAGAACATTTCTCCAAAAAGTATGATCTTTGTCCCCATGTGTAGTTGCAAACCATAGTCTGTATTTTTTTATGGCGGTTTTGGAGCAGTGCCGTCTTCCTTGCTGAGCGGCCTTTCAGGTAATGTCGATATAGGACTCGTTTTTACTGTGGATATAGATACTGTTGTACCTGTTTCCTCCAGCATCTTCACAAGGTCCTTTGCTGTTGTTCTGGGATTGATTTGCACTTTTCGCACCAAAGTATGTTCATCTCTAGGAGACAGAACGTGTCTCCTTCCTGAGTGGTATGACGGCTGTGTGGTACCATGGTGTTTATACTTGCGTACTATTGTTTGTACAGATGAACGTGGTACGTTCAGGCGTTTTGGAAATTCAGTCACCTTAGTGTAGGTAAACTTATATACATACAGTGAGGGAAAAAAGTATTTGATCCCCTGCTGATTTTGTACGTTTGCCCACTGACAAAGAAATTATCAGTCTATAATTTTAATGGTAGGTTTATTTGAACAGTGAGAGACAAAATAACAACAACAAAAATCCAGAAAAACGCATGTTAAAATTTTTATAAATTGATTTGCATTTCAATTAGGGAAATTATGTATGGAGTAAAAAGTACATTATTTTCCTTAGGAATGTAGATAAGTACAAGTTGTCCAAAATATAAATAGTAAAGTATAGATACCCAAAAAAAATCCGCAATACATCCGCGATACGAATTGAATCGAGCCCTAAATCATATAAAATACACTACTACAGTCATGGCTACTGAACCAGGTACAATGAACACTAAACAATTACTGGAAACTGCAACAGTATGCAACTATAGCTAAAGCAGTTTACTATGAATTAAAATGGGTCCATTTCCATGAGACAAATCTATATGAATTATATAAAATACACTGTTTGTATTGCATCATGCAATGTATGATGAATATATTGTGAAATACATGTAACTGCCAAAATAAATGAAACACCAACATAACACAGCCAGAACAGCTTCAACGCATCTTGGCATAGATTCTTCAAGTATCTGGAACTCTATTGGAGTGATGCAACATCATTCATCAACAAGAAATCCCATAATTTTGTGTTTTGTTGATGGTGATGGAAAACACTGTCTCAGGTGCAGGTCCAGAATCTCCCATAAGTGTTTATTTCCTAAAATGTGACGAGGTCTGTCCATGATAAGGCGTTGCTATGCTTTCTTGACATCTGCCAACCAGACAGGTCCTACAAGCCCTAGGTTTGTCGCACTTGGACTACTGTCCAGTTGTGTGGTCATGTGCGGCAAAGAGGGACATACTGTAGGTAAATTGCAGTTGGTCCAGAACAGAGTAGCACGTATTGCACTTAGATGTATGTCAGTAACATGCATGTCAATCTCTCCTGGCTCAAAGTTGAGGAGAGACTGCATCATTATTGGTCTTTGTGCGAGGTGTTGATGTGTTGAAGGTACTGAACTGTCTGTTCAAGCAGTTGACACACAAGACACTCAATCAGAGGCCTCTTCCAGGTCCAGAACAGAAGCTGGGAAACGCACAGTATTAAATAGAGACATGAATGCATGGAACTCTCTGCCACCCCAGGTAACTCAAGCTAGCAATAAAACCAGATTCAAAAATCCAGATAAAAGAACACCTTATGGCACAATGGGGACTGTGAAGAGAAACAGCCATTATATTTTACAATCAATCAATTAAGCTACTTCAATACATAAATTACCATATGGATATTACAGTTGATGCAATACAGTAGAAGTATATATTTGTTTCTTAAATAATGTCTGGGAAAATAAATGAATCTAAATGCATTTCGACCCATTCTAATGTAGGCTCCACATACATAAATAGAAGTAACTTATGATTATTTTTGGTGGGGGAAATAGATGCACCATCCCTTCCCTGGAGAAAGTAATGAATGGTGCCTGCTTCCATAGATAAACACTGATTGGATGCAGCCAAAGACCAGTGAAAGAGATGCATACAAAGTAAGGGCCCTCTGAATGCATGCTAGCAAATGGAACTCCGGGTTTATCTTTTAGCTATGCTTTTGCAAAATAAATGGTCGGCCATTGTGTCTAAATAGATCATTATGAAATTACATCTGACTAAACATTTCGCTATGCAGTGGTGTCCCTGCTTCCGTCTCTGTATTGATTGTGGTGGGACTGTTGACGTGACAGCACAGGGATAACAAGTTCCACATGAATGAATAGAACCACAACAAGCAAACAAGAGCCCTGCTGAATTTGTTTTATCCCTTACCATTCCAAGAGAACATTTTCAGGATCGACTATGATGGTTTTATTTTGAAGCTGCTCGGTCACAAGAAAGATACTTACTAAACATGAAGCGCAGTTGATTTTTTTAATTCTATTTTCCTTTGAAGTCATCTGAAGCTCCAAGCTTTGTGATGGCAGAAATGCATAAATGGTATTTGCTTCATGTGCAAGCTGAAGTGTTCTGTTAGTTTGAGATTCCAAAAGATACATTTGGGCATCTGAAAATAGCATAAAGAGAGCCGCTGGCTCTAGCGACAGCCATGATTACTCAGTAGATAATTAGGTTAAATTAAGGTAGGGAAGAAAGAGTGAGAGAGAGGACTGTGGGGCTGAAACAATGTTTCCAGCAACACTAACTCAAGGCCTACTGGTAAACCTGCACATAACAGCCCTCCTATCATTGCCATTAACATTTACACTGAGCAAGCTTTCATTAAAACCTTGAGAAGTGTGAACCCTATAAAAGGGACAACATAGACAGTATCCTGTCTTCACTGACCTGTACTTCAATCCCGTATCCCAGGTAGACGGTCACCACGTAGGTGCAGTCCGCTCCAGGGTCAGGCGACGAAGCTGAGGAATGCAGCTGTGGAATCTCAATGTGACCCTCTGGGTCAGTGAAATTCACAGTGCAGGGACCTGGCACAGAAGAGAGAGAAATACAAGTGATCCCTCTTCCCAGACGACTGATCCCTTTCTGACAGCCCATCTGTGTTTCAGTGGCCCTCTAACCCCCTCATTAACTCCCCAGGTTTTCTGCCTCACAGTCAGGGCCCGGCTATCACACGGCCCCTCAGCCATCTAGACCCACTGGACAGAACAGCCAGGCAGCACAGATCAGGTGGAGCCAGCCTTGGCAGATTGGTTTGACGCATGATCAGCTTCGTGATCCTGAGTGCCGGGTGAATGGGAGAAGTCAACATGGAAGGATGAGCAACACTGACTGGCCCTCTCAGATGCTGTTCCTAGCTCACTGTACAAAACTCTGACTAAAGTCTCAGTAAACACTGTGAGTGAGAGGCAGTCAGGTTGAAAGCTTAAGTGATTTGACGATGCCTGTATTAAAGCTGCTTCACCTAAGTCATCGTCATTTGCCAGTTAGATGTAATTGGATTTACATACATCTAGTTTCACTCTATATTCATATGAGACCAATAGAAATAGAAGGTACCTGGTGTCTGCATGGTGGTTATGGTGGTGGTTGTGATGATGGTTGTGGTGGTCATTCCCTCATCCACCTCTCCTGTGGATGCTGCGGTCAGTTTGGTGAGCTGGATGCCAGGGCTTGTTCTGTTTTTTACTCCTGGTTCCTCTGACTCCCCTTTCTCCACCCTCACTGAGGTGGTCAGCACAGGGGGGGCCACGGTGGTCTCCATGACAACTGCCCTCTGACTATGGAGGCTTCCATTCGGGGAAGGGGGGACATTGGGTCTGCGGCCACTGACTGTAGGGGCAGTGTTTGCCACTACAGGGGTGGTCAGTGAGTCTGTGGTCACTGTCATGTTCTCTGCCTCCCTGGCCTTGGCCTCGGCTGGCTTGTCCTTCTGAGCCATGCTCACCAGTAGCCCCGGGGTTGTAGGAGCAGAGGTGGTGAGGGGGGTTGTGGCAGCCACCGTGGCCGTACTGGCTAAGTCAGAGAAGGCAGGGGTGTCCTCATGTTGCACGAGGCGAGTCGAAGCGTCTCCCGCCTCAAGAGCGGAAACAGAGCCAGGCATTGTAGGATGTCCTGCCACATCTCCATGGTCGGTGAAGAACTGCTGGTCCCCCTGGAAGTTTTTAGTGAGCAGGTGTTCATGGAGGGCGAAGCGTCTGAAGACAGGCCGGTGGTTGGGGACGTTCATGGCGGATGCTGTGGTGAAATGGTTGATCTCACTCGCTGTGTCCTGCGTGGGGGAGTATGTGAAGGCTCCGCTGTCTGACTCCACTCTCTTTTGGCCCACAGCATTGACGTTCTCTAGAGAAGACAATGGAGAGAAACACACAGACAACATAGAGATATTAGAGCATACCAGAAGATAACAAATACCAGAGAACATGATTCCTAAATATAACATTGCATTGAAAATAGATTTCTTTTACTACAAAAATCTAAATTGGATACATGATATATGGCTCTGCTGTAATTGCAAAATCTGTTCTTTGGTCTAGGGCTAGGGACTGTCACTTACCAGGATCTAAGGAGCATTATGAATGGATATCATGTTAGATAGAAGGTTAAGTGCTGTGGCTAGTGAGCAAAGTGGAACAATAAAAACCCAGATTAACTACCACTGTAGACAAATTGTCATGAGGCCCCTTATGATAACCCTTTGATGATTCATTTGAATACCTTTTATACCTCCTTCCTCCAATTAGCCAAAGTAAAGATTTTGTTCTGAATTTCTCGTGATGATTACCAAATATAGTAATGGCTGAGCCATAGAGAGTAATTATTCCCACCTGCAGTAGTTGAAATGTAATCAGGAACCCCCGGGGTTCTTGCTAAATTCAAGAAGTGGAGGGCTGATGATGAAAGCTCCAAATTGCTCTCATACAGTATTTCTATAAGAATCCAAAACCAGTGTTCAGTGTACTTGATCTCAAGAATTATAGAGGAAAATTATCGGTGCTTTGAAAGTGGCTTTATTTTGCCGGAATGACAACACCAGAGGATGTCTCTCAGGGTGAATTATGAGCAACAACATGATTGTCTTTCATCTCTTCTACATTTATCTCCATTCGTATATATGGAATGCCTTTAAATAGTTATGTGACAGATTAATAACGACAGTCCTCACTGTAAAGCCTGCAGCATGTCAGCATGAGTGTTCATTATTGAAGACAAGCGCTGCAATCCCAGCCAAAAAGAGTCAAGAAAATTGAAATATTCATCTGACTTCTGGGAAAAAATATTAAAAGACACAAGTTTTCTAAAGGACAGACTCCAGCTGAAGGATAGGATGACTTTCAGGATGTAGATTACCCCTAGTGTGCACACACACACAGACACACTCCTTGATCCACACTCCTTAAAGTGATGCTCCAGATGTTTTAAAGTAGTATCATTTCAGACAGTAGTTTTGAAAGTTGTGCTCATGAGCCAAAACGGCCCCTGAAAATTGCATGATATGATATGTTACAAATTCCAATTCATACAATACATTACGAATTTGTAAGTTCTTAAAAAATAATTTTTTTTACCTTTATTTAACTAGGCAAGTCAGTTAAGAACAAATTCTTTTTTACAATGACGGCCTAGGAACAGTGGGTTAACTGCCTTGTTCAGGGGTGAAACAACATATTTTTACCTTGTCAGCTCAGGGATTCGATCCAGCAATCTTTTGGTTACTGGCCCAACACTAACCACTAGGCTACCTGCTGCCCATTCTTAAAATCCCGGACTACATATTTAACCACGTGACAGAAAAATAAGTAAAACCATTAAAACATACAAGCCTTGTAGTGGTAAACCACTTTGAACATTTAGAAAATGGTGTTATATAGGTACTGTTATTCTCTACAAAAACAAAGACACAGCTGCCAAAACAACAGGCAGTGTATAGGGATTGCTATGGTACAGCAGTGATAATGACGGGTCCCCTTGTCCTTTATCAGAGTAGGACCTCTGTGAATTGGAAATAAAGGACTTCCTAAAGCTCTCTGATGTTAAACTGCATTATTT
Source organism: Brachymystax lenok tsinlingensis (assembly GCA_030435695.1). Lineage (NCBI taxonomy): Eukaryota > Metazoa > Chordata > Actinopteri > Salmoniformes > Salmonidae > Brachymystax > Brachymystax lenok. The sequence continues at coordinate 22,928,201 of CM059795.1, forward strand.
GTCCTGGGATTTTTTACAATAATTGTCCTTGACAGTTTCATCACTTATGGTCGTGCTGTGGGGACAAATAGAGATGCAACTATTCAGTAGACTGAATGTAGGCTACAGTATAGTAAGAGAGTAAGGTTGTTTTTATGAAAAATGTGTTAATTTCTCTGTCTAAATGTATGCCAAGATGAATGGTGGTTCACCGTTTATAAATAGTAGACTACTAGGCTACACATTTATTGTCAAACCTCTCAATAAACACGGTTATATGCACACAATAATGCGATTATTGTGGATAGTCATGTTAATATAATAGTTCGTTTTAAATGTTTACATGCTTTGCAAGAAGAGCGATTTCCCTAATAATCCAGTTTACATGGTCACATCGGACAGTTCGGACACATAAAAAGTTAGCATGTGAAAACTATTTATAAGATGCATACTTTCAGTTTTTCCAAACTAACTTCACTCATGCATAACAGAGAGAGGCTTGTGCTACCCGGTTCTGGCACATGCGCAGGACAAATACAACGCTGGAAAGCCGATTCAGCTGTTTACATGTCCTAATAATTCAAAAGATTGCTCAGAAATCCAGGTGTTTTAATCAGCATATGCTTACTTCGATTATGACCATGCGCCGCTTAAGATAAGCAGAGTAAGGTGTTTACATGACTAATGCCATACTCGGCCTTCTGCCATAATCTGTTTAATATCGAATTATCAGTGTGCATATAAACATACTCTGTCACTTTCCTCTTGGAAAATAAAAGATAAACTTTTCACAGCTCTCACCCTTAGATGTTTGAGGGAAAGCCATGTAAGCGGACACTAACTGATGCCCTCCAGGATTTGATTAGCATTGGTGAATAATCTCGCCATGACTAAGGAGAATCCTATTTCTGTCGATAATAATGATCACAATGTCAGAGTGCAATTACATTTCTAAACAGACCGAGCTTCCCTTCAGAGTCCTAACTGCGATCGTAATCTAATTTTCCTCTTTACACTGATGCTACAGTAGGTGATACTACACACTCTTTGCCGCAAAGTATTATAGATCATACTAACTCTCCCTGAGGCTGGATGGCAGTTTTAGGATTTACAGTGAAGAGTCAATGAGGATGTTTGCACAACTTTTTTGTGAGCAGGGCTGTCTAAATCTAAAGCATTTCAAATGGAGATGTTGACTCAGTTCTAGATCTTGGCACGATTTCTCACTCCAATCTTTTAGAAATGTATTTGCTTTGAAATTTCTCAGATGGAAAAAGATAGAGGCCCAGGGGATCCAATCATCCTGGTACTGATGAGAAACATAATCCGTAACACCTTCTTTCATTCAGATGAGTTACCAGCACTGAGACTGACACCAGGTGAGGAAGGAAGGAACCAAAAACATGTTTACTCCATGTCAGTAGCACTAGGATAAACCCTTTACACATCCAGTGGGGTGCAATCTTGAAAATGAGACATTTACAGTGAGGGGAAAAAAGTATTTGATCCCCTGCTGATTTTGTACGTTTGCCCACTGACAAAGAAATGATCAGTCTATAATTTTAATGGTAGGTTTATTTGAACAGTGAGAGACAGAATAACAACAAAGAAATCCAGAAAAACACGTGAAAAATGTTATAAATGGATTTGCATTTTAATGAGGTAAATAAGTATTTGACCCCCTCTCAATCAGAAAGATTTCTGGCTCCCAGGTGTCTTTTATACAGGTAACGAGCTGAGATTAGGAGCACACTCTTAAAGGGAGTGCTCCTAATCTCAGCTTGTTACCTGTATAAAAGACACCTGTCCACAGAAACAATCAATCAATCAGATTCTCTCCACCATGGCCAAGACCAAAGAGCTCTCCAAGGATGTCAGGGACAATATTGTAGACCTACACAAGGCTGGAATGGGCTAAAAGACCATCACCAAGCAGCTTGGTGAGAAGGTGACAACAGTTGGTGCGATTATTCGCACCAACTATAAGAAACACAAAAGAACTGTCAATCTCCCTTGGCCTGGGGCTCCATGCAAGATCTCACCTCGTGGAGTTGCAATGATCATGAGAACGGTGAGGAATCAGCCCAGAACTACACGGGAGGATCTTGTCAATGATCTCAAGGCAGCTGGGACCATAGTCACCAAGAAAACAATTGGTAACACACTACGCCGTGAAAGACTGAAATCCTGCAGCGCCCGCAAGGTCCCCCTGCTCAAGAAAGCACATATACATGCCCGTCTGAAGTTTGCCAATGAACATCTGAATGATTCAGAGGACAACTGGGTGAATGTGTTGTGGTCAGATGAGACCAAAATGGAGCTATTTGGCATCAACTCAACTCGCCGTGTTTGGAGGAGGAGGAATGCTGCCTATGACCCCAAGAACACAATCCCCACCGTCAAACATGGAGGTGTAAACATTATGCTTTGGGGGTGTTTTTCTGCTAAGGGGACAGAACAACTTCACCGCATCAAAGGGACGATGGACGGGGCCATGTATCGTCAAATCTTGGGTGAGAACCTCCTTCCCTCAGCCAGGGCATTGAAAATGGGTCGTGGATGGGTATTCCAGCATGGCAATGACCCAAAACACACAGCCAAGGCAAAAAGTGTCTCAAGAAGAAGCACATTAAGGTCCTGGAGTGGCCTAGCCAGTCTCCAGACCTTAATCCCATAGAAAATCTATGGAGGGAGCTGAAGGTTCGAGTTGCCAAATGTCAGCCTCGAAACCTTAATGACTCTGAGAAGATCTGCAAAGAGGAGTGGGACAAAATCCCTCCTGAGATGTGTGCAAACCTGGTGGCTAACTACAAGAAACGTCTGCCCTCTGTGATTGCCAACAAGGGTTTTGCCACCAAGTACTAAGTCATGTTTTGCAGATGGGTCAAATACTTATTTCCCTCATTAAAATGCAAATCAATTTATAACATTTTTCACATGCGTTTTTCTGGATTTTTTTGTTGTTATTCTGTCTCTCACTGTTCAAATAAACCTACCATTAAAATTATAGACTGATCCTTTCCTTGTCATTGGGCAAACGTACAAAATCAGCAGGGGATCAAATACTTTTTTCCCTCACTGTACAAACCAGCAAAACCGATAAAAACAACACCTCTCACACAATAGTTCAGCCATAAGAAACACAAAGCTCTTCTTGACCCTCAGCCAAACTCTAGAGTGCCGCGGTGGCAGGTAGCCTAGCGGTTAGTGTGTTGGACTAGTAACCGAAAGGTTGCCAGGTCGAATCAAACTACGTCATTTCCCCTTCGTGACTTTGTGATCTTGCTCTCCTTGACCTATGACAAGCATTTCACTACACCTGCAATAACATCTGCTAAATATGTGTATGTGACCAATAAAATTACATTTGGTTTTATTTGATGTGAGTAAAACTTTTAAACAGGTTAACACTTGCAAGGCCGCCATGCCAGACGGAATACCAGGGCGCGTTCTCAAAGCATACGCAGACCAACTGACAAGTGTCTTCATGGACATTTTCAATCTCCCCTTGTCCCAGTCTGAAACATGCAGGTATTACAGACTTGGTCAGGGAGAGGTAGGAAATGTCAGTGAAGACACCTGCCAGTTGGTAAGCGCATGCTCCGAGTACACATTTGTGTAATCGGTCTGGCTGTGTGGCCTTGTGAATGACAACCATTTTAACTGTCCAACTCACATCGGCTATGGAGAGTGAGATCATTCAGAACTGCTGGTGCTCTCATAAATGGTTAATTGTTGCTTGCCTCAAAGCTAGCATAGAAGGTATGTAGCTTGTCTGGTAGGCTCGGGTCACTGGGCAGCTTGCTGGGTTTCCCTTTGTAATCCGTGATAGTTTTTAAGCCCTGCCACATCTGACGAGTGTCAGAGGCGGCGTAGTGGGATTTGATCTTAGTCCTATATTGACGTCTTGCCTGTTTTATGGCTCATCAGAGGTCGTAGCGGAATTTCTTCTAAGCGTCCGGGTCAGTGTTCCACTCCTTGTAAGAAGCAGCTCTTGCCTTTAGTTCAATTTGTATGTTGCCTGTAATCCATGTTTTTTTGGTTGGGATATGTAGATACGTGGGGACGACGTAGTCGATGCACTTATTAATGAAGACGGTGACTGATGTGGTAAACTCCTCAATGTTATCAGATGAATCCCAGAACATATTCCAGTCTGTGCTAGTGAAGCAGTCCTTTAGTTAATCATCTGTTTCATTGGACCACTTCCATATTGAGTGTGTCACTGGTACTTCCTATTTGAGTTTTTGCTTGTAAGCCGGAATCAGGAGGATAGAATTATGGTCAGGTGCAGCAAAGAATGACCTAGCAAAGCTGCAGCTTGCTCAAAACCAAGCAGCACGCATTGCCCTTAACTGCACACACAGAACTAAGATCAGCAACATGCATGATAATCTTTCATGGTTGAGGAGAAATTGACTACTTTTCTTTTAGTATTTTTAAGAAATATTTGTGAATATTTGTGTATTTTTCCACCGGCACAGGTTTCATAAATTCAGAAATAGCGATTAAATATCCACTTACTTTTTGAAAATCTTCCACTGATTTGTCATCCAAAGGGTCCCAGCTATAACATGTAGTGTCGTTTGTTAGATAAAATCCTTCTTTATATCCCAAAAAGTCTGTTTAGTTGCCGCCATCGATTTGAGTAATCCACTCGTTCAACATGCGAAGAAAGGAATCCGAAAATCTACCCCTAAACTTTTTTTCAACAAGTCAAAATATGTTTCTATTTACTCCTCAGATACGCTAAAATGTAATCAAACTATAATATTTTCAAATTTCAAAGACTGTGTCCCTGTACTAAAACTCATATTTCTTATTCGTTTTGGAAGTTACAAGCCTGGAACCTTGTAAATAGACTGCTGACACCCTGTGGAAGCCATAGGAATTGCATCCTGGGAGCTAGAATTCAGTATGCCCCTATACTTTCCATTGTAAGAGCATGGGCTCTCAAAAAAAAGAAAATTCAGATTGGTTTTTCTTTGGATTTTCTCCTACCGTATCTATTGTGTTATATTCTCCTACATTATTTTAATATCTCCACACATTTCAAAGTGTTTTCTTGCCAATGGTACCAATTATATGCATATCCTGGCTACAGGGCCTGTAGCAACAGGCACATCATTTAGGCGGAAATTTTGAAAAAAGGGGCCTAGCCCTAAGAACACCTACTCTTTCCATGACATAGACTGACCAGGTGAATTCAGGTGAAAGCTATGATCCATTATTGATGTCACTTGTTAAATCCTCTTCAGTCAGTGTAGATTAAGCCTTGAGACAATTGAGAGATGGACAAAAGATGTAAGTGCATTTGAACGGGGTATGGTAGTAGGTGCCAGGCGCACCAGTTTGTGTCAAGAACTGCAGCGCTGCTGGGGTTTTCCACGCTCAACAGTTTCCCGTGTGTATTAGGAATGGTCCACCACCCAAAGGACATCCAGCCAATTTGACAACTTGTGGGAAGCATTGGGCTAGCATCCCTGTGGATGCTTTCGACACCTTTCGACACAGAGTGCATGCCCAGATAAATTGAGGCTGTTTGGAGGGCTATGTAGACATCATGTAAGACTACAAATCCCTGCACGCTCCTGCACATCATCTCTAGCTGAAATCTTTTCTAAACAGGTATTGTGTCAATTTAAAACTTGCGCAGTTCACAGAATGTAATGTAAATTGAAATAAATTTAGCCAATTTATTAATTACTACATTTAGCTACCATTAGATAGTTAATCCAGAAATTCTTACCTTTAACTCAATTGGCAGTCTCGTCCAGATCACCATGGTATTTGTAGTTCTTTATGATTGCCACATTAGCAGCTACTTATCGTTTCATATTTTTGTGGGTAAATACAGGCGAATATATACAATGGGGCAAAAAAGTATTTAGTCAGCCACCAATTGTGCAAGTTCTCCAACTTAAAAAGATGAGAGAGGCCTGTAATTTTCATCATAGGTACACTTCAACTATGACAGATGAAATGAGAAAAAGAAATCCAGAAAATCACATTGTAGGATTTTTTTACTTATTTATTTGCAAATTATGGTGGAAAATAAGTATTTTGTCAATAACAAAAGTTTCTCAATACTTTGTTATATACCCTTTGTTGGCAATGACAGAGGTCAAACGTTTTCTGTAAGTCTTCACAAGGTTTTCACACACTGTTGCTGGTATTTTGGCCCATTCCTCCATGCAGATCTCCTCTAGAGCAGTGATGTTTTGGGGCTATCGCTGGGCAACACGGACTTTCAACTCCCTCCAAAGATTTTCTATGGGGTTGAGATCTGGAGACTGGCTAGGCCACTCCAGGACCTTGAAATGCTTCTTCTGAAGCCACTCCTTCGTTGCCGGGCGGTGTGTTTGGGATCATTGTCATGCTGAAAGACCCAGCCACGTTTCATCTTCAATGCCCTTGCTGATGGAATTAGGTTTTCACTCAAAATCTCACGATACATGGCCCCATTCATTCTTTCCTTTACACGGATCAGTCGTCCTGGTCCCTTTGCAGAAAAAGAGCCCCAAAGCATGATGTTTCCACCCCCATGCTTCACAGTAGGTATGGTGTTCTTTGGATGCAACTCAGCATTCTTTGTCCTCCAAACACGACGAGTTGAGTTTTTACCAAAAAGTTATATTTTGGTTTCATCTGACCATATGACATTCTCCCAATCCTCATCTGGATCATCCAAATGCTCTCTAGCAAACTTCAGACGGGCCTGAACATGTACTGGCTTAAGCAGGGGGACACGTCTGGCACTGCAGGATTTGAGTCCCTGGCGGCGTAGTGTGTTACTGATGGTAGGCTTTGTTACTTTGGTCCCAGCTCTCTGCAGGTCATTCACTAGGTCCCCGTGTGGTTCTGGGATTTTTGCTCACCGTTCTTGTGATCATTTTGACCCCACGGGGTGAGATCTTGCGTGGAGCCCCAGATTGAGGAAGATTATCAGTGGTCTTGTATGTCTTCCATTTCTAATAATTGCTCCCACAGTTGATTTCTTCAAACCAAGCTGCTTACCTATTGCAAATTCAGTCTTCCCAACCTGGTGCAGGTCTACAATTTTGTTTCTGGTGTCCTTTGACAGCTCTTTGGTCTTAGCCATAGTGGAGTTTGGAGTGTGACTGTTTGAGGTTGTGGACAGGTGTCTTTTATACTGATAACAAGTTCAAACAGGTGCCATTAATACAGGTAACGAGTGGAGGACAGAGGAGCCTCTTAAAGAAGAAGTTACAGGTCTGTGAGAGCCAGAAATCTTGCTTGTTTGTATGTGACCAAATACTTATTTTCCACCATAATTTGCAAATAAATTCATTATAAATCCTACAATGTGATTTTTCTGGATTTTTTTTCCTAATTTTGTCTGTCATAGTTGAAGTGTACCTATGATGAAAATTACAGGCCTCTCTCATCTTTTTAAGTGAGAGAACTTGCACAATTGGTGGCTGACTAAATACTTTTTTGCCCCAGAGTGTGTGTGTGTGTGTGTGTGTGTGTGTGTGTGTGTGTGTGTGTGTGTGTGTGTGTGTGTGTGTGTGTGTGTGTGTGTGTGTGTGTGTGTGTGTGTGTGTGTGTGTGTGTATATATATATGTCACTTAGTCCTAGAGAGATTTACACGGTTATTAAAACGTCATGCCAGGGTAAGCCTACACGAAACACAGCCCTTATTTTAAGTGTATCTAGAATGAGAAAAAAGAAGAATCCCGCACACTGCTCTTGATAGTATCACTGCTCTTTAATAAGCTTAACATATCAACCTCACTGCCATTGTCTAGAAAAAATGTATGGTGGAAAAACAATTGGAACTATTTCCTCGCTAGGTTTTATGACTCATACTGTGGTACTCTATTAGGAAGGTGCTCCTAATGTTTGGTATACTCAGTCCATAACTCTTATTTTTATGTAATATCTTATGTGGTTCTGCACTTTGTCATGTATTTGCACATTTTATGTGGACCCCAGGAAGAGTAGCTGCTGCAAGTGGAATTGCTAATGGGGATCCTAATAAAAAATGTAATTCTTGTCCAATGTGGGAATTGAACTCACTACGCTGACATTTTAAACTTCATGCTCTACCAACTGCTCTACCAACTGAGCCACACCCAATCAAGACCTGTAACTCAGAGCATGAGCCAGCAAATGGTGAAAATGTATCATTTTACCTAGGCAATTTCGACTCACTGAACAAAGCCACTGATAAAATTGCTCTAATGACATGATCATTGCCTTCAAAGAATTCAAAAAGTGAATTCCGTGGAACATATTGAACTGGATAATTTAGCCATCTCCAGATGCTGAATGCTGGCCTGAATTGCTGGTGTATCCATGTGCAAACACACAAGGATCCAGAGAGTGTTTTGACACCTTAATTATCTTGTGCTCTGCGGGTGACAGTTTGTTTTAACGAGGCGGGAGAGCTGCGAGCACACTTCACATGGGGAGAGATGAAAGGATGGAGTTGACACAGACAGCAAATGAGTTAGATATCCCAGAGCCAGGGCTGCTTTGAAGCCACGGCACCCCACAAGGCAGCAATGTAAGCCACAGAGCTGCATATACGCCACAGAGCTGAATTGAAGGCAAATCTCTAGTGGAGCATATTTCAGCCATGCAACCTGGGAGCTCGAAAGCATGAATTTGTGATGCAATGATAAATATAATATTGTACTCTGTGCAAGTGAAATACAGCAGATACACTGCCTTGTCACTTGTTTTGAAGACTGGATTTCTTTACACTTTTTTGACAAGACTACATTTGACATAGCTGGTCAAATTGAGTAACATTGTTAAGTCTATAAACAAGTTTTTGATGGGCTCAGATTTGAGCTGGACTATAACGCTTGCCTAAAATACAGTATGTCCAAATGGAGTCAAGCATCACTGGAACGATGTAGTGACAGAGTAGAGTAAACAACCATCAATTCTCTTTTCATCTGTCTCTTTGCTAACTCTCTCTCTGCCCCAAAACATATAGAGTTACAGATGCATTATTAATGCTCCATTAAATTGTTATGCTTGTGTATTCCACAAAAACAATTTTGACAGTATTGATCATGAGGTTTCCAGCTTGCACATTTGGCTTCTAGGAAGTTGTCGGAACTTAAGTTTTTGGTTTCCTATTGATTCTGGGTACAAAGACATACATTTCCAGACCGTTAAAACTGAACATTTTCTAAACGATCTGAAAACAGAAGTGAACATTTTGCCTGTTCTGGGAATGTACATTTCTAGGTTGCAGGGAGGTTCTGAGAATGTTTTTCTACGGTTCGCTGAAAGTTTTCCTGGGAGGTTTTATTAACGTTCTGAGAACAGAAATTATCTGTTATTTAAAGGTAATTAAATAACTTTTTAGAACGTTCTTTGAATGGTACTAATGTTTTCTTGTGGTTTTTATGGATTTCTTTTAATAATAGAACAATGAAGAAACTGGCAGAAAACATTATGCTGAAGTACTGAAATCCCACAGAAGAATGTTGTTTCTTAACGTTCTCTGAACAATTTGAGAACATTACTTTAAATAGAAACATGAGGAAACCAGCAAAAGACATTGAGCTGAAGTACTGAAATTCCCACAGTAGAACGTTGTTTCTAGAACCATGAGGAAACTGTAGAAAACTGTTTTGATGAGGTACTGAAATTCCTACAGGAAAACGTTTAACGTTCAATTAATAATTTAAGAACATGACTAAATGGGAAACCTGTAGGAAACATTATGTAAAGGTTGTATGAAGCTATAAGAAACATATGGTTCTCAGAATGTTAACCTCTACAGGATCGGCGGGACGGTTGAGCTAACGTAGGCTAATGCAATTGGCATGAGGTTGTAAGTAACAAGAACATTTCCCAGGACATAGACATATCTGATATTGGCAGAAAGCGTAAAATCTTGTTAATCTAACTGCACTGTCCAATTTACAATAGCTATTACTGTGAAAGAATACCATGCTATTGTTTGAGGAGAGTGCACAGTTATGAACTTGAAAATGTATTAATAAACTAAGTAGGTACATTTGGGCAGTCATGATACAACATTTTGAACATAAATGCAATGGTTCATTGGATCAGTCTAAAACTTTTGGTGACCAAAGTGACCAAAATCAAAATTGCGCCTGGGCTGGAATAATACATTATGGTCTTTCTCTTGCATTTCAAAGAAAAATACAAAAGAATGCATGTTTTATTTCTTTGTATTATCTTTTACCATATCTAATGTGCTATATTCTCCTACGTTCATTTCACATTTCCACAAACTTCAAAGTGTTTCCTTTCAAATGGTATCAAGAATATACATATCCTTGCTTCAGGTCCTGAGCTACAGGCAGTTAAATTTGGGTATGTCATTTTAGGTGAAAATTGAAAAAAGGGGGCTAATCCTTAGCTGGGTTCGTTGATTTTGATGCAAAACAAATACGCACTGCCCAACAGTTTCGCTCTATCATATTTTAACATTACACAATCAATTCATGTTTTATGGCAGAATGTAGTTGTCTGTCTGTATACTGAACAAAAATATAAATGCAACAAAATATAAATGCAACAAAGTGTTGGTCCCATGTTTCCTGAGCTGAAATAAAAGATCCCAAACATTTTCCATACGCAAAAAGACAACAACATTTGTCTCAAATTCTGTGCACAAATTTGTTTACACCCCTGTTGGTGAGCATATTCCATCGACCTGACAGGTGTGCAATATCAAGAAGCTGATTGAACAGCATGATCATTACATAGGTGCACCTTGTCCTGGGGACAATAAAAGGCCACCCTAAAATGTGCAGATTTGTCACACAACACAATGCCACAGACATCTCAAGTTTTGAGGGGGTGTGCAATTGGCATGCTGACTGCAAGAATGCCCACCAGAGCTCTTGGCAGAGAACTGAATGCTAATTTCTCTACCATAAGCTGCCTCCGATGTTGTTTTAGAGATTTTGGCAGTTCGTCCAATCGGCCTCACAACCACAGACCACATGTAACCACACCAGCCCAGGACCTCCACATCCGACTTCTTTACCTGCGGGATCGTCTGAGACCAGCCACCCAAAACTGTGGGTTTTCACAACCAAATAATTTCTGCACAAACTGTCAGAAACCATCTCAGGGAAGCTCATCTGCGTGCTCATTGTCCTCACCAGGGTCTTGACCTGACTGCAGTTCGGCGTTGTAACCGACTTCATTGGGCAAATATTCACCTTCGATGGCCACTGTCAATCTGGAGAAGTGTTATGTGAATCCCGGTTTTAAGTGTACCGGGCAGATGGCAGACAGCATGTATGATGTCGTATGGGAAAGTGGTTTGCTGATGTCACCATTGTGAACAAATCAAATCAACCATACTGACCTCACCTTCTGGATGATAGAGGGGTGAACAGGCCTTGGCTCAGGTGATTGATGTCCTTGATGTTCTTTTTGGCCTTCCTGTGACACCGGGTGCTGTAGGTGTCCTGGAGGGCAGGCAGTCTGCCTTCGGTGATGCGTTGGGCAAACCGCACCACCCTCTGGAGAGCCCTGCGATTGCGGGCGGTGCAGTTGCCGTACCAGGCGGTGATACAGCCCGACAGGATGCTCTCAATTGTGTATCTGTAAAACTTTGTGAGGGTCTTAGGGGTCAAGACTAATTTCTTCAGCCTCCTGAGGTTGAAGAGGCGCTGTTGCGCCTTCTTCACCTCGCTGTCTGTTCACCCCGCTGTCTGTTTTAGTGGGCCATTTCAGATTATCAGTGATGTTTACGACGAGAAACTTTAAGCTTTTCACCTTCTCCACTGCGGTCCCGTTGATGTGGATAGGGCCGTGCTCCCTTTGCTGTTTCCTGAAGTCCACGATCAGCTCCTTCGTTTTGTTGACGTTGAGGGAGAGATTATTTTCCTGGCACCACTCCGCCTGGGCCCTTACCTCCTCCCTGTAAGCTGTCTCGTCATTGTTGGTAATCAGGCCTACTACTGTTGTGTCGTCTACAAACTTGCCATGCAGTCATTGGTGAACAGGGAGTACAGGAGGGGGCTGTGTTTAGGATCAGTGTAGTGGAGGTGTGCACCATGGTGGCGGTGGGTTATAGTAAGGGCAGGCATAAGCTCTGGACAATGAACACAATTGCATTTTATCAATGGCAATTTGAATGCTCAGAGATAACGTGATGAGATCCTGAGGCCCATTGTCATGCCATTCATCCGCCACCATAACGTCATGTTTCAGCATAATAATGCACGGCCCCATGTCGCAAGGATCTGTACACAATTCCTGGAAGCTGAACATTTTCAAGTTCTTCCATGGCCTGCATACTCACCAGACATGTCACCCATTGAGCATGTTCGGGATGCTCTGGATCGATGTGTATGACAGTCTATTCCAGTTCCCGCCAATATCCAGCAACTTCGCACAGCCATTGAAAAGGAGTGGGACAACATTCCACAGATCACAATCAAATGCCTAATCAATTCTATGCAAAGGAGTTGTGTCGCGCTGCATGAGGTAAATGGTGGTCATACCAGATACTGACTAGTTTTCTGATCCACGCCCCTACCTTTAAAAAAAATGTTATCTGTGACCAACAGATGCATATCTGTATTCCCAGTCATGTGAAATCCATAGAATTGATTAAATTTGACTTACTTCCTTACATGTACTGTAACTTAGTCAAATATTTTAAATTGTTGCATGTTGTGTTTAAATTTTGATGTGCACCAGCTTCGTTCATGTAGACATGAACGTGCCTTTTTGGGCGGCAGATGACATTTAGAATAATACCCAGCATGCTGTTCAACCGTACATTTGTACATTTACATTTTGGTCATTTAGCAGACACTTTTATCAAGTGTGACTTCAGTTAGTGCATTCAACTAAGGTAGATAAATAAATATAAGTAAAAAAAAATATTATGTTAATATAACCGTTACTGAGAATGTCGTTATAGTTAATCTCATCTGTTCGTTAGCTCTCCTTGCTTAAAGTTTTGCTTGTTTAGGAGATCAAGAAAAAGCGCATAGGTTGTTAATTGAAAATACGGCTTTTGAATGTGAAGTATATTTTTCATATACTATTTAGTATCAGTGTTGCCAACTTAGCGACTTTGTCGTTATATTTAGCGAGTATTCAGACCCCTCTAGCGACACATTTACAAAAAAGCAACTAGCGACAATTATAGTGACTTTTTCTGGTGTTATTGGAGACATTTTGAGACTCAGACGTGAAAGCACGTTTCGTTCTTACTCTTCTCAACGTGCAGCGGGTGCTGCCGAGGGCACCACCCCCGTCCCAAATGAATCGCGCATGCGGGAAGCTGCCGTTGGCTGATCCCGCCCTGGCTTACATTCAGGGCGGGATGTACATGTAAATTGTTCTTTGTCTAAAATAAATCACTGCACAAAAATAAATCACTGCATTTGACTCACACAGCCTCAGTCACTTACTCACCTTGTCCACGGAGTGTGTGCCTCTCTGTGACATAAGCTAAACATCTAGCTGGCTAGCTCACGTCTCAGTCTAAACTGTACACTCAACAATACAGTAAGGAGTGGGAATCGTACCCTGAATTCAAAGGCTGGTTGAAGCCATTTATTGGAGATGATACACGGGCATACTGCCTGTAATGTAAGGCTGATTTCTACGCCAAACTTAGTGATGTAAAAAACACATGACAACTCAAAAAAATTCTCAAAAGGCAAAGCCTTATAACAGTTCCACCCAAAACAAGCTGCCATTTATGGTTAAAAATTACTCTGCAAAAAAGGCTGAGGCCACCATGGCATTAGCTATCGCTGAACACTGTTCCATGCTGGCATGTGATCTAGGAGAGAGGAATAATGTCGTGGGAGAGACAAAAAGTGAGTAAAAAACACCCTAAATATGTTTAGAACTACAAACTTTCTTCCTCTACTATAGCGTCCATCACAATTACATGCACATGGCCAATTAGGCAAATTAGGCAATGGCGTCATTTAGCGGCTTCTAGCGACTTTTAGGACAGCCAATAGCTACTTTCCTTACTGAGGAGTTGGCAACACTGGTTAGGATGAATGTAACTCAAAGAGTTGCTCAGTTGATAGAGCATGGCATTTGAAATGCCATGGATGTGGGTTTGATTCCCACTGGGGACCAGTACAAAAATGTATGCACTCACTACTGTAAGTTGCTCTGGATAAGAGTCTGTTAAATGACTGAAATGTTAATTTATTTTGGAGGTACTTGTTCTAATCAAATTGAAACATGATTACCTGAAAACATTTTGTCAATCTGACATAATAATTTCTAATTATTATTTCTCAATTCAATAGTCTTTCTATAACACAATTTAATTAAGTAGATCCAAATACTTTTTTGTGTACTTAATTCTTTCTGCCCCGAGGCCAGATGTTCACCCTTGAAATCTCATTTTCTTTCATTTGATCCTGAAATGACTCCCATACCAGGAAACACATTCATACATTGCAAATGAGAAATGGAATCAAAATTAGCTCTGAAAATCAGATTAGTATCAGCATTTGGAGCAGCACTGACTCCCCCATCAGTCCCGACAGTAGGCGTATAAGTCATTGTAGCATTTTCTGAAGCAAAGAGGCAGAGTGCTTTTACCACTGCCATGGTGTGTGCAGTAATAAAAGTTTGATTGCACCATTCAAGAGGCAGAGTAAACAATTTCTTTACAAAGCCTCTCTCCGGCTGACAGAGAGCTGACACATAGTGTTACATTTTACCGACAGACTCAACAGTCATTAATCTTCCTGGGTGACAGAAGAAATTCAAAGGCCTTTTGATGTTCTGAGATGGAAGGGGAACATTTCCTTGTAGCCTTATTATGTCACAACAAGAGCAGCCCAAGCTGCTCTTAAAAGCAAACTAAACACATTTGACATCTCACACAAAATAGAGAGGATAAAAGATGTAAAGGAAGATCTCCATAAAGTATCACTGAATACATCAGCCTCCCTCCTACAACCCAAGTCGCATAGTTAGGATCTATGGGAAAGGATGACGCTAAATGAATATTTATGAAATGATCGCAAGCAGACAACTGAAAACTATGTGAGAGGCATTCGTTATTTTGTTTTTACATAATCATCTCTCTTTCTGAATTGGAGTGTCATGTAGCTAATGATCAGAGCATTGCAGTAAAAGACTGTACCTCTTCAAATATTTATCTTGCTTTCTTTCTCCTGATCTCTCGCTCACTTTCTCTCTACCCGGGCCTCCCCACGCATATCTCCCTCTCCATTTCTCCTTCTCTGTGTGAACAGAAGGTACATGGAGAGAAGCCAATGACCGTGCAGCCCCTACCCTTCAGTGTTTATATTGAGTGAGAGGGGAGAGTGCTGAGGGAAGAGGGGAGACAGGAGAGTGGAGAGTAGGAGTTGAGCCTCAGGTTAAACTAATAGGGTTTCTCATGCTTGGATCAATAGTGGATCAATGATCAGGGAAACATTACCCAGTGAGGATAGGCTGGAGACCTCACCATGGTGATTATAGACGAGTCATAGGTGCTTTGTTAACTGATGCTATTCACAAGTGTTAAGATCCTAATGGGATGTTTAAAACAGTTGTTTCATGCCATACGTAGCGTACATTGTTCTCAATCCACTATCAACCCAGTATCAGAGCAGAGATGCATTGCAAAATGAGCAGCTGTAAAATGACACCAAATACTAAGTAACCTCTCAGTGACTTCTCTCTTTGCATATGGTGCATGTGAGTAGTGATCCATGGTGGTGGTTTTAGTTAAGGAGAGTGTGGCTCAGTATGTCCATCTTCTATATGTCACGATCTTCAGAGATGGACCAAGGCGCAGCGTGCCGGGTGGAGTTAAACATCTTTATTTCGTCAACTCACTCAAATACAAAACAACAAACGAAGATCAAAACAGGTGTAGCACCAACAGTACACACACCTCAACAGAGTCAACCTCCCACAAAGAAAGGAGGAAAAATTAGCTGCTTAAGTGTGGTTCCCAATCAGAGACAACGATAGACAGCTGTCCCTGATTGAGAGCCACACTCAGCCAAAACAAAGAAATACAAAAACTATAACATAGAATGCCCACTCCCAAATCACACCCTGACCAAACCAAAATGAGACATTAACAGGCTCCAACAGGTCAGGGCGTGACAGTACCCCCCCCAAAGGTGTGGACTCCGGCCGCAAAACCTGACCCTATTGGGGAGGGTCTGGGTGAGCATCTATCCTTGATGGCGGCTCTGGTGCGGGGCGTAGACACGCACCACCTCTAACTCCTCGCTGCGGGCCCCGGACTGGGGACCCTCGCTGCGGGCCTCGGACTGGGCACCCTCGCTGCGGGCCCCGGACTGGGCACCCTCGCTGCGGGTGAGAATATTTGTATTTTTCAAACAGCAGTCAAACATCGATTATCATGTCAACAGAATAAGACCCTTGATATTTATTGGAAAGGAGCATCAAACTCATCACCGTGCACTTTCACCACCCTGTGAAGTTCATCATAACTTATTTCATCTGTAGCCTAATAAACTGCATGGTTTCCCAAGTCGTAGTGGGAGGACCACACACCATATCATCGCGTGACTCTAAGTTCACTTCGACATGTTAGTATTATATAAACATTTGCACATAAAGGTGTTTCCTCTGCCATTTCTCGTATAATACATTTTACTGACACAAGAAGATCCCACCATGTCAAACAAATGATCTATAGGCATTTATACACTTCCAGTTTCCATCACAACTGCCTTGATATTTTTTTATAACGTATGCCTTTACTCGCATAAAACTGTGGATGGAAATGTGGTTGGTGTCAAACAAATAACTTCAAAAAGCAGGTTACCTTCGCACGTTCATCCAAAATAATTATGAACAAGATGGCGCCGATAGAGATGCAGCTTTGCTTCTAGTCCTTAGGAAACTGTGCAGTATTTAGTTTTTTTATGTATTATCTCTTACATTGTTAGCCCAGAAAACCTTAAGTGTTATTACATACAGCCGGGAAGAACTATTGGATATCAAAGAGATGTCAACTTACCAGCACTGTGGCCAGGAATACATCTTTCCCAAAGCGGATTCTTTGTCTGCACCTCCCAGGGCATTTGAACTGATTCCAGAGGCTGACTCAAAACAACGCCGTCGGAGGAGAGGGTGCCGTATAACTTTCCAAAGAGATATCCGGGTTTGTAAGCAACTCTGTTTCACAGAGACATGGCTAGCTGGGGACATGCTGTTGGAGTCTGTACAGCCAACGGGATTTTCAGTGCATCGCGCCAACAGGAACAAACATCTCTGGTAAGAAGAAGGCCGGGGGTGTATCTTTCATGATTAACGACTCATGCTGTAATTGTAACAACATACAAGAACTCAAGTCCTTTTGTTCACCTTACCTAGAATTCCTCACAATCAAATGCAGACTGTATTATATCCCAAGAGAACTCTCCTCGGTTATCGTCACAGCCGTGTATATTCCCCCACAAGCGGATACCAAGACAGCCATCAAGGAACTTCACTGGACTTTATGCAAACTGGAAACCATACAGTATATACTGAGGCAGTATTTATTGTAGCTGGGGATTTTAACAAAGCCAATCTGAGAACAATTCTGTCAGCAAATCGATTGCTGTACACGAGCGAGTAACACACTGCTTCTCTAACTTCCACGATGCATACAAGGTCCTCCCCCGCCCTCCTTTTGCCATGTCTGACCATGAATCCATCTTGTTGCTCTCCTCCTATAGGCAGAAACTAAAACATGAAGCGCCCCTGCTCAAATCAAATTTTATTTGTCACATACACATGGTTAGCAGATGTTAATGCGAGTGTAGCGAAATGCTTGTGCTTCTAGTTCCGACCATGCAGTAGTATCTAACAAGTAATCTAACAATTTCACAACAACTACCTTATACACACAAGTGTAAACGAATGAATACGAGTATGTACATATAAATATATGGATGAGCGATGGCTGACCGGCATAGGCAAGATGCAGTAGATGGTATATAGTACAGTATATACATGTGAGATGAGTAGTGTAGGATATGTAAACATTATATAAATGGCATCGTTTAAAGTGGCTAGTGACACTTATTCCATCCACTTTTTAATTATTAAAGTGGCTAGAGATTTTAGTCGATGGCTGAACGGCATAGGCAAGATTCAGTAGATGGTATAGAGTACAGTGTATACATTTGATATGAGTAATGTCGCATATGTAAACATTATTTACAAAATTGTTTGATATGGCTAGTGATACATTTGTTACATCCAATTTTGTATTATTTAAAGTGGCTAGAGATTTAAGTCAGTATGTTGGCAGCAGCCACTCAATGTTAGTGGTGGCTGTTTAACAGTCTGGTGGCCTTGAGAAATAAGCAGTTTTTCAGTCTCCCGGTCCCAGCTTTGATGCACCTGTACTGACCTCGCCTTTTGGATGATAGCGGGGTGAACAGGCAGTGGCTCGGGTGGTTGTTGTTCTTGATGTTTTTTGGCATTCCTGTGACATCGGGTGGTGTAAGTGTCCTGGAGGGCAGGTAGTTTAGCCCCGGTGATGCATTGTGCAGTCCTCACTACCCTCTGGAGAGCCTTACGGTTGTGGGTGGAGCAATTGCCGTACCAGGCGGTGATACAGCCCGACAGGATGCTCTCGATTGTGCATCTGTATAGAAGTTTGTGATAGTTTTTGGTGACAAGCCAAATTTCTTCAGCCTCCTGAGGTTGAAGAGGCGCTGTTGCGCCTTCTTCACCACACTGTCTGTGTGGGTGGACCATTTCAGTTTGTCCGTGATGTGTACGCCGAGGAACTTACAACTTTCCACCTTCTCCACTACTGTTCCGTCGATGTGGATAGGGGGGTGCTCCCTCTGCTGTTTCCTGAAGTCCACGATCATCTCCTTAGTTTTGTTGACGTTGAGTGAGAGGTTATTTTCCTGACACCACACTCCAAGGGCCCTCACCTCCTCCCTGTAGGCCGTCTCGTCGTAGATGGTAATCAAGCCTACCACTGTAGTGTCGTCAGCAAACTTGATGATTGAGTTGGAGGCGTGCTTGGCCACGCAGTCATGGGTGAACAGGGAGTACAGGAGAGGGCTGAGAACACACCCTTGTGGGGCCCCAGTGTTGAGGATCAGTGGGTGGAGATGTTGTTTCCTACCCTCACCATCTGGGGCCGTCCCGTCAGGAAGTCCAGGACCTAGTTGCACAGGGCTGGGTCGAGACCTAGGGTCTCAAGCTTAATGACGAGTTTGGGGGGTACTATGGTGTTAAATGCTGAGCTGTAGTCGATGAACAGCATTCTTACATAGGTATTCCTCTTGTCCAGATGGGTTAGGGCAGTGTGCAGTGTGATTGTGATTGCGTCGTCTGTGGACCTATTGGGACGGTAAGCAAATTGGAGTGGGTCTAGGGTGTCTGGCAGGATGGAGGTGATATGATCCTTGACTAGTCTCTCAAAGCACTTCATGATGACGGAAGTGAGTGCTACGGGGCGATAGTCATTTAGCTCAGTTACCTTAGCTTTGCTTAGGTCTATCCAACACTGGTCTGACCAATCGGATTCCACGCTTCAAGATTGCGGAATCCGGAATAGCCTCAGAATAACAAAAAAAAAAAAAATCCAGACAAACGCATGTGAAAAATGTTATAAATTGATTTGCATTTTAATGATAGAAATAAGTATTTGAACCCCTCTAAATCAGAAAGATTTCTGGCTCCCAGGTGGCTTTTATACAGGTAATGAGCTGAGATTAGGAGCACACTCTTAAAGGGAGTGCTCCTAATCTCAGCTTGTTACCTGTATAAAATACACCTGTCCACAGAAGCAATCAATCAATCAGATTCCAAACTCTCCACCATGGCCAAGACCAAAGAGCTCTCCAAGGATGGCAGGGACAATGTTGTAGACCTACACAAGGCTGGAACGGGCTACAAGACCATCGCCAAGCAGCTTGGTGAGAAGGTGACAACAGTTGGTGCGATTATTCGCAAATGGAAGAAACACAAAAGAACTGTCAATCTCCCTCGGCCTGGGGCTCCATGCAAGATCTCACCTCGTGGAGTTGCAATGATCATGAAAACGGTGAGGAATCAGCCCAGAACTACATGGGAGGATCTTGTCAATGATCTCAAGGCAGCTGGGACCATAGTCACCAAGAAAACAATTGGTAACACACTACGCCGTGAAGGACTGAAATCCTGCAGCGCCCGCAAGGTCCCCCTGCTCAAGAAAGCACATATACATGCCCGTCTGAAGTTTGCCAATGAACATCTGAATGATTCAGAGGACAACTGGGTGAAAGTGTTGTGGTCAGATGAGACCAAAATGGAGCTCTTTGGCTTCAACTCAACTCGCCGTGTTTGGAGGAGGAGGAATGCTGCCTATGACACCAATAACACCATCCCCACCGTCAAACATGGAGGTGGAAACATTATGCTTTGGGGGTGTTTTTCTGCTAAGGGGACAGGACAACTTCACCGCATCAAAGGGACGATGGACGGGGCCATGTACCGTCAAATCTTGGGTGAGAACCTCCTTCCCTCAGCCAGGGCATTGAAAATGGGTCGTGGATGGGTATTCCAGCATGACAATGACCCAAAACACACGGCCAAGGCAACAAACAAGTGTCTCAAGAAGAAGCACATTAAGGTCCTGGAGTGGCCTAGCCAGTCTCCAGACCTTAATCCCATAGAAAATCAATGGAGGGAGCTGAAGGTTCGAGTTCCCAAACGTCAGCCTCGAAACCTTAATGATTTGGAGAAGATCTGCAAAGAGGAGTGGGACAAAATCCCTCCTGAGATGTGTGCAAACCTGGTGGCCAACTACAAGAAACGTCTGACCTCTGTGATTGCCAACAAGGGTTTTACCACCAAGTACTAAGTCATGTTTTGCAGAGGGGTCAAATACTTATTTCCCACATTAAAATGCAAATCAATTTATAACATTTTTCACATGCGTTTTTCTGGATTTTTTTGTTGTTATTCTGTCTCTCACTGTTCAAATAAACCTACCATTACAATTATAGACTGATCATTTCTTTGTCAGTGGCAAACGTACAAAATCAGCAGGGGATCAAATACTTTTTTCCCTCACTGTATTCCCTTTGTAAGGCAATCAAACAAGCAAAGTGTCAGTATAGAGACAATGTGGAGTCGCAATTCAACGGCTCAAACACAAGACGTATGTGGCAGGGTCTACAGACAATCACGGATTACAAAAAGAAAACAAGCACTGTTGCGGACATCGACGTCATGCTCCCAGACAAATTAAATAACTTCTTTGTGCCCTTTGAGGACAATACAGTGCCACCGACACGACCTGCTACCAAAGACATTGGGCTCTCATTCTCCGTGGCCAACGTGAGTAAAACATTTTAAAACGTGTTAACCCTCGCAAGGCTGCCGGCCCAGACAGCATCCCTAGCCATGTCCTCAGAGAATGCACAGACCAGCTGGCTGGTGTGTTTACGGACATATTCAATCAATCCCTGTCCCAGTACGCTGTCCCCACATGCTTCAAGATGGCCACCATTGCTCCTGTTCCCAAGAAAGCTAAGGTAACTGAACTAAATGACTATTGCCCCATAGCACTCACTTCTTTCATCATGAAGTGCTTTGAGAGAATAGTCAAGGATCATTTCACCTCCACCCTCCCTGTTACCCTAGACCCACTCCAATTTGCTTACCACCCCAATAGGTCCACAGACGATGCAATTGCCATCACACTGCACACTGCCCTATCCCATATGGACAAGAGGAATACCTATGTAAGAATGCTGTTCATTGACTACAGGTCAATGAACAGGGTCTCGACCCCGCCCTGTGCAACTGGGTCCTGGACTTCCTGACGGGCCGCTCCCAGGTGGTGAAGGTAGGAAACAACATCTCAACTCTCCTCAACACTGGGGCCCCACAAGGGTGCGTTCTCAGCCCTCTCCTGTACTCCCTGTTCACCCACGACTGCGTGGCCATGCACGCCTCCAACTAAATCACCAAATGCTGATGCTCCAGATACTCAACTTTTCTAAAGAAGGCCAGTTTTATTGCTTCTTTAATCATAACAACAGTTTTCAGCTGTGCTAACATAATTGCAAAAGGTTTTTCTAATGATCAATTAGCCTTTTAAAATGATAAACTTGGATTAGCTAACACAACGTGCCATTGGAACACAGGAGTGATGGTTGCTGATAATGGGCCTCTGTACGCCTATGTAGATCTGCTGTTTCCAGCTACAATAGTCATTTACAACATTAACAATGTCTACACTGTATTTCTGATCAATTTGATGTTATTTTAATGGACAAAATATGTGCTTTTCTTTCTAAAACAAGGACATTTCTAAGTGACCCCAAACTTTTGAACAGTAGTGTATATACTGTATCCTTCACTATCTTTTCTTTACTATCTATTGCATCTTAGCCGCTCTGTCACTGCTCATCCATATATTTTATACTTGTATATTCTCATCCCATTCTTTTACTAAATTGTGTGTATTAGGTTTTGTTGAGGAATTGTTAGACATTACCTGTTAGATACTGCTGCACTGTCTGATCTAGATGCATAAGAATTTCGCTACACTCGCAATAACATCTGCTAACCATGTGCATGTGACCAATACAATCTGATTTGATTTGATTTCTAGCATCCAAACAATGCTCTGTGCACCTGCCAACTTTTCTTCAATTCGCAAGTGGCTGAAACTATCTCACCGGAGAAAGCATCCAAGCGACCGTAAAAGCGCCCCACTGTCTTAGTATATGTAGCAACTTGTACCTGATGCTGTCTGGACCAAAATAATATGACATGCCATCCTCTTTTTGACCAGACAGCATCAGATACATGGGCTACACATACAGTGCCTTCAGAAAATACTCACATCCCTTGATTTTTTTTCCACATTTTGTTTTTTGTTATGTTACAGCCTGAATTTAAAATTGATTACATTGAGATTTAATGTCACTGGTCTACACACAATACCCCATAATGTCAAAGTGGAATTCGTTTTTTTGTAATTTATACAAACCCTTTGTTATGCCAAGCTTAAATAAGTTCAGGACTACACATTTGCTTAACAAGTCAAATGATAAGTTGCATGAACTCACTCTGTGTGTAACAATAGTGTTTAACATGATTTTTGAATGACTGCATCATCACTGTACACATTCTTCAGAATATATTCACACTCCTTGACCTTTTCCACATTTTGTTGTGTTATAAAATGGGATTGAAATGTATTTAATAAAAATAAAAAAATTGGTCAACGATCTACACAAAATACTCGAAAGTTAAAGTGGAAGAAAACATTTATGAAAAATACACAAATGTATCTTGACTCCCTGAACTTGCTTCCCGACTCTCACCGTACATCGTTACAGAATGACGACTCAACAAAGGGAAGCATCAGGGAGTGTTCGTTGTTGTGTGCGTGTGTTGGGGGTGAGGTTGGGTTCAGGTGTTGGAGCCAGCTCCCATGCCTCAGCGGGTTTGATAGGCTCCCATGCCTAACCTGGGTGAACAGGTTCCCGTGCCTCAACCAAGGCAACCAGGGGGGTCTCAGCCGGCTCATCAGGCTCTCACTCCTCAGCCGGCTCGTCAGGTTTCTGCGCCTCAGAGGAGGCCGACCGGTCCGCTCCGGATCCCCGGGAACGTCATCTTGGTCGCAGTCCTGCGGCTGGAGCCGAACGTGCCGGGGAAGGGGTATTGTCACGTATGCTCTCTCTCCGGCGCTCTAGGTCGTCATGCTCCCGCGCCTCAGCCGGATCGACAGGTTCCCGCCCCGCTCCTGATCCCCGGGATCGTCATCTTGGTCGGCGTCCTGCGGCTGGAGCCGCGCCTCGGGGATCGACAGGTTTCTTGTTTTGTTCATTTATTTATTAAATGTATTCACTCCCTGAACTTTCTTCCCGACTCTCAGCGTACATCGTTACAGTGTCTGGTGGAAGGACGACTGAACCAGATTTTCCTCTAGGATTTTTCTTAGCTCAAATCCAATATTTTTTTTATCGGTTACAAGCATTACATGATGCAGCCACCACTATGCATAAAAATATGGAGAGGGATACTCAGTAATGTGTTGTATTGGATTTGCCCCAAAAACATACAACAGGTGTAGACCTTACAGCGAAATGCTTACTTACAAGCCCTTAACCAACAATGCAGTTTTAAGCAAAATATGTGTTAAATAAAAATTGTTAAGTAAATAACAACTAATTAAAGAACAGCAGTAAAACAACAGTAGCGAGGCTATATACATTGGGTACCGGTACAGAGTCAGCGTGCGGGGGCACATGTTAGTCGAGGTAATATGTACAGTGAGGGAAAAAAGTATTTGATCCCCTGCTGATTTTGTACGTTTGCCCACTGACAAAGAAATGATCAGTCTATAATTTTAAGGGTAGGTTTATTTGAACAGTGAGAGACAGAATAACAACAAAAAATCCAGAAAAACGCATGTGAAAAATGTTACAAATGGAATTGCATTTTAATGAGGGAAATAAGTATTTGACCCCTCTGCAAAACATGACTTAGTACTTGGTGGCAAAACCCTTGTTGGCAATCACAGAGGTGTTACCAATTGTTTTCTTGGTGACTATGGTCCCAGCTGCCTTGAGATCATTGACAAGATCCTCCCATGTAGTTCTAGGCTGATTCCTCACCGTTCTCATGATCATTGCAACTCCACGAGGTGAGATCTTGCATGGAGCCCCAGGCCGAGGGAGATTGACAGTTCTTTTGTGTTTCTTCCATTTGCGAATAATCGCACCAACTGTTGTCACCTTCTCACCAAGCTGCTTGGCGATGGTCTTGTAGCCCATTCCAGCCTTGTGTAGGTCTACAATCTTGTCCCTGCCATCCTTGGAGAGCTCTTTGGTCTTGGCCAAGGTGGAGAGTTTGGAATCTGACTGATTGATTGCTTCTGTGGACAGGTGTATTTTATAAAGGTAACAAGCTGAGATTAGGAGCACTCCCTTTAAGAGTGTGCTCCTAATCTCAGCTTGTTACCTGTATAAAAGCCACCTGGGAGCCAGAAATCTTTCTGATTGAGAGGGGTTCAAATATTTATTTCCCTCATTAAAATGCAATTTCATTTATAACATTTTTCACATGCGTTTTTCTGGATTTTTTTGTTGTTATTCTGCCTCTCACTGTTCAAATAAACCTACCATTTAAAATTATAGACTGATCATTTCTTTGTCAGTGGGCAAACGTACAAAATCAGCAGGGGATCAAATACTTATTTCCCTCACTTTACATATCTACATATATATGTATGAATTGTTTTTATTTGTGTATTTAAAAAAAGAAAACGCATTGTCCGGGATTTGGCTGGGGTAGGCCGTCATTGTAAATAAGAATTAGTTCTTAATCGACTTGCCTAATTAAATAAAGGTTATATATATATATATATTTTATCTGCATAATGATGACCAATGAAAAGGGTTGATACTGTATATGCTGAAGCTCCTGCTCAGAGGAAATATGACACATTCCCTTTTGAAGCACCTTCCATCCTTCAGCCTAGTCATTGGTTAAGCATGTGGAGCGACATTACAGAAACATACATACTCATATGGTACCGTGAACCTAAACTGTGAAGTTGCTTTGTTATTGTTTTCCCACATATCTACGAATTCTGTAGAACAAACTGCAAAGACAAATAGTGGTCTGGAAAACCTATTAAAAGTTCAAGGATTGTTACTTTTGAGGGATACAATATTCAAGGTGGTTGAGTGGTTGAAGGACTCTACCAATCAGGCTTAAATGAAATATGCTGACTAGTCTAAGTGTCCCTGAGAGAGACAGGAGACAGGAGTGGGAGGCTAACGGAGTGTGATGCTTCACTGTCAGATAGATCCTGACAGACATGACTGTTCTGGCTCAATGCATGGGACTATGATGAGGGAATGACTGACTTCACACACAGACACAGAGAACAGCCAAGACCTACAAGACAATGAGTGATGAGATTGGAGAGGGTGTGAAAAGAGAAGGGATTTCTTGAAGTACAGGACTCTGTACAGACAGTGAAGCCTGAAGTCTGTTTCTCCAGCATATTGCCAGGCTGGACATAATGTGAAAGCTAAACTGTAGCTAAGTAAACAAACCCAAATATCTCCTGCTCCATAGACTACTCTATATGCTTCCATAAAAATAAGTCAATTAACATTTTTGTTGAAGTAACCCTTTAACAAAGGAAAGAGAAGGAGCAGAGCAAAACACAGCAGGTACAGTGCATTCGGAAAGTATTCAGACCCCATGACTTTATCCACATTTTGTTATGTTACAGCCTTATTCAAAAATTGATTAAATAAAACATTTTCCTCATCAATCTAGACACAATACCCCATAATGACAAAGTGAAAACAGTTTCTGAAATGTTTGCTAATTTATAAAAAACAGAAATACCTTCTTTACTTAAGTATTCAGAACCTTTGCTATGAGACTCAGCTCAGATGCATCCTGTTTCCATTGATCATCCTTGAGATGTTTCTACAACTTGATTGGAGTCCACCTGTGGTAAATTCAATTGATTGGACATGATTTGGAAAGGCACACACCTGTCTATATAAGGTCCCACAGTTGACAGTGCCAGAGAAAAAAACAAGCCATGAGGTTGAATGAATTGTGCATAGAGCTCCGAGACAGGAGCATTGAAGATCCCCAAGAACACAGTGGCCTCGATCATTCTTAAATGGAAGAAGTTTGGAACCACCAAGACTTTTCCTAGAGCTGGCCGCCCGGCCAAATTTAGCAATCGGGTGTGAAGGGCCTTGGTCAGAGAGGTTGACCAAGAACCCAATGGTCACTCTGACAGAGCTCAAGAGTCCTCTGTGGAGATGGGATATCGTTCCAGAAGGACAACCATCTCTGCAGCACTCCACTAATCAGGCCTTTGTGCTAGTGTGGCCAGACGGAAGCCACTCCTCAGTAAAAGGCACATGACGCTTGGAGTTTGCCAAAAGACTCTCAGACCATGAGAAACAAGATTCTCTGGTATGATGAAACCAAGATTGAACTCTTTGGCATGAATGCCAAGCGTCACGTCTGGAGGAAACCTGGCACCATCCCTACGGTGAAGCATGGTGATGGCAGCATCATGCTGTGGGGATGTTTTTCAGTGGCAGGGACTGGGAGACTAGTCAGGATTGAGGGAAAGACGGACGGAGCAAAGTACAGAGAGATCCTTGATGAAAACCTGCTTCAGAGCATCCAGGACCTCAGACTGGGGCAAGGTTCACCTTCCAATAGGACAATGACCCTAAGCACACAGCCAAAACAACGCAGGAGTGGCTTTGAGTCTCTGAATGTCCTTGAGTAGCCCAGCCAGAGCTCTAACTTAAACCCGATCGAACATTTCTGGAGAAACCTGAAAATAGCTGTGCAGCGACACTCCCCATCCAACCTGACAGAGCTTGAGAGAATCTGCAGAGAAGAATGGAAGAAACTCCCCAAATACAGGTATGCCAAGCTACCCAAGAAGACTTGAGGCTGTAATTGCTGCCAATGGTGCTTCAACAAAGTACTAAGTAAAAGGTCTGAAAAGTTATGTAAATGTGATATTCATATTTTTTTATTTTGATAAATTAACCAACATTTCTAAAAACCTGTCATTATGGGGTATTATGTGTAGATTGATGAGGATTTAAAAAAATATCAATTTTAGAATAAGGCTGTAACGTAACAAAACGTGGATGTGGTCAAGGGGTCTGAATACTTTCCGAAAGCACTGTGTACCATTTACCAAATGACATCTTTAAGAAAATGATTAAGAAAAGCATATATACAGCGGAGAAACAAAGTGCATTTAATGGAGGAGCCTTGATTGTGAAATGGGCTTCAATAAGCTACCCAAAAATCAAATTGTGGTGGTGGCCATTTTGTTGTTTCTGCTCAGAATGAATGTGTTTCAGCTAAACAGCTTATCGGAGTTCCTCCTCTCTATCACCAAGTAATAGAGTGGGAACATGCTACACAGGGAAGTGTAGATAGCCTGACAGAGAGAGACAAGCGATGAAGGAAATGTCATGCCTCGGAGACCTCATTTAAAATATCTAAGATTGCTGTTCCACAGCAATAGCCTGGATCTATTTGTTAGGATGCGGCAGACAGCCAACCTGACGACAACAGACTTGAAATCCTGACCTGAATAAGATGGCAGAATAGTAGAGCAATTAAGGATTGTATTTGTTCCTCTTATAAACCTCTAATCCAGGCACGCTTTTGTTTTATTGGATTCCTCTTGGCTGTGCCAGAGCACTGCTCTGCTTAGAGACATTATGGCATTGACTGCATTTGACTGGCAGAGAGAAAATCAGTGACTGTTTCACCATTGACTGGCTGCAGGATTGGGATGCTCTACACACCACATAGCCAGGGCAGGATAGAAGGAGGCAAATAAAAATGTCTCACTAGGAAGAGAAATTGTCGAAGAGAGGTGGTTAAGGTGGGAACAAACAATCGGTTGAGTCAATCAGAGAAATTGTAGAGCAGTTCTGCAGCATGATACCTGAATTTATGTCTCACTCAGTATGCCACTACTGAGGGGCATCTCTTAACTATTCCTTTTCATCCATTAGCCAAAGTAAACGGTACAGTATGTTATGTGACATTCTGATTGGAGGAAACCTCTGCCTAGCACTAAGAGCCTGTACAGCAGGGTTTCCCAACTGGCGGCCCGCGGGCCAAATCTGCCCCATCAGAAATATTATTTTGCCCCCAAAAGCCTCCCAAATTATTTAGATGCAATGTCCTAAGAAGGAACTTACCTTACCTAAATAATGCAAAAAGTTACATTTGAACTTCAGTCATGAGACACTCAACTAATGAAGCAGGCAGCGGACCATTTTGTGGTGTTGAAATGTAAAACTGCAACCGCAGTGCAATCAATAGGAGGAAAACAGTGCCTGGTGTTGAAAATATAGCTAACTTGTTATGCAAGTGGCACACAGCAACAGATGGAGAAAAACTACACCAGTCGAGTAATTCATTTCAACAATAATCTTCATTTTCATTTGACTTAACAAACAACAAGAGGGCTTAATTGGAGTCTATTTCTTCCGACCCTAGGCCTAAATAACTTAGCCTACCTCAGCCAGTTATGTGACGTAACAGCATCTTTCACAATAAAAAATACTGTATATGGCCTAATAGAAGTGATATTATTTTTATTAGTCCTACTTTCAATTGCACCTGGCCAAAAATGTAGCATCCTAAATAAAACAAAAACTTTAAAACGCCAATGTCTGTGTCTGAATGTCTGTATCGGGAGTCTCGGGATAGCCTGCTCTTGTAACGACAGAACAAACAGAAAATACTGTCAGCATGAGAACTAAATAGCCCTGGATAAGCACTCATAATAATGTTGGTATTTCTAATAATAGAGTCATATACAGTGCATTCGGAAAGTATTCAGACCCCTTGACTTTTTCCACATTTTGTTACATTACCAGCCTTATTCTAAAATTGATCAAATCGTTGTTTTTCCCTCAATCTACTCACAATACCCCATAATGACAAAGCAAAAACTGTTTTTTAGAAATGTTAGCAAATTTGTTAAAAATAAAAACTGAAATATCACATTTACACAAGTAATCAGACCCTTTACTCAGTACTTTTTTCAAGCACCTTTGGCAGCGATTTCAGCCTCGAGTCTTCTTGGGTAGGACGCTAAAAGTTTGGCACACCTGTATTTGGGGAGTTTATCCTATTTCTCTCTGCAGATCCTCTGTCAGGTTGGATGGGGAGCGTTACAGCACAGCTATTTTCAGGTCTCTCTAGAGATGTTCGTTCGGGTTCAAGTCCAGGCTCTGGTTGGGCCACACAAGGAAATTCAGAGACTTGTCCCAAAGACACTCCTGCGTTGTCTTGCATGTATGTTTAGGGTCATAGTCTTGTTGAAAGGTGAAAAATCCCCACAGCATGATGCTGCCAGCATCATGGTTTCATTGGTTTCATCAGACCCGAGAATCTTGTTTCTCATGATCTGAGACTCTTTAGGTACCCTTTGGCAAACTCCAAGCGTGCTGTCATGTGCCACTCTTCTATAAAGGCCTGACTGGTGGAGTGCTTTTAGAGATGGTTGTACTTCTGGAAGGTTCTCCCATCTCCACATAGGAACTCTAGAGCTCTGTCAGAGTGACCATAGGGTTCTTGGTCACCTCCCTGACCAAGGCCCTTTTCCCCTGATTGCTCTAGGAAGAGTCTTGGTGGTTCCAAACTTCTTCCATTTAAGAATGATGGATGCCACTGTGTTCTTGGGGACCTTCAATGCTGCAGAAATTTTTTGGTACCCCAGAAGGGTACCTGTGCCTCGACACAATCCTGTCTCGGAGCTCTACAGACAATTCCTTCGACCTCATGGCTTAGTTTTTTCTCTGACATGCACTGTCAACTGTGGTACCTTATATAGACAGGTTTGTGCCTTTCCAAATCATGTCTAATCAATTGAATATACCACAGGTGGACTCCAAGTTGTAGAAACATCTCAAGGATGATCACTGGACACAGGATGCACCTGGGCTCAATTTTGAGTCTCATAGCAAAGGGTCTGAATACTTATGCAAATAATGTACTTCTGTTTTTTGGTTTTTTTGCAAGTCACCCAGCAAAATACTACTTGAAAAGTCTAAAAGTATTTGGTTTGAAATATACTTTAGTACCAAAAGTATTTGTAATTGCTAAAATCTTTCAATTCCTTATATAAAGCAAGCCAGGCAGAACCATTTTCTTGTTTGTTTATTTATTCACAGATAGCCAGGGGCATGCTCCAACACTCAGACAAAATTTACAAACCAAGCATGTATTTAGTGAGTCCTCCAGATCAGTAGGAATGTAGGGATGACCAGGGATGTTCTCTTAAGTGTGTGAATTAAACAATTTTCCTGTCCTGCTAAGCATTCAAAATGTAATGAGTACTTTTGGGTGTCAGGGAAAATGCATGGAGTAAAAAGTACTTCCTTTTCTTTACTAATGTAGTAAAGTAAAAGTATTCAAAAATATCAAAAGTAACGTACCGATACCCAAAATAAACAACTTAAGTAGTACTTTCAATTATTTTTACTTAAGTACTTTACACCTCTGCCCATTGCTGACAGGTGTATAAAATCAAGCACACAGCCATGCAATCACCATAGACAAACATTGGCAGTAGAATGGGCTTATTAAAGAGCTCAGTGACATTCAGCGTGGCACTGTCATAGAATATCACCTTTCCAACAAGTCAGTTCGTCAAATTTCTGCCCTGCTAGAGCTGCCCGGTTAAATGTAAGCGTTGTTATTGTGAAGTGGAAATGTCTAGGAGCAACAACGTCTCAGCCGCGAAAAGGTAGCGCGTTAAAATCATCTTCATGAAATGGGTTTCCATGGCCGAGCAGCCGCACTGGAGTGGTGTAAAGGTTGCTGGCATTGGACTCTGGAGCAGTGGAAAGGCATTCTCTGGAGTGATGAATCACGCTTCACCATCTGGCAGTCCAACGGTCCACAAAGCGAGGTCCATACAGAAATGTTTTTTTGAGATCGGTGTGGAAAAACTTGAATGGCCTGCATCTTTGGAATGAATTGGATCGCCGACTGTGAGCCAGGCCTAATCTCCCAACATCAGTGTCCGACCTCACTAATGATTGTGGCTGAATGGAAGCAAGTCCCTGCAGCAATGTTCCAACATCTAGAGGAAAGCCTTCCCAGAAGAGTGGAGGCTGTTATAGCAGCAAAGGGGGAACCAACTCCATATTAATGTCCATGATTTTGGAATGAGATGTTTTACTAGCAAGTGTCCACATACTTTTGGTCATGTAGTGTAAAACGCAAGTTTCTTTATTGTGCTGTATTCCTATAAGCATGCCACCCAAAACGGACACAAGGATTTGGCTTGATGTCTGGAATTCAATCAGCTCAGTTTGAATTGCGGCCTCATCCAGCGAGAGTATCGTCTTCTTAGCAATTGAGGAGAATTCTCTCCACCTGGGCGGACTGGGAGAGGATCACATACAAACACAATGATATCCTTGGGCATGCCGTAGTCTTCAAATCTGGTGGAGAAGTTGTCCATCAGCTGCTTGATGAAATCTTCCATCACCTCTGTGACAATGCTGCAGCCTGGTCTCTCCGGCGCTTTTCCTTTACTTAGCCAGCGCACGTCGTTGTGGAGCAGGAGATCATTGTGGGTGGCCAGCTCTGATTTGTCACAAGACGGTGTTGGGTTGCTCGATGTCCCCCTGACAAAGTTGTTCACCGTTTAGTCTCGCACACAGCACACTCTGATGGATGAGACAATGCAAGCCATTCATTTGGGGAGAGATTCAGCCCACCATAGCAGGAGCCCCATTGGTGACCACAAAGTTGACTTTTTCGAATAACAGGCCATGCTCCATAAACAATTCTTCCAGGTTTGTGAATATGATGTCCCTGGTGGTGTGTACTTCGAGGGGAATCAGTGCCAGTAGCTCTTCTTTAAATTAATTTCCTGTTGACACAGACAGGGGCACCTGTTTGACAGACGCAATTATGCTATCCATAGACTTGTTGGTAGCCAATTCCTCAAACTGTCACCATGCACTATTTAAATACCTCTGCGTCTGTGAAGAGCATGTTGTGTTTGGTTAGAACCCAGAACTCTTTTTGGGAGGCACTTGTGACCTTCTGTTGTTGGGTCTGGCCACAAGTGTAACTTGCATTTAACGCTTACATTTTTCTGCATCGGGCCTCTGTCTGGGGCGGGAAGGCCACTTTGAAAGTACCATGCTTGGATTCATAATGACGTCTGAGATTGAATTCCATGCAAACAGCGACATTTTCATTGCAAATAAGACACACTGGCTTGGCATTCGAGAGAGATGGTAAGATGAACGCATATCTCTCTGTCCACTCTTCCTTGAAACTTAGATGTTCCTTATCCACCTTTCTTTTGATACTTTTTGAAGGTGACATTTTGTCTTGCTATCAAGCTAAATGTTCTGAATGAATGTTGACATTAAAAAAGTAGTGTAGGCTACACATTAAGCTACAGTAAGCTACAACAACCTCTCCCTCAATGTGAGCAAGACAAAGGAGCTGATCGTGGACTACAGGAAAAGGTGGGCCGAACTGGCCCCCATTAACATCGACGGGGCCCTAGTAGAGCGGGTCGAGAGTTTCAAGCACGACAAAACCTTTTCACCCTCAGGAGACTGAAAAGATTTGGCATGGGTCCCCAGATCCTCAAAAGGTTCTACAGCTGCACCATCGAGAGCATCCTTACCGGTTGCATCACCGCCTGGTATGGCAACTGCTGTAAGGTGCAACAGAGGGTAGTGCGATCGGCCCAGTACATCACTGGGGCCAAGCTTCCTACCATCCAGGATATACATACTAGGCGGTGTCAGAGGAAAGCAAAATTGTCAGAGACTCCAGTCACCCAAGTTAAAGACTGTTTTCTTTGCTACCGCATGGCAAGCGTTACCGGAGCGCCAAGTCTAGGACCAAAAGGCTCCTCAACAGCTTCCATCCCCAAGCCATTAGACTGCTGAACAATTCATAAAAATCGCCACTGGACAATTTACATTGACCCCCCCTCTTGTACACTACTGCTACTCGCTGTTTGTTACCTATGCATAGTCACTTCGCCACCACCTACATATACAGATTAACTAGCCTGTACCCCTGAACACTGACTCGGTACCGGTACCCCCTGTATATAGCCTCGTTATTGTTATTCTTATTGTGTTACTTTTTATTATTACTTTTTATTTTAGCCTACTTAGTAACTAATATTTTCTTCTTGAACTGCACTGTTGGTTAAGCATTTCACGGTAAAGTCTACACTTGTTGTATTCGACGCATGTGGCAAATAAAGTTTGATTTGATTATACCTGTTTTTCCCCACCAATCAACACACAGAGAAATATACATACATAAAAATGTAATAGAGACATTGGTGATTTTATGTTGTGGCTATTAGCCCAGAAAAAAAAATGGGCTGAGAGAGAGAGAGAGAAAATCAGGCAGGCCAGGCTCCAGAGAAGCTGCTGATGGACACCAATCCTCTAATATCCAGGCCTTAATTTCCTTATTATTCTAGAGAGGCACTAGACAAGAAAATCAATAGCGGCTTTCCTCTTGTCTGAGGTTACAACGCTGCCATCACAAGACAGATTTACGCAACAGACTCTTCTCATCCCCTCCTTAGGAGGTTTTACAGATGGATTGAATGCATAGTAAACTCACGTAAATGACTGGGCAGACTGTTGTAATTAGGGTCCTGGACCATTATAAGTCAGAATGATCAATGGTCTGAGGTGATGCCTGCCTACTGTTGGTGAGGATATGGTGCAGGTGGGAAGGGGTGTTACAGAAAGAAAGAAAGAAAGAAAGAATATTAATAATTACATAAGCATGGTACTGCAAGTGTAAAAATGATTTGGCAAGTTGGATTGTATAAAATAATACAGTGTAGAAAGCAAAAAAATTCAAAGCACATAGAAATTAAGAAATTACTGAAAGGCTGAAATAAAAGTGGACAATTCCCTTCAAAAGTATCAAAAGATTACCGCTTGCTCTCCTCTCCGGAAGGCAACAGCCTTTGAGTAGAAAGGATAACAGTTTATTGTTGAAGTTGGAATACCTGCCCTCATTCAGATACTCTCCATCTGCCCTTTTGCTTCATTAAGTGGAACCATAACTTTATATTTTAATTTATTATGGCCTCTCTCTGTGTTCCAGCTCATTGAGCGGTCGTCCTTCAGACGGGCTTTGAACAAACTGTGGCTTAATGGCTCCAATAAGCTCATCAGACACAACCTTTAGCTGGAGTGGAACCAAAGCAGAGTCACAGAGCACCACTATTAGCATGATAGCTACACGCTAGAGCAATGCAGCTACTGTGCTACGATGGGGATGGACTAACCCTAAAGAAACAGTTAAACCCCTAGTAATCATAAGTATGACGGATGGAGCTCTATAGACAAAACAATGACTCGTTGGGAAAATATAGTGTTTCCAATAGCAATGCAAAGCATACAAATTAAGGATAGAAGTTTGCTGTCAGAAAACAGAAAGGGTGTTTGATTGCTCCAACATGGACTGTATTATTTATACAGCTACAATAATACCCTTTTGCTTTGCTACCTTTAGTATTTGTCTGCCTTACCAAAGGATGTGAATGTCCCATTTCCTACTGTACACACATGGGCAGGATATCTCAAATTAAACCATTTGCTGTAATAACAATTTATAAAATCATGTTTTCTTTTATTTGAACATGGTGGTGCTGCCTTTAAAATGCTTGAGTAGATGTATTTTTCACACTTAATTTCCTTCCATTATGGTAATTTCTCTATTAATTTTCTTCTCATTCAACACAATTCTCATTCTCAGTCAATTAAAAAGAAGCTTTAGGTGAGAAAGCTTAGCACTTTCAAATCTGGTGTGATAGTGCACTATACTTAGTGGATTTTTTGTTGGTGTTATCGATCAATAAAGACAACCCTCCTGGAATTGACAACTTAGATGGAAAACTACTGAGGATGGTAGCTGACTCTATAGCCACTACTATCTGTCATATCTTTAATCTGAGCCTAGAGGAAAGTGTTTGTCCTCAGGCCTGGAGGGAAGCCAAATTCATTCCGCTACCCAAGAATGGTAAAGCAGCCTTTGCTGGTTCTTTCAGCCAACCTATCAGCTTGCTGCCAGCTCTCAGCAAACTGTTGGAAAAAATAGTGTTTGACCAAATACAATGCACATTCTCTGCAAACAAATTAACAGCCAACTTTCAGGATGCGTATAGAAAAGGGCACTCAGCATGTACTGAACTGACACAAATGACTGATGATTGGTTGAAGACATT
This sequence comes from Brachymystax lenok tsinlingensis, assembly GCA_030435695.1. Taxonomy (NCBI): domain Eukaryota; kingdom Metazoa; phylum Chordata; class Actinopteri; order Salmoniformes; family Salmonidae; genus Brachymystax; species Brachymystax lenok. Next base: position 22,963,930 of record CM059795.1, read on the forward strand.
TCTAATAAGAAGATTGTGGGAGCTGTACTGTTAGATTACAGTTCAGCCATTCTTTATCATTGACCATAACTTGTTGTTCAAAAAACATATATTGTAGAATAATAGTGAAGACATCAAAACTAAGAAATAACACATATGGAATCATGTAGTAACCAAAAAACAAAAAACCTATGTGTCCGTGTATGCGTAACCTATACGCATCGTCAACCACAGCTAGTGAAGTCAGTGCAACCCTAAACAAAGTGTTGCAGTCAGTTTTAGAATGGGTGGCCAGTAATAAACTGGTTCTGAACATCTCTAAAACCTTAGAGCATTGTATTTGGTACAAATACTTCTCCAAGATCTAGACCTCAGCTGAATCTGGTAATGAATGGTGTGGCTGTTGAACAAGTTGAGGAGACTAAATTACTTGGTGTTACCTTAGATTGTAAACTGTCATGGTCAAAACATATAGATTCAATGGTTGTAAAGATGGGGAGAGGTCTGTCTGTGATGAAGAGATGCCTTTTTTTTTTGACACCACAATCCACAAAGCAAGTCCTGAAGGCTCTAGTTTTATCTTCTCTTCATTATTGTCCAGTCATATGGTCAAGTGCTGCAAAGAAGGACCTAGTTAAGCTGCAGCTGACCCAGAACAAAGCAGCAAATTTTACTTTTCATTGTAATTTCTATTTTATTAAACCTTTATTTTACTAGGCAAGTCAGTTAAGAACAAATTCTTATTTTATAATGACAGCCGACCCCGGCCAAACCCTCCCCTAACCCAGAGCCAATTGTGTGTTGCCCTATGATACAGCCCGGGATCAAACCAGGGTCTGTAGTGGCTCCTCTAGCACTGAGATGCAGCGCCTTAGACCGCTGCGCCACTCAGGAGCTCTAAATCAGAGGACTAATATCAACAATAGTATGCATGCCCGTCTCTTGGCTCAGAGTTGAGGAAAGACTGACTGCATCGCTTCTTGTTTTTATAAGAAACATTAATGCGTTGGAAATTCCAAATTGTTTGCATAGTCAACTTACACACAGCACTGACACACACTTACCCCACCAGACATTCCACCAGGGGTCTTTTCACAGTCCCCAGGTCCAGAACAAATTCAAGGAAACATACAGTATTTCTTTCTTTCTTTCCAACTTGCCAAAGCCAAGATTGCACGGAACTCCCTTCCATCTCATATAGCGCAAGTGAACAGCAAACCTGGTTTCAAAAAACAAATAAAGCAACACCGCACGGCACAACGCCACTTCCCCATGTGACCTACTTTTTGTGTGTATGTACTGACATGACAGAGGCACACACACGCGCACACACTACATGTTCATGTTTTAAATATATGTCAATTGTAATGTATTTTTTGTTATGTGTCGGACCCCAGTAAGACTAGCTGTCGCCATTAGCGTTAGCTAATGGGGATCCTAATACAATCTATATCTACTGTCACACTATGTGAATTTGTGGTATATCTTGTTCAGAGCAAAATTGGTGACTTAAAAACAAGCAGTATATTTGTGGTTTTAAATACCATTTCAATTCCAGTCAATTTAGAAAGTAAAACAAATACCAATTTCAATTCCAAATTTTCATAATTGAAAATTATTGAAAATAATTGGAATTTCACTGTACTTCCTGAATTAACTGGAAATTAAATGGAATTGACCTCAACCCCTCTTATTCTCTGTGATGAAAGTATGCACGTTCTAATGACACATAGTAGTACACACACACACACACACACAGCAAGGGAAGGGAAGGGGAGAACAAAGGATGTAGTGTAATGGGTGAATACAGATGGAGTATCTCCCTCTCATCTGACAGAGAGACCCCCATTTAGCTCCCGACTACTGTCTCCTCAATCTCCTCCCTCTCGCCCTCTCTTCCACTGACCTCAGTGGCTATGACCATGAAATCAGGATGGATGGAAGGCAACGGCAAGATCCAAGTCCTGCTAAGAATAAATCTACTCATCAACCCAACTGAACAAAGCTACCGTGGTCCTCATGGTGTTTGAAACACTCCAAGATGAAAGTTAGTGTAGCTGTGGCTGACTGCAGGTTTCATTGGTTTTATATGTTTAGAGACTACTAGTGCAATGTTCCCATTCCCAGGGGGGTGATGACAGGCATCAATCTGGCTGTGTAATCAGCCCAAAGCCTAAGGAAGCGGAGGGCAACCAGGGGGGAGCCAACAGAGTGATGAGGAATAAAGTGCTGTCATTAGCTTCAATGGCTGCCTCTCCCTCCCGCCTCACTGAGGGAAGAGTTATCAGGATCAAATGTATGCTCTCTCATCCGCCAAAATGAGGGCAATATGAACGCTACAAGCACTCTCTCTCTGTACTCTTTAAGTGTGGCGTAAGTGTGGCTTATGAACCAGATAAAGAGAGGGGAGAAAAGAGGTAGAGAGAGGGAGGGAATGAGAGAGGGAGGGAATGAGAGAGAGAGACAGCTTGGGTTGGAAGCTAATCTCACTAAACATGAACTGTAAATTTGCCATAATCATATTCTTTGAAAGAAGTGACACTAAGGAGGTGACAATCATTAGTCTGTCATGCTCACTCTGGAATAGTTTATTTCCATCCATTTCCAACGTGAGCCACACTCTGCACTATTCAAGGTAAATGGAAAAAACTACAGACTAAGTCCAATCTCTCGCTTTGTGTGTGTGTGTATGCCCTAGCCTTTTGAGCAAAACATTTTAGTGGCCTCCCTCTTGACGGTGGAGAGAAACATTTTAGTGGCCTCACTCATGACGGCGGAGAGAAACATTTTAGTGGCCTCCCTCTTGACGGTAGAGAGAAACATTTTAGTGGCCTCCATCTTGACGGTAGAGAGAAACATTTTAGTGGCCTCCATCTTGACGGTAGAGAGAAACATTTTAGTGGCCTCCATCTTGACGGTAGAGAGAAACATTTTAGTGGCCTCCCTCTTGACGGTGGAGAGAAACATTTTAGTGGCCTCCATCTTGACGGTGGAGAGAAATATTTTAGTGGCCTCCCTCTTGACGGTGGAGAGAAACATTTTAGTTTTAAAGTAAATTTTATGCAGGTAGCTTACTTTTTTGCAGTTTTACAGCAAATTTCCTGCAATTCTACACATTTTGTAATGACTTGTTAATGTGATATCTGAGTGAGAAGGACTAACAAAATCAGTGGGGGCCCCCTAGAGGTCAGGGACCCTGGGCACATGCCCGGTTGGTATTAGACCATGTTTAGATAGCTGGCTAGACTAACTACCAATCTAAACACTGTTAGCTGACATGGCTAATTTATTGACTGTCAGTGAATGATATAAGAAGAAAAAAACTGCTGATGCACAACCACATTTTGAGACCCTGACTGAGTTCCTACAATGTTTTTATAATAATTAGCGGCCGGGGGCCCTAAGCGACCGCTTATGTTGCTTATGCCTGGAACCGGTCCTGTGGGTGTCAGCAACAGAGTCAGGCTGGGCTAGGCCACTCTGGCTGTGGGATAAATGGCCTTGGCTGGAGCTCTGTGCAGGAGGCCCCCAGAAGGCCTACTGGAGCAGATCAGATATGCTGCATATGTCTCACTCCCCACACATCTCTCATCTGCATTCTGACACCAGGCCCTGAATCACACCATTTAACTACCTTCCTTTACCACCCTATCTCACCATATCTCTCCCTCCCCGTCCCTCTCTGTCTCCTGGTCTGCTTATCTCACTATCTCCCGGATGGATCAGATGTAGCCAGTGTAGAGCCAGCAGCCCAGTAGAGGCCTGTACTTCTACAGGCGGACGCACAGAGACACAGGAGAGAACAGGGACTGGCTCATTAAACTCACTGTGACCAGGCATGTCTAGCTGGGCTTTTCACTCATACACAGCCAGACAAGGCCTATACAAGGCCATTCATGCCCAGTTTTCCCACACAGAGTGGTCCAACCCCTCCAGCCCGACCCACCCATTCCAGCCAGCCTGCTACCTGCAGGACATGGAGGTGTGTGTTTGGCAACCAGTCTTCATGGGGATCCAGCACAGTTGGCAGACAGATAGCAACAGACAGACAGCATGAGGCCTCCCAGTTAGCAGTTAACATGGCCAGTCCACAACCAATATCTCACCTTGTCTACCATCCTCATCACTCCGAAGTATTGAAGAGGAATTCACCACTTCACACTTGTTTCTGTGGTGCATCATGCATTTATATTTCACCACAGTGGGGGATTAGATTTGGGGACAGAGGAAATTTTGATGGAAAAATGTATTTTGAGACCATTTCCCCGGTCTGCTGGTCTGAAGTCACATCCAAGTCCACCGGTGGGGGGAAAGAGAGCAGAGTCGTGTCATCATGCTGAGGCATTTTAATAAGCTGGGTGCATGTAACGCTGAAATTGCTTTTATGTGGTTTGGCAGGAGGATGTCAGTGAGCAACGCCAGGCGAGGGCCTGTGAGTACACAAGTCTGAAAACATAAATTACGTAAACAAAAACACTAGGTGCCCATTGGGAGCCGGGGGAAACACAATATTAGAGCTGACACTGATGGATGAGTTTGCTAGCTGTACAGGTCTACATATTACCCTTTACAGCTGAGCACCACCATTACCACCGGGAAGGAGAAATCCATAGGGATTACTCTGTGGCAAGTGTCTGGCCTATCACGGTTAATGTACATAGTGTTTAGTGAGAGCTTGGGTCAATTAGGGGATGACCAGAGCTTGATACCATGGTGCTCTAAATTATCCAAGGGGATCATATACTGCCAGAGAAGAAGTTGAAAAGGGAAACAACGACTGAGCACAATCCCAAAATAAATGGTATTATAGCTAGCACACAACAAGAAAGGGTATGTGTGTATGTGTAATTTGTATGTGTGCACGGATGCGTGTGTGTGCGTGGACGCATGTGTGTGCGCATGTGTGTGTATGTATGTGTGCGTGTGTGTGTGCATGCGTACAGTATAGAATGACTCCCTTGGTTGGCGACAACGCTACAGTGAGCATTCAGAGATTGAGTCTTGGGCACAAATTGGGTCCTGACAGAGTCCAGTTTCGTTTAATGAAGAAATATGGAGGCTTCTGGGAAGAGAGAGTGGCTGGCAGCCTTATGGGAGATCAAAAGCACATCCCTCCCTCACTCTGCCTCCTGTCCACGGCCAATAGATTGCCTGCTGCTGCTACTCACTATAGCTCAAATAAATGGTTGCTCTGCCCACTGCAAATTCATATCATTCCAATATTTACTTGTCAGGCAAGATCTTGTTATGAGTCTGGAATGGTTCCTCTGTGTATTCAACTATATTTCCACTGTCATTGCAGAGTTTAGTAGTGGTTGTGGCCCTGACAGAAATGTAGTTCATTGCCAATTCAGTATTGTTTTAAAAGCCAAGCATCCGATTTATCAGATAATAACCAACATAGAACTCTCCTCTCAAATAGCTTTGAGATTAAAAAATATTGTTGCCTGTCAGAACAAACTGTCACATTCACCCAGAGATAGCAGATATAAATCTCTCAAAGTGAAAGCAGTGAGGAAATTAAGACAGAAGAGATGGAAAACTGAAATGAAACTACCACATATCCACTAGATAAATTAATGGTGTCTTCTGAAGATGGCACTACATTTCATAATTCAGAGTGAGAGCGGCTTATTAAATTATGTTGGGATTGCTGTGTCTATAGCAGAACAGCTGACATTCCCTTACAAACAGATGTCTTCAGTAAGTTTGATAATCCACCTAAATAAGATTTGAGTGCTTTACCCTCGGTCTCTCCATGCGGAGAGAGCTCTGCACTCAAACTCTTTATTTGCACGTCTACCCAGTACCCTGTAGTGTGGTATAACAAGTAAGACCTACAAAGAACTGTAAGCTGCATGATTATTGCATCATGTTGCAAACTCAACACACACATATAGAATGCATGTAGAACCCCGGTTACCCATTGCAAAACCATCCTCTGGTTTTGTTTCATTGGTGGAATGTGCACTATTGATGTTGTAGTTCACCATTGATCTATAGTGCCTCTAAGAAATTCTGTGAACATTGTTGATACTGTATCTTTGCGTTGTGTTTCTACTAGCTGCAAGCAGTGGAGAGCCGCCTGATGGTGCAAGAGGTAGTTAATATGAACTTACAAAGTGCTGTGTATTACATTTACTGCAAGCTAGAGAAAATCACCAAACCAATTCATTTGAAGCACCTGTAGATGACAAGAACAGAGTCTGGATAATGAACAGACTCTCAGCAAGCAAGTGTGCTGTACCTTAAACAAGCTTTGGCTGTGAAGATCTATTTAGACAATTACCCAGACTCTTACCATTGCACTAACCACCTGTTGGCATCACAGAGATAGAAAATAACATTGCAATGTATTGTTGTATTGGCTTCTGTGTAATGAAAAGAGTCATGTTAGCTTATTAGGATTTTTCGCTATAGGGTTGCAACAAAATTGGATTTCAAGCCTGGCTAGCTTGGGAAGATCTACAGAAGCACAAGTGGAGCAAGAGGGAGAGGGTCAGAGGGAAAATAAAGTGGAGATTCAAGTGGTTCAGCATGGAAGGTCGTGAAACAAGAGAAGTAAGGTTTAGTGGAATGCTATTCATTCCGCTGATATCGCTTACATCCTGTAGTTAATGGCAACCATCACAAATAAGACGTTATATGCAGAGGCACAGATATAGAATCCAATAGAATGCCTGAGGCAAGCATCAGCAGTGTGCTGTTGCAGACTATCACACAGAGGGTTTGCCACTCGTGTGGGCGGCATTAAACAAACACACAATTAATCCAATCCTGTTAATCAAATGTCCCTGCAGACAGCAATGTATATGGTAATAAAGCAAACAGAATGCTTAGTTAAACAGAAGAAAAAGTTTAATAATTGTTGCAATAGTTGTAGATATTAATGTTTGGTTACGATTCAATCATGGTATGAATCCCAAGTTGATAACCTCGGATATCTGTAGAATAAGAACACTTTATCCTGCTTTTGAATGCATGCCAATCATTAATAGCAGCAATTCCTGCTACACAGCATAGCTACAGCTGTCATCGTGACTGAAAGGTAAAATGGGGACAGGCATTTGTTTTTGTATTTAATATGGATCCCCATTAGCTGCTGCCAAATCTTCCTGGGGTCCGGCAAAATTAAGGCAGTTATACCATTTTTAAAACATTACAATTACAAAATTGTGCCCTCATGCCCATACTCCACTACCACATATCTGCAATGCAAAATCTATATGTACGTGTGTGTAAAGTGCGTATGTTATCATATGTGTGTATGCATGTGTCTGTGCCTATGTTTGTGTTACTTCCATAAGGTGTCTTTTTACCTGCTTTTTTCTATCTGATTCTACTGCTTGCATCAGTTACCTGATGTGGAATAGAGATCCATGTAGTCATGGCTCTATGTAAACTCACCAAAAAAAGAAACGTCCTCTCACTGTCAACAACGTTTATTTTCTGCAAACTTAACATGTGTAAATATTTGTATGAACATAACAAGATTCAACAACTGAGACATAAACAGAACAAGGTCCACAAACAGGTTACTAACAGAAATTGAATAATGTGTCCCTGAACAAAGGGGAGGGGGGGTCAAAATCAAAAGTAGCAGTCAATGCAGGTGGTGGCCACACCAGATACTAAGTACTGCAGTGCATCTCCTCCTCATGGACTGCACCAGATTTGCCAGTTCTTGCTGTGAGATGTTACCCCACTCTTCCACCAAGGCACCTGCAAGTTCCCGGACATTTGTGGGGGAATGGCCCTAGCCCTCACCCTCCGATCCAACAGGTACCAGACGTGCTAAATGGGATTGAGATCCGGGCTCTTCACAGGGCATGGCAGAACACTGACATTCCTGTCTTGCAGGAAGTCACGCACAGAACGAGCAGTATGGCTGGTGGCATTGTCATGCTGGAGGGTCATGTCAGGATGAGCCTGCAGGAAGGGCATCACATGAAGGAGGAGGATGTCTTCCCTGTAACGCACAGTGTTGAGATTGCCTGCAATGACAACAAGCTCAGTCCGATGATGCTGTGACACACCGCCCCAGACAACACAAAATCGATCCCGCTCCAGAGTACAGGCCTCGGTGTAACGCTCATTCTTTCGACGATAAACGTGAATCCGATCATCACCCCTTGATGAGACAAAACCGGGAATAACTGCAGCTCTTTGTTAAGTGTTGCAGTTATTTTAGTCGCTGTAGTAGCTGACGTGCATAGTGTTGAGTCATCTGCATACATAGACACACTGGCCTTACTCAAAGCCAGTGGCATGTCATTAGTGAAGATTGAAAAAAGGAAGGGGCCTAAACAGCTACCCTGGGGAATTCCTGCCTCTACCTGGATTATATTTGAGAGGCTTCCATTAAAGAACACCCTCTGTGTTCTGTTAGACAAGTAACTCTTTATCCTCATAGCAGGGGGTGTAAAGCCATAGCACATACGTTTTTCCAGCAGCAGACTATGATCGATAATGTCAAAGCTGCACTGAAGTCTATCAAGACAGGCCTAACAATCATTTTACCATCAATTTCTCTCAGCCAATCATCAGTCATATGTGTAAGTGCCGTGCTTGTTGAGTGTCCTTCCCTATATACGTGCTGGAAGTCTGTTGTCAATTTGTTTACTGTGAAATAGCATTGTATCCGGTCAAACACATTTTTTTCCAGAAGTTTACTAAGGGTTGGTAACAGGCTGGTAACAGGGGGCTTTACAGAAGTTTACTAAGGGTTGGTAACAGGCTGGTAACAGGGGGCTTTACTATTCTTGAGTAGCGGAATGACTTTAGCTTCCCTCCAGGCCTGAGGGCACACACTTTCCAGTACGCTTAAATTGAAGATGTGGCAAATTGAAATGGCAATATCGTCCGCTATTATCCTCAGTAATTTTCCATCAAGATTGTCAGACCCCGGTGGCTTGTCATTGTTGATAGACAACAATCCTTTTTCGACACTGACTTTACGGAATTTAAAAATACAATTATTGTCTTTCATAATTTGGTCAGATATACTTGGATGTGTAGTGTCAGCGTGTGTTGCTCGTATGTCATCCCTAAATCTGTTTATCTTGCCAATGAAAAAGTCATTAAAGTAGTTAGCAATGTCAGTGGGTTTTATGATAAATGAGCCATCGGTTATCTTTTTTTCCCCAAATTTCATTTAAGGTGCTCCAAAGCTTTTTGCTGTCAGTCTTTATATAATTTGTTTCATAGATTAGTGTAGTTTATTTGAATTTGAATTTAGCTTAATTTGCAGTATGTTTGCCAATCAGTTGGGCTGCCAGACTTATTTGACATACCTTTTGCCTCATCCCTTTCAACCATACAACCATACATCAATCCAAGGAGATTTGACAGTTTTAACAGTCATTTTCTTAATGGATGAGTACTTATTAGTAACTGGAATAAGCATTTTCATAAATGTGTCAAGTGCAGCATCCAGTTGCTCCTCATTACATACCACAGACCTTTTGTACACTATATTAGGCCCAGCCTTAGGAACTTTGGTTTTCCAAAATAGGACTATTATATTGTGATCACTACATCCTATGGATTTGGATACTGCTTCAAAGCAAATTTCTGCAGCATTAGTAAAGATGTGATCAATACATTTCATTCCTGTGCTGTTTGTAAATACCCTGGTAGGTTGACTGACAACCTGAAACAGGTTGCAGGCAATGGTTACAGTTAGAAAAATGTTATTGAGCGGGCAGCTTGATGAGAGCCAGTCAATATTTAAGTCACCAAGAAAATATACTTCTCTGTTGATATCACATACATTATCAAGCATTTCACACATATTATCCAGGTACTGACTGTTTGCACTTGGTGGTCTATAGCAGCTTCTCACAAGAATGGGCTTTAGGTGAAACAGATGAACCTGTAGCTATATTACTTCAACAGTATATAACATTAGATCTTGTGAGTTTCAGAGATCAGAATCAAATCAAATCACATTTTATATGTCACATACACTGAATACAACAGGTGTAGTACTTACAGTGAAAAGCTTACATACAAGTCCTTAACCAACAATGCAGTTTTAAGAAAATACCTAAAAAAAGTAACAAATAAAAGTAACAAAGAATTAAAGAGCCGCAGTAAAATAACAATAGCGAGGCTATGTACAAGGGGTACCGGTACAGAGTCAACGTGCGGGGTCACATTGAATGTCATCTGTTACAAGCAAGCCCGGCATCTGTTGTAGAATAGTCGGAAGCAGCCTTGTGATGTCCTGTACTCGTGCTCATGGGTACCACAGGGTTTTTGCCTTGGGAACCGAGATGTTCCTCACCATAGAGCTGCCTATAATGACAACTGGCTATGTTAAATGGGCCGGTCTCTCAGGCAGCCTCACAGTCTGATGAGGATGGGAGCTCCGACGATCTGAACCCGAGGTAGAATGGGAAGCCCCGAAGGAAGAAGGCGCTGGAACCTCTGGACTTCCACGGCGAGTGACGCATCTCCATGGCTGGTTGGTTGGGTCAAGAACAGCTCTGTTCTCCAGCAAAGGGGGAGACCCCTTCAGGGATAGAACCCTGCTAAGCACCGGCCAGTCGGCTGTGGAGAGCCGACACGACGACCAGAGAAAAATAAAAAGAAGGCGGCGTGGATTCCCCAGTAGCTTGTGTAGATTTGCTACTTGCTTGCTAAGAGTAGCCAATTCACCCCTGTAGTCCTCTGTAAGCAAGCAGTTGCTACATTGAAAGTCAGCTCTGACAATTTTTTGTTCTGGGACAAAGCAAAGTTACACAGCTCCTGCAGCGCTGGAAACGTTCAATAGCGACCTCCATTTGAGACCGCCGAGCCAGCTAGGCTAGCTGGGCTTCCGTGTCTCTCCCCCTCTGTGGAATCTGGAGGGATCCCGGGACAGACACCAGCACTTACAGCAACTAAGCCCAACAGAGCCGCAGGATCCAAAATAAAATAAAAGTATATAACAACATTGTCAGCTTTACAAAAACAATAAACTGAGGTCTCTCGTTCAGCTTTCGGCGTTCAACAGCATTCAACAACAAACATAGATGAGTCTCTCCAACAGATACTGTATACAGTATGTCTCTTCTCATGGAAAGAGGTCCTCAATCATGGCAAGCTGCCCACTGATTTCACTGAGCTGTCTTCCCGAGGCTGTTGAACTTCCTGTTGTCTGAGCCTCCTGCCTAGGTTGAATACATACAGATTAAGACAATGAAATATTTCTATGCTGCAGTGTTAGAAAATAAACAAATTCATTGGACCAGTGCCAATGATAACTACTAGCGCCGTTGCTAAGTAATAATGCAAAAAAGGTCCCAAAGTAATAATAAAAAGGTCCCATTTTTGCAAAGAGGTATGGCATATTAGAATCCTGTTGTTTTAACCTTTGTTATCTTAAAACCTAGTCTCCTGCTACCCGAGGCTTAGTCTGTCTCTAGGCAGGGTATAGAACTGCCCTGGGGAGACAGACTGACATAACGGAAAATCCATAAGTGACACGTATCCACAGCAAGATAAAGACAGCCCGAAGCTTAGTCTGTCTCTAGGCAGGGTATAGAACTGCCCTGGGGAGACAGACAGACACAATGGAAAATCCATAGGTGACACGTATCCACAGCAAGAAAGACAGCCAAGGGGAATACTGCATTCATAGACTGAAATGTTATCTCAGAATGCCAAACAATAATGTAAGTACAACTTAGTATGCAGCAAGTTTTAAGTGCAAGAAAACTGCTTTATAACTTTGCAAAACTATCTATTTCACTCTGGCCTAGATTGAAATCTGTCTTAAAATTGCGTGCCAAACCTCAGCGGGACTTATGGATTTTCCCTGCAATTTTCCAAACAAATACAATTTCAAGGCCAATCTATCCTTGTTGTAAAGCACTGAGGCAATCCTACCATTGACATTTTGTGTGGGTCTTTTTCAGCAAATTTGCTGGAAGTAATCTGAAAGGAAAGACACAATGATTGATTGAATACAATGTCAGCGATAAATGGGTCTTTATCTCTGTAGAATCAGAGACATTTTCAACCCATATGTGTTTAGAGAGCATAGAGCTTTTACACTGTACAAAACAGATTCCACACACACACATACACACACACCCACACACACAGTGGAGGCTCATCAGAGGAGGAAGGGGAGGACCATCCTCCTCAGCGAAATTCATAAAAATAACAATTGTAAAACATTTAAAAAGTTATCTTTTTTAGATAAAACTATACTAAATGTAATCATATGTCACCAAATAATTGATTAAAAAACATTATTTTGCAAAAAAGGTATACAGTAGCCTCAACAGCACTCTGTAGGGTAGTACTACTTACTGCTTACTGACAGTAAACTGTAACGTTACTTCACGATTGCTACTTTAGCTAATATGGTGACAATGATGTAGGCTGTGTGTAGTGGTTATGATAGGGTTTGGCTTGGAAAGTTTTTTTCGCCTGGTCACATACAGCTGATGTGTTGTGCATTGAAGTCCACAAGTGAAGGGAAGAGCTGATAGGAGGAGAGCACGGCTGCTATGAAAGTGAACTGTGTTTAGGAGTGATCAGGGGTGTATTCATCAAGAAAAGGAACAAACGGGAATAAACATACATGAATTTGTCCAATACAAACTTTCATTTGCAACTGTTGGACTAATGATTACACCCTATAACAGATAGATGCAGGCAAGAGTGTACAAGGTTGTATTGAATGTCACTATCTGTCCATGTGTCACTGTCTGTCACCTCAAATTTGTCTCTCGACCTGTGTGCCCCTACGTAAACTTTCATTCATAGGCTAGGTTGTAGCAACCTCATGATGGGTAAAGAGAAAATGTGAGTATCATGTAGCAGCCTAAGCCTATCACCGTTACATAGAACTGGGTGAATGGAATATAAATAAGAGTCATCCAATATGCTGTAATAAACTCAGCAAAAAAAGAAACGTCCTCTCACTGTCAACTGCGTTTATTTTCAGCAAACTTAACATGTGTAAATATTTGTATGAACATAACAAGATTCAACAACTGAGACATAAACATGAACATGAACATGTTCCACAGACATGTGACTAACACCCACCAGCTGTATTAAGTATTGCAGTGCATCTCCTCCTCATGGACTGCACCATATTTGCCAGTTCTGTGAGATGTTACCCTACTCTTCCACCAAGGCACCTTCAAGTTACCGGACATTTCTGGGGGGAATGGCCCTAGCCCTCACCCTCCGATCCAACAAGTCCCAGACGTGCTCAATGGGATTGAGATCCGGGCTCATCGCTGGCCATGGCAGAACACTGACATTCCTGTCTTGCAAGAATTCACGCACAGAATGAGCAGTATGGCTGGTGACATTGTCACCAGAGCCTGCAGGAAGGGTACCACATGAGGGAGGAGGATGTCTTCCCTGGAACGCACAGCGTTGACATTGCCTGCAATGACAACAAGCTCAGTCCGATGATGTTGTGACACACCGCCCCAGACCATGACGGACCCTCCAAATCCAAATCGATCCTGCTCCAGAGTACAGGCCTCAGTGTAATGCTTATTCCTTCGACGATAAACGCGAATCCGACCATCACCCCTGGTGAGACAAAACCACGACTCGTCAGTGAATAGCACTTTTTGCCAGTCCTGTCTGGTCCAGCGACGGTGGGTTTGTGCCCATAGGCGATGTTGTTGCCGGTGATGTCTGATGAGGACCTGCCAAACAACAGGCTTACAAGCCCTCAGTCCAGCCTCTCTCAGCCTATTGCGGACAGTCTGAGCACTACTGGAGGGATTGTGTGTTCCTGGTGTAACTCGGGCAGTTGTTGTTGCCATCCTGTACCTGTCCCACAGGTGTGATGTCCGGATGTACCTATCCTGTGCAGGTGTTGTTACACGTGGTCTGCCACTGCGAGGACGATCAGCTGTCTGTCCTGTCTCCCTGTAAGCGCTGTCTTAGGCGTCTCACAGTACAGACATTGCAATTTATTGCCCTGGCCACATCTGCAGTCCTCATGCCTCCTTGCAGCATGCCTAAGGCACGTTCACGCAGATGAGCAGAGACCCTGGGCATCTTTCTTTTGGTGTTTTTCAGAGTCAGTAGAAAGGCCTCTTCAGTGTTTTCATAACTGTGACCTTAATTGCCCTGGGCGTCTTTCTTTTGGTGTTTTTCAGAGTCAGTAGAAAGGCCTCTTCAGTGTTTTCATAACTGTGACCTTAATTGCCCTGGGCGTCTTTCTTTTGGTGTTTTTCAGAGTCAGTAGAAAGGCCTCTTCAGTGTTTTCATAACTGTGACCTTAATTGCCTACCGTCTGTAAGCTGTTAGTGTCTTAACGACCATTCCACAGGTGCATGTTCATTAATTGTTTATGGCTCATTGAACAAGCATGGGAAACAGTGTTTAAACCCTTTACAATGAAGATCTGTGAAGTTATTTGTATTTTCACGAATTATCTTTGAAAGACAGGGTACCGAAAAAGGGACGTTTTTTTTTTGGTTTAGAAATAAGGACATGCTCATGAAAAAAAAATATTCCTCGCTAATTGTAAACGGCACAGACCACCACTGACACACACACACACACACACACACACTAATGACATTTAACACCTGCCAAGGTTTAGGCGGCATTCATCCAAGTTTGACCACTAGAGCCCCTGGGGTCTGAACCTGCATTGGTTATGATACAATCAATATGTACGAAGGCCTCTGGTGGCCATAATGTAGAGGTGACTAGAAGGACATGTCCCTGTGGACCAGCCCACCCCAGACTGACTGAGACAGGAAAATACCCACGAAAGCTTTACACACACAGAAAAAACTGAAAATCATCAAAGCAAGGCAGCAGGCGAGTGCCAGGCAGGGAAGCGAGGAGGCTGGCTGGTTGCGTCTAGTGGTTTGGTCTCGGCACACAGCCGGGATCAGAGATCACTTTCTGAGAAATAATAAAGATGAACTGCAGCCCTTTTTCCTGCTTCACGATAGAAATGCCATGACATCCAGAACGTTATTGCAAGGTCAGGTACTACACACACAGGACACAGAGAGCTCTGTGAAAAGGGTAAGCCGCTCTCTTTTTATTTACCAACCCTCAGAACTCCACCGTTCTGTTCTGTTCGCGTTCTGTTCACTCCTGCCAAACTGGACTGAGACTATGGGGAGTTTTTCAAACCCCTTTAAACTCAGCAGGTATACTCATGAAAGACCAGCTCCCTTTGACCCACCCTCACCCCATATCATTACGTAATAAACATACAGAGGAAATTCCATTCAACACCTGAACCTGTTTGTTTGTGTTTGTCATCCTAACTGAGACCACACAGACACGCTCCAGTCACAACAGCCGTCTCCCTGTGATGTCTCCCCGCTGGGATCTGACATCACCGCAGAATAAACAAACAATGTTACACAATCAATTACAGCACTCTGATTAGCTTTGATGTATAATTACTGTGCTTCAGATGCTATACCAAAGCATTCAGGAGAGGAGTTCACACTAAATTTCCCCCCAACAGCCAGTCATTTTATAATGAGACTCGCCAGGTGCAGTTTATTTCAATACACCTGCATTCCTCCATACCGTGTATGCTGTTCTACTTTACATTGTGCGGCCCAGCAAAGACATATTGTACCTTAGGCATTCATATTGAACACCTTGTTAATGAACAGTGTAAGTAAGAGCATAGTACTGCACCTTGTGCTTTGTATATGTGTTGAGCTAGGACATGTACTGTTTGACATTCCAATACCAACCAATGATCTCACTACATCCCACATGTGCCCACACACTCAAAAAGTAAGTATTATGTGCCATTCAAAGTCTCACTAAACACACTGATATGATTGCCCTATTGTGCTCTGCTGGCAGCACTGATCGTCTGTGCCTACAGAGGTGAATTCAGCTGATCAAACTAGATGGGGCTTTCTTTAGAGACCACATGTTAGATAACAAAAAAAAACTAAGTGTACACAATGCAGAGATCTCTCTGAGAGCCACAAACATAGAAAACACTTTCATCAGCTACACCCTCTAGCTGGTTTCACAAACAAAGAACTCAAACAAAAAAAAAAACTTCTCTGCCTTCTATTTTCCAAAGTGATTTGGACTGACAACAGCACCATCAAAGGCAGGAGCCGGCTGCATAATTCATGTGATTTTTTAAAAGGACAAAAGGCTGGGAGGAAGTGACAACTAGTCAAAGGGATATAAAGCTCTGTAATGAACGAGAGAGAAGAGAAAGGAAAATGAAAAACAGTATGCAAACAAAGGTTGGTAAACATTGCTCCCTCCTCTGCACTGCAGGAGGTGCTGTTTTATCTCTTTACCTATCTATATTTTCACCTCTATTTCTCTGAGGCGGTTGATTAAAATGTTACCTCAAGGCTTCATGTGAATGGCCCTTGTAGGCCTTGTAGGTCTAAGTCCTTAGATGGCGATATCTACTAAGTTAATACATGGAATTGTTTTAAGATGGTCATTAAACTGACCATTTAGGACACCTGTAGGTATAAAAAAAATATATACTTTTTATTTGATGAAACATTGAATTTGGCCGTACTGCTATTAGCCCATAGAAACGCATTGAATAACAAATTCATACATGGCAACCTAGATTTTTTTTTAATTGCAAAAGGAAATATGTTTTTATAAAATACAGTATGTTTCCAATATCTGAGAGCTATAGGAAAGCTCAGGGGAATTTTTTTTACAGACGTTTTCGTGAGAAGACCTGTTTCCGGGATGTCTCCTCGTCTCACAAACACCATTGTAACTCTGCCGCCTTCCACTGTAGAGCCAAATGGCCGACACCAACGAATGCAGTGGATTGAGATGCAGCCTATGGAAAAAAAAACCGGAGGTTTCTAGCTTTTGAATTTAGATTTAGACTGCAGGGGGGTTGTCCATTGGAGGACATAGCACTTTGAATGGCAGGGTTGACAGCTCAAGGTGAGGCAGTGATTCGAAAGTTCAAGAGGAGTCATTTGTAAGGGCTCTGAGGAGATGCTATTTCAGAATTACTAAGATTCCTGTTAAAGCTAAAGCCCACTGTCATGGTGACTCAGTTAAGTCTCCATCAACACGGACTCTGTCCAAGTGTGACCAAACACCTCAACCACGTTCAGTGGAGGAGGGGTGATGAAGGGGCGACAGGACAGGAGTGAGGGGATTTGGAGCATGACCAAGGGAGTGACCAGGGGGGCAAGGTCTGCTATGCACAACATTTTTTTATGGCATTTTGGCTTATCTCAGATGTCATGTTACATTAGAGTCGGGTTACATTACCGGACTACACAGTCAACGGCTATGGCTGACACTGCCGGTGGGAGGAAAAGAGTGAGACATTCGGGGGCGCTGCACTTCTCAGAGGTCTAAGAAGACTTCCTCTCCTCCTTTCATTACAGACTTAAATTAAATGTCACCTAGTTGTCACCTCCCTGACCAAGGCCCTTCTCCTCCAATTGCTCAGTTTGGCCGGGCGGCCAGCTCTAGGAAGAGTCTTGGTGGATCCAAACTTCTTCCATTTAAGAGTGATGGAGGCCACTCTGTTCTTGAGGACCTTCAATGCTGCAAATGTTTTTTGGTATCCTTCCACAGATGTGTGGCTCGACATAATCCTGTCTCGGAGCTCTACAGACAATTCCTTCGACCTAAAGGCTTGGTTTTTGCTCTGACATGCACTGTGAACTGTGGGAACTTATATAGTCAGGTGTGTGCCTTTCAAAATCATGTCCAATCAATTGAATATACCACAGGTAGACTCCAATCATGTTGTAGAAACATCTCAAGGATGATCAATGGAAACAGGATCCATCTGAGCTCAATTTTGAGTCTCATAGCAAGAGGTCTAAATACTTATGTAAATAAGGTATTTCAGATTTGTATTTTTAATACATTTGCTTTGCCATAATTGGGCATGGTGTGTGCAGATTGCTGCACACACCATTCCCAATTTAATACATTTTAGAATAAGGCTGTAATAGTAATATGCGGAAAAAGTCAAGGGATCGGAATACTGTACACTGCTATCTCTCATGTGTATACAGTTGAAGTCGGAAGTTTACATACACTAAGTTGGCTGTGCATTTAAACAGCTTGAAAAATTCCAGAAATTAATGTCATGGCTTTAGAAGCTTCTGATAGGCTAATTGACATCATTTGAGTCAATTGGAGGTGTACCTGTAGATGTATTTCAAGGCCTACCTTCAAACTAAGTGCCTCTTCGCTTGACATCATGGGAAAATCAAAAGAAATCAGCAAAGACCTCATAACCTGAAAGGCCGCTCAGCAAGGAAGAAGCCACTGCTCCAAAACCACCATGAAAAAGCCAGACTACGGTTTGCAACTGCACATGGGGACAAAGATCATACTTTTTGGAGAAATGTCCTGTGGTCTGATGAAACAAAAATAGAACTGTTTGGCAATAATGACCATCCTTATGTTTGGAGGAAAAAGGGGGAACACCATCCCAACCGTGAAGCACGGGGGTGGCAGCATCATGTTGTGGGGGTGCACTGCTGCAGGAGGGACTGGTGCACTTCACAAAATAGATGGCATCATGAGGTAGGAAAATTATGTAGATATATTGAAGCAACATCTCAAGACATCAATCAGGAAGTTAAAGCTTGGTCGCAAATGGGTCTTCCAAATGGACAATAACCCCAAGCATACTTACAAAGTTGTGGCAAAATGGCTTCTGGACAACAAAGTCAATTTAGTGGAATGGCCATCACAAAGCCCTGACCCCAGCCTATAGAAAATTTGTGGGCAGAACTGAAAAAGTGTGTGCGAGCAAGGAGGCCTACAAACCTGACTCAATTACACCAGCTCTGTCAGGAGGAATGGGCCAAAATTCACCCAACTTATTGTGAGAAACTTGTGGAAGGCTACCCAAAACGTTTGACCCAAATTAAACAATTCAAAGGCAATGCTACCAACTACTAATTGAGTGTATGCAAACTTCTGACCCACTGGGAATGTGATGAAAGAAATAAAAGCTGAAATATATAATTCTCTCTACTATTATTCTGACATTTCACATTCTTAAAATAAAGTGGTGATCCTAACTGACCTAAGACATCGAATCTTTACTAGGATTAAATGTCAGGAATTGTGAAAAACTGAGTTTAAATGTATTTGGCTAAGGTGTATGTAAACATCCGACTTCAACTGTATTAGCTGATAGCCTCAGTAGGCTACACCATTGGGAAAAGATGATAGAAGGAGGTGAAAAACTGTGTGAAATAGAATGGCGTAGCGGTCTAAGACACTGCCTCTCAGTGCAAGAGGTGTCAATACAGTCCCTGGTTTGAATCCATGCTGTACAATTGTCCCAGGGTCATCCAGGTTTGCCTGGGGTAGACTATCATTGTAAATAAGAATATGTTCTTAACTGACTTGCCTAGTTAAATAAAGGTTAAAAAAATACAAAAATAATAATTGAGCACAAAATAGCGAGAAACAGATTGACAGGCGTGAGAGCCGGGAGGAAAATGCAGAGGCATGTGTTGTTAAATGTCAGGTTTGTTCTTCACAATCCCCTGGATACTATGATTTGTTTAATATGTAAATCTAGAGGCCTCCTGAGTGGTGCTGTGGTCTAAGGCACTTCATCACAGTGCTAGCTGTGCCACTAGAGCCACACTTTCTTTTTTTCTATTGTGTTATTGGCTGTACACTTGTTTATTCCATGTGTAACTCTATGTTGTTGTTTGCGTCGCACTGCTTTGCTTTATCTTGGCCAGGTCGCAGTTGTATCTTGGCCAGGTCGCAGTTGACTCCTGTGGAGGGCTGGGCGCAGTGCACGCTGACACGGTCTCCAGGTGTACGGTGTTTCCTCCGAGACATTGGTGCGGCTGGCTTCCGGGTTAAGTGGGCATTGTGTCAAGAAGCAGTGCGGCTTGGCTTGGCTTGGTTGGGTTGTGTTTTGCAGGACGCACGGCTCTCGACCTTCGTCTCTCCCGAGTCTGTACGGGAGTTGCAGCAAGGGGATAAGACTGTAACTACCAATTGGATACCACAAAATTGGGGAGAAAAAGGGCAAAAAAAAAAAAATTATAATAATATGTAAATCTATTTTAACTCAGTATCATGTGTGTGTATAGCATTGAGATATATACACAGGTGTATACTCTCTCTCTAACCTTATGACAGGTGTTATGATGTTAGCCTGAGGGAGGGTTAAAGGTCCAAACTGGCCTGTTCTATCTGTTTAAAAGGGAGCCGATGAGGAGTCACTACCCCGGGGCTGTCACTGCATCTCCCAGACAGACAGACAGACAGAGCCAGAGAGCACCAGCCTACATCCTCTGTTCTGTTAGATCCTGTTACCTGTCTGCCTCCCACTATAGGGAAGTAAGTAAGCACAACATGTCCTCTGTGTGTGAGTTCTGCCTGGGAGCAGAGCCTGCTGCAAGGTCACTCATCCGCTGGAGGGGGGACGGTCACATAACCTCACTAGCAGACTGCAGAGAGAGGGGTTATGTTTATTCTGATCTTAACCACACCTGAGAGATCTGTTGTTTTTCATCAGGCAGCGGCCTGTCAGACCAATCGTCTCATATCTACCTCCAGCAGAACAATTACACCCAAATGGGAGCAGAGATTTAGAGGGGACTTGGATAGGCGCGGAAAGCATCACAATCTGCCACACACAATCTAGTGCTCTGTATCTTAGGAATGGAACACATTCTCAGTCACCCCAAAAATATTCTATCAAACAAACAACCTAATCAATTGTGAATAAATAAAAACTTTAGCAATTGCATTGTATGCTTTCCAGACTGAATAGCCTTTTGTCAATTGCTAAAGCAAAGAGGGAATGTTATGGAATATGACCATAACCTGATATCGACGTCCATGAGGAGGATAGGATGCTTGCTGTCTTCCCATATCCAAAACATTTGTCTGTGGATAAGGGAGGTGTTGCACAAGGCTGTGTGTGAAGATAATCAGCTAGCTCTGAGAGTTCCACATTCATCTCCTGAACAGAAACTTAGTGGGAGACCCAATGCAGTGAAACACTGGCTTTGTATAGGAATCCCTGCTGAGGATCCTCTACTCAACATACTGTATTACGATACAGTACTCAAATGTAATTGGCAGCAGGGTGTGGGTTTTAATTTTCCCCCATAGAAAAATAATTAGCATAGAGTATTAACAGTATAATCATAATTGGATATGTGGACTTATATGAGACGTAGCTATTGCTGACAAAAATGTATTGTCTCAGCTTTGATAAGCCTGGTGTGTTTTTAATGGTTATTTCTGATTCTCCAGAGCACAGCGCTCTGATGTCCTGTTCTACATGCAGTGCCATGGGCCACAGAAACAGCCCTGACCTATCGATTGGTCTGTAAAAGTGTCTTCTTATCAGCTGAGAATTGATGTCTTGTTGTATACAGTGCATGAGCTACCTTTACAGATAAAACAGTCCATCTGGTTGGAGAGAGAGAGTTTAGGGAGTGCTCATGTTTTCAGTTGGGAGATGAGAGATTAAGTGATGACCCTGAGACATTAAGGAGATTGGCAGACACGTCTTATTGCTCAGAAAAGGGCAATGTGTCCATAAAAGCAACTCTGATGTCCCTTGGCAAGGACTGTTGATTAGAACTCTGCGTTTGGATCCTAACTTGTCCAACCACTCAGCAGTGACATACAACATCCTGTCCTATACCTTCACAGTGCCTCTTCTCATCAGCTGATCTCCTGATATGGAAAAATAAAAGACATTTAAGGATTACTGTAAATAAAAATAGTGGAGTTCAGTAAGACAAAATAGAAATAAAGCAAGCTGGAAGGCTGCTGTGGACAACCTGGACAAAGATTTTCTCTAGAGCATGGCTCCCCAACTATCAGCCCGTGGGCCTGATTTTATTTGGCCTCCCAAATTTTCTGAGCAAGAATAAATATATATGTTTTATATATTTTTATATGGACATAAGAACTTACAAAACACCAGAAAATCTGTTACAAAGTATTCCCACACATAATAGAGAGATATACACTGGATATAGACTCGTTACTGTTTTTGTTATTTGTATATTTTATTTATTTTTACTTCAGCTTATTTAACGAAATACTTTAACACTTTATTTTCTTAAAACTGCATAGTTGGTTAAGGGCTTGTAAGTAAGCATTTCACTGTAAGGTCTACACCTGTTGTATTCGACGCATGTGACAAATACAATTTGACTTGAGTACAAAACATTAGGAACACCTTCCTAATTTTGAGTTGCAACCCCTTTTCCCTCAAAACAGCCTCAATTCGTTGAGGCATGGACTCTACAAGTTGTGGAAAGCGTTCCACAGGGATGCTGGCCCATGTTGACTCCAATGCTCCCACAGTTGTGTCAAATTGGATGGATATCCTTTGGGTGGTGGACCATTCATAATACACACGAAAAACTGTTGAGTGTGAAAAAACCCAGCAGGGTTGCGGTATTTGACACACTCAAACCGGTGGGCCTGGCACCTACTACCATACCCTGTTCACCCTCTGACTCATCAGACCGAAGGACGGATTTCCACCGGTCTAATGTCCATTGCTTGTGTTTCTTGGCCCAAGCAAGTCTATTCTTATTATTGATGTCCTTTAGTAGTGGTTTCTTTGCCGCAATTTAACCATGAAGGCATGATTCACGTAGTCTCCTCTGAACAGTTGACGTTGAGATGTGTCTGTTACTTGAACTCTGTGAAGCATTTATTTGGGCTGCAATCTGAGGTGCAGTTAACTCTAATGAACTCATCCTCTGCAGCAGAGGTAACTCTGGGTCTTTCTTTTCTGTGGCGGTCCTCATGAGAGCCAGTTTCATCATAGCACTTGATGGTTTTTGCGACTGCACTTGAAGAGACTTTCAAAAGGTCTTGAAATGTTTTGGATTGACTGACCTTCATGTCTTAAAGTAATGATGGACTGTCGATCCTCTTTGCTTATTTGAGCTGTTCTTGCAGTACTATGGACTTGGTATTTTACCAAATAGAGTTATCTTCTGTATACCACCCCTACCTTGTCACAACACAACTCATTGGCTCAAACACATTAAGAAGGAAAGAAATTCCACAAAGTAACTTTAACACTTTTTTTGGTTACTACATGATTCCATATGTGTTATTTTATAGTTTTGATGTCTTCAAATAGTAAAAATAAAGAAAAACCCTTGAATGAGTCGGTGTTTCCAAACTTTTGACTGGTACTGTATATATATCCCTTGAGCATGGTGAAGTTATTAATTACACTTGGGTTGGTGTATCAATACACCCAGTCATTACAAAGATTCAGGCGTCCTTCCTAACTCAGTTGCCGGAGAGGAAGGAAACCGCTCAGGGATTTCACCATAAGGTCAATGGGGACTTTAAAACAGTTACAGGAGAAAACGGAGGATGGATCAACAACATTGTAGTACCTCCACAATACTAACTTAAATAGAGTGAAGAGAATGAAGCACATACAGAATAAAGTAAAGTTGCAAAAAAAAAAAAAAAAAACAACACAACACATCACAGAGTACCACTCGTTCTATTGGTGGTGGCTGCTTCATGTTATGGGTATACTTGTCATTGGCAAGGATTACAGAGTTTTTTATTATAAAAATAAACAGAAAAGAGTTAAGCACAGGCCAAATCCCAGAGGACAGCCTGGCTCAGTCTGCTTTCCAACAGACACTGGGGGGCTAATTCACCTTCAGCAGGACAATAATCCAAATCACAATGCCAAATATACACTGGAGTTGCTTACCAAGATGACTTTGAATGTTCCTGAGTGGCCTTACAGTTACAGTTTTGACTTAAATTGGATTGAAAATCTATTACAATACTTGACAATGGCTGTCTAGTAATGATTAACAACCAACTTGACAGAGCTTGAAGAATTTTTAAAAGAACAATGTGAAAATATTGTACGATCCCAAAAAGACTCACAGTTATAGTCACTGCCAAAAGTGATTCTAACATGTATTGACTCAGGGGGTTGAATACTTATTTAATCAAGATATATTAGTGTTTTACTATAATTGTTTTACAAATGTTTGAGTTTTTCTTCCACTTTGACATTACAGAGTATTTAATGTAGATCGTTGACAATTTTATTTTATTAAATCAATTTTAATCCCACAACACAATACATTGTATAAAAAGTAGTTTGTTAACACCATCTGCTCTAATTTACTCACAAAAAAGTAATTGATGAAGATCTAAATGCATATTCCCATCAAATGATTTGCATGCAGATGCAGTTTGGACGTTTCACCGGTAAAACGTGAAGAATGCTGCCAACATTTTTGTATTCGTATAGGCTACACTGTCCCGCGAATGTCCCGCAAAATGATCCTGTTGTCCCGCATTTAGGTTTTTTAAATATAGTCACCCTAGCTACAGTTTGGAGTATGTGTGATTCACAGGTAGGCTATGCTTGTTTCTCATGGAGGATCTGAAATTGATCTGTCATTGTTAAGTCTTCATAGGCAGCCAGCGATATGAAAGAGCTTGAGTCAGTGGAGAAAACAGAAGGTAAATATAAACACTCAAACCCACACAACAACTTTAACATCACTAATAACCTTTTGACGTACGAGTTACCAGGGATGGCTAACTCTGGAAATCCTTTGGGTCTCTACAGAGTTAAGGTAAATCAGCTTTTAGTTTATTTGCACCCCATGTATGGAACAATTTTCAGAGGTCCCTACAACTGGATGTACTGGTGGCTCTCGAGCAGTTCAACATGTTAATTGACGACCTCTTTGCTGAGAAATGTGATTGTTTTTCATAAGTGTGTTTGTAATTTTGTATATTTGTATTCCATTGTATTTTGTAAATTGTGTGTATGCAGAACTCCCTTGCAAAAGAGACAGTCTCAATGGGACTCCCTTATAAAATAAAGATCAAATGCAAATAAATAAACTATGCATACAGTGTATGCAATAAACTATGCATACACTAAAACCTATGGGTGAAATAGGAAGACAAAGTACATTTGGGATGGAGAGGGTGATCTCACAATGGAAACAGAAAGATGAGTTCAAAGAAGTGAAGGTCAGGTACGGTTTACAATGTGATTCTGCAAAATATAAACTTCTTCAAATTAAGATGTTTGGTGGTGTCACTCTGAGCTGGTAGTAAATGTAACAGCAGAGATTATGTAATTGAAGGAGCTGTTCATGGAGCTGTTCATAGCTCACATTTATGCCTCCATTACTCTTGATAGGTGAGGAGCAGGCCGGGTGGCATGGGGTAACTAGGGGGTGGGCCCTTCCAACAAGCAGATTTATGATGTGATCTCTGGCATATATCTAATGACAGTTTCAGCCTTTCAAGGCACAAGACAAGGGCAGCAGTAACATCATAGACTGCAGTGATACATTAGGACTCCGGTATTACAACTGGTACTAGTACCGGGCTATTTAAGTGTTAATGCCTGAGAAGCCAGTGTTTGTTGGATATATTGTCACGGGTGTTGTTAGGCCCGAAACGAAGTCGAGGGCCGGCAAACCGTGCCAATATATCCAACTAACACCGGCTTCCGGGAAAACCGTGCCAATATATTCAACAGACACCGGCTTCCGGGAAAACCGTGCCAATATATCCAACAAACACCGGCTTCTGGGAAAACCGTGCCAATATATTCAACAGACACCGGCTTCGAGGGCATTATCACTTTTATACAACGGGTTACCAACATATTCAAATAATGATCAACATATTTTAATTAAAAACTTTATTTTGATTAATTTATTCGTACTATTTCATCCTTCCACAAGATATAGTCCGGGCACAAATCTAGGGTTGCTAGAGATGCAACCCAGTCGTTCGTTCTTTTTGTTCTGTATCTATGGACGTTCAGTCATTCAGACCTTTTGTTCTATATCTATAGATTGCTCTAAATGTTCCATTGCCATACTGACTGGCAACATTTTTATCCCTTGCTTGCTAGCTACGTAGCCAACTACGGCTAATTTACAGTCACATCAAAATGTGCAGCCAGAATAACAACAAAGTAGCTTCATTGGCATTTGTTTAAGCTGTTTTCTATTTAAGATTTATTTGGATACATCCATAACAAATAGCTTATGATGCGCGACTTTGTCTAGCAGAAAAAAATGTGCTCTCTTGTCAGGACACTGTTGAGACAAAAGAAAGACAATCCATTACATTCATTTGAGCTGATTTTAATCAACGAAACCATACATTTATCTTTGTTATCCACCACAGCTGACATAGCTACAGCTACTTATTGTATGTCACATTTATCTGAACATTCCCCTGGATTGTGTATTGGTTGAAATATCTGTCGGTGTCTGCTACTACTTCTGCTGCCTTGCTTCAGCCTTTTGGGTGTTGATGGTGCAGTGTTTTCTTTGTTTTTGGCCAGCGTTTTCTGTCTGTCAGTGACGGACACCAGTAGCTATGGAGCGAACCTTTGCATCGATGCCCACTCACTGACATAATCTCCCTCGCTTCTGAATCAGCATTGGCCAGTTTCTGGACTGTCGTGGTCCTGATGCTGTGATTTGTGTATGTAGTTGTTCCCGCTGCCCTGCAGATCTTGGGTGGAAGACCAGATAGTTCACGCCCATCGGCTCTGACGTGTACCAGATCGAGTCCCTGATACACTCTCCTCTCCTTGGGTGGAGATAAAATGTAAGGGCGTTCTCCGGGCATTTCGATAGATATTTCTCCAGTGATGCCACCGGGCATACTGGCTGCTCAAACATGAATCCCCTCTTGGACTCCCTGCCCCTCTCCCTTGGGTCCAGATGATTCTTTGTTGCCTCGTTATATGCGAGAGTGGCGTATCTGAGAGAGAGAATACGCTGTTATAATATTGTTTTCCAGTAGCCTAATTACGAATTACGAGTTAGAAATAACACAAATGAATAACATAACGCAAATCTTTTCCTTCCCTTCTTAGCTGTTTGATGTTTCCCAGAAATACATGATTTGAGGTGGTAAATTTAGTGTCCTTCATAAGGCACCAGCTGCGACCGATGGGTGGGTCATTTAGAAACCGGTTGAGCCCACTCCGGAGTGCCAGGTAGCTACTTATACTGTACTGCTCCCCCTTCCCATTTCGTACATTTTCATAAAACTGTCGGAGATGGATGTTAAACTCTTCCTTAGTGACAGTTTTGAAGTCAACAACTTTTTTCTTCTCTGCTGGCCAGCCAATATTGAAACAATATTGAAAAGGTTGGTGAGACAGACAGCAAGGTTTCTCTGCTGTTGAAACGCAATTGCTAGTCTAAAAGAAATGGGAGATAATGTCTAGATGCTTTTTATAGTGGAGATCAGGTTCATACATTTCCTGACAGGGTTGAAGAGACGGTGGATTGCGCAGTGAGATGGAACAGAGTAAATAGGCATTTCAACGTCATAGATTTAGCCGGTGGTAACTTGTGAAATATACACCAATCAGCATTCAGGATTTGACCCACCCATTGTATAAATGAGTAGAATGTATTGTTCTATCTCTAACTTAGTTGTATTGTTTGTATATCGTTGTATTTTAATTTGTGTGACTGTTCTTGTCTATCAGTGTATCAGTGTTTTGTTACTTGTCGTATGTTATGTTTTTGTGTGGACCCCAGGGAGAATAGCTGCTGCTTCGGAAAAAGCTAATAGGGATCCGAATAAACCAATAAAGCATTCAACTCTAAGGTGTGCTTTCCTTTGTCTAAGATGCAGAATGTAGACAGACAGTTACATCAGTGTTCTATAAAGAATGAGAATGATTCAGACAATACAAACAGAAAACAGACCTGTCTTTAGAAAAACATTCTCAGATTGCCCCTTAGAAAGGCTGTTTGATCATTAACTCATTCACAACTGTGTAACAACAATTAGATTTATTATTGTCTTGACAAAAACTGTCAGTAATTCCGGTACTGAATGTGAATCAGTCTGACTCCTTTCATGCCTAATTACCACAAAAGCGGTAAGTCTTCACTCAAAAAGCTATCAGCTAAAACTGCCATCTATTACTGGCTTTGAGCCATTAATTAGAAACATTATTATGTTTGAATAACTTTACTTTTTAACAAAGCAGCTACTTCAGTGTCACTGAAACAATATTACTTTGTATTAAAAGTCAATTACAGTATAAAACTCAGTGACTACTGGAGTGAGAAATCACTCCTACCAAAAAGACAGCACGTCAATTCCACAGTCAGTTTTCACTTTTCAGAAATGTTAGATCGGGTTCAAGTCAGGGCTCTGGCTGGGCCACTCAAGAACATTCAGAGACTTGTCCCGAAGCCACGCTTGTGTTGTCTTGGTTGTGTGATTAGGGTCATTGTCCTGTTGGAAGGTGAACCTTCGCCCCAGTCTGAGGTCCTGAGCGCTCTGGAGCAGGTTTTCATCAAGGATCTCTCTGTACTTTGCTCCGTTCATCTTTCCCTCGATCCTGACTAATCTCCCAGTCCCTGGCGCTGAAAAACATCCCCACAGCATGATGCTGCCACCACCATGCTTTACAGTAGGGATTGTGCCAGGTTTCCTCCAGACGTGATGCTTGGCATTCAAGCCAAAGAGTTCAATCTTGGTTTCATCAGACCAGAGAATCTTGTTTCTCATGGTCTGAGAGTTTTTAGGTGCCTTTTGGCAAACTCCAAGCGGGCTGTATTTTTTTATTTAATCAATTTTAGAATAAGGCTGTAACGTAACAAAATGTTGAAAAAGTCAAGGTGTCTGAATACTTTCCGAAGGCACTGTATATACCACACACCCCCAAGTGCCCCTCTTTATTTAATTTGCAAGCTATAAAAGTCCTTCAGTCTTCTTTTAGCAAATAACCACAATGTAGGCTTGGCCCTAATTTATGTGCTCAATGCTCAAGACAATGCTCAATGACTGGAATGCCCTTCCCCCATCTGAGGGGCCAAACTGTATCTCTCTCTCTCTACTGTATTGAGAGAACTGACTATTGGAATATGTGATAGAATAATCCTATAGTATCCATATTTGGTATCTATCAAACACTTGTCCTCTGAATAGAATTCTGAAGCTATCAATATATGGATGTATGATCTCTGTGGTTACTTGAAGTTGTTCAGAGTACCCCCTCAGATCATCACACATAGATGTGACCCCCTTCCTTTTTTTATTAAAGTTTTTATTTCACCTTTATTTAACCAGGTAGGCAAGTTGAGAACAAATTATCATTTACAACTGCGACCTGGCCAAGATAAAGCAAAGCAGTTCGACACATACAACAACACAGAGTTACACATGGAGTAAAAACAAATACAGTCAATAATACAGTAGAAAAACAAATCTGTATACAATGTGTGCAAATGAGGTAAGGTAAGGAAGGTAAGGCAATAAATAGGCCATGGTGGCAAAGTAATTACAATATAGCATATAAACACTGGAATGGTAGATGTGCAGTAGATGAATGTGCAATGTAGAAAGACTGGGGTGCAAAAGAGCAAGATAACAAAAAAAATACAGTAGGGGATGAGGTAGTTGGTTGGGCTATTTACAGATGGGCTAAATACAGGTGCAGGGGTCTGTGAGCTGCTCTGACAGCTGGTGCTTAAAGCTGGTGAGGGATATAAGTGTCTCCAGTTTCCTATAGGATTTCCTAGAGGATGTTGGCTGGTTTGATCTGATTGGATATCTTCGTTTTACTACCTAGAATTGTGTTTTGTTAATAATGTCAGTATTGCCTTATAACTTAAGCTTTATGCCTTGTATTTGAATCCATTCATTTTAGATTCCCCGATATATAATGAACACGTAGCCTACACAATGGATAAGGTACAGGCTACAAACTTTTTTCAGTGAAGGGAATCTCATATTCATGATTTGGCTCAAAAACTGATCAAGGATAAGAAGGATATTCATATTAATTTGATAAGTGATTACATTTTTTATTACTGGCAAACAATTGGTGTGCATAAAAAGGAGATGGAAAAAATTAAATTCTAGAGGTTAGTATTTGTTGAGCAAACACCAAAACAGGGAATCGAAGGGAAATATATGCATTTTGGAACTAATTTATTGGGTTAAGGCTAAATGGTTTCCTTACACAGCAAAGATTACTTTGATCTCAGATTTAAACTTTTTCTGACTCAACCTATTGCTGTTTTTTTCAAGCATTTTAGCTAATCACTGACACTATGGAAAGCTGAGTCATTGGATGAATTTCTTTGGCTCGATGTCCCTTTTATGTGCACGATAAAAGGGAATCACGTCGGCCTGGGTGGTTTTTCATACCAAACTCCGCTCTCAATATGAAACAGTGGATTTGAATGCCTTTTTAATGGGAGATTATGATAATCCCCCTTTTGAGCTGACTTTGACAGAAGTCCTTGACCAAAGCAACTCATTCACTTTGTCCCATATATAGGCTTAAAGTTAATTTCTTTGACACATTTTTTGCAGTTCTACTTTAGTGTCTTATTGCAAACATGATGCATGTTCTGGAATATTTTTATTCTGTAAAGGCTTCCTTCTTTTCACTCTGTTATTTAGGTTAGTATTGTGGAGTAACTACAATTTTGTTGATCCATCCTCAGTTTTCTCCTATCACAGCCATTAAACTGTGGTATCATAGCTACATCCCTGAGCTGTTTCCTTCCTCTCTGGCAACTGAGTTAGGAAGGACACCTGTAGCTTTGTAGTGACCGTGTGTATCGATACACCATCAAAAGTGTAAAGAATAACTTCACCATGCTCAAAGGGAAATTCAGCATCTACCAATAGGTGCCATTCTTTGCGAGACATTGGAAAACCTCCCTGGTCTTTGTGGTTAAGTCTATATTTGAGAATCACTGCTCGACTGAGGGACCTTACAGATAATTGTATGTGTGGGGTACAGAGATGAGGTATTCATAAAAAATCACGTTAAACACTATTGTCCATGCAACTTATAATATGACTAGTGAATCGGTGATGTTGTACCCATAGCAACTATTAAAACCTTCCCCAACCAGAAACCGTGGATTGATGGCAGCATTCGTGCTTTTAAGCATGGCAAGTCGACCGGAAACATGACTGAATACAAACAGTGTAGCTATTCCCTCCACAAGGCAATCAAACAAGCTAAGCGTCAATATAGACACAAAGTAGAGTCGCAATTCAACGGCTCAGACACGAGAGGTATGTGGCAGGGTCTGCAGTCAATTACGGACTACAAAAAGAAAACCAGCCCCGTCGCGGACCACGATGTCCTGCTCCCAGACAAACTAAACAACTTCTTTGCTCGCTTTGTGGACAATACAGTGCCACCGTCACGGCCCGCTGGCAAAACCTGCGGGCTCTCCTTCACCGCAGCCAACGTGAGTAAAACATTTAAGCGTGTTAACCCTCACAAGGCTGCCGGCCCAGATGGCATCCCTGGCCATGTCCTCAGAGCATGCGCAGACCAGCTGGCTGGTGTGTTTACGGACATATTCAATCAATCCTTATCCCAGTCTGCTGTTCCCATATGCTTCAAGAGGGCCACCATTGTTCTTGTTCCCAAGAAAGCTAAGGTGACTGAGCTAAATGACTATCGCCCTGTAGCACTCACTTCTGTCATCATGAAGTGCTTTGAGAGACTAGTCAAGGATCATATCACCTCCATCCTACCAGATACCCTAGACCCACTCCAATTTGCTTACCGTCCCAATAGGTCCACAGACGACGCAATCACAATCACACTGCACCCTGCCCTAACCCATCTGGACAAGAGGAAAACCTATGTAAGAATGCTGTTCATCGACTACAGCTCAGCATTTAACACTATAGTACCCTCCAAACTCGTCATTAAGCTCGAGACTCTAGGTCTCGACCCAGCCCTGTGCAACTGGGTCCTGGACTTCCTGACGTGCCGGCCCCAGGTGGTGAGGGTAAGAAACAACATCTCCATCCCGCTGATCCTCAACACTGGGGCCCCACAAGGGTGCGTTCTCAGCCCTCTGCTGTACTCCCTGTTCACCCATGACTGCGTGGCCAAGCACGCCTCCAACTCAATCATCAAGTTTGCTGACGACACTACAGTGGTAGGCTTGATTACCAACAACGACGAGACGGCCTACAGGGAGGAGGTGAGGGCCCTCGGAGTGTGGTGTCAGGAAAATAACCTCTCACTCAACGTCAACAAAACTCAGGAGATGATCGTGGACTTCAGGAAACAGCAGAGGGAGCACCCCCCTATCCACATCGACGGGACAGTAGTGGAGAAGGTGGAAAGTTGTAAGTTCCTCGGCGTACACATCACGGACAAAATGAAATGGTCCACCCACACAGACAGCGTGGTGAAGAAGGCGCAACAGCACCTCTTCAACCTCAGGAGGCTGAAGAAATTTGGCTTGTCACCAAAAACACTCACAAACTTCTACAGATGCACAATCGAGAGCAACCTGTCGGGCTGTATCACCGCCTGGTACGGCAACTGCTCCGCCCACAACCGTAAGGCTCTCCAGAGGGTAGTGAGGTCCACACAACGCATCACTGGGGGTAAACTACCTGCCCTCCAGGACACCTACACCACCCAATGTCACAGGAAGGCCAAAAGTACAGGTGCATCAAAGCTGGGACCGAGAGACTGAAAAACAGCTTCTATCTCAAGGTCATCAGACTGTTAAACAGCCATCACTAACATTGAGTGGCTGCTGCCAACATACTGACTTAAATCTATAGCCACTTTAAATAATTGAAAATTGTATGTAACAAATGTATCACTAGCCACTTTAAACAATTTTTTATATAATGGTTACATATCCGACATTACTCATCTCATATGTGTACACTGTACTCTATACCATCTACTGAAT
The DNA here is from genome assembly GCA_030435695.1 of Brachymystax lenok tsinlingensis. NCBI lineage: Eukaryota > Metazoa > Chordata > Actinopteri > Salmoniformes > Salmonidae > Brachymystax > Brachymystax lenok. Next base: position 22,996,611 of record CM059795.1, read on the forward strand.
CTTGCCTATGCCGTTCGGCCATCGACTCAAATCTCTAGCCACTTTAATAATTAAAATTGGATGTAATAAATGTATCACTAGCCACTTTAAACGATGCCACTTATATAATGTTTACATATCCTACATTACTCATCTCATATTAATATACTGTACTCTATACCATCTACTGCATCTTACCTATGCCGGTCAGCCATCGCTCATCCATATATTTATATGTACATACTCGTATTCATTCCTTTACATTTGTGTGTATAAGGTAGTTGTTGTGAAATTGTTAGATTACTTGTTAGATACTACTGCATGGTCGGAACTAGAAGCACAAGCATTTCGCTACACTCGCATTAACATCTGCTAACCATGTGTATGTGGCAAATAAAATTGGATTTGATTTGATTTATGTTCTGTTTCTATCGATCTATACTCACAAATTGATCTTGAGATGATTTGTAATGTTTTTTATATTTTCAAGGCAAATTCCTCCTGAGGGGGAGGCTATTTCACTTGTAGCTTTCTCTCTTTCTTAGAGAAAAGTACAATTTAACACTTATGATACAGTGTAACTTTAATTATGCATTTAATGACCTTTCATTCCATGCTATATTCATCTGATTCATACTTGATACACTTTGAGGATACCATCGACTAGACCAACCAATATGACCAACATACACAGCCAAACAGTGACTGGTAACTCTTGACTGTAATAATGTTTCATCAAATGTCGAGAACTGATTGAACTGATGTAATCTCTCTGCCCTTATTAACAAAGCATGACGTTTTATTGAACTTGTTTGAACGAATGTGTACCTAGGGACATTTGCATGTCCACAGCACATTGTCAACGATCCACCGGAAGACACTCCTGATGTCATGGGCTCAAGGACTAGATGTTGGGTTCCATAAACTGTATGGAAGACAAAGGAATGTACTCTCATATGGTGCGGGTCAGTTCTTCCTGTATTGGACACAGGCTGTCCATGTACAGCTTCTGTCCAGGGGGGATTTGTATGCTCAGCCCTAATTCATGTGCTCTCTGTCACCTCCGGCCGCATGGAAAATGGCCCAAGACAATGCCCAATGACCAGTATGCCCTTCCCCCCTCTGAGGGGCCAAAATGTATGTCTCCCTCTACAGTATCCAGAGGACTGACTATTGAATGTGTGATAGAATAATCCTACAGCAGTCATGTTTGCTACCTATCTGAAACTTGTTCTCTGAATAGAACTCTGAAGCTATCTATATGGATGTATGATCTCATTGGTTACTTGAAGTAGTTCAGAGTAAACTCTGATGACACTGTCTGCAAGTGTCCTACCCAGTGGACTCAGGTCATCACACATAGATTTGGCCCCCTTCCTAGAGGACATTGGTTGGTTTGATCTGATTGGATATCTTAGTTTTACTACCTTTGGTTTGGTCTGTGGATTGATCAACAATTGATTTTGAATATAAACAGGTCAGATCTGGTATAAATGGAATAAAGGTCTGTTGTTCTCTCTCTTATCCTGTCTCCTGACCATTGGAGGAAAGTTGTATAAAACATTTGAATTTCCTAGGCTTCTGGGCCTCTGGCCTAGTAGGCATCTCTTTGTTAATGCTTTGTCTTGAAACCTTAGGATCTATATGCCTAGAATTATGTTTTGTCAATGTCAGTATTTCCTTTTAACTTAAGCTTTATGCCTTGTATTTCAATCCATTCAAGTTAAATAATACTTGCTTTGATATTTTCGCTTCTCATGACCATTCCTTGATCTTAGTCAGCTAAACACATAATACTTGATTGCACATAGTTTTACTATAAAGTTAAATGGAGTCAGATATATGTTTTAATAGACTTGTCAATTAATTGCGTAGCCTTATCATGTGTCGCATGTGAGGTATATAATCAACAAGCTCTCACAGTCTTACGTCAGAATTAGACGTTCATCCATGTTTCTCAAACGTCAAATTGTGAAGTTGTTCCAAACGTCACATTTCAAAGTGTTTAAGGTTACGTTTAGGCAAGAACTCTGAATTTTTAAGGTTAGGCATTAATTCCACCATCTTAAGTTTAGGCATTATCTCAGAATTATTAAGGTAAGGGTTAAGGTTTGGGATAGGCTTAAAACAAAAATCTCACTGGATTCGCGCACGTGCAACCTTTGGCTCACTGTTGCCTCTAGTGGCTGGTTTCCACGTAATCTCAAAATGTCCTCAGACGTGGATGGACGTCGAGTACTGACATGTCACGGGTGACCTGGCTGTATATAATATGCATACATAACTAATATTACCCCACTACACAATGTTCAGTAAATCTCAGGGTTAGGCAACATCATGAGGTTTCAGACTTCAACATTACCATTCACCTTCAAAACAGCAAAAGTCAGACCCCCATAGTGAAAATGCTCTCTTATGCTTTAGCCAATGAAATCACACTACGACGGGAACATAGAATTTATTCAGATCTTTGATAAATATTTTACAGTAAAGTTTTAACATAAGATGGCATTCCTTCAGAAGTCAGAACATAACATCTCCTTAAAATGATCCACATTAAATCAAAGTTTTTGAGAAAATGTTCAGTCAAAGAATTTTGATTTCTGTAGCTTAATTCATAGTTCAAGGTTAACAGCACTCATTGTCATTATCCCCATACCAGTGATAAGATACAGTTTCATTGACAATATATGTTTTTATTTTCCCCCGTTATTCCTTTTCTCCCCCAGCCTATCATCCCTTCAGATAAAACACAGTCCTCCATTCCATATCAGATCGGAAAATTGTTGTAAGTAGTTTAAAACTGCAATCAGAGAGAGAGAGAGGGGAGAGAGAAAGAGAGAGAGAGGTAGAGAGAGAGGGAGTGGGAGAGAGAGAGAGAGAGAGGGAGGGGGAGAGAGAGCGAGAGAGGGGGGGTGTGCAGGGAAAAGAGGAGAATGCCTGCTTCCGGAGCTCCAGAACAGTTTTAATTACTGCGGCTCCACTTCTCCCAAACTAATCCCTTCCACTGTTGAATTTACAGGCATTACTGATACTGACAAAATGATCACTCAGGGAGAGATAAAACAATAAAACAGGAGCAAGAAGAAAACGGATATTAAATAACACCCACTCTGGTTTCAAATGGGTAAAGTACTTCTACTAATGGCTTGTGTCAGTGTGGCTGTAAGTTAAACAAGTAATATACTACATCATGTCAGGTAATTGACATAGATCTTGTGACATGGACACGCCCCACGTAAATGTAATGTAAACTTAGGTCTACAGACAGAAACCCACTAATAACCTGTATTACTGCATGAGTACAGCAAAAGAATGTAGCAGCAGTATTTTGAAAATTGTGGGGAATCTTTACTCTCATACGATACTTATACATTTTTTCCCGAATTGGACAAGCTCACATGTTGGACATCACATTGAGTCTAGTCTGAATACCTCCTGTGTAAGACTCATCTTTGCCTCGACTCTCCAGTGACATACCTCAACTAACCTGTACCCTCGCACATTGACTCAGTACTGGTACCCCTTGTATATAGCCTCGTTATTGTTATTATATTGTTACTTTTAATAAAAAAAATGTATTTAGTTTATTTAGTAAATATTTTCTTAACTCTATTTCTTGAACTGCATTGTTGGTTAAGGGCTTGTAAGTAAGCATTTCACGGTAAGGTCTAAACCCGTCGTATTCGACGCATGTTACAAAAACATTTGATTTGATTTTTAATAACCAGCAGTAACTTAAGAGCTCCTTATGTTTAACCAAAAGTGCTTCAAGGCACAATCTCACATCCCTTCTCCTCTGCTCTGTGTATTTGTGAAACTCGTCTGAAATAACAGGGGGTTTGGCCTCTCCAATTCACTGTCATGCTCAACTTGTATAAATATTCAGATGGAAAGGTACAGAGGCTAATACAGTCTTACGGGCAATTTTAGGAGAGCAGAGATGATGATGAATTGCAGGCCGGCAGTGATTTTAAACCCTGCAGTGAGGAAGAGAAAGGCAACCACCTACCCCCTCTTCCCTTCCTCCTATCCTCCCTTCCAACTTCCCCTCCTCTTCCCTCCTCTCCTCCTCTCTCCCATTCTGACATTTCTATTAAAGAGGAGCAGCTACTCCGGTAAGACAGGCTGCTGCCGCCAGGTCCTAACCGCTCCTACCTGCTCCAATTTAATCCTCCTGACATTTCAGTAGCCCACTCACCTTTTATAGTTAATCCAATCAAAATGGGGGGTATCAGTATGGGGGTTCATTGTAGATTTGGGGTGCAGAGAGTCCTGTTTTTATTGTTTATAATTAATTATTCATGGATTTCTTCAAATGTTCCTGTCCTATGTAATGGAAGTTTAGTTAATTGATCCTGATGTTCCTGACTGTGCAGGGATTGATGAGAGATTGGAGCCAGGAGAGAGAAAGCTCCTAATGAACACAAAATATTTCTGTCTGATGGAGCTTTGTGCAGTGCAGCCTATATGTCTGCATTGTGTCACACTCCACCAGACTAGGGAAGTAGAGAAGATCATAGCCGTGTATGTAGAAATGTATGGCTCTGGAGCAGATGATTAAAGGCACTAATTGAATTGCTGCGTTGGTACGCACGTGTGTGTGCGTCCCCCCACAAACAACAAGACCAATCACCTCATCGGGCGCTGTGTTTAATTCCACAGCCTGCGGTTGATGTGGGAGAGGGAATAGATTAAAACCCAACGCTACATGTGGTCAATCTGTTGCAGTGGTTGCCTTTCCACTTTCCGCCTTTTTTACACAAATAGAATTTCCGCTATTATAGACAATCCCTACCCTCCACCATTTCACCCACCCAGCGGCTTCACTCTAAGGTCCAGAGTAGCATTCTTCAAAGCCTATTGGCAAAACAGACATTTCATTATTACTGGAAGGCTTTATTCCTGTTTGGTCCATGTGAACAACGGACCACACAGGAATAAAGTGTAGTCACCCCCCCCAGGGCCCATAATAGAATAAAACAACAACAACTAAAATGCCTTGTAAACTGAGCGTAGTGATGAAATCCAAATAAACTTATTTCAAGGTATCACTCAGTCCAACTTACTAAGTCATCTACCTAGAAAGGCTACATCTAATGTTGAACATCACACCACATCAAGATAGAAAGGGAGAGAAACAGAGATGAAATAGATAGAAAGTGGGAGGGAGGAAAGTTATCCATGATGGTTTCCTCCCCCAGTATATTTACCTAATATCTCAAGTGTCTCAGCAGTATGTTAGTATTGCATTGATTCACAGCTCCTCTTCTACAGTATGGAGAGCTCCTAGTCAGTTTGGAGGGCAAGGACACTGCTACACTCACAGACAGACTGAGAAAGTCAATGTTGACCTTGAGTCTGCTTTTCCTCTGAGCCAGTCCATCTACAGCCATAGAGTGGATAACTCTCTTCACACTTACTACATAATATAGCAACTCAGTCAGGAGACATTTTTAAAATGTGATTTGGCAGGTGTTCGGTGCCCACTCTCTCAGGTCAATGCAGGGGACTGTCTGGGAGCCTCATACTGAGTCTTGCCCACCTCTCATTCCATAACCCTGCCATGCTAATCGGTATCACCTGGTGGGGGCCCAGTCAATACGGACAGAAAGTCTACTCTGGTGCATAGATTTAAACAATGAATTTGGCATAATAACTTTTTATATGTGATGTCCTGAGGCTATGTGTGGATTTCCTTGCCCCAGCCCAGCATATAAACCTTGGAGCCTCTCAGAGACCATGTGTGTGCCGGACGCCACACTTATATTCAGCCATCACCACGAATCACATACAACATTGAGAGGCGAGAGGAGAACAATTTAGATGAGTTGTTGTTGTGGGGCGGTTTGAGATGCAGAAACACAGCTGCCTATATTGGGCTGTTGTGAGAGGGGTTGAGCACAATCCCATAAAGAATGAGATTTAATGTGGGAAAATATGTTCAGTAAAACAATTCATATTGTGTGTGAACGCCTGGCTTCGCTCCTCCAACTTAGATGTAATAAGCTGCAACTATAGTACGCAAGGGGCCAAGCCAGCGGTGTAATGTAGATAGCCTCATCTGTCCAGAGCAGTCGCCTATGGCATTTTCCACCTGACAACCTGTTTTCTCTGATCTCCAAACCCGACTGCCCCATGGGAGCGTGGTCAACACTCTCCATTCAGCTGAATCCGGTTGAATGAAGCTCCACACAAGTGGATTTTCAGCACTCGCCCTTGTAGACACTTAAATGCATTATTGACATAGTTTGAGCCCCGGTCGTTCGGACACTTGTCTGAGACAGGATTTGACCAGGATAAAGATGCTGCAGCCTGATAACTCACACCAACGACAGGATAAACACACTCGTTCAACTACAACAAACAGGGCTGATTGTAAACCATGATGACAGTAAACCCAGTAAAGTCAGTGATGGCTCTCGAAGGCTATGTGAGAGGTCTCCTGTTTCTGCTTCACATTCAGGGAGGTGTTAACAGTTAGCCATAGGTCATGCATTCCTGTCTCCTTGGAGTTGAATGTATCTCCTTCTCCACCACAATATAATCAAGTGTCTCTGTTGGATCACACTCCACAGAAGTGTAGCACAAACACTTTGGAATGAAAACAGATGGTCAGGTCAGCCTATAGTGTGCAGTGCTCAGCAATATAAGTATGTAGCACCAAGGGAATAAACTGACTACTTTTCGTAGATGGAATCAAGCCCATGGGTTACCTGGAGGACTGATCTGCCCTCTCTGTCATACGCTAATTGCTTTTTGTTGTTCACAGTCTGAGCTGCTGTCTGGACCATTAACCATCTAGCCAAGATCCTCAGGTCTCTCTGACCTAGCAAGGAAAAGCATGGGTGAACTAGCAGGGGTGTATCCCCATCCAGGGGATGGTGGGTCCCATTGATTTCCCATAGCCCAGCATGAAACTTGCTTTAAGGGTTCTCATTACACCACAAGCACACATAGAGTTGTTCCCTGCTGCCACAGGCTGTCTCCAGAACAGCCCCCCAAGGCAGGGTGCCTTAAATGGCCTTGTCCAACATACAGATGGTTCATTCAGGGGGAACTGGTCCCTCTGGGAGGATGGCTGGGAACCAGATGTTGACAGCCACAGTGTCTGGTGTGACGGGAGGAGCCTCAGAGCGATCAGTGGCAGCTTAGGGCAGATAGATACAACACTGTGTGATGGCGGTCTGCTATCAAGTAGGCAGTAGGAACATGATCGATTGGCAACAATAATGTTTACTGTGAATAATATGGGGAAGAAATTGCACTTACCACATGCATACTCTGGCCTCTAACTGAACCACAGGACACTACAGCCAAGGTAATGGAGACAATGTGAAAAACAGAAGGCATGGTACAGGGGTGTTAGAGGAGCCTGTCACCGTAGATGATAGGGCAGGAGGGTCCTGGTAAGGGTGTAGAAGGGGTAAGCACTGTCAACGAGGGTGTGAGTGTCACCATCCCCTGGCGCCTGACCATGTTTTGCCCTCCTGTCTCAGCTCCCGCCCCCTCCTGTCCCCCTGTCCCCTTGTCATGTTGGCAAGGCCCAAGCTAATCAGAGGGAGAGCTGAGGGGGCACGGGGCATGCAGCGGGATCTGAATAAAACATTGGGGTAGATTTAATCAAGGGAGGGCATCTGGAGCCGTCTCTGTCTGATTGGCCCTGGCGGAGCTGATGGACTGACACTTTAGTCATTCACCACGTGTCCTCATTCTAATGACAACTCCACAAGGAGGCGGAGGGCACCCTCTTTTTGCATAATCAAAGTGTTTTTATTCATAACATCTATTAATTAGTTTGAAATTGTCAGTGCCATGTGCTAGGCATAATTTAAATGGGCTGAAGAGAATTTGCCCTTTCCCTGTCGAGCCAATGTTTCCTTGGCAAGCTTTCAGTAGACAGAGAGAAATTGAGAGAGAGAGAGAGAGAGAGAGAGAGAGGGGGAGAGAGGAAAATAGAGAGAGATTGTGTGTGTGTGTGTGTGCGTGTGCGTGTGTACGTGTGCGTGTGTGCGTGCATGTTTATGTGTATGTGTACATGTATTTTTGAGGGGAGCAAAGATTATAACTGTCAGTCCTGTTTCTGTTCCTGCTATACTGTATAAAATACAATTTTCAAGCACGGATGAACAGTACGTTTTTATTTCTGAGGACAGAAACATCAACAACAGTATAAACTTAGATGACAGCCTTCTGTGAGGGCAAATGGTTTTAGTTGTTTTTTGCATCATAAGCTCTATCAAGGAGCTCAGAGTGATGTTGAGAGGTTCAGTGTATCATACATCAACCATTTCTATTAGTGGATCTTGACTGATCTAAGCCAAGTTAGAACTCCATGGCACTGTCTTTGGACAGGACACTGCACCCTAGTGACATGGATATCTGTCTGTATACCCTGCAGAGGAATACTGGACTTGAGAGATTTTACTTTCATCATGTTGTACTTCAAGACAGCTGAGTACATTTTTATTTTTGTTCAATCACCATGGCAACAGTATTAAAGTCCAGTTTTGCTGCGAACAGCATGGTTCTCCTCAGCTAATTGAATATCTCTGTGCTCCATCATAATCCTTCATTACCCTTTGTGTTTCTTCTATTACAAATGAAGTAGGCATGTTGACCCCAGAGTGTCTCAAGTCATTTTCTACTTTAACTTAAAGTGGAACTGACAGCATTTTAACAACATGAAATCTTGTTCAAATCTGTTCATATACTGTATATCCCCCAGGAAGAATAGGGCACTTTTTCTGAGAAGCGAGCACATCATATATGGTGTTGGAACTTTTAACATTAATCTGAAGACTGTTATTTATCTAATCAACTACAGTGAGGAAAAAAAGTATTTGATCCCCTGCTGATTTTGTACGTTTGCCCACTGACAAAGAAATGATCAGTCTATAATTTTAATGGTAGGTTTATTTGAACAGTGAGAGACAGAATAACAACAAAAAAATCCAGAAAAACGCATGTCAAAAATGTTATAAATTGATTTGAATTTTAATGAAGGAAATACGTATTTGACCCCCTCTCAATCAGAAAGATTTCTGGCTCCCAGGTGTCTTTTATACAGGTAACGAGCTGAGATTAGGAGCACACTCTTAAAGGGAGTGCCTCTAATCTCAGCTTGTTACCTGTATAAAATACACCTGTCCACAGAAGCAATCAATCAATCAGATTCCAAACTCTCTACCATAGCCAAGACCAAAGAGCTCTCCAAGGATGTCAGGGACAAGATTGTAGACCTTACACAAGGCTGGAATGGGCGACAAGACCATCGTCAAGCAGCTTGGTGAGAAGGTGACAAGTTGGTGCGATTATTCGCAAATGGAAGAAACACAAAATAACTGTCAATCTCCCTTGTCCTGGGGCTCCATGCAAGATCTCACCTCGTGGAGTTGCAATGATCATGAGAACGGTGAGGAATCAGCCCAGAACTACATGGGAGGATCTTTTCAATGATCTCAAGGCAGCTGGGACCATAGTCACCAAGAAAACAATTGGTAACACACTTCGCCGTGAAGGACTGAAATCCTGCAGTGCCCGCAAGGTCCCCCTGCTCAAGAAAGCACATATGCATGCCCATCTGAAGTTTGCCAATGAACATCTGAATGATTCAAAGGACAACTGGGTGAAAGTGTTGTGGTCAGATGAGACCAAAATTGAGCTCTTTGGCATCAACTGAACTCGCCGTGTTTGGAGGAGGATGAATGCTGCCTATGACCCCAATAACACCATCCCCACCGTCAAACATGGAGGTGGAAACATTATGCTTTGGGGGTGTTTTTCTGCTAAAGGGACAGGACAACTTCACCGCATCAAAGGGACGATAGACGGGGCCATGTACCGTGAAATCTTGGGTGAGAACCTCCTTCCCTCAGCCAGGGCATTGAAAATGGGTCGTGGATGGGTATTCCAGCATGACAATGACCCAAAACACACGGCCAAGGCAACAAAGGAGTGGCTCAAGAAGAAGCACATTAAGGTCCTGGAGTGGCCTAGCCAGTCTCCAGACCTTAATCCCATAGAAAATCTGTGGAGGGAGCTGAAGGTTCGAGTTGCCAAACGTCAGCCTCGAAACCTTAATGACTTGCAGAAGATCTGCAAAGAGGAGTGGGACAAAATCCCTCCTGAGATGTGTGTAAACCTGGTGGCCAACTACAACAAACGTCTGACCTCTGTGATTGCCAACAAGGGTTTTGCCACCAAGTACTAAGTCATGTTTTGCAGAGGGGTCAAATACTTACTTCCCTCATTAAAAAGCAATTCCATTTATAACATTTTTCACATTCGTTTTTCTGGATTTTTTGTTGTTATTCTGTCTCTCACTGTTCAAATAATTGTGATAATTTCTCTGTGATAATTTCTTTGTCAGTGGGCAAACGTACAAAATCAGCAGGGGATCAAATACTTTTTTTCGTCACTGTAACTATGTTAAATTATTACCCAATTAAATTCCTCATGTAACAATTAACTCATTAGGATCTGGGGCACCACATCATTCTGAATAGTCGTAACCTCCTTGCATCTGCAAAAACCCGAGCCTTACTTATGATTCAGTACTACACAATTGGTTTAATTATTTATTTACTAGCTACCCAAATGGTAACACAGGATAAACATACACACTTAATACATTAAAAACAGGTCCCTAGCAGACTGTCAACAATATGGCTGCTTGTTACAAAAGACATGTAGAGGGTGAGAAAGAGAGAGAGGGAGAGGGACAGAGACTCTTAACGTTGGTACATTTTAGAAACTACTCTCACTTATAGTACTCTTATACTTAGCACACAAACCGTGGCCTGCTTGGAGTAAGAAATCATGAATGTATTTATGTGAAAATGCCTTGGTTCGCCATGTATTATCTCTGAACCGGGCCACCTTGGAAAGGGGGTTGGGCCTTTTCACAGAACACTTGTAAAGCTCTGATTGTCCAAAAGGGGTTCCCACCCGTCTCTACTGCTGTTCTCCTCTGCCATCGTCCGGTGTCTGGTGACTCGTCGTGTAGTCCTGAACAGAACTACAGAGTTTTTATAATTTTTTTATTTTTAATTTCACCTTTATTTACCCAGGTAGGCTAGTTGAGAACAAGTTCTCATTTACAACTGCGACCTGGCCAAGATAAAGCAAAGCAGTGTGACACAAACAACAGCACAGAGTTACACATGGAATAAACAAGCGTACAGTCAATAACACAATAGAAAAAAAATTAAGTCTATATACAGTGTGTGCAAATGGCGTGAGGAGGTAAGGCAATGAATAGGTCATAGTAGCGAAGTTTATTCTACTTCCATTCGCTCTGGAAGATGCTTTTTTGAAGATAGGCTAGCGAGCTGTGTCTATGGTTCCCAGTGGGGTGATGAGAGTAGCGTACTATGATGGTTTGAAAAGAGTAGTAGAATGGTCCCACTTAAATTCGCTTTTCTAGATACTTCACTTAGGAAAGCTAATCAGCCGTACCAGTGATTGTCTTGGAGCTGACTTTATCGTCTCTACCTCGTGTTGAGATTCAGAGTTCAAACCACTTTAAACGTGAGCTGCAGCTCTACGTCTCTCTGGTCTGATATGTTAATTCTTAACCCATCATTTTATACAGTTTGTTCAAAAAGGACGGTTCCGTAAGGCTAACACGCTCTCTGACCTCACTCAAGGGCATGACTTGTCACTTGTACAAAGTTATGTAAAACTATTATCTCTTATGGGTCCTAAAATCATGTCACAAAAGCACTTTCATAATTTTTCATAGTTCATGCAAAATGCATCGGATGGATTCTTCACCCATATCATCGGTATACTTTCCAAGTTACAGTATTTCCTTTATAATTTTTTTTTATGGCATCACAAAATAACAACTAAAACGACATTAGTGTTCTTTGTATCGCCTCTGTTCATTCCCCACGTTCTATGATAGAAATATTGTTCCAGTATTCACTTTAGAATGTGTTAGAGTTTCGGCGCGAAATGTATTCTTAAAAACAAAAGCACATTCCTCTGGTGAACATTTGAGAGGGAGATGCTGAATATTCTGTCCTTGATTTACAACAGGGTGTGAGGTCTGGTCACTCTACTGGTGAGGGGGGGGGTCTGGTTGAAGTTAGTTATTGCAAAGCTGATCTGACCTATTTGGATCCTTACATTTTCATACTTTGCTAGAATGTTTGGGACTGACGTAGAGTAAGGCATTTGTGAAAATTCTATAGAAATATAGAGTGGGAAGCGGCCGTGCGTTTGGACAACTGATAAACACTGCAGTTAATAAAACCAAATAAGGGCTGCGTTCAGTAAATTTTTACATTCTGGAACGTTCAATTGAACGTAAGCGGTGCTGTACTAAACAACCAGTTGAAAAACGGGGAGGGGTTGGGTTGTAGGTTGGGGAACACTGTCCGCATGGCCACTTCCCTTCAAAAAGGTCACTCATTGCTTCAAGCCACACCTCACCACACCGACCAAACGGGAGCAAACGTACCTCTAAGTCTCTTCAAGAATGCACAAGAACGTTTTGGGGAAATGTGTCGTTCACTACCAGCTGTTCCTCAACGTAGAAAATGTTCAAGCGAACTGAACGCACCTCAGGACCAGCCAATCAGAGCTACAGTAGACCTATATGCAAATAAGCCATTTGCCACACGGGCCTGCCATCATTCCCTTTAAAGTGGGCTGTGTGTTTACAGGCAGTAGCAACAGCGTGACTTTAGATCCTTAGAACGCATTTGCCAAAAGCCAGGAAATACACCTAAATGGATTGCTGCTAATATTTAAAAACCACGGGAGTTCTCTTACATTTGGGAATTTTACAGTCCTATTGATCAAACAACCATGAACAGGTAGGCGCTCTATCCCTCAGTTGTCTATGAACATGATCAACAACTAACAATGAGGAATAGTAGCCTGCTCACCCTTCTGCAACTTCCCTGCCAATGCATGCTTGTCCCAACCCACATTTTGACAACTGAATGGTAACTGCTTGCCCTCCTATTTGATCGATGTCAAATATACTGAACAAAAATATAAACGCAACATGCAACAATTTCAAGGATTTTACTGAGTTACAGTTCATATAAGGAAATCAGCCCTAATCTATGGATTTCACATGATTGGGAATACAGATATGCATCTGTCGGTCACATATACCATAAAAGAAAGTTTTGGCCGTGGATCAGAAAACCAGTCAGTATCTGATGTGACCACCATTTGCCTCATGCAGTGTGACATGTCTCCTTCACATAGAGTTTATCAGGCTGTTGATTGTGGCCTGTGGAATTTGTCCCACTCCTATTCAATAGCTGTGCGAAGTTGCTCGATATTGGCGGAAACTGGAACACACTGTCGTACACGTCAATCCAGAGCATCCTAAACAGGCTCTGGTGAGTATGCAGGCCATGGAAGAGCAGGGATATTTTCAGCTTCCAGGAATTGTGTACAGATCCTTCAGACATGGGGTGTGTGCATTATCATACTGAAACATGAGGTGGTGGCAGTGGATGAATGGCACGTCAATGGATCTTGTAACGGTATCTCAAATTGCCATCAATAAAATGCAATTGTGTTTGTTGTCCGTAGCTTATGCCTGTCCATACCATAAGCCCACCGCCACCATGGGGCACCCTGTTCACAATGTTGACATCAGCAAACCGCTCACCCACACGATGCCATACACAAGGTCTGCGGTTGTGAAGCACGTTGGACGTACTGACAAATTCTCTAAAACGACGTAGGAGGTGGCTTATGGTAGAGAAATTAACATTCAATTCTCTGGCAACAGCTCTGGTGGACATTCCAGCAGTATGAATGGCAATTGTACGCTCCCTCAAAACTTGAGACATCTGTGGCATTGTGTTGTGTGACAAAACTGCATATTTTAGTGGCCTTTTACTTTCCCCAGCACAAGGCGCAGTTGTGTAATGATCATGCTGTTTAATCTGTTTCTGTATATGCCACACCTGGCAGGTGGATGGATTATCTTGGCAAGGAGAAATGTTCACTAACAGGGATGTAAACTAATTTGTGCACAGAATTTGAGAGGAAAATATTATTTTTGTGCGTGTGGAAAATGTATGGGATCTTTTGTTTCAGCTCATGAAACATGGGACCAACATGTTGCGTTTATATTTTTGTTCAGTATACATTTGATTGACAACTAATAGATATGCTAACTGTTGATAACAGTCATTTAGGTTCAGCACAGCTAGCTAGCAAAGTGATTCACATTTCTTGCTAGCTAACCAAAAGACTCATGCATCTTTAGCTGTAGCCACTGAAACATTATATGGGTCGCCCACTCTACTCCCGCTCCCCCGCTCTGGCGCTTAACATCACCGGTAAACTAACTACCGGTCCTGGCAAACCATCATTACGCACACCTGGCAACCATCATTATGCACACCTGCGCTCCATTATTAGACACACCTGGACATCATCATGACCCTGATTACTCCCCCTTTATTTAGCACTCAGTTATCATCAGTCCTTAGGTGTTATTGGTTTTCTCTCACGTTCAGTACACTGCCCATGTTTGTTCTTTTGTATCTGTTCTGTATTAAATTCACCTTCTGCACCTGCTTTCTGACTCCCGGTGTAAAGGTTACACACTTACCCACACATCCAATGACATGAGATCCTCCCAGCAGCTAGCTAGCTAGCGAACATTAGTTATTTAGCAAGCAAAAAAAATCTGAGCCTATCTACATAAATACAGTGCTTTAGGAATGTACTCACACCCTTGACTTTTTCCACACTTTGTTACGTTAAAGCCTTATTCTAAAAAATGTAGGTCAGGTGCATCCTGTTTCCATTGATAATCCTTGAGATGTTTCTACAACTTGATTTGAGTCCCCCTTTGGTAAATTCAATTGATTAGACATAATTTGTAAAGGCACACATCTGTCTAAATAAGGTCTAACAGTTGACAGCGCATGTCAGAGCAAAAAGCCACGAGGTCGAAGGAATTGTCCATAGAGCTAAGAAATAGGATTGTGTCGAGACACAGATCTGGGGAAGAGTACCAAAAAATGTCTGCAGTATTGAAGGTCCCCAAGAACACAGTGGCCTCTATCATTCTTAAATGGAAGAAGTTTGGAAACACCAAGACTCTTCCTAAAGCTGGCCGCCCGGCCAAACTGAGCAATTGGGGGAGAAGGACCTTGTTCAGGGAGGTGACCAAGAACCCAATGGTCACTCTGACAGAGCTCTAGAGTTCCTCTGTGGGGATGAGATAACCTTCCAGAAGGACAACCATCTCTGTAGCACTCCATCAATCAGGCCTTTATGGTAGAGTGGCCAGACGGAAGCCACTCCTCAGTAAAAGGCACATGACAGCCCGCTTGGAGTTTGCCAAAAGGCACCTAAAGACTCTCGGACCATAAGAAACAAGATTCTCTGGTCTAATGAAACCAAGATTAAACTATTTGGCCTGAATGCCAAGCGTCACATCTGGAGGAAACCTGGCACCATCCCTACGGTAAGGCATGGTGGTGGCTTAAACCCGATGGAACATCTCTGGAGAGACCTGAAAATAGCTATGCGGGCCTCCCGAGTGGCACAGTGGTCTAAGGCACTGCATCGCAGTGCTAGCTGTGCCACTAGAGATCATGGTTTGAGTCCAGGCTCTGTCGCAGCCGGCCACAACTGGGAGAGCCATTGGGCAGCGTACAATTGGCCCAGCGTCACCCAGGTTAGCGGAGGGTTTGGCCGGCAGGGATGTCCTTGTCCCATCGCGCTCTAGTGACTCCTGTGGCGGACCGGGCGCATGCACGCTGACATGGTCACCAGGTGTACGGTGTTTCCTCCGACACATTGGTGTGACTGGCTTCCGTGTTAAGCAGGCATTGTGTTAAGAAGCAGTGCGACTTGGTTGGGTCGTGTTTTGGAGGACTCAGGGCTCTCGACCTTCGCCTCTCCCGAGTCCGTATGGGAGTTGCAGCGATGAGACAAGACTGTAGCTACCAATTTTCGACCACGAAATTGGGGAGAAAAGGGGTAAAAGTAAAAAAGAATATTATAATAAAAAATAAAAATAGCTGTGTAGTAACACTCCCCATCCAACCTGAAAAAGCTTGAGAAGATCTGCAGAGAAGAATAGGAGAAACTCCCCAAATACAGGTGTGCCAAGCTTGTAGCATCATACCCAAGAAGACTCGAGGCTGTAATTGCTGCCAAAGGTGCTTCAACAAAGTACCGAGTAAAGGGTCTGAATACTTATGTAAATGTGATATTTCAGTTTTTTTATTTTATATATGTGCTACAATTTCTAAAAACCAATGTTTGCTTTGTCAATATGGGGTATTGTGTGTAGATTTAATCAATTTTAGAATAAGACTATACCTTAACAACATTTGGAAAAAGTCAAGGGGTCTGAATACTTGCCCAAAGCTAGCCTATTAGCTACGTTATGACTGACATTCCCTTGCTAGTTTGATTGTATTGACAATCCCATTTTAAGTAACATTCGTCCAAAATATTGAGTCACTGAAACTTAAAACTTCTTCGGGATTGGTGTCCCTTCCACTGGACAATTGAGCTAACGTAAGCTAATGCGATTAGCATGAGGTTGTAAGTAACAAGAACATAGATATAGACATATCTGATATTGGCAGAAAGCTTAAATTCTTCTTAATCTAACTGCACTGTCCAATTTACTGTAGCTATTACCGTGAAAGAATACCATTCTATTGTTTGAGGAGAGTGCACAATTTTGAACATGAAAAGTTGTTAATAAACGAATTAGGCACATTTGCACATACACTGATGCCTTCTAGTGGCCAAAATCTAAATTGCACCTGAGCTGGAATAATACAGTGGGGCAAAAAAAGTATTTAGTCAGCCACCAATTGTGCAAGTTCTCCAACTTAAAAAGATGAGAGAGGCCTGTAATTTTCATCATAGGTACACTTCAACTATGACAGACGAAATGAGAAAAAGAAATCCAGAAAATCACATTGTAGGATTTTTTATTTATTTATTTGCAAATTATGGTGGAAAATAAGTATTTGGTCAATAAACTTTTGTTATCTCAATACTTTGTTATATACCCTTTGTTGGCAATGACAGAGGTCAAACGTTTTCTGTAAGTCTTCACAAGGTTTTCACACACTGTTGCTGGTATTTTGGCCCATTCCTCCATGCAGATCTCCTCTAGAGCAGTGATGTTTTGGGGCTGTCGCTGGGCAACACGGACTTTCAACTCCCTCCAAAGATTTTCTATGGGGTTGAGATCTGGAGACTGGCTAGGCCACTCCAGGACCTTGAAATGCTTCTTACGAAGCCACTCCTTCGTTCGGCGGTGTGTTTGGGATCATTGTCATGCTGAAAGACCCAGCCACGTTTCATCTTCAATGCCCTTGCTGATGGAAGGAGGTTTTCACTCAGAATCTCACGATACATGGCCCCATTCATTCTTTCCTTTACACGGATCAGTCGTCCTGGTCCCTTTGCAGAAAAAGAGCCCCAAAGCATGATGTTTCCACCCCCATGCTTCACAGCAGGTATGGTGTTCTTTGGATGCAACTCAGCATTCTTTGTCCTCAGCACTGTCAAAGCTGTACAAAAAACATTTGGCAAACAAGCACACACCGGGCCACGAACGATGTGTTTACAATACAGTGTTGGTGAAAATAGACCAAATTATTAGCATACAATACATGTTTGGACTCTCTTTGTGAAGGTGGCACAGCAGTCCTTTGTTGGAAAATTTTGTCATCAAACTTTGTCATTAAAGTCTGAAAAAACAACACAGCCACTCCATTGAATAGCAGGCTAACATTAGTGGTTCCTTTGCAATGATTGCAGTTAGCCACTGATTCCTTCAAAACGACTCATTGTTGAATTTGCGATTTCTTGGGTGTAATCTTTATGTACAATGGCCGATGAGCACCGATACATTTTATCTATCATTTCTCTTCATTATTTCTCTTCATATGACAAGGATTAAAAAGGATTTGCCAGTAGATTGTCGACTTGATGACAACTGACGATGACTGCTAGCTAAGACTTTGAAAGTAAAATGTTGACATGATCAGTCCAATTAAAGCTACTGTAGGTATAATGTGATTTGATGTCATTCTATCTGTGGCCAATGACCTTGAGCCTTCTTGGATGGGCACTTCTAATATAACTTTACATATAGGGGCAAAATGTTTCGAGCAATAGACAGTATTTTTTTTACATTGTTTGCAAACTGATATGTGACACGTATTATTGCCAAAATAAGAAGCAAAGCAGTTTTTTATCCATACATATTCATATATATTTATACAGTTGAAGTCGGAAGTTTACATACACTTAGGTTGGAGTCATTAAAACTCATTTTTCAACCACTCCACAAATTTCTTGTTAACAAACTATAGTTTTGGCAAGTCGGTTAGGACATCTACTTTGTGCATGACAAAGTAATTTTTCCAACAATTGTTTAAAGACAGATTTTTTCACTTATAATTCACTGTATCACAATTCCAATGGGTCAGAAGTCTACATACATTAAGTTGACTGTGCCTTTAAACAGCTTGGAAAATTCCCGAAAATGATGTGATGGCTTTAGAAGCTTCGGATAGGCTAATTGACATCATTTGAATCAATTGGAGGTTGGACCTGTGGATGTATTTCAAGGCCTACCTTCAAACTCAGCGCCTCTTTGCTTGACATCATGGGAAAATCAAAAGAAATCAGCCAAGACCTCAGAAAAATCTGGTTCATCCTTTGGAGCAATTTACAAATGACTGAAGGTACCACGTTCAGGAGGAAACAGATAGAAAAGTATCTATATCCACAGTAAAACAAGTTCTACAGTGGGGCAAAAAAAGTATTTAGTCAGCCACCAATTGTGCAAGTTCTCCAACTTAAAAAGATGAGAGAGGCCTGTAATTTTCATCATAGGTACACTTCAACTATGACAGACGAAATGAGAAAAAGAAATCCAGAAAATCACATTGTAGGATTTTTAATTTATTTATTTGCAAATTATGGTGGAAAATAAGTATTTGGTCAATAAACTTTTGTTATCTCAATACTTTGTTATATACCCTTTGTTGGCAATGACAGAGGTCAAACGTTTTCTGTAAGTCTTCACAAGGTTTTCACACACTGTTGCTGGTATTTTGGCCCATTCCTCCATGCAGATCTCCTCTAGAGCAGTGATGTTTTGGGGCTGTCGCTGGGCAACACGGACTTTCAACTCCCTCCAAAGATTTTCTATGGGGTTGAGATCTGGAGACTGGCTAGGCCACTCCAGGACCTTGAAATGCTTCTTACGAAGCCACTCCTTCGTTCGGCGGTGTGTTTGGGATCATTGTCATGCTGAAAGACCCAGCCACGTTTCATCTTCAATGCCCTTGCTGATGGAAGGAGGTTTTCACTCAAAATCTCACGATACATGGCCCCATTCATTCTTTCCTTTACACGGATCAGTCGTCCTGGTCCCTTTGCAGAAAAAGAGCCCCAAAGCATGATGTTTCCACCCCCATGCTTCACAGTAGGTATGGTGTTCTTTGGATGCAACTCAGCATTCTTTGTCCTCCAAACACGACGAGTTGAGTTTTTACCAAAAAGTTCTATTTTGGTTTCATCTGACCATATGACATTCTCCCAATCCTCATCTGGATCATCCAAATGCTCTCTAGCAAACTTCAGACGGGCCTGAACATGTACTGGCTTAAGCAGGGGACACGTCTGGCACTGTTGGATTTGAGTCCCTGGCGGCGTAGTGTGTTACTGATGGTAGGCTTTGTTACTTTGGTCCCAGCTCTCTGCAGGTCATTCACTAGGTCCCCCGTGTGGTTCTGGGATTTTTGCTCACCGTTCTTGTGATCATTTTGACCCCACGGGTGAGATCTTGCGTGGAGCCCCAGATCGAGGAAGATTATCAGTGGTCTTGTATGTCTTCCATTTCCTAATAATTGCTCCCACAGTTGATTTCTTCAAACCAAGCTGCTTACCTATTGCAGATTCAGTCTTCCCAACCTGGTGCAGGTCTACAATTTTGTTTCTGGTGTCCTTTGACAGCTCTTTGGTCTTGGCCATAGTGGAGTTTGGAGTGTGACTGTTTGAGGTTGTGGACAGGTGTCTTTTATACTGATAACAAGTTCAAACAGGTGCCATTAATACAGGTAACGAGTGGAGGACAGAGGAGCCTCTTAAAGAAGAAGTTACAGGTCTGTGAGAGCCAGAAATCTTGCTTGTTTGTATGTGACCAAATACTTATTTTCCACCATAATTTGCAAATAAATTCATAAAAAATCCTACAATGTGATTTTCTGGATTTTTTTCCCTCATTTTGTCTGTCATAGTTGAAGTGTACCTATGATGAAAATTACAGGCCTCTCTCATCTTTTTAAGTGAGAGAACTTGCACAATTGGTGGCTGACTAAGTACTTTTTTTCCCCACTGTATATTGACATAACCTGAAAGGCCGCTCAGCAAGGAAGAATCCACTGCTCCAAAACCGCCATAAAAAAGCCAGACTACAGTTTACAACTGCACATGGGGACAAAGACATACTTTTTGGAGAAATGTCCTCTGATCTGATGAAACAAAAATAGAACTGTTTGGCCATAATGACCATCATTATGTTTGGAGGAAAAAGAGGGAGGCTTGCAAGCCGAAAAACACCATCCCAACCGTGAAGCACGGGGGTGGCATCATCATGTTGTGGGGATGCTTTGCTGATTCAGGGACTGGTGCACTTCACAAAATAGATGGGATCATGAGGTAGGAAAATTATGTAGATATATTGAAGCAACATCTCAAGACATCAGTCAGGAAGTTAAAGCTTGGTCGCAAATGGGTCTTCCAAATGGACAATGACCCCAAGCATACTTCCAAAGTTGTGGCAAAATGGCTTAAGGACAACAAAGTCTAGGTATTGGAGTGGCCATCACAAAGCTCTGACCTCAAACCTATAGAAAATGTGTGGGCAGAACTGAGAAAGCGTGTGCGAGCAAGGAGCCCTACAAACCTGACTCCGTTACACCAGCTCTGTCAGGAGGAATGGGCCAAAATTCATCCAACTTATTGTGGGAAGCTTGTAGAAGGCTACCCAAAACCTTTTGACCCAAGTTAAACAATTTAAAGGCAATGCTAACAAATACTAATTGAGTGTATGTAAACTTCTAACATACATTTAAACTCAGTTTTTTACAATTCCTGACATTTAATCCTAGTATAAATTCCCTGTCTTAGATCAGTTAGGATCACCACTTTATTTTAAGAATGTGAAATGTCAGAATGATAGTAGAGAGAATGATTTATTTCAGCTTTTATTTCTTTCATCACATTCCCAGTGGGTCAGAAGTTTACGTACACTCAATTAGTATTTGTTAGCATTGCCTTTCAATTGTTTAACTTGGGTCAAATGTTTAGGACTAGTTTTTACTGACAGAGCTGGTGTAACGGAGTCAGGTTTGTAGGCCTCCTTGCTCGCACACGCTTTTTCAGTTCTGCCCACACATTTTCTACGGGATTGAGGTCAGGGCTTTGTGATGGCCACTCCAATATCTTGACATTGTTGTCCTTGACACACCTTTGGAAGTATATGTAAACTTCCGACTTCAACTGTATATATATTTTTACCTAAAAGTGTGGTGCTCAAAACAGGTGTCAGTTCGGGATTTCAATCCAGCAACCTTTTGGTTATTGGCCCAACGTTCTAACCACTAGGCTACCTGCTACCTCCCTGAATAAGAAATACAGAAGGTCTGGCTCTATAAATATTCAGTAGGGCATCCCAAACGGCTAGATTATGTCAATGCGGTTCTCTATGTTATTGTCACATATCAATGGCATATTCATGTTTTAATACAAGGGTGGAAGTACACAGCAATTTTTTTTCTGATGTAGAATAATCAGATGGATTAGAATTCGCCCGATAATGTAGACCACAAATTACGTAAGTGAACCCTTCCGTTCACTTCATTACATTTACAGGAAAACCAGCCTTGTGCCAAAAAAACGAATAAAATACCATCCACAATGAAAAACTCATCCAGAACCACTGTATTGCTCAAGGCGATGTGCTTTATTTGTATTCCCTGATCAGGATTGAAATGACTAATAAGACTGACCATCCATGGGATCAAAAGGATGTTTGAGCCATGTTTTGAAGCTGTTACAATACAATTGTTTACAAACAATGAAGTAAAAAGCCTTTCTATTTTGGGCTCAGTTAAAATAAGCTCATGCGGCATTTAAAAGTTACAGCATATCTTTCAATAATCAATGGCTATATATAATTAATTAAAAAGTAGATTGCCCCTTTAATAGTTTTGTAAGTGCATTTACAGTGATCCGGTCATGGGCCTTTCAGTTCATTACAGCCTTGAGTGCCAAAAACAAATAAAATACCATCCACGATGAGAGACTCATCCAGAACCACAGTCTTGCTCAAGGCGATGGGCTTTATGTTTGGCCTCCCCTGATCAGCAGTAAATTTACTGTTAATAGTATCATAAGTCCATTTGCTGTAATCTGGTCATGGGCCTTGTTCCAGGGATGCAACTGCCCCACGCCAGTGCCCGCCCTTGGTCAGCCCTGGTTGATTGCATTGGCATACGTAGTATAGAGAAACTGTGGAGAGGAGACACAGCCAATGGGCACAACAGATGTGCCAGTTTGGCTGTAGGGACACACTAGAAATGACTTGGATTACAAATTGCATTTGCTGGAGGTGGTGGTGGTGGTGGTGGGCGGGAGGGGGTTGTATTAGGAAGGAAGGAGAATACTGTCTATTTGGACTGGAAGGGGAGAGAGCAACCAAATGAAATTGTATTTAGAGACTATGTGCCGTTTACAATATCCTGAATGGAAAGTTGCTCTGGAATAAACAGACAGCGTATTTAGCCAGTATCTTTGAATTGAGAGAGTTACACAGACAATGCTGAAATTGTAAACCTTTTTTACAGATTTGCCATCAAGGAGTTGTCCTTGAGAAGTTTACAGAGTATCTATAAAGTAGTCACAAATGTTTTCCCTCCACAGTGAATCTTTGTTCTTTGTTACCAAGGACAGCATTGAAGGCCAAATATAGTAATTGTTGAATTTCATGGATATTTTCTTATCAGGTTAACACATGAGTGTGCTGATTAATCTATTCTCCTCTGTTCTATACAGGAGGACAACAGATAGCTAACTTACTCACTCAACCACATTCAGTTAGAACAGATTTTACTGTGTTGTCAGTTGATGTAGCCACTGTAGTACATCAGCAGACCTTTCTTCTGTGTAGGGATTCCACAGACTTGATAGTCTTTGTTTCTCATTTATCAACTTTATTTATTTCTCTACGTGTTTCTTTTTTTGTCCTGTCCTATATTCCTAATTCAAGAGAATTCCAGTTTATCACAATACAGCCGACTTCACATTGAAGTTTATTGTTCCTGATTCATTTGTGTCAATGTTTCATTTTCAATGTTTCAATTGTCATGAGAATACACACGCTTCCTGCCTCCCTAGTTGGTATTCATTTGTTTAAACTAAGTTTGTTTCTTCCTTGTTGACCTAGTCAGACACAGACGGTGACATAGTGACGTCTCAAATCCTCATATTCATTATTCATCGCATAAATTGAATGGATCCACCGGGACGAAACTTAAAATTGTTTCCATGGTAATTCAAGGGAGAATTCTCACCAAAGCAGGACCCAGAGGGGAGGTATAAATAAACTGGCAGAGAAACTTTAGAAAGTTAACAAGACACATGGGGAATACAGACAGCACCATTAGCTGCAGAGCAGTCTCAGTCAATTTCATGAGTCTCAGAAATGTTGGATGACAGTACAAATAACTCAACATTTCCAACACCAACAAAAATCTCTGTTCATTGATTAACTGCACAACTCTGAACAATTATTTGTCATTGTTTTTGAGATAATCAGAACACCACAATATCTCCTCTGTTTTGTGTTCTATTTGATTTATTTACAGACCAAGAGAGGTAGAAGAGAGAAGAGTTAATACACACACTATCAGCCTGTTCACCGTCCACGAAAATGGATGTAAAAAGACACTTCACTGTGTTAGCTCTTCCTCTGTGGCCGTCTCTGGGCTTGGCGAGATTCAAGACAAACTGGCCCCTTGATCTCCCAGCTAAGACTCATGGGGCACTGAGATCAAAGCACAGCTCTCTCTCTGAGATGCTCCAGTTGGAGCCTGAGGGATGGAGGTAACCATAGATAGAGGAAGTGTGTGTGTGCGTGTCTGCGTGCGTGCGTGCATGCCGTGTGCAATTATTTCTCTGAGGAGAGTCAGTGAGTGGGGTGGCAGGTGGTCAGGCTGAAGGGGAGCATGGAGAGTGACCTCCATCAGAGGACCCTCCTTCCTCCTCCCTCTGCCTCAGACCCCCGCTGTCAGACGACAGGCTTCTGATATAATACAGCCTCACTGGCTATTGCTGGCCCTAATGGGCACACTGACCACAAAGATTAGGAGGGGTCTCTGATGTCGGCAATTACTGTTTAGAATAAGACAGATATTTATTTAGCTTTTCTAGTGCACAGTATCATTAATAGTATAAGATTCAGCTATCTATGGCAGTCACAAACATTCCAATAGTAGTAAAAGTAGTCCTTATACTAGGGGTCTGGCCCACTACCCCATTTTGATATGTACCCCAACCATGTAATTAACAGCCAATGTTTACTTTTTAAATGTGGGGCTATGACAGTCAATTGCAAATTAGTCTGACTGTCACGATCTTCAGTGACGGACCAAAGCACAGCATGCCGGGTTGAGTTAAACATGTTAATTAGTCAACTCACTCAAAACAACAAACGACGCTCAACAGGTGTCGCACCAACAGCACATACACAATAACAGAGTCAAACTCCCCACAAGGAAAGGAAGAAAAAAAGGGCTACTAAAGTATGGCTCCCAATCAGAGACAACGATGGACAGCTGTCCCTGATTGAGAGCCCTACCCGGCCAACAACAAAGAAATACAAAAACTAGAACATAGAATGCCCACCCCAAATCACACCCTGACCAAACCAAAAAGAGACATAAACAGGCTCCTACAGGTCAGGGCGTGACACTGACAGAATGTATCTTCTCACACCCACTAATGAGATGTGATTGCTTGATGCATGTTGCGTCGGAGCTTCTCAAAATCTATAAGGACACAATGCGAGATCCAAATGCAGACACAGGAAGCAGATGGTTGAGCTCCGATATTTATTAATCCAAGGGGTAGGCAAAAGGTAGGTCGGGGGATAGGCGAGAGTTCATAAACCGGTTCAGAGTCCAAAACATCTCATCTTTGCTGTCACATCCAACCTGAAGACCATCCACAAGCACAGATGGTGCTTTCAAGACAACTGGGAACTCTGAAAAATACAAGGTCAAATCATGACATCTTCAAGCCGGAAAGTCGGAACTCTAGAAAGAGGCCAGAGTTCCCAAAAATATTTTTTCCCCAGTCGGATCTAGTATTTTTTCCAGTTCCAGTAGTCTTCAATGCACTGAAGTCGGAAGTCAGAGATTTCCGATTTCCCAGTTGTTTTGAATGCATTCGGTCACATGACAGCTCAATCAGCTGTTCGATTTCACTTACTGGCATGTCAACTGAGCCTGGATTACAGTCAAATGGATTGGGAAGTAGTTCCCAAAGTGATCTTCCAAGTGTTGGAGGTGAGCAGTCATCACTCGTGTAGGACACTTACTGATGATGTTTTCAGTGGAGGGAAGGGGGCATGACTCGCTTTTGAAAGACTCTCTCTCCAATAAGAATTCTTTCCTCTGAATCTATTGATTCAGTCACTCATCTCAAATCAAATCAAATGTTATTAGTCACATGCGCTGAATAGACCTTACAGTGAAATGCTTACAATCAAGCCCTTAACCAACAATGCAGTTCAAGAAATAGAGTTAAGAAAATATTTACTAAATTAACAAAGGTAAAAAAAAAAACAGAAAAGGTAACACAATAAAATAACAAGGCTATACATTATATAGGGGGTACAGGTGCCGAGTCAATGTGCGGGGGTACAAGTTAGTCGAGGTAATTTGTACGGCAGAGATAAAGTGACTATGCATAGATAATAAACAGTGAGTAGGAGCAGTGTAAAAACAAAGAGGGGGTGGTCAATGTAAGTAGTCCGGGTGGCTATTTGATCAGCAGTCTTATGGCTTGGGGGTAGAAGCTGTTATACCTGTTCGGGCTAGGGGGCAGTGTCCGGAAGTACAGAGAGCCTGACGTGCCCAGGACCAGAAGCATGGATATGCATATAATTGCTACTATTGGTCTATTCAAAATCATGTCTGTGAGTATAACAGAACTGATATGGCAGGCGAAAACCAGAGAAAATCCATCCGGAAAATATATTTTTTTTTATGTCACAGTTTTTCCATTGACTTGCTATTCAATATAGAGGGATTTAGCTCCCAGATTGCAGTTCCTATAGCTTGCACTAGATGTCAACAGTCTTGTTTCAGGCTTGTTTTAAAAAAAAAAACGAACAAGAAATAGAAGTTCTGGCAGGTGGCTGTTAGAACTGACACTACTCTTTTGCGCGGCGTGACTATGTGCGCGCTCTTCGTTATTTTTTGTTTCTATTGAACAGGCTATTGTCTGTATGAAATATGATTGTTTATTTACATATTAGGGTACCTGAGGATTGACTAGAAACATTGTTTGACTTGTTTGGACAAAGTTTATCGGTAACTTTTTTTGGTTTTCTATGTCTGTATATTGAACGAGTGGAACGGGTGGATTACTGAACAAAACGCACCAACCAAACAGAGGAAGATCTTAAAAGGTAAGTGATTTATTTTATTGCTATATTTGATTTTGTAATGCCTGTGCTGGTTTGAAATATATTTATATGCAGGAAGTATGGATCTAGTTGCAGAGTAGGTGTTTAGTCCCAGGGACCTTAACTTAGTGATGGTGTTCAATGCTGAGGTGTAGTCAATTAACAGCATTCTCACATAGGTGTTCCTTTTGTCCAGGTAGAATGTTTTTGTATTTCCCCTGCATGCTTGCGTTCAATTCTTTCAGTTTCCCAAATATGTCTGTTACATAGGCAAGGAGACACATTTTCCTTTCATTACACCGACATTTAACCAAGTCAGTTTTTTTTACAACATTGTGACAACAGTTCCTCTCTCAATGCGAAACAATAATACTCTCCCTCGATAACCACCAAGCCTCTGTGTGAAATAGAACATTGTCATGCTCTGATCTCATATCGCAACGTAGTTTTTCTAACAGCCGTGCTCGCAGTTACCTGCTGCAGTAAATCGTTGAGTTCTGTGCTCAGCTCTTTTGCTGTCAGTTGCTCTAGGTGTATCGTACAATGTGTCCATATGGCAGAGGGAGACACATTCATAACTAGAGTGCAGAAGTCTGCCCACCTTCCCGCCATAGATGGAGCCCCATCTGTGCAAAAGCCCACCATTCAATCTGATTTTCGTCAATATAGCCACGCAGCACACTGAACATCCCCTTTGCCGTGGCATGCTTGGGAATCGTGACACAGAACAACATGTAAACATCGTAAATAGCGTCCCCTGACATGTATAGCGAACAAAAGTCAATGCATGGGCATCTCTGCCCTCACAGCTAACGTCCATTTGGAGAGCATAAACTGGGGAGTTTTTGAGTTTACTCTTGATTGCTAGCAATAGCATAGTTTCTGCACCTCTGCCTCCCAACACATTGTTTCACCATATCAATTGCAACCGGTGACATGCAATAGTGTGTGGTTTTATAGCATAGCAGGCCTAGCCATTCACAGTGGGTCAAGTGCAGCCTTTTCCCATGATCTAAGGGCGCTCTCTGGTTGAATTTTATCTTTTAGATTTGAATCATTTTAAGGTTAACTACATTACAATGATTTGTAGATACAAAGACAATATTATAATATATAAAAAAAAATATTCAGGAATTTGGAAATTCTCCTGCGACACCATTTTCATATCAGGCGACCCCTAGTTTGGGAAACTGCTTTATATTTATAAAATTCAACCAGAGAGCGCCCTTTAAATTGTCATTCCGAAATATATTATGTACAGTGAGGGAAAAAAGTATTTGATCCCCTGCTGATTTTGTACGTTTGCCCACTGACAAAGAAATTATCAGTCTATAATTTTAATGGTAGGATTATTTGAACAGTGAGAGACAGAATAACAACAACAAAATCCAGAAAAACGCATGTCAAAAATGTTATAAATGGAATTTGACCCCTCTGCAAAACATGACTTAGTACTTGGTGGTAAAACCCTTGTTGGCAATCATAGAGGTCAGACGTTTATTGTAGTTGGCCACCAGGTTTGCACACATCTCAGGAGGGATTTTGTCCCACTCTTCTTTGCAGATCTTTTCCAAGTCATTAAGGTTTCAAGGCTGACGTTTGGAAACTCGAATCTTCAGCTCCCTCCACAGATTTTCTATGGGATTAAGGTCTGGAGACTGGCTAGGCCACTTCAGGACCTTAATGTGCTTCTTCTTGAGCCACTCCTTTGTTGCCTTGACCCTGTGGTTTGGGTCATTGTCATGCTGGAATACCCATCCACGACCCATTTTCAATGCCCTGGCGGAGGGAAGGAGGTTTTCACCCAAGATTTGACGGTACATGGCCCAGTCCATCATCCCTTTGATGCAGTGAAGTTGTCCTGTCCCCTTAGCAGAAAAACACCCCAAAAGCACAATGTTTCCACCTCCATGTTTGACGGTGGGGATGGTTTCCTTGGGGTCATAGGCAGCATTCCTCCTCCTCCAAACACAGCGAGTTGAGTTGATGCCAAAGAGCTCCATTTTGGTCTCATCTGACCACAACACATTCACCCAGATGTCCTCTGAATCATTCAAATGTTCATTGGCAAACTTCAGACGGGCATGTATATGTGCTTTCTTGAGCAGGGGGACCTTGCGGGCACTGCAGGATTTCAGTCCTTCACGGCGTAGTGTGTTACCAATTGTTTTCTTGGTGACTATGGTCCCAGCTGCCTTGAGATCATTAAAAAGATCCTCCCATGTAGTTCTGGGTTGATTCCTCACCGTTCTCATGATCATTGCAACTCCACGAGGTGAGATCTTGCATGGAGTAGTTCTTTTGTGTTTCTTCCATTTGCGAATAATCGCACCAACTGTTGTCACCTTCTCACCAACCTGCTTGGCGATGGTCTTGTAGCCCATTCCAACCTTGTGTAGGTCTACAATCTTGTCCCTGACATCCTTGGAGAGCTCTTTGGTCTCGGCCATGGTGGAGAGTTTGGAATCTGATTGATTGCTTCTGTGGACAGGTGTCTTTTATACAGGTAACAAACTGAGATTAGGAGCACTCCCTTTAAGAGTGTGCTCTTAATCTCAGCTCTTTGCCTGTATAAAAGACACATGGGAGCCAGAAATCTTTCTGATTGAGAGGGGGTCAAATACTTATTTCCCTCATTAAAATGCAATTCCATTTATAACATTTTTGACATGCGTTTTTCTGGATTTTTTGTTGTTGTTATTCTGTCTCTCACTGTTCAAATAAACCTACCATTAAAATTATAGACTGATCATTTCTTTGTCAGTGGGCAAACGTACAAAATCAGCAGGGGATCAAATACTTTTTTCCCTCACTGTATACCTTCAGTCATACAGTATGTTGCTGGTATTTGCAGGTGCTCATCCTTGTGTGTAATATTTACGAGAGATTAATAATTATTTCGTGGCTCACTTCAGTTCTTTATTCCAAACATGTTGGATGAGAAAGGATATCTAAATTAATTATGTTTCCTTAATGAGTAATTGAGCTGTGGAAAATAGAATCTTGTGTTTTGCAGTGTATGAGTCAGGCCATTGTGGGTGTTTAAGCGTTGTGCTGTGCTGCATGTCTGGCTGATTCCACATTAAGAGTGTGACATGAGCATTAGCAGACAAACGTGCCCCCTGTTCCAGTCCTCCCCATGACATAAAATATTACCACTGATTGTCTCCTGACATGTGTATAACAAGTCCATGTTATTCCTGTAACAGACCCACATTTTTTATCAAGCTTAATTATATTGGGTTTCAGTTGCATCATACTAGCCAACATCTGAGTATGGAAAATAAATTAATTAAATGTACTCATTGTTAATGTGGAACTAACAGCATTTTAACTACAGATATGAAACAAACGGCCCATCATAATATCAGTCAAAAATATCAAATTCCCAGTTTATGCTCCATGACGTAGAGTAAGGCATTGTTGGCAGAATAGATGGATGCAGTTCAATGCATGAATAATAGCTAATTCACCAATACATTTCTTGGTAGTCCAACAAATATTGTTATCCGGTTGTAAATCACAGCTTTCCTGACATATTGTTTAAAACCTCTTAAGGATTAGCCCTTTTTTTTCAATTTTCACATAAAATGACATACCCAAATCGAACTGCCTGTAGCTCAGGCCCTGAAGCAAGGATATGCATATTATTCGTACCATTTGAAAGGTTTGAAGTTCATTGAAATGTGAAAGGAATGTAGTAGAATATAACACAATAGATCTGGTAAAAGATAATACAATGAAAAAAACAACCGTTACTTTCGATTTTTTTTTTGTACCATCATCTTTGAAATGCAAGAGAAAGACCATAATGTACAGTGGGGAAAAAAAGTATTTAGTCAGCCACCAATTGTGCAAGTTCTCTCACTTAAAAAGATAAGAGAGGCCTGTAATTTTCATCATAGGTACACTTCAACTATGACAGACAAAATGAGGAAAAAAAAAATCCAGAAAATCACATTGTAGGATTTTTTATGAATTTATTTGCAAATTATGGTGGAAAATAAGTATTTGGTCACATACAAACAAGCAAGATTTCTGGCTCTCACAGACCTGTAACTTCTTCTTTAAGAGGCTCCTCTGTCCTCCACTCGTTACCTGTATTAATGGCACCTGTTTGAACTTGTTATCAGTATAAAAGACACCTGTCCACAACCTCAAACAGTCACACTCCAAACTCCACTATGGCCAAGACCAAAGAGCTGTCAAAGGACACCAGAAACAAAATTGTAGACCTGCACCAGGTTGGGAAGACTGAATCTGCAATAGGTAAGCAGCTTGGTTTGAAGAAATCAACTGTGGGAGCAATTATTAGGAAATGGAAGACATACAAGACCACTGATAATCTTCCTCGATCTGGGGCTCCACGCAAGATCTCACCCCGTGGGGTCAAAATGATCACAAGAACGGTGAGCAAAAATCCCAGAACCACACGGGGACCTAGTGAATGACCTGCAGAGAGCTGGGACCAAAGTAACAAAGCCTACCATCAGTAACACACTACGCCGCCAGGGACTCAAATCCTGCAGTGCCAGACGTGTCCCCTGCTTAAGCCAGTACATGTTCAGGCCCGTCTGAAGTTTGCTAGAGAGCATTTGGATGATCCAGATGAGGATTGGGAGAATGTCATATGGTCAGATGAAACCAAAATAGAACTTTTTGGTAAAAACTCAACTCGTCGTGTTTGGAGGACAAAGAATGCTGAGTTGCATCCAAAGAACACCATACCTACTGTGAAGCATGGGGGTGGAAACATCATGCTTTGGGGCTCTTTTTCTGCAAAGGGACCAGGACGACTGATCCGTGTAAAGGAAAGAATGAATGGGGCCATGTATCGTGAGATTTTGAGTGAAAACCTCCTTCCATCAGCAAGGGCATTGAAGATGAAACGTGGCTGGGTCTTTCAGCATGACAATGATCCCAAACACACCGCCCGGGCAACGAAGGAGTGGCTTCGTAAGAAGCATTTCAAGGTCCTGGAGTGGCCTAGCCAGTCTCCAGATCTCAACCCCATAGAAAATCTTTGGAGGGAGTTGAAAGTCCGTGTTGCCCAGCGACAGCCCCAAAACATCACTGCTCTAGAGGAGATCTGCATGGAGGAATGGGCCAAAATACCAGCAACAGTGTGTGAAAACCTTGTGAAGACTTACAGAAAACGTTTGACCTCTGTCATTGCCAACAAAGGGTATATAACAAAGTATTGAGATAACAAAAGTTTATTGACCAAATACTTATTTTCCACCATAATTTGCAAATAAATAAATTAAAAATCCTACAATGTGATTTTCTGGATTTCTTTTTCTCATTTCGTCTGTCATAGTTGAAGTGTACCTATGATGAAAATTACAGGCCTCTCTCATCTTTTTAAGTTGGAGAACTTGCACAATTGGTGGCTGACTAAATACTTTTTTGCCCCACTGTAGAACTTGTTTTACTGTGGATATAGATACTTTTCTATCTGTTTCCTCCAGTATCTTCACAAGGTCCTTTGCTGTTGTTCTGGGATTGATTTGCACGTTTAACATCAAAGTACGTTCATCTCTAGGAGACAGAACGCGTCTCCTTCCTGAGCGGTATGACAGCTGCGTGGTCCCATGGTGGTTATACTTGCGTACTATTGTTGGTACAGATGAACGTGGTACCTTCAGTCATTTGTAAATTGCTCCAAAGGATGAACCAGATTTTTCTGAGGTCTTGGCTGATTTCTTTTGATTTTCCCATGATGTCAAGCAAAGAGGCGCTGAGTTTGAAGGTAGGCCTTGAAATACATCCACAGGTCCAACCTCCAATTGATTCAAATGATGTCAATTAGCCTATCCGAAGCTTCTAAAGCCATCACATCATTTTCGGGAATTTTCCAAGCTGTTTAAAGGCACAGTCAACTTAATGTATGTAGACTTCTGACCCATTGGAATTGTGATACAGTGAATTATAAGTGAAAAAATCTGTCTTTAAACAATTGTTGGAAAAATTACTTTGTCATGCAGAAAGTAGATGTCCTAACCGACTTGCCAAAACTATAGTTTGTTAACAAGAAATTTGTGGAGTGGTTGAAAAATGAGTTTTAATGACTCCAACCTAAGTGTATGTAAACTTCCGACTTCAACTGTATAAATATATATGAATATGTATGGATAAAAAACTGCTTTGCTTCTTATTTTGGCAATAATACGTGTCACATATCAGTTTGCAAACAATGTAAAAAAAATACTGGCTATTGCTCAAAACATTTTGCCCCTATATGTAAAGTTATATTAGAAGTGCCCATCCAAGAAGGCTCAAGGTCATTGGCCACAGATAGAATGACATCAAATCACATTATACCTACAGTAGCTTTAATTGGACTGATCATGTCAACATTTTACTTTCAAAGTCTTAGCTAGCAGTCATCGTCAGTTGTCATCAAGTCGACAATCTACTGGCAAATCCTTTTTAATCCTTGTCATATGAAGAGAAATAATGAAGAGAAATGATAGATAAAATGTATCGGTGCTCATCGGCCATTGTACATAAAGATTACACCCAAGAAATCGCAAATTCAACAATGAGTCGTTTTGAAGGAATCAGTGGCTAACTGCAATCATTGCAAAGGAACCACTAATGTTAGCCTGCTATTCAATGGAGTGGCTGTGTTGTTTTTTCAGACTTTAATGACAAAGTTTGATGACAAAATTTTCCAACAAAGGACTGCTGTGCCACCTTCACAAAGAGAGTCCAAACATGTATTGTATGCTAATAATTTGGTCTATTTTCACCAACACTGTATTGTAAACACATCGTTCGTGGCCCGGTGTGTGCTTGTTTGCCAAATGTTTTTTGTACAGCTTTGACAGTGCTACTAATAGTAGTTGTGGTGCTTGACTTGCACGTGCACATTCAGAACACACAACATTCTATAATGTAATTGTGTTATTAGACATGTCAAATTAAAAGCTTATTTAACGCGTCAAATAGTGTTATATGACGTGTCTTTTTTGACACTTAAAGACCCAAACGGTGTTCAATGTGCCTCACCCTAATAATTTGATCTATTTTAATCTCTTAATTTCGCCTACTGTTCTAACCTGGTGGTGCACAAATAGCCTATAACCTGTTTTAGAGAAATGTAATCATCTAATATTTTAGGAGCTTTCATTGTCTGTTTATATGCCCCATTTATTTATCCTACGGTTCTGACGTGTACAGGGAGTACACTGTAAGAACGGACCATTTAAAAAGAGCTAAACAAATAGTTATATTTTTGTTGTTGTTTTCCCCACCAAGATTTACATGCTAAAATCACCACTGGGAGGGATTAGTCCTTCTTCCTGCCTTTGACAGACAGACAGAAAGACAGACAGACAGACAGGGGTGCCAGGAAGAGGTGACACTTACTCGTCTATTCTTCAACTTAATCTGGGTCTCATATAATTATTCACTCTCATTATCTCCATACACCGCTACTGTTTTCACACTAGAGGTAAAACTAAGGTCATGCAGTTCAGAAGCAGAAAATCTGGCAGAAGTAATATACCATTGAAATTGAAGTAGAGACTAAGCAAATTAAGTAGCTTGTGACTTCCACATTTTGGGAAGTAGCAACATAGTCATTTTAGGCAGTATTTCTAATCTACCCTTGCTTCTGTTGTGCTTCACTACAGAGTATATTACAGAGGGACACCAGAAATGGTTATGAACAGAGAGAGAGGGTGCCTGACCAGAACAAGAGGCCGAAAAGACTACTTGACTGTTCTCTAAAGGGGATAAAGTGAGCCCAAAATAACAGTGGGTGGCTAATCCACTCTCCTTGGCAGTTGGGAGTCTGTAAAAGTCACAAGCTGGTTGATCCTAAAAAGTCTGGTGTGCCTCATCGCCTGCCCAATCCTCTGTCCCAAAACACAGGCTGCATTATCCATAAACTCTGTGACGGAGAACAGACAAACGCAAAGGACAAAACACTGAACAGTTGAATGGTGATATTTATAGCCCAGACTTTGGGAAATGAAATGGAGATGGCTAAAGCATTACACTGTAGCCTTAATCTTATGGCTAGGGGTATATGAAATGATAAGAAAGACCAAACCCAGGGACAGATGGTTAGGTCAAGGAGGGATGGCCTCTTACCAACTAATACTGCAAGCTTCCTTAACATTGCCAGCAGCATATCACCCTGCATCCCAATGCTGGTTTGCTTCTGAAGCTAAGTATGGTTGGTCCTGGTCAGTCCCTGGATGGGAGACCAGATGCTGCTGGAAGTGGTGTTGGAGGGCCAGTAGGAGGCACCCTTTCCTCTGGTCTAAAAAAATATCCCAGGGCAATGATTTGGGACATTACCCTGTGTAGGCTGCTGTCTTTCAGATGGGATGTTAAACAGATGTCCTGACTCTCTGTGGTCACTAAAGATCCCATGGCACTTATTATAAGAGTAGAGGTGTTAACCCTGGTGTCTTGGCTAAATTCCCAATCTGGCCCTCATACCATCATGGTCACCTAATCATCCCCAGCTTACAATTGGCTCATTCCTTTCCCCTGTAACTATACCCCAGCTTGTTGCTGTAAATGAGAATGTGTTCTCAGTCAACTTAGCTGGTAAAAGTAGAGATAAATAAAGAGTTCTACAGTAGGCCTACCTCTGTCATGGCCATTACAGAAACCAAAACAGTTTGTCTGGCTGTCTGTTTAATGAACTTTATTGTTATGGGATGGATACATTTACCTGAAAATGGGCAATTCTGCTTTAAATGCCATGAAAACAATTATTTCTTACAGCTTAACCTGATCCAGCAGAAAGCAAACTAAATGCTTTTAAGAGCTTTTGAGAACTTTAAATAAAAGCTTTACTGAAGCTCTTGGGAACCAAGAACACTTGAGGGAAATATCCTATGAAAATGGAGGGGGGGATTCAGAAAGCCTGCAGATCCACAAAGGCAGAGAAGAGTGAGTGGTGTGCTGCTGTCCTCATCATACTGACAGTCCACAGAGGGGTGACTGAGCCTCCTCCCTCTGCATTACCTTTCACCACTTCCTCAACTCCACATCCAGACACAAAGCAGCATCCCTGCAGCCCCTCAGTAGAAACAGCTCTGTCAAACTCAGTTAGCCTACCACCTCAGAGGAGGGCTTCTTCTGCCTGCCTCTCCATCCCTCCCGC
The DNA here is from genome assembly GCA_030435695.1 of Brachymystax lenok tsinlingensis. NCBI lineage: Eukaryota > Metazoa > Chordata > Actinopteri > Salmoniformes > Salmonidae > Brachymystax > Brachymystax lenok. Next base: position 23,032,454 of record CM059795.1, read on the forward strand.
AGCAACCAAGGAGCTTTTCACATCAAGCCATGCCAGTTCAGACGCCCCGGGCATCAATCCACACAGCAACAAAGGTAAACAGCCTGCCGTCTCACAAACAGAGGCCTTCGTCAGTTTGATTACACTGTGAGTGTCTGGGGGCTGAGGAGGGCCGGGGGGAGGCAGGGAAGGCGACCCAGTCACAAGACTGGGAGAGCTTCATTAACAGAAGGTAATTGCACTGGAGCCATGTGGCAGGCAGGAAGAAACACTTTGTGGTGAGATCTTCAGGCGTCTTAAAACCCTTGAGGGTTGTTGTTTACTCTCAAAATGAAGGTGACTATACAGGAGTTGTATTTGACCGATAGCGGTAAACAAAAAGTAAACGCGTCATCCCCAAGCTGGAGAGGTCAAAGGGGTCATCAGGCTCTGTGCTGAGTGCAGACACAGTTCTGAATGACGAGCCATGAAATGACCCAGAGCAGGGGCAGTAAGCTGGATGACAGGCGTGACCATGGAGAGATCCACCTCAGACAACATGTTCACAACCTCCACCTCCCTAAGGGAAGATGAGTCCGCAAGGGATGACTTGCACCACACAATCTCTCTTTCGCTGTCTCCCTCTCTCCTCTGTCACTCACTCTCTCCTCTCACTCTCCCTCTTGCTTCCCGCTCTTTCTTTCTTTCTTCCTCCCATTCACTCTCTTTCTCTGTCAAATTGTTTAGAAACTGCCACCTCAGACACACCAAAGTGTGATTCCTACCATGAAAATACAAGACATGCCTCCACTACTGTAATCTTATTACAGAGGTTATACTCCAGTTGGTGTTTCTATGTTTCTGCTGCTTCTGTGGTGTGTGTTTGGAGTGCTGTGAGAAATCCGGTGCTTTTATGGTAAATAAATAGCACAACAAAAATACTATATCACTGGACCGAATCCCCCCTTTGCTGGCCCTGTCTTTTGGAGGAATGATAAGAGACAGGCCTTGTTTATTTGAGTCGCTGCACCTGGACCATTATCTCTGGGCTTCTCCACACACAACACACTGACAGACAACTGTGATAGCAGCCTTTTGTTCTGATGAAAGGAGAGGGAGGAGGAAAGGGACGTTTTACAGGGAAATACAGCAAATTGTGCAAATTCAGGAAGCATATGAGAAAAATTGATTGCGACATCAAGGATGTCTGTTCAAAGGATGCCTTCAGATGATCTTGGGCACAGTATTCGTTCCTTTGTCCCTCAGCCAGTCTGAGATAAACATCTGGGCTCCCCATATTAGCAGTTGTTTCAAAGAACTGTCTGCGAACAGGCACAGGAGATGTGTTTATGATGCTACTGATGTAAGTGGTGAAAGGCACAACAGGGCAAAGACGGTACCATCTGCAAGACAAGCACATTTTTCAGACGTCTTCTTTGTCTGAGTGCTTGTTAAAACAACCAAGAGCAATTATAGTACATACTGCGTTTTTGGGCTGACATGATATGCATTTTGGGGCACCGGCATAGTCCTTTAAAATGCTGTCTAAAATCCCTACTTTCCCCACCCTTCACATAATATGACTCACAATGTGAGATTATGATGGGTTTGAATTGATGCATGTCTCAATGGTAGGCAATGTTTAGTATTTACCTGACTCCCAATTGTAACGGCAAATCAGAGAAATAAAGCTTGTTACTTTCTCAAACAGGCAGACAAGAAAATACGCATCATGCTATTTACCCCATACAGCCAGAGTGTGTTGTGTGTGAACCATGGGCTGCCCACTGTCCAGCCCTGGCTAGGATCATCCCCTCTTTCTCTGTTTGCCTCCATAATCCAGATTTAATCCTGAGATGTACACACAGCTAAGGCTCATGGGCAGAACAGAGACTCCTGTATGGCTCCGTTTGTCCTGAATTGCAGTGGTTCTGCATGGTTCAGTTGGTAGAGCATGGTGCTTGTAACCAATGTTCCCTCTAAACTGCACAAGTGCACACTTGCACAGCTCTCCCGGGACTGCCTCACAGAAATATCCGCCCCACAGACATATCCGCCCCACAGAAATTGAACTTTACTCAACTTTCTAGAGCAGTGGTCACCAACCGGTCGATCGCCAAACATTTCTGTATAAAAACCAATGATAAAGCCTTGTGTTCCTATTTTTTTTATTTGTCTCGGGCTGTTTGCGGTAGGTGCACCCGATTCAGCTGTCCTGCTCTGCTCGATTCAGCTGCCCTGCTCTGCTCGATTCAGCTGCCCTGCTCTGCTCGATTCAGCTGCCCTGCTCTGCTCAATTCAGCTGCCCTGCTCGCGCCGGTCAGTCAAAATGTTGCCATTTTGAACCATTTCATGTGTCTGAAGATACAAACTCTGCCTTCCCGCTGGGCCCAGATGTTTAAGTTCTTACTCAGCACTGTCAACACTTTGTATTCAACACATTTATAAGCCATAAAATGGGTGTTTTTCCTATTTCCACTCAGCGCTACAACAAGCAGTGCAGCAGTAATGAATGAGTAGGTGTCACGACTTCCGCCGAAGTCGGTCCCTCTCCTTGTTCGGGCGGCGTTCGGCGGTCGACGTCACCGGTCTTCTAGCCACCGCCGATCCAGTTTTCAATTTCCGTTTGTTTTGTCTTCATTATACACACCTGGTTTCTATTCCAATAATTACGTTCCTTATTTAAACCCTCTGTTTCCCCCATGGTTTTGTGTGTGTTTGTTTATTGTAAGTTGTTCAGTTTTGTGAGCTTGTTATTTACTACTTGGAATTTGTAGTTTGTTTGAGTAAAGATACGTGATTACTCATCTCTGTTGTCCTGAGCCTGACTCCGCTTTACCTGCTACACTGAGACCCTTGACAGTAGGAAAGTGTATCTATAGGCTTGCGTTGTTGTTATTATTAGCGGCGTGGGTCTTTTTTAATAGAGAGGAAGATTTCACTTTCTCTGTTCATAAGAGTAACAATATGAATTTGTGCATGAGGCAGAAATAATGCAGTGCGACTCGAGTTTCGCCATCAGCTGGAAGACAGTGTCCCTTTTTGGTCAGTGTCAGTGGAGGAAAGGGAGAGCGGAGGGATGTTGAGAGGCGGACCCAGTAAAATGAAAATAAAAAGCGAATTCTTTAAATGTTTTCTCACTCAGCTGTGCTTCACAAATAATACAACAATGGATCTAATACCAGTGTCATCATATGGCCTACCTCAAATTTTTAAATATATATATTTTTTATGTGGCCTGAGCAATTCAAGCATAGCCAAAATGTGGTGATAATGTAATTTATAGCTTACTGCACAAATCTCATTGATACGGTACTGTTTTTAATTGGTTAATGTTGCATAGGCTTACGTTTTTTTAAGTCATGTTTTAAAAAATCGGTAGATCTCGACATTCATTTTGACTCAAAGTGATCTTGACTCAGAAAAGGTTTGTGACCACTGTTCTAGAGTTTTCCCTGTTAACACTATCAATGTTTCCCTTTACTGTGGTAATTGTGATCGAATCAATGCAATATATGCCACTTTCAATGCAACGTACCAAAACAAAACGATCTATGCAAGAGATTTTGTTGTAGGCAGAACGCATTGGAGTAGGATTCTATTGCATTGACACGCGCTAGCCTGTACTCTACACAGACCAGTGCGGCAGTAGGCCTATAAGCAAATAGAAGATTGGCATATATGTATCTGTGCCATTTACTTTGAACTGGACTGTGTTAACAGCATGAGCGGTTGTGAGTAGCTGCGCTTGTTTTGAGATCAAAGCGAGAACTGCATGTAGCCACGTGTGCACATTTTGTTCATATCCTGTGCTAGTTAGTGAGTTATTAGCCCAGTTATAGATCATTTGTAGTCAGAAATAACGGAGTGATTGCTTCCTACAAGAGCACAAAACGTGTACATTTCTAGACATCTTTGAAAAGCGGCAGTGTTGTGTTTTGAGACAGGCTTGAATAAGCTAAGTAGCCAATAGGCAGAGGGTAGCATAATTTGTCTGATTCTCTGTAATAATGGTATGGGAATAATAATGCATTTTATTTTGTAAAGTGGTTTCTTGCATCAAACAACACAACATTTTCAGTCACCTCCTTGTCTGAAGGACAATTGGATAAATGTCAAGGCCTGCATGTAGGCCTACATTGAACACCACATATTGGCTGCTACTGTAGGCTGAATGATAGAACGGCTATTTTTATGGGATGCATTTTCTGCATTGTTTTTGATGGTAGGCCATTCTGATAGGCCTACATTATGATCAAATAGAAATTATATTGCTTGTAATGTCAGAATTGTGGGTTTGATTCCCAGGGCCCACACATAAAATGTATGACCTCATGTATGACCTCATGACTGTAAGTCGCTTTGTATATAAGCATCTGCTACATGCCATATATTATTATTATAGACTCCTTAGACACACTCGCCTTGTAACTCTCAATACCCCCCCCTGTCCCCACTATCCTCTTTTCTCAGCACAATGTTCTCTTAAAATCATCTTGGGAAGAGAACAGCTCAGTGTTGCAATCTGTGCTCCCTTCACATTACTATAATAGACCTTTCATCATGATAAATAAACTGACACAAAAAGTGACAGTGATTTTAATGAAGTGCCCATTGTTGTGGTTCCTCGTAGAGTGAGCCTCTATCCTCTTCCACACTAATCACCATTCCCAAACACAGACTCAGGGCTCTATTCAATCTGTAATGATAAATATCCGCTTCAAAGCATTATTGACAATTAAAGGCAATGGTCCCGCGGTCGCGGAGACTGCATTCACGGTAAACCCTGTGTATGTCAGCTCAATCAGAAATAACCTTTACATTTGAACACAAATCTAACTAACAAACTTTTCAGTGTTGGTATAGAATAACTATCAAAGTAATGACTTGGGACGTCAGTTATAAGATGAAAGCTTCTTTTGGTAGTAATACTTGTTCACGTTGCATTTTATCACTTAATAAAAAAATTTAAATTATAAAACAAAGTTGCTAGCGAAAACCAGGCTAATCACTTGACACGTGTTCATAACTGGAGCATTCTCATTATCTCTTTCCACTTCCTGTTGCAAGGCATTCTGGGGCTTTCAGTCAATATCGTAATCCAATGCTAACCAATGCAACAGAAATGTACATAATACTCTCAATCATCATCGCATGAATTCTAATACAATTACTCTTGTACATATGTAAATCACTGTAAATAATATGTTTAGAAACATCTCAATGAATTAACTCTGTAACCCATTAAAGTTACAACAGTTGGGTTGGACCAGTAGATTGCAGTCTTCTGTTTTTCTGTGCTCTGCCAGTCTGACTGCTGAGCCTGTAGTCTAATGGAAGAGACTATAAAACTATCACACCCTGATCTGTTTCACATGTCTTTGTGATTGTCTCCACCCCCCTCCAGGTGTCGCCCAACTTCCCAATTATCCCCTGTGTATTTATACCTGTGTTTTCTGTCTGTCTGTGCCAGTTTGTCAAGTCAACCAGTGTTTTGTGTCTCAGTGCCTGTTTTTTCTCACCCTCCTGGTTTTGACCTTAGCCTGTCCTGACTCCAAGCCCACCCACCTGCCTGACCACTCTGCCTGCCCCATACCTTGAGTCTGCCTGCCGATCTGTACCTTTGTCCCCTCCTCTGGATTATTGACCTCTGCTGACCCTGAGCCTGCCTGCTGTCCGGTACCGTTGCCTCACCTCTGGTTTACTGACCCCTGCCTGCCTTGACCTGTCTATTGCCTGCCCCTGTAGAATTATTAAACTATTGTTTATTCGACGTGGTCTGCATCTGGGTCTTACCTTCATATCTGATAAACACAGGGTTAGCCAGATGATACAAAGGTACATCTGGACCATGTCCCAGTGAGCTCAACCATCCAGACCCCACATCTGACTGACCATGACAGGGTCTAACCCTCAGCTCCTCTGATGTCCATCCCCTATTTGATTGGTACTGACACCTTAACCTGCACACAACTTAGGGATGGGTTGACAGAAAATAACAAACTCACTGACACTTGTTTTTCCCTTTTCACAACAAGACAAACACAAGCTTGAATATGCAATCACCAAGCAAAAAAAACTAAGTGGGTGTATTTCATCTCGGAAATAGTCAAATAACATGCAAAATGCTCAATCAAGAAAACATTTTGCTTCCACATTTCTCTCCAGACTAAAAGCTATAATAAAAGCTGTCGGCCGTGTGTATCTCCAGAGGCGATGGGGCGAGGCCATCTGTGTGATGATTGTCAAATCAAATCAAATTTCATTTGTCACATACACATGGTTAGCAGATGTTAATGCGAGTGTAGCGAAATGGTTGGGCTTCTAGTTCCGACCATGCAGTAGTATCTAACAAGTAATCTAAAAAATTCACAACAACTACAGTGAGGGAAAAAAGTATTTGATCCCCTGCTGATTTTGTACGTTTGTCCACTGACAAAGAAATGATCAGTCTATAATTTTAATGATAGGCTTATTTGAACAGTGAGAGACAGAATAACAACAAAAAAATCCAGAAAAACGCATGTGAAAAATTTTATAAATTGATTTGCATTTTAATGAGGGAAATAAGTATTTGAACCCCTCTCAATCAGAAAGATTTCTGGCTCCCAGGTGTCTTTACACAGGTAACGAGCTGAGATTAGGAGCACACTCTTAAAGGGAGTGCTCCTAATCTCAGTTTGTTACCTGTATAAAAGACACCTGTCCACAGAAGCAATCAATCAATCAGATTCCAAACTCTCCACCATGGCCAAGTCCAAAGAGCTCTCCAAGGATGTCAGGGACAAGATTGTAGACCTTACACAAGGCTGGAATGGGCTACAAAACCATGGCCAAGCAGCTTGGTGAGAAGGTGACAACAGTTGGTGCGATTATTCACAAATGGAAGAAACACAAAAGAACTGTCAATCTCCCTCGGCCTGGGGCTCCATGCAAGATCTCACCTCGTGGAGTTGCAATGATCATGAGAACGGTGAGGAATCAGCCCAGAACTACACGGGAGGATCTTGTCAATGATCTCAAGGCAGCTGGGACCATGGTCACCAAGAAAACAATTGGTAGCACACTATGCCGTGAAGGACTGAAATCCTGCAGCGCCCGCAAGGTCCCCCTGCTCAAGAAAGCACATATAAATGCCCATCTGAAGTTTGCCAATGAACATCTGAATGATTCAGAGGACAACTGGGTGAAAGTGTTGTGGTCAGATGAGACCAAAATGGAGCTCTTTGGCATCAACTCAACTTGCCGTGTTTGAAGGAGGAGGAATGCTGCCTATGACCCCAAGAACACCATCCCCACCGTCAAACATGGAGGTGGAAACATTATGCTTTGGGGGTGTTTTTCTGCTAAAGTGACAGGACAACTTCACCGCATCAAAGGGACAATGGACGGGGCCATGTACCGTCAAATCTTGGGTGAGAACCTCCTTCCCTCAGCCAGGGCATTGAAAATGGGTCGTGGATGGGTATTCCAGCATGACAATGACCCAAAACACACGGCCAAGGCAACAAAGGAGTTGCTCAAGAAGAAGCACATTAAGGTCCTGGAGTGTCCAGACCTTAATCCCATAGAAAATCTGTGGAGGGAGCTGAAGGTTCGAGTTGCCAAACTTCAGCCTCGAAACCTTAATGACTTGGAGAAGATCTGCAAAGAGGAGTGGGACAAAATCCCTCCTGAGATGTGTGCAAACCTGGTGGCCAACTACAACAAACGTCTGACCTCTGTGATTGCCAACAAGGGTTTTATCACCAAGTACTAAGTCATGTTTTGCAGAGGGGTCAAATACTTATTTCCCTCATTAAAATGCAAATCAATTCATAACATTTTTCACATGCGTTTTTCTGGATTTTTTTAATGTTATTCTGTCTCTCACTGTTCAAATAAACCTACCATTAAAATTATAGACTGATAATTTCTTTGTCAGTGGGCAAACGTCCTAAATCAGCAGGGGATCAAATACTTTTTTCCCTCACTGTACCTTATACACACAAGAGTAAGCAATGAATACGAGTATGTACATATAAATATATGGATGAGCGATGGATGACTGGCGTAGGCAAGATGCAGTAGATGGTATGCAGTACAGTATATACATATGAGATGAGTAATGTAGGATATGTAAACATTCTATAAATGGCATCGTTTAAAGTGGCTAGTGATACATTTATTTCATCCAATTGTAATTATTAAAGTGGCTAGAGATTTGAGGCGATGGCCGAACGGCATAGGCAAGATTCAGTAGATGGTTTAGAGTACAGTGTATACATTTGATATGAGTAATGTCGGATATGTAAACATTATATACAAAATTGTTTAAAGTGGCTAGTGATACATTTGTTACATCCAATCCTATTATTTAAAGTGGCCAAAGATTTAAGTCAGTATGTTGGTAGCAGCCACTCAATGTTAGTGGTGGCTGTTTAACAGTCTGATTGCCTTGAGATAGAAGCTGTTTTTCAGTCTCTCGGTCCCAGCTTTGATGCACCTGTACTGACCTCGCCTTCTGGATGATAGCGGGGTGAACAGACTGTGGCTCGGGTGGTTGTTGTCCTTGATGATCTTTTTGGCCTTCCTGTGACATTGGGTGGTGTAGGTGTCCTGGAGGGCAGGTAGTTTACCCTCAGTGATGCGTTGTGCAGTCCTCACTACCCTCTAGAGAGCCTTACGGTTGTGGGCGGAGCAGTTGCCGTACCAGGCGGTTTGTGAGTGTTTTTGGTGACAAGCCGGATTTCTTCAGCCTCCTGAGGTTGAAGAGGCGCTGTTGCGCCTTCTTCACCACGTTGTCTGTGTGGGTGGACCATTTCAGTTTGTCCGTGATGTGTACGCCGAGGAACTTAAAACTTTCCACCTTCTCCACTACTGTCCCGTCAATGTGGATAGGGGGGTGCTCCCTCTCCTGTTTCCTGAAGTCCACGATCATCTCCTTTGTTTTGTTGATGTTGAGTGAGATGTTATTTTCCTGACACCACACTCCGAGGGCCCTCACCTCCTCCCTGTAGGCCGTCTCGTCGTTGATGGTAATCAAGCCTACCACTGTAGTGTTGTCAGCAAACTTGATGATTGAGTTGGATGCGTGCTTGGCCACGCAGTCATGGGTAAACAGGGAGTACAGGAGAGGGCTGAGAACGCACCCTTGTGGGGCCCCAGTGTTGAGGATCAGCGGGGTGGAGATGTTGTTTCCTACCCTCACCACCTGGGGCCGGCCTGTCTGGAAGTCCAGGACCCAGTTGCACAGGGCTGGGTCAAGACCCAGGGTCTCGAGCTTAATGACGAGCTTGGAGGGAACTATGGTGTTAAATGCTGAGCTGTGGTCGATGAACAGCATTCTTACATAGGTATTCCTCTTGTCCAGATGGGTTAGGGAAGTATGCAGTGTGATTGTGATTGCGTCGTCTGTGGACCTATTGGGACGGTAAACAAATTGGAGTGGGTCCAGGGTGTCTGGCAGGATGGAGGTGATATGATCCTTGACTAGTCTCTGAAAGCACTTCATGATGACGGAAGTGAGTGCTACGGGGCGATAGTCATTTAGCTCAGTTACCTTAGCTTTCTTGGGAACAGGAACAATGGTGGCTCTCTTGAAGCATGTGGGAACAGCAGGCTGGGATAGGGGCTGTTCTCTCTGTGTCTCTCCTGTGACTGACTGACTCACTGACTGACTAACTCACTGGGGAGTCATCTGCCATTCAAATGACAGGTCAGAACCGAAGAATAGCTCGTCGGCCAGGAGCCGTTGGTTTGTTCCATTGTACCGGGGCAGAGGACAGCGGCCTTGTTTGATGTGACAAGATTGGATTTCTGCGACAACACGCTGCAGTCATAGGCCTGGCTACATGGAGAATCAGTCAGAAAACACCCGGGGGCACACACTCACTGCGCTATATGGCTGAAGCCATCCAGCAGTCATACATGCATACATACACACTGACCTACACATACTTTTCGTAGTCTGCAAAAGGCATACGTGTAAACATACAGTATTGCTCTGTATATTGCAATATTTTCTAAACAGTGAATAAAATATGACAGGTGCAAGAGTACAAGATGTACCACCATGGTCAGGCTTGTTGGATACAGTGATGTTCTAGACTTTACTTTAGGAAATCACACTTCAGTAATCCATAGTCAAAAAAATTGCAGACTAAATTGTATTCAATGAATTATTGGCAAGGTCTACAGCTAATAACAACTGCTCCAACAAGCACATTAAAACCAATGATCTATGAAGATTTATGATTACAAAATGTGAAGGTGTAGCCTGTGTGGTTGTCTGTAGTGGCCTGCTTCACACACACAGAGCAGATAACCTAACTTCTCTATGTTATTTGGGTGTGGAGGCGGAGATTGGGAAAATAACACACTCACATATCATTGAATACCCAAAGCAAAGTGAAAGGCAATAAAACAAACTCATCTCTCCAAGCCGTTCTCCTTCCCCTCTATTTTCTTCCCGCGAATCATTTAGCTTGAGAAAATAAAAACACGTCAACTTAGAGAGCCATCCACTCAAAGACGCGTTGAAGTGAAGTAGGCCGATCAAATTCACCTACAAACGAGAGCAGATAGATAAATAAATAATAAATACACATGGCTGGAGAGAAGAATACTACTCCACATACGCTATAATCACATCAGGAAGACAGCTCTACCTCTGTTTTCCAAAGCATTGGCAATGCAGAGAGAGGGAGGTTCAGCACATAGACATTTAGAACTGTTTATCTCAGAGCAGTGGCACAGGGAGCTGCTGGCGCTGGCTGAGCAGAAAGGCTATACTACACCAGGCTCTCATCTCACCACATAGATACAATCCTATCAGCTGCAGTGGCCGCTCTACAGAAACTAAGGCTGTGGATGTCCTGGGAGTGTGTAGTTTTGTTTTAGTGTGAATGCTACGAAGCGTATGAACAGTCCAAAGAGACTATCCATTGAAATGCCTACCAATCCTTTATGATTGGTTTGTTATTTACAAGTAGAACAACATTTAGCCAAAGCCACAATATGAGAGAACCCACTGGACACAGATTTCATTGAAATGACGTGGAAACAACGTTGATTCAACCAGTGTTTGCCGAGTGGGAAAACCTTGTATTAGTTAACCAAAAGAAAGGCATAACAATTAGTCAAACCAGTGATGAAAACATGCATATGAAATTGAATGAAAGCTATGGTATAATAACTAAATCAACAGAATACATCTCTGTTATGTTTTTATTTGATCAACAACAGTAATGTACACAGGGGTCCTCAGCTGGGCTTTGGACTCATTACAACCTAAAATAGTCCAGCCATTGTTTTGGATGCAGCAGTACCACAGACAGACAGCTTTGGGCCAAACAGACCAATCAATATAATGGCCGAACAGCCTAACAGAGATCAAGCTCCACTGCTAACTAATCAATTTCTAGAGAGGAGCGTCCTTATTACAGGCCACTCACTGAACAGTCTGCGCTGACAGAACAGGCATGGTGGATGGTGCGCTCTGCATGAAGCAGAGGGTCTTCCTTCTTTCTCAACTGTTATCTAATGACTGACTGGAAAAGACAAGACAACTAGACTGCCCCACAGTTGCCCTGAGCGACAATGTTCAATATTTCTGACATGGCAGCAGATGTGAGAACTTCTCAATTATACATGCAGCAGGATCCTCTGGGATCATGGTTAAATTCCTCTAAACACAGGAATGACAGACTCACAACCACAACCACATCACAGCCCTGTTGGTAAGGAGAGAGCTAGGAGGTAAATAGCAGGAGTCTCGTAATGGAAAAGACCAGCAAACCTACAGTGGGGGCAACAACACATTTAAGAGATGTGTGACAAGAAGAAGTGTGATGGAAATAAACAAAAACATTTTATTTTCTTAAATTTATTGGATGGATAGATATCCGCAGGACTGCCTGCTACTCAGGTAAGAAAACTCTTCTTCAATGGTCAGTTAGTTTAAGATAACACCTGGAATTGTTTTGTACTTCCACAGCAATATCTATAGAAAACACATCACCAAAAGCAAATGTTCTGCTTTATCTGATTGCAATTGTTGTCTGAATGTGTACCTGTGCAAGTGAGTGTGCATTTGGTTGTGTTTGTGTATGAATGTGTGTTCATGTGAAATTGGGTGTTTCTAAGTTAGCAGAACTGCCTCCTAAACAAATAGCATAGATTCTCCTCAAATGTAATCAGTTTTGTGAGGGGGGAGTGATTAATTAGAGAATTTTTGTAAAAAACAAATCTGCCATCTGAGTCAGTCACAAAGTATAGCAGCATGAGCTATCTTGTCTGAAAAAGCAAGTCGTATAAGTCGGGCACATTACCAATCCTAATGTTTGTGTTTGGCTTTGCCAATTTTCAATTACTTGTAAAGCTGCTATCCCCTTCCTTGATCTATCCACAACATCATTATCTTACTCTGCTACTTAGAATATGTTTACCCTTCCTGATGAATTCAATTACATCTTTTCAGAGGAAGTTACTGTGGGGGTGGCCCTGCCTGGCTGAGGTCAACGCTGGCTGTGAATACTAAAGCTACTCCTCCAAACACATTACACAGGCTATTACCTGCTGCCTTCCACATGGCTCTACCCGACCCAGCTAGGGCCTCTGTGCCGACCCAGATTAAGTGCTTTCTAGATGGGATCTGGCGTTCAGAACAGGGGGAAGAGAGCTGCAGCTGTCCCTGGGCTTAATCGTTTCAGAGAACCAGCTCTTCTGCACACGCCACTCCTGATTAGAGAGGTGTGTACACAGCCTGGCAGAGCGTGAACACTGGGGGGGCTCACCACACTGACTGTTTTTTAGTGGGAGAGTGGTAGTAGGATCGATAAGGCAACAGGCCTAAGGGACAGCAGCTGGAAACTCAGCCCATTCTACTCTGCATTGACAAAGTAGCAGCAGGCATCTGAGCGAGGTCAGATGTCAAATGGAGGTGGACATGAGAGGCGGAGAGAGAGGGAGAACACTTAATCTTTTTCAATCCCTGGCCCTCTCTTAACTGCTTCTTTCCCCAGTCCTCTCTGTTGAGAGTGATATATCATAAAAGGATTGGCTGTGAGTGATGGCATCTGCTCCTGAAAAGATTTTTTAGTTCCTCCACTGCATGCAAGCCCCTTGTGAAAAGGGCTGCGGTCGGTGTGAACCCTTCTAAATGTGCTTCATCCCACTGGAGATAACTAGGAGAGCGATGAGAGGAACCATCACAATCTGAAAATGGATGATAAGTCCTCCTGAAGAACCTGCTCATCAAATCCGTATCTATCACCAAAGAGCCATACCCAGGGCCACTTAGAGTGAAGGAATGGTAAACAGGTTCCATTGTCACGTGTGCTCCCTCTTCGGCCTCTAGGTCACCAGGCTGCTCGTTATGGCGCACACCTGTCACCATCGTTACGCACACATGTGCGTCATCAGACTCACCTGGACTCCATCACCTCCTTGATTACCTTCCCTATATATGTCACTCCATGTGATTCCTTCCCCAGGCGTCATTGTTTCTGTTCCTGTGTCATGGCTGTGCGTTGTTCGTGTTTCTTATTTTGTATTATGTTGTGTTTATTTATTAAAACACTCACTCCTTGAACTTGCTTCCCGACACTCAGCGCACATCGTTACATCCATGCTCCTCTCTAGGCTAAGGTTTTGACTACAAAGCCACGCCTTATTTAGCTGTACAAGAGAAACTGAAGTCATTTGACATTGAGAAAATACAGCAACAAAATGTCCAAGTGACAGAATCATTTCAGTGTAAAAAAAGAGATTCAGTAAACAAGATATTTACAGAATAGTTTCCACAGAAACATAAACCTCTGAAACCACATTTAAAAAGATGACTCACAGAGTGCACGTGACATACTGTAAGAGCAGAAAGCATTTGCACATGGAGAGCTGAAAATGCCAGCATTCAGCCAGGCTGTATGCTCCACCTGGGAGGCCGAGAAAGGCAGAGAGGCAGGGAACGGCTCTGTCAGGTGCCAAGCCCGGAAAACGGGGCATTCTGGCATAATGACTCTCATTTACAATTGACAAGCTGAAGGAAAGCGAAACTAATTATGACAGCGTGCAGATGCTGAATAGCCCTTGATGAAGTTAATCACCAGTAATCCAAAAAACAGGTGTTGAACATTCTCTATCCCCTCCTATGAAATTACAGGATGATCAGAATTCAAGAGTGTGCAGTTTAATTGAATGGGACGTCCGCTGCATTCCCGCCCTAAAAACACTGTGAGGAAACGATTACTGTGGATCACCATGAATGACAGGCTTTCTCCTCGCTTTGAGATGAGGTGCGGGTGTCAACCGTTTATCTAAAATGCTCTATCCATGATTATATTCATGGTGGCTTTATGTCTTTTTGAGGCTATAGAGTGCACGGCTGCATGCTATCATTTTAAAGTACATCAACTTAAATCAGCTTGGAATTCTATTAGGATGAGAAATTGACCATATTTCATTTTCTCAGTTGCTTTCTACATTTGGTTTCATTTGTTGTCTACAGTACATCTATCTGAAAGTGGAATTAGCTGCCCCCACCCAGTCTCAATATCAAGCTCCCATAAAAATGGGGGTGGATATCTGTGTCCCCAAGGCCAAAAATGAAAGATGGACTTTCAATGAAAACCTCTGTCGTACAATCTAAATGGATTTGAACTCTTTAGAGTAATAAGTACCTGTTTCCAGGCGTATTGCAGCCGCTGAGCCCACATCAAGCACATGGGTAATAATCCTCCATTCTTCCACAACGAGGCTTCAATAGCTCATTATTCTAATCACAGGCTTTCATCTTTAGTACAACATTCAAACCAACATTGGCGTGTCAAGGACAGCTCCATCAACCAGGAGGGGCTCGTCATTCATTTAATGAGCTACAGGATACATAAAACATCCCCAAACCCAATCTTCTAGATCCCATACCGCACATGTTACAGTATAACACTCAGATAATGTGGAACACTGTTACAAAGATAATGTCTCTGAATTACTCTGAAAATGTTGGAAACACAAATGTGTGTGCATGCGCGTGCCTGTGTATTATAAAGAGCATGACCGGCATTCATGACCTCTCTTTAAAGACAAAGAAGAAAGGTGAAAGGTCAGACCATAAATAGCTTAAGATAGATGCTGATCACTGAGCAGTGATCACACCATTGTAATTCAAGGTGTTCAGCAACTTGTCTCTAACCAAATCTTTGAATCCAGGCTGACTTCAACCATACAAAATAATGCACAAGCTTTGTTTTCTGCTTCTTGAAAGTCTGAAGCATTAAAAGCTTTGCTCAAGTTTACACATAAAAAACACAATGTGCACATTTATTCTGCTTATTGTTATTATTGAATAGCTTCAGCCCTGAATGCACTAATGGAAACTGCCAAAGGTTACTTTGCTTTAAAAATACTCTGTGCATTTTTCTTCCTTCTCCCTGTAGTGTCAAGCGGTGAGCAAGTGATGTTGCTGTGTTTATGGGTCGTTCCATTTGGCACCCCTTTTGATTCGAACGAAACCTTCCCTACATTTTTGCACATTGTAGAAACCACCAGATGGTGACTTTTTGGGCCTGTATGCCTAAACATTCAGGAGATATAGGTGCTAAAAGTTGACCCATTTTGCACACGCCACCCTACCATGAGACATCCATGTCTTCATTACTGAAAAGATACATAGTTGAGTTTGATATCATTTGAACGCTTACAAACAGGGTTGTCAAAATGCAAAAAAAAAATAGGTACTTTTTTTAACCTTTAATGACAATCATCTAAAAAGGCATAAACTCCAATGTTGGTTATGTTAATGTTAAGTAAGACCACTGCACTGTGTAAATGGGTAGAGAGGCGCTTCCCGCAGTACCAATCAACTGTGTCAAACACTTCCGTCAGTAATCTTCAGCGATTCCTGAGGATTAGTCTCTCGTTACCGTCTGCCACATGGACCCTCTCAAACACAAATAATAAAGTTATGCTCACCCCGGTGTTGCGTAAATTGTAGTTTTAAGCGACTCCTAATTGTTTGCTATGTTACTTTTCATTGATGTTTTCTTAATCAGAATGCCAGTATTTTATTTCCATTAATATTATATTCCATTCCATTACAGTTGCATTGAAAACCCTCTGATTCCGGTTGCCAAAAAACAAACTTGTTGTGATAGTAAGTAGGTTAAGTACTTAACTCCTAAAATTGGTTTTACGAGACCCTTTCCCATTTTCTTTGAATCAAGCAAGATGATGATTCATTATGTTAACTGAGAGTGTATTTTGTGTTTGGTATTATATATCTATGTAATTATCTTTAATAGTTTATTTTACATTTTTAAAGGGCTTGCTTAACTTTTGGTCCCAGAGTTTATTATGACTAGCTCTAGCTTGATTCAATTGATACAATGATGCAAACACATTCAAGTCTAAAATAGCAAAACATTACATAATGCCTTGAAAGTATGTAAGTAACCTAAGATGTGTTAGGCTGCGACTTTTTCTTTCTGCTTCCCTCGAGAGCTTTGGGCTTTTTGGTATTTTTACTTATTGTAGACAGACAACGGTACATGTGAGGATATCAGGGACAGAATAGAGGGAATCATACTCTTAATGGACTTATGCATATAAATACATAACTACTGAAAGCACAAACACACTTGTAGATCTGGTTTCAGGAGCTGTGTGGCATGGTGCAGGACGCGGAGCCGTGGGGGCTGAGATCACAAATAGTCTACTATGACTGACATAAAAAACTCCACGTAGGACTGAATCTATTTCTTACCTTGTCCATGTGTGTTTGTCACCGCAGCAGCGAGAACCAACATCGTAACGATGACGTGTAATTGGTAGTCTCTTCTCATACACATGTCTACTGAAGTCGAAGTCCCTCTCCGCTCAAGAATACGTCCTTGCATTAAATACTTTCCGGAGCAAAATAAGCAAACGAATAATAAAACGTTCGTGAGGTCTGTGAAACACAGAGAAAGCCGTGCTGATTTTGCACTTATTTAGCAAGTCGAGCAATGAGCAGATCTGACAAGAATCAATTGAAACACAGAGCCCGTTTAATTGTAACGCTCAGTAAGCGGACTGCTGGCTCTCTGTGCTGTCAGCACCTTCAAGACAGCTAGCACGCCGCGGAAGCTTCAGCACCATGGACAGCTCCTAGCGTCAGCAAACGGTACAACTTCCGCTCCATGGAAAACTTACCACTCCGTATTTGGACAGTGCATTTGTGATGAGCAACAAATCACATGCCTTTTTGTGGTTAGATATTTCAAAATGTTCAATAATTATAGGATATATGCATGCATGATATTGCTATACTTTTGAGAACTCGAAGATCAGCCTATAATCAAAACTAAAAAGTGAGTAACATAACGTGTTATAATTTCAATCATAGTAAGGGTGAAGTGTTTTATATAACACATATAATAACTCATATTTTGCTCTGTAATATTTGACCTGTCTGTCATCATCCATTCACAGAATACTAAAAAGGGAAACAAATAATAAAGATGAATGTTCATACAGTGGATTCGGGAAAGTATTCCTACCATTTGACTTTTTCCACATTGTGTTACATTACAGCCTTTCACTCATCAATCTACACACAATACCCCATAATGACAAAATAAAAACAGTTTTTTTAGATTGTTTTTGCAAATGCATAAAAATAAAAAAAATATCACATGACATAAGAATTCAGACCCTTTACTCAGTACTTTGTTGAAACACATTTGGCAGCAATTACAGCATTGAGTCTTCTTGGGTATGACACACCTGTATTTGGGGATTTTCTCCCATTCTTCTCTGCAGATCCTCTCAAGCTCTGTCTGATTGGATGGGGAGTGTCGCTGCACAGCAATTTTCAGGTATTTTCAAAGATGTTAGATCGGATTCAAGTCCGGGCTCTGGCTGGGCCACACAAGGACATTCAGAGACTTGTCCTGAAGCCACTCATGCGTTGTCTTAGCTGTGTGCTTAGGGTCGTTGTCGTGTTGGAAGGGGAACCTTTGCCCCAGTCTGAAGTCCTGAGTGCTCTGGAGCAGGTTTTCATCAAGGATCTCTCTGTACTTTGGTTCATTCATCTTACCCTCAATCCTGACTACTCTCCCAGTCCCTGCCGCTGAAAAACATTCCCACAGCAGGATGCTGCCACCACCATGCTTCACTGTAGGGATAGTGCCAGGTTTCCTCTAGACGTGACGCTTGGCATCTGGCCAAAGAGTTCAATCTTGTTTTCATCAGATGAGAGAATAATGTTGCTCTTGGTCTGAGAGTCCTTTAGGTGCCTTTTAGAAAACTCCAAGTGGCTGTCATGTGCCTTTTACTGAGAAGTGGCTTCCGTCTGGCACTCTGCCATAAAGGCCTGATTGGTGGAGTGCTGCAGAGATGGTTGTCCTTCTGGAATGTTCTCCCATCTCCACAGAGGAATTCTGGAGCTCTGTCAGTGTGACCGTTTCTTGGTCACCTCCCTGACCAAGGCCCTTCTCCCCCAATTGCTCATTTTGCCTGGGCGGCCAGCTCTAGGAAGAGTCTCGGTGGTTCCAAACTTCTTCCATTTAAGAATGATGGAGGCCACTGTGTTTGTTGAGGACCTTCAATGCTGCAGAGATTTTTTGGTGCCCTTCTCCTGATCTGTGCCTCAACACAATCCTGTCTCGGAGCTCTAGGGACCCTTCCTTCGACCTCATTGCTTTGTTTTTGCTCTGACATGCACTGTCAACTTTGAGACCTTATATAGACAGGTGTGTGCCTCTCCAAATCATGTCCAATCAATTGAATTTACCACAGGTGGACCCCAATCAAGTTGTAGAGACATCTCAAGTATGATCAATGGAAACAGGATGCACCTGAGCTCAGTTTAGAGTCTCATAGCAAAGGGTCTGAATACATATGTAAATATAGTATTTCTGTATGTTTCTGTAGACTGACGAGGAAAACAATGAATTTAATCAATTTTAGAATAAGGCTGTAATGTTACAAAATGTGGAAAAAGTCAAGGGGTCTGAATGCTTTCCGAATGTACTGTATGTAATGTAGAACATGTGTAGCCTTCAGGCAGTTTTTTTAATCAATGATAAGATATTGTTGCTGGTTAGCCTCTTGTCTTGATGCATTTTAACTTGCCTGCGCCTCATTTGCCCTGTATTATTGAATGTAGTCATAGCCTTCATACAGAAGTTCACTAGGTACTTTTTTTCATGCTCCTTCGGTGAGGTGGATTTATTTTTCATGTCTGTTTATAGCACCTCTGCCCTGACTCTGGTCTATAAGCTGAATGGCTTAACACATCGATCGGAGTGTGAATCTCACCTTGGTAGTATTGAGCTCTGACACCACATGGAGGGCGTCATTACCCTGCATATGATATGCTCATTCAGCCTCAATGCTCCCTCCTAAAGTAACAGTAACCATGTGTTGGCAGATAAAGTAGTGCAGGAACTGAAATGGTGTACATGCAGCTACAGATGTAGGGTCTAATTTGATGAACCTGTTGCAGTTGAACTTTCCTGAAATGCAGGACATTTAAAGTTACGCTATGCAGAAACCATTCCTGGTTGCTAAAACTCTACTAGTTTGTCCAATTTCAGTTTGTGACAAAATAAGATAGTATAGTGTAGATAATCATTGTGCCATCTAAATCGCTGTGAAATATATTTTCTATAACCAAAAATATTGTTGTTGAAGCTGGTGTACAAAACCAAAAGTAAAAGGCCCAAAAGCAAAACTTAAGAACGGAAGCATAGAAATAGTACACATAGAAATATCTTCCACTTCTTAGATTGCTTTCAAGTAGAATGATAGATCTATAACTAACATTTCAATGTGAATTTGGTCAGGTCGCCCAAAAAGTTACATACAGTATTGCCACTGTATTTGAGGATGAAAAAGGCTACTAATGTTTGTAATTTCTACTTTAACATTTTAGACTTGTAACGGTTGATACAAAAAATGTATCAACTCCTCCAACAAAAATGTGCATTAATTATAATCCACATAATAATTCATAATTTCCTGTTGCAACAGGATTATTTTCCTGCTGTAGCAAACTGGCTCAAAGTAAGATCCTACATCTGTACAGGTAGTCCATCATGCAAGATAAATAAATTCACAAGAAAAAATAAAAGCAGAGTAAGGAACTACAGGATAACAGTAAGTCCCATCGTATCTAATGTACCAGGAATGCAAGATACGCTAGTGTTATTTCAGCATCATTCCTAACTGGAGACATAGTAGCCTTTTCCTGCAGTCAAATTACCTAGTGGCCTCATGTGTGGAATGTTGTTAATATGTTTCATAATAAAAAAAAAAAATAAAAATAAAAAAAAAATGTATGCTGAAAATCCTGCATTTCTATGTCAAACTGCTTTGTTATATTTCCTTCTTCTGTGATGTATATAATGTGTAAAATTGGGATGCAAACTCCAAATTGAATACATTTCAACTCTATATCTGACATGGTACAGGTGTCTTCTTCTTCTTTTTTAAGCCTATAACCATGTGTGTGAGTTGTGAGGTGTATACTTTTGTTTCAAAGTAGATTTGTTTAAGACTACCAAGAAAACACTCCGTGTGACCCTAATTTAGCCCACTGCAGTAAAAGATTAAACCAAATTGATCCATAATGTACATGGAGCTACATGTTTTTCATCTCTCTGCTAGCTGCTCCACAACCATTTGTTTTAGACATTCCAGTCATTCTCTTGTATAAGTAAAGGTGGGATGTGTCATGATGACTAATCGTCGCCTGCCTACACCGTCACACCTCTTGAAGAGATGTCTCCACTTAAATCAAATTAAATGATTGGTGTAGATCAACAGTGAAATGCATACTTACAGGCCCTTCCCAACAGAGAAATACTAGAAAAGTATAACACGTTATAATACAAGTTCAAATAAATGCACAATAAGTAACTTGGCTATATACACGGGGTACCAGTACCAAGTCGATGTACAGGGGTACGAGGTAATTGACGTAGATATGTAAATATACAGTAACTAGGAATACAGTGACAGGTAATAAACAGTAACATCAGCGTACGTGATGAGTCAAAAAAAATTGTGAAAAAAGAGTCAAAGAGTATTTAACTAACTACAGTTGAAGTCGGAAGTTTAGATACACTTAGGTTGGAGTCATTAAAACTCGTTTCTCAACAACTACACACATTTCTTGTTAACAAACTATAGTTTGGCAAGTCGGTTAGGACATCTACTTTGTGCATGACACAAGTAATTTTTCCAACAATTGTTTACAGACAGATTATTTCACTTATAATTCACTGTATCACAATTCCAGTGGGTCAGAAGTTTACGTAAAACTAAGTTGACCGTGCCTTTACACAGCTTGGAAAATTCCTGAAAATTCTGTCATGGCTTTAGAAGCTTCGGATAGGCTAATTGACATCATTTGAGTCATTGGAGGTGTACCTGTGGATGTATTTCAAGGCCTACCTCCAAACTCTGTGCATCTTTGCTTGACATCATGGGTAAATCAAAAGAAATCAGCCAAGACCTCAGAAAAATAATTGTAGACCTCCACAAGTCTGGTTCATCCTTGGGAGCAATTTCCAAACGCCTGAAGGTACCACAATAGTACGCAAGTATAAACACCATGGGACCACGCAGCAGTCATACCGCTCAGGAAGGAGATGCATTCTACCTCCTAGAGATGAACGTACTTTGGTGCGAAAAGTGCAAATCAATCCCAGAACAGCAGAAAGGACCTTGTGAAGATGCTGGAGGTAACAGTTACAAAGGTATCTATATCCACAGTAAAAACGAGTCCTATATCGACATAACCTTAACTTCTTAGGTTTTGGAGAGTCTGGCGTGCCCAAAGCAAAATGCCTGCCACTCAGGCTCAGAAAATAGGATATGCACATAATTAGTACTATTGGATAGGAAACACTCTGAGGTTTCTAAAAGTGTTAACATAATGTCTGTGAGTATAACAAAACTCATTTAGCAGGCGAAAACCCGATATATGCGGAAATCAGTTTCTGGTGACCTATTGCTCTGTTTGACACACTCCCCATTGAATCAGTTTGTAACCAGGACTGAGACTGCAGTACCTATGGCTTCCACTAGATGTAAACAGTCTATATACAAAGACTCAGAGAGATTGGAGTAAACAGAACGAATAGGTACAGGAAATGGTCAAGGTAGCTCAGATGTTTTCTCGGGGTGCGAGTCTGGCTGCGCGCCCCACTTAATTTAATTTAAATAAGGTATAGGTGACCTTCCAAGTGAAATATTATCACTAACATTCATAAAAGGATAGCTAAGGATGCATTTTAACTGGTATTTGATTTGTTTAGGAAAAGTTTATAGGTATATTTGAACGCGGTTCTCTTCACGTTTTAATGGGCGATTCGACGTTGGATTTTCTGAACATAACGCGCCAACCAAACTGAGATTTATGGGTATAATAAATTACTTTTTCTAACAAAAGAACCATTGGATGTCTTCGTTGGACACTTGGACACTAGCGCCCCACCACTCCATAAGTAGTTATTAAAGGCCGCTGAGCAAGGAAGAAGCCACTGCTCCAAAACCGCCACAAAAAAGACAGACTACGGTTTGCAACTACACATGGGGACAAAGATCATACTTTTTGGAGAAATGTCCTCTGGTCTGATGAAACAAAAATAGAATTGTTTGGCCATAATGACCATCGTTATGCTGGGAAGAAAAAGGGGGAGGCTTGCAAGCCGAAGAACACCAACACAACCGTGAAGCACAGGGGTGGAAGCATCATGTTGTGGGGGTGCTTTGCTGCAGGAGGGACTGGTGCACTTCACAATCATGAGGTAGGAAAATTATGTGGATATATACAGTGAGGGAAAAAAGTATTTGACCCCTCTGCAAAACATGACTTAGTACTTGGTGGCAAAACCCTTGTTGGCAATCACAGAGGTCAGACGTTTCTTGTAGTTGGCCACCAGGTTTGCACACATCTCAGGAGGGATTTTGTCCCACTCCTCTTTGCAGATCTTCTCCAAGTCATTTCGAGGCTGACGTTTGGCAACTCGAACCTTCTGCTCCCTCCACAGATTTTCTGGCTAGGCCACTCCAGGACCTTAATGTGCTTCTTCTTGAGCAACTCCTTTGTTGCCTTGGCCGTGTGTTTTGGGTCATTGTCATGCTGGAATACCCATCCACGACCCATTTTCAATGCCCTGGCTGAGGGAAAGAGGTTCTCACCCAAGATTTGACGGTACATGGCCCCGTCCATCGTCCCTTTGATGCGGTGAAGTTGTCCTGTCCCCTTAGCAGAAAAACACCCCCAAAGCATAATGTTTCCACCTCCATGTCTGATGGTGGGGATGGTGTTCTTGGGGTCATAGGCAGCATTCCTCCTCCTCCAAACACGGCGAGTTGAGTTGATGCCAAAGAGCTCCATTTTGGTCTCATCTGACCACAACACTTTCACCCAGTTGTCCTCTGAATCATTCAGATGTTCATTGGCAAACTTCAGACGGGCATGTATATGTGCTTTCTTGAGCAGGGGGACCTTGCGGGCGATGCAGGATTTCAGTCCTTCACGGCATAGTGTGTTACCAATTGTTTTCTTTGTGACCATGGTCCCAGCTGCCTTGAGATCATTGACACGATCCTCCCGTGTAGTTCTGGGCTGATTCCTCACCGTTCTCATGATCATTGCAACTCCACGAGGTTAGATCTTGCATGGAGCCCCAGGCTGAGGGAGATTGACAGTTCTTTTGTGTTTCTTCCATTTGCGAATAATCGCAACAACTGTTGTCACCTTCTCACCAAGCTGCTTGGCGATGGTCTTGTAGCCCATTCCAGCCTTGTGTAGGTCTACAATCTTGTCCCTGCCATCCTTGGAGAGCTCTTTGGTCTTGGCCATGGTGGAGAGTTTGGAATCTGATTGATTGATTGCTTCTGTGGACAGGTGTCTTATATACAGGTAACGAGCTGAGATTAGGAGCACACTCTTAAAGGGAGTGCTCCTAATCTCAGCTCGTTACCTGTATAAAGACACCTGGGAG
This sequence comes from Brachymystax lenok tsinlingensis, assembly GCA_030435695.1. Classification (NCBI taxonomy): domain Eukaryota; kingdom Metazoa; phylum Chordata; class Actinopteri; order Salmoniformes; family Salmonidae; genus Brachymystax; species Brachymystax lenok. The sequence goes on from CM059795.1 coordinate 23,056,390, forward strand.
CCAGAAATCTTTCTGATTGAGAGGGGTTCAAATACGTATTTCCCTCATTAAAATGCAAATCAATTTATAAAAATGTTCACATGCGTTTTTCTGGATTTTTTTGTTGTTATTCCGTCTCTCACTGTTCAAATAAACCTACCATTACAATTATAGACGGATCATTTATTTGTCAGTGGGCAAACGTACAAAATCAGCAGGGGATCAAATACTTTTCCCCTCACTGTAGAAACAACATCTCAAGACATCAGTCAGGAAGTTAAAGCTTGGTCGTAAATGGGTCTTCCAAATTGGACAATGATCCCAAGCATACTTCCAAAGTTGTGGCAAAATGGCTTAAGGACAACAAAGTCAAGGTATTGGAGTGGCCATCACAAAGCCATGACCTCAATCCTATAGAACATTTGTGGGCAGAACTGAAAAAGCATGTGCGTGCAAGGAGGCCTACAAACCTGACTCAGTTACATCCACTCTGTCAGGAGGAATTGGCCAAAATTCACCCAACTTGTTGTGGGAAGCTTATGGAAGGCTACCCGAAACGTTTGACCCAAGTTAAACCATTTAAAGGCAATGCTACCAAATACTAATTGAGTGTATGTAAACTTCTGACCCACTGGGAATGTGATGAAAGAAACAAAAGCTGAAATAAATAATTCTCCCTACTAATATTCTGACATTTCACATTCTTAAAATAAAGTAACTGGCCTAAGACAGGGAATTTTTACTAGGATCAAATGTCAGGAATTGTGAAAAACTGAGTTTAAATGTATTTGGCTAAGGTGTATGTAAACTTCTCACTTCAATTGTATTTAGAAGTCTTACGGCTTGGGGATAGAAGCTGTTCAGGGTCCTGTTTGTTCCAGACTTGGTGCATCGGTACCGTTTTCCGTGTGGTAGCAGAGACAACAGTCTCTGACTTGGGTGGCTGGAGTCTTTGACAATTTTTAGGGACTTCCTCTGACACCGCCTGCTATAGAGGTCCTGGATAGCAGGGAGCTCTGCCCCAGTGATGTACTGGTACGTATGCATTACCCTCTGTAGCGCCTTGCGGTCGGATGCCAAGCAGTTGCCATACCAGGCCGTGATGCTACCGGTAAAGACGCTCACAATGGTGCAGCTGTAGAACTTTTTGAGGATCTGAGGGCCCATGCAAAATCTTTTCAGAATCCTGAGGGGGAAGAGGCGTTGTCGTGCCCTTTTCACAACTGTGTTGGTCTATGTGGACCATGATAGATCCTTAGTGATGTGGACACCGATGTGGACACTCACTAAGACCTCACTGGCTGGGAGTCTCTGCTGGGACTTATTGTATGTCTGTTACATTTCCTGTGGCTGTGTGACGGTAATGTATGTAAATTGAATGTCACGGTCATCGCAGAGACACCCCTCTGTCACTTTCTCACTCCATTTGTTTGACTCTGTCTCTCTCGGTTTGTCTCTTTCTCTCTCTCTCTTTGTCACTCTCTCTCTCACCCACCCACCCACCCACCCACTTCCCCCCTTTCCGGCTGAGTCAGGCTTTCATTTGGAATGTGTGGTACTCCGTCAGTGAAGCTCACTGGCCCAGTTAAGCAAGCCAGAGGTCTTGCTTGGAGCCAAACATTTGCAGCCAAGCCTTAATTAATGGGCAGGCAGCCAAGGCAGCTGATGAAAACTAAGCCTGTGAAATGAAATGACCAATGTCTCAAGGTAATGAGCCACATCAGGGGTGTGCTGTTACAAGCATTAAGGTCATCTTAGATGGCAGGATGTTAGAAGCATTTATTGTATTGTTAAGGGCTCACCATGTTTCATGTCATGTGCAACTGACAAACAAAAGATGGAAACTGGTTGCAATGTTTAGATGTTTATTTGTATTGTTAGGCTTTCAGCCAAACAAGACAACAGGATGTCACATGGTATCAGAGGACCTCTTACTTACCCACCCAGTAGAATTAGAGACCTCCAGTCAGTGCTGTAGCAACGCCATAGCCCATGCTGGGGTAATCAGCTCCCATCACAATCATACCATATAGCTGTCCTACTGCAATCCCTTTTAGTTACACTTTCACTGAACCATCATCAGCCATTAGGGCATTGTGCAGAAATCTATTAGCTCTGAATGAACAACCATGCATACAGATGTTTTCTGTTCTGACTGTGGCTATCATTAGCTTTGAACTAATTTGCTGTATCATTCTATGTGTTCCTTACATCAGCAAGGTAGAGGAGATGTTTTTTTCACCCAGTCCAGGGTTAAAAACTGCTGTGCGTCATAGAGTAGCGTTAAATGCATTGACTTTCGCCAGCTGTACAATATAAATGGGAACCGAGTCATCCTGAATAAGGCTAGATTAAATCAGCAGGTTACCCAACACTTCCCCATAATTCAGCTGGGATGAGAAGTGAGAACACTCTAACTTGGGAAGTAAGAAGAAGCACTTTCTGCCTTTCCTCCTATGCACCCCAAAAGAGGCCTACTGTACTCCAGTTTGCAGGGTCTAGGGCTCCAGGCCCCCCGGCGGCAGGTCTAGGGCTCCAGGCCCCCCGGCGGCAGGTCTAGGGCTCCAGGCCCCCCGGCGGCAGGTCTAGGGCTCCAGGCCCCCCGGCGGCAGGCTCTGTGCCCTTCCTCAGCTGCCAGCCATATTTGTCTCAATAATCCGTAGTGCCCTCACAGAGCTCTATTTAAGATCCTTTTCCCCCTGAATACATGTCCATTTGCCACGCAGGATAGATCACAAGTAGCTTCCTGATGAAGTCATTGTAGCTGCACGGACCATCTGGCAGAACAAAGGAATTGAATAATATTACCCCCAAAAATGCAATCTATTTGTGATGCTATTCAGAAAGCACCACCACCGATTGGTACACCCATGCCTTGGGGTAGTGTTCGTGCCCTAGCTTTGGGGTTTGTGTGATCTGGTTCTGGGGCCTTTTCCTGCGTTACCTTTTCCTGAACGGGGATGAACTTAGAGAAGGTATTTATGGAGATCACACTGTGGGCTTAATGGCATGAGTCATCATGGAGCTGTATACAGTGCCTATGAGGGCAGTGTGAATTGAGAGGAGGGGAGCATTTTAACCCAGGCTCCAGCAGGTTGAACAATAAGCCTCTGTTAATGGTTCTCAGTCGTTTTTAGCCAAAGACTGACTCGTAACCTGGGACTGCTGATGCACTGAATAAACACAACCTAATCAAACAGCACTCCCGTCTTGGATGGGGGGTGTCAATATAAAAAGACGTTGCATACTGGTCTTAGTAAGCGCTGCTACTCTCAAATAACTTTCTTTTTTTCCACGGCAGAGGGCTGTGAGATGTCCTGCCCAGCTGCTCAGCAGAGCCAGTCCCAACACAGGACTTCAGTAGATGTGACCACATGGACTCTGCTGCATCGGTTAGCCCCCTGATCATTGCTTCTAACTGACAGCTATATGGTGAGCAGTGTCTGCCCAGTCATGTGGAGCACTGCCAATAGATTCAGCAGACTATGCTAAATGAGAGCTGTATCCCTAAGCTCAGCAGTGTCAGGTTGACAACTCCAAAATTAACATTGATTTGAAATTCCTTTAACACCATGTTAATAACATTTGAAATGGAACGTAGATGAATTCCATAATCCACTCATGTTTCTTTTTTTAATGCATTTACTTGTAAGTTAGTATAAACTCTCTCACCAGAAGCATTCATCGTAATGTAGCAAGTAAAACATGACATTTTGCATGTCAGAAATGTACAGTATGAAATGAAAATTGAGTTTAAAACTCAATCCCATGTATCGTATGAAATACTGACCGAACAGACATGTTGTTTGTATTTCCAAAGAGGTATTTGAAGCAGAAACACATTAGTGGAAACACAGGCTGTTCTCAGGGCAGGCCTGGCTGTAGCTGGATGTGTTCGACTCGCTTCAGGGACAATTTTAGCATTTTAGCTCATCCTAACCCTTTTCCAAACCTCAACCTAATTCTCCTAACCTGCCACATTAATTTTCCTAACTTTTTCTCTCTACCTGCTACAAAAAGTCACTTCTGCTAGTCAAAACCAGCTGGCCTGCCCTGAGAACAGTCTAGGTTCCGAATAACAAAATACTCTTGTCTTTGAAGCAGGGCAGTCAGCTGTCCATGGCAATCCATGGTATATCTCAGAGCCTCTTTATGATGGAACACCCAGCCATACACACATGCCCTTCACACAGCCTTCGTGCCTTTGACAGGCTGATTACAGAGCAAGCACATAAACATGTGCCCATGCGCCCAAGCGTACACACACACACACACACACACACACACACACACACACACACACACACTAGTGGCGTCACGTGGGTAAAATCCCAGGGGAAGCCAATCCATGAATAAAATGCAATATTACAACCTACAGTAAATGTTGTGATAAGTGCGCTGTTTGCTCTATAACCTGTTAGTTCGTATGCCTTGACATTGTCATGTGTAGACCTAAGGCCAAATAAATGAGAAGACACAGTGGCAGAATAAATTCAACAACACCTTTGTTTCATCACAAAACCGGAGAGCAACCTCTGTCCGGTGAAGTCCACAAAGCATATTGCATGTAACAAAGAGTTACATGACCTACAGCAGGGTCAAGAAAGTTTCCGACTACTAAACTACTATTGATTTAGAACCACAGAGTTACCGCAAGTCGCAAAGACAACAGGAGTTGCATCCACTATTCCAGCACCATTTCAACATCATCAAATCACCTATGCTTGTCTGTGTGCTGTGTTTGTGTGTGTGTGTAAGTAGAAAAAACATGTTAACTGGCTAAAATGCTTGCTCACTAGCCTAACTTCGTTTCATGGGCAACGTTAGGTAGTTAACATTAGCCTTCTACATCTAGTTACATATTGAACTTCCATCCTCTCAGGCTAGGGGAACAATGTATGACTTTATTTTTGGATCAGAATCGCCGTTATAATCATTGGCCAGTTACTTAGAATTAAGTAAAACTACAAGTTCAAATCCCTCAGTTTACCTTAAATAAAGGTTAAATAAATAAAGCTCAATGCTAATTGGCTGTTATTGTATACAAAAAGATATAAAGGGAGGCCATATGCTTGCTGGTTTCCCTTGCATTCAATGTCATACTCTTTTTGACCAGACAGTATCATATAGATGGGCTACACATACAGAGACAGAGGGGCGCTGTTTCGCAAACTCTGATGTTTTCTCCTGTGAGATGCATTCAGCCTCTTGAATTGAAGGATAGTTATGAAATACAGAGAGACAAAAGATACATTATTTTACATGTTTTTTTGTTTTTTTCTTGGTCCATTTTTTTGAGAAGCCTGACTTCCCTTGGCATCCACACACCCACACACCCACACACCCACACAACCATTGGGATAGACAGTGACCTGACATCTTGTCCTTTACTATTATTTTCTACTTCAATCTAATATTGACATTTTCACACTCTCCTGGTGCTCCACTCTTCCTCCTCCTCCTACTGGGCTTTCTCTTTGCATCAGTCAAACAGTGTCTCATGGCATTAAACATGCTGAGACTGAACACGGCTCCAAGGCTGCAGCTTTTTATCAATGTGATCGCTCTCTGACATCTCAAGGCTAGCGGCCACTGTACCTGACAGGTGGCAATAGCCTTACAGCTACACAGCACCCCCCCATCTTTTCATAGTCTGATATACAGCGTATCTGTTGGGTCCCAATGTGTTTCCTCATGTCATTCTGTATCCGATGATCAACCCAGAAATATCCACAGCTCCTAATTAGATGCTAAGTTGAAGCAGCCTGGGGCAGAGAGAGGCTGACACACACTGACCATAGAGTACGTGTGACGGCCTTCAGGACAACTCATATGTATGGGATCAGAGAAATGAAGGCTCCGACTCACTCAGACCAATGCAGCTCCCGCTGTGTTTAATTTCCCCTGCTCACCTTACATCTCTGCCAAGTGCTCTCTACACCTTTCTCAATTCAACAGCTGTGTTCCACAGAGGAGCCGACTGCCTTTTGAGCAGCGAAGCTCTAGTCTGAATCGCTGGTCTACTCTCAGACACAGATTTACCTTTTTAGTAACACTAAGATGTGTACATTATGAAGTCTTTTTGAAGTGATCCAGACCTCACGAGCATGGTATTAATGATGTATTACGTACCATAAAACACAGATGTCACTGCTACGGTGTTACCATCTCCTTTTAATGTCTTCCCTTCCTGCCTGCACTCCCCCTGACCCAAACCCAGCCCACAAATATATGAATGTACACACACAAACTGACAAACTGACCATGATCTATTCCTGAACATTTCTATTAGTTGGTAAATAGAGTGAGTGACCCTCAAAACTTCCCAGGGGCTTGTTAATGACTGTTATCTGGACTGAGTCATTACAGTGTAAATTATAGTGCAATGTGTGTAGCCCTGACAGTCTGCATGGAGGTTCCACATATTGATTCCACACTGCAGTTAAAGCCAGCCCCATTGCTGCTGGAGTGCTTGCTGCTCAGTGCCCTACACGTCCTTCAGAGTATCCATCCATCCAACCTCACCCACACAAAAAGCACCATAACTTCTCACCCATGCGCAGCTCCCTATTTTAACACACAGTTCTGTGAACATTCACAGTGCCTCACTGTTTTGCATACATAGAGGCAATTACATTTCCAACAACCCCCCCATGGCCCTCACTGGCCCTAACACAAGGTACAACAGCAGCACTGCCGGCTGCCCTGAACTGTACCAGCACCATGCACAGACTGGCTGAGACAGAACACTGCATCCATCCACTGTTATTGGAGCTGAGACACAGACAGGTAGGTGATGATAGCAGATGCATGTGACCAGCTCTGAGATGAGGCCTTATTTCTATCTGCCTATGAAGATGTCAGTCAGCAGCAGTGTGTGTTATTACAGCTCCAGCCTGTGCCTCCACTTGCCTTGACTACATGTGGCAGGGAATACTGTACTCCCATGATTACTACTACAGTTAACACAGTTCACTGGAGGGAGGTGGAACTGTAATCACAGGGATATTAAATCAATCATTGCAGATGTTTTCATAAAACACATTTTACCCTTCAATGTGTTGTGTTATTAAAATATCAGTGGTTAATCATGTTTATGAAATCCACGCAACAATTCAAATTATGGATTATGTGTCAAATCCACTGGCATGGGCCGGTTTAATAACATACAGAATAATTATGCTAAGACAGATAATATCAACAACTTAAGAAAGTAAACATGTATGGCAAAGGTACTTCTCCTAACACCCTCTGCTGCAGTGATACAGGCATACTCTACAAGAACACCTGATACTGTAGATGCTCAGTGTTCATACTACAACCTAAGGCTCAGTAAAGCAAAGCCGCTCAACTGAACTAACTGATAAGCCGGATAAAGATCCCGTCACCCTGCTCCCTGGCCTAACAAACAGTTAGGCCAAAAGTATTCCAGAGGTGCAGCTTCCTCAGCCATTGTCTCATTTACCAATTAGAATGTGCATAGGCTGGGCCAGTCAGTCCTACCCTGCTGGGAGTGCATGCCTTCACATACTGTAGTTAGGCATCATGCATAAATGGACACATCAATGCACACTTCAAATATTGTGGGATGCTGTATATTTCAATATATTGGATTTAAATTGCCTATAGGATTGTTTTGATATGCTTTGGAATAAATGTGATTTGCATTGCATTACTACATTTGCCTGTGTGTCTTGATATCCAGTTAATTTGAATACAAGTAGGATAACTACCATAACTCCAATTGTAGTTAGCAAATCACAAGGGATTTTCGTTCGCCAATTGTGGATCTCACCACTAACACATAATGATTGTAGAGCAACACATGCTAAACCACTTTCCATGCCTGGACACCAACATCCATAATCACTCTGACAAAGGACTTCAATACAGATGGAGCACACACAGGAGCCAAACACATGTACGATGCTCATGGAAAGAAACAGACCAAACTTTAAAATACATCAGGTCGGTACATGGTGCCTTTTAAATACAGTGATAATAGACACATTTTTGCTTAGTTTACAATGACATTTAAAACTTCCTCCAGTACAGTACGTCCCTGTTTCAATATGCCGAACCCTGACTGTGTAAACACTCTCGATACTGACTGTGTTAAAGTGCAAAAAGCCAGAGTAGATAGTGAATTATGATCTCTGATCGCTGGAGTCATCTTCCATAAGCTGACAACATGGAGACCTTAGACACCAGACACAGCCAGACACACACAGCCAGGCAGACCCAACGCTGGTAACAAACAGGCAGGCCCATCCATTATTCATCAGCCTATAGTTATTCATCAGACAAATATTAACCTGTGTGCAAGCAAGGGAGGTACATGAATATTCATCAGGCAGGGCTTATATTTAAACATGAACACAAATAAATAGCGTAACTTGTAAATGTCAGGTAATTAAGTCACTTTTGGTTGGTTGAGCTGGAGCTCTCAGTGTTGTGTTTTATAACACATGGGGACATGGATTAACATTACATTTCCCCCCTGGTACGTACACGCCCGTTTGGATTTTTTTTTAATCAAATCCTCTATCTATAGGAATTAGCTCTTATGTCATATTAGCTGTGCATCTTGACATTGCCCAGATCATACCATCACTCTCCCAGCCAGATGCAGAAAAACTCATCAACGCCTTTATTTTCTCTTGGATCGACTATGCCAATGCGCTGTTTGGGGGCCTCCCAGCCAAATCACTACAAAGGCTCCAACTAATCCAGAACAGTGCTGCCAGGGTCCTGACCAGGACCAAGAAGTCAGGCCATATCACCCTGATCCTGGTCCAACTCCACTGACTACCGGTCAACTACAGGATCAACTTAAAAACCTTCATGCTTGTGTTTAAAGCCTTGAATGGATTGAGCCCCACCTATATCAACAACCTCATCTCAATCAACTAGCCACCTCACACTCTCCTCTCTGGCCACTCCCTGCTGCTTCAAGTCCCCAAGACATGTCTCTGATCTATGGGGGACCGATCCCTCGGCTCCCTTGCCCCTCGCCTGTAGAATGCTCTCCCTGGCTATCTGAGAGCCGCTCCATCACTCAGAACTTTTAAAACGGGCCTTAAAACCCACTTCTACAGTCTTTTTCATAGTTTTCTCCAGAGCCTACAGATGAGCTGGGTAAATTTTATTTAGAACCGCCTATATGAAGCCCAACAACCAATCAAATGATTGACTGAAGGATGATTTTTATTTGATTACAGGCAATTGGACAGTATAGGAGTTCCCAGAAACATACAGTATGTGCAGGGACAAAAACTAATCTTGTGTAGCTATACCACTAAATAAAGAATCTGGGAAACATGCAGTCATATATTGCAATCCCTTGAATGGGTTTTGGTTTATGTATTGTATAAATAGGTTTAGCTGAGCATGTAGAACTCACTGACATATCTGCAGCACACATGGAAATAGCTTGAAGACAAACATGTATTTCATAGCCTCTCAAATGCATACAGTGTTGAGCAGTTCTCTGGGGAAAACCCTGACTCAGAATATTTCACAGAGCTACCCTTTAAACTGCATCATCTCAGAAGGTGAGGGAAAACCCATAGAGTGGGAGAGGGAGCGGGCCTGCATAGAACACTCTTAGGGAGTCAACATTCAGCTGGCAGATGGTGATTTTGGAGTAGCTGCAGGGGAACTCCGCTCCTTAAGCACACCCTTCAAGTGTGTGAGTAGGCACACGCGTGTGTGCAAATACAGTGCCTTCAGAAAGTATTCACACCTCTTGACTTTTTCCACATGTTGTTGTGTTAGATTGAATTTAAAATTGATTAAATTAAAATTTAGTGTCCCTTGCCTACACACAGTACCCCTATAATGTCAAAGGTGAATTATGTTTTTAAAAATGTTTTACGAATTAATAAAAAATGAAAAGCTGAACTGGCATGAGTTCCCTCCTTCCATGTGATAATCAAAAAGCTGTGTCCCTTTTTTTGCCTGTTTTTCTCTACCTCAAACCAAATTAGATGAGATATCAAAAAGAGCTTTTTGGAAACACAGGCTGTGATCACCCAATCAATACCACATTCAGTGGTGTAAAGTACTTGAAAGTAATACTTAAGATGTTTTTAGGGGTGCATTTAGAAAGTATTCAGACCACTTGACTTTTTCCACATTTTGTTACGTTACAACCTTATTCTAAAATGTTTTCAATTATTTTTTTCCCCCTCATCAATCTACACACAACACCCCATAATCACAAAGCAAAAACCGTTTTTTTTACATTTTTGCAAATGTATTTAAAATGTAAAATGCAAATATCACATTTACATAAGTATTCCCGACCCTTTAATCAGTACTTTGTTGAAGCACATTTGGCAGCAATTACAGCCTCGAGTCTTCTTGGGTATGACGCTTTGAACCTACAAGCTTCTTCTCTGCAGACCGTCTCAAGCTCTGTCAGGTTGGATGGGGAGCGTCGCTGCACAACTATTTTCAGGTCTCTCCAGAGATGTTAGATCGGGTTCAGGTCCGGAATCTGGCTGGGCCCCTGAAGAACATTCAGAGACTTGTCCCGAAGCCACTCCTGCGTTGTCTTGGCTCTATGATTAGGGTCGTTGTCCTTTTGGAAGGTGAACCTTCGCCCCAGTCTGAGGTCCTGAGCTCTCTGGAGCAGGTTTTCATCAAGGATCTGTCTGTACTTTGCTCCGATTCATCTTTCCCTCGATCCTGACTAGTCTCCCAAGTCCCTGCCACTGACAAACATCCCCACAGCATGATTCTGCCACCATCATGCTTCACTGTAAGGATGGTGCCAGGTTTCGTCTAGAAGTGACGCTTGGCATTCAGGCCAAAGAGTTCAATCTTTCATCAGACCAAAGAATCTTGTTTCTTATGGTCTGAGAGTCCTTTAGGTGCCTTTTGGAAAATTCCAAGCGGACTGTCATGTGCCTTTTACTGAGGAGAGGCCTCCGTCTGGCCGCTCTACCGTAAAGGCCTGATTGGTGGAGTGCTGCAGAGATGATTGTCTCTCTGGAATGTTCTCCCATCTCCACAGAGGAACTCTGGAGCTCTGTCAGAGTGACCATCGGGTTCTTGGTCACCTCCCTGACCAAGGCCCTTCTCCCACGATTGCTCAGTTTGGCCCACGGGCCAGCTCTAGGAAGAGACTTTGTGGTTCCAAACTTCTTCCATTTAAGAATAATGGAGGCCACTGTGTTCTTGGGGACCTTCAATGCTGCAGACATTTTTGGTACCCTTGCCTAGATCTGTGCCTCGACACGAGCTCAATTTCGAGTCTCACAGCAAAGGGTATGAATACTTATGTAAATAAGGTGTACTTTACTGTTCATATTTTTGACAACTTTTACTTCACTACATTACTAAAGAAAATAATGTACTTTTTACTCCATACATTTTCCCTGACACCCAAAATGACTCATTACCTTTTGAATGGTTGTTTGTAAATTATGTCTTAGTATTTTACTGGGTGACTTTCATTTTTACTTTAGTCATTTTCTATTAAGGTATCTTTACTTTTACACTGCCCACATTACAATGAAATGCAATCAAGCAAACAGTTGGAAAAACACTTGAGCGTTTGCAACTGGGTAGTTTGTTGTGAGAGTAAAGCCAGCCAGACAATGCTCTGCCAGTTATTCCCCTCTATGGTGAATACTTAGATGTGGAACTAATTGGAATGCCTGAGTGTCATATCAGTGTGTGTGTGTGTTCGTGCCGTGTGTGCGTGCATGCATGCGTGCGTATGATTGATGATGGAGCCAATGTGTGAAAACCCTGCAATTTGCTCAGGGGAACAACAGCACTAAACAACAACAACCAAAGTGTCTAGTAACGTCTCATGAATAAATCAAAGTGAATCTGCATGCTGACACTGCTGTATCACCGGTTTTATTTTGTTTCTTTATGTGCTGACTGTAAATGTGTATGGTGCAAATCTCAATGTTATGATGATGGTAAACATGCTGACTGTGTGTTGTAGCTTTAATGCTCTGAGAATGGTGATTGCAAGTTCATAGTATGTCTCATCAATAAAGCTGTGTATGTAGGCCTATTTGGAGAATAATATCAGTGCCCTTTTGAATATAAATCATTGTGACGCTCAAGCAATGGGTGTGAAATAACATCTCGCTGTTTCGAAGATATAAGAGAATTGAGAATCACAGTTATCATTATCGTCTTTTGATAAATCAGCTATGTCAGAGAGAGACGACCTCTAAAAAGGAGCTGCCACATAACAGATGAAGTTCGAATCAGTTATTCACAAAGATAAGATCAATGTTTACGGTGTCTTATCATATTCTCCAACTATTCTTTATGTTCTGACAGTTTCTTTGCTGCTGAGATTCTGAGACAGGATCAGATGAATCCCATCAAATTCATATATTATAATATCTTCCATACACAATATGTCTATTATATCATCCCCGTTGTTTAAATGACCCTCTAATTGTCCAAAGAGTGCTGTGGTGCAAATGGTCAGTCTGACAGGCTCATTTGTAAATAATTTGAGAACCCAGAGGATCATGGATGTGGAGAGGTACAGTACAGTAGGTGAGAAGAGATGTAAACACTCATTACAGAGCAGTGTGTTGTACCACCACTACCAGGTCTCAGAGACAATGTCAGCTCAGCAGAATTACAACTATCATTATAGGAGCAGGGATCCAAGGCTCCTTCACCGTGTATCACCTGGCAACAGAAAAAAAAGAACTATTCTGCTGCTGGAGCAGGTCTGTAACTAACTCATTATCCTCCCAATGAGTCCAGTCTGTACAATTGGGACCTGGGTGTTTCTACCAATAAACCAGTGTATTTAGTCTACAATTGGAACATGTTTGAAGTCAGGCCAAGCGAGACTACAGGTTGGATAGCAATAAAAAAGAAACATCCGCAGAGAGTTAACCCACATACAGTATGCCACAAGTTATTTGTAAGGCAGCAGCTATCAATACTTTCTGCAGCTGATGGAAAAAGTCCTTTATCAATGTTGCCATCTGAATGAATAGACAAACAATGGAAGGGGAATGTTCACGTAGGGGAATGGAAGGGGAAAGTTCAAGTAGGGGAATGGAATGGGAATGTTCACGTAGGGGAATGTTCACGCAGGGGAATGGAAGGGGAATGTTCACGCAGGGGAATGGAAGGGGAATGTTCACGCAGGGGAATGGAAGGGGAATGTTCACGCAGGGGAATGGAAGGGGAATGTTCACGCAAGGGAATGGAAGGGGAACGCTCAAGTAGGGGAATGGAAGGGGAATGTTCACGTAGGGGAATGGAAGGGGAATGTTCACGTACAATAACAGCCAACCATTTGCTGCAGATGGCAGAAGGTGGGCAGATGTGTTAAATAAAACAATATGTGCCTCATAATGGATCATTTGCAAGACAATAACATGCCACATTAATTTCACACTAATTGAATTAGTTACAATTAAAATGGTTTATTGAATTCTATTCTTAATGTCTTTGGCCTATTATTTCAACTCACTGTAGTGTGTACACATCTGACCTTGCTCAACTGACAGTAACAGGCAGTAAGTATAACATGTTTTATCATTGCAGGATAAGCCCAAAGCTACAAAACAATATCAGTTTATTAGTGATAACATTTTTCGTCATCACTGGCCATTGAGCACAACAGACAGCAATAAGAAACATATACTGTAATATTGAGCCAATTTGACATTATAGTGTCATTCTTCATTTCCTCCTGCCCATAGAGATACTATTCAATTATTAGAGGGGCTATGTCATAAACATTCAAAGTTCCAGAAATGGCTGAAAATGGTGTGTTCGTAAATTCAATCTGGAGTGCCAGAGTGCGCTCCAGATTGAATTGGCCTTCGTAAATTCAGAGCGTGGTCAGATTGTAAATTCATGAATTCAGAGCGTTTCGCTCTGGGAGCGTTCAGAGCACAAAATGGACGCTCTGGCCGAGGAGTAGAGTTGATCCTCACAACGGCAGTCAAGCACCCAAGCTAACTGACTAACGTTGGCTAGCTTGCTAGCTACTTCAGAACACCTCAGAATACCTTACTGACCATTTCACTTGCCCTAGCAGAGCTGGTTAGGCTGTTTTCATGTTATCCAGAGTGCTGGTGACTGTAACTGTGCTGCTGGCAACAATTTAATTACGTGTTTTTGCCAACGTTTACTGATACCGGCCATATTAGTTACTCTGTGCTCTGGCACATTTAGACAAGTAGATTTACACATTATCTTACACAATATCTTACAGCACTGGCAAACCATGGTTGACCAACTGGCTGACCAAAATGGTGGACCTTTATCCCATCATAAGAAGGTTCATGTCCATTCTAGTATTCTAATTCCTAATTCTATGCTCCTGCCCCACTCCCGGGAGAGTTCCCTTGGTCAGACCAGGATCATCCGGAAGGCTTATGAACAGGAATACACCCACATGATGGAGGAGTGCTACCAGCTCTGAGCAAAACTGGAGGCCGGAGCTAATATCCCACTGTTCAGGTACACTGCTGCTACTTCATCTTAATGTAGGAAATTATGAAGAAGGAAAGACACATTATACTGGAGAGAGTCAGAAATAAGAGACTGAGGAATTTGGCCAGTGCAGTAATAATGGTATTGATAGGAAATGAATAGTTCCGTCTGAGCCAAAAATGCATTGAGCATTTATGCCAAGTCATTATTTTTACTAGGCACTGTAGGCAGGATGTGGACTTTCAGTAGTTCAGGAGCACCCTGGAGAGGAACCAGGTTCCCACAGAGACCCTGGGACCAGAGGAGTTCAGCCAGAGAGAGGAACCAGGTTTCCACAGAGACCCTGGGACCAGAGGAGTTCAGCCAGAGAGAGGAACCAGGTTTCCACAGAGACCCTGGGACCAGAGGAGTTCAGCCAGAGACAGAAACCAGGTTTCCACAGAGACCCTGGGACCAGAGGAGTTCAGCCAGAGAGAGAAACCAGGTTTCCACAGAGTGCCCTGAACTGAGCCTATTTTTTACTGTGTGTTTGTTGACATGAGTAGATATGACAGGAGAGAGTTCCCTCATGTCACCGTGAGGCGGTTCTCACTGGACTAGACTTAGCAACACACAAACCAAAGCTGATAGGACACCTTTCCAGCTCACTGACCTATCACAGGCATCTGGTGAGGTTATGTTAGTGTGGGAGAGATTATTGTCTGAGGGGGAAAGAACAGTGAAATGACACGCTACAAAACCGTCAAGAAAAACAATGACATATGCAGTTTGATTTAATAGACTATAGAAGGTCAACTGACTTCCGTCCTGCATTTGAACCCCAGCATCATCCTGTATATGCAGTTTAAGGCAAATACCGGATGATATAAGGGCTGAGGCGTGGGCCTTAAAGCAGGGACGTCCTTGACCTTTAAAAACCATTGAGACAGTGAAAGATAGAGGAGGGGGGGGTTGTGTAAATCTTGGTGAGCGATACCAGGTTCCTGGATTGTATTTCACCGGCCTAATGTATCCTTCAGTGAGGAGGATGGATGAGTGCTCTGCCTGTGGGGGCTGTTGCGGCGGAGGCCTGGCTGAGTCTAGCTGAGCCAGCCTGGCTGGGTGCCCTCTGTCAGCCCCCGGACACTGTGCCCATCACTCAGGGCCTGGTGGGCCGCACTGGGGGTGCAGATCATATTTACACCCACCTAGTGGAGAGGGGGTCAGGGGGAGGAGAGGGGAGCTGATGAATGGAGCAGTCTCCTGGCTGGGGCTCTGCACATGCATCACAGCGGGCCATCCGCACCGGGTGCACCAGAGAAAACAGTAGTCATACATCGCCCCGGAGACCATCCATCACCCAGACCACTCAATTAGAGGCAGCCTCTCAGAGGGCCTGCAGCCCAGCCGTCCTGGGTGGCCCAACTGCACAACAGTACACTGAGATGCATGATATACTGTACTGTAAGCACATGTAACAAACTTGCATAAAACACGAACTTGTCAGAAATATGAGATTGAGGAATTTGTCCAGTGCAGTAAAAGTGGTATTGATAGGAAATGAATAGTTCCGTCTGAGCCATTCATGCCATGTCATAATTTTTACTAGGCACTGTAGGCAGGATGCTTTAATAACTGCCTCCGGTAACAAACATCTACACACTTGAGGACTTCATTTGTTTCTTCCAATCCCACTCCCAGGCGTACTGGTATCCTGGTGAAGAGCCCTGAGGATGAGGTGGACTTCCAGCAGCTCAGAAGCACCCCCATAAAAATATCATCTACATTTTCTTTTTGCTGCAGGAATATTTTCCTGCTATAGCAAACTAACTCATCTGTTACAATCACAGGGACTCAGGTCCGAATCTTAGTCAGGCTCCTCTATGAATTTGCTGCAGGCCCATTGGACTGCTAAGGGAAGTAAGATGATTTTCCACATATCTCTGCATCTGTCCCATGCATTCCCAGAGACAGTTCCAGAGTCTGGGAAGAGTGTTAAGGATGGTGATAAGGTTACAGAAGTCCAGCCTGGCTCTTCACTCACCGTGACAACAGCAAGTGGGGTCTACGGGCCAGAGAGCCTGGTGATTACAGCTGGGCCTTAGGCGAACACACAGGTGGCCCATACTGGACTACAACTATCACTACAGCTGGGCAACACACTGGTGGCCCATACTGGACTACAACTACCACTACAGCTGGGCCCTGGGCCAACACACCGGTGGCCCATACTGGACTACAACTACAGGTACAGTCACACACGTTTTAGACACATGCACATGTATGCGCACACACACACATTCGCATACACAAACATTCACGGTGTGTGTACCACACAACTCAAGAACTTTAACCAGGTAGGCTAGTTGAGAACAAGTTCTCATTTACAAATTCACTAGATGACTTCTCCTAGGTAAGTAGAGCATGATTCTGTACTTTTACTTATTTTTTATTAAACACCCTCCTGAGGCAATACGCAGTGAGTTATAGCAGTCTGTGTCTTTGACAGACACTGCATAGTCAGACAAAGAGCAGTAACTCTGGGGGAGATGGAAGGTCCATCTGCAGAATAAATAACTCAACTTGTTCTCCCCTACCCTCAGCAGGGCCATGATAGAAAACACGTTCTATATTTCTGTAACTAAGAGGATTTATAATCAAATCTCCCAGGTCTTACTGTATGAGACAATTATAGTCACAAGGGCTTGAACATACAGAGAGGTTGACTACATGAATGTAAACTATGGAATACAAGGCTATAGAAAGACTACCAGACAAGCTATAGAAAGATAGCCATAGAAATACCAGTTAACTACAGCACAAGTAACTCCAGAGTTACTTGTGCTGCTTTGTCCAGATGGGAGTGGAGGGAGCGCATTACCACTTCAATGGCCTTCTCTCCAATGAGTAGCCAGGCCTGATGAAGGTGAGGAACACTGAGACACGCCCTGGATTCAGAAAGTATCACTTACTGACACTAAATAATGCAGCAACTATTAGTGCCATTTCCCTGGACAAAATAACTGCTGTCCTATGAAGGGGATAGCCTGACAGCAACACTCCTTCACACTGTAATCAGATCCCTATTGTGAGGAGTGAATACACAGAGGACGCTATTTGAGGGCTTTGAGGGTATAGTCTTTCCTATTTAAACACACTATTGTAGAGAATGTGAATGACCCTTGTTATCCTCTAAAAGCAAGTAATTTTCATCAGAGAAAAATCTGTAAGGATGCACAGGTTCATGCTGTTTATTAATTAAATGGTGCTATTGGGCTTGTGTTCCTCAGAACTGTTACCACATGGGGCAGTGAGATGGTACACAAGGAGAGGGTCAGACAGACGGTCAGGACTGACATCCTCCTCCTGTCCCAGTTTGTGTCCATCTACTTCTCTGGACTGGAGCCAGAACCAGCCCTGGTGGAGAGCTGCCTGTACACAGTCAGACTACTGATGTTCATGTACTACAGTTAATAAAATAACATGAGCTGGCGCACACCCAGAACAAAGTTTGTGTGGAGGTGCTGACTAACGGCAAATAAACTATTACCAATGTTTCGGCAACGTTGGTAAATACCTATTAAATTGTTGGGAGAGTATATATATGTAGTGTGCAACTTTCTTTATTTTGATCATGTACTACAGTTAACCAGAGCTAAAATGAACTAACCAATTCACTAGATGGATTAATCCTCACTAGTCTAAGAAAAGATTTTGCTGTCTGACTAAATCATCAATATCATTAGTATTGGCTATTTTCAGAGCGCCGAAAGAAGCTATCAACAACAACTACTGAATATGTTCATTCTAACAGCACTCATGACATTATAATTACAATGTTCTGTTGAGTGACTCAATTGAGCGTGAAACACAAGTTGCATTCAACAATCCAGTTTGGATTCATATAATCAGGATGAGAGCAGGTGGCAAACTCTCAGAGAGACTCTAAACAATGTCATTGAAGGGAGAACACTGAGGGACACATTTTCAGTAGTGGTTTAACAATGTACTTCAACCATAGCCACAGGAAGATGTTTGGGGGTGGGGGTGCTGATAAGTTTTTGTCGAGGGGGGAGTGCAGCTGAATATTTTTTGTTGCCCACTCTACAGACGGCTTTATAGGTCCGCTAATACAGGACTAGTAAAGGCCCAGCGCACTACTTTCGTGAGGAAAAAACAGGGTGGTGCAGCGCCCTCAGCACCCCTATTTCCCGCGGCTATGGCTTAAACAATAACCAGGTTTCCATCCAACCTTTTTATGCAAGTAAAGCAGAGCTTTAGATATCATTTTTGCCTTATGGCAAGGTGCTCCATCATGCTGGAAAAGGCATTGTTCACCACCAAACTGTTCCTGGATGGTTGGGAGAAGTTGCTCTCGGAGGATGTGTTGCTGGTGAGCCCACTCCTTTGGCAGAGAAGCAACCCCACACATGAATGATCTCAGGATGCTTTACTGTTGGCATGACACAGGACTGATGGTAGCGCTCACCTTGTCTTCTCCGGACAAGCTTTTTTCCGGATGCCCCAAACAATCGGAAAAGGGATTCATCAGAGAAAATGACTTTACCCCAGTCCTCAGCAGTCCAATCCCTGTACCTTTTGCAGAACATCAGTCTGTACCTGATGTTTTTCCTGGAGAGAAGAGGCTTCTTTGCTGCCCTTCTTGACACCAGGCCATCCTCCAAAAGTCTTCGCTTCACTGTGCAGATGCACTCACACCTGCCTGCTGCCATTCCTGAGCAAGCTCTGTACTGGTGGTGCCCCGATCCCGCAGCTGAATCAACTTTAGGAGACGGTCCTGGCGCTTGCTGGACTTTCTTGGGCGCCCTGAAGCCTTCTTCACAACAATTGAACCGCTCTCCTTGAATTTCTTGATGATCCGATAAATGGTTGATTTAGGTGCAATCTTACTGGCAGCAATATCCTTGCCTTTGAAGCCCTTTTTGTGCAAAGCAATGATGACGGCACGTGTTTCCTTAAAGGTAACCATGGTTGACAGAGGAAGAACAATGATTCCAAGCACCACCCTCCTTTTGAAGCTTCCAGTCTGTTATTCGAACTCAATCAGCATGACAGAGTGATCTCCAGCCTTGTCCTCGTCAGCACTCACACCTGTATTAACGAGAGAATCACTGACATGATGTCAGCTGGTCCTTTTGTGGCAGGGCTGAAATGCAGTGGAAATGTTTTTTGGGGATTCAGTTCATTTGCATGGCAATGAGGGACTTTGCAATTAAATGCAATTCATCTGATCACTCGTCATGACATTCTGGAGTATATGCAAATTGCCATCATACAAATTGAGGCAGCAGACTGTGAAAATTTATATTTGTGTCATTCTCAAAACTTTTGGCCACGACTGTACACCATGTCCAGGCCAGTATAAATTCTGTGCTGACCAGTAGATTAGCTAATGTTGGACCCTGTCATAGCCTATGAATAGGGCCAAGACTTTTACTTGACCCGGTCATATGATCAGGAAAAACTCCAGGCCTCAGAAAATACACTTACAAATCACGTCTGGAGTACAGTACGTATATGTCTGATAAAAAAGGTCAGGACATGCGAGAAATGGCGGTGGAAAAGGCTTTATGCAAAAATATCGCTATAATAACCATCAATTTATTAACCATCAATATAATATGTGATGTGTGTTCCTCCCACTACGACTCAGGAAAGCATAACGTTTATTAGGCAACAGATAAATTATGATGAACTTCACAGTGTAGTCAGTGAAAGTGCATGGGTATGACCTTAATGTTCCTTTACAATAAATATTTAGCAAGCTGTTGGTTAGAGCGCATGTGCCAAGACCAGAGTGGGTACATTCACTATATAACCAAACATTTGAGAATGCGATGGAAACCCATTTAACTTGGGGGTTCAGTACACGGAATTTAAACGCAGAAGTTATTTTCATGCTATCACACACTGCATTTTACCCGCAACAAGTCAATCTGGTGGGATATTGTTTTTATGCAGATTTGATCAAATTCACATGAAAATCTGTCGCCAATTGGATGGAAACCGAGCTATTGACTTGATTTTCTTGATTGATGCTTGTAGATAAAATTAAGATAAATGCACTGTACACAAGGTACTGTAAGGTACTAAGGAGACTTTAACAGGAGTATGCATGCTCTCTGATTGCTTGCAGGTTACACCAGACCATCACTTTGTTCTAGATCGCCACGCTCACCACGGCAACATCATCATCAGAGCAGGATTCAAATCAAATCAAATCCAATTTTATTTGTCACATACACATGGTTAGCAGATGTTAATGCGAGTGTAGCGAAATGCTTGTGCTTCTAGTTCCGACCATGCAGTAGTATCTAACAAGTAATCTAACAAATTCACAACAACTATACACAAGAGTAAAGGAATGAATACGAGTATGTACATATAAATATATGGATGAGCGATGGCTGACCGGCATAGGCAAGATGCAGTAGATGGTATGGAGTACAGTATATACACATATGAGATGAGTAATGTAGGATATGTAAACATTATATAAATGGCATTGTTTAAAGTGGCTAGTGATACATTTATTCCATTCAATTATAATTATTAAAGTGGCTAGAGATTTGGGTCGATGGCCGAATGGCATAGGCAAGATTCTGAGAAACCATATCAAAACCTACAGCCAAATGGCCACCCTGCTGAAAGCCAGTTCTGTAGCATGGCTGCGTGCGTCCCTTTGGATAACGGCACAGTGTAATAATCCAAACTTAAAACCCATTAACTCAGACCAGGAGGGACTTCCCCGAATATCTTCCATCTGTTCAGCGGCTTCTGCTAATGAATTCTGGATTAAACATGTAATTAATTTCTGCTCTTAAAGGTCCAATGCAGCTGTTTTTATCTCAATATCAAATCATTTCTGGGTAACAATTAAGTACCTTACTGTGATTGTTTTCAATTAAAATGGTAAAGAATAAACAACAATTGCTTCTTAGCAAAGAGCAATTTCTCAAGCAAGAATTTTGCTAGGACTTTCAGGGAGTGGTCTGAGTGGGTAGGGGAAAACTGAAAACAATCTGTTATTGGCAGAGCGGTTTGGAACTCTCTTTCTTATTGGTCTGTTATCTAATGTATAGCCTGTTGATATCACCAGGCAGGCCAAAACTCCATCTCACCAAAACAGGCTGAAATTTAAGGTGGTCTTTTCAAACAGCTCTTACACTGAAAGGGCATTATCATAATTTTCACAATTTCACAGTATTATTCCAACCTCATAGCCTGGAAATATATATAAAACACAGGTAAATCACACTTTCACTGCACTGGGTCTTTAATCAATTTATAGCTCTGACCCGTACAACTTGGGGGTTAGGAACTCCCCCAAGCTCTGCCACAGTCCTGGGGTGGTGCCAAAGCTATTCATCTTGCGATGCATTGTCTTACATGTAATAACACAACTGGAGAAAGACTTTGCTGTCTGCTAGACTGAGCATGCTCTATTGTTCTTTCATCTCCCTCATATTATGGTGGTTCATGATTTATTACAAGCATTCTAGTTGTTTAGAATGCATTCAGAGCAACGGACAGGGTCACCATTTATCACTGTTAATTAGTTAGATTTTCTTATACCACCCACATGTTGTTTACCATGTTGACAGGATAATACTCTCCTACTGAAATTAACCAGTTATCATTTCAGCAAGCCCTGACACCCACCATCTCAGATTGTTCTGAAATTGTTTCTGTAGTTATGAACAGGTAATAATGGCTTTCCTGAAACATTATTTTGTTGAAATGTAATTTTATCTTGGAGAAATTAAAGGGATACTTTGGGATTTTGGCAACGAGGCCATTTATCTACTTCCCCAGAGTCAGATTAATTAATGGATACCATTGTTATGTCTCGGTGTCAAGTATGAAGGAAGTTAGAGGTAGTTTCGCAAGCCAATGCTAACTAGCGTTAGCACAAGGTTAGTTGGTTTCGAATCCCTTGTGCTTTTTGAGGTGGAACGACCCTGTATTCATCTAAAAGATATACATGCTAGGTTCTAATTAATCTTATTTGAAACTTTCTACCACACTGTACTTTCAAAATATGAAAAATATTATACTGGTTTGTAATGGGAAATTATAAAGATATAGTAGGGCAAAATTTCTGAAAGGAATTTTCTGTATCTCAATCCATAATTATTGGGTTGTGTGCAACCTTATGGCATTCGGAAAATATTCAGACCCCTTAACTTTTTCCACATTTTGTTACGTTACAGCTTTATTCTAAAATGTATAAAATAATTTTTTCCCCTCATCAATCTACACACAATAACCCATAATGACAAAGCAAAATAATGTTTAGCATATGTAAAAATAATAATAACAAAATAATACATTTACATAAGTATTCAGACCACTTAATCTGTACTTTGTTGAAGTGCATTTGACAGCGTTTACGGCCTCGAGTCTTCTTGGGTATGATGCTACAAGCTTGGCACACCTGTATTTGGGGAGTTTCTCCCATTCTTCTCTGCATATCCTCTCAAGTTCAAATCAAATCAAATTGTATTTGTCACATACACATGGTTAGCAGATGTTAATGCGAGTGTAGCGAAATGCTTGTGCTTCTAGTTCCGACCATGCAGTAGTATCTAAGTAATCTAACAAATTCACAACAACTACCTTATACACACAAGAGTAAAGGAATGAATACGAGTATGTACATATAAATATATGGATGAGCGATGGCTGACCGGCATAGGCAAGATGCAGTAGATGGTATGGAGTACAGTATATACACATATATATATATATGAGATGAGTAATGTAGGATATGTAAACATTATATAAATGGCATTGTTTAAAGTGGCTAGTGATACATTATTTCATCCAATTATAATTATTAAAGTGGCTAGAGATTTGGGTCGATGGCCGAACAGCATAGGCAAGATACAGTAGATGGTTTAGAGTACAGTGTATACATTTGATATGAGTATGTCGGATACGTAAACATTATATACAAAATTGTTTAAAGTGGCTAGTGATACATTTGTTACATCCAATTCTTATGTTTAAAGTGTTTAAAGTGGCTAGAGATTTAAGTCAGTATGTTGGCAGCAGCCACTCAATGTTAGTGATAGCTGTTTAACAGTCTGATGGCCTTGAGGTAGAAGCTGTTTTTCAGTCTCTCGGTCCCAGCTTTGATGCACCTGTACTGACCTCGCCTTCTGGATGATAGCGGGGTGAACAGGCAGTGGCTCGGGTGGTTGTTGTCCTTGATGATCTTTTTGGCCTTCCTGTGACATCGGGTGGTGTAGGTGTCCTAAAGAGCAGGTAGTTTACCCCCGGTGATGCGCTGTGCAGTCCTCACTACCCTCTGGAGAGCCTTACGGTTGTGGGCGGAGCAGTTGCCGTACCAGGCGGTGATACAGCCCGACAGGATGCTCTCGATTGTGCATCTGTAGAAGTTTGTGAGTGATTTTGGTGACAAGCCGAATTTCTTCAGCCTCCTGAGGTTGAAGAGGCGCTGTTGCGCCTTCTTCACCACGCTGTCTGTGTGGGTGGACCAATTCAGTTTGTCTGTGATGTGTACGCCAAGGAACTTAAAACTTTCCACCTTCTCCACTACTGTCCCCTCGATGTGGATAGGGGTGTGCTCCCTCTCCTGTTTCCTGAAGTCCACGATCATCTCCTTTGTTTTGCTGACATTGAGTGAGAGGTTATTTTCCTGACACCACACTCCGAGGGCCCTCACCTCCTCTCTGTAGGCCGTCTCGTCGTTGTTGGTAATCAAGCCTACCACTGTAGTGTCGTCAGCAAACTTGATGATTGAGTTGGATGCGTGCTTGGCCACGCAGTCATGGGTAAACAGGGAGTACAGGAGAGGGCTGAGAACGCACCCTTGTGGGGCCCCAGTGTTGAGGATCAGCGGGGTGGAGATGTTGTTTCCTACCCTCACCACCTGGGACCGGCCCGTCAGGAAGTCCAGGACCCAGTTGCACAGGGCTGGGTCGAGACCCAGGGTCTCGAGCTTAATGACGAGCTTGGAGGGAACTATGGTGTTAAATGCTGAGCTGTAGTCGATGAACAGCATTCTTACATAAGTATTCCTCTTGTCCAGATGGGTTAGGGCAGTATGCAGTGTGATTGCGATTGCGTCGTCTGTGGACCTATTGGGACGGTAAGCAAATTGGAGTGGGTCCAGGGTGTCTGGCAGGGTGGAGGTGATATGATCCTTGACTAATCTCTCAAAGCACTTCATGATGACGGAAGTGAGTGCTACGGGGCGATAGTCATTTAGCTCAGTCACCTTAGCTTTCTTGGGAACAGGAACAATGGTGGCCCTCTTGAAGCATGTGGGAACAGCAGACTGGGATAGGGACTGATTGAATATGTCCGTAAACACACCAGCCAGCTGGTCTGCGCATGCTCTGAGGACACGGCCAGGGATGCCATCTGGGCCGGCAGCCTTGCGAGGGTTAACACATTTAAATGTTTTTCTCACATTGGCTGCGGTGAAGGTTGGATGGGGAGTGTCGCTGTAGAGCTATTTTCAGGTTTCTCCAGAGATGTTCGATCTGGTTCAAGTCCGGGCTCTGGGTGGGCAACTCAATGACATTCAGAGACTTGTCCCGAAGCCACTCTTGCGTTGTCTTGGCTATGTCCTGTTGGAAGGTGAACCTTCGCCCCAGTCTAAGGTCCTAAGCTCTCTGGAGCAGGTTTTCATTAAGGATCTCTCTGTACTTTGCTCCGTTCATCTTTCCCTCGATCCTGACTAGTCTCCCAGTATCTGCCGCTGAAAAACATCCCAACAGCATGATGCTGCCACCACCATGCTTCACCATAGCATGGTTTCTTCCAGGCATGAAGCTTGGCATTCAGGCCAAAGAGTTTAATCTTGATTTCATCAGACCAGAGAATATTGTTTCACTTTGTCTGAGAGTCTTTTAGGTGCCTTTTGGAAAACTCCAAGTGGGCTGTCATGTGCCTTTTCCTGAGGAGAGGCTTCCGTCTGGTCACTCTACCATAAAGACCTGATTGGTGGAGTGCTGCAGAGATGGTTGTCTTTCTGGAAGGTTCTCCCATCTCCACAGAGGAACTCTGGAGCTCTGTCAGAGTGACCATTGAGTCCTTGGTCACCTCCCTGACCAAGGTCCTTCTCCCCCAATTGCTCAGTTTGGCCAGGTGGGTAACTCTAGGAAGAGTCTTTCATTTAAGAATGATGGAGGCCACTGTGTTCTTGGGGACCTCCAATGCTGCAAAACATTGTTGGTACCCTTCCCCAGATGTGTGCCTCGACACAGTCCTGTCTCGGAGCTCTACGGACAATTCCTTCTACCTCATGGCTTGGTTTTTGCTCTGAGATGCACTGTTAACTTTGGGACCTTATATAGACAGGTGTGTGCCTTTCCAAATCATGTCCAATCAATTGAATTTACCACAGGTGGACTCCAATCAAGTTGTAAACACATCTCAAGGAAGATCAACAGGATGCACCTGAGCTCAATTTCGAGTCTCATAGCAAAGGGTCTGAATACTTATGTAAATAAGGTATTTCTGTTGTTTATTTTTTATACATTTGCACAAAAATATTAAACTTGTTTTCACTTGGTCATTATGGGGTATTGTGTGTAGATTGATGAGGAAAAATGTTCAGACAAAATAGATTATCCTAGTGCTTTTGTGTTTCCTCTCTCATTCTCCCTATCTCTTTGTGACACTTTATGCTTGTCACGACCGGGACCTTTTCCCTTAGGTCTGCAGTCGACCTCCTCTCACCTCAATAATATTAATGTATTTTGGGCAGACAGCACAATGACTTTGTGAGTGGTCCTCTCATCCCGTCACCTTCCAAACGCTTCTGTCCTCTCATCTGCTTGAACAGCTAAACTTAGAGAAAAGTGAGAGACAGAAAAAAGTGAAATATTGATTGAGGTGAAGTGTGAAAAAAAGACTATTACCTGATTATAGTTATTAAGCAATTCAAGGTCTCCCACATCCTCCACAATGTGCTCATTCTGTAGACACTTGTTTAAAATAAAAATCAAATCAAATGTATTTATAAAGCCCTTCTTACATCAGCTGATGTCACAGAGTGCTGTACAGAAACCCAGCCTAAAACCCCAAACAGCAAGCAATGCAGGTGTAAAAGCACGGTGGCTAGGAAAAACTCCCTAGAAAGGCCAAAACCTAGGAAGAAACCTAGAGAGGAACCAGGCTGTGAGGGGTGGCCAGTCCTCTTCTGGCTGTGCCGGGTGCAGATTATAACAGAACATGGACAAGATTTTAAAATGTTCATAAAACAGGCAGAACAGTTGAAACTGGAGAAGCAGCACGGCCAGGTGGACTCGGGACATCAAGGAGTCATCAGGCCAGGTAGGCCTTGAGGAATTGTCCTAAAGCTCAGGTCCTCCGAGAGAGAGAGAGAGAGAGAGAGAGAGAGAGAGAGAGAGAGAGAGAGAGAGAGAGAGAGAGAGAGAGAGAGAGAGAAAAGAAAGAGAGAGATAATTAGAGAGAGCATACTTAAATTCACACAGGACACCAGATAAGAGAGGAGAAATACTCTAAATTACATACTCTTAATTTTACACAGATTTTTCCTGAGACACTATTATATGCACATTTTGGACTGACATACTGTAAGATCCCCGAACTCCCCAAACTTTATTTCCCTAGGTCATGGTTTCAAGTTTGGTCTAGTTGTTGGAAAGGTACTGTGTGAGCTGAGCCATGGAGAGATGACCTCTCACCTTTCAAAATCCAGTGGTTCCAGACCAACCACAAATCCTCTTTATAGAACTAATCACAAAGGGGGGGATTCCGACCCAAGTTAAGCTTGCGTAAATGGAACGAATTTCCCTTTTTATGCACATTTGTCTCTGCGTATTCTGACCTTGAATTTAAGCATGAGAATAGCATGCTATTCACCCGCTATTCCTTTGGGGTGGAGATCAAAGAAATGAAGGTATGGCGGAGGTGTGTTCCTTTTCCATAGTGAAGAAGGCTATAAATAAATAGCTGTTATTCAGAATTGTATTGTATGCCCTCATTATTTGCAGGGATGAAATTTGGAGACCTGGGATTTTCTCTGTTTTATTGAACAATTTGTGTCATGTTAAATATTAGCTATTATAGGGAGTCACCTTCAGTAATACCCACAAACACTTATAACTGTCAATTTAGTGTTATTTACTTCAATTTGTAGCCTACATTCTGCATCATTCCATTCTGTTAACCTTTTTTCCCTCTGTCATGTCCATGTAAATTGTTCATTGGGGTCGCTAGCAATAGTGGATCATATTAAGCTAACATTGTGCAATAATTTGGGACATGTAGCCTATTTGAATCATTATGGAACTAGACCACACGTAGCAGTTTAAACCTGGAGCCTGACGCATGGTTCACGATGACTGGACCGTTGTCATAAAGTTCCATGATTAGTGAGGATTAGCGTAGATTTATAGGACTATTGTTCAACCCCTATTGAACACTTTTCCCACCTAACAATATTTCATACATTGAAATGAATATGGCAACTTTCAGGATGAATTAAACCACTGTATTTATTATTCATCAATATATTTTTTTGCGTAAAGGCTCTCCAAACCTATTTTCTATGATTCATGCATACTTTCCTAACCCTAAAATGTGCTTAAAGAATCTACAAGATCAGAGTATTTTAAAATCTACCAGTTGGTGCTAAAACAGAGACAAATATGCATATATTTAGATGGCTTTCTTTCATTGATCCCTACATTCAGAACCTGTAAAATAAAATAAATAATTAAATGTACACTGTATTTAAAGGGATGATTTATGATAAATGTACTGAAACCCCTATTGAATGCACACCACCAGAAAGTCTGTTGACTAGCAGGTGGGAGGGTTTTCAGCAGTTTCATTTAATTTATTTAGCTCACAAAAGGGAACCACGCCTGCAAAGCCTGTTACGGACATGCATAAGGTAAGTCTGAATACAAACTACTGAGAAGTGTGTAGGAATGGCATGTATGAAAGGCGTGCGTTGGAAAGGTGTTATTTAGTGGAGTTTTCATTCAATAGGATTTTCAGTACATTAATCTACAGTAAGGGGGAAAAGTATTTGATCCCCTGCTGATTTTGCACGTTTGCCCACTGACAAAGAAATGATCAGTCTATAATTTTAATGGTAGGTTTATTGAGAGACAGAATAACAACAAAACAATCCAGAAAAACGCATGTGAAAATTGTTATAAATAGATTTGCATTTCAATGAGGGAAATAAGTATTTGACCCCTCTGCAAAACATGACTTAGTACTTGGTGGTAAAACCCTTGTTGGCAATCACAGAGGTCAGACGTTTCTTGTAGTTGGCCACCAGGTTTGCAAACATCTCAGGAGGGATTTTGTCCCACTCCACTTTGCAGATCGTCTCCAAGTCATTAAGGTTTCGAGGCTGACGTTTGGCAACTCAAACCTTCAGCTCCCTCCACAGATTTTCTATGTGATTAAGGTCTGGAGACTGGCTAGGCCACTCCAGGACCTTAATGTGCTTCTTCTTGAGCAACTCCTTTGTTGCCTTGGCCGTGTGTTTTGGGTCATTGTCATGCTGGAATACCCATCCACGACCCATTTTCAATGCCCTGGCTGAGGGAAGGAGGTTCTCACCCAAGATTTGACGATACATGGCCCAGTCCATCGTCCCTTTGATGCGGTGAAGTTGTCCTGTCCCCTTAGCAGAAAAACACCCCCAAAGCATGTTTTCCCCTCCATGTTTGACGGTGGGGATAGTGTTCTTGGGGTCAAAGGCAGCATTCCTCCTCCTCCAAACATGGTGAGTTGAGTTGATGCCAAAGAGCTCAATTTTGGTCTCATCTGACCACAACACTTTCACCCAGTTGTCCTCTGAATCATTCAGATGTTCATTGGCAAACTTCAGATGGGCATGTATATGTGCTTTCTTGAGCAGGAGGACCTTGCGGGTGCTGCAGGATTTCAGTCCTTCACGGCGTAGCGTGTTACCAACTGTTTTCTTGGTGACTATGGTCCCAGCTGCCTTGAGATCATTGACAAGATCCTCCCTTGTAGTTACGTGCTGATTCCTCACCGTTCTCATGATCATTGCAACTCCACGAGGTGAGATCTCGCATGGAGCCCCAGGCCGAGGGAGATTGACAGTTCTTTTGTGTTTCTTCCATTTGCGAATAATCGCACCAACTGTTGTCACCTTCTCACCAAGCTGCTTGGTGATGGTCTTGTAGCCCATTCCAGCCTTGTGTAGGTCTACAATCTTGTCCCTGACATCCTTGGAGAGCTCTTTGGTCTTGGCCATGGTGGAGAGTTTGGAATCTGATTGATTGATTGCTTCTGTGGACAGGTGTCTTTTTTACAGGTAACAAGCTGAGATTAGGAGCACTCCCTTTAACTCTTTAGGCATCATCAACAGTGGTGATGGTTTTGGAGAGTCTGGCGTGCCCAAAGTAAAATGCCTGCCACTCATGCCCAGAAACTAGGATATGCACATAATTAGTACTACTGGATAGGAAAAAAAACTCGGAAGTTTCTAAAACTGTTAAAATAATGTCTGTGAGCATAACTGATATAGCAGGCGAAAACCCGAGGAATTTCTGTCCAGATTTTTTTTTTGTGTGACATTTCCTCGGTTTGATAGGCTTCCTATTGAAAGCCATGTAAAATAGCTCCCAGATTGCAGTACCTATGGCTTCCACTAGCGCCCCAATGATCCTGTGCTCCTAATCTCAGCTCGTTACCTGTAAAGAAGACACCTGGGAGTCAGAAATCATTCAGATTGAGAGAGGGTCAAATACTTATTTCCCTCATTAAAATGCTAATCAATTTATAACATTTTTCACATGCGTTTTTCTGGATTTTTTTGTTGTTATTCTGTCTCTCACTGTTCAAATAAACCTACCATTAAAATTATAGACTGATCATTTCTTTGTCAGTGGGCAAACGTACAAAATAAGCAGGGGATCAAATACTTTATTCCCTCACTGTAAAGCCTTCCCTTTAAATTTGGTGTACCTTCAATTTGGTGTACTTTTAATTAGAATTTTGTCGACAGACTAGAATATATAGAGTCAACGGTTCAGAATATTAGGGATCAGTGAAAGAAAGCAATGTAATCCTAAATAGCAGAATAGCAGAATGGCACCTGAAGAGATGGCTGCTGTTTTACGGTCTCCTAACCAATTATGCTATTGTGTGTGTTTTTTTGCATCATTTGTAACTTTTTTTGTACATACTGTTTCTGCCACCGTCTCTTATGCCAGAAAAGAGCTTCTAGATATCAGGACAGCGATTACTCACCTTGTACTGGACAAAGATTTTTTCTTTAATGAGTCGGATGCAAAGGATTTACTTCAGACACCTGACAAGGCCCACATCCCGTCATTGGCAGGAGAAAGAGACGGAGATATCGGGGACGTAGGTTGGGGTGCCTTGTAAGGATCCAACGGCGAGTGGGAAATCTGCCTCTACCATCAGTCCTATTAACCAACGTATCATTGGATGTCAAAATAGATGAACTACGATCATGAATATCCTACCAACGGGACATTCAAAACTGTAATACCTTATGTTTCATCGAGTCGTGGCTGAACGACGACATGAATAACATGCAGCTGGCGGGGTTTACGCTGCATCGGCAAGATAGAACAGTCGCCTCCAGTAAGACTTGGGGGTGGCGGTCTGTGTATATTTAATATATCTAATATTTAGGAAGTCTAGAGGTTTTGCTCGCCTGAGATAGAGTATCTCATGATAAGCTGTAGACCACACTATTTACCAAGAGAGTTTTCATCTATATTTTTCGTGGCTGTCTATTTACCACCACAAACCGATGCTGGCACTAAAACCGCACTCAATGAGCTGTATAAGTCCATAAGAAAACAGGAAAACGCTCATCCTGAGGTGGAGCTTCTAGTGGCCGGGGACTTTAATGCAGGGAAACATAACTCCATTTTACCTAATTGTTAAATGTGCAACCATAGGAAAAAAAACTCAAGACCACCTTTACTCCACAGAGACGTGTACAAAGCTCTCCCTCGCCCTCCATTTGTCAAATCTGACCATAATTATATCCTCCTGATTCCTGCTTTCAAGAAAAAACTAAAGCAGGAAGCACCAGTGACTCTGTCAATAAAGAAGTGGTCAGATGAAGCAGATGCTAAGCTACAGGACTGTTTTGCTAGCACAGACTGGAATATGTTCCGGGATTCTTCCGATGGCATTGAGGAGTACACCACATCAGTCACTGGCTTCATCAATTAGTGCATCGATGATGTCGTCCCCACAGTGACTGTACGTACATACCCCAACCAGAAGCCATGGATTATAGACAACATCCGCACTGAGCTAAAGGGCAGAGCTGCCGCTTTCAAGCAGCGTGACTCTAACCCGGACGCTTATAAGAAATCCCCTTATGCCCTCCGACGAACCATCAAACAGGCAAAGCATCAATACAGGACTAAGGTTGAATCGTACTACACTGGCTCCAACGCTGGTCGGATGTGGCAGGGCTTGCAAACAACAGACTACAAAGGGAAGCACAGCCGTGAGGTGTGCTTCCCTTTGTAGCCAGTGACACAAGCCTGCCAGACGAGCTAAATTACTTCTATGCTCGCTTCGAGGCAAGCAACACTGAAGCATGCATGAGTGCAGCAGCTGTTCCGGATGACTGTGTGATCACACTCTCCATAGCCGATGTGAGTAAGACCTTTAAAACAGGTCAACATTCACAAGGCCGCAGGGCCAGACGGATTACCAGGACGTGTACTCCGAGCATGTGCTGACCAACTGGCAAGTAATACCAACATGTTTCAAGCAGACCACCGCAGTCCCTGTGCCTAAGAACACTAAGGTGAACTGCCAAAATTACTACCGCCCCGTAGCACTCACGTATGTAGCCCTGCTTTGAAAGACTGGTCATGTCTCACATCAACACCATTATCCCAGAAACCCTAGACCCACTCCAATTTGCATACCGCTCCAACAGATCCACAGATGATGCAATCTCTATTGCATCCCACACTGCCTTTTCCCATCTGGACAAAAGGAACACCTACATGAGAATGCTATTCATTGACTACAGCTCAGCGTTCAACACCATAGTTCCCTCAAAGCTCATCACTAAGCTAAGGACCCTGGGACTAAACACCTCCCTCTGCAACTGGATCCTGGACTTCCTCCAGGTGGTAAGGGCAGTTAACAACACATCTGCCACGCTGATCCTCAACACGGGGGCCCCTCAGGGGTGCGTGCTCAGCCCCCTCCTGTACTCCCTGTTCACTCATGACAGCATGGCCATACACGACTCAAACAGTGGTAGGCCTGAAGACTGATGAGACAGCCTATAGGGAGGTCAGAGACCTGGCCATGTGGTGCCAGGAAATCAACCTCTCCCTCAACGTGATCAAGACAAAGGAGATTATTGTGGACTACAGGACCGAGCATGCCCCCATTCTCATCAACGGGGCTGTAGTGGAGCAGGTTGAGAGCTTCAAGTTCCTTGGTGTCCACATCACCAACAAACTAACATGGTCCAAACACAAGACAATCGTGAAGAGGGCCCTACAAAGCCTATTCCACCTCAGGAGACTGAAAGATTTGGCATGGGTCCTCAGACCCTCAAAAAGTTATACAGCTGTACCATCGAGAGCATCCTGACTGGTTGCATCGCTGCCTGGTATGGCAACTGCTCGGCCTCTGACCGCAAGGCACTACAGAGGGTAGTGCGTACGGCCCAGTACATCACAGGGGCCAAGCTTCCTGCCATCCAAGACCTCTATACCAGGTGATGTCAGACTCCAGCCACCCTAGTCATAGACTGTTCTCTCCAAAAGGCTTCTTAACAGCTACCCCCAAGCCATAAGACTAATCAAATGGCTACCCAGAGTATTTGCATTGCCCCCGTTACGCTGCTGCTACTCTGTTTACTATCTATGCATAGTCACTTTAACTCTGCCTACATGTACATATTACCTAAATTACCTCGACTAACCCATGCCCCCGCACATTGACTCTGTACCGGTACCCGCTGTATATAGCCTCGCTACTGTTATTTTACTGCTGCTCTTTCATTATTTTTTTTTATATTTAATTTTTTACTTAACACTTTTTTTAACTGCATTGTTGGTTAAGGGCTTGTAAGTAAGCATTTCACTGTAAGGTCTACACCTGTATTCGGCGCATGTGACAAATAACTTTGGATTTGATTTGACTTAAATACACTCATATTCAACTCCTTCTCAGCACCAATTAGTAAATAAAAAAACTCTGATTTTGTATATTATTTAGCATTAGAAAAGTATTTATGAAGTCTTTATGAAACCACACGAACGTGACAGAAGAAAGAAAGTTAAACTATGTAATGGAATTGTGCTAAATGTAAGGAAACTAACACTAAAGTGACAGTTATAAATGCATGTGGGTATAACTGATGCTGGCTACTGATAGTGGCTAATATTTCACACGGTACAAATTGTTTAAAGTGATACAATAGGTTGATATGCTTTAGTTTGCTGCCATATGACTGGTTTCATATTTGTCTCCAGCAATCATAAGGTAAAATAGATTTACAAACCCCTTATAACAACGGCTTACTCATTTACCTAGTCAATTTGTAAATAACAGTGCATGGAGAATGGTGTTATTTCTATGGAACCGACAGGTTGCTTGACTTTATTCATTGTTTCATCGCGTGTAACGGTGGTGGAATCTTTAGGGAATTAAGTCAAGGTCAGAATACGGTATCTGTAAACACACCTCCACCACACCTTCATTTCTTTGATCTCCTCCCCAAACTAATAGCGGGTGAATAGCATGCTATTCTCATACTTAAGTTCAAGGTCTGAATACATGTAGAGAGAAAAGTGCATAAAAAGGGAATTACGTTCCATTTGCGTGTGCTTAACTCAGGTCGGTATTCCCCTCAAAGTTAACAACTGGAATCCGTAGGAAGTATTGGTCCACTATGTTTCATCTGACCACAGACTGACTGACAAGTTCCAATATGAACATTGTTATGAAAGCGGAGTATCCAAGTGTATATGAGTAGAATACCACCTCTTTGTGAATGATAAACAGTACCATAAGAACTACTGTCCCACTGGGCAAAAACTGGTTGAATCAACATTGTTTCCAAGTCATTTCAACCAAGACATTCTATGTGCATCATAGGTTTTCCCTGCCTCATGCCTTGTCACTCCCTTTGATTTTCTCCCCTAGTGTTTCTCCTTGTAGTGACAATCCCCTCATGAAGCAAACACATTGTTAATACGTCATCAGCTGTGAAGCCATTACTTTCTGACGTGGCAGCTAACTGCTAGGCCAGTACTGTCCCACCGTACCTGTTCTCTCAGTAAACATTTTATCACTAATCAGCCAGACACACAATGACCACAGTTCATCAGCTTCAATGGGGAAATTACACAGTGAGTACATCACTGGGATATTTATTCACAGAGCTGGAAATGAATTTGTATTGATTGAGTCAGCCACATAAAAAGGCCATTAAACCAGCAGGCTAAATACATGCCTCTCCCTAAGCAGGAGCAGAGACTGCAGGAGCAGAAGGAGACAAGCATTACATTACACCATTTGCATGAGTCATTCTCCGGACAAATTCATTTGTCAGGTATGATTTCGTCACTGGGCCATTTTTACACCTCATGCATTCTGCTGCCTTCAGCTGTTACAGTTTGATGTTTCATTTTGGAACAGTTGGATCTCTGCAGTGAGCTAGCCTTATATTGAAATAGCCAGCTGAAATCAAGCATGAGTAGATGGGGTGATTTGAAACAGGCAACACATGAGATAATACTAATGACAAAACACCCACATTCACAAGAGCACCTGCAACACACTTCAAACTCCGATATGGTCCTGCTTTTCTGACTGTGTTCAGCATGTAATGAAAAGCCTTTAGAAACTCACCAGATCTGTGACTTCTAATGCTCTTAGCATAAATTATTCCCAAACACAAGAGCAGGAAGATGGGTCAATGAGCATAAACTCTAATGAGCTCATTTAGCCAATTTAGTTAATTCCATCATCGCTTATCTTGCTGCACTCCTGTTCTCCATCCAAACAGAATTTGACAGAGTGAGATTCATGGCTGCTTTTAGGGAAACAAAAATGCAACGTTTAAGGGTTTCTTTCCAGCTTTTCAATGCCATATTTTGTGGTGGCATAGATTACTTATGATTTATACAAAAAAAGTCTTTATTTGTTTTATTTAACTAGGCAAGTCAGTTAAGAACAAATTCTTATTTACAATGACGGACACCAAAAGGCCTCCTGCGTGGACGGTTGCTGGGATTAAAAATTAAAATAAATATATAGTACAAAACACACATCATGACAAGAGATACACCACAACACTTCCTAAAGAGAGACCTAAGATAACAACATAGCATGGTAGTAACACAACATGACAGCAGCACAATATGGTAGCAACACAAAACATGGTACAAACATTATTGGGCAGAAAGGGCAAGAAGGTAGAGACAATAATATCATGCGAAGCAACCACAACTGTCAGTAAGAGTGTCCATGATTGAGTCTTTGAACGAAGAGATAAAACTGTCCAGTTTGAGTGTTTGTTGCAGCTCGTTCCAGTGAACTGCAAAAAACAATCCTTAATACACTCATACTCTCAGATCCATTTCACATTTCCTCCTACTACTAAAACCAAAGAGCCTGTTCCAATACTTTGAATATTAAATACATCCTTTCTTCCCTTGAGGTAATCACTGATCTGACAAGGCTGGATTGGTGAAAGCAATAAAATGTATACCATGCTTCCACTTATCCAGTCACTTACAGATCAGTGATGAAGGAGAAGAAAGGGTGCGTTTTAAAGATACTCAAAACAGGCTCAACGAGTTTCATTACCACCCTCTGGGTCTTCAGCACACACTACAAGAATGCATCGAAAAGTTTAAAAAATGTAGAAATCTACAAGCACGTAACCAAACGACTCTCTCTCCTTCCGAACTCTGACTTTCGTGCGAAGTCGCAGAGGAGCTTCTCTGTGGATATTTAGTTAGCTTGACAATGCTCCAGAACAGCTCTGTTCCAATGTGGGTCACGAAGAAAAGGAAAACTTAATCTTGATGAATTTGTTAGTATCGTCATGGGCTGTAGGAGTGAGACAACGAGAAAGTTTGAAATGAAAACACACGCATAGTAAATGCAAGGTGTTAACTGGTAACCTTGACAAAACCTTGTTTTTAAGTGGAGAGGGCTGGTGCACTTAGACTTGAGAGAGAAAGAACAGTCGGTGTGAAATCACTTAGAGGGGAGTGGGGGCTCACATTGATGCCAAAAGTAGAGATTGACATTCACTTCTTTCCCTTCTGATTTGAAATATTTCATGTGGAGTTCAAGATCACAGACCTGGCTAGTGAGGGAAAAATGCATGAGCTATACTGAAATGTCAAAAGACAAACAATCCTTCCCTGCAGCATGGGTTACATGAAAATGCAATGAAAAAAATCCCTGTATGCATTACTGCATGTGGAAGTTTGTGCATCATACCTTTTAAGGAAAGTCTAAGCAAAGTTACACCAAAGCCAAATTAAAAAGCAAAAAATGTACAGTTGAAGTCTGAAGTTTACATACACCTTAGCCAAATAGATTTCATCTCAGTTTTCACAATTCCTGACATTTAATCCTAGTAAAAAATTCCCTGTTTTAGGTCAGTTTGGATCACCACTTTATTTTAAGAATGTGAAATGTCAGAATAATAGTAGAGAGAATGATTTATTTCAGCTTTTATTTATTTCATCACATTCCCAGTGGGTCAGAAGTTTACATACACTCAATTAGTATTTGGTAGCATTGCCTTTAAATTGTTTAACGTGGGTCAAATGTTTTGGGTATCCTTCCACAAGCTTCCCACAATAATTTGGGTGAATTTTGGCCAATTCCTCCTGACAGAGCTGGTGTAACTGAGTCAGGTTTGTAGGCCTCCTTGCATGATTTTTCAGTTCTGCCCACAAATGTTCTATGGGTTTGAGGTTAGGGCTTTGTGATGGACACTCCAATACCTGACTTTGTTGTCCTTAATCCATTTTGCCACAACTTTGGAAGTATGCTTGGGGTCATTGACCATTTGGAATACCCATCTGCGACCAAGCTTTAACTTCCTGACTGATGTCTTGAGATGTTGCTTCAATATATCCACATCATTTTCCTAACTCATGATGCCATCTATTTTGTGAAGTGCACCAGTCCCTCTTGCAGCAAAGCACCCCCACAACATGATGCTGCCATCCCCGTGCTTCACGGTGTTCTTCGGCTTGCAAGCCTCCCCCTTTTTCATAACAATAGTCATTATGGCCAAACAGTTCTGTTTTTTTGTTTCATCAGACCAGAGGACATTGCTCCAAAAAGTACAATCTTTGTCTCCATGTGCAGTTGCAAACCGTAGTCTGGCTTTCTTATGGCGGTTTTGGAGCAGTGCTGAGCGGCCTTTCAGGTTATGTCGATATAGGACTCGTTTTACTGTGGATATAGATACTTTTGTACTAGTTTCCTCCAGCATCTTCACAAGGTCCTTTGCTGTTGTTCTGGGATTGATTTGCACTTTTCGCACCAAAGTACGTCCATCTCTAGGAGACAGAACGCGTCTCCTTCCTGAGTGGTATGACGGCTGCGTGGTCCCATGGTGTTGATACTTGCATACTATTGCTTGTACAGATGAACGTGGTACCTTCAGGCATTTGGAAATTGCTCCCAAGGATGAACCAGACTTGTGGAGGTCTACAATCTCTTTTCTGAGGTCTTGGCTGATTTCTTTTGATTTTCCCATGATGTCAAGCATAGAGGCACTGAGTTTGAAGGTAGGCCTTGAAATACATCCACAGGTACACCTCTATTTGACTCAACATATGTCAATTAGCCTATCAGAAGCTTCTAAAGCCATGACATAATATTCAGGAATTTTCCAAGCTGTTTAAAGGCACAGTCAACTTAGTGTATGTAAACTTCTGACCCACTGGAATTGTGGTACAGTGAATTATAAGTGAAATAATCTGTCTGTAAACAATTGTCGGAAAAATTACTTGTGTCATGCACAAAGTAGATGTCCTAACCGACTTGCCAAAACTAAAGTTTGTTAACAGTGGTTGAAAAACGAGTTTTATTGACTCCAACCTAAGTGTATGTAAACTTCAGATTTCAACAGTATACTCATGAATGTTGCCAATAGGGAGACAGAGAGGGCAGGTGAGATTAGTCAACAGGAATAGAATCCCAGCACATCGGTGAAACCAGCGGCCATATTTACGTAGAAGTGTAATGAGCTTGGTGCTTTCAGGAGACTGTGAAAGTGTCAGATGGTTTTTCTACGGCTTCTCACTGTCAAAGGTTCACGAGGGAGGGTTTCTCGCTCACTCTTTCCAATCCCTAAGACAGAGCAAGCTGCTCTGGGAAACATACTGAGACTTCATCACAGAGGTGCAGCACTTCCACTTTGGCAGGGACATAGAGCATGGCAGGAGTGTTTT
This sequence comes from Brachymystax lenok tsinlingensis, assembly GCA_030435695.1. Taxonomy (NCBI): domain Eukaryota; kingdom Metazoa; phylum Chordata; class Actinopteri; order Salmoniformes; family Salmonidae; genus Brachymystax; species Brachymystax lenok. Next base: position 23,095,263 of record CM059795.1, read on the forward strand.
GGCCACCTGCAGGCTTGTAGTTGAAGATAGAGAGCTCCAGTGTTTCTGGCAGGCAGAAAAAATTGAATCAAATAGTTTCTCCTAAACTCAGCAAAAAAAGAAAGGTCCTCTCACTGTCAACTGCATTTATTTTCATCAAACTTAAATATTTGTATGAACATAACAAGATTCAGCAACTGAGACTTAAACTGAACAAGTTCCACAGACATGTGACTAACATAAATTGAATAATGTGTCCCTGAACAAAGGGAGGGTCAAAATCAAAAGTAACAGTCAGTATCTGGTGTGGCCACCAGCTGCATTAAGTACTGCAGTGCATCTCCTCCTCATGGACTGCACCAGATTTGCCAGTTTTTGCTTTGAGATGTTACCCCACTCTTCCACCAAGGCACCTGCAAGGTCCAGGACATTTCTGGGGGGAATGGCCCATGCCCTCATCCTCCAATCCAACAGGTCCCAGACGTGCTCAATGGGATTGAGATCCGAGCTCTTCGCTGGCCATGGCAGAACACTGACATTCCTGTCTTGCAGGAAATCACGCACAGAACGAGCAGTATGGCTGGTGGCATTGTCATGCTGGAGGGTCATGTCAGGATGAGCCTGCAGGAAGGGTACCTCATGAGGGAAAAGGATGTCTTCCCTGTAACGCACAGCGTTGTGATTGCCTACAATGACAACAAGCTCAGTGCGATGATGCTGTGACACACCACCCCAGACCTTGGCAGACCCTCCACCTCCAAATCGATCCCGCTCCAGAGTACAGGCCTCGGTGTAACGCTCATTCCTTCGATGATAAACGCAAATCCGACCATCACCCCTGGTGAGACAAAAACCGCGACTCGTCAGTGAAGAGCACTTTTTGCCAGTCCTGTCTGGTCCAGCGACGGTGGGTTTGTGCCCATAGGCGACATTGTTGCCAGTGATGTCTGGTGAAGACCTGCCAAACAACAGGCCTACAAGCCCTCAGTCCAGCCTCCCTCAACCTATTTCGCACAGTCTGCGCACTGATGGAGGGATTGTGCATTCCTGGTGTAACTCAGGCAGTTGTTGTTGCCATCCTGTACCTGTCCCACAGGTGTGATGTTCGGATGTACCGATCCTGTGCAGGTGTTGTTACACGTGATCTACCACTGCGAGGACGATCAGCTGTACATACTGTCTCCCTGTAGAGCTGTCTTAGGCGTCTCACAGTACGGACATTGCAATTTATTGCCCTGGCCACATCTGCAGTCCTCATGCCTCCTTGCAGCATGCCTAAGGCACGTTCAAGCAGATGAGCAGAGACGCTAAGCATTTTTCTTTTGGTGTTTTTCCAGTCAGTAGAAAGGCCTCTTTAGTGTCCTAAGTTTTCATAACTGTGACCTTAATTGCCTACCGTCTGTAAGCTGTTAGTGTCTTAACGACCATTCCACAGGTGCATGTTCATCAATTGTTTATGGTTCATTGAACAAGCATGGGGAAACAGTGTTTAAACCCTTTACAATGAAGATCTGTGAAGTTACTTGGATTTTTACAAATTATCTTTGAAAGACAGGGTTCTGAAAAAGGGACGTTTCTTTTTTTGCTGAGTTTATATAGGCGATATCATTGAATCACACATAGAGGGGAAATGCTTGTATTGTTCCCCAGGCCCTGTAAAGATCTATGCAAAATATAAACATTGTTTGAGCTTACCTCTGAGCCCTCTGACAAAGACTCACCACTGTGCAGTGTTCATTGGAGTGGAAACGATGTGCAAACAAAGCCAAGCACCCAAAGCAACACACTCCGCTGAGTCTTTTCATCTCAGAATTGCAAATGAATGCAGCTTCCTCACCTGGCTCCTGAAGGCCGTATCCCAGCGCCTCCAATCATCCTGTTATTGACAGAAGGTTGCCTGCGGGAAACTTTGAGCACTAAGCACAGAGGATGAGGCCTAAGTTAAGACACATCCCCTCTGCCTGCCGGTACACTGGTGGGCCACACTGTCCAAGGCCAAAATGTGGAAATGTCCCCTGATCAAATGGAATGCCACACGTCAACACCTGCTTGGTAAGATACTAATCCAGTATCATTAAGTGACATCAAACTTCAGGATAAATGAACACAATCTCCTGGGTGAACATGGACAGCATTCTAGACCCAGCCAAATGCAATGTCTGAATAGGACAAGTGTGGCTGCATATCAACTCATTGTAACAGAGAGCTATGGGGGGCCTTGACAGCAAGTGAAACTCCAACAACAGTGATGGTAAACAGCTAAAGAGCTCAGTAAAAACAGCGCTGCCTGCCTTTGTTAGGCTGATGCCTCCCCGCTCCTCTGAGTTGTGTAACAACGTTAACGCCAAAGAAGTAAAATCAGGAGGAGAACTTAATCTGCCACTCAGTGGAAAGGCTTTAGAGCTAGAACCCTTAATTTAAACAATAACAAAGTGGACACCCCGCCTCTGCTTTGGTATATTGCTGAGGGACGGACCCGGAGAAAAGTCAAAGTCACCATTATTAGTCAGTTGTACAACCAAATGCCTTCAACCGAAATGTGTCTTCCGCATTTAACCCAACCCCTCTGAATCAGAGAGGTGCGGGGGGCTGCCTTAATCGACATCTACGTCTTCGGCGCCCGGGGAACAGTGGGTTAACTGCCTTGTTCAGGGGCAGAACGACAGATTTTTACCTTGTCAGCTCGGTGATTCGAACTTGCAACCCTCCGGTTACAAGTCCAACGCTCTAACCACTAGGCTACCACTCAAATCTATTGATAGAGCTATGGATGCAAGGGACTGACCATGATATCAAAATTATAGTTTTAACCATGATGAAGCTATACATTGTTTACATTTACAGTTGAAGTCGGAAGTTTACTTACACCTTAGCCAAATACATTTAAACTCAGTTTTTCACAATTCCTGACATTTAATCCTAGTAAAAATTCCCTGTCTTAGGTCAGTTAGGATCACCACTTTACTTTAAGAATGTGAAATGTCAGAATAATAGTAGAGAATTATTTCTTTCAGCTTTTATTTCTTTCATCACATTCCCAGTGGGTCAGAAGTTTACATACACTCAATTAGTATTTGGTAGCATTGCCTTTAAATTGTTTAACTTGGGTCAAACGTTTTGGGTATCCTTCCACAGGCTTCCCACAATAAGTTGGGTGAATTTTGGCCCATTCCTCCTGACAGAGCTGATGTAACTGAGTCAGGTTTGTAGGCCTCCTTGCTCGCACACGCTTTTTCAGTTCTGCCCACAAATGTTCTATAGGATTGAGGTCAGGGCTTTGTGATGGCCACTCCAATACCTTGACTTTGTTGTCCTTAAGCCATTTTGCCACAACTTTGGAAGTATGCTTGGGGTCATTGTCCATTTGGAAGACCCATTTGTGACCAAGGTTTAACTTCCTGACTGATGTCTTAAGATGTTGCTTCAATATATCCACATAATTTTCCTACCTCATGATGCCATCTATTTTGTGAAGTGCACCAGTCCCTCCTGCAGCAAAGCACCCCCACAACATGATGCTGAAACCCCCGTGCTTCACAGTTGGGATGGTGTTCTTCGGCTTGCAAGCCTCCCCCATTTTCCTCAAAACATAACAATGGTCATTACGGCCAAACAGTTCTATTTTTGTTTCATCAGTCCAGAGGACATTTCTCCAAAAAGTATGATCTTTGTCCCCATGTGCAGTTGCAAACCGTAGACTGGCTTTTTTATGGTGGTTTTGGAGCAGTGGCTTCTTTCTTGCTGAGCGGTCTTTCAGGTTATGTCGATATAGGACTCGTTTTACTGTAGAAATATATACTTTTGTACCCGTTTCCACCAGCATCTTCACAAGGTCCTTTGCTGTTGTTCTGGGATTGATTTGCACTTTTCGCACCATCATCTCTAGGAGTCCTTCCTGAGCGGTATGACGGCTGCGTGGTCCCAAGGTGTTGATACTTGCGTACTATTGTTTGTACAGATGAACGTGGTACCTTCAGGCGGTTGGAAATTGCTCCCAAGGATGAACCAGACTTGTGAAGATCTACCTTTTTTTCGGAGGTCTTGGCTGATTTCTTTTGATTTACCCATGATGTCAAGCAAAGAGCCACCGAGTTGGAAGGTAGGCCTTGAAATACATCCACAGGAACACCTCTATTTGACTCAACATATGTCAATTAGCCTATCAGAAGCTTCTAAAGCCATGGCATAATTTTCTGGAATTTTCCAAGCTGTTTAAAGGCACAGTCAACTTAGTGTATGTAAACTTCTGACCCACTGGAATTGTGATACAGTGAATTATAAGTGAAATAATCTGTCTGTAAACAATTGTTGGAAAAATTACTTGTGTCATGCACCAAGTAGATGTCCTAACCGACTTGCCAAAACTAAAGTTTGTTAACAAGAATTTTGTGGAGTGGTTGAAAAACAAGTTTTAATGACTCCAACCTAAGTGTATGTAAACTTCCGACTTCAACTACATTGTTTACAAACATTGTAGTAAAAACAAGCTTATATTTTGGGTTCTGATGGGGTATGACAGTTGAACTAAGCTCAGGAGGAATCTATAAGTAATATTTTTCAAGAATCAATGGTTATATATCATTCGTTTGTAATTGAAAAATGTATGTGGCAACTAAGAATTCTAGCTTTAAGGAAAGAAAGACTACTGGGAAAATTCCCCATCGTAGGGGGCAGCACAGAACGGTTTGTGGTGAGATATAGAGGATTAGATAGTAAACAGCGGATTTGTTAGGCTGAACGTCAACAAGTGTAGTAAGCTTTAGTAATCAGTTACTTAGCATCTATGTAAGCTTCACTTCACTTCTCTGTCACAATGTCTGATGTTCAAGTTAGTTTCTATTGATTGCTTTTGTTGTTGGAACTGTATGAAGTTTAGGGATGGGTCCAAATTTACAGAACGGGTACCTGGAGGTAAATGGCCGGGGCAGGGTCATGCTTTTTCAATTTCAGTCAAGGGGAGGGTTTAGTATTTTTTCAATCTAGTCCAAGGGAGGGTCATGTAATTTATAATTGATGAAATTTCTATATTTCTCAGTGTTTTAGAATTAGTTGCTTATTAGGCAATACACTGAGTATACCAAACATTAGGAACACCTTCCTAATATTGAGTTTCACCCCACCCTTTTGCCCTCAGAACAGCCTCAAAGGTTTCGAAAGCAACCCATTCTTGACTCCAATGCTTCCCGCAGTTGTGTCAAGTTTCCAGTTGGCTGGAAAAGAGATGTTATCTCAATGAGAAAAACCTGTATAAATAAAGGTAAAATAAAAATATCTCCTTTGGGTGGTGGACCATTCTTGTTACACACAGGAAACTGTTGAGCGTGAAAAACCCAGCAGCGTTAAAGTTCTTGACACAAACCAGTGCGCCTGGCACCTACTACCATACCCCGTTCAAAGGCACTTAAATCTTTTGTCTTGCCCATTCACCCTCTGAATGGCACGCATACAAAATCCATGTCTCAATCGTCTCAAGGCTTAAAATATTTTTTTAACCTGTCTCCTACCCTTCATCTACACTGACTAAAGTGGATATAACAAGTGACATCAATAAGGGATCATAGCTTTCACCTGGATTCACCTGGTCAGTCTATGTCATGGAAAGAGCATGTGTAAATGTTTTGTATACTCAGTGTATATCGATGTGGCCCTGATGCCACCCCTCTTCTCTGATTCTCTGCTGGGCGTGCAATATCAAGTGTGCCTATAGGCTATTTAGTGTGGTCACAATCAAATGATCCATAGCCTATAGGCTATGAAGTGCATGCTCGGAGAAGCACAGAGCAAAGTTATATTTCTAAGATAGCTGCTGGGATGGTGTAAACTTTCTGTCCAAAAATGATGCAGAAAAGTTAATCCATGCATTTGTAACTTCTAGGTTAGACTACTGCAATGCTTTACTTTCCGGCTACCCGGATAAAGCACTAAATAAACTTCAGTTAATGCTAAACACGGCTGCTAGAATCTTGACTAGAACCCATAAATTTGATCATATTACTCCAGTACTAGCCTCTCTACACTGGCTTCCTGTTAAGGCAAGGGCTGAGTTCAAAGTTTTACTGCTAACCTACAAAGCATTACATGGGCTTGCTCCTACCTATCTTTCCGATTTGGTCCTGCCGTACATACCTACACGTACGCTACGGTCACAAGACGCAGGCCTCCTTACTGTCCCTAGAATTTCTAAGCAAACAGCTGGAGGCAGGGCTTTCTCCTAAAGAGCTCAATTGTTATGGAATAGTCTGCCTATCCATGTGAGAGACGCAGACTCGGTCTCAACCTTTAAGTCTTTATTGAAGACTCATCTCTTCAGTAGGTCCTATGATTGAGTGTAGTCTGGCCCAGGAGTGTGAAGGTGAACGGAAAGGCACTGGAGCAACGAACCACCCTTGCTGTCTTTGCCTGGCCGGTTCCCCTCCACTGGGATTCTCTGCCTCTAACCCTATTACAGGGGCTGAGTCATTAGTGGTGTGGGGGCTGTGCTTCGGCAGAGTGGGTGGGGTTATATCCTGCCTGTTTGGCCCTGTCCGGGGGTATCGTCGAACGGGGCCACAGTGTCTCCCGACCCCCCCTGTCTCAGCCCCCAGTATTTATGCTGCAGTAGTTTATGTGTCGGGGGGCTAGGGTCCGTCTGTTATATCTGGAGTATTTCTCCTCTCTTATCCGGTGTCCTGTGTGAATTTAAGTATGCTCTCTCTAATTATCTCTCTCTCTCTTTCTTTTCTCTTTCTTTTTTTTCCTCTCTCTCTCTCTCTCTCTCTCTCTCTCTCTCTCTCTCTCGGAGGACCTGAGCATTAGGACCATTCCTCAAGGCCTACCGGGCCTGATGACTCCTTGATGTCCCGAGTCCACCTGGCCGTGCTGCTTCTCCAGTTTCAACTGTTCTGCCTGTTTTATGAACATTTTAAAATCTTGTCCATGTTCTGTTCGTGATCTGCACCCGGCACAGCCAGAAGAAGACTGGCCACCCCTCACAGCCTGGTTCCTCTCTAGGTTTCTTCCTAGGTTTTGGCCTTTCTAGGGAGTTTTTCCTAACCACCGTGCTTTTACACCTGCATTGCTTGCTGTTTGGGGTTTTAGGCTGGGTTTCTGTACAGCACTCTGTGACATCAGCTGATGTAAGAAGGGCTTTATAAATAAATGGCAATGGCAATGGCTATTCCAACCCTGAGCCCAGGCCTGCTCTGGCTGATCAAAACCTTTTTTGTGTGCTGCCTAACCAATGGCTGTGCTGTGTAGTTATATGGTGGCCGTTCAGGAAAAGAGTCAAAGGCTTCTTCTGAAAATAACTTTGGATTAGGCCTAATCCCTAAAACTCCTAAAGCCTATGTTCTGTTCAGTTTGAGGAGAGCGCAAAGATGAGGAGGAAGACCGGAGGTCAACTTTGATAGCTTGCTACTACAATAATTTATTTTATTAAAAACAAGATGTTTCTTACCCATGATGTAGGCCTATTTATCAGAGTTATTGACCTCACAATAAGCCAGATTCAAGTAACAGAAAGTATTCATACCCCTTGACTTATTCCACATTTGTGTGTTACAGCCTGAATTCAAAATGGACTACATAGATTTATTTTTCTCACCCATCAGATATCTCATTTACATAACTATTCACACCCCTGAGTCAATACTTTGTAGCACCACCTTTGGCAGCGATTACAGCTGTGAGTCTTTCAGGGTAAGTCTCTAAGAGCTGTCCAAGCCTGGATTGTTATTCTTTTCAAAATTCTTCAAGCCCTGTCAAATTGGTTATTGATCATTGCTAGACAACCATTTTCAGGTCTTGCCATACATTTTCAAAACTGTAACTCGGCCACTGAGGAACATTCACTGTCTTCTTGATAAGCAACTCAAGTGTAGATTTGGCCTTGTGTTTTAGGTTATTGTCCTGCTGAAAGGTGAATTTATCTCCCAGTTTGGTGGAAAGCAGACTGAACCAGGTATTCCTCTAGGATTTTGCCTGTGCTTAGCTCCATTCCATTTCTTTTTTATCCTGATAAACTCCCCAGTCCTTAACGATTACAAGCATACCCATAAACTCTGTTTAAAGTCACCATTGGCCTCATGGTGAAATCCCTGAGCAGTTTCCTTCCTCTCTGTCAACTGAGTTAAGAAGGGCGCCTGTATCTTTGTCGTGACTGGGTGTATTGATACTTACTTACTGACTTTATTATTTCCATGGGGAAATTTTGTTGCAGTGTCATGTACACATTTTAAAGTGGCGTTTAAATACAAAACAAATTGACAATACAACATTCATAACAGTTACATACCATAAAAATATATGTTAAGAATAAAAAAGATACACCATCCATATTGTAATGATTAACTTCACCATGCTCAATGGTTGTATGGTTGAATCTGTGTTGAAATTCCCTTCTCGACTCCGGGACCTTACAGATAATTGTGTGTGTGGGGTACAGAGATGGAGTAGTGGTTGACATCAAATCATGTCAACCACTATTATTTAACACAGACTGAGTCCATGCAACTTACTATTCAATTTTTTAAGCACATTTTTACTCCTAAACTTATTTAGGCTTGCCATAACAAATTGGTTGAATACTTATGGACTCAAGACATTTCAGCTGATTTTCAACAAAATGTGGAAAAAGGGGTGTGAATACTCTCTGAAGGCACTGTACATTGTGGTGCTGAAACTTGAAGCAGCAGCTGTGGCACAATCAATCGGAAATGGACAGCTCATGGTGCTGAAAGTAGGCATATTTGAGTAGGCATCATTCATTTCTAACAAGAGGGCTTTGTGTTGTTGCTTATTTCTTCCTATTTAAGAAATTATGTAGGCCTACCTATCCAGGCTATATGCTGCTATATACATCGATTTGTCAGTCAATTCAGCCACCCACCATGCACTCTTTAAATAACAGCCCTTCACTGACAGGGATGTAGGCGAAGATAAACCAAGACTCTAATTGAGGGGGTATGAGAGGGTATGCCATAGGCCTAACTTTTATTAAAGAAAATGAATAATAAAAAAAAAAAACAGGACTACCCCTTGTTAGGTTAAGATAAGAAAATAAAACGGATCTGATTATATAAAGTAATCTATAACAGCGCTTTGGTCCGTGATGCTTTATGCTAGGAACAGGCTGTATAATACCCAGGAAGGATGTGACTGATGCATATGAATATATATGCATTTTGTTTATTTGCCATTCAGAGGCTGAGCTACAACCTTCTATAGCCGAGGAGATACTTCCTAAGCAAAATCTAAAAATTTAACATCAATAGATGTTTAAACCAAGACAATGATACTGTAAACAAACACCTGCATTTATTTCCATTAAAACTAAAGCAAAAAATAATTCCTATCACAAGTGGTAAATTGTTCAATAATGAAAATAAACAAACCAGTGTGAAAAGCTAAGATGAATCATACAATCATTTCAAAAATGTTATATATTATGTGTGTAAAGCCAAAAATGACTCAAGATGCAAACATACATTTTATTTAACAAATCACTACTCAGAAGCATTGACATCAAATTATCCTATGTTCCATTTTAATATTTGTATCTAATGCATAGAAAAACTGGAAATGGGAAAAGATATGCAGAGTTATGCTCCCACTGAGAAGATGGTCTGTCTGTCCCACACACTTTAAACATTTCCTTCCAATGCACATGAACAGACAGGAGCAATGGAAACATGGACACATGAAAACACACACACGCACACACTACATAGAGGTACATAATTTATGATTAGTTTAACCTTGTGAATTTTCAAAGGATATCATTGTCACTCAGTAAGGCCAAATTCTTTCCATGAAATTAGTTCCTTTTGCATCCTTTTGATATTTTAAGTAGAAACTGTGCACCAATATTACATTTTTAAAAGACTGTTGTATTCATTTAAGTGCCCTTTAATATAGATCACATGGAGAATTCAATAAATCAGATTTGTATATGAAAAAAACAATTTCATCATTTTGACATGTCCCTTAACCTAATCCCAACATTTCTCCACGTTTTCATCATCGTTGTTAATCCCTAATTATTTTGTTGCTTTGACAAAAAGCAATTTCTGAAGAATATTATTTATTTCATGGGATTAGTGATTTGTTTACATCTGTCCCTCATTTTAAAGGAGAGGTTATTTTTTTACAACCAAATCTCTATTTCTTTATTTCAAAATAAAGAAAACCCCAACATTGTGTCTTAATAGGCGTTGGGCCACCACCAGCTGCCTGAACAGCTCTTTAACTCCTTCTACAAGGGGCTGGAACTTCCGGTGTGGAAGCAACCCATGCTTTCAAAAGAATAGATACTTTGCATCACTCATTTACTCAAGTGTTTCCTTTATTTTGTAGAAGGGACAAAGCGGTATCGCTCGAGTCGCAACAAAATGGAATAGAACATTGCGGATAAAGTTCGGAATGACACAATTTCAAGTGTACAACATCTAAAGACCTGTATCACAATACTGAGAGCTTTGATGTTTCAAAAAGGACATATTTCGGTGTTTTTGGAGCCTTTGTTTATGTGTTTTGTTTGCCCACATACTAAACAACGAGGATGAGAAAGTGATTTGCTGTTTGGAGTAAGTTTCTCAAAAACGTGAAATCACAAAAAGATGTCTGGACCCATCTATAGCACGCCATTTACAAACAAAATTGAGATTTGGGTGTAAAAAAGAAAAATAGGTCTCCTTTATGGTCAACCCTGCTATGTGAACTGAACTCTCATTTTAATGTGGTGAAACTATTCGTTTTTTTTTTTTTTTCTAAAGAAACATTGAACATCTAATAGTAAAATTCTAGTGGAAAAGCAGGTGAGCTGGTTCTACTATTTTCGGCCATGTTCTGGTGTTTTGTGGTGGAAAAGTGAACGAGTTGAACATAACATGTCAAACTCTGTTACCGATAGGTAGACAGGCTAGACATTTAACAATGATACTTTTTTTGTGAAGCTTACTTTCAATTGTGCCTCCCTGCTTCCCGTCTTGAGACGTGAAAACATGTTTTTTTATGAAGGTGCATGTGCTCTCTATGACAGAACTTTAAAATTAGGTGTTACACTACTCAAAAGGCACCCAATTAGTGGAACGACAGCTATATCCTACATGAGACAATTCATCCAGGGATTATATCAGAACTTGTTGCAAACATGCTTTTTCCCCCCATGAGGGACAGGGGGCTTATAACACAATTTGCCTCATAAAACCCCTTTTTTCCCCTGATATCCAGTGCATGTATATCTTGATAACTAAAGAAAGAGAACAAGATGCCTAGAAAGCCCCCGTCATAGAAGATCGTAAATGCATTCCCTGAAAACCAACAGACATGACAGGAAGAGACAAACGCAATGGCGGAGCTTCAAACGAGCCAGACCAAAATCATTCCAGCATGAACTACTGTATGCAAATGTACCAGATCCAACACATGTGACATAAAGCCCTTTCCCTTCACAGCAGCTCTCCCTCCCATTCTCTAAGAACCATTACAAATCAAAACAGTATTGAAGAAAGATAAATACTTGTGTCTTTCTTTCTTCTATACACTGATATTGGCTAAATATTCCTTGAAGCGCAAGAGCAGACAGTCCAAACACATGTAGAGGAGACAAGTGCATTTCTAGGTGGTAAGGAGGATATGCTGGAGTGTCAGGCATGTGGACTTGCAGTGAGAAGTCAGGTTGTAGGGGAGATAGCATGATACAGTCATATGAATAAACCACAAGCTCTTCAGCCCTCAAATGGAGATGACAACAGGAGCTTAAAGATGCACTCCGAGATCCAAATTCATAACATATTGCACGAATTGGATTCGTAACATATCACATTATGACGTACTACCCAAAAAACAGGGACCACTTTTGGCTCGTGAGCACCACTTTCAAAACTACTGGCTGAAATTATACAACAGTTTGAGAATGCATCTGCTTTTCTGTTAACTGTTTTTCTTAAATAAGCCAGTGGTGATAAGCTCTACAGATAGCTCTTAAATAAGCCAGTGGTGATAAGCTCTACAGATAGCTCTTAAATAAGCCAGTGGTGATAAGCTCTACAGATAGCTCTTAAATAAGCCAGTGGTGATAAGCTCTGCAGATAGCTCTTAAATAAGCCAGTGGTGATAAGCTCTACAGATAGCTCTTAAATAAGCCAGTGGTGATAAGCTCTATTTATATCACTTCAAAGCTGTAGAGATGAGGTGGAAAATATGTTGTGAGAGATTGTTCTTTTCAAAGCTCTTAGTAGCAAGTGAACATGGCTATTCCATGTTTTATTTCAATATAAATTGTATGTGCACTCTGACTTTCCCCTGCCCTTGCCTCTGGTGCTAGCTAGCATTGCTCACCGATGTTCATATGAGGATGGTATGGGGGAGGGGTATTATGAGTATATAAAGGATGGTATATCAGTCTCTGGTATGTTCGTGTAGGATGGTGGTTAAAGAGAGAGATGTTGCATTAGTCTCTGTTACGCTGTAGACTCTGCCAGCTTTGCATCACTGTCACTTTCCTTCCGGGAGTGTCTGCTGGAACCCCTCTCCTTCTCATCCTCTTCACTGAGGTGTCTCCGGTACAGAGGAGGGCTGTGGGAGGAGAGAGGAGAAAGAGGGCTTTATATAGGACAAACACTGCTGAACTGGACCCTGGCTGAAAACTATGGGTGCTTGAGATCTGTAGAGGTCACAGGTCACAAATCAAGCTTCCTCCAGGGGTCAAGGCCAGAGTCAGCAGTATAAGCTGCTCCAATAGCAGCACAGCACAATTACCCTTTCCACTGTATCAATCAATAGTGCAGCAAAGATCATGCAGGGATGCCAAGGGCCAAACAAACCAAAACACTGGATTTCAAGGTCATGCCTGTGTTTTCAAAAAAAAATTACTGTGTTATTTCCCTTTCTCTGGAAGCTTCGTAACAGCCATATGGTGAAGGATAGAGTGAAAATAGAAAAGGTTTAAGGTTAGCATGGTTAGGGTTCAGTCTTTCATAACCCTGCTTCAGGGCTAAAGTAGAGCATCCATTTTTACTTTGAACAACATAATGAAATAAGGACAAAGCAGTGGTACAGTAAATATACTATGATGCAGGAAAGCTGGGTAACATCACCTCTACGGTCAAAGTGACTCTGCCCACATTTCTATTATTATCATGCTGTTAAAGAAACTGACCTACTGTATGGTTACCCTCAATCTAGCATATTAAATACATGGTGGCTATATGCAGTAATCAGCGTTCATGTTCAATCAGGTGTATAGTTATGTCTTGTTGAGGCCTGGAGGGAGCACATTTAAAGTGGTCGTGCTTGATGGATGGTTGTGTACCAGGGATTGTGCTGTACTGCAGTCATTAATCACATGGGCACCTAGCTGTCTACTAGTTTGTACATTTAAAACATCACCATGTACCACGTTCAGGGAGAAATCTCAATTTACATGCACAGCCAATTATGTGTCCCATTTATATGCTTAGAGATGGGGAACCTTAAGCCACAAAGTATGTTTCATCTAGGCAATTGTCATGAGTCATCAATACTCCTCAAAAAGAAATGCATTATTCTGTGGTATTTCACATCTACCTGGACCCACACCGAGTGGATGAACACATACTTACATTTTAGTAATTTAGCAGACGCTCTTACCCAGAGAGACTTACAGGAGCAATTAGGGTTAAGTACTTTGCTCAGGAGCACAGACATATTTTTTTATCTAGTCAGCTCGGGGATTCGAACCAGCAACCTTTCGTTCACTGGCCCAATGCTCTTAACTGGTAGGCCGTCATTGTAAAATAAGAATTTGTTCTTAACTGACTTGCCTAGTTAAATAAAGGCTACCTGCCGCTAGGCTACCTTCAAGTTCATACCTGGCAATAACTTCAACTTGTCAAATGAATAAATACATAAACAAGGTTAACATTTTAATAATGTTGATATAAAGTCAACAGGTTTGGTTTCACTCCATTCCCAGGCATAACCTACTGCAGGCCAGGGGCTTTAGTAACTATCAGACTTGTAGAAATACTTCATCACTGTACTGTCCATCTTTTTCTTCTTCTTTGGGGTCTCTGTTCAGCGCCCTCTTCCTCATCTGAGGCAGGGCGGGCTGGACCTCTCTTCACACTGTTGGCGCTGCGGTAGGAGTCAGTTAAGGCCGAGCTGGAGGAAGAGGAGGACTTCTTGCCTTTCTTCTTGTAGATCCTCCTGTTGCGACGGTCGTCTTGAGTCTGAGGAGCTTATCTTCTTGGCCTTGCCTCTGCGGGAGCTGGAGCTAGTGGTGCTGCGGGAGCTGGAGCTAGTGGTGCTGCGGGAGCTGGAGCTAGTGGTGCTGCGGAAGCTGGAGCTAGTGGTGCTGCGGGAGCTGGAGCTAATGGTGCTACGGGAGCTAGAGCTAGTGGTGCTGCGGGAGCTGGAGCTAGTGGTGCTGCGGGAGCTGGAGCTAGTGGTGCTGCGGGAGCTGGAGCTAGTGGTGCTGCGGGAGCTGGAGATAGTGGTGCTGCGGGATCTGGAGATAGTGGTGCTGCGGGAGCTGGAGCTGCTGGAAGACCTGGTGCTTTAGTCCACCACCGAGCCAGACACTGAGCGACGCACACTGGACGCACTACGGCCCAGACTCTCATCATCCTTCTTCACAGCTCACACTGGTGATGCTGCTAATGGTGGACATAATATCATCATCCATGTTCGGCATGCTTCTACGGGTGGACGTGCTAGGGGCCAGGAAGGACACCATGAAGTCCTTGTCAAAGTCAGGGCTGTGTGGGGCCCAGCAGCACTCCAGACCCTTCCTGGTCCTGCTGGTGGCCTCAGAGTAGGCCTGGGAGATGACCGAGCCATGGTCATCATCTTGGGACTTCTTTTAGGAGCTGACCAACATGTTGTCGTCCTAGTCTGTGAACTTACACTTGGCTTAAGGTTAGAGTTGACTTAGACTTGGCCTTACGTAGGAAGGTGTGGTCCGGGGTGTACTGAAGAGGGAGCTCTCATCCCCCTGGCATCCGATGGAGCCTTTCAGGTTGGGAACTCATCACAGACACCGACCTGCTGTCTACTTCTTTGCCTTCCTTGCTCCCTCCTTTTATCTCTTTTATCTCCTTACCGTCTTTCCCTTCCTGTGCATCTACATTCACTGCATTTCTGAGAGGCCATGAGGAGGAGGGTGTAGGAAACATGGACACCATGGAAACAATCAACAGAGATACATGAGAGAAACAGATAGAGAACAGATGAGAATTTAGAGACTTGAGAGAGAAATTATGAAATTGAAGCGAGTCTAATAAGGAAAGTTAGGATGTGAGTCGATCTGCTAAAGCTCATCAAAGAAAGCAGGTATATATGGGGCTAACCTGTGCTGTCTGCCAGGGGGGAGGAGATGTATTCATCTCAGGCAGAGCAGAGAGAGGGGCCATTTAGCAGAGATGCCAGCTGGCCATGGGCCACTTCAATAAATCTGACAGGCAGCACAGCGCCCGCTTCCCTCTGCCTGCTGTCATTAGAGGGATGATAGGGAGGCAGAGAGAGATGACACCTAATCTCATGAAATACTTACCCTTCCATTCCACCCTGCCTCAGGTAATCCTGGGCTCTTTAGCTCTCAGCAGGGTAAACGCATATAGGCTGGGAATGAGGAAGCCTGCACTGCTCTATCAGGGACCAGCCAGAAAGAAGGGGGGTTATATCATAATGAAGTGCCTGAGGACTGAGGAGGCTGATAAACAGACCGACAGACATGACAACACAACACTGACCTGGAGCTCTTCAGACTGCCCTCAACTGACAGGGTCTTGGTGGATCCCTTATTCTTGGACAGCCAGGACTTGACATCGTCCACACGGTCCTCCACCTCTGAGTCCGTGTCCAAGTCGTCACCACTGTGAGAAAAAGACCGAAGGAGAGCAAGTGTTGTTATGATGCTGTTTGCAGGAGGCAGAGCAGTTTAAGCCCAGGGAGGGCTATTGCAGATCCACCACAGAGGACAACTGTTGGTTTGGACAGGAAGTACAACACAGAGATGACCCACACACACAGACCAATCAAAAGTTATGAATGTCATAACATAACAGCTTTCTGATGCAGTTAGTCAAACAGCAGATGTGTTCCAGTCATGGTGGCAATCAACTGTGGTTAGTGCAATGGAAAGGCAGGCAAGCTTTAGGGAGCCCACAACAGCCTATTGACTTCGAGCAATGACAGACCCATATGCACCCATTCACAAACTAATTTACTAGTCAAGTGTTGTACTCCGACTTTCTGAATATTAATCAAATTATCTGTCACAAAGCTAAAGTTTATCCAAAGTAAGTAAGTTTGATGAAAAAAATAAAACAAAGCTAATTTTAAAGCAAGAATAAACAGCTATTAGACAATTGGTGCATCCATAAATATGGGTACAGTACCTGAGTGCTTTCCTTCCCATGTTAAGTGTATAATCGATTACGACGGGGGCGGTCGAGCGAAATTACTCGTGGTGCCTCCGAGCAGAGCAGAATGCAAATGAATGGAGCTCATGAAGGCGTAATTAACTCGGTGGCCATATCCAGGCTTTTAAGGCCTCTGTGGTGTGTGGCTGAGCGTGGCCTGTTGATGTAGATTGTTATTGGGGCTGAGCCGATGACAGCCCTCTAGCCCTGGCCTTGACAATAACAAGCAGTAAACAGACACTGGAAGGAACCCAAGGAGAAAGTATATTAGATCACGCCTCTGAAAGGTCGGCAGGCACATTTCAATCCGGATTCATCTGTTCCTCACTCCCAGAGGTGAAGCATCTCTGCCTCTGCATTATGCATCTGTTTGTCTCCGGGAGAGGAAGGGAGAGGGGAGGAGGGGAGAGGGAGGGCACCCACAGGGTCTAAAGACTTAGATTATGAACAAATATGTCTGGGAACCATTAAGCCTAGCAGTGCTCATTTGTTTAAAGTAACAGAATGAGCTATAAAGGAACATCCTCAAAGAACACACACTGCAGTCAAGGATGAGTAATCATTTGGATCATAATCAACAACAATGTTCCGTGTCTGACGTCAATCCAATCAACAATGTTCCGTGTCTGATGTCAATCCAAACAACAATGTTCAGTGTCTGACGTCAATCCAAACAACAATGTTCAGTGTCTGACGTCAATCCAAACAACAATGTTCAGTGTCTGACGTCAATCCAAACAACAATGTTCAGTGTCTGACGTCAATCCAAACAACAATGTTCAGTGTCTGACGTCAATCCAAACAACAATGTTCAGTGTCTGACGTCAATCCAAACAACAATGTTCAGTGTCTGATGTCAATCCAAACAACAATGTTCAGTGTCTGATGTTAATCCAAACAACAATGTTCAGTGTCTGACGTCAATCCAAACAACAATGTTCAGTGTCTGACGTCAATCCAAACAACAATGTTCAGTGTCTGACGTCAATCCAAACAACAATGTTCAGTGTCTGACGTCAATCCAAACAACAATGTTCAGTGTCTGACGTCAATCCAAACAACAATGTTCAGTGTCTGACGTCAATCCAAACAACAATGTTCAGTGTCTGATGTTAATCCAAACAACAATGTTCAGTGTCTGATGTTAATCCAAACAACAATGTTCAGTGTCTGATGTCAATCCAAACAACAATGTTCAGTGTCTGATGTTAATCCAAACAACAATGTTCAGTGTCTGATGTCAATCCAAACAACAATGTTCAGTGTCTGATGTGGCATGACAGCAATACAAATACCAAAGCAAGGCACAGATCTCCCTCGTCCTTTCACCAGCTTATCTGGTGAGGCTGGGACAGAATGCAGTGCTTATCACGAGCCAACATAGTGCATCATATTCAAAGAGGTTTCCGATGACGGCCTTCTTAAATGGTAATAGTTAAATGGTATAGACTGCTGGGCAGCATCCCCCTGCTCACATATTTACATATTTATTAGCAATATGTTGCTCAGGACAAGGCAATAAACCACACGTTCAACCAAGTCTCCATGGAGAACAAAATGTTTGAGCTGCCTCCTCTCTACCACACACAAACAGGATGGAGAGACCACTTTGCGGGAGAGAAATAGAGCCAATTCTGGCCATTGCGGCAGTCTGTGGACATCAACATTAGCTACCTCATTAGATTCAGTCACTCAGGGTCTCTCATTTTCAATGTATCAAACAAAGCTTGATGGGAAAGGACTGACTCCCACATAGTCGGTAAGGCAAAACTACACACATATTTCCCACATACACACCAACACCTGCACTGGAGCAGCTGTGGCACACACAGAGGTGGCTTGTAATCGAGTGCTTTGCAAATGGTGTCACACAATTTATGTCCTTGGCCTCACACCACTGGCGAAACAGAGCTGAGGCTCCAGGGAGCACCGGATTTAGAGCTCGACATTAATTGCTTCTGACAATCGGCCTCCACTGGTTGTATATCTCTGTTACATATTTTACCTTTATTTATTACATATACAGTACCAGTCGAAAGTTTGGACAGACCTACTCATTCAAGGGTTTTTATTTTTACTATTTTCTACATTGTAGAATTGAGTAAAGCAGTATGTAAACATTATTTAGAGCCTGCTGCCCTATATACATAGACTTGGAATCACTGGCCACTTTAATAATGGAACACTAGTCACTTTAATAATGTTTAAATACTGCTTTACTCATCTCATATGTATATACTGTATTCTATTCTACTGTATTTTAGTCAATGCCACTCTGACATTGCTCAATCTAATATTTATAAATTTCTTAATTACATTATTTTACTTTTAGATTTGTTTTTGCCCCTGGTGATGCGTTGGGCAGACCGCACCACCCTCTGGAGAGCCCTGCGGTTGCGGGTAGTGCAGTTGCCATACCAGGCTGTGATACAGCCCGACAGGATGCTCTCAATTGTGCATCTGTAAAAGTTTGTGAGGGTTTTAGGGGCCAATACATTTCTTCAGCCTCCTGAGGTTGAAGAGGCGCTGTTGTGCCTTCACCACACATTTCAGATCGTCTTTGATGTGTAAGCAGAGGAACTTGAAACTCTCCACCTTCTCCACTGCGGTCCCGTCGATGTCGATAGGGGCGTGCTCCCTCCGCTGTTCTCTGAAGTCCACGACATCATGGTCACACACTGTGTTTACTGCTCATAGCAGAGACAGATCCACTAAATCCATGTCATTTGAGTACTGTGCACACACTCAGACTCACATACGGTACTGTACACTCTTCATGATCTTCCTATGACCATGACAAAGAACTGCCTGAAATAGAATAGTGCACTGGAAAGATGACATCCTATCCTCATAATGTTAAAAGTGCTTGTCAGAAAAGATGTTCAAATGTTTCAGACCTATTCATTATTCTTTATCCCTTTCACACAAAAAAAAATCTATCCTACCATTGTCACCTTTTCCCTGGTGCAATTACTACAAATAAAGATAAAATGGGAGCGCTAATCCATCTGAACGTTCCCTTCACAATTCACTGACAAATCAATTCTTCCATTATTGTTTATCTCACTGCTATTACATACAGATCAAAGGTGGGGACAAATTTGCTAAGTAACCATGGGGATTCACTTTCTTTTCTCAAAAGCATCTAAGTGAGGAACCCACAGTCTTGATGCTAACATACAAAGACAGTGCACTGTGCTGATTCACATGAGCTGCCTGTCTGTCTGCTGGCAAATTAATGAATAACAATAAGAAGAATTGAATCACAGGGCAGGGAAGTGTTCTCTATTGGAACAAGCAATTAGAGGTAATACTGATACAAATAACGCATGCTGAGAAAATTAACTGGTGACACCAACTACAAATCACACACACTTTCATCCAAAATTGTGACGCAATTTGCATTTGTTCATCAAAATATGACAAGCTACAACTGGAATCGGAATGTTAAACTTTAATTATGGGTCTTTAGAATTAATGCTTAACCAGAAAGACTTTTATGTCGAAGTCTAAAGTGAGTAAGCTAGACCATATTAAACAAGCAGCTCAACCAGATTCTACAGAGAACAAATCTACCCTACCTACAAAGACTATAGGGCGATTCCACGCCAGCTGAAAACATTTTTGGTATCTTAGATTGTTTTGGCAATTCTCACAAAGAAACTTCATTTGGCGGTTTGAAAAGATTTTTACCACAAACCATTTGAGAAAATCATAATGAAATTGGCCATTTTAGGCCCTTTTTAGACCTATACATGCCTCCCATAAGACTATGATCTATGAACATGATCCAGACATCTTGATGTCATTATGCTCCTTATAGTGTGCTCTAACATACGGTTCATTACTCTGAGCTTTTAACACAATGCACAATAGTGACATCTGCTGGTCATTAATAAAAGCAGTGTTTGATGGTCATATAAGTTTTCTCCTTGGTCCAGCGGTTACATGCTGACTCTAGCGGGCACGTCCTTTTTTTCTGGATCTTTTTAGAATTTAACCCATTTTGAGTCACTCGTGTGTTATCTACTCTGACAATTCATACACAGATTCATTGGGGAAACCCAGTTAGATCTAGAAATCTCTCCTCCTTCTGAGGACTTTATATGGCGGTTGGCAACCAACTTTAAGGTGCATTACCACCACCAACTGGATTAGACAGTACCGTAGAGTATCGAGGGGCCCTCACTGCTGCTCGATCATCCTATTTTTCTAACTTAATTGAGGAAAATAAGAACAATCCAAAATGTATTTTTGATATTGTCACAAAGCTAACTAAAAAGCAGTATTCCACAAGAGAGGATGGCTTTCACTTCAGCAGTGATACATTTATGAACTTCTTTGAGGAAAAGATCATGATCACTAGAAAGCAAATTACGGACTCCTCTTAAAATCTGCGTATTCCTCCAAAGCTCAGTTGTCCTGAGTCTGCAAAACTCTGCCAGGACCTAGGATCAAGGGAGACACTCAAGTTTTTTAGTACTATATCTCTTGACACATTGATGAAAATAATCATGGCCTCTAAACCTTCAAGCTGCATACTGGACCCTATTACAACTAAACGACCTAAAGAGCTGCTTCCTGTGCTTGGCCCTCCTATGTTGAACATAATAAACATCTCTCTATCCACCAGATGTGTATCAAACTCACTAAAAGTGGCAGTAATAAAGCCTCTCTTGAAAAAAGCCAACCTTGACCCAGAAAATATAAAAAACTATCGGCCTATATCGAATCTCCCATTCCTCTCAAAAAACTTTGAAAAAAATGTTGAGCAGCAACTCACTACCTTCCTGAAGACAAACAATGTATACGAAACGCTTCAATCTGGTTTTAGACCCCATCATAGCACTGCACTTGTGAAGGTGGTAAATGACCTTTTAATGGCATCAGAGCGAGGCTCTGCATCTGTCCTCGTGCTCCTAGACCTTAGTACTGCTTTTGATACCATCGATCACCACATTCTTTTGGAGAGATTGGAAACCCAAATTGGTCTACACGGACAAGTTCTGGCCTGGTTTAGATCTTATCTGTCGGAAAGATATCAGTTTGTCTCTGTGGATGGTTTGTTCTCTGACAAATCAACTGTACATTTTGGTGTTCCTCAAGGCTCCGTTTTAGGACCACTATTGTTTTCACTATATATTTTACCTCTTGGTGATATGATTCGGAAACATAAATGTTAACTTTCACTGCTATGCGGATGACACTCAGCTGTACATTTCGATGAAACAAAGTGAAGCCCCAAAATTGCCTTCCCTGGAAGCCTGTGTTTCAGACATAAGGAAGTGGATGGCGGCAAATGTTCTACTTTTAAACTCGGACAAAACAGAGATGCGTGTTCTAGGTCCCAAGAAACAAAGAGATATTCTGTTGAATCTGACAATTAATCTTGGTTGTACAGTCGTCTCAAATAAAACTGAAGGACCTCGGCGTTACTCTGGACCCTGATCTCTCTTTTGACTAACATATCAAGACTGTTTCAAGGACAGCTTTTTTCCATCTACGTAACATTGCAAAAATCCAAAATTTTCTGTCCAAAAATGACGCAGGAAAAAGTTAGTGCTAAACACGGCTGCTTGAATCTTGACTAGAACCCAAAAATGTGATCATATTACTCCAGTGCTCTCTACACTGGCTTCCTGTTAAGGCAAGGGCTGATTTCAAGGTTTTACTGCTAACCTACAAAGCATTACATCGGCTTGCTCCTACCGATCTTTCCGATTTGGTCCCGATTTTTGCCATTTTTGCAACCTACATGCGGTGACAAGACGCAGGCCTCCTTACTGTCCCTAGAATTTCTAAGCAAACAGCTGGAGGCAGGGCTTTCTCCAACAGAGCTCCATTTTTATGGAATGGTCTGCCTATCCATGTGAGAGACGCAGACTCGGTCTCAACCTTTAAGTCTTTATTGAAGACTCATCTCTTCAGTAGGTCCTATGATTGAGTGTAGTCTGGCCCAGAAGTGTGAAGGTGAACGGAAAGGCACTGGAGCAACGAACCGCCCTTGCTGTCTCTGCCTGGCCGGTTCCCCTCTCTCCACAGGGATTCTCTGCCTCTAACCCTATTACAGGGGCTAAGTCCCTGGCTTACTGGTGCTAGGAGGGGTGAGTGGGTTGAGTGGGTTGAGTCACTAACGTGATCTTCCTGTCCGGGTTGGCGCCCCCTTGGGTTGTGCTGTGGCAGAGATTTTTGTGGGCTATACTCGGCCTTGTCTCAGGATGGTAAGTTGGTGGTTGAAGATATCCCTCTAGTGGTGTGGGGGCTGTGCTTTGGCAAAGTGGGTGGGGTTATATCCTGGCTGTTTGGCCCTGTCCGGGGGGCAACAGTGTCTCCCGACCCCTCCTGTCTCAGCCTCCAGTATTTATGCTGTAGTAGTTTGTGTCGGGGGGCTAGGGTCAGTCTGTTATATCTGGAGTATTTCTCCTGTCTTATCCGGTGTCCTGTGTGAATTTAAGTATGCTCTCTCTAATTCTCTCTCTCTTTCCTTCGTTCTTTCTTTCTTTCTCTCTCTTGGAGGACCTGAGCCCTAGGACCATGCCTCAGGACTACCTGGCCTGATGACTCCTAGCTGTCCCCAGTCCACCTGGCCGTGCTGCTGCTCCAGTTTCAACTGTTCTGCATGCGGCTATGGAACCCTGACCTGTTCACCGGGCGTGCTACCTGTCCCAGACCTGCTGTTTTCAACTCTCTAGAGACAGCAGGAGCAGTAGAGATACTCTGAATGATCGGCTATGAAAAGCCAACTGACATTTACTTCTGAGGTGCTGACCTGTTGCACCCTCGACAATCACTGTGATTATTATTATTTGACCCTGCTGGTCATCTATGAACATTTTAACATCTTGGCCATGTTCTGTTATCATCTCCACCAGGCACAGCCAGAAGAGGACTGGCCACCCCTCATAGCCTGGTTCCTCTAGGTTTCTTCCTAGGTTCTGGCCTTTCTAGGGAGTTTTTCCTAGCCACCGTGCTTCTACACGTGCATTGCTTGCTGTTTGGGGTTTTAGGCTGGGTTTCTGTACAGCACTTTGTGACATCATCTGATGTAAGAAGGGCTTTATAAATACATTTGATTGATTGGAGTGTGGACCTCAGTTCCTTTTTCAATCACCCACGTGGGTATATGCTCCTAAAAACCAATGAGGAAATGGGCCTTGCAGAGGGTCAAGCATCAAAAATAGAACCAAGTTCTATTTTAGCGGCTGACTACTCAGACGCTCGTTGGCGCGTGCAAGTCCCACCTCCTCAGTGTTTTTTAGGAGCATATACCCACGTGGGTGATTGAAAGAGGAACTGAGGTCCACAGTCCAGGTGGTGGTAATGCACCTTAAAGCTGGTTGCCAACCGCAAGAAGAAGAAGAAGAGAACACATGATTTTGTGTGACTCAAAATTGGTTCAAACTTTACAAAGATCCAGAAAAAAAGGACCTTGTGCATTTCAGGTAAAATAACAACCGAATGTTTACATCCCAGGACAAATTAGCTACAGTAGCAACAACAAGCTAGCTAGATAAAAGTCCATGTGTTTGTGTTTTGACATGGCCCCAAATTAATATAGTTGGTTCAGAGTTCGTTTTGATATTTCAACCTGTCCAGATCGCGTCTGGTGTGGATGTACAGAATCAACATGCACGCGATGTTGAACTCACGCATTTGCCCGGTCTAGTCAGCATGTTAGTCAGGAGTCTTAGTAGCCTACAATCAGTTACCAGTGCAGGTTCACACCTTCCATCACGCTTCCCTTTTTTTTGTTGCTGCTGTGAATAAATTGTGTTTACTGTCAAAAACTGTGAATATATTACATTATTTAATGGGGCTTAAGACCGAAGCTTATACTTTACTAAATACAACTAATTGTTTGAACAATGTGCAGAAAGTGTGGTGTCAAATAAAACGATTTTCAAAATAATATGCCCTCGCAGGGATTCGACCCCATTCCCTGTTGTCTGTGAATGGTTCTGGTCCCCGGGAACCCGACTACCTGTTAGGGCTAAAGTTCAAGTGATTCTACATGAAAAAAAATCCTTGCTACATTGGAAGTACTGTGTCCAGTAGAGGTCGGTGTTTGAAAGCAACTTGGAATCGAAGACACTGGAACCACGGCGAAATCAGTGGGATTTTGCATTTTTCAACACACGGTTTGAAAAACCACACAATCAAACTAAGCTTCAAGACATCATTGATCACGTGATAATGTTTATTTGAAAAGAGCATTGGAGCTCCGTTATCAATCGTCCCACCACTATCAATTTATATGTATAAAATGGATCACATCATTAAACGTAACAGAGAGCCGACTCTGGAATTTTGACACATACTCCTTAGTGTTTTCTCAAATACGGAGTATGACACCATTAGGAGACATATATAGGTCTAAAAAGGGCCTGAAATGACCAATTTCATCATGATTTAAAAAAAATAATATTTGTGATACAAATGTAAAAAGCATGCTAAACAACCTTCTTCCCAATGAAGTTCCGATCTGAGAATTGCCAAAACAATCTGGCAGTAGTGGAAAAAGTACCCAATTGTCTTACTAAAAGTAAAGATACCTTAATAGAAAATGACTCAAGTAAAAGTCACCCAGTAAAATACTTCTTGAGTAACAGTCTAAAAGTATTTGATTTTAAACATACTTTAGTATCAAAAGTAAATGTAATCACTAAAATGTACTTAAGTTTTAAAAGTAAAAGTATAAATCGTTTAAAATTCCTTCTATTAAGCAAACCAGACGGAACCATTTTTTTGGTTTTTACATTTACGGATAGCCAGGGGCACACTCCAACATAATTGACAAACAAAGCACGTGTGTTTAATGAGTCCGCCAGATCAGAGGCAGTAGGGATGACCAGGGATGTTGTCTTGATAAGTGCTTGAACTGGATAATTTTCCTGTGCAGCTAAGCATTCAAAATGTACTTTTGGGTGTCAGGGAAAATGTATGGTGTAAAAAGTACAATATTTTCTTTAGGAACGTAGTTAAGTAAAAGTTGTAAAAAATATAAATAGTAAAGTACAGATACCCCCAAAAACTAGTACTTTCAAGTATTTTTACTTAAGTACTTTATACCACTGCAATCTGAGATACCCAAAATATTTTCCGCTCCTGCATTGTGTGGAATTGCCTTGTGTTATCAATAGGTTTTACTGTAGAGAAAAGTAACAACGCTCTTAAACACAATGAAATTAGTTAATAGGTTGGTTATTGAAAGTATCAAAAACATGCATGTAGAATGGCGTGTCACATTACACAGGATGCAGGGCAGAGGTCCATGGTTGTTGTGTAAACAGAACAATGGTCAATAATATTTAATGGGAATGTGATGCAGTATCTTCAGGTATTCTATTTGTTTTTAATTTTCCACAGCAGTGAGTATCCCTCAAACAGTAAATTATTGTTAACCTTAAAGTAATTTGAACCAAGATCCTTCTGCTCAAAATGTAATCATAAACAGCAAAAGTGAAATGTCTCCATAATACAGCACCATTCTCTTATCTGTGACAGTGATTTTAAAACCTTGAAATCAAACAATACTGAAAAAGAAAGGATGCATTGTCCATTCTCACATTTTGTTCTTTTGTTTCTGATACTTTGTCACCATGCCTTGTAAACTGGGCAATGAGTGGGAGAGGAAACAAAAAAAAGGAAAAAGAGAGAAACAGAAAATACAGCCAACAGATTGTGAAAAAGAACAACCCGGGGATGTAGTGTGCCTCAGGGTAGATTGAGCTACATTGTGTGCTAAAAAAGGACAATAAGCCTCAAAACAACTGCTGCAAAAAAATCTGATGAACCTCATCCATACTGTACGGTTTTGGGCAGTGATTCAGAATACCAACACACTCATTCTCCCTCTGACCCCATTGTTTGAAAAGGGAAGAAGGAGTCTAAACTCCCACTCAGAGACCATGCATCACTGTCATGTTTACTTCAGTGGGGCTCAGAAGTAGTGTAACCCTGAATCTGCCCATGAAGAGAGCTAAACAAGAGGAAAAACAATTAGCACAGGGGAGCGGATTAAACCAGGACACACATACAATAGCTGAGAGGAGGAAAGAGATGGAAGAGAGGAAAGAGGGAGAAAAGAAAGAGAAAATAAAAGAAAGGAGGAGAAGAATGTGGGGTAAAGAGAAACTACAAAATCTGGTCAAAATAATGAACAGGTGTTCTGACAATTTTTTTACAAAGAGAACATGTCCTTCAGGATAGAGGGAGGGACCTACTTGTTTATGAGGTCATCTTCTCCCTCACTATCGACCATCTCATCCTCAATGGCGGCCTGCAGGTCTCCGATCCTCTTGAATGCCAGCTTGAGGTCCAACTGCAGGCTCTGATTGGCTGCCTCCAGACTCTCTATGTCCATGTCCTATTGGGTCAGGATGACACAGAACTAGTGACCGTCACCCCCAAAACACCTGCCCCAACCCACAAATGTGGACTGCACGCTCTTCCTTACCAGCTCGTGCTTCTTGCGGCTGGCCTCAGCCTCCTTCTTGGACAGCTCAGCCATCTCCTCTTTGATGTCCCTCATCTGTCTCTGCACGCGTTTGTTCTGCTCCTTCTCCCTGTTCTCTCCATTCCCGCGGTGGTCTCTCTCCTCTGTCATCTTCTCCAGGTTCTCCTTAAGACGGCCCGTCAGGCTCTGGGGACGAGGAGACGGAACCGGATCAGAACTTTCTAGAACCTCATTGAACACACAGCTGAGACATCCAGCATAGGTTCCGGAGCACATTTCACTTTGAAGTTTGTGGTTAATGTACTTGGAGAAGGGTCAAATTGAGGCCACTGATAATTTCAATTGAGCTCAGGTGTGCAGAAATCACAGCTGGCCAGAGAAAGATGGAAAGGCTCTTGTAAAATGTATTTCCCCTCACAGCACTTGTTCAATGACCCAAATGTGGCCTCACAGCTTGCCCTCTACCTCCCACATACAAGCCCCTTTCTCTCTCGCTCACTTGCTCTCACACAACACTCCCCTCCTTGCTACCTCGCTCCCTCCCTTTATCTTCCGCTCTTTCTACCTCTCCCACTCTACCTCCCTCTCTCCTCGTCTCACCTCCAGGCGTTTGATCTGGGTCCTCTCGTACTCCAACTTGGTCTCCAGCTCGCGGATCTTGGCCTCCTGCCTGCTGACCAGAGACTTCTCCACCATGGACTGCTCCTGGAACTCCAGCTGGCTATGCAGGGACTGCAACTGGAGGGGGCCACACACACACACACACAGAAGAGTACAATTGACACTGCACTGAACACCTCCACTCTGCCCTACACAACCAACCTCTCACTAATCAATACTAGGCCTCATACTTTTACAAAAGATGCTTGATTATGGCAAAAATAAAATCATTTCACCTCTTCCCTTCATCTGCATTGTGAATATCATCCCCCCAGCTGAATATTTGGGAATCTAGCCAGCATTATAGTTGCCCTTCATGCTAGGCATATCTAATGTTAATAGTCAATAAGCAGAGGATAACATAACCCCAGTAGCCTGTAATGTCCAGAAGGAAAAGTAGAGAACCAGGCCTGAATAACGATCACAGATCCCACTACACAGCTTTGTGGAGGGGAAGAAGATCAATGCTTTGTAAACTTGTTCTGTCTTAAGACTTTTCTCATAACTGATAAGAGGAGATACACTAAATAAAATGTACCCAAAATGCATCACGGCTACTAATGAGGAGCTTTGCATCTAATAGTAGGATTTGGAGCTGGCCTTTCATGTGATTAAAGAACACAATATTCCTATCATAGTGGATCTGTTCATCACTACAGGGCTACAGGATTTAGATGGCTATCTATTGCTGCCTTTGGTGGCAGCTCTTAAAACCCCCTTACAGCCAGTAGTGTTAGCAGTAAGATCAGGCACTAAGCACACAGACAGAGCTCTGAGCCTCTCCAGGTAAAGGTCAAGGTAATAGCGTAGGTGTAGGACATCATGTATGGCTGTGTTGAGGGCATGTTGTCCTCGGAGCGGCTGATGAATGTGCAGGACTCCTGCCACCCGAGCCACAGTCTGTAGACCCTGTTAACATCTGGCAAATGGTATCGGCGCATCGGGTCTCGGACCAACAGGCTCCGAGACAGCTGCTACCACCAGGCCATCAGACTGGTGAACAGCTAACCCTAGCTGTCTCCCTGCACCTTAGAGGCTATTTGCATTGACTATCCACACATCCAGACCTTACACACAAGCATACACACACACTCACAGTCAACGCTGCTGTTCCATTTATATACTACCATATTTATTCAATTGCCGACAAAGACACTATCCACATTATTTGCAAATACAGTCATAATCGACGTTACAGATTGATAATTTATACTGAATATCCTATTGTGTACATATAACCTTTATTATTTCTCTTACTACTCATTAGAGATTTTGATTATTGACATACTACTGCACTGTTGAGGGAGCCTGAAAGTAAGCCTTTCTATGCACTGTTTATACTTGCTGTGAATTGTGTACATGACAAATACTATTTGATTTGTAGATAGGTGTGACAGGGATAAGTGGGTGGGGGTGTGGGGGGGCATTCAGTGGGCTCGAGGTTCCCCTGGCAGGCAGCCATGGCAGTTTGTGATGTAATGTGTACCTTGTCCTGGATCTCCTGCTTCTCCTTCGTGGCTTCCTCTAGCTGGACCTGGAGGTCACTGATCTGGGCCAGGTCTCTGGCAGACTGACACATCACAAACACACAAGAGACAGTTACAGTAGTTTCTTATGTGGAATGGTAACATTGAACGTAGGTATTTCTTCTTAGGTGGGTTAATAGCCAATAGTAAAGTATTCAAAATAAGATTATTGTAACAATCTTATTATAATTAATATAATCTCCTGTGGAACAGATTGAATCTCTCAATGCTATTTAGTGGCATTTATCTCTAACGTGTCAATACAGTTCCGCCTACACATAGGAAAATACATTAACAGCTTTTTAAAGTGCACAGATCCTGGCACCCACGTCGTGTCACACTAAAGGCATAGAGAGAAAGTAAATGATGATAAATGATTATAAAGTCCTGCTGAATATGGAGGTATTGTCACATCAGCTGTCACTTGTGATTCGTATGAGACATGACTCATGGCCCACTCATAAAGGTAGGTCCGTGGCTTAGTCATCCTGTGCAGTGTTCGTGAGAGAGAGATGTGAGAGGGAGGTACAGTGCATTCGGAAGGTATTCAGACCCCTTGACTTGTTCCACATTTTGTTAGGCTACAGCCTTATTCTAAAATGTATTATATTGCCCCCTACACACAATACACCATAATGACAAAGCAAAAACTGCTTTTAATTTTTTTTTGCAGATGTATTCAAATAAAAACTGAAATATTACATTTACATAAGTATTCAGACCCTTTACTCAGTACTTTGTTGAAGCACCTTTGGTAGCGATTACAGCCTCGAGTGTTCTTCGGTATTACGCTACAAGTTTGGCACACCTGTATATGGGGAGTTTCTCCCACTCTTCTCTGCAGATCCTCTCAAGTTCTGTCAGATTGTATGGGGAGTGTTGCTGCACAGCTATTTTCAGGTCTCTCCAAGATTGGGTTCAAGTCCAGGCTCTGGCTGGGCCACTCAAGGACATTCAGAGACTTGTCCTGAAGCCAATCCTGCATTGTCTTGGCAGTGTGCTTAGGGTTGTTGTCCTGTTGGAAGGTGAACCGTGGCCCCAGTTGGAGGTCCTGACAACTCTGGAGCAGGTTTCCATCAATAATCTCTCTGTACTTTGCTCCGATTCATCTTTCCCTCGATCTTGTTTCTCATGATCTGAGAGTCCATTAGGTGCCTTTTGGCAAACTCCAAATGGGCTGTCGTGCCTTTTACTGAGGAGTGGCTTCTGTCTGGCCACTCTACCATAAAGGCCTGATTGGTGGAGTGCTGCAGAGACAGTTGTCCTTCTGCAAGGTTCTCCCATGCACTTTGTCATGACTCTCCTGGTCGAGGATCCAAGGCCTCAGATCAGCTTGGCAAATGGCTGACAGATAGCCAACCTTTTTCTTGGACTTGGACACCAACTGCTGGTGGGGGGGTCCCAAGACACAAAGGGGGGAATACTATCCCAGACGCATGAAGAGCCAGTGTGTGGGGGCGGGGGTCGAGACTACTTGCAACACTGTACGAGGCCGCCCGAGCAGGAAACAAATCTAGTTGTAAACTTCCCCACGAGAACAGAGAGGAGAGGACAAGCCCCTCTACGGGAATAACCTTAGAATACATCTGAGATATCACAGAGATGTACCACACTGGTCGTAAACGTCCACTGGCCTTTCACCTCCAAAAACAAAAGGTAACAATAATCATTCCTTGCCATGTGTAGCCTCAACTACAATGCAACTAGTAAAATGCTCTAATCATGTGTGCCGGTAGGAAACATTTCGGGATGAATTGGTAGGATAGCTGGTCCCCTTGGGTACCACTACCAATGGCAGCAACAGTCAGTCCAGCCACAATCAGTGAGGTTAGAGACCTAACAATTCAAATTGCCATTGATAACAGCGACAGAGGAGGTAGTAGTCACTCAGATTGCAACACGTGGAAGGGAATCTCCAAAACTCTCTTCTAAAGGTTAACACACATGCCGCTAAAAAATGTAACCCTCCATTCAGGAGGAAAGTTATTAGAAGTCATGAACCATGATCACACTGCGTACAACTGGTTCGGTGCTTATAGAGTACTTCCGTCATGAGGTTAGCTCCTCCGTGGATAACATAGACTCCTTCATACCTATCACCACTACAATAGTGTAAGACACATTGACTTGTAGTAAAATCACTACAGGTCCCCTTGGCAAATGACTTGAGGTCGACACCGACTCTTACTGACACACAGTCATTGACACAGCAATTATCTGATGAAGTCAGACTCATTCTGAACAGGTTGCAGCCTGCTAGGATACCTGGTTTTCTTTCCCTTGGCATGCGCGCTTGTGTAAGCATAAACGCACATGTACAACGGAACATTTAATAAGGATTCATGCTAGAATTACTTAAGGGTCCGAGCAAAATACCAGCCTTGGTAAAGTTGAAAATTTACCCTGAGGCCTTTGACTCTACAGCTACAGTACTCACCAGTTTCTCCACAGAGGTCCATAGGTCATCCCTGTAGACTGCCCGATGCTGGTGTCTTACAGCTGTAGACGTATCATGTAGTTATCAACTTAGGATAGTGCCCTAAGCAACACACCACTAAGTAGGACCGCCCTAGATATGACATTAGACACAATGCCACGCTAGGGTCATTTAGCCAAGACCGCGGACATATACAGAACACAGTCCAATTAGATGATTAACGTGTGGCAACTAGGGTTGCACATTTTGGGAAATATTCAGAGGTGGTAACTTTCCGTGGGAATTAACGGGTATATATGGGAATTAACGGGAATCTATGCAAATTAATATTAATACCATTTAAATGTAGTTGTTTTTCTGCAATCGATATATTTACCATATGGCGAAAGAAACATAAACCTTTTACCTTATCATAAGTAGATATAATTGCAAATTATTAAATCCATCCAATAGAAATAAAAAAAAAACAATTTAGTTACAAATTGAACTTTAATTAAATGAGTTGACTCTTCACATGGGATGATTTCACTGAACAACAAAACAAAGAGAATATTGAATGATCCCCAATGATCCATCGCATCTTACAAAAACGTTTCCAACATCTGTAAAAATTATAGTGTAGAAACTAAAGCCTTGGTTGTCTTCCTCTCAGGCTTCCATGTCTTCTCCCTGGACCTCCTTAATGTCCACCTCTTGAACATCAGACTCTGAGGCCTCATCTTCACTGTCACTTTCCAACCTTCTTGAGAATGGCTCTTTGTCAGGCTCAAAAAGCCAAACATTTGCCCGGATGACCACCAATTTTTCAACCCTTGTATTGGTCAGCCTGTTGCGTGCTTTGGTGTGTGTGTTCCCAAACAAGGACCAGTTGCGCTCTGAGGCGGCTGATGTTGGTGGAATTTGGAGGATGATGGAGGCAACAGGGGAAAGAGCCTCAGATCCACAAAGTCCCTTCCACCAGGTGGCCGATGAGATATGTTGGCACGACTGCCATATTGCATCTCCCTTGCTTGGAAATGTACTTCGCCAGACTGCCAAGTACCTTGCCCTCATCCAGGCCAAGGTGGCAAGACATGGTAGTGATGACACCATCTCTGCACCAGACAGGATGCTCTTACCAGCATACTTGGGGTCCAACATGTACGCTGCAGCATGTATGGGCTTCAGGCAGAAGACTGTTTGATGTATTTCAGTCACCAGTACAAATACCTTCTGTGGTCCAAGGTCGAGCAAGACATTCATCAGCATTTCTCTGACTACGTTCCTCCATTGAGTCAAAGAAAAATTCTGATTCCAGGAGGACCATGAGCTGTTGCTATCGATAAGGTGTCTGATTCATCATTTTCACCTCGAATTGAAGTAGAGGGACTTTTGTCAGAGGTTGCTTGTTGTGAGCGCTGAGGGAACTGTATGCACTTGGCCAGATGATTCCGCATCTTTGTTGCATTTTTCACATATGATTTGGCACAGTAATTGCAAATGTACACAGGCTTTCCTTCTACTTTAGCTTCAGTGAAATGTCTCCACACATCAGATAGTGCCTGTGGCATTTTCCTGTAAAGATTAGAAAAAAAGAGTAAAAAAATTCCATGTACAGATAAATAGTTGAGCAGTTAAATTAAACAACTCCTTTGTAAGATAAATGTTTTAAAATGAAAATAACACTCCTCGGTCAGCAGGCTCAAGCAAGCTAAAACCCACATGGTAGAAAAAACGGTTTTATGATAGCTTCCCACACCCTGAGGTAAATCAAGTGAGAACTCTCCCTTTGGTCTCTAGTATCAAGATTGAAATGTCTTTGTTACAGAGACATTTTGCCGCACAAAAACTCTAACGTAAAAAAAGGACTCGGTAGAGGCGAAGACGTGCATCCTCCATAACACAACCCAGCCAAGCCACACTGTCCACTTAACCCGGAAGCCAGCCGCACCAATGTGTCGGAGGAAACACCGTACACCTGGCGACCGTGTCAGCGTGCACTGCGCACGGCCCGCCACAGGAGTCGCTAGTGTGCGACGAGACAAGGACATCCCTGCCGGCCAAACCCTCCCCTAACTTGGATGACGCTGGGCCAATTGTGCGCCACCCTATGGGTCTCCCGGTCGCGGTTGGCTGCGGCAAAGCCTGGACTCGAACCCAGAATCTCTAGTGGCACAGCTAGCACTGCTATGCAGTGCCTTAGACCACTGCGCCATTAGAACAAGGCCATTAGAACAATATTTCTACGATAGGAATGTTAGGAATAATCACGTCAAATTGTTTATTATTTTGTGATGTTATTAAAAACAGTATGAACCAACTTAGGAAGGAAACATATTCTACTGTAGCTTTCAAGTTCCCATCCAATATGATGTTATTACAATATGAAGAACGATTAACCTATTTTTGATAAGATAGGAATGTGATTTTGGTTTTCTAATGAAATAATGATTTTTCATGTCCGTTGCACATTAACTAAGCCACGCCATTAATTAGGTCAGAAGAGCGTCAGTGTGATGGAACTGCCTTTCCGACCAGAGTGCTTAAAAGGACTCGCTAAGGATGAACATATTCAGACCAGCAGAGTGACAGCGTCAGCTGAACGTTAGGAATGGTTGAAACTACCAGACCAGTACATTGCCGGGTTGCTACTGGCGTGTAAAGTGGTCGGGAGCTGAACCCTGAATAATCAACCAAAGACTAGACCAGCAGATGAAGCCGTGGCTACACGTTGAAATGGTTGGAAACTCAAACTCAACACGAGGTGAGAAGATAACCTCACCTATCAGACCAGAAAAGTGTGGAGCGTTGGCCACACATTGAAATGGTTAGAAACTCTGAACACGATGTGAAGAAGATAAAGACTAGACCAGAACATTTGACAGTCTGCAGCTGTGCATGTTATTTTTAGATATTATTATTTAACCTTTATTTAACTAGGCAAGTCAGTTAAGAACAAATTCTTATTTACAATGACGGCCTACACCGGTTAAACCCGGACAACTCTGGGCCGGATCGACGGCCGGTTGTGATACAGCCTGGTTTCGAACCAGGTTGTCCGTAGTGACGCCTCTAGCACTGAGATGCAGTGCCTTGGACCGCTGCGCCACTCGGGACCCCTA
This sequence comes from Brachymystax lenok tsinlingensis, assembly GCA_030435695.1. Taxonomy (NCBI): domain Eukaryota; kingdom Metazoa; phylum Chordata; class Actinopteri; order Salmoniformes; family Salmonidae; genus Brachymystax; species Brachymystax lenok. Next base: position 23,129,804 of record CM059795.1, read on the forward strand.
AATGTAAAGGGATCTAGAACTTCACTATCTACCCGAGAAAGGAAGAAGAAGATCCCATCTCAGACAATCATTGGTGCATCTGAAGAAACATCTACGCCAAGCCAGAACAACTAAGGACATTGTGACCTCTGGTGGACAACCAGAGCCTTATACTCATCGAGCCAATTCCCATAGAAGGATCGATTGGTTTCAGAGAGACGACAGACAAAGACATCTACACGTAAATACATTACATTCCTTACCCAAACGGGCAGTAGTTTGTGTGCAAGGTATATGGTTACTGTGAGCGTAGTTCCCAAATGTATGATAAATGTCCCTTTATCTCTCCCTTTATCTACCCCTCCCTCTCCATATGTGTAACAAGTCTTGTCAGTCCACTAGGGACCTTTGTCTCATGTAAGTGTGCATGTGTATTCTGTGTTATTAGTTAGTTAGTTAGTAAATAAATTATTAAATACATTTGTGTAGTACTGAATAATCAGAAAAGGCTGGGGTTCTTGAGGATTCAAGAAGTCTGTGACGTTCAGAATGAGACTGATATTAGGTAATGATTAATAACTGACTTATCGATAACATATTTATATATCTTTAGAGTTTAATTCGGGAGACGGTAATTCATTAAACAACTTCTTCCGTGGTGCCCCAAATTCCTAATGAGTTAATTGTTACATGATTAATTTAATCGAGTAACAATTAAACATAGTTAGTTGATAAGATAAATAAGTGGTCACATTAATGAAAGTCACGTCACGACAACTGTCAACTGTGGGACCTTATATAGACAGGTGTGTGCCTTTCCAAATCATGTCCAATCAATTGAATTTACCACAGGTGGACTCAAGTATGATCAATGGAAACAGGATGTACCTGAACTCATTTTCGAGTCGCAGAGCAAAGGGTCTAAATACTGATGTAAATAAGGTATCTGTTTTTTATTTTAATAGATTTTTCACTTTGTCATTATGTGTGTAGATTGATGGGGGAACAAAAATATTTAATACATTTTAGAATAAGGCTGTAACGTAAACAAAATGTGGAAAAAGGGAAGGGGTCTGGATACTTTCCAAATGCACTGTATGTACCATAGTTAGATGACAGGTCTAATAAACTGAGGCTGTGTGGCTGAGAGGGATGCATGTACCATAGTTAGATGACAGGTCTAATAAACTGAGGCTGTGTGGCTGAGAGGGATGTATGTACTATTGTTAGAGGACAGGTCTATAGAACTGAGGCTGTGTAGCTGAGAGGGATGTATGTACTATTGTTAGAGGACAGGTCTATAGAACTGAGGCTGTGTAGCTGAGAGGGATGTATGTACCATAGTTAGAGGACAGGTCTATAGAACTGAGGCTGTGTAGCTGAGAGGGATGCATGTACCATAGTTAGAGGACAGGTCTATATAGAACTGAGGCTGTGTAGCTGAGAGGGATGCATGTAACATAGTTAGAGGACAGGTCTATATAGAACTGAGGCTGTGTAGCTGAGAGGGATGCATGTAACATAGTTAGAGGACAGGTCTATATAGAACTGAGGCTGTGTAGCTGAGAGGGATGCATGTACCATAGTTAGAGGACAGGTCTATAGAACTGAGGCTGTGTAGCTGAGAGGTATTTATGCACCATAGTTACAGTGCAGGTCTATAGAAAATAGGCTGTGTGGGTGTTGGGAGCAGGGTAACCTGGGAGACGGCAGCCTTGTGTTTCTTCATCAGCTCGTTCATGTCCTCCTGGTCCTCCTCCATATGAGACTGCAGGTCGTTCTTCTCCCTCTGCAGACGTGACACCTGCTCCTCAAGCTGAGAGAGAGAGACAGAGACAGGCAAACTTTACCACCTAATCGCAAGGGGTTTTTCAACCAGAGCCAGTGACAGTAATCAATGGTCATCAGCTGGCCAGTCCTAGACCCAAGCAGTATTGAACGGTCATCAGCTGGCCAGCCCTAGACCCAAGCAGTATTGAATGGCCATCAGCTGGCCAGTCCTAGACCCAAGCAGTGTGGAATGGTTATCAGCGGGCCAGTCTCAGACCCAAGCAGTATTGAATGGTCATCAGCTGGCCAGTCATAGACCCAAGCAGCGTGGAATGGTCATCAGCAGGCCAGTCCTAGACCCAAGCAGTGTGGAATGGTTATCAGCGGGCCAGTCTCAGACCCAAGCAGCAAGGAATGGCCATCTAATGGACATCAACCTGTGGCCTGGCCCTGGGGTTTGATTGGTCAATTGTGGTTCGTTTTGGGTTGAAAGGTTACACCTTCAGATGTTATAAATGGAAATAAATGCCTTTGTTCTCTTTCTTATCCTGTATCCAGTCCATGGAGGAAGGTTGTATGATCAATTATAATTTCATAGCCTTCTAGGCCTCTGGCTTAGTAGGCATTTCTTTGTTCATGTTTTGTCTTCTAAGTTAACCTCAGCATCTATTTGCCTAGAAGTATACATTGTAATGCTTGTTAATGCTTTGTAACTGTATGTCTTGTATGTGAATCCATTCACTGTACAATGTTAATTAAATATCGGTCTTTGATAGACAATTCTCAGATCAATTCTTGCTAGTCAACGTCAACTCATTGCCTAAAACTTGCTTGTATATTTTAAATGATCTTTATGGCGTCAGATAAACATTTTAATAGGCGAATTGCTCAGTCTCATTACAAGTCACATGTGATGTACGTATAATATACTGTATATCATACACATGATAAATATTACTGCCCACTACACACCCAGCCTCTCAGTATGCCTTCCCAAACTAGACACATTTAGAAGACCTTTCATAGCCATAAACACACCAATCAGCAGCTCAGACTACAGGGCCATCATGACGCTCTGTCCTCCCCAAAGGACCGTAATTTCCTCTAAATCACAGAGAGCACTGTAGTGGGGAGACGATTATGGAACGCATTAAAGACTAGAAAAATACAAACAAAGTTAATTAATCCATTAGCACATAGCCGAGAAATGCAACATTTCCAGAAGAAAATACTTAGCATTTCAATGTTCCATGATGGCGAGGAGATGTGAACATATTCATGGCAGTGTTTCTACACAATATTAAAATAGTCTGCTGTGTGTAAAAGGGGGAGTAAAAAATGCAACAGGTTCTCCTGCTGTTTCTAACAACACTGTGGTTTGGTTTTGTTGTGTCGTCAAAAACGTGGTAAAACGGTGTAATTACACATGGTAATTTGATATTGTAGTGTTGCAGAAATTACATGTTTGAACCTCCACTCTTTGTCTCTACATAATCAATACCTGGCTGAGACACACAGAGGGCTGTATGAGGGAGACTCATAGTGTATCCAACAGTGGACTAAAGAAATATAATATAATTTTTGAGTGGTATTTTCCTTTAAAATGAAATGGAAATAAAGCACGCTGATGTGGACTTACTCCATACTCTGTGTGCAGTTCACAGTAGGCATTAGGCAGCTATAATGGTTGGGAGTCCTCTCAAAGAGAGCTTGGCAACGGAAGGATCTCTCACTCACGGACATCTTGACTTTGACCACTTCCTCCATCTGGATGTGCAGGTCCTCGATCTCTATCTCCATGCCCTTACGAGACTTCACCGCCACCGCACACGTGAACTCTGACTCCTCCAGCTGTGAAGGGAGATATAGCAGGAGGAGGAAGAGAGCATTACAAGGTCAGGGTGAAAAGCTAAATCAAGATCTTCAGAAATCAGAAAACTCAACACCGTGTCCTTGATCAGGAGAGCAAGCGCAATACATTTTGACAGGATTATTTGTAGTAGTAGAGCTGTCAATGTCACTAAAGTACGGGATTGACATGATGATAATAAGATGGGCCATGTAGTGTAATGTAGGGTGGTGTACCATGTTTTTGAGCTGGGCGGTCTCTCTCTTGCTGAGGGCGTTGTTCTTCAGGTGGTCCAGCATGATCTGGGCGTCAGCCAGCAGCACCTTGGTGCGTTTCAGGTCCTTCCTCAGCCTCTTCTCGGTCTCCACGTCCCTGCAGCCCACCTAGAGTAGTACACCTAAACAGTAACTACTGTGCAGCTCACAATGTTCACCATGAGCTCCCACCTCACAGCAAACTATCAGAGCCCAATACAAGATCCAGAGGTAGCTCTTGTTGTGTTGAACATATTAAATCAGTATTCCCAGACTACATCAAGGTTAAAGTGGTGGGCACACATATTCACACACGCTAATAAACGCACTGGACACGCACCGCACACCAGACCTGGGTTCAAATACTATTTAGGGAATTTCAATGACTTTCAAAGAAATGTGGAAATACAACAACAACAACAACAAAAAAAAAAAATAGACAACTGTAGTTCCAAATACAAATATTTTAATATTCCCATGCATTTGAACTCAGGTCTGTTTGGTATTTCAAATAATAATATATATTATTTAAAAATACTTTCAATAGAACTAGCTGATTCGGGCCACATTATTTGAAAACTCAAATACACAGAAAAAAAGTATTTAAATAACAAATAATCAAATTGAAATGTATTTCAAATCAAACTTTATTTGTCACATGCTTCGTAAACACCCGGTGCAGACTAACAGTGAAATGCTTACTTACGGGTCCATTTCCAACAATGCAGAGTTAAAGTTAAGATACAAATACATTTAAATTGAAAGAGACAAGGAATAAATACACTGTGAATAACTAATAAAAATAGCATGGATAGAAAATAACATGTCTATATACAGGGAGTACCAGTGTCGAGACGATGTCCAGGGTTACGAGGTAATTGAGATAGCTACAGTGAGGGGAAAAAGTATTTGATTCCCTGCTGATTTTGTACGTTTGCCCACTGACAAAGAAATTATCAGTCTATAATTTTAATGGTAGGTTTATTTGAACAGTGAGAGACAGAATAACAACAAAACAATCCAGAAAAACGCATGTGAAAATTGTTATAAATTAATTTGCATTTTAATGAGGGAAATAAGTATTTGACCCCCTCTCAATCAGGTGTCTTTTATACAGGTAACGAGCTGAGATTAGGAGCACACTCTTAAAGGGAGTGCTTCTAATCTCAGTTTGTTACCTGTATAAAAGACACCTGTCCACAGAAGCAATCAATCAATCAGATTCCAAACTCTCCACCATGGCCAAGACCAAAGAGCTCTCCAAGGATGTCAGGGACAAGATTGTAGACCTACATAAGGCTGGAATGGGCTACAAGACCATCGCCAAGCAGCTTGGTGAGAAGGTGACAACAGTTGGTTTTGCCACCAAGTACTAAGTCATGTTTTGCAGAGGGGTCAAATACTTATTTCCCTCATTAAAATGCAAATTAATTTATAACAATTTTCACATGCATTTTTCTGGATTGTTTTGTTGTTATTCTGTCTCTCACTGTTCAAATAAACCTACCATTAAAATTATATACTGATAATTTCTTTGTCAGTGGGCAAACGTACAAAATCAGCAGGGAATCAAATACTTTACCTTGTAACCCTGGACATCGTCTCGATACTGGTACTCCCGGTCTTCAGCTTATCTAACTCAGGGAAGCAGAACCTGGAGACTTCCTTAATATTAGAGATCGCACACCAACTGTTGTTAACAAAGAGACACACACCCGCCTTTAAGTTTACGAGACTGTGCTGTTCTGTCCTGCCGATGCATAGAAAAACCAGCTAGATTTATTTTAACCATGTCCTCGTTCAGCCACGACTCCGTGAAGCATAGGATATTACAGTTCTTCAGGACCCGTTGATAGGATAATCTCGGACGGATCTCGTCCAGTTTGTTCTCCAGTGATTGCACATTCACAATTTATTTACTCGCCTCTGTAGTTTTGTCAGGCTGCCCCCAAGTCAGCCTCTATATGACCGTATTTTCGGGGCGGCAGGTAGCCTAGTGGTTAAAGCGTTGGACTTGTAACCGGAGGGTTGCAAGTTCGAATCCCCGAGCTGACAAGGAAAAAATCTGTAGTTCTGCCCCTGAACAAGGCAGTTAACCCGCTGTTCCCCGGGCACCGATGTCGATTAAGGCAGCCCCCCGCACCTCTCTGATTCAGAGGGGTTGGGTTAAATGCGGAAGAAACATTTCGGTTGAAGGCATTCGGTTGTACAACTGACTAATAATGGTGACTTTGACTTTTCCTCTTCCGAGTATCAGGGACTAGGGCCTGGTCCCAGTGACCAGTATGTCCAGCGCAGCCGAGTCATTGAAATAAAATTCTTCATCCAAAATCGAGGTTAGTGATTGCTGTTCTGATGTCCAGAAGCTCTTTTCGGTCATAGGAAACGATGGGGGAAACATTATATCCAACCCATGTGACAACATTTGAACCCATGTGTGACACACACACACACAGTGGTTAGTGACAGTGTGATGGTGTACCTGGTCCTGGGCAGACAGTAGCTTGGCCTCCAGCTCTCTCCTCTCACGCAGGACTTTCTGCTTGTCATCATACTCCTCCTCCAGCTGTACCTCCATCTGCTTCAGCTGTAGGATGGACAGACCGACAAGATAAGACAGGAGGAAGGTCAGTAGACTCAGGACAGGAAGTACACATTCATTGGGACAGGCTGACAGACAACCATCACTGCAGTCACCCACCAACATCTATCACATCACATGTTGTCCTCATAGGTCTAAAGTCAGAGGGCCAGATCAACGTCATACTACATGTGGCACTATATGTTGGACTGACAATGTGAAATGACTGTGTAGAAGAAGTTGCCTGCAAATGTGTCATTATAGACATATATAGTCAAAACGTTCCAAACAACATGTCAAGTAGACAGCCATCAGTGCCGGTCAGAGCTGTTTGCTGTACACGTGACATGGGTTGGTATGTTGTTACTCTAAAGTGGTGAATTTATGCATAGGTGATAAAATCTCAAATAGGCCTAATGTGGAAAATGCATCCCTCTTACCTTCTTACTGCAGGACTGCCTGATCTCCTCCACCTCCTCATCCTTGCCATCGATGTCTTTAGAGTGGGTCTGCCGCAGACTCACCATCCCCATCTCCAGACGCAGCTTGGCCTGAAGGACACACACACAAATATACAGTTTTTGACTGGCAACTCCTATATGGGCTCTATATTCTTCCCCTCTTCACCTCCTTCACCTGCTCCAGCATCTGGATGGTCCCGGCCTGTTCATCCAGCTCCTCCTCCTGGTCTTTGACCTTGGCTTCCAGGTCGCGGAGCGTCTTCTTGTTCTTGGACAGCGACGCCTCATCCTTGGACTCCTGAGAGGACAGGTCCTTTAGCTCCGCCTCCAGATGCTCCACCTTCAGCTGGACGGCACACAGCTCCATGTCCTTGTCCTGCAGGCAGGGGGCAACACAGAGACATGGACACTCAGAGGACTATTGGACAAGGCCAGACATTCAGAGGACATGGACTCCCCAGGGAGAACAATTACATTATGATCTATCATCTGTGTCCAGGTTGTACTGTACCTGCAGCTGCTGGCACAGACTGAACAGCTCCCCTGTCATCATGTCTCTCTCCCGGCCCAGCTTCTCTCTCTGTGTCCTCTCTCTCAGCACTTCGTCCTGGGCCTGGCTCTGCTCCAAGTCAAACCTGCAACACACACGTTACACTACTGACAGGCTTTCATACAGACCTCTCCTTCACTCTCCACTGAGTTTGGTCTTACAGAAAAATATTCATATTACAGATCATTTTCATCCAATAGGTTGTTGGACGCTATGAATGAAGTAGAAGATTTGATGACGCAAGCAACAACACTTTCAGTCTAAGATAAAATATTTAAGCAGGCCCATTTGTTGAGTTAAATCATTTAGAACTCGATTCACTGCAATAAGAGGAACCATTTCACCTCCTCTCATCCCACTGAGGACTATTACTAACAGTACAGCCTCCATTCTAGACTCATTATCAGCACTCAGCTTTAAAATGTTAACAGTTAGCTGTTAATTTACAAAAGCATTCTAATCATGACCATAATGTTCTATTCAAAATGTCTGGGGCAGCCACTCTTAGGAGTGTTCAACTGCATTGTGAAGTGTTCTGAACTGTCAGGTCCCTTAATTCTCTCTTTTCTTCTCTAAGAGAAGCGATCCTCGGCTTTGCACAACTGAAAATTATTACTCCCACAGAGCATCTTCAATTAGCCCCAAGGGAGAGATCACATTCTGCCACAGCACAAACCAAAGTGCTAAAAGTCTGACTCATTTTCTCAGCTAATGCAATTACACAGATTACAGCCCATCTCTATTCTCTGTTCAATTGAAGACATTTTTATTAGTCTCCTGGATAGGTCATCTAGTGTATGTGAGGACATTTAAGGAGACAAAAGCAGCAGGTTCCTCACTTTTCACTATTTTGGGATGGTAAAGGCATCTAGTGCTGTATGTGTACAAATTTAGGTTTCTTGGAAAAACATTTCTATAGTCATTATTCTAAAACCAGAGCTGTTGAATGACGGCTTTGCTCTTGTGTATTAGTGTGTGTGCGTGTGTGCCTGCAAATGTGAGTGGGTGCGTGTACATACTTCCTCTGTTTCTTCTCCAGGTCATGGTTGCGGCTCTGCTGGCCCTCCAGGTGCAACTTGGTATCCTGCAGCTCAGCCGTCAGTCTGCTACACTTCTTCTTCAGCTGCTGCACAGAGCGTTGCACTTCATCGTTGTCCGCCTGCAGGTCAGTCAGCTACACACACACACACAATAAGTATGAATGTTATGATGCATATGAACATAACTCCGGTGAATATGTGCACCAGAGTAATACATGACAAGGCCAGAATGAGTGTAACACCCAGGCCATACCCTCCTCTCCAGAGGTCTTTTACTCTGCTGCTCAGTCTCTAGCATGTCTTCAAACTCCTGTTGAAGTCTCTTCTTGGTGAACTCAGTCTCCCGGATGGCTCGGTCGTACTTCAGACGCCACTCTCCTCCTGTGGGACAGACCAGTGACAGACCATGTGACATTTGGAGTGACCGATCCTCTGATGCTGGACTGGCTGACTGAACGAGGCTTAATGCAGCTGAGGATCATTAGGATATAGAAAGAGTTGCTGTGTGTCTCACATTCACATGTTGCCAATAACAGACAAACCTTTCGTGGGTATCCTCTTTTACAAGTAGTCAAATTAATTTCCTTTCCCCAACCATCATTACAACCGAATAGTCGCCATGCATACAGTGGGTTATGTGTGGATAGTCTTTAGGCATCAGAAGAACTCACCTGAATAGTCATCATCGTCCACGTCCCCGTTGAGCTCTGCTGTTCTGATGAGACGAGCCTCCATCACTTCCATCTCCATACACTCCATCTGCTTCTTCATCAAGTCAAACGTAGCCTAAGGTAGACAGAATATTCAATATTCCCGCTACGAAATATCAATAACACCTTACATGTCCTATTACTTAGGCTCACTGACAACCAAAATGGGCGAGTCAACAGTAGTGTAAGTACAGCTACTCAAGAGTGAGTGAGTGAGTGCATGGGTCTGTCTGTACCTGCAGGGCCTTCATGTCTTTCTCCAGTCTCAGTCTCTCAGACGTCTCGGTCTCCAGCAGCTGGGAAGCCGACTCTCCAGTGTTCCTCTCATCTGCAAGCTCTGCTGACAACTCTGAGATCTGGAGGAACACACGGCAGTCAATGTGCATTCCCCATGGCCCGGCCTAACTTCAGTCACAGCAGCACTCTACAAACTCACCATCAAAAGGCTTCCTATGAAGCCTGAGAGTGATATCCTCAGACTACTTTTCTTATCACAGACGGAGTCAAACAATGAACAACGGTGGACTGTTTGAGTTGATAACCTGACACAGCTTCTGGTGAATAAAGCCAGTATGAGCTACTGTCTACCACTTCTGCAGCAAACACTCTTTTCCAGCATGCAGTGCATAGAAGAAAGGCCCCAGGAGACTCACCCTGCTCTCCAGTCGATCACTGTTCAGTCTCACTTCGTTTCGCTCTTTCTCCGTCTTCTCCAGCTTTCCCTTCAGATGCTGGATCTCCTCCTGGAAGAGAACATACAGTAAAAGGAAAATGATAAGAATGAGAAAGAGACCGTAGAAACAGCTGAGGTAGCCATGTTGGAATCCTATGCAACATTGAGATATTCACCACTCCCAGCTGACATCATAGGGCAATTCTGGAGACTTGACTCATGGTTGTGGGTAAGCAAACACACATTTTCAAACATGCAAACCCTTACTTTAGTCATGAGGAGCAGATTTGCAGTGGGTGTGAGGTTGGTTGGCTAAACAGGCTAACATGTCCAGTACAGACAGAGACAGGGATTCTCACGTCTTTTCCTCTGATCTGTTCCTCTGTGAGCTGCACCTCAATGAGGGGCCGTACGGTGGTAAACAGCTTCCACCAGGGCCAGCCCTTCACTCCTTTGTTCTTCATGATGTTCTTCTGGATGCAGCGGATGGCCAGGTCATGGGTCTGCCCAGCACACAGAGAGAAAGAGTGGGTGTGACTGTACTGGACTGTATGGGCTGAGAGTGGAAGCATAGTGCAGAGGGACAGTGCAACAGAGCTATCTCTGCTAGACCTACAGAGTTCAGAGATAGGACCAGAGATCCACTCAACACAGACTAACTATAGAGAAATAATATCTCATCAAATTAGTATTATCAGTGTAAACTCCACTGTCATTTACTCTAGTTCTCGCTAAACCACACATGTACTTTTCCAGTCAAAAGTTTGGACACACCTACTCATTCCAGGGTTTTTCTTTATTTTTACAATTTTCTACATTGTATAATAATAGTGAAGACATCAAAACTATGGAATAACACATATGGAATCATGTAGTAACCCCCCCAAAAAGTGTTAAACAACTCAAATAAATTTTATATGAGATTCTTCAAAGTAGCCACCCTTGGCATTCTCTCAACCAGCTTTACCTGGAATGCTTTTCCAACAGTCTTGGAGTTCCCAAATATGCTGAGCACTTGTTGGCTGCTTTTCCATCACTCTGCGGTCCAACTCATCCAAAACCATCTCAATTGGGTTGAGGTCGAGTGATTGTGGAGGCCAGGTTATCTGACGCAGCACTCCATCACTCTCCTTCTTGGTCAAATAGACCTTACACAGCCTGGAGGTGTGTATTTGGACAATTGTCCTGTTGAAAAACAAATGATAGTCCAACAAAGCGCAAACCAGATGGGATGGCGTATCGCTTCAGAATGCTATGGTACCCATACTGAATTCAAGTGTGCCTTGAATTCTAAATGAAATCACAGACAGTGTCACCAGCAAAGCACCCCCACACCTCCTCCATGCTTCACGGCGGGAACAACACATGCAGAGATCATCCATTCACCTACTCTGCGTCTCACAAAGACACGGCGGCAACCAAAAATCTTAAATGTGGACTCATCAGACCAAAGGACAGATTTCGACTGGTCTAATGTCCATTGCTCTTGTTTCTTGGCCCAAGCAAGTCTATTCTTATTATTGGTGTCCTTTAGTAGTGGTTTCTTTGCAGCAATTTGACCATGAAGGCCTGATTCACGCAGTCTCCTCTGAACAGTTGATTTTGAGATGTGTCTGTTACTTGAACTCTGTGAAGCATTTATTTGGGCTGCAATCTGAAGTGCAGTTAACTCTAATGAACTTGTCCTCTGCAGCAGAGATAACTCTGGGTCTTCCTTTCCTGTGGCGGTCCTCATGAGCCAGTTTTATCATAGTGCTTGGTGTTTTTTGCGACTGCACTTGAAGACACTTTCAAAGTTCTTGAAATTTTCCGGATTGACTGACCTTCATGTCTTAAAGTAATGATGGACTGTTGTTTATTTTTGCAGATTTGAGCTGTTCTTGCCATAATATGGACTTGGTCTTTTACCAAATAGGGCTATCTTCTGTATACCACCCATACCTTGTCACAACACAACTGATTGGCTCAAACACATTAAAAAGGAAAGAAATTCCACAAATTAACAAGGCACACCTGTTAATTGAAATGCATTCCAGGTGACTACCTCATGAAGCTGGTTGAGAGAATGCCAAGAGTGTGCAAAGCTGTCATCAAGGCAAAGGGTGGCTACTTTCAAGAATCTCAAATAAAATATATTTTGATTTGTTTAACAATTCTTTGGTTACTACATGATTCCAAATCTGTTATTTCATAGTTTTGATGTCTTCACTATTATTGTACAATGTAGAAAATAGTCAAAATCAATTAAAACCCTGGAATGAGTAGGTGTGTCTAAACTTTTGACTGGTACTGTATATTGAATGATGTGCCATTTCTGATCTTGAGAAACCCTAGCCCTATTAGCCTCCATGTTATTGACATACAGACTTGATGGAATCCCATATTGTTTTGCAGCATGGACTAACCAACCAGGCCTCGGCAGTCAGCCTTCTCTGGAGGGTTGCTGCTACAGAGCATGTCCCAAGGCTGGAAGCTCTTTTGATTAAGTAAATCAATACATCTTGGCAGCCAATAACAAGTGTTTACACGATTTCTATGCGGCTTGTGCAGGAGCATCTCTAGTAGCAGCAGATTATGGCAAAACCCAATTAGAGAAACACAATATTCTCAGCATTCCCCACCGAAGGCAGCTTCTATGGCCAATTAGGATTTGTTATACCATGAAAGCCAAAACACAATGCTACATTCAGCAAATCTGAGACAGACATTCAACAGGACTCATTTGTGATGTTTAGACCATAATGAATAAGGCAAACAGAAAATTAAGCCACTTGCAAGACGAGAAAAAACAAAAGGCTATTCATATTGACAGGGTCTGTCTGTCTGTACTGTACGTCAGTCTGGAGAGAGGATGTGAGTCCTAGGCCAAGATTCAGACAATCATCTTGGGCTAGATGTTATTTGCAGGGTAATAACTTTGGTTTGTTGTGCCTTTCTCCTAGCCCGAGGTGTGGGTATGCCTGTGCGTGAGTGTGTGTGTGGTGTACATGCATGCATGCGCTGTGTGTGTGAAGACAGCGCTACTTGACTGTGTAGGAGAAGCACCAGCCCACGCCACCTGCTTCCACTCAGCACCATGCTCCCGGACTTAAAACAAGAGCTTAATTAAGAAGGCCATCGGCTGCTCTGTTCAATTCCCCCCGGCTCCCAAAGGTATACGTCGGGAAAGAAAACACACACCGGATCATGTGTATGTGTGTTTCAAAAGACAAAAGAAAACATCCTGTTTTCCATATGCCCCCTCCACTACGAGGGAGAGGGGAGAAAGAGAGACAGGCATACACGTTCAAAGAGAAATTGTTGCTTCTCAAACGGATGATATGTACTGTATTTGTAATGAAGTCATGCTGGGACAACTTCAAAAAGCTCTGAAAGCCATGATTAATCAATCAACATTTACAGTACATTCCATGGCATCAACCACCATGTTTCTAAGTATATTTGCCAGCCTGACATTTCTGTTTGAACTACAACCATATGGATTCAGACGTGTTTGACTTGAGAAGTTGTGCTCATCTCCGTTGCTGCTGCTATAGAACACATTCCTAACATCCTCGGTGTATGTCATCTAACCATGGCACATATGTTAAGCACGGATACTTCATACAGTGAAAGTGGAATCATGGAAGCCTAATCAAATTTCCTGAATGGGGAAGACAGAGTGAGAGCACTAGTGGGTTTTACTATACAATCATTATTATAAGACAGGCCTCTAGACAGAGACACACTTAGTTAATCTTCCTGCTGGAGAGGGAGAAGGGAGGGTGGGTGAGAGACCTCTACACAGTAATATACCACTTCACCGCATTCCTCCAATTACACTGGTCTAGGGCTGGTGCATTTGGAATAACTATTTTTTTACCTACTGCATATATTTGCCATTCAGGTGATTTTCAGGGCAGACAGAGAAATTCACATGGCCTGGTCAATCATCATTATCACACTGACTAGAGGTTTCCAATAAAAACCTCATTGTTTTATAGGTAATCTAGGTCTATGACTTTATTATGTTACAGACGAACTGTACATTATCTAAAAAAAAGTAATAGAACGTTCAATCGGGTCAAAAACCTGATATTTCCAGTGAACAGCAGGGTTGGCTCAATTTGAATTGAAGGCAGTCAAGTCAGGAAGTGATTTGAATTTAAAATTCTGAACATGTAAAACCTTTTTACATAAATAGCTTCTACTTTTCAGTTTGAGAAGTCATTGACAATAAATGCCCTTTTATTTTTGATTATTGAATGGTCATTTTAGTTAACTTCCTGAATTGACAGCCTTCAATTCGCATTGAGCCCAAACCTGGTGAACAATGAACCAGTAAACCAAGAATTACTCAAACAAATAACTCTTTGGACTTCCATTTGTCCACTGGAATAGAAATAACTGTTGATACACTCATATGAAACAACCACTCTTAACCAGATGAAATCAGAGAAACTTAGCCCTCGTCCATAATTGAGTACTATATCTCACCACACAAAAACCTGAACTTTAGTTCAGAGACAAAGATTTTACAAGAAAAAATGAATTTAATCTTATCTTTCTATTGAGAAAACAGAGAAGGCATTCAGAAAAAAAGTAGGCTAGCAGTCTTAATGGATTTAGTAATGCTACAGTTAGCCTTCACACAGTTCCGCAGTGCGGATTTCCTGCCCTTTCCAACCGATTAAATAGCGCTCCTCCCCCTCAGCATGCCTCAGCCTCTGAACGATGTCCTTTGAACTTCATAAGAGAAAGGCATTGGGTTTTTCCCGGGTTCCTATTTCCACCACATTCCCATTACTCATAAGCGGCTTATGTTGTAGACATTTTTTTATCACAACTCTTTAATAGATGCAGTGATAACAAAAATGGCTAAAGCAATAAACAAATTCCCCTAGACCTACTTCGGAAGATATTGCAGCGTATGTCCGTTTCTCAGAAAGCTTAAAGCCATGTTAGATTAGTTGGAGAGTTTAATAGTCACATGTTCAGGGTTGCAGATTTAATTACAGGGTACAGTGACATTTTTCAGCTCCGACCTCCAACAATGTAGGACAAAGTGAAATAAAACAAAAATAGGCAACCACATCTCTCAACAGACCACAATCTCTGTATCTAAATTATTTATTTATGTAAATCATGGAAAATAAGTCCTGGATTTCAAACTATAAAAAATATTTTGATCATATTGGACAGTCACAGTCATAGCCTTGACATACAAAGTACATCTCTGTCTCCTTCCCTGCTTATACCTTTAAATCCTGACTTTCTTCTCTGACAGGTACAGTCCAAGAAGCAGCAGCTAACTGGATGACGGTGAAGCCGTGGTGTAGTCATGCCTACCTCCCTCTTCTTGAAGGCCTGTCTGGCCAGGTATCCACTGCAGGCTGCTTGGAATAGGGTGATGTTGCGTCTGGTCTGCTCATCCCTCTGCTCCTCCAGTTTTGCCAAGGTCCCCGCTCTGAAGAACAACTGGGGACGAAAGTACACACTTTTTAGTTAATCATCAAACAAATGGGATATAGTCATGTTTGTTCAATTTCGCAGTGGATTCAAATCAACAATTTTGGCACATAATTTACCTCAAGAAAGTATCTGCCTTTTTAGCACCTACTATACAAATAGATGACATTAACTGGAAAGCTGATAATTCATCCCTTGTAGTCTAAAGAAAAGGAGAGAAGGCAATCTATTGGGTGAGGAAGTCGTTATCTCTGACAGTGTTAGCATTGTGTCCCTATTGGCTAGGTCAGAGGTGAAACAGATTTAAAGGGCCAGGTGGAACTGACCCAAACAATTAATAAAGTAAGGTGACCAGATTTTGGAAAGGAAAATTAGGGGACATTTGTTTTTAGCTGTGGGCATGGAACTATATTTAACTATCAATTTCCACTTTAGATATAGTATTTAGCCCGATATGGAGAAGAGGGGTACATACTGTACCATGTCATGAAATTGGCTTTAAAATCAAACTGATGTTTCTCTTTTGCCCTCTTAGAAACGTTCACCACAGAGGGTGCTGGAAAGAATGAAGTGTCAGCGTACTTTGTCCATCTTGTAACAACCGTCTGGGTTCTATTATGATCAGAATGGATACATCAAGCGTGACTCCATCTCGTTAGCCATGTGACTTCCTGTTGTGACAGTGTTAACCACAGTGAGAGTTGTGTGGGCCAGCGTCATGAGAAGATTTGGTGCTGCTGTTAATTGGCATTCTGCTGGGGCCACTGCTGTTGCTAGGACGCCGTTGGAATGCTTTGTGAAGCAACATCTTGGTGTTAATCTACTCCGGAGCCCAGATAAACTTCAAACCCCGAAGGCAACTGCAGCGGTCTACAAAATAATTACCATCTCTCCCATGTTGTAATATGGTCCATTAAAATGACCAGCATCTGGGAGCATAGGAGCCATTGTTCCTCCCACTGTTGTTTCTCCTGATTTTCTTGTGGGCTTTGGGCCACTTCCGAGCTGATGGGATTAAACAAGTCCATCAACTGCCAGAAATTACTCTATAATGAAATTAATACAAAGGAGACATGATTGTGCGTCTCCCAGTGAGGCTGGAAGGCAGGCATGCCTCTCACATCCATCCTCCACAGTAAAGAGACTTCCAGGGCAGCCAACACTTGCCAGACAGTTCACCCAGTGACAAACACATTCCTCAAGGAGAAACACCTGGAAGGAAGAATCTATAGCTACAAATTAAGGAAATCTACTGTATGCAACACCAGTTTTTGAGTTTCTATAACCCCTAGCACACAATATAATAATATGAACAGGTAGTTTTACAAGAGGTAGTTTTACAAGGGACTCATTCAAGGTGAGGTTTTACTGTGGTAGTAGTGGTACTCACCCTGCTCAGTCCCATGTGATAGCTGTTCTTCTCCAGGTCCAGGGACTCCAGCAGCTCCTCCACAGCCTGGAAACACACACATATCAGTCACTGCCCTTTTACCCCCCGGATTATCCCTCAACAGCAGTCCCGCGGAGTTGACCACTGACACAGAGGATCCCAACAACCACTTGTCTTATCAATCAGATTGACAGAATCCTGAACTATATTCCGTTCATATTCTCCCCTCACACCTCTACCCCCAATCCCCACCCTCTCCTCTCTAGAGAGGAGAGGGTGTGCAGGGAGAGCGGCAAATGAAAACTGACCAGACAGCTCGTCCTTCAGAATCCACCTGCTCCAGGCTCATTCCTCCTGGCCCCATAGCACTCTTCTGGATTACACTGTGAGAGGGGCTGCAGCCCAGAGCACTGAGGGTCTTTTTGTCTGATGCCATTTCCACAGAAACCTGCTCCGAGAAGATGACGCAGGGGAAATCTGCTTCTTTCTGTTTTTACCCACTTCGCTCACGATCACGCTCTCCCATATGTTTTATTCCCCACCGTGTCACTTCAGCTGGGCTCCTCTTGCAGGGGACTGATACACAATTGACCCTCATTGATAGATAACCTCAGAGTGGAACACTCATTAGCAATCCTCCCTTCACAGGTTGGGTTACACTAAAACACTTTAAAAGGACCAGTACACCCAATGGACCAGTACAGTGATGTTCCTGTGTTTTATATACACTTACACTCTATGAGTGTAATAATACTGTGAAAATGATAATGCCCTTTTAGTGCAAGATCTGTTTGAACAAACCGCCTGAAATCTCAACCTGTTTTAGTGGGATGGAGTTTTAGCCTGCCTGGTGACATCACCAATTAGTTAATAGACCAATAAGAAAAAGGGTTAAAAAAAAATATTTAACATTTATTTAACTAGGCAAGTCAGTTAAGAACAAATTCTTATTTTCAATGACGGCCTAGGAACAGTGGGTTAACTGCCTTATTCAGGGGCAGAACGACAGATTTTTACCTTGTCAGCTCGAGGATTCGATCTTGCAACCTTTTGGTTACTAGTCCAATGCTTTGACCACTAGGCTACCTGCCGCCCCAATAACAGCTAGTTTTCCCCTCTCCACTCAGACCAATCCCAGACAGTCCTAGCAAAATTCTTTGAGAAATTGCTCTTTGCTAAGAAGCGATTTTTGTACATTTTTGAGCATTTTAATTTTTACCCAGAAATGATTTGATATTGAGATATAAATAGCTACATTGGACCTTTAACCATTAGATTCTCTCGCCAGTCACATCTCACATAAACCAATGCATTTTCCGACAAGATAAAACTGCCAAAGGGGGCAGAGCTGCAATCTACTGCAGAGATAGTCTGCAGAGTTCTGTCATAATATCCAGGACTGTGCCCAAACAATTCGAGCTTCTACTTTTAAAAATCCACCTTTCCAGAAATAAGTCTCTCACTGTTGCCGCTTGTTATAGACCCCCTCAGCCCCCAGCTGTGCCCTGGACACCATATGTGAATGTATTGCCCCCCATCTATCTTCAGAGTTCGTACTGTTAGGTGACCTACACTGGGACATGCTTGACACCCCGGCCTTCCTACAATCTAAACTAGATGCCCTCAATCTCACACAAATTATCAAGGAACCTACCAGGTACAACCCTAAATCAGTAACCATGGGCACCCTCTTAGATATCATCCTGACCAACTTGCTCTCTAAATACACCTCTGCTGTCTTCAACCAGGATCCCAGTGATCACTGCCTCATTGCCTGCGTGCGTAATGGGTCCGCGGTCAAACGACCACCCCTCATCACTGTCAAACACTCCCTAAAACACTTCAGCGAGCAGGCCTTTCTAATTGACCTGGCCCGGGTGCATGGTTACTCTTTAAAAGTGCTTTCCTCACCATCTTAAATAAGCATGCCCCATTCAAAAAATGTAGAACTAAGAACAGATATAGCCCTTCAATACCATACAACACTCCTTCTGTGGCCTCCAACTGCTTTTAAATGCTAGTAAAACTAAGTGCATGCTCTTCGACCGATTGATGTCCGCAACCTCCCGGCCCGACTAGCATCACTTTAATAATTATAATTATAATTATTTAATAATTATAATTGGATGAAATAATGTATCACTAGCCACTTTAAACAATGCCATTTATATAATGTTTACATATCCTACATTACTCATCTCATATATATGTGTATATACTGTACTCCATACCGTCTACTGCATCTTGCCTATGCCGGTCAGCCATCGCTCATCCATATATTTATATGTACATACTCGTATTCATTCCTTTACTCTTGTGTGTATAAGGTAGTTGTTGTGAATTTGTTAGATTACTTGTTAGATACTACTGCATGGTCGGAACTAGAAGCACAAGCATTTCGCTACACTCGCATTAACATCTGCTAACCATGTGTATGTGACAAATAAAATTTGATTTGATTTGATTTGATCACTACTCTGGACGGTTCTGACTTAGAATATGTGGACAACTACAAATACCTAGGTGTCTGGTTAGACTGTAAACTCTCCTTCCAGACTCACATTAAGCATCTCCAAACCAAAATTAAATCTAGAATCGGCTTCCTATTTCACAACAAAGCCTCCTTCACTCATGCTGCCAAACATACCCTCGTAAAACTGACTATCCTACCGATCCTTGACTTCGGCGATGTCATTTACAAAATAGCCTCCATCACTCTACTCAGCAAACTGGATGTAGTCTATTACAGTGCCATCCGTTTTGTCACCAAAGCCCCATATACTACCCATCACTGCGACCTGTATGCTCTCGTTGGCTCGCCCTCACTACATATTCGTCGCCAAACCCACTGGCTCCAGGTCATCCATAAGTCTTGCTAGGTAAAGCCCCGCCTTATCTCAGCTCACTGGTCACCATAGCAACACTCCCCCGTAGTATGCGCTCCAGCAGGTATATTTCACTGGTCATCCCCAAAGCCGCCTTTCCTTCCAGTTCTCTGCTGCCAATAACTGGAACGAATTGCAAAAATCACTGAAGCTGGAGTCTTATATCTCCCTCTCTAACTTTAAGCATCAGCTGTCTGAGCAGCTTACCGATCACTGCACCTGTACACAGCCAATCTGTAAATAGAACACCCAACTATCTCATCCCAATATTGTTACTTATCCTCTTGCTCTTTCGCACCCCAGTATTTCTACTTGCACATCATCATCTGCACATCTATCACTCCAGTTAATGCTAAATTGTAATTATTTTGCCTCTATGGCCTATTTATTGCTTACCTCCCTACTCTTCTACATTTGCACACACTGTACATAGATTTTTCTATTGTGTTATTGACTGTGCATTTGTTGATGTGTAACTCTGTGTTGTTGTTTTTTGGCCAGGTCGCAGTTGTAAATGAGAACTTGTTCTCAACTGGCCTACCTGGTTAAATAATGGGGAAATAAAATCAAATAAAAAGTGGGGAGCTCCGTTCCCAAGCATATCATTAGGGCAAACCCCCCGCCAGACAGCCTCCAGGGTAGACAATATATTTCACCAAGTTGATAAGTGCAATACCAAGTTTTTGGTATTTTGTTCAGCCCTAAACTGCAATTAGAAGATCTTTGCTTCCTGTCTCTGCTCATCATTGATTAGACTTGGTAGGGAGTGGGATGCAGCTGGGGATAAGTTGATTAGGTCATCACAATGGACCTGATTAATAGAGGTGTATTCCTCTGTCAGTGGGCTACTGACAGCCAGGGAGGAGATGGTCTATTCAGCTCAAATCAAATGTTATTTGTCACATGCGACGAACACAACAGGTGTAGATCTTAGTGAAATGCTTACTTACAAGCCCTTAACCAACAGTGCAGTTTTTAGAAAAATGCCTAAAAAAAATAAGAAATAAAGTAACAAATAATTAAAGAGAAGCAGTAAAATATCAATAGCGAGGCTAGGGGGTAACGGTACAGAGTCAATGTGCGGGGGCACCGGTTAGTCGAGGTAATTGAGGTAATATATACATGTGGGTAAAGTTATTTAAGTGACTTATGCATAGATAATAACAGCTCATTAATATAACAATACAGACCTTCGTTGTTGGCCTGAATCATATTATTTTCTCCAAACACACACCCAGAAAAATAGACTCACCTTCTTCTCATCCTTCACTATGTAGTTGCGGCCAAGTTTCTTGGTCAGGTGTGGTGCCAGCACGTCGAAGCGGCGGCGGAATTCAGAGAAGACCATGTGATCAGGGTACCCTGTATAGACAAGGACATCGGGGTAAGGTTATAAAGCTACATTTATTTGTATATAAATATTTATTTTAAACACTGCTCTTTGTGAAGAAAAGCAGTGTTCATCGTTTGGTTTGAGAGTCCCTTCCAGACCTTCCTAGTCTAACATCCACAGCCTCTTACCTTGTCTGTAGATTCTGAGGGCGTCCAGCAGCTTGGAGCCACGGAGCTGGGACCGGAGCAGGGCCACATCCAGCTGCATCAGGCCAGAGTCTCCACTCTCCCCCTGGGCCTCAAATTCCCCTCTGCCCACCCGCAGGGCATCAGCATTGGGCAGCAGGCAGTGGATAAAGTGAACCCTGGACCTCCGCACAGTGTCCAGCAGAGCGTCCTACAGGAGATAGGGGAGTTAGCTGGGACTGAAATGGTAACAGTGAGTGCTATGAGAGAGGGTAAGGCCTCAACATGCATCGAGAGAGTAGCCGGCCTAATCAGAAACCAAACCTTTAAATCATAAGCAAAGGCTCCATACACTGGCTCTCACTAGCAAATGTCATACATTAAGCAATCTTATGAAATAATCCACCTGGGTTTTAATAAATGGTATTGTTAAGGAATGTACTCTCAAGAGCAGGAAATCTATTGCCTAGGTCCTACACGGGGGCAGCTCCTAGCTCCTACCCTTTCAAGCTGTAATAATATGGTAAAAACACAGGAAGATGGATGATCTCCCAAGCGCTATGCGGACACTTCTCCCCGGGGTAGTTGATATATTAGGCAGTGCTAATTAAATGACTTCTATTACTGAATCAGAACGTGTGTTGGATTCAAATGAGAGGCCTTGTGGCCCAATACAACTTAGCTGGATATGCCCATACTGTTACAGAAACATAAGTGTAAATATGATTTTTTTGGGAAGCCCTCTCGCTTTCCTTCTCTCCACCAGACCTTCCCTCTGCAGACGGCTTGCAGCCTCTCACCACTTGTAGTTTGATCTGGATGCAGAGGGACTTCTTCTTGACGGCCGCCACTCCAGTGGTGAAAGTCTTCCTCATGCTGGTGGCGCGCCGCAAGGCCAGCTGGGAAACACCTTCCAGGCCCGCGATGGAGCCTGACAGGGTGGTGGCCCCGCCTCCTCGGCTCATAAACAGACCACTGATGTTCTTCCTGGAAAGGAGAGAGACAATCAGATCAGGTCAGACATGTCTGTTGCAAGCATTGCCAATCAAGCTAAAACATTATGTGGTCTTACTTGTGGGAGTCCTGCAGGAGACTCCCTGCATTGGTAGAAGCAGGGTTCTGTTTGGCATGGCTCAGCCAACCACGGGCGTCATACTCCACCCAGTCTGTCCCATGACTGTGACCCAACAGAAAGTGATGTGGCTTCCCACTCTTTAGCAGCAAGGTGTGACCTGACAGGTAGACAGGTTTCAATGAATGTTTGGATGCAAAGATGGATGTTTATATGTGTGCATTGTGTGGCAATGAACATAAAGTGCATTCGTAAAGTATTCAGACTCCTTGACTTTTCCCACATTTTGCTACATTACAGCCATAGTAAAAAAAAGAAATATCCTCAATAATACTCCATAATGATAAAGCGGAAAATTGGTTTTTAGAAATGTGTGAACAAAAAACAGAAATACCTTATTTACATAAGTATTTAGAACCTTTTCTATGAGACTCAAAATTGAGCTCAGGTGCATCCTGTTTCCATTGGTCATCCTTGTAATGTTTCTACAACTTGATTGGAGTCCACCTGGGGTAAATTCAATTGATTGAACATGATTTGGAAAGGACAACACCTGTCTATGTAAGGTCCCACAGTTGACAGTGCATGTAAGAGCAAAAACTCGGACAAAGGAATTGTCCGTAGAGCTCTGAGACAGGATTGTATCGAGGCACAGGGGAAGGGTACAAAAACATTTCTGCAGCATTGAAGGTCCCCAAGAACACAGTGGCCTCCATCATTCTTAAATGGAAGAAGTTTGGAACCACCAAGAATCTTCCTAGAGCTGGCCGCCCGGCCAAACTGAGCAATTGGGGGAGAAGGGCCTTGGTCAGGGGAGGTGTGCCTCTGTAGAGATGGGAGAACCTTCCAGAAGGACAACAATCTCTGCAGCACTCCACCAATCAGGCCTTTATGGTAGAGTGGCCAGGCGGAAGCCACTCCTCAGTAAAATGCATATGACAGCCCGCTTGGAATTTGCCAAAAGGCACCTAAAGGAGTCACAGACCATGAGAAACAAGATTCTCTGATTTGATAAACCAAGATTGAACTCTTTGGCCTAAATGCCAAGCGTCACATCTGGAGGAAACCTGGCACCATCCCTACGGTGAAGCATGGTGGTGGCAGCATCATGCTGTGGGGATGTTTTTTAGAGGCAGGGCCTGGGAGACTAGTCAGGGTCGAGGGAAAGATGAATCGGAGAAAGATCGTACAGAGAGATCCTTGATGAAAACATGCTCCAGAGCGCTCAGGACCTCAGACTGGGGCAAAAGTTCACCTTCCAACAGGAAAAACGACCCTAAGCACACAGCCAAGACAACGTAGGAGTGGCTTCGGGACAAGTCTCAATGTCCTTGAGTACCCAGCCAGAGCCTGGACTTGAACCTGACTGAACATCTCTGGAGAGACCTGAAAATAGCTGTACAGCGACACTCCCCAAATACAGGTGTGCCAAGCTTGTAGCATCATACCCAAACCTGTTTTTACTTTGTCATTATGGGGTATTGTGTTTAGATTGATGAGGGGGAATAAACGATTTAATCAATTTTAGAATAAGGCTGTAAAGTGACAAAATTTTGAAATAGTCAAGGGGTCTGAATACTTTCCGAATGCACAGTATATGAAGAAGAAAAAACCTACAAATAAATTAATTATATCACCAGACAATATATTTTCTATAAAGCACTTCATTTTTTATATAGTTTTGTTTAAACAGTATTTTACCCCAACATAGTGTGAAATACACATATAAACAATAGTCTAAATGTAGGATAATTTTACTAATGGGCAATGAGGACTCTCGGGATCTTTCCCCCACGGCCCTTTCCTCCACGTGTTTCCATGGCAATTCCATTGTTTTGATATAGTGAAGCTAAAACTTTTAATTTCTCTCTATACTCCAGTATTTTGGATTTGAGATCAAATGTTTCACGAGGCGACAGTATATAATATAATGTCACCTTTTATTTGAGGGTATTTTCATACATATCCGTTTTATCGTTTAGAAATGAAAGTACTTTATGGATCTAGTCCCCCCATTTGAAGATGTCATAAGTATTTGGACAAATGCACTTGAGTATTGAAGTAGTTAAAAGTTTAGTTTTGGTCCCATATTTCTAGCACACAATGACTACATCAGGCTTGTGACTCTACAAACTTGTTAGATGCATTTGCAGTTTGTTTTGGTTGCGTTTCCGATTATGTTGTGGTTGCCAATAGGTAAACAATGTAGTGTCATTTTGAAGTCACTTTATTATAAATAAATAATAGAATGTTTCTGAACACTTCTACATTCATGTGGATGCTACCATGATTAACGGTAATCATTAATGAATCATTAATAATAATAATAATAATAATAATGAGTGATTAATATCATACCCCCCAAGAATTGCTAACCTCCTCTGTTATTGGTCATTGAGATTAGCATCCCTTGGGGGTATGATCTTTGTGCCTCTAACTTTCTTGTGTGTGTGTGTGTGTGTGTGTGTGTGTGTATGTGTGTGTGAGAGAGCGATGTGACTGTTGTTGAGCTGTGCCTGAGTGATGAGCAACAGATTTGACTGTGTGTGTGTGTGTGTTCACCTTTGCTCTCTCCCTCGGCAGGGCCATAGTAACTGAAGAGGCGTCCCAGTAGAGTATCCTCTGAACCCCCAGGCTGCAGAGCCTCCTCCTCCATCAGCCACAACAGGCCCCGAGCCTCATCAGTCCTCAGCGTCCGCACCTAGCACACACACATGCATACACTGGTCAACATGTCTCTACCCAGTGCTTTGGATGGTTGTACAGTGCTTTCAGAAAGTATCCATCCCCCCTGACTTATTCCACATTTTGTTGTGTTACAGCCTGAATTCAAACCCATCGATACACAATACGCCATAATGAAAAAGTGAGAAAAAATGTTTATCCTAAAAACAGGTTATTCACACCGCTGAGTCAATACATGTTAGAATCACCTTTGGCAGCAATTACAGATGTGAGTCTTTCTGGGTAAGTCTCTAAGAGCTTTGCACACCTGGATTGTACAATATCTGCAATATTGAACAATATTATTATTTAAAAAAAAATTCTTCAACGTCTGTAAAGTTGGTTGTTGATCATTGCTAGACAGCCATTTTCATGTCTTGCCATAGACTTTCAAGAAGATTTAAGTCAAAACTGTAACTAGGCCACTCAGGAACATTCAATGTTGTTGTGGTAAGCAACTCCAGTGTATATTTGGCCGTGTGTTTTAGGTTATTGTCCTGCTAAACGGTGAATTTGTCTCCGTGTCTGTTGGAAAGCAGCCTGAACCAGGTTTTCCTCTAGGACTTAGCCTGTGCTTAGCTCTATTCCGTAAATTGTTTATCTCAAAAAACTCCCTAGCCTTGCTGATGACAAGCATACCCATAACATGATGCAGCCACCACCCTGCTTGAAAATATGAAGAGTGGTACTCAGTGATGTGTTGTGTTGGATTTGTCCAAAACATTGGAATATTTGTATTCTGTACAGGCGTCCTTCTTTTCACTCTGTCATTTAGATTAGTATTGTGGAGTAACTACAATGTTGTTGATGCATCTTCAGTTTTCTCCTGTAACAGCCATTAAAATGGTGAAATCCCTGAGCAGTTTCCTTCCTCTCAAGCAACTGAGTTAAGAAGGACACCTGTATCTTTGTAATGACTGGGTGTATTGATACACCATCCCAACTGTAATTAATAACTTTACCATGCTCAAAAGGTATATTCATGGTCTGTTTTAATTTATTTTTTATCCATCTACCAATAGGTGCCCTTCTTTGTGAGGCATTGGAAAACCTACTGGGTCTGTGTGGTTGAATCTGTGTTTGAAATTCACTGCTCGAGTGAGGGCCCTTACAGATTATGTAATCATTCACTGCTCGACTGAGGGACCTTACATATGATGTAGTCATTCAAAAATCATGTTAACTTCTTAGGGAGTGGCTCCCGAGGTGACGGTTTTGGAGAGCCTGGCGTGCCCAAAGTAAAATGCCTCCCATTCAGGCCCAGAAAATAGGATATGCACATATTTAGTACCATTGGATAGGAAACACTGAATTTTCCAAAAGTGTTAACCATTTGTCTGTGAGTAAAACAGAACGCATATGGCAGGCGAAACCCCGAGGAATTTCTGTCCTGGAAAAAGTGATTTTGACACATTGCTCATTTGGAACCCCTCCCTCATGAAAATGACCATATAAGGGCATATGAATGCAGTACCCATCGCTTCCTTTAGATGTCAACAGTCTCGAGACAGTGTAAATTTTCAATTTGGATGCTTTAGACCAGAGAATAAGAGCAAACCAGGAAGTGTACTTTTTATGTCAACAGTACCCAGTGCGCGCTCCTCAACAAGGCGCGCAGTGTCTTTTTTACCGTCTTTATCGATCAGTTTATATTCCGGTTGATTTATAATAGTAAATATACGTAAAAGTGTTCCTAAGGATACATTTAAAACTATGTTTGATTGTTCTTGGACAAGTTTATAGGTATAAGATGAACGAGTTCTCGTCACGTTTCAATGGAGGAGTGGAGGCTGTCGTTTCTGATTATAACGCGCAAACCAAATGAAGATTTATGGATAAAATACATTACTTTTTCTAACAAAAGAACCATGGATTGTCTTCGTTGGACACTTAGGATGACCTCAGCAGAAGTTCTTCAACAGATAATTGATTTGTTTTCGCTGTGAAATGTGTTATGTGTGTGCCATGATGGCTAATGGATTCATGGCTATGGGAAAAATATGTGAGGTGCTACCCTCAAACAATCAAATGTGCTGCTTTCGCCGTAAAGCCTTTTTGAAATCTGACAACGCTGTGATATTGCCAAGAAACAGAGCTTTTGATGAGTATGGAACACTTGTATATTGGTAGATGTTTAATAATTCAACTTTGGGATTTTGAATTTGGCGCCTTGCATTTCACCTGGTAGTGTTGGGATAGCGCCCCAGCAATCCCTGAGAGGTTAAACACTATTATTGCAGAGTCCATGCAACTTAAATCATATTTTTACTCCAGAACTTATTTAGGCTTGCCATAAAGGGGTTGAATACTTATTGACTCTAGCCATTTCAGCATTTCTAAAAACATAATTCCACTTTGACATTAGGCTGTAACAACAAAATTTGGAAAAAGTCAAGGGGTGTGAATACTTTCTGAAGGCACTGTAAATCAGTAAACACCAGTCTCACCAAAATACACAGAAACAAGACTTACTGGGCCCTTAGCTTGCTTTTCAACCTATACATACTGACTCACTTTAGCAAAGACTCTCAGACAGCTCAGTCATACTCACATTCCAAGGCCTGAGGTGAAGCCAGCTCTCATAATATAACCCTCTACTTTGTAGGAATCATTCTATAAGCCTTTGGCAATGTTGGCAAACGTTTTTGTTACAAGACTTTTCACCTGTAATAGCACAGCACCTTTCCCAACTCTCTCCTGACTATATTGCCACAACAAACAATAACAAAAACTGTGTGATTGAGTCAACTGATCATATTTACCACCAAAATATTTTACTGACAACACAGTGAAACACTGGCCAAAATCTGTCTTGCCTACTACTAAAACTACATACTGTGTACTAATCATGCTACATACTATTTCGAACACACTGTTTAGTTATGCAATAAGCAACAAATATCAACATACTAGGCTGAGAATGCGTCATCTAATGAGCAATTGAGTTAATTCCAACCATTTTGGTACATCTGTTGTCAAACACGTCTCGAAAGACAATTATTTTCCTCAAGAGCGTGCATCAAATTCTACTAGACGAAAATATGAAATTAGTATGACATCTTCCCATTTAAAGCATACTCAAATTTCCAAATTTCACATACTATAAAAATGTTCCATTTTGGCATACCCAAAATGCCTACTATTTAGAATGCAGTACGGGTATCCAGACACGTCCACTGCTTTCAGATTAAGGCTTTTATTGAATAACAACCACAGAAATACAGTAGTTTTTCATAAAGCAATTGCAGTAGTTTGTTTTGTGAGATCCAGACGGTAGAGAGAGACAGGCCATTAGACATGGCTCTCATTATGTCTAGTATCAGAGAAAGAGCTCAGAGAGCACTGGAGCATTCAGGAAGCCTGCACTCTACACAGGCCACTTCAGCAATTATCACTAGAATGCCAGCCATAATTGAGCTTTTTGGTATAGCAGAACTCTAAACCGTTTCTCTCTTGAAATGTCTCTTTCTAAATTAAAGAATATACAGTGCATTCGGAAAGTATACAGACCTCGTCTTTTCCCCCAGAAAATGTACGTTACAGCCTTATTCTAAAACTGATTAAATACATTTTCCTCCTCATCAATCTACACACAATACCCCATAATGACAAATAGATTTTTAGAAAGTTTGCAAATGTATTAAAAATAAATAACAATAACAGTATTCAGACCTTTTGCTATGAGACTCAAAATTGAGCTAAGGTGCATCCTGTTTCCATTGACCATCCTTGAGATGTTTCTACAACTTGATTGGAGTCCACCTGTGGTAAATTCAATTGATTGGACATGATTTGGAAATGCACACACCAGATTACAGGCCCACAGTTTACAGTGCATATCAGAGCAAAAACCAAGCCATGAGGTCGAAGGAATTGTCTGTAGAGCTCTGAGACAGGATTGTGTTGAGGCACAGATCTGGGGAAGGGTACCAAAAAATGTCTGCAGCATTGAAGGTCCCCAAGAACACAGTGGCCTCCATCATTCTTAAATGGATGAAGTTTGGAATGCCTAAGACTCTTCCTAGAGCTGGCCACCCGGCCAAACTGAGCAATCGGGGGAGAAGGGCCTTGGTCAGGGAGGTGACCAAAAACCCAATGGTCACTCTGACAGAGCTCCAGAGTTCCTCTGTGGAGATGGGAGGACCTTCCAGAAGGACACCCATCTCTGCAGTACTCCATCAAATCAGGCCTTTATGGTAGAGTGGCCAGGCGGAAGCCACTTCTCAGTAAATGGCACATGACAGCCTGCTTGGAATTGCCAAAAGGCACTTAGACTCTCAGACCATGAGAAACATATACATATGTATACCCACTTGGCAGACTGAACATTAGGCTGAGAGAAAATGTGCCGTTTTAAAGCTAATTTCCTGCAATTCTACAAAATCTGCCATGGCTTATTCCGTGTTCTTATGCTGAGTTACTCAAACATAACTAAATCAAATGGGGGACCAATGCCATGACATTTGGGGAATTGTAAGATTCTCCCTAACTGTCTAGTTTTTATTTTGGTGGTTGTTAGTTCTCAAAGATGATCTTATAAATGCACAGTTCCATTATCTTTTCTACATACCTGATCTTAGTAATTTCAGTTTACACTGAAAACATTTGACCATCCCAACAATTTTTGGGGGGAGTGGTGTCAACGATTTAGCAGTGATGGCCCGCCGCTGCTAAATTAATATTGGGGAAACTCTGACACTTAACATTAGGGGATGATAACTAGTATTGTTGAATTCTTTGAACCTAGATATATAAAAAATAATCCCTTGTCAGATTGGACGTGCACACGCTCACACGCACGCAGCCACACACACCTACACATACATAAAAAAAGCCTCTTCCTGGACCACTAAAAGCCTTCAGTGAACCCATGGGTACTGACTTTTTAATGTCAGGGGACAACATTTGAAGAGTGTCAGTGTAAATTCAACTGTCAGCTTTCATCCTTGTGTCTCGACATCAACAGAGTGCTCTCTAATGGCGTGGGCGGTGCCATTCTTTTGCTTTTGTCAGCCTTTAAAAAGGCTTTGGCCTTTTTTGCAGCCATCTGCTGTACACTGGTTTAGTGCTTTTGAAGACTGCTCCAGCAGGGCCAGGACCCCTTAAAAAGCAGAGTACTCAACGCAACCAACCAGGAATTATTATAAAGCTAGCTCTGACACTGTCAACACCATAGCATTTCTGTTTCCATGGCACAAACTGGAGGAGAAGCAAAAAAAACTTTTTTTTTCTTCCACCAGAGTAAGTTTTCTAGTTTTTGTTTGCTGAATTAAATATCTTCCTTCTCCTTCACCTTTCTTCCTGTTGGTTCCTCTATGCAGGCATTCATATATCATGCTCACTCTTCTAAGGTGAAAAATAAAACAGAACATTAAACTGAAAATTCAAAATTCTGCAAAAAATAGACTCTAGACTGACTCACTGTGAATCACAAAGAACTCATTAATGTAATTCTAATATGCATAAAGGTGCACTGTGAACTGTGTGGGCAGTCAGAGAGGCAGGGTGCCATGATTACAGAGATCTGCCAGTTAAAAGTGCCAGAAGATTCAGAAGGGAGTTCATGTTACATAACGTGTCACTGGACTGTGCCAATATCAAACAGAAATCCCATAGAAAGGTGACGAGAGAACTGCTGTACAGCATGAAGCTGCCATGGTCATAGAAGCAGGACTTAGGGCCTATTCATTTAAATTCTCTAACCAGATAAATTCTTGTGTGAATATAGATCTTTTTTTATTTATTTTTGTACCTTTATTTAACTAGGCAAATCAGTTAAGAACAAATTCATATTTTACAATGATGGCCTACCCCGGCCAAACCCTCCTGTAACCTGGGTGACGCTGGGCCAGTTGTGCGCTGCCCTATGGGATTCCCGATCACGGCCGGTTATGATTCAGCCCAGGATCGAACCAGGGTCGGTAGTGACGCCTCTAGCACTGAGATGCAGTGCCTTAGACCGCTGCGTCACTTAGGAGTGTACTTACCAGGGCTTGACATGACGCTTGGTCTACTGCAGCTACGGAGAGAGATGTGCTGGGCTCCATGTCATCTAATGCGAGCTCTATGTTTTCCTAAGGGGGGACAGAGGGGATGATTAGGAACCAATGACAGTAACATAGATCTGAAGGGCGCAAAGTTTTTAGTTGTCTACTTTAGTTCATTATGTTACTCATTCTCAGCTATAGTATACACATAACAAAAGTAATACAATTGTTATAAACTGCTCACAAACTGCGGATAAATGGCTACAGGCTATGAAAGTGAAAACATTGTGTTATGTACAACGGGAGTGATTAGACATCAGTTAGGACAGAGTTGTCAGGGATAATTCAGCCCTATTATGAAAGGTGTATAGACTAG
The DNA here is from genome assembly GCA_030435695.1 of Brachymystax lenok tsinlingensis. Taxonomy (NCBI): domain Eukaryota; kingdom Metazoa; phylum Chordata; class Actinopteri; order Salmoniformes; family Salmonidae; genus Brachymystax; species Brachymystax lenok. The sequence continues at coordinate 23,161,071 of CM059795.1, forward strand.
CATTAGAGTAGATCTGCTGTGTGAAGAGAAGAGGCAGTTAAAGACAGAGGTGTTTTATTCATCAGCCAGCGAAGGTCAGTAAGCAGCTACACTGCCTTGCAGCTCAACCCAGTTCATACAGCCAGTGATGAGTGAACTCACTTTGGGCCCGGCAGTGCAGGAGAAATGGCAATCATATGGGCTCACTGTGTGACTGACAGTATTGATGAAGGAGTGGAAACCATGAGATCTCTGAAGTTCTAATTTGCCATGGCTTACAGGAAGTATATATGTGTTTGAATCCTTAAAAGTGTGTGTTTACATACAAGTTAGTGTGTGTGTACTGTGCATATTAAGATACCTCTTTGTATCTCTCTAGCTCCTGTACAAAGGTGCGCTGATAGAACAGTGTCTGCAGGCGCTCCTGGGTGTAGTTATGGCAGAGCTCTTCAAAGGTGGCTCCGCGCTCCCGCTTGGCCAGGCGAGGGTTCTGAAAGCCCGGGGTGTCCACGATGAGCAGGGAGCACAGAGAGTGCTGGCTGGACTTCAGAGCACTGGCCACACACACACACACACAGTCAGACCAAAAAAACAGAGAACCAGCTGTAGTGGTGCATGCCTGCATCATCTCCCTCTATCTCTGGTAAAGTGGTGACTAACCGGTTGATGAGGGAGACAAGGAGGGTGAAGAGCTCTGAGTACAGCCCAGATGCCATGGCTTCTAAACACTCCATGGCTGTAGCCTTGGAACCTGGTGGGAGAATAGGTGAAAAGAGACAAATTCACAACAACGTCCCCATCATCAGATCAGACAGCATAGAGTGCCTTCGGAAAGTATTCAGACCCCTTGATTTTTTCCAAATTTTGTTACATTACAGCCTTATTCTAAAATGGATTCAATAATTTAAAAAAATCCTCAGCAATCTACACACAATACCCCAATAATGACAAAGCGAAAAACAGGTTTTTAGAAATTCTTGCAAATTTAATACAAATATACATCTGATATACATTATTTACATAAGTATTCAGACCATTTGCTATGAGACTCGAAATTGAGCTCAGATGTAATCCTGTTTCCATTGATCATCCTTGAGATGCTTCTACAACTAGATTGGAGTACACATTCAATTGACTGGCCATGATTTGGAAAGGCACACACCTGTCTATATAAGGTCCCACAGTCAACTGTGTGTCCGAGCAAAAACCAAGCAATGTGGTCGAAGGAATGGTCTGCAGTGCTCCGAGAGAGGATTGTGTTGAGGCACAGATCTGGGGAAGGGAATCATCAAGACTCTTTCCTAGAGCTGAGCAAACTGAGCAATCAGGAGTGAAGGGCCTTGGTCAGGGAGGTGACCAAGAACCCGATGGTCAATCTGACAGAGCTCCATAGTTCCTTCTAGAAGGACAACCATCTCTGCAGCACTCCACAAATCAGGCCATTATGGTAGAGTGGCCAGACGGAAGCCACTCCTCAGTAAAAGGCACATGACAGCCCGCTTGGAGTTTGCCAAAAGGCCCATAAAGACTCTCAAACCACGAGAAACAAGATTCTCTGGTCTGATGAAACCAAGACTGAAATCTTTGGCCGGAATGCCAAGCGTCACGCTTGGGGGATACCTGGCTCCATCCCTACGGTGAAGCACGGTGGTGGCAACATCATGCTTTGGGGATGTTTTTCAGAGGCAGTGACTGGGAGACTAGTCAGGATCCAGGGAAAGATTAACGTACCAAAGTACAGAGAAATTAAAACCTGCTCAGGACCTCAGACTGGGGTGAAGGTTCATATTCCAACAGGACAACGACGCTAAGCACAAAGCCAAGACAACACAGGAGTGGCTTCGGGAAAAGTCTCTGAATGTCCTTGAGTGACCCAGCCAGAGCCTGGACTTGAACCTGATCGAACATCTCTGGAAAGAAAATAGCTGTGCAGAGACGCTCACCTTCCAAACCAACAGAGCCTGAGAGGATCTGCAGAGAATAATGGGAGAAACTCCCCAAATACATGTGTGCCAAGGCTGTAATCGCTGCCAAAGGTGCTTCAACAAAGTACTGCGTAAAGTGTCAGAATACTTATGTAAATGTAATCTCAGTTTTTTTTTTTTTTTTGCAAAAAATGTTTTTGCTTTGTCATTATGACGGGAAAAAAATATTCAATAATTTTTTGAATAAGGCTGTAACGTAAAAAAAAATGTGGAAAAGGTAAAGAGGTCTGAATACTTTCCAAAAGCACTGTACATAGCAGAGGCATGGAATGCTCGGCTCACTCCAGTGAGTGTGACATTTGAAATGGGATAACAGCAGGAAACCAGCTAAACCTAGTACTATTGCCCCTGAATCTCTGAGGTGGTAACAGAGGAAGACAGGTAAATCCCAACCATGTCTGATGGGTGGCAACATTATTGTATCCTACTGGCTCTGTATTCTACTCACAAAGCAGAGTAATCTAGGAAGGTTTAGACTGACTTGTCAGCAGTGCTCAGATCAAACCACACACAACATCCACATGTACGCCTCATGGCGGTGTGCGTCTGGTAAACCTTTGCGTAGATGAGAAAGCTATCCCATGTCAGTAAGGTTTACCAGGTGCCCAGTGCCATGAGGCATGGATGTTGTGTGTTTTAATCTGAGAACTTCTGACAAGTCTGAGTCTGGCCACAAAGCAGTGTAATCTAGGAAGGTTCAGAGTACAGGGCCGGAATGATACAATCTACCATATCCAGGAATAGCTACTGAGTTAAAGGTGGCTGGAGGGAGAAATCTCTGCGTTTGGGGAGGGAGGACATAGACAAGGTAAAATAAAGGCTAACTGTCCAGTTCTCCTGTGATACGGTTCTGACTGCATATATGTCCTTCAAAGTATGTGTGTCTACCCCTGATAAAACTGAGGTACTGTACATGTGAAAAAAATCTATGGAATTAAATTAAAAATTTCAAGGGCAATGCATAAGGAAGACTTCCTAAAATCCTCCTGATATTTTGTGTATACCTACCCATCAATAACCACTATGGGACTGTGGTAGTCATTACTTGGATAAGCTTTAACTTTCAGAGAAGCGTGTCGTGTCCCCTAGGTGATGAGCTGAGGGGCCGTGTGTGTAGTCCCAGGTGTACCTGGGAAGTCTCCTGCTGCATCGTCTGTCCCCTGACGTATAGAGCTGGCTCTAGGCAGGGTGCCCTTGGCCTGGTGCTTGAAGATGGAGGAAGAGAGCTCTTCTAGAGTGCAGCCCAGCAGGTAGGCAGCCTTCTGCGCCCATTCATGACGTGCAAACTGTTTCCTACCGGCTGAGACAAACAGAAATACAACCATTATCACCTCTGCCAACAACCATGGGGACAGTGTGTCTATCGACGACAGGAGAATGCAGTTATTGACAGAGGCGGTGTGTGTCTGGGTCATGTCGACCCTGCCCCAGGCTAATACAGCTGTGATAGTAGAAGAGATAATAATAATAATAATAATAATAATAATAACAACCTCATCAGGATAATGAAATGTAGCCTACAAAGCACATTCAAGGTACTGTGCATCTAAATGGTATACATTCCAAATTCTCCTCTACAGTCCCATTAGCTTAAAGTTTTTACCATTTAACGTAGTTCTGAAAGATCTTACATTTTTTTTCAATGTTATTTTTCTCACAGATACAAGTCCTTCATCCAGACATCCACAGAAAATAATTACAGGGACTATCATTCCAAAGTGTGAAGTTGCAGAAACACAAGCCTCGGTCTGCAAATCATGTCTGGTGGATGGGTGATGAGAGTGAGTGGATAGAAGTGGGTTTTAATTTCAGTGGTATTGGAGAGGAACCCTCCCTCAGACACGTAAGAGGGCGACTGACTGGGGAACATCAGACAGTTGTGCTTCTGACTGAGGCATGCTGGGATCTCCCTGTTTCATCGGGCCTATGAGAGCGTCACATGCCACCATGTTGTGACAAGCAAGAAGGCAATTAAAGAAAAAGACTTAGAACTTCATTAAAATGCTAATGACGCCATGTCTACTCACAGCGATAAAAGCACAGAGTCAGAACATAACAATATGGAGAGGGTGTTTTTACCTTTGTCTGCGTCTGCAATGCAAGGGGTGCAGCATGCAACATGCAAGTAAGAACAGGTAGTTAGAACAGAACAGTTGGAGCAACAGTAGCAATGTATACAGTACATGAAAAGACAAACACCACTCTAACAGCAGCAACGGGCATGCTTTAACAGGGTCTGACCAACACACTGCATTCAGGAGCTTCATTGGAAAACAATGTACTGAGAGTTGTGGAGTAGAACAGCCCACACTTGTCAGAACACCCAATCAACCTCCCGTTCATTCAGGTCTACTGATAGCAGGTGGAAACGGTCCTGCACTTCTTTAGTGTATTGACACTGCAACTCATGATAAATAAAGGTCTATGCTACCCTCTGGTGTTACCTAGTCAAACAGCAGTGCTTATCATTAGGGTGTTTCATCAAACCTCTAATGAACTCACCCATTTCTAAACTCTCTATAATATGACAAAGACGTTGTAGTATTATAGGAGAGGGCAGCAAGTGATAACATATTTCCACCAAGTGGCAACTGACAGATCTTTTGGTCAATCTGACTGATTGTAACACAACAAATATGTATCTTTATTTTATATATGTATTTAACTAGGCAAGTCAGTTAAAAACAAATTCTTATTTACAGTGACGGCCTACCCCGGGCCAAACCCTAACCCGGACGACACTGGGCCAATTGTGCGCCGCCCTATGGGACTCCCAATAATGGCCGGTTGTGATACAGCCTGGAATCCAATTAGCCAATTAACACTTCTGAGACAGAGAGGAAGAGAAGGCGATCAAAACAGTAGAAGACACAAAAACACCCAGAAGGGTGTTTGTTTGGGATCATTACCAATTTCCTCTATGACTGACACTACAGAGAAGGCAACGTTAGACAATGTGAATAAGCATTCCAACTGCTCACACATTCATTTTCATTAGTACAGCGTAAACAATCAATCTCATTCTTGGCTGTCAGGCAAATAAACTCAGCAAAAAAAGAAACGTCCTCTCACTGTCAACTGAGTTTATTTTCAGCAAACTTAACATGTGTAAATATTTGTATGAACATAAGATTCAACAACTGAGACATAAACTGAACAAGTTCCACAGACATGTGACTAACAGAAATGGAATAATGTGTCCCTGAACAAAGAGGGGGTCAAAATCAAAAGTAACAGTCAGTACTGCAGGAAGGGTACCACATGAGGGAGGAGGATGTGTTCCCTGTAACGCACAGCGTTGAGATTGCCTGCAATGACAACAAGCTCAGTCCAATGATGCTGTGACACACCGCCCCAGACCATGACGGACCCTCCACCTCCAAATCAATCCCGCTCCAGAGTACAGGCCTCGGTGTAACGCTCATTCGACGATAAACGCGAATCCAACCATCACCCCTGGTGAGACAAAACCACGCGACTCGTCAGTGAAGAGCACGTTTTGCCAGTCCTGTCTGGTCCAGCAACGGTGGGTTTGTGCCCATAGGCGACGTTGTTGCCGGTGATGTCTGGTGAGGACCTGCTTTACAGCAGGCCTACAAGCTCTCAGTCCAGCCTCTCAGCCTATTGCGAACAGTCTGAGCACTGATGGAGGGATTGTGCGTTCCTGGTGTAACTCGGGCAGTTGTTGTTGCCATCCTGATGTTCTGATCCTGTGCAGGTGTTGTTACACGTGGTCTGCCACTGCGAGGATGATCAGCTGTCCGTCCTGTCTCCCTGTAGAGCTTTCTTAGGCGTCTCAGTACGGACATTGCAATTTATTGCCCTGGCCACAATTTATTGCCCTGGCCACATCTGCAGTCCTCATGCCTGCAGCATGCCTAAGGCACGTTCACGCAGATGAGCAGGGACCCTGGGCATCTTTCTTTTGGTGTTTTTCATAGTCAGTAGAAAGGCCTCTTTACTGTCCTAAGTTTTCATAACTGTGACCTTAATTGCCTACTGTTAGTGTCTTAACGACCATTCCACGGGTGCATGTTCATTAATTGTTTATGGTTCATTGAACAAGCATGGGAAACAGTGTTTAAACCCTTTACAATGAAGATCTGTGAAGTTATTATTTTTTTTCGAATTATCTTTGAAAGACAGGGTCCTGAAAAAGGGACGTTTCTTTTTTTGCTGAGTTTATCAATCAAACACAATGGGTTGTTCTCTGCGGAGGCACAGCAGCAAACAGACACAGAGCTTTCCAATAACAAGGCAAGGCATTTAGTCAGCTTAAGGCTGAAGTTGGACTGGGACTTTGTTGCTTCTTGAGTTGGAACACTTAAAACTCTTAAGTTGTCGCCCGACTGTCTCAAACTGACACCAACCATTTTGGTACTTGTGTTGCGCATGGCTGAACGGTAATGGAATGCAATGAACATCTCCCCTTCAGATGGTAAAACATGGAATTATTAAAAGTCCTCATAGACTTCACAACTGTCACATAAATGTTCTCAATGTTCTAAGCTTGAAAAACTCCTTGAAACAAACAAAGGCAGCTGCAGCACCATGAATTCTGTTATTTTAGAATACACCCAATGTCTCTTTGCTTGGCTTTACTCTTTCAACTACACTATGTAAATGTATTATATTTTTGTTGAATACAGAAAACATGCATCTGTCATGTAAGTGTTTCATGGAATTTAAATACAGAATGCAGCTGCATTATTAGCCTCTGGACTGAACATCTGACATTGTCTCAGAGTAGGCTCCTTACCCTTGGTGGCCCCTGCAGCCCCTAGGTGGTATATGGCCCCCAGGACCAGCCAGAAGGCCCTCTGCTCCTCCCCACTGATGCCCAGGACCTTCATGGCTGCTTGCAGCTTGGTGAACTGCTGGGAGGCCCGCTGCTTGTCTTCAGACTGGGCAAGCATGGGGCGAGAAACGACAGGTGTATGGACTGTATTTATTAGAATTGTACCTTTATTTTAACAGGGAGTCCCATTGGGAGCCCTGCATCTTACAATTACACAACAAGTTACATAGGAAATACAGCAGAAAATAAAATAAACACTCATATAAAAATCAGTACGAGTCTATTCACACAAAACCAAATAAAACTTTCCTGACACAAGGTCTTTCCCACAAGGTCCTTGGGGCCCTGGGTAGAGTTACCTTGGGTTGAGGCATGATTCCGAAAGCACTGTTTTCAGCAAAGTGGTTGAAGTGCAGCTTAGTCCTGGGTAGGCAATATGAGACAAGCTGTCATTCAGTCACAATGACAAGAGTATACCTGACAGAGCTACTCAAGAATTTCTGACCTTCAAAAAGTAAATGAAGGACAGAGCGAGGGAGAGAGAAAGATAGAGGTGAAAGGGAGAAAGGTGAGAGAGGGGGCAGAGAAAGAGAGGAGAGTGAGCGAGAGAGAGAGAGAGTTTGGCAAGGGTATAGGTCCACTCCACACAGAGGTCTGAGGAAGATGACAGCTTACTTGAGAGAGCTGTCAGCTCCAGCCATCATGTAGTAGAAGACATTGAAAGTGGACTCTCCCTCTGGCCGCCTGGTCACTCTTAGCTTCTCTAGCAGCATGGTCTGAATGGAGGCCGAGGCCACCTGGCCAGCCTGGTCAACATCCAGGCACACGATGTGAGAGAAGCGACTGGCGTTTCCGTTCATGGAGGTGGAGCTGTTCCCAAAGGCCTCCAGGATGGTGTAGACTGCCTGCCACTTCTCGGCTGGGAGACACACAGAAACAGGCCAAATAGGAAATAGCAGGCAAATAATGGACTTTCAAATGAAAAATGTAAATAACTTGTTCTGTAACGTACTACATGTTCTTTCCCCTCAAAACCTACCAGAGAAGGTCTTGCCAGTGCTGCCAGCGATGGTGACCAGGTACTGGACCAGGTGTTGACAATTAGTGGTCTTGCCGCTGCCGCTCTTTCCCAGTAGCACAATGGACTGGTCCTGACGGGTGGTCAACAGATTCCTATAGGCTGACTGGGCCACGCCATAAATGTGAGGCGCTGTGTCCTCCCTCCTGCACCCCTTAAACATGTGCATCACCTGGAGAGAACGAGAGAGAGAAAGAGCGAGAGAGAAGTGAGGAGAGTGTCATTCTCACCATATAAAACCTCTCCAATTCAACAAATCCAGTCCAACTTGCTCATTCTGGTGTACATACATATTTTTGTAATAATTGTTTTGGGGGTGGTAGATCAGCTTTAATATTGCAGATCGATTGTGTGTTCCATCAATGTAATTGTCTGCATCATTTCCAATCCCCCATATATATATTTGTTTATATGTTTTTTCCTTCTTTATTATTTCCCCCTAACCCTACCACCCCTCCCCTAATTGAAGTAAACTAATCGACAACAACACTTAGGCTTCTACTTACAGCTTATACGAACTATATACATTTTACGGACACAGTATGTTTTACATTAATTATCTTATTTTATTAGTTTTTATTCATTTTTAGTCCCACCCTTCAGCTCCCCTCAACCCCTCCCATCTACAGTATCTCTTAAGACCATCAGTTTTGATTTCTAATTGCCATATTTTTCAACTGTGCTGTAATGTTTCACAAAAGTTTTGAAACGTTCAATCCTCAAAGTTTCTACAGTGTAAATTACAGATGAACATTTTTACTAAGAGTAGTATTATATTATTGACCGATTGACTACAGCTTTTCAAGTCACCCAGGTGCGCTATCTGCAGAGTTAGCTCCACGTAAATGTTGCAATTCTTCCGCCATTCCTAAACCTGCGACCAAAAACAAGCTACCTGTGGGCAGTACCAAAACAAGTAAACTAATGATTGTCTTTTGCTGCAAAATCCCCATATGTATATTTGTACTGTATATATAAATAAATAAAACATTATATTGGTTGCAAGAATGTTATATAATAATTTGAAATACTCTGATATACTTGTACTCTCCTAGAATATATCCCCTCCCCTATCCTGCTAACCGCAGGCTCCACCCAGAACAGTACCTTCTCAGAGTACATGGAGGGAGCGCTGATGGGGTTGATGACCACCATGTTGGGCCCAGCACGGGTGTGGATGAGGTTGCCCCCGTAGCGCTGGCGCAGGGAGTGCATCACACTGGACTCATTGAGGTACTGCAGCGAGGACAGGTCCTCCACACGGTCAAACGATGGAGGGTTTGCCTACACACATGGGTTAGAGGACAGCGTTCAAAGAGGTGATACGCCAGTCTCTTCTCTTCAGATAATGACCCAATAAAAGTACTAGGATCCAATAGGAGAACAATACAATTAGGTGCACTACAGGGGCCAATCACCATGTACATTTTGTTTAGGTTTACCTTCTCCACATCCTCCTCATCCACATCCAACAACGAGCCGTCGCTCTCCAGTCTGATCTTGACTGTCCCCTCTGGCAGACTGCCTGGCTCCGTCTTCAACAGGGTCGCTGTGGTGACCAGTCAGAACAGATTCAGTATCATTATGGTCTACAGCCACAGATAAAGTGTTAGTCTAGGCTGCATCATGTGTTATATTGAACACATTTACATATTCAATACCAATATGGCTTACTACTTTAGTCAGATAAATCAACAGTATTTTAAGAGCAAATTGATCATGCTTAAATGTTGATCATATTGGGGTGAATGGTGGCGTTCATCTCTACTAACCCAAGGAAAAACCATCCTTGTGAACCAGCCATACTTTCTCAGTCCCGTACCAGGCCTTCTCAGCAGCTATCTGCTCCTCAGTCTTCACCTGTGAGAGAGCAGGCCCACAGACAGGGTTAGTACACTTCTAAAAGAGGAAAAGCTAGAAGGTAGGAGCAGAGGTGTACAGTGCAGTTGGAAAGTATTCAGACCCCTAGACTTTTTCCAAATTTTGTTATGTTACAGCCTTATTCTAAAATAGATTTTAAATAATGTTTTAATCCTCATCACTCTACACAAAATACCCCATAATGACAAAGCAAAAACAGGTTTAGATTTTTTTGCAAATGTATTAAAAATAAAAAACATACATAAGTATTCAGACCCTTTGCTAGGGAGACTCGAAATTGAGCTCAGGTGCATCCTGTTTCCATTGATCATCCTTGAGATGTTTCTACAACATGACTGGAGTCCACCTGTGGTAAATTAAATTGATTGGACATGATTTGGAAAGGCACACACACCTGTCAAAATAAAAAAGGTCCCATAGTTGACAGTGAATGTCAGAGCAAGAACCAAGCCATGAGGTCAAAGTACTTGTCTGTAGAGCTCAGAGACATGATTGTGTCGAGGCACAGATCTGGAGAAAGGTACCAAAACATTTCTGCAGCATCGAAGGGCCGCAAGAACACAGTGGCCTCCATCATTCTTAAATGGAACAAGTTTGGAACCACCAAGACTCTTCCCTCTGGAGCTCTCTGACAGAGATTCAGATTTCCTCTGGAGGACAACCATCGCTGTAGCACTCCACCAATCAGGCCTTTATGGTAGAGTGGCCAGACAGAAACCACTCTTCAGTAAAAAGGCACATGACAGCCCGCTTGGAGTTTGCCAAAAGGCACCTAAAGGACTCTGACCATGAGAAATAAGATTCTCTGGTCTGATGAAACCAAGATTGAACCCTTTGGCCTGAATGCCAAGCGTCACCTCTGGAAGAAACCTGGCACCATCCCTACGGTGAAGCATGGTGGTGTCAGCATCATGCTGTGGGGATGTTTTTCAGCGACAGGGACTGGAAGACTAGTCAGGATCGAGGGAAAGATGAACGGAGCAAAGTACAGAGAGATCCTTGATGAAAACCTGCTCCAGAGCGCTCAGTACCTCAGACTGGGGCAAAGGTTCACCTTCCAACATGACAATGACCCTAATCACACATCCAAGACAACGCAGGAGTGGCTTCAGTCTCTGAATGTCCTTGAGTGGTCCAGCAGAGCCTGGACTTGAACCCGATCGAACATCTCTGGAGAGACCTGAAAATAGCTGTGCAGCGACGCTCCCCATCCAACCTGACAGAGCCTGAGAGGATCTGCATAGAAATCGCTGCCAAAGATGCTTCAACAAAGTACTGAGTAAAGGGTCTGAACACTTATTTAAATGTGATTTCAGTTTTTTATACATTTGCAAAAATGTAAAAAAAATTAAAAAAAATGTTTTTGCTTTGTCATTATGTGTAGACTGATGAGTAAAACACGTTTTTTTAATCCATTTTAAAGTAAGGCTGTAACGTAACAAAATGTGGACAAAGTGAAGGGGTCTGAATGCTTTCCGAATGCACTGTATGTATACCCAGAGAGATGAATGAGCTAGATGTATTAACAACACCAGTGGAACAGTCATCATTCTCAGTAACCAGACATCTTTGAACTGGAGGTGGGAAATGGGCTCTGGTTTTGCATTGCAGTGGCATCCTCTCCGTGAGGGAGGAGTTTTGTTCTTCCCCATGGAACATTTGACCCGACCACCCACTCCCCCACACTCTTACCTCCCAAACCCCCACCTGGCCTCCAGAAAGCCCCTCATGGCCCACTAGGCAGACCCCTGGTCCCTACTCTGTGTGTTTACCCTCATATCACTCCCTGCAACCAAACTACTGAGAGCCCACTCTCACTGAAAGGATAGGGAGTCACGAATAAAGCCTGCTACATAACCTATCATTACACAGCACAACACATGACTGGACATCAGCACCACAGCACTTCACCACAAATATTTATGAAGAATGTGATAGAGATTTAATGTGAACAATCACACATCATATGACAATTAATCTGTGGATTAACTCATGCAATTTGAGCTCCTAGGTTTTCCTCTAACAGGATCTGAAAATCATACTGAAAAGCAAGCCACATCCCTAGACAAGCATACACGCTTACTGTAAACCTACTAGACATGGTAGAATACTGAGGAACTCACTTCACCATCATCGGATAAAAAGGCCTTAATAAGTCATGTATTTCATGAGCTTCTCAATATTCTACTGGTTCATCACAGATACAAAATCCCTGCTGAGGATGTAGGCTCTGTGATTCACACACAACATATTCAGGGCAGGACTGAGGGAGATGCATGGGTTATTGCAGTCAGGCATAGCAGTGGGCAGACCTTGGGTTGAGAGGCGGCCGTGTGGGCCACCTGCAGGAGGGCCACGGGGTCCTGATTCACCCATGTCTGGAAGAGGCCAGGAAGAGGGGGGGGGTCAATCCAGAGGTCAACTTTAAGGACCGTAGTGCATGCTCAAATACATGCCAACAGCCAAGTAACAAGTATCTTTTGTGAATTTGGGTGGAAGGTAGGATAGCACATGCAGATGAACAAAATAACTGACACCCACACCTTGGCTGTGAAAAACAACAAAAGAAAATCACTGTGGTCAACTGAAAGAACATGTTAATCCTTCTAGCTTTACCAGTCTAAATGACTATGTCCAGCCAAGGCCGTCTCTGTGGGAGAGGGTAGGTCATTACTAGGACTTCCTGCACTGCTTCACAGACAGAGGGAAAGAATTCAGTCCACAGCAACATTGTGAGGGAGCAAGTATGGGGTGCATGCAGAACCCCTGGGGGTGAGACAGGGGTAGGGGACGGCGAGGTCAGTTAAGAGAGCAGGCGTACACTCCAGCACGAAACATGAGCCCACACTCCGGCCAGGCCTTGTGTGAGAGCAGTGACAGGGGACGAACAGTACCTGAGAGGCCGCCACCAGATACGCGGACAGCAGCAAGTGGAGACGCAACACACAGAGAAGAAGAGATGAGACGGCAGAAGGAAGACTGACGTGAGACTGACGTGAGATATTATGTTTGTAGAGTGGATGTGAAATCAACAGGTACAGTCTCAATCCAATATTAAAGAAAACAGACTTCAACCTCAGGGGAAATTAACACACCATTTGTCAAAGTGAATGCCAAAAGGACAGAATACATAAATGTCAGAACATAGAAATTCCTGTGGATCGGGCAAATGAGAACCCACACAGGACCCTTATTCATATAAGACCTTATCCATAGGACTAAGGAGAGCTCCTAAGCCATGATAGGAGGCCATATGACAGACTAATGTAGGCTATACGCTCTAAGCTGAAAAGACATAACACTGATGCTGATAGTCAGGGTTCCAATTACAACACCACAGGGCACCTCCATAATTCAAACCCTGCTGCTAGTGGTCAACACCAGTTTGGGGTCACATGAGACAGTGCACCTGTCCCCATGCTGATGCACAACAGGGTGGCACGGACCAATGGCAAGGTAAGACTGGGTAATAGCACAGCAGATCAGGCTGAAAGAGAGGAAGTTACAGGGGGGGTTGGCTTTGGGTATGGATGCAGGAATGAAGCCTGGAGGAGGGCCGAGGGGGTTGGCTTTGGGTGTGAGTATGAACTATGAACCCTGTTGGAGTGATGAGGGAGTTTAATTTGGGGGGAGCTGGGGTGGGAGGAACAGGTGGAGGAGGAGCAGGAGTGGACATGGAGGTGGGCCTCCTCTGCATTTTCCTCTGGAGTCTCCTGGCTCTCTACTTCCTTCTCTTTCTCCTGTTCCTTCTCCACTTCTTTGTCCTCCTTGCGGTCCTGGGTGCGGGTGAGAGGCCGGTGCTCCTTGGTCCTCTCTCAGCCCGTCAGGCTGGCCAGGCCCATGGAGAGGTTATCCTTCTTGCCGGAGAGGGATGCAGTCTTACAGATGTGGCTATAGGGGCAGCTTCAGCTGGCTCTGTGCTGGAGGCTTGAGGCTGCTCCTCCACTCCAGGTACGACCCTGCTCACCACCCTCCTAACAACCCTAACCACCTTCCTCGTGGGACCCTGGTCAGTTTTCCCAGTATTAATCTTCCTCTCGTGTTTACACTGTGACTGCATCAAGGCCTGCAGGCTACACCTCTACTGGCAATATGGTGTTCTATTGTATACCCAACTAAAGGCTTAGGAGATGCCAGTTTTCTATGCTTCATCTCCGAAAAAAAAGTAGATACCTTGAAGCTTTGACATTGCTATACATGCAAAGATGCTACCATCAAAAAGCACACAGCGACGTTACACTTACATCTGAGGCTGGCTTGGCTTCAACTTCAACCTGCCAGAGGCTGATCAAACCCAGAACTGAAGCTTAGTCTGCATGCAAGAACACTGTGCATCTCTACCACTAACATATTTCCTCTGTCTACAGACAAAATAATCTCTCTTCAGCCTAAAGCTCAGCAGACATCAGTATTAGCAAATGATTAGAAAGACTGTCAGCAATGTGCAGGAATCTACTGAAGGCAAACAAAGGTAAAACAGGCCTCACTTTTGCAGAAGGAACGAAAAGCAAACTGTAAGCCATGGTAGCAGCCCAGAAGTCATGGGCTGAGCAGGGAGAGCGGTGGTGATGGGAAGGAGGGAGAAAAAGCGAGGTAGAGATCAACAGAAAGTCTGAAAGTGATAGAAAGTAGGAGATGATATGAGGAAGGACTGATGACAATGAGTGAATGCTTAGGGTTGGACGGTAGAGTAGGGGTACGACTGGTGTCTTCACACTAGCTACTACCAACAGGGCAGTAGGAACATGCAGGCTGAGGCAGCACTGAGGACAGAAGATATAAGGAACAGGATGGAATGGATACATATGGTACAGGGTAGTGATGGGCATTTCGGCTCAGCTCACCAAAAAGAGCAGTCTCTTAAAAAATATATGTTTTGTATTTTTTCAAGTCAAACAGTTTGCGATAGTTTGACTATGGTTGGTGTTAATTCTAATTAAATTATTAAATGAATACTCTACCTTAATCACAATGTATTTAATAATGCATTGGTTTGTTATGAAAAAGAATGCTATTAAACATTTGCATTTAAAGTATATAAAAATGTATACAAAGTGCATATAAATCTAACCATTCAAAACTAATACAATCTGAACAACATAATAATCAATTTAAAACATTAAACTGGTCCCTCTTTTCTCTTGCGATGTTATAACCAGCAGCACACAGCAATGCTGACCATATTTTATTTTATGAGAGATTTGCAATCAGGGGCTGATGCGGTTTCTTCTCTCAGTAATTATTTGTTCCATTTTTGAGAAGACCCTCTCAGAGGGAATGGATGTGGCCACTATGTAGAGTCTCCCTGTCATGACTTTAGTAAGCCATGGGTAGACAGAGGCTTTGTTCTTCCACCAGTTCAGAGGATCTGCAGATCTTTGGAGGAGGGGCTCCTCCAAATAGGATCGGACCTCCATTACGGCATCTGCTGAGGGATTCCTTCGTGCTGCATCCCCAGTTGCTCTCTCGTCAAACAGCATCCGAACAGCAGACGTTTGTGGCACTACTGCTGGTGTGTCTGCTCCATCTGATCCCTCTTCTTCCTGTTGCCCTGGTGCCTGACTGCTGGGGCTGTCCCTCCCTGCTGTTATTCTTTAAAGAGCCTCATCAATCGCTCTGGCGTCACTGAAGGCTAACTTCTTAAACCTAGGGTCAAGTGCAGCGGTTTCGGATAGCACGTGATTATATTCCATTCTGTGGAATTTTCTGTCCATTGATGAACATAGGATGTCCATCAACTCTGTCACATGTCCTGTGGTTACATTTGCTTCTCTCTGGCGGCTGGCTGTGATTCGCTGCAGACCCTTACTCAGGAGTATCATTTTTGAGGCTGTCACATAGCTGAAAAGAGAGAACAGTAACTTATTAGGTCAGGTTTTGTCTACTGATACTACATTCTCATCTACTGCTCATCTACATATATAATACTGGATTACATAATGATGTAGTAATAACTGCTTACTGTACCTCGCTCCACTGATCTCCACAGTGACCTGCTCAAAGGGTTCCAGGACTCTGCACACCTCCTCCACCACCTCCCATTCCTCTTGGGTCGGAGCATCAACAGGTGCATTGACAATGGCCAGGGTAGAGATGATGGCATCCTTTGACTCAAGAAACCACTTCAACGTATAAAATGTAGAATTCCACCTCGTAGTGCAGTCTTGTTTAGGTCTCAGCTGAGGCATCCCCATCTGGCGTTGTGTAGACTTTAGTTTTTCAGCACCTACTGTGCTCCTGTGGAAGTATTCCACAGCTGCTTTCACTTTGTCCACAGTGGGCTTCATCACCTTCAGAGCATCTCTTACAATCAGGTTGATTGTGTGGGAAAGACATGGATGATGGGTCCATTTTAAAATGTTCATGGCTTTGGTTATGTTAGCTGCATTGTCGCTAACACAACAGACCACTTTTCCATCTACTTGCCATTCTCAACAGTTCCTCTGCCAAGATCTCTGAGGTGTGTCTGTCGCTGAACTCAAAGCAGTGCAGAAGACAGCTAGACATAAAATGTTCAATGAAGTGACATGCAACCGACATGTAAGAAGTGGTTACCCTTGATGTCCAGCAGTCAGTGGTAAGGCAACCTGCAGTAGCTTTTTAACTCTTTCCCGCACTGAAGCCTGTGTGCTCTCGTACATTTGTGGAGTAAGTGATTTTGAAAGGGTTTTCCTGCTTGGAATTGTGTACATTGGATTTAGACTATTGCTATAATTTCTAAAACCTCTGTCCTCCATGATCGAAAATGGCTGGAAATCGATGGCAATCATTTTAGTCAATGCAATATCAATTTGGCCTTGTTTTGCTACAGACATAGACTTTGGCATAAACTGGTCCATAGAAGAATGCGTTGCTGTGGGTTGCGGAGTAGGCCTACTTGACTGAGTGGATACATCTCCACGTGTGGAGGTGCTGGCTCCACCACTATCACTAGCAGGTTTCTAGTTTCTCAAAGCTCTTCGCTACAGCTAGCTTCACAGTTGGGTACACAGTTCGCATATGCCGGTGTAGGTTGTGTGTAGAACCGGCTTTATATGAGATTTTGTTTTGGCAAATTCTCCACTGTGCTCTAACATTGTCTACATTATTAAAATGCATCCAAATGCTACTGTGCTTCCAACAAATTTTCCAGCTGTTGTTTTCACAGCTGTCCTTCCTCTCTCTCCTCAGCTGCTAAGTGTGTGACTGTGAGTGAGTTGGCTCGGCCCTCCCTCACACATCTTTGGTTCATTGGTTGACACTGCGTGTCTGATTGACAGGAACAACAGGTGAGGCTGTTAGTCTGAGCAGACAGTCAGAACGAATGTGTGCGCTTGAGCATTTAGGCCTATATTATTGTATTTCTTTTTTTGTTCTTTGAATTTGTTAATTCTATTCATTTAAATCTTTTGATTATTCATATATCTTACATGTTTTATATTTTTATAAATAGATTCGGCTCTTCTGATATGTGAGCAGGCTCCCAACGTTCACCTACAAGAGCCGGCTCTTAGAGCTGACTCGTTCGCGAACGACCCATCACTAGTACAGGGAGACAGGAGAGGGGATACAAGGATACCTCAGAGAGACAGGACATCAGTTTACATTCACACTATGGAAATAGATCAATCTTTTGCAAATATTTTTTTCATCTAAAAATAAAATAAATAGATTGGCAGCTGTAGTTATCATGATATGTTCAAATATTCTACTCTGCTCTTACTTGACTAAAAAACTATGTCCAGTGGTGATTTTAGCATGTAAATCTTGGTGGGCCAAACTCCCCCAAAAAATGTTTTATGCCAGCAAAGCCACTACACAACATTCAACAATACATTAATTGCACTATAACAGTGACAAACGGTGCCCACAAACTGTTAGGGCCTACATAAAGCTGTCCCAACAGCAGAGTCCCAACACCTTACCACTGCTACACCTGGCTATCAGCGGAGCCTTGTCTGGCAGCGAAACAATTCATTCAGCCTAATTTACTGCCTGTGATTTCTACTGACAATGAAGACGTACAAACTACAGCATATGGGGACGACGAGCGGATAAGGAGCAATCCGTAATTTCGATTAAGACATTAATGAGCAAACTAGGACGGACATACTGTAGTCAATATAACTATTTGTTCAACACTTGAAATGTAGAGCGACAGAATTCAGAACATGGGCTGTTCTTAGTGTTCTCCCTGTACACCAAGTCAGAACCGTCGGATAAATAAAGTGGGCATATAAGCAGACAATGAAAGCTCTTACAATATTCAATAATGACATTTCTCCAAAAACAGGCTATAGGCTAAAATGTGCACCACCAAGTCAGAACAGTAGGCTAAATTTTGAGGGGAAAAATCAACCAAATTATTAGGGTGAGGCACATGGGCTACTGACAGCTTACTACACAACATACACTTTGTATTACTTTCTTAGCTACAGTATACATTTCTGAGTGATTAAAACATAACAAAATCAAAATGGGGGACCCATGTCATTACATTTTGGGAATACACATTTTTATTTTGGTGGTTGTTATGTTTTAAATCACTCAGATAGCATAAGAACATGGCATAAGCCATGGCAAAATGTTTAGAATTGCAGGACATTTGCTTAAAAACGACACAATTTGGTCTCTGTGGCCAAAAAGGCCTCTAAAAATGTTGCTCATAGACCGCGCCATTGGTCGCGTCTATTACCATGCCGCCCACCCAACGCTAACTGTCACCACTGCTGAAAAAAATCCTAGGGGAAAAGCTGAAGTCAAATCCCTCAGCCCTTTCGAACCATACACAGAAGAAGTAGGATAAAGACTGAGAACTACATTCATGAGGTGTCAAACAAACACAGGACCACCGCATTAAGGCGATAAACACAACTGCAAACATCAGTCATGCCAATGACTGAGCCAATGAAGAGCTCATCTTGATTTAGAATCATACGTTTGGACAAATTATGTATTCAGCATATAAAAAGGCATCAGAAAAGCATTGATCAGTAGATTTTAGCCTCAGAGTTTACAGACCACCACTAGAGGGACATCTTACTTTACTCTTCATTCACTGAGTTTCACTTTGCTTCTAACACCACACGAGGGAGCTATGAGCCCAAAAACACTTCAATTCTAGGAAGGTTTTAGTTACTGCCCCATAGTCAACACTCATGTGAATAGTCCTTTTACCAGAATTAGAGTTGAAAAATATATCACCCTACATTGATAACTGTACATATTTAGCCTGTCGCTGAGAAAAAAATATTACTGCAGGATAAAATGCCCTGTGAGAAAACCGGTGACACATAACACATGGTCTATGCCTGGCCTGGAGGGAGAGCAGTGTGTTCAGATTCTGATTGGGTGTGGTGGGCAGGGGGAGTGGCTGCAGGAGGATAACATGGAACTGCAGGCAGTGCATACAGGCTAGACCAAACTGGTGGAATCTGTCTGCTGTAAAACAGCCTAGCCTGCTAATCCTTCCCCACAATGTGCGTGTGTGTGTGTGTGAACGAGAGTGACAGCGTGTGGTTGACTGTCTACACATGTTGAAACTGAAGCAGGACCCATGGGATTTATGGAGATGAGATTCTGTCATGACCATGACCCAGACTATACAGTCACAGTAAATACAGACCTGATTACAACACTCATAGAAAGCAAGCTGAGAGTGAACATTAAACACACCATGCAGATGGGAAGTAGCCTACAAACAACCTGATACCACTCTGTTAGAAAGAGGTGTGATCACACGCAAGGCTGACAAATGACTTACGAGGATTCTCAAGCTCAATTAACGAGGTGTAAATGAGCCTTTATTACAGGAACGTTAGATTATAACATGGCAAAGAGTTATTGTATTCAGCTGGTGAGAATAGTCATTTACCATTTACCACCATCATTTGGGAGAGCAAAGTGTGCGTGGAAGCAGAAGGGAAATGGAAGCAGACAGACAGCAGGACTATGGAAGATGACAGACAGGGAGAGCCTGAGAGCAGAGTCACAGAGACAGAGGGAACCGTGTTAGAGACAAAGAGGTCACTGCCAACAGGCTATGGTCTCAGAGACATGCGAGGATACTTTTGTGCTGTTGTCTGTGCCCAATATTGTTTGTACCATGTTTTGTGCTGCTACCATGTTGTGCTGATACCAAAGTCAAAGTCACCATTATTAGTCAGTTGTACAACCAAATGCCTTCAACCAAAATGTGTCTTCCGCATTTAACCCAACCCCTCTGAATCAGAGAGGTGCGGGGGGCTGCCTTAATCGACATCCACATCTTCGGCGCCCGGGGAACAGTGGGTTAACTGCCTTGTTCAGGGGCAGAACGACAGAATTTTTCCTTGTCAGCTCGGGGATTCGAACTTGCAACCCAACGCTTTAACCACTAGGCTACCTGCCGCCCCATGTTGTGCTGCTGCCATTTTGCTACCATGTTTTTGTCATGTTGTGTTGCTACCATGCATGTTGTTGTCTTAGGTCTCTCTTTATGTAGTGTTGTCTCGCTTGTCGTGATGTGTGTTTTGTCCTATTATTTCATTTTTAATCCCAGCCCCCGTCCCCGCAGGAGGCCTTTTGCCTTCTGGTAGGCAGTCATTGTAAATAAGAATTTGTTCTTAACTGACTTGCCTAGTTAAATAAAAGGTTAAATAAAAATATATAAATAAAACAAGGAGGCACACCATGCTCCCCTCACTGCCACGAAGGACTCCATTTTGTCCCCTTCAGCCTGGCACTGCATGACACATCCTCTCAGTCCACACGCACACCAACTCTCAAAACCCTCACACACTAACACGCACGTGGCAGTATGGATCCATTCACTGGTCTGAATGGATGGGTGTGAGGGAGAGCATGGTGAGGGGGGCAGAGAGACCCACACACAGGGAAATAGAACAGATTCATCCCAAGGTGCACTACACTAGGGGTGGGACTGGGTGATAAAAAGCAATTACAACACCACATTTCACTCTCTTTCCACAGAGGGTTTCAGGGCAATAACAATAGCTTTGTAGACCACTCCAGACACAAAACACACAGTGATGATTAAGAGCAATGGCAGCCGCCATCAGAAAGCTGAAAAACTGAGGGTGTCTGTTTAAGTACTGATGTATAAACACACCATTAAGAGGAAGACTATGTCAATGAAATTCCTCAGCAGTCCAACAGACCCACTGTTCAGACAACCACACAAAGCTTTGTTCATGAATGTTTCCTGAGAGATATGTAAATGCAAATATATCATTCCCTTCCTGATTTAAATGTGGAGCTTGACTGGCTACAGTGGTAGGGGTCATGACCTCTGGCTACAGCCTCTGTCCTATGATAATAAGAACACTTGTGTTAATCTCCTCTTTACAATGAGGAAAAGCCTGGAGGAGGAGGAAGTGGTCACTGTAGTCCAGCCCCTCCAGTAAACCTGACAGCTCTATTATTAGCTGTAGAGTCCCGCTCATCTAATCCCAGCGTCTGTACTAATGCTGAGTGTTTACTGTGATAGCCTAGCATCGCCTCACTGGAACTGGAGATGTCATTGAACTGATTCAATGTGGATTTAACAAGTGACATCAATAAGGAATCATAGCTTGTTAAATCCACTTCGAATCAGTGTAGCTGAAGGGGTTGTCAAGAACAGCAATGTTGCAGATCTTGACACAAACCGGTGCGCCTGGAACCTACTACCATACACCGTTCAAAGGCACTTAAATATTTTGTCTTGCCCATTCACCCTCTGAATGGCACACATACAAAATACATGTCTGAAGAACTGCAACATTGCTGGGTTTTTCACACTCAACAGTTATCCATATGTATCAAGAATGGTCCACCACCCAAAGGGTATCCAGCCAACTTGACAACTGGGGAAAGCATTGGAGTCAAAATGGGCCAGCATCCCTGTGGAACCCTTTCGACATCTTGTAGAGTCCCTGACCTGACGAATTGAATCTGTTCATAGGGCAAAGGGGTGGGGGGTGCAACTCAATATTATGAAGGTGTTCACACACAGAGAACAACAATATGAAAATGCAACATGCAAAAAGTTCAAAGATTTGACTGAGTTACAGTTCATATAAGGAAATCATTCAATTGAAATAAATTAATTAGGCCCTAATCTATGGATTTCACATGACAGGGAATACAGACGTGTAGCCTGTGGAATGTTCTCACTCCTCTTCAATGGCTGTGCGATGTTGCTGGATACTGGCGGGAACTGGAACACGCTGTCGTACACGTCGATCCAGAGCATCCCAAACTTGCTCAATGGGTGAAATGTCTGGTGAGTGTGCAGGCCATGGAAGAACAGGGACATTTTCAGCTTCCAAGAATTGTGTACAGATCCTTGCAACATGGGGCCGTACATTAATCGCTCACACAATGCCATTCACATGGTCTACGGTTGGGAGGCCCGTTGGATGTACTGACAAATTTTCTAAAACTAAGTTGGAGGCAGCTCATGGTTGAGAAATTAACAATCAATTCTCTGGTAGACATTCCTCCAGTCAGCACGCCAATTGCACGCTCCCTCAAAACTTGAGACATCTGTGGCATTGCGATGGTGACAAAACTGCACAAGGTGCACCTGTGTAATGATCATGCGGTTTAAAATCAGCTTTGTGATAATCTATCCACCTGACAGGTGTGGCATATCTTGGCAATCGAGAAATGCTAACAAACACATTTTTGCACAAAATGTGAGAGGAATAAGCTATTCTACCACACCCAGAAATCTGCTCCTTTTAAACTCTGTCCCCAACGCACTAGACGACTAGTTCTTATAGCCTTCGGCTGTACCCTTATCCTA
Organism: Brachymystax lenok tsinlingensis; assembly: GCA_030435695.1. Taxonomy (NCBI): domain Eukaryota; kingdom Metazoa; phylum Chordata; class Actinopteri; order Salmoniformes; family Salmonidae; genus Brachymystax; species Brachymystax lenok. Next base: position 23,183,561 of record CM059795.1, read on the forward strand.
CTCCTCCTCTGGTAATGTAGAGGTTAACCCAGGCTCTGTAGCCCCCAGTTCCACTCCCATTCCCCAGGCGCTATCATTTGTTGACTTCTGTAACCGTAAAAACCTTAGCTTCATGCATGTTAACATCTAAAGCCTTTTTTCCCCCCACACTGCTTTAGCACACTCCGCCAAACCCTGATGTCCTAACCGTGTCTGAATCCTGGCACAGGAAGGCCACCGAAAATTCTGCCTTAATGCCTGTGTCCGTAATGGGTCTGTGGTAAAACGACCACCCCTCATCACTGTCAAACGCACCCTAAAACACTTTAGCAAGCAGGCCTTTCTAATCGACCTTGCCCGGGTATCCTGGAAGGATATTGACCTCATCCCGTTAGTAGAGGATGCTTGGTTGTAGAACTGTTTGGCCATAATGCCATAACTGTTTGGAGGAAAAAGGGGGAGGCTTGCAAGCCGAAAACCACCATCCCGACCGTGAAGCACAGGGGTGGCAGCATCATGTTGTGGGGGTGCTTTGCTGCAGGAGGGACTGGTGTACTTCACAAAATAGATGGCATCATGAGGTATCAAAATTATGTAGATATATTGAAGCAACATCTCATTACATCAGTCAGGAAGTTAAAGCTTGGTCGCAAATGGGTCTTCCAAACGACCCCAAGCATACTTCCAAAGTTGTGGCAAAATGGCTTTTTAGGACAACAAAGTGAAGGTATTAGAGTGGCTATCACAAAGCCTTAGCCTCAATCCCATGCTGAAATAAATCACTCTAGTATTATTCTGACATTTCACATTCTTAAAATAAAGTGGTGATCCTAACTAACCTAAGACAGGGAATTTTTACTAGTATTAAATGTCAGGAATTGTAAAAAAAAAACTGAGTTTAAATGTATTTGGCTTAGGTGTATGTAAACTTCCGACTTCAACTGTATCACTCCAGTGTTTAATTGCTAAATTATAATTACTTCACCACTATGGCCTATTTATTGCCTTACCTCCCTAATCTTACTTCATTTGCACACACTGTATATAGACTTTTCTATTGTGTTATTGACTGTACGTTTGTTTATTCCATGTTTAACTCTGTGTTGTTTGTGTCGCACTGCTTTGGTTTATCTTGGCCAGGTCGCAATTGTAACTGAGAACTTGTTCTCAGATGGCCTACCTGGTTAAATAAAGGTGTAATAAAATAAAAACATTATTGTAGTTGTCCGTAGTCCAACGCATTTACACATGCACACACATTATCACCAGGTGTCTTGGTGTGCCACAAAGTGAGAGATGAATGTCAGTCTGAGAAGTATGCAGGTCTTAGTGGTATAGACAGGGGACAGGCCTCATCTTGTCAGAGATGGTTGGCGCTTCCATTCCAAAATTACTTAGCATTCTCATAATCCCATAAAACAAACATCCTGTTGTAAAACAGTATATCCCGAAAAGTCAGGTCAAATTCATTATAATTTTATGTGTTGTTCCAGCAACTCAGTATTTCTATTGTGTTTGTACTTTGAACAGTTTAGAAAGTGTAGCAACAGTGAACAAACTAAGGGGACGACACACTGTTACAGAGTACTGATAGGGAGCACAGACTGTAACTACTGAGTAAGGATCAGGTAGTCAGACTGACAACTACGTCTTAATTAATTTAAACATCTGCCAAGATGGTCAAAATAAGCTACTGGTATGCTAACAAACTTGTAATAAGACGATCACAAACAGAAGCTATTTTCCAATTTGTGGGAACTACAAATTATTCTGGATTTTGTGTTTGTCCACACGTTACCTGCTAAGGTAGGGATTTAGTATTTGAGTCACAGTACATTCATGTCAGTGCATGTATGCACTTCGATACCATCAAGCTGGCAAAAGATAAAATGCTAAATCCACCTTTATTCTCTGGATTTTCAAAAAGCCCATTGCTTTTGCAGTTCAATGCACTTTGGCCCAGTCAATCACATGAAAAACTGATACACTGTTCTTTAGCAACAATACAGTAATAGCATTAAAGTTTCTTATTTTCATACAGTCAATGACACTTTTACGTGCTCCTTTTTGACTATTCAATGAACGTTTCATGTTTCAACAGTCAGTGACTTCAGAACACCAGCAGGATGCACACTGAATGAGGTACACCTGACACCACTAGCAAAGCCACACCCATAATATACACAAATCTGTATAATGCAAACTAGGTTGTCTGGCATAAGGAAACAAATATCTATCATATTTTTTATGTTATCCTTCCACACCTCACAGTCATGAGCTCTTATGCTTACACACAGTAAGACCTTTGATCAAGAGCATTGTTCCAGCTCTTCCACCAGTCTCCTTTCATTTAAAATATAGAAGGCTACACAAAATAAGAGCTAGCACTCAACTGTAATTTGATGCTTTGGTTGACTCTGTCTGAGCAGCATTACAGTAGTTTGTGATGTAAACAACTGATACAGTGGATCCAGCCACTGAAGAAAAGACAAAGCAAATTCACATTGCTTTTTACTCTTACATCAACACAAAGGGAATAAATCAAATAAAATTGTATTTGTCACATACACAAGGTTAGCAGATGTTAATGTGAGTGTAGCGAAATGCTTGTGCTTCTAGTTCCGACCATGCAGTAGTATCTAACAAGTAATCTAACAATTTCACAACTACCTTATACTCACAAGTGTAAAGGAATGAATAAGAGTATGTACATATAAATATATGGATGAGCGATGGCTGACCGGCATAGGCAAGATGCAGTAGATGGTAGAGTACAGTATATACATATGAGATGAGTAATGTAGGATATGTAAACATTATATAAAGTGGCTTCGTTTATAGTGGCTAGTGATACATTTATTACATCCACTTTTTAATTATTAAAGTGGCTAGAGATTTGAGTCGATGGCCGAACGGCATAGGCAAGATTCAGTAGATGGTATAGATTACAGTGTATACATATGAGAAGAGTAATGTCGGATATGTAAACATTATATAAAGTGGCTACGTTTAAAGTGGCTAGTGATACATTTGTTACATACAATTTTCAATTATTAAAAGTGGCTAGAGATTTAAGTCAGTATGTTGGCAGCAGCCAATCAATGTTAGTGATGGCTGTTTAACAGTCTGATGACCTTGAGATAGAAGCTGTTTTTCAGTCTCTCGGTCCCAGCTTTGATGCACCTGTACTGACCTCACCTTCTGGATGATAGTGGGGCGAACAGGCAGTGGCTCGGGTGGTTGTTGTCCTTGATGATCTTTTTGGCCTTCCTGTGACGTCGGGTGGTGTAGGTGTCCTGGAGGGCAGGTAGTTTACCCCCGGTGATGCGTTGTGCAGTCCTCACTACCCTCTGGAGAGCCTTATGGTTGTGGGCGGAGCAGTTGCCGTACCAGGCGGTGATACAGCCCGACAGGATGCTCTTGATTGTGCATCTGTAGAAGTTTGTGAGTGTTTTAGGGGCCAAGCCAAATTTCTTTAGCCTCCTGAGGTTGAAGAGGCGCTGTTCTTCACCACGCTGTCTGTGTGGGTGGACCAATTCAGTTTGTCCGTGATGTGTATGCCGAGGAACTTACAACTTTCCACCTTCTCCACTACTGTCCCGTCGATGTGGATGGGGGGTGCTCCCTCTGCTGTTTCCTGAAGTCCACGATCATCTCCTTTGTTTTGTTGACGTTGAGTGAGAGGTTATTTTCCTGACACCACACTCCGAGGGCCCTCACCTCCTCCCTGTAGGCCGTCTCGTCGTTGTTGGTAATCAAGCCTACCACTGTTGTGTCGTCAGCAAACTTGATGATTGAGTTGGAGGCGTGCTTGGCCACGCAGTCATGGGTGAACAGGGAGTACAGGAGAGGGCTGAGAACGCACCCTTGTGGGGCCCCAGTGTTGAGGATCAGCAGGGTGGAGATGTTGTTTCCTACCCTCACCACATGGGGCCGGCCCGTCAGGAAGTCCAGGACCCAGTTGCACAGGGCTGGGTCGAGACCTAGGGTCTCAAGCTTAAAGACGAGTTTGGAGGGTACTATGGTGTTAAATGCTGAGCTGTAGTCGATGAACAGCATTCTTACATAGGTATTCCTCTTGTCCAGATGGGTTAGGGCAGTGTACAGTGTGATTGCGATTGCATTGTATGTGGACCTATTGGGACGGTAAGCAAATTGGAGTGGGTCTAGGGTGTCAGGTAGGATGGAGGTGATATGATCCTTGACTAGTCTCTCAAAGCACTTCATGATGACGGAAGTGAGTGCTACGGGGCGATAGTCATTTAGCTCAGTTACCTTAGCTTTCTTGGGAACAGGAACAATGGTGGCCCTCTTGAAGCATGTGGGAACAGCAGACTGGGATAAGGATTGATTAAATATGTCTGTAAACACACCAGCCAGCTGGTCTGCGCATGCTCTGAGGACACAGCCAGGGATGCCATCTGGGCCGGCAGCCTTGCGAGGGTTAACACGCTTAAATGTTTTACTCGCGTTGGCTGCGGTGAAGGTGAGTCCGCAGGTTCTGGTAGCGGGCTGTGTAGGTGGCACTGTATTGTCCTCAAAGCGAGCAAAGAAGTTGTTTAGTTTGTCTGGGAGCAGGACATCGTGGTCCGCGACGGGGGCTGGTTTTCTTTTTTGTAGTGATTGACTGTAGACCCTGCCACATTCCTCTCGTGTCTGAGCCGTTGAATTGTGACTCTACTTTGTCTCTATATTGACGCTTAGCTTGATTGCCTTGCGGAGGGAATAGCTACACTGTTTGTATTCAGTCATGTTTCCGGTCGCCTTACCCTGGTTAAAAGCAGTGGTTCGCGCTTTCAGTTTTGCGCGAATGCTGCCATCAATCCACAGTTTCTGGTTGGGGAAGGTTTTAATAGTTGCTATGGGTACAACATTACCGATGCACTTGCTAATAAACTCGCTCACCGAATCAGCGTATACATCAATGTTGTTGTCTGATGCTATCCGGAACATATCCCAGTCCACGTGCTCGAAGCAATCTTGAAGCGTGGAATCAGATTGGTCGGACCAGCATTGAACAGACCTGAGCACGGGCGTTTCCTGTTTTAATTTCTGTCTATGGGCTGGGAGCAACAAAATGGAGTTATGGTCAGATTTGTCGAAAGGAGGGCAGAGAATGGCTTTGTATGCGTTGCGGAAGTTAGAATAACAATGATCCAGGATTTTGCCAGCCCGGGTCGCACATTCGATATGCTGATAAAATTTAGGGAGCCTTGTTTTCAGATTAGCTTTGTTAAAATCCCAACCACAATAAATGCAGCCGCAGGATATGTGGTTTCCAGTTTACATAGTCCAATTAATTTCTTTCAGCGCCGCCGATGTGTCAGCTTGAGGGGGGGATATATGCGACTGTGATTATAAATCGAGGAGAATTCTCTTGGTAGATAATGCGGTCTGTATTTTATTGTAAGGAATTCTATGTCAGGTGAACAAAAGTACTTGAGGTCCTGTATGTTGTTATGATCACACCACGACTCGTTAATCATAAGGCACACACCCCCTCATAGCTGCTATGTTCATAGAATCCTGGTACCTACAGTGGATTTAAATCAGTGACAGTAATCAATAGCCTTCAACTGTTCCCAAGTGAACAATGTTATCTATTTGAGAAGCTCCCAGAGTCTATGGAGGGAGCACATCTTGACCCATCGTCTTTACACAGAGAGCTTACAAGAAGACTGCCAGTAGGCACAGTGCAGTATGGCAGGCCTGTAACCAGGGCTACAGTAGCTTCCTGCTCACCATGTTGAGAGGAGGGGCCTACCGTCTGGACACCGCACCCAGCACACACACACTGGCTCAGTCCCTGTGTGACAGGCAGGTCCCAGTCAGAACTGTGGTGCCTTGAGGGCAGCGCTGGCCCAACAGCCACAGCTGGGGACACACAACTCCCAAACAGGCCAGGAAACACACTGGCAGCTCTGGGGAAGAGAGGAGAACAGAAAGGCCAGCAGCTGGTCCCGGGCCCAGATTATCTGTTACATAATATAATGTGATCCAAACATTCATTGAGGAGTCCATTCAGAAACTGGTTATGCGACACAACAGGCTGTGAGCACTGGACATTAGTGGGTGTTAACATCTCAGTATCTTAAACCCCAGAGGTGAAGCCTTGTCAGTGACAACTGTGTTGGAGGAAAATGTGTATCATCTGCTAACAGCTTCCAGCCTATGAGGGAGGGTTTGGTATGCAACCTATATGCAAACCATCCAACGGTGGTGAGGCACACACACACGGAACTCTTGAGCAAGGCACTTAACCCTAATTTGCTCCAGGGGGAACCGTACTATGGCTGACCCTGTAAAACAACACCTGCACCTAATTAGGGGCAGCAGGTAGTCTAGTGGTTAGAGCGTTGGGCCAGTAACTGAAAGGTTGCTGGATCAAATCCCAGAGCTTACAAGGTAAAAAAATATATACAATCTGTTGTTCTGCCCCTGAACAAGGCAGTTAACCCACTGTTCCCCGGTACGCCATCATTGTAAATAAGAATTTGTTCTTAACTGACTTGCATAGTTAAATAAAGGTTAAAAATAAATAAATAAAATAAATATGGTGGTGTTTGTGCCAAACAAATTAAAATATCCCTACCTACATGTACAAATTACCTCAACTAACTTGTACCCCTGCTTATTATTATTATTATAATATTGTGTTCCTTTTTTTATTTTTATTTTGTTAATATTTTCTGAGAACTCTAAAACTGCATTGTTGGTTAAGGGCTTGTAAGTAAGCATTTCACGGTAAAGTCTACAGTACACCTGTTGGATTCGGGGGTATATAAAAAAAATGATCTATGTTGGTTTGATGTGTATGAGGAAATTAATCCAGATACAGCATTGGAAGTTTTTGTAAAATGATTCATGCCAATTGTTGACAAGCATGCACCTGTTAGGAAATGACTGGTAGAGAACTGTTAGAGGCTCCTGGATGATGAACTGAAATAGTTTGGTTCAAAGAAATGATGCAAAAGAGGTGGCAAACATGTCACGCTTCTCATCTGATTGGTTTACATACTGTAAACTTGTTGTGACTAAACTTAACAAAAAGAAGAATAAATTATATTATAAATTACATAAAACACAATGGGAAACCTTTCGATATTGGCAATCATTTCAATTACTACTTCACTAGTAAAGTGGAAAAACTCAGAAGTGAAATGACAACATTGAACCATCATATTTATTTTATAAAAGATCTAATAATGAAAGAAGGATTTCGGTTTTATTATCCATCAATAATGAAAAGCCACCAGGTATAGCCAACCTTGACGGGAAACTACTGAGTATGTTAGCAGAATGTATTGCCAACCCTATTTGCTATATCTTTAACCAAAGCCTAAAGGAGTGTGTGTGTCAACAGGCGTGGAAGGAAGCTAAAGTAATTCCACTGCCTAAAAATAGTAAAGCACCCTTTGCTGGCTCTAACAGTCACTTAATCAGTTTGTTGCCTGTTCTTAGTAAGCTGATGGAGAGATTTGTGTTTGACCAAATACAAATAGCATTGTATTTGGTCAGTATGAGAATGGGTGACAAATAATAAAATTTAACTAAAAGCATTGTATTTGGTTCAGAACATTCTCTAAGACCTAAACCTTAACTGGAGTTGTGCATAAAGGGTGTGGCCATTGAGCAAGTTGAAGAAACTGAACTCCTAGGAGTAACATTGGATTGTCAGTTATCATGGTTAAGTCATAATGACAAAGTTGTTGTGAAGATGGGGAGGGATATGTCTGTTTTAAAAAGTGTTTGACACAAAAATCAACTGCACTAGTTGTTCAAGCTCTGGTCTTGTCCCATCTTGATTACTGTCCGGTAATATGGTCAAGTGCAGCAAAGAAAGACCTAGCAAAGCTACAGCTGGATAAAAACCGACCAGCACGCCTTGCCATTATTTGCATCGAACTAACAACAACATGCATGCTGATTTTATGAGAGATTTTACTGTGATGAAAATGTCAGATGGTTACTTTATTATGCAGAGATTCTGCTCAGACACCCACACAGTGGCATCGGAAAGTATTCAGACCCCTTGACTTTTCCCACATTTTGTTCCAGCCTTATTCTAAAATCGATCACATAATTTTTTTCCCTCAATCCAAACACAATACCCCATCATTTTTGCTAATTTATTCAAAATAAAAGACTGAAATATCACATTTACATAAGTATTCAGATCCTTTACTCAGTACTTTGTTGTATCACCTTTAGCAGCTTTTACAGCCTCAAGACTTCTTGGGTATGACGCTACAAGCTTGGCACACCTGTATTCGGGGTGTTTCTCCCATTCTTCTCAGCCAATCCTCTCAAGCTACGTAAGGTTGGATGGGGAGCGCGCTGCACAGCTTTTTTCAGATCTCTCCAGAAATGTTTTATCGGGTTTAAGTCCGGGCTCTGGCTGGGTCACTCAAGGACATTCAAAAGACTTGTTCCAAAGCCACTCCTGCATTGTCTTGGCTGTGTGATTAGGGTCGTCCTGTTGGAAAGTGAACCTTCGCCCCAGTCGGAGGTCCTGGGTGCTCTGGAGCAGGTTCTCATCAAGGATCTCTGAACTTTTCTCCATTCATCTTTGACTCAATCCTGACTAGTCTCCCAGTCACTGCAGCTGAAAAAACATCCCCATAGCATGATGCTGCCTCCACCATGCTTCACCATAGGGATGGTGCCTTGTTTCCTCCAGACATGACGCTTGGCATTTAGGCCAAAGAGTTCAATCTTGGTTTCTCATGGTCTGAGTGTCTTCAGGTGCATTTTGGCAAACTCAAAGCGGGCTGTCAACCGCCTTTTACTGAGGAGTGGATTCCATCTGGCCACTCTACCATAAAGGCCTGATTGGGGAGTGCTGCAGAGATGGTTGTCCTTCTGGAAGGTTCTCCCATCTCCACAGAGGAACTCTGGAGCTCTGTCAGAGTGACCATCAGGTTCTTGGTCACCTCCCTGACCAAGGCCCGATTGCTCAAATTTTGACTCATCAGACCAAAGGATAGATTGGTGTCTTTTAGTAGTGGTTTCTTAACAACAATTCGACCATAAAGGCCTGATTCACGCAGTCTCCTCTGAACAGTTGATGTTGAGATGTGTCTGTTTCTTGAACTCTGTGAGGCACTTATTTGGGCTACAATTTCTTTGCTTATTTGAGCGGTTCTTGCCGTAATATGAACTTGGCCTTTTACCAAATAGGCTATGTTCTGTATACCACCCCTACCTTGACACAACTGATTGGCTCAAACACATTAAGAAGGAAATTCCACAAATTCACTTTTAACAAGACACACTTGTTAATTGAAATGCATTCCAGGTGATTACCTCATGAAGATGGTTGACCAATATGGCCAGACCTATAGTATATCATGATCACATTAATAAATTGGTTATAACAAACTCTGCATCCATTTTGCTGTCACATGTGTTACGGTGTTCAAAGGATGTGACAAATAAACTCGAAACAGGGGAACGTTTACTGGTTGCTCAGGAGGTAAAGGGGAAGTCAGATGTGTGGAATTAATCTGACTGGTTGTGGAAAATACTGGAGATCAAGAAAAAGAAGCTAAGGAGCAAGAGCTGCGTGGATATTATGTGCACCAAACAAGTGCTGTTAGATTACAATATAATTTTCCTGACCGTTTGGAACAATGTAAACACAAAATAAGTGCACCAGAAAGTCTGTTGAGACATTTTTTTACTAAGCCTTTATTACAGCAAAGAATGAAGACAGTCACATTTATTCATGAATGCAATTTCCAAAAAGGAGCGGTTTAGGCCTATTCATTGTTTATGCTAATTATTCGATGGTCGCTTTGTAATTTTAAAACAAAATGCTTGATTGCATTTGAAATCATGATTGACTCGTATATTGTGTGATGACATGAACAAATAAATGATTGATTGATACAGTAGCTTTATAAGTATTGAAATATAGGCCGGAGTTAGTTAAGCTACTAAGACTAAAACAGGATGCGCTCTTAGGCCATAGATCGATGATGGTTATACAAGGCTGCTATACTAAGCCTACTAATGATAATGACATTACTTATTATTATAATGATCATAATAACTATAAGAAGGAGATCAAGGAAAAAGGAGTTATTATAAAAATAATTTTTCTGACAATTTGGAACAAACTAAGTAAATTAGTAAACAAACTAGGTCTAATGAAAAAAAAGGATAAATAATTTATTACAGCATTGCAAAGATTAAAACAGACGAATTTGTGAAATTGTTCATCAAACATGTGGTTGCGTGAGGCTAGGTGCTCACTGAATCAGGGGGCTATGAAACAAACACTGAAAACAGGCAACAGAACCAGGATCGGTCTTATTTCCGTAGATATATAAGGATGACTTATAAAGCCAAGCACATTTAACACGTAGTATATTGATTATAGACCTAATTAAGTTGGGGTTTCCCCCCTCCTCACTTCTCTTAGACAATTAAGGCAAGGCCTGTTTTCTCGTCTCCTAAATCTCCTAAATCCAATGCTGCCTCCACCGCATTGTTCTCAACACGAATATGCTGGTTAACTTTGCTATTATGCACATAGCAACATGGTCTAGGAAAAGGTGCCAATTCAACAGCGCGATGATGTGTTTGAGAACCGCGGACAGCGACCACTATCAAAAGCGGGAGAAAATGCATTTGTTATAAAATAATATAATTTGAATTTGTGTTGACTGATGGACTGTGCCGCACAGCCTCCACAATGGATCAGTCCACTCAGACAGGCACGAATCAGACAGATGTACACCATGATATATATTTTTTTGCAACTGCTCGACTAAAGAAATCTCAGTCGACCAAAAGCCTATTGACCAAACAATCAACCAGTAGACTAAACAGGGTCAGCCTTACTAGTGTACTGCAACTAATTTCCTCTTTATCAAATCATATACACGGTACCCATGCCAATGGATCATCTTTTTATTGTTCGAGGGCAATTAAAGCCTGATCATTCTTGCACAAATAGCCACCCCATAATCAACAAAATAGAGTTCTACAAACTGCACCACTGACTTGACCTAGATCTTATTATAACCTATTAACAGAGCTGCTGGTTGGTTCTAGGTCACACTCTCATGCAATCATTTCTTACTCTTTGGTCATGATCAGTGGTATCTGGGACACAGTACCAGGGACAGGAATACTACTAAAAGAGGACACACCATAGACCAATTCATCTCAGGCATCAATAGGCTCCTAAAAAGATCTCTGGTTGCTTAGGTGTGTGGTGAGATGGGCAGTTTGAACACTCATTAAACCTGGACCATGTGAAGTATACACACCTGTTTCATGGTGCATCCAACAAAACAGTTTCTGACAGTCCTGTTGCTGTGACAAAGGGAAATCCCACTCCAGATGTCAAACACTTTTGCATTTCAACATCCCTGTACCCCATCAACTATGGATTGAAATTGCAGAGAGCCAATGTGATGCAGAGTTACAAATCCTAACGGAGGTGCTCTGATGGGATGTGTTGGTTCAGACCAAAGTCTATGGAGGAGCTAACAGAGGTTAAGAATGGAGACACATGTTTTTTATGAAACAGTCAAAGTAGAGCTCTCCCTCCCAGAGGACACCTCTCAATTGAATGAAGTGGTGAAACCTGAAAGGCAGCCAGCTGAACTCAACCAGTTAACAAATCCACTGTCAGAGGTTAAAACAGACATATACATATCTTCACAGATCTGAGTGGAGAAATGAGTCTGGCTGTATCTTTCTTGGCAAGTTCCCTGCAGGTCAGAGATGGCTCATTAAAGAATAAATTACCCAGTCAGAGTAATGGCAGAAAAGTAAGAGAACTGAAGGTACCTCTCCTTGACACCCGCACACACCAGACTTCAGGAAATACTTGACATTTCCTCCCCACAGGAAAAACAGAGTGGGATAGAATGAACAGCAGATTGAAATCCCCAAATTTTCTCCAACTATATCAAAGAGGATACCTCAGGGTAGAAAAAAAACACAGGAGAAATGGACAATGAAAAATAATCGTTGGTAGTTGTGTGGGCTTTGGCATGAAACAACTCTAGTTATGTTCACATCAGATCATTTTTTATTAAATCATAATTTCTTGGGTTTACATAAAATAATAGAATGGGTAATAAAAAAAAGCAAGACTGTGGTGAGACAGCACATGTGATGAGTATATCGTAACGTTCACAGTTCCTTTATGTGTAAGCCTCTGAGCATCTGGTTGCCAGGTGTGTGGATCCTGCCTATCGAGACTGAAACTGGTGGTGGCTATGGGAGAGTAACGGGAAACACAACCCCTTCACCGTTCACACTGCTTGTTTATGTGCAGTCCAGTGTCAGTCCAGTGTCACGCAAAGTACAGTGTCCTTCATTGAAACAATAACAAAGCGGTAAAAAGCTGAGGGATGGGCCTGGAGAAATGGAACCACTCAAATTCATAGGCAGAGCTATGGATGCAAGGGGCTGACCATCCATGACATCAAAATTATAGTTTTAACCATGTTGAGGCTATACAGTGTTTACATTTACATTGTAGTAAACCAAGCTTATATGTTGGGTTCTGATGGGGTACGACAGTTTAACTAAGCTCATGATGCATTTAGAAGTTATATTCTTTAAGAATCAATGGGTATATATAATTCATTTATAAGTCCAAAAATGGATGTAGCAGCTACAGATTCTAGCTTTAACTAGAGGTGGCCTGCTCACACTGGCAATATGAACACATTTTTTCAATCTTTACTAAAGACATGCCACTAACTTTGAGTAAAGCCAGAGTGTCTATGTATGCGGATGACTCAACACTATACACATCAGCTACTACAGCAACTGAAATGACTGCAACACTTAAAGAGCTGCAGTTTGTTTCAGAATGGGTGACAAGGAATAAGTTAGTCCTAATTATTTCAAAAACCAAAAGCATTGTATTTGGGACAAATCATTCACTAAAACCTCACCTAAATATTGTAATAATCATGTGGAAATTGAGCAAGTTGAGGTGACTAAAGTGCTTGGAGTAACCCTGGATTGTAAACTGTCATGGTCAAAACATATTGATACAACAGTAGCTAAAATGTCTGTCCAAAATAAAGTGCTGCTCTACAATCTTAACAGCACTATCAACAAGGCAGGTCCTACAGGCTCTAGTTGTGGCACCTGGACTACTGTTCAGTCGTGTGGTCAGGTGCCACAAAGAGGAACTTAGGAAAATTGGAATTGACTCAGAACTAGGCATGTCAATCTCTCCTGGCTCAAAGTGGAGGAGAGATTGACTTCATCACTACTTGTATTTGTGAGAGGTATTGACATGTTGAAAGCAGTAAGCTGTCTGTTTAAATGACTAGCACACAGCTCAGACACCCATGCATACCCCACAAGACATGCCACCAGAGGTCTCTTCACAGTCCAAGTCCAGAACAGACTATGGGATGCTCACAGTACTACATAGAGCCATGAGTACATGGAACTCTATCCCACATCAGGTAACTGATGCAAACATTAGAATCAGACAAAAAAAAAAAAAAAAAACTTATGGTACAGCAGGGACTGTGAAGCAACACAAACATAGGCACAGACACATGCATACACAATAACATACACACACATACACATGGATTTTGTGTTGATGATATATGGTAGTGGAGTACAGTAGGGGCCTGAGGGCATACACTTAGTGAGTTATGAAATATGTTGTGAATGTATTGTAATGACTTAAAATTGTATAACTGCATACATTTTGACAGACCACAGGAAGAGTAGCTGCTGCCAGCAGCTAATGGGGATCCATAATAAATACAAATACAAATGTTTATTACCATACTAGTAGGAGAAGGGCACTAGTTTTCAAATCGACCACACCAAATCTTTCTCCAATGATATATATTCATTAAATAGCTTATTGACTACTCTTGAGAAATTGGGATGTCAAATGGATAGTGCCCATTTCTGTGCAGCTCTATTTTAATTTAGACTTTAGGTAGACTGTAGTACTGAGCAATGTCCACATTCCTGGGCAATGCAGGTGGAAATCCAACATTCCACACACCTTGCCAAAAAATAAGGAAATAGACTTTGATACTATAAATACTCTCAAATGATATATATATTGCAACAGGTACTATTCAGTTGGTTGGCTTGTACATTATGAAGTAAATTAATCACACAACTTGGTGGCTACAGATGAAGTTCACCAGCTAGAACAGGAACCAGCGAGAAAACAAGAACCAGAGAGAAGATTCTCTCTTTAGAACTCAGAGGTCCATCTACCCAATCCATTCTAAACTCTGATTAACACATAGTTAAATTCCCCCTCCAGATGCTTTAACCATCTGTAAAAAGTCACATTCCCATGACAGCTAAATACAAACCCAAAGCTGGCCATAGAGGAACAGTGGAGAATGTCCACAATACATATATAAAAAATGGATATGCCAGCAACGGTGTGTGGGTAAAATCACTGGGGAAGCCAAGCCAAACGATTGCTTTAGAACCATAGAGAGTAACCGCAAGTCGCAAAGGAAACAGGAGCTTCCTCCACTATTCCAGCACCATTTCAACATCATCAAATCACCTCTGCTTAGTCTAATAGTGACAACTAAAAGATAACAAAAACAATTTAGTCCAATCAACATAAGCTAAATATGTGGCTGTCCATGGTTCTAATTTGTGTGTGTGTGTGTGTGTGTGTGTGTGTGCAAGTAGAAAAATATTTTGACTCACCCTACTTGTAGAGAAACGCCAATGCCATCCTCCTCTCTTTCATGTTGACAAAATGGTCTATCCCTCTGTCATACAGTACACACTTCTATTTGTTGCTATCCTAGGCTGCGTGGCTAAAATGCTTGCTAGCCTAACTTCCATTCATGGGGAACGTTAGCTAGTTAACAGTAGCCTTCTAAATGTAGCTACATATTGAACTTGTGGAAAACCACAAGTCTAAATCCCCATCTCAATCCATGGCTAATTTAGGAAAGGGACAATTTTAGATAGCTAGCCACCAGAGGACAACAACACAATCAGATGCAACAATTCAAGTTTTTCTGTCAATGACATATGCTCTCAATGAGATTTGATATGAGTGATGCCAAAATCCAAACTGGCTTCCCGTGACAGTTTTTTTTTTGGTGCGCCAGGACCATTCACAGTTTAGCTCAACGCTGATTGGCTATTTTTTATACTTTTTTGGTCAAGGGAGGCCAGATCCTCGCTGGTTTCCCTTGCCTTCAATGCTACTGGCGGCGACAATGATATACTGGTTTGGACCAGACAGCATCAGATAGATGACCTACACGTAGAGAGACAGAGGGGCACTGTTTCACTCACTCAGATGCTTTCTCCTATGAGATACATTCAGCCACTTGTGAATTGAAGGAAAATTATGAAACACAGAGAGACTAAAAATTATTTAATCTATGTTTTTAGTGGGGAAGCCTGGCTTCCCTTGGCATCCATGAATACATGCCACTGGGATATGCTCAACTACAGCACATGATGTAAATCATAAGACCGGTCCAGACCTGCTTGGTGTAGTGAACCTGCCAACAATACCCCAGTTAGTGGAGCCTGAGTCAGTGGGACATAGGCCATAGGCCTGCTGGGTGGTTGGTACTAAGCTTCTTAGCTGACATACACACTCACCTGGCCCAGCAGGGGGTGTGTGAGATCTGGGTACACATATGGGTAGAACCTCAGAATCACCATAGCAGCAGTGAATCAGGATACAAACTTGTACTCAGTCTAGGGAGTGGCAAAGGCTTGGAGACCCTCCTCCTATTCATCTTGTCTGGAGACTTGAGTGATGACCAGCTTTCACAGGCCTTTACACTTTACTCAAACTCCTGCTGAAGCCCTGTCACCTCTGTGTTTGTTTATGGAACAAAGCAGCAAGAATCTGCAAGGTGCTTACTTGAGTTTGTGATGTCCCTATATCTCTACAGAACAAATGGGCATGCAATAGCCACTGCTTTATTTTAGAATGATATTTGAGAATAGGCCCTAATAAGGAGTAATGAAAAGAGAATATTGATATTTTTCTGCAGAACCTTGTAAGTACGTGTTGTAGGTGAGCAGGAGTGACAGACGAGTCCTACCAGAGAGATGACAGTAGAAATACCTGCTACACAGGAACATGGGAGTGTGCGTGGGGTTGAAAGGTTAGAAGTGGGAGGTTCAGGACAGAGCTTGTATCCACACTTCCAATTGCCACACTAACACACTATAAAACAGACATAAAGTAAGGACCAAAAGTCCATAAAATCATTATGAAAATCATAACAATATGCTTCTCTTTTAACTACTGCAGTGCAACTTGGAACCAAAAACCTGTCATGAGATTTTACAGAAAACTTCAAACTGGACCTTCGCTTGTCATTTCAAGAGCATATGGCCATGGGGCTGTTGTAGTCATTGTGCTATTGTCCTACAAAACTCTTCTCCAACTCACATTTGTTTGGTGGTGGGGTAATGGAATTACATACACTGTACAGTACACACAGAACAGGGTCATCAAGCCTCTCTAAAAGAGGCAGCTCCTCACACCCGGCATTCACCCTCTCTGTGACATGACTGTGGAACCATGTAGATGTGTGGTTACATAACAGAGGCAAGCATCCCTGCTAAAGAATGCCAAACAAAATAACGTGTTTAGATGATAAAAGCATGTAACATGTGCAGTGCAGCAGTCAATATGTAAGATAATTAAATACCCACAATCATTAGGAAGGAACCAGCCTTTCCCAACAGAACCTTCACAAATTCTCTCGATGACATCATCATCAGCAAAGACTCCACTGATATGTGGAAGCTATTACTGGCAATATCTCGGCAACAGGAATCTCACAGAGAAACAGCATCTCAGTCAGGCTGGTTCTTCAAATGGACTGCTATAACATTGTTGATCATGTTGAACAATCACGTTAAATTAAGTACTTACATCGTAGGCCTCTCTGCTGTTCCTCAGCCAGCAGCGGCTCAGCTCACTCAGCTCCACAATGGGCTGCACCTTCAGCCTCACAGAGTCCCCAGACTGACGGATCTTCTCCACGATCTCGTCCCGGCTCTTATTCTCCACGTTGTGCCCGTTGATCTCAACCAACCTGTCTCCAGGCACCAGACCTAGCGCCAGGTCCTTGGTTCCGGCTCCAGGCTCAGCGAAGTGAACCACGCGGCGGTAGACCCCACCATCAGGCCGCTGGTCCAACATGGTTGTGCGGCGCAAGGAGAAGCCAAAGTCTCCTGTGTTGCGGCGCTGTAGCTCTAGTTCCCTGGGCTCAGGCATGGGCGGTGCTAAGACGCCAGGCAGCTGCAGGTCTGCCGAGAAGGTCTTCTCCACCACCTCTGGGATATGAACCCTCTTCCCAGCCCTGCCGTGGCCCTGGAGATGCAGATGGGAGCCATGTCTGTGGTGGTCAAACACCTTGTTCTCTATCTGGGGAGATGGTTGCGTTGAGCTTGGTGTGGAGGCCTCAGAGACACTCTCCTCTTTGTTTTTCTGGGAGGAAAAGCGCTTCATGACCTGGCCCACCTGGGAGTTCTGCTTAGCCAGGCTGCCGAACTTGGCCGCTCGCTCCTTAACAGAGGTGCGACGGGGATCCTGTCCCCACTCCCCCTTGATGTCATCACTGGAGCTGGCGGCACTCATCTGGCCCAAGTCCAGGACCATGCTGCCACGGTTGCTGATGCGATCAGCATCTAGATCAGTAAAGCTGAGCTGTGTGTTGCTGGCCACCTTGATAGGGATGGGGCTGGAGATCTCCAGCTTGCCTTTGTTGTCCCTCTTAGAGCCTCCTCGGTGGAGGTTGAAGAAGCCCCGCCTCTGACTCATTTCCTCCAGACTATTCAGCTCTGCCTGGGACATCCTCTCCTTTTTGTCCTTCTTCCTCTCATCCTTGTCCTTCTTGATCAGATGAAACATATTTGGCTCCAAATAGCAACGGCCTCAAGGTTGGTTTGTGTAGGTTTAAACCAGGGGGGTTCCATACACAAGTGAAGTTTCAGTTCAGGCTTTCAACCCTGGTCATGGAAGCATCTGGGTGACAGTTAGGAATATCATCAACAGAGGGGCCCTGAGGAGAGAGGAGACTATAAAGTAAGTCTTTGGCTAGGCAATAATCCAACAATCATCCAATACAATGGCAATGAGATATCATTACAGATCATGTGTCATGCCCATGGCTAAAGACAAAGACTCCTGACATGCAAGAAACCTGTGAAATACCATTTATGTCATGCATGTTTATCCAGAACATAAAGGTATGAGTCAGCTTTACAAAGCAATGCATTTCAATGTGTCATTTAACTTAAATCACCAAGGGCTAGGTAGAAGCAACCAGACACTGTTCTGTAGTGAGGGTATCACATGTGTTAGAGACTGCCTTTCATTAAATAACAATGTTGCTTCTTCTCTCTGTGTAACTTTAAAAAAACACTGCACTGACAAGTGATTATTATGTGGTTTCCTAAAGACGTTGGTATGCTGATGTCTTTTGTAAGATTTGGTTGATGTGACACAAATAATATTATTTGCAGGTTGTCGGTGGGAAGGATATGGCACTTAATAATGCAAAGAGAGTGTGTCCCTGTGGACCCTTCATTAAAAACGAATGTGCTCAATGAAAAAGGGACCAGTAGGAGTTCTCTGTTTCTGAAGTAGACCCCCTTTACACCAGTATAGTCCCAGTCCTGAGGAGCCAAAGAATATGTGCTGGCTATCACAGCAAAACAACTTATAAATCTGTGTATGGATCATAATCATCTTCCAATCAGGTTGCTGATTCAAGAGCCATTCCCTTCCTGACCACCTCACTCCAGCCCTACTATTACACATCAACTAAGCTACTGATCCTCCCCATGCGTTTCGTGCCACATGGCACTGCATTGAGAAGCACATGCATGCAAACACTCAGTAGACAATCTAAAAACTAAAGGATATAAACTAAATACAAACCGGCAATATCACAGTAGCCTATAATGTCTACAATACGATAGCGTATGCGAGCCACTTGCCCTATAAATATCCACAGTGAGAAATAACATTAACGTAAAACAATGTAACCAGTTTGGTTACACCTGAAACATATCCCTAACATAATTGATACATTGTCGCTGTCTACTCGTGTATCCAATGCTGTGGATAGGTTATTGTCGCGGCTAGTAACAGTTCGGTCATAATACGCTCCCTTTAAGCTACTTTGCCCTCATTGTCACACCGGTGCCTTCAGATGACAAACAGTTTCATCGAGAGAGGAAAGATGTTCAGACCCGGGTCTATTTATGTATTTTATCAGGGGACTTGTAGGTTACTCACCGCTCAGTGATATGCAGGTTTAGAGTCGGTGAACAGTCCGATGAAAGGTTGAGCGAGATTGTCAGTAGCTTTTCACCAGTTTACTGTACAGTGTCGGTGCAGGGCAGTCGAGAAGTCCAGTCTTTTAACGCAATAGTTACCGTCAGCCGGTTCGCAGTGACCCCTCCTGGCTGATTTGAGGACATATAGGGACCCAGCCTCAACCCAGCGAAAGATAAGAGGGATTATAGACTGATTGGGATACAGTGTGGTAGTAGCCAGTTGATTTACCTGTGCATTTAGCGTTCTATAAAACAGGGCTCTTCAACCTTGTTCCTGGAGAGCTACCCTCATGTAGGTTTTTGCTCCAAAACCAGGAGTAAAAACCTACAGTATTGTAGCTCTCCGGGAATTGGGTTGGAGAGCCCTGCATAGAATGATTGTGTGCAAAAAAAAAATATTATGTTGGTAGAAGCATTGAAGGTTATAGGTCCCTAATGTAGACTACTGATACAGGCTATTGTACGTAATTTCATAAAAGTAATAATGTCAAAAGTAGCCTGGCCTATAGGCCTGGCCTAGGCTATTTTAGCCATTTGTTTTCCAATTGAATAGACTAATTTCTGATAGAAAATATTATGTAGGATCATTAACAATTAAACAGAAGTTTGGAAAGTTCAACTCAGCAAAAAAAGAAACATCCTCTCACTGTCAACTGTGTTTATTTTCAGCAAACTTAACATGTGTAAATATTTGTATGAACATAACAAGATTCAACAACTGAGACATAAACTGAACAAGTTCCACAGACATGTGACTAACAGAAATTGAATAATGTGTCCCTGAACAAAGGGGGGGGGGTGTCAAAATAACAGTCAGTATCTGGTGTGGCCACCAGCTGCATTAAGTACTGCAGTGCATCTCTTCCTCATGGACTGCACCAGATTTGCCAGTTCTTGCTGTGAGATGTTACCCCACTCTTCCACCAAGGCACCTGCAAGTTCCCGGACATTTCTTGGGGAATGGCCCTGGCCCTAGCCCTCACCTTCCGATCCAACAGGTCCCAGACATGCACAATGGGATTGAGATCTGGGCTCTTCGCTGGCTATGGCAGAACACTGACAGTCCTGTGTTGCAGGAAATCACACACAGAACGAGCAGTATGGCTGGTGGAATTGTCATGCTGGAGGGTCATGTCAGGATGAGCCTGCAGGAAGGGTACCACATGAGGGAGGAGGATGTCTTCCTTGTAACACACAGCGTTGAGATTGCCTGCAATGACAACAAGCTCAGTCCGATGATGCTGTGACACATCTCCCCCAGACCATGATGGACCCTCCACCAACAAGTCGATCCCGCTCCAGAGTACAGGCCTCGGTGTAACGCTCATTCCTTCTACGATAAATGCAAATCCGACAATCACCCCTGGTGAGACAAAACTATGACTCATCAGTGAAGAGCACTTTTTGCCAGTCCTGTCTGGTCCAGCGACGGTGGGTTTGTGCCCATAGGCGACGTTGTTGCCGGTGATGTCTGGTGAGGACCTGCCTTACAACAGGCCTTCAGTCCAGCCTCTCTCAGACTATTGCAGACAGTTTGAGCACTGATGGAGGGATTGTGCATTCCTGGTGTAGCTCGGGCAGTTGTTGTTGCCATCCTGTACCTGTCCCGCAGGTGTGATGTTCGGATGTACCGATCCTGCAGGTGTTGTTACACGTGGTCTGTCACTGCGAGGATGATCAGCTGTCCGTCCTGTCTCCCTGTAGCGCTGTCTTAGGCGTCTCACAGTACGGACATTGCAATTTATTGCCCTGGCAACATCTGCAGTCCTCATGCCTCCTTGCAGCATGCCTAAGGCACGTTCACGCAGATGAGCAGGGACCCTGGGCATCTTTCTTTTGGTGTTTTTCAGAGTCAGTAGAAAGGCCTCTTTACTGTCCTAAGTTTTCATAACTGTGACCTTAATTGCCTACTGTCTGTAAGCACAGGTGCATGTTTATTAATTGTTTATGGTTCATTGAACAAGCATAGGAAACAGTGTTTAAACCCTTTACAATGAAGATCTGTGAAGTTATTTGGATTTTTACGAATTATCTTTGAAAGACAGGGTCCTGAAAAAGGGTTTGTATCTTACATGACCATTTAGGAAAACAAATCAAGTGTGTTTTTTTTAAAATACAATCCTCATCTGGACTAAAGTTGAATGGCATGTGGTTCATCATATACAAAAGACCATGATAAAGCCATTTCAGAAAAGCATAGTCCCTAACTGTTTGTCCTTTAAAGGGATAATTAACACAAATGACTAAATAACACTTCAGTTTCCTTAGCCTCTAAGCCAGGGGTGTCAAACTCATTCCACAGAGGACTGGGTGTCTGTGTGTTTGTGTTTTTTTATTTCAATTATAACCTAGACAACCAGGTGAGGGGAGTTCTCTAATCATTAGTGACCTTAATTCATCAATCAAATACAAAGGTGGAGCAAAAACTTGCAGACACTCGGCCCTCCGTAAAATGAGTTTGACATGAGCTGTAAGCAGTTTATGAACAAGGTATGACAGCAATCCATGCTTCGGTTTAGTTCCCTTGGCACTGTTTCCAACTACATCTGTGTCACAAATCCCGTTCAAGGCATGGGACCAATATTAGCATTTTTCACGCATCATGTACTAATCATCTATAAGTGACTTTGTGAGCTTCAGAATCAATTTTAGATACTTTTGAATGGTTTGGACATGATGCACGGAAAATGCTAATATCGGTCCCATGACTTTAATGGGATTTGTGTTACAAATGCTAAAACGTTAGCATTTAGAAACCATGCAAGGGAAATAAAACCTACGTATGGATTGCTGAAATACCTTGTCCATTATCTGTTTGCAGGGTAAGGAAACCAATGTGATCATTTATAATTTGGGGGAACTATCCCTTTAACAGCTGTCCTACTTTTCTTGGTTTGGAGCTCAGATGAAGTCGGAAGTTTACATACACCTTAGCCAAATACATTTAAACTCAGTTTTTCACAATTCCTGACATTTAATCCTAGTAAAACTTCCCTGTCTTAGGTCAGTTAGGAGCATCACTTTATATTAAGAATGTGAAATGTCAGAATAATAGTAAAGAGAATGATTTATTTCAGCTTTTATTTCTTTCATCACATTCCCAGTGGGTCAGAAGTGTACATACACTCATTGCCTTTAAATTGTTTAACTTGGGTCAAATGTTTCAGGTAGCCTTCCACAAGCTTCCCACAATATGTTGGGTGAATTTTGGCCCATTCCTCCTAGCAGAGCTGGTGTAACTGAGTCAGGTTTGTAGGCCTCCTTGCTCACACACACTTTTTCAGTTCTGCCCACAAATGTTCTATGGGTTTGAGGTCAGGGCTTTGTGATGGCCACTCCAATACCTTGACTTTGTTGTCCTTAAGCCATTTTGCCACAACTTTGGAAGTATGCTTGGGGTCATTGTCCATTTGGAAGACCCATTTGTGACCAAGGTTTAACTTCCTGACTGATGTCTTGAGATGTTGCTTCAATATATCCACATAATTTCCCCTCCTCATGATGCCATCTATTTTGTGAAGTTCACTAGTCCCACCTGCAGCAAAGCACCCCCACAACATGATGCTGAAACCCCTGTGCTTCACGGTTGGGATGGTGTTCTTCGGCTTGCAAGCCTCCCCCTTTTTCCTCCAAACATAACGATGGTCATTATGGCCAAACAGTTCTATTTTTGTTTCATCAGACCAGAGGACATTTCTCCAAAAAGTACGATCTTTGTCCGCATGTGCAGTTGCAAACCGTAGACTGGCTTTTTTATGGCGGTTTTGGAGCAGTGGCTTCTTCCTTGCTGAGCGGCCTTTCAGGTTATGTCGATATAAGACTTGTTTTACTGTGGATATAGATACTTTTGTACCTGTTTCCTCCAGCATCTTCACAAGGTCCTTTGCTGTTGTTCTGGGATTGATTTGCACCTTTCGCACCAAAGTGCGTTCATCTCTATGAGACAGAACGCTTCTCCTTCCTGAGCGGTATGATGGCTGCGTGGTCCCATGGTGTTTATACTTGCGTACTATTGTTTGTACAGATGTACAGATGAACGTTTTTCTGAGGTCTTGGCTGATTTATTTTGATTTTCCCATGAAAATCTCAAGCAAAATGCACGGTAGGCCTTGAAATATATCCACAGGTACACCTCCAATTGACTCAAATGATGTCAATTAGCCTATCAGAAGCTTCTAAAGCCATGACACCATTTTCTGTAATTTTCCAAGCGGTTTAAAGGCGCAGTCAACTTAGTGTATGTAAACTTCTGACCCACTGGAATTGTGATACAGTGAATTATAAGTGAAATAATCTGCCTGTAAACAATTGTTGGAAAAAGGACTTGTGTCATGCACAAAGTAGATGTCCTAACCGACTTGCCAAAACTATAGTTTGTTAACAAGAAATTTGTGGAGTGGTTGAAAAACAAGTTTTAATGACTCCAACCTAAGTGTATGTAAAATTCTGACTTCAACTGTAGTTGTAGCATATCTCCTTTATTCTTTGCCTGTTTCGATTATACGTTTCTTTTCATAGGCTACATGGAACAAAACACAGTAGTATCCACTGTTAATCCTGGATTCATTTTATTCAGTGTATGACATTGTTTTCCTGGAGATCCAATTTACCAAACCAAGGCAACTAAAGTTAGTGCTCACTGCTCAACAGGGCATTCATGATACATTCTTTCTACGAAGTTCACAGCTAGTTCACTACAGATGCTATCCTTCCCTAATGGAATTTGGGGTGAAATGTTTTTTCTTATTGTTTTTCATATGGACACAGTCCGAGTGAGCACATTCTCATCAAATAACAGTACTCGGTTGCTCAAAAGATACCTCGTTAAAGTTACTCAAGTCATCTTCTAATCAAGAGGAAAAGGGACATTTTCTCTTAGAATCACTAGATTCTAACATGAGGTAAAACTGGTATTGTACTGAGAAAATCAATTTATGACAAAATGCCCCCAACAAAACTTTTATAATAATAACTGTGTATGGATAATAATAATAATAATAATAATAAAATAATATTTTATTGTACAGTGCATTCAGAAAGTATTCAGACCCCTTGAATTTTTCCACATTTTGTTACGTTACAGCCTTATTCTCAAATTGATTAAATTAAATGTTTTCCTCATCAGTCTACACACAATACCCCATAATAACAAAGCAAAAAACTGTGTTTTTTTAAAAAACTGTGTTTTTTACAGAAATACAGTATTCAGACCCTTTGCTATGAGACTCGAAAAGGAGTTTAGGTGCATCCTGTTTCCATTGATCATCCTTGAAATGTTTCTACAACTTGATTGGAGTCCACCTGTGGTAAATTCAATTGATTGGACATGATTTGGAAAGGCACACACCTGTCTCTATGAGGTCCCACAGTTGAAAGTGCATGTCAGAGCAAAAACCAAGCTATGAGGTCGTAGGAATTGTCCGTAGAGCTCAGAGACAGGATTGTGTCGAGGAAGAGATCTTGGGAAGGGTAACAAAACATTTCTGCAGCATTAAAGGTTTCCAAGAACACAGTGGCCTTGATCATTCTTAAATGGAAGAAGTCTGGAACCACCAAGACTATTCCTAGGCCGCCGGGCCAAACTGAGCAATCGGGGGAGAAGGGCCTTGGTCAGGGGGTTGACCAAGAATCTGATGGTCACTCTGACAGAGCTCCTGACAGGCCAGAAGGAAGCCACTCCTCAGTAAAAGGCACATGAGAGCCCCCTTGGAGTTTTCTGAAAGGAACCTAAAGGACTCTCAGACAATGAAAAACAAGATAATCTGGTCTGATGAAATCAAGATTGAACTCTTTGACTTGAATGCCAAGCGTCACGTCTGGAGGAAACCTGGCGCCATCCCTACGGTGAAGCATGGTCGTGGCAGCAACATGCTGTGGGGATGTTTTTCAGCGGCAGGGACTGGGAGACTAGTCAGGATCGAGGGAAAGATCCTTGATGAAAACCTGCTACAGAGCACTCAGGACCTCAGACTGGGGCGAAGGTTCACCTTCCAACAGGACAATGACCCTAAGCACATAGTCAAGACAATGCAGGAGTGGCTTTGGGACAAGTCTCTGAATGTGCTTGAGTGGCCCAGCCAGAGCCTGGACTTCAACCTGATCGAACATCTCTGGAGAGGCCTGAAAATATCTGTGCAGTGACACTCCCCATCCAACCTGACAGAGCTTGAGAGGATCTGCAGAGAAGAATGTGAGAAACTCCCCAAATACAGGTGTGCCAAGCTTGTAGCGTCATACCCAAGAAGACTTGAGGCTGTTATCGCTGCCAAAGCTGCTACAACAAAGTACTGAGTAAATGGTCTGAATACTTATGTAAATGTGATATTTCAGTTTTAGTTTTTTTGTACATTTGCAAGAATTTCTTCACCTGTTTTTGCTTTGTCATTTCTGGGTATTGTGTGTAGATTGATGAAAAAAATAGGATAAGGATAATTTTAGGATAAGGCTCTAACGTAACAAAATGTGGAAAAAGTCAAGGGGTCTGAATACTTTCCGAATGCACTGTATATGTTGAAATAGTGGCAAGTGTTATTTCCTTTTGAAACCATATCATTGGTTATATTATAGATGGTATATGGATAGTTACCAAGGTGGTTGTCACGACTTCCGCCGAAGTCGGTCCCTCTCCTTGTTCAGACGGCGTTCGACGGTCGATGTCACCAGTCTTCTAGCCATCGCCGATCCATTTTTCATGTTCCATTTGTTCTGTCTTGTTTTACACACCTGGTTTCAATTCCCCAATTATATGTTCATTATTTAACCCTCTGTTTTCCCCATGGTTTTGTGCATGATTGTTTTGTGTTTTTGGCCCATATTGTGGGCTTGGTTATTTCTTATTGTCATGAGTACATTTTTTGAGTAAAATTACTTGTGGTACTCATAACTGCTCTCCTGCGCCTGACTCCTCTGCACCAGCTACACCCAGACCATTCACAGTGGTTGCATTTGTACCCATGTACACTCCAGGCAAAACAACACATTTCTTTTTAGTTAGAGTAGTAGAATACACAAGGTGCAATTTCGAAATGTGTCTGTGCACCAGGAGTTTTTTCTCTTGTTATATCAGTCACTGAAAGTCACTCAATTAGCCATGTCAGCTAACAATTGTTTGATTAGTAAGTTATTCTAGCCAGTTATCTAAACTTGTAATAATCATGGCCAAATATCAACCGGGCATGCAGGGCATGTGCCCAGGGACCGTGACCTCCCAGTGGGCCCCCATTGATTTTGTTAGTCACTCTCATTCAGATATCATTAACGTCAAGTATTGACAAAATATGTAGAATTGCAGAAAGTTTCCTTTAAAACTGTAACATTTTCTCTACTCCCTAAGGCAAAATGTGTAGAATTGCAGGAAATGTACTTTTAAACATACATTTTTCCCATAGCACGCAAAGGAGGAGAACCCATAGTATGCAAAAGCATACAGACTGTATGTGCTCACATAGCCTTTTGGTGACCCTAAGCACTTCTCGGGCAATTTTTTTAAATCAAATCTCGCTAAGGGCCCCCAAAAGGCTAGGGTCCGACCCTGTACACAGAAATATGAGCACGTAGTCTGTATGTTTTTGCGTACTATGGGTTCTTCTCTTTTTGTGTGCTATGGGAATTTCTTAAGATTAACTGCAAAAGACTCAAATTACTGTTGCTTTTGCACTCTGTCTTACTGTAAACAAATGTAATCAATCGTCAGATGAACAAATGCAATCAGAGGAGGAAGCAAAGGAAGAGTATTTAAAGGAAAGGACAGATTGATAGTTCACAGCCAGGACTTCTTGCCTCTGCCTGTTTTGGACATGTTGGCCAGTTTGGCCTTAGTGCGTTCTTTCTCATCTGGGCTCCTCTTGGAGGTGCACTCTACTGTGGAGTCAGTCTCGAAGGAGATGGCAGGCGTGTGGGTTGGCAAGATGCCACTGCTCTTCTCCTGGGACATGGGAGGGGGGGTCTGCAGGACCACCCTTCCTCGTAGGGAGTGTTTGAGCTGCAGCAGCAGAGGGTTGTGGTGGTGATACAGGTCCACACGTTCCACAGGGTCCCTCTCTGGCTTGCAGCATGTGGAGCAGGCTGAGCACAGCACATGGAAAATATAGACCCAGCCCAGGTAGTGCAGTTCCACAATGTTCAAGATGAAGCAGCCCAGGCTGATGCTGAACATGAAGTTGAGGAAGATGGTCTTCTCCGTGGCACGAGACACGAAGCAGTCAGTCCGGTTGGGACAGGGGTAGGTCTCACAGCGGAACAGGTGAGGCACTTCAAAGCCAAACAAGTAGTACTGGCCCACTAGGAAGGCTATCTCCATGATGGAGCGCAGCACCACGTGGATGATGTAGGTCAGTAGTACCTGGCTGGACAGCTCAGTGGGGTCCTTCCCCACCTCCCTCAAGTCCTCCTCCAGCAGGCTTTGCTCCACACACTCCCCTTCCCGGGCGCCCCACTCCTCCTCATAGCGGGGGTTGAAGGAGGGTCTGCTGGCCCCCACGGCTTCCCCACCCTCCACCCCTACATGTTTGAGCCTTTCACGTGCAGGAGGGTGCTTGGCGACCACCTGGATCTTCTCAATTTCTAACTTCTCATCCTTGGCAATCTTGTGCAACACGTAGACAATGTAGAAGATGGACGGTGTGGAGACAAGCACGATCTGGAAGACCCAGAAGCGCAGGTGTGAGACAGGGGCGAACGTGTCATAGCAGACGTTGTTGCAACCAGGCTGCAGGGTGTTGCAGGTGAACTTGGACTGCTCATCGCTGTACACTGCATCCCCTACTAGGGTCACCAGCAGGATGCGGAATATAAGCAGCATGGTCAGCCAGATCTTGCCGATCACTGTGGAGTGGTTCTGCACCTCTGTTAGGAAGCGGCCAAGAATGGACCAGTCTCCCATTTCTTAACCTGGGGGAACACAGATGAAAAATGATGAAAAATAAACAGCAACAGGCGTGTTGAACCCACCACACTACAACAGCATTATGCCCTGCAGACAAATCAATATTAATGCTACATCATGAATCTTTTGAAGGAGTGAGACATCGATGGAGCCTGCTCATCTGCAACACTGTCTTATTTCCTTGTACTTTATCAAGATCTTTTAATAAGTGAGCTATCAATACATGTTAGTTTCACTACTGAAAATGTAGTGTCTATTGCAGGATGGGCTCATGCTCAGTCAACAGACCCATGAAGTCATAAAACACATCATCACATAATACAGTATGTCATCCAACATCCATAAGAGGGACCTCAAAATACTTAGATGAATTGTCTTTTCATATAGGATAAGTCTCATTCCCTTTGATACAGATTAGTGTCTTTATGTGCACACAGAATGTATTTACAAATAAAAAGACAGCCTACAGTACACTGTGTTTACAAACTATGTTGGAACCTTTATGTGTTATGTCGATGATTTTGATTTTATATATGTATTGTTTCAATTAGTGATCTGGGTTATATTTAAAAATGCTTAATTTAAATGATTATGAAGTAGAAAGAGAAAATGAAAAATAGGTTACACTCTCCATAATACCGACAGACACAAACTACATAACTAATAATAATACCTCACTAATTGTATAAATGTACACTTTGTAAATGTACCCTACCCCTCTACTCAACCTATTCAACAACAGTCCATGGTGAAAAGGCAAAAACAGCTGAAAATGTCCACATAGCACATACAGATCCTAATAAATGATTTCTGGAGGAACTTACCTTAGGAAAATGTTTCTTTCCTATCCAAATCTGGAAAAATGCCAAAGCAAGCAATCTGCATAACTATATTTGATGTGGGAGCTGGTTGCTGGACGTTATGGAGTCTATTGAGCTGGATGAGGAGAGAATGGGCTGACCAGACATATTCCCAAACTCTAAAACACTCATTGTACTGTATGCGAACAAAGGCTTTCAACATACAGTGGGACAAAGACTTAAATGTACAATGGGGGGCACCTTTTCTGAACAGCCGTTCACAGTCAAGCACAGAGTTCAAAGAACGTTCTGGAAAAAATTGCAACAATACTGATTTGTAAGTGGATATCTGCCTGCTTTTAAAAGGTAGAGCTGAGGAAATGGGATAAAAATCAATCATGTGAGACACCCATACCTATCTATTTACAATTTGCTGAATAATTGCAATAAAATAAAGTAATGGTCATCCTTTGGAATAATATAATTCTAAAGCATCTTCATAACAATCTCTTTATTTCAACATAACCAGCTAAATTTACAATGACAACTCCAGGTGGCAGTACTAGTAGGCCTACTATTGGATGTATAGTTATCCACAGATCCGCTTGTTGATTCAGTCCTTGTTTTTACAGATTAATTTATCCCAATGCCCTGAAACCTTATACCAGCTGAGTTATCAGTAATCCTCTAAGTAAAAACAAACAGCCTAATCTGCAAATGTTCTCATTCTCCATCTTGTTAGTATTGTGGCTTGGTTAGGCCTAATTTAGTGTAGATCATTAGTTAGCAGTTAGGAACACTCAGGACACATGGTCAAAACAATAGGTGTACAATCCTTTACAAAAGACACTGGCAATATGTGTTTCTCTATTTAATTTAGATATTTTGTATTGAAGCATATAACTATTTTCTATAATGTACATGATTTAGGAATGTAAAATCACTGTATGTTTTCCTATCAATTGCCATCTAAACTTCCATCCATTCTAAAACACCTTACAAACACTCCAACCCAACTCCTACTACAACAGTATCCTTAACACTTCTAATCTTAAAATTATTTATTTAGATTCATTACAAAGATTCTCCATTTGAGTGTGTAGGCTAATGGCGATTCCCGCCATTGGCACAGGTTGAGAACAGTTAATGATACTTCCACATAGAATTGGCTTTCCAGACGTATATATTTTTTTTCGGGTGATATTTCCATTTATTGCACATATAAAATATAAACGACATACAGCTACTGTGCATATTTAATTATTGTACAACTTGAAGAGAGGTGCATTCCATTCGCCTTCTACTGATGGTAAGAACTGCATGCTCTCTCCTCTCACCTTGGTTACTAGGGCCCAGTTTTTCAAAAGTCACCTTATCGGATTTTGGCAATCAGATAGGATAAAAAATTTGAATTGGGTTTTTCAAAACAAAAAAAATGTATTCTGATCTTCCGGATAGGGAGTTGGTCATTCAATCTGGCCTTTAATCAGGATTGTCATTTTTGCATTTTTCAAAACTCAAAAGGTAGTGATTTGGTAAGAAGAAGGGTGGGGGTGTGTGTCTTATGATTAACGAGACGTGGTGTGATCATAACAACATACAGGAACTCAAGTCCTTTTGTTCACCTGACATAGAATTCCTTACAATCAAATGCAGACCGCATTATCTACCAAGAGAATTCTCCTCGATTACAATCACAGTCGTGTACATCCTCCCTCAAGCTGACACATCGACGGCACTGAAAGAAATTCATTTCCCTCTAGGTAAATTGGAAACCATATATCCTGAGGCTGCATTTATTGTGGCTGGGGATTTTTTTAATAAGGCTAATTTGAAAACAAGGCTCCCGAAATTTTACCAGCATATCGAATGTGCCACCCGGGCTGGTAAAATCCTGGATCATTGTTATTCGAACTTCCGTGATGCATACAAGGCTATTCTCCGCCCTCCTTTCGGCAAGTCTGACCATGACTCTATTTTGTTGCTCCCAGCCTACAAACAGAAACTAAAACAGGAAACGCCCGTTCTCAGGTCTGTTCAACGCTGGTCCGACCAATCTGATTCCATGCTGCAAGATTGCTTCGAGCATGTGGACTGGGATATGTTCCGGACAGCATCTGACAACAACATTGATGTATACGCTGATTCGGTGAGCGAGTTTATTAGCAAGTGCATTGGTGATGTTGTACCCATAGCAAATATTAAAACCTTCCCCAACCAGAAACCGTGGATTGATGGCAGCATTCGCGCAAAACTGAAAGCGCGAACCACTGCTTTTAACCAGGGTAAGGCTACCGGAAACATGACTGAATACAAACAGTGTAGCTATTCCCTCCGCAAGGGCAATCAAACAAGCTAAGCGTCAATATAGAGACAAAGTAGAGTCACAATTCAACGGCTCCAGACACAAGAGGAATGTGGCAGGGTCTACAGTCAATCACGGACTACAAAAAGAAAACCAGCCCCGTTGCGGACCATGACGTCCTGCTCCCAGACAAACTAAACAACTTCTTTGCTCGCTTTGAGGACAATACAGTGCCACCGACAAGGCCTGCTACCAAAACCTGCGGGCTCTCCTTCACCTCACCGCAGCCAATGTGAGAAAAACATTTAAATGTGTTAACCCTCGCAAGGCTACCGGCCCAGATGGCATCCCTGGCTGTGTCCTCAGAGCATGCGCAGACCAGCTGGCTGGTGTGTTTACGGACATATTCAATCAGTCCCTATCCCAGTCTGCTGTTCCCACATGCTTCAAGAGGGCCACCATTGTTCCTGTTCCCAAGAAAGCTAAGGTAACTGAGCTAAATGACTATGGCCCGTAGCACTCAATTCCGTCATCATGAAGTGCTTTGAGAGATTAGTCAAGGATCATATCACCTCCATCCTGCCAGACACCCTGGACCCACTCCAATTTGCTTACCGTCCCAATAGGTCCACAGACGACGCAATCGCAATCACACTGCATACTGCATACTGCCCTAACCCATCTGGACAAGAGGAATACTTATGTAAGAATGCTGTTCATCGACTACAGCTCAGCATTTAACACCATAGTTCCCTCCAAGCTTGTCATTAAGCTCGAGACCCTGGGTCTCGACCCAGTCCTGTGCAATTGGGTCCTGGACTTCCTGACGGGCCGGCCCCAGGTGGTGAGGGTAGGAAACAACATCTCCACCCCGCTGATCCTCAACACTGGGGACCCACAAGGGTACGTTCTCAGCCCTCTCCTGTACTCCCTGTTTATCCATGACTGTGTGGCCAAGCACACATCCAACTCAATCATCAAGTTTGCTGACGACACTACAGTGGTAGGCTTGATTACCAACAACGACGAGACGGCCTACATGGAGGAGGTGAGGGCCCTCGGAGTGTGGTGTCAGGAAAATAACCTCTCACTCAATGTCAACAAAACAAAGGAGATGATCGTGGACTTCAGGAAACAGGAGAGGGAGCACCCCCCTATCCACATCGAGGGGACAGTAGTGGAGAAGGTGGAAAGTTTTAAGTTCCTCGCCGTACACATCACAGACAAACTGAATTGGTCCACCCACACAGACAGCGTGGTGAAGAAGGAGCAACAGCGCCTCTTCAACCTCAGGAGGCTGAAGAAATTCGGCTTGTCACCAAAATCACTCACAAACTTCTACAGATGCACAATCGAGAGCATCCTGTAGGGCTGTATCACCGCCTGGTACGGCAACTGCTCCGCCCACAACCGTAAGGCTCTCCAGAGGGTAGTGAGGTCCGCACAACGCATCACCGGGGGTAAACTACCTGCCCTCCAGGACACCTACACCACCCGATGTCACAGGAAGGCCAAAAAGATCATCAAGGACAACAACCACAGCTTCTACCTCAAGGCCATCAGACTGTTAAACAGCCATCACTAACATTGAGCGGCTGCCAACATACTCACTCAAATCTCTTGCCACTTTAATAATTAAAAATTTGATGTAATAAATGTATCACTAGCCACTTTAAACAATGCCACTTTATATAATGTTTACATATCCTACATTACTCATCTCATATGTATATACTGTACTCTATACCATCTACTGCATCTTGCCTATGCTGTTCGGCCATCGCTCATCCATATATTTATATGTACATACTCTTATTCATTCCTTTACACTTGTGTGTGTGTGTGTGTATACGGTAGATGTTGTGAAATTATTAGATATTACTGCATGGTCGGAACTAGAAGCACAAGCATTTCGCTACACTCGCACTAACATCTGCTAACCATGTGTATGTGATTTGATTTCATAGTTTTGATGTCATCATTATTATTCTACAACGTAGAATAATAGTAAAAATAAAGAACAACCTTGGAATGAGTAGGTGTGTCCAAACTTTTGACTGGTACTGTATGCAAATGTATTAAATTGTTTTTAATACTTTTGCAACCGTAAGACTCTCCAGAGGGTAGTGAGGACTGCACAACGCATCACCGGGGGTAAACTACCTGCCCTTCAGGACACCTACACCACCCGATGTCACAGGATGGCCAAAAAGATCATCAAGGACAACAACCACCCGAGCCACTGCCTGTTCACCCCGCTATCATCCAGAAGGCGAGGTCAGTACAGGTGCATCAAAGCTGGGACCGAGAGACTGAAAAACAGCTTCTACCTCAAGGCCATCAGACTGTTAAACAGCCATCACTAACATTGAGTGGCTGCTGCCAACATACTGACTTAAATCTCTAGCCACTTAAAACATAGGAATTGGATGTAACAAATGTATCACTAGCCACTATAAACAATTTTGTATATAACGTTTACGTATCCGACATACTCATATCAAATGTATACACTGTACTCTAAACCATCTACTGAATCTTGCCTATGCCGTTCGGACATCGACCCAAATCTCTAGCCACTTTAATAATTATAATTGGATGAATGTTTACATATCCTACATTACTCATCTCATATATATATGTGTATATACTGTACTCCATACCATCTACTGCATCTTGCCTATGCCGGTCAGCCATCGCTCATCCATATATTTATATGTACATACTTGTATTCATTCCTTTACTCTTGTGTGTATAAGGTAGTTGTTGTGAATTTGTTAGATTACTTGTTAGATACTACTGCATGGTCGGAACTAGAAGCACAAGCATTTCGCTACACTCGCATTAACATCTGCTAACCATGTGTATGTGCCAAATAACGTTTGATTTGATTTGATTTGATTAGCATAGTTTTGATGCCAAAAATGAGGATTATCTTGATCTCACTGGAAGGGTGGATTCAGGGTGGATTTAGAAAGCCGAAAGGCACTACAACCAATACATTTCAATGTAACTTAAGTGAGAAGGTTTAAAAAACATTCTTACATCTGAAAATCAAAGGTTTGTTATGTTAAATGAAAGCGCGAACCACTGCATTTAACCAAGGCAAGGTGACTGGGAACATGGACAAGTACAAACAGTCCAGATATGCCCTCCGTAAGACAATCAAACAGGCAAAATGTCAGTACAGAGACAAATTGGAGATGCAATTCAAAGGCTCATATTTTGCGACGTCCAGTGCATTTGGAAAGTATTCAGACCCCTACACTTTTTCCATATTTTGTTACGTTACAGCCTTATGTAAATGTCATATTTTTGTTATTTTTAATAAATTAGCAAACATTTCTAATCAATTTTAGAATAAGTATTCAGACCCTTTACTCGGTACTTTGTTGAGGCACCTTTGGCAACGATTACAGCCTCGAGTCTTCTTGGGTATGACGCTACAAGCTTGGCACATCTTTATTTGGGGAGTTTCTCACATTCTTCTCTACAGATCCTCTCAAGCTCTGTCAGGTTGGATGGAAATTCTTCTGTACAGCTATTTTAAAGTCTCTCCAGAGATGTTTGATCGGGTTCAAGTACGGGCTCTGGCTGGGCCACTCAAGGACATTCAGAGACTTGTCCCGGAAGCCACTCCTGCATTCTCTTGGCTGTGTATTTAGTGTCATCAAGGATCTCTGTACTTTGCTCTGTTCATCTTTGCCTCAATCCTGACTAGTCTCCCAATCCCTGCAGCGGAAAAAACATCCCCACAGCTTGATTCTGCCTCCACCATTTTTTTAATTTTTTTATTTCACCTTTATTTAACCAGGTAGGCCAGTTGAGAACAAGTTCTCATTTACAACTGCAACCTGGCCAAGATAAAGCAAAGCAGTGCGTCAAAAACAACAACACAGATTTACACATGGGATAAACAAACGTACAGTCACTAACACAATAGAAAAAAATCTACGGACAGTGTGTGCAAATGTAGTAAGGTTAGGGAGGTAAGGCAATAAATAGGCCAAAGTGGCAAAATATTTACAATTTAGCATTAGTCAAAGTCACCATTATTAGTCAGTTGTACAACCAAATGCCTTCAACTGAAATGTGTCTTCTGCATTTAACCCAACCCCTCTGAATCAGAGAGGTGCGGGGGGCTGCCTTAATCGACATCCACGTCTTTGGGGTGGGTTAACTGCCTTGTTCAGGAGCAGAACGACAGATTTTTACCTTGTCAGCTCGGGGATTCGAACTTGCAACCCTCCGGTTAGAAGTGCAAAACTCTAACCACTAGGCTACCTGCCACCTGCCACTGGAGTGATAGATGTGCAGATGATGTGCAAGTAGAAATACTGTAACGGATCCTGTGTGTAGCTGGTGTAGCGGAGTCAGGCGCAGGACAGCAGATATGAGTAATCAACGTATTTACTCAACAATATAACAATTACAACTCAATAATTCCGAGCCCACAATAACAGACCGTGTTACCAAACAAACAGTTACTCACAAACAAACATGGGGGAACAGAGGGTTAAATAATGAACAAGTAATTGTGGGATTGAAACCAGGTGTGTAAAACAAGACAAAAACAATGGAAAAATGAAAAGTGGATCGGCGATGGCTAGAAAACCAGTGACGTCGACAGCCGAACACCGCCCGAGCAAGGAGAGGGACCGACTTCGGTGGAAGTCGTGACAAATACTGGGGTGCAAAAGAGCAAAATTATGAATGACAGTATGGGGATGAGGTAGTTGGGTGTGCTATTTACAGATGGGCTGTGTACAGGTACAGTGATCGGTAAGCTGCTCTGACAGCTGATGCTTAAAGTTAGTGAGGGAGATATAAGTCTCTAGCTTCAGTCATTTTTGCACTTCGTTCCAGTCATTGGCAGCAGAGAACTGGAAGGAAAGGCAGCCAAAGGACGTGACGCTTGGCATTCAAGTCAAAGAGTTCAATATTGGTTTCATCAGACCAGAGACAATTGGGTTCTTGGTCACCTCCCTGACCAAGGCCCTTCTCCCCCAATACCTCAGTTTGGCCAGGTGGCCAGCTCTAGGTGGTTCCAAACTTCTTTCATTTAAGAATGATGGAGGCCACTGTGTTCTTGGGGACCTTCAATGTTGCAGAAGTTTTTTGGTACCCTTCCCCAGATCCGTGCACAATACCGTCTCAGAGCTCTACGGACAGTTCCTTCGACCTCATGGCTTGGTTTTTGCTCTGACATGCATTGTCAACTGTGAGACCTTATATAGAAAGGTGTGTGCCTTTCCAAATCATGTCCAATCAATTGAATTTACCACAGGTGGACTCCAATCAAGTTGTAGAAACATCTCAAGGATGATCAATGGAAACAGGATTCACCTGAGCTCAATTTCTAGTCTCATAGCAAAGGGTCTGAATACTTATGTAAATAAGGTATTTCTGTTTTAAATGTTTAATACATTTGCAAACAATTCTAAACATCTGTTTTCACTATGTCATTATGGGGTATTGTGTGTTGATTGCTGAATATTTTTTTATTTAATCCATTTTAGAATAAGGATATAATGTAACAAAATGTGGAAGAAGTCAAGGGGTCTGAATACTTTCCAAATGAACTGTATGTGGCAGGGACTCCAGACTATCACAGATTATAAAGGGGAAACCAGCCACGTCGTGGACACCGACACCTTGCTCCCAGACAAGCTAAACATCTTCTTTGCCCGCTTCGAGGAAAAGACGAGGACTGTGAGCTTTTGTTCTCCGTGGCTGGCGTGAATAAGACATTTAAGCAGGTTTACCCTAATAAGGCTGCCGGCCCAGACGGCATCTGTAGCCGGAGCATGTGACTATCGACTATCGCCCCATAGCACTCGATTCTGTCATCCTGAAGTACTTTGAGAGGCTAGTTAAGGATCATATCACCTCCACCTTACCGGACACCCTAAACCCACTCTAATTTGCATACCACCCCAACAAATCCACGGACGACACAATCCCTATCGCCCTGCACACTGCCCTATCCCATCTGGACAAGAGGAATACCTATGTAAGAATGCTGTTCATCGACTACAGCTCAGCCTTCAACACCATAGCGCCCTCCAAGCTCATCACTAAGCTCAGGGCCCTGGGTCTGAACCCCACTCTGTGCAACTGGATCCTGGACTTCCTAACGGGCCGACCCCAGGAGGTGAAGGTAGGCAACAACACCTCCGCTACACTGATCCTTAACACGGGGGCTCCACAAACACGGGTGTGTGCTCAACCCCCTCCTGTACTCCCTGTTCACCCACCAACTCAATCATCAAGTTTGCAGATGACACAATATTGGTAGGAATGATTACCAACAACGAAGAGACAGACTACAGGGAGGAGGTGAATGCCCCGGTGCAGTGGTGCCGGAAAAATGACCTCTCCCTCAACGTCAAAACAGCAAAAGAGCTGATCGTGGACTTCAAGAGACAGCAGAGGGAGCACGCCCCCATCCACATCATTGGGGGCCGCAGTGGAGAAGGTGAAAAGCTTAAAGTTCCTCTGCATGACAACCTGAAATCCACACAGACATTGTGGTGAAAAGGCTCAACAGCACCTCTTCAACCTCAGGAGGCTGAAGAAATTTGGCTTGGCCAATAAAACCTTAACAAACTTCTACAGATGCACCATTGAGAGCATCCTGTCAGGCTGTATCACCGCCTGGTACAGCAACTGCACTGTCCACAACCGCAGGGCTCCCCAGAGGGTGGTTCGGTAAGCCCACCGCATCACCGGGGGCACACTGCCTGCTCTCCAGGACATCTACAGTACCCAGTGTCACAGTAAGGCCAAGAAGATAATCAAGGACCTCAGCCACCCGAGCCACAGCCTGTTCACCCCTTTACCATCTGCTTCTATCTCCAGTCCATCAGACTGTTAATAAATACTCTCCACTAGCTGGCCTCCGCCCAGTACATTGCCCTGAACTTTAGTCACTGTTACTAGCTAGTTACCACCCGGTACTCAACCCTGCACATTAGAGACTGCCTCCCGATGTACAACGGAAGAAAATACAAACGCAACATTTTCAAAGAGTTACAGTTCATATAAGGAAATCAGTCAATTTAAATACATTCACTAGCAGTGGTGTAAAGTACTTAAGTAAAAATACTTTAAAGTACTACTTAAGTAGTTTTTTGGGGTATTTGTACTTTACTTCACTATTTATATTTTTGACAACTTTTACTTTTACTCCACTACATCCCTAAAGAAAATAATGTACTTTCTACTCCATAAATTTTCCCTGACACCCAAAAGTACTCGTTACATTTTGAATGCTTAGCAGGACAGGAAAATAGTCCAATTCACAAATTAAAAGATAAAATCCCTGGTCAGCCCTACTGCATCTGATCTGGCGGACTCACTAAACGCATGATTCGTTTGTAAATTATGTCTGAGTGTTGGTGTGCCTCTGGCTATCCATAAATTTAAAAAACAAGAATATCATGCTGTCTGGTTTGTTTATTATAAGGAATTTGAAATGATTTATACTTTTACTTTTGATACTTAAGTATGTTTAGAAATTACATTTACTTTTGATACTTAAGTATATTTAAAACCAAATACTTTTAGACTTTTACTCAAGTAGTATTTTACTGGGTGACTTTCACTTTTACTTGAGTAATTTTCTATTAAGGTATCTTTACTTTTTCTCAAGTATGACAATTGGGTACTTTTTCCACCACTGTTCATTAGGGTCTATGGATTTCACATGACTGGGAATACAGATATGCATCTGTTAGTCATAGACACCTTAAAAAAAGGTAGGGGTGTGGATAGGAAAACCAGCCAATATCTGGTGTGACCACGATTTGCCTTATGCAGCGGGACACATCTCTTTCGCATAGAGTTGATCAGGCTGTTGATTGTGGCCTGTGGAATGTTTTCCCACTCTTCTTCAATGGGTGTGTGAAGTTGCTGGATATTAGCGGGAACTGGAACATGCTGTCGTACATGTCAATCCAGAGCATCCCAAACATGCTCAATGTGTATTGTTAGGTATTACTGCACTGTTGGAGCTAGGAACATAAGCATTTCACTACACCTGCAATAAAATCTGCAAAATATGTGTACGTGACCAATAAGATTTTATTTACATTTACATTATAGGTATGAGGTCTGTTGTTATTTTGATAAGAGTCAAATAAATGTGTGTACTTATAAGCAGTGGTGTAAAGTACTTAAGTAAAAATATTTTTAAGTCCTACTTAAGTAATTTTTTGAGTATCTGTACTTATTTTTGACTACTTTTACTTCACTACATTGCTAAAGAAAATTATGTACTTTTTACTCCATACATTTTCCGTGACACCCAAAAGTACTCATTACATTTTGAATACTTAGCAGCACAGGGACATAGTCAAATTCATAGACTTATCAAGAGAACAACCCTGGTCATCCCCCCCTGAATCTGATCTGACGGACTCACTAATTCTTTATTTGTAAATTATGTCTGAGTGTTGGAGTGTGCCCTCGGTTATACATAAATGAAAAAAAACAAGAAAATTGTGCCGTCTGGTTGGCTTGATATAAGCAATAAGAAATTATTGATACTTTTACTTTTGATACTTAAGTATATTTAAAACCAAATACTTTTAGACTTTTATTCAAGTAGTATTTTACTGGGTGACTTTTACTTGAGTCATTTTCTATTAAGGTATCTTTACTTTTACTCAAGTATGACAATTGAGCCACCCACTTTTTCCACCACTGGTTATAAGTGATGTGCAGGTTCTATTATTTTTAATCAAGGTACCTTTATTTACACTGAGTGTACAAAAAAATAAGGAACACCTCCTCTTTCCATTACAGACAGACTGATCAGGCGAATCCAAGTGAAAGCAGCGGATTTGGCTCCCGAGTGGCGCAGCGGTCTAAGGCACTGCATCTCAGTGCAAGAGGTGTCACTACAGTCCCTGGTTTGAATCCAGGCTGTATCAAATTCGGCCGGGATTGAGAATCTCATAGGGCAGCACACAATTGCCTCAGCGTCGTCTGGGTTTGGCCGGGGTAGGCCGTCATTGTAAATAAGAATTTGATCTTAACTGACTTGACTAGTTAAATAAAGGTTACGTTTTTTTTTTTTTAAATAACATTTAATTCACCTGGTCAGTCTGTCATGGAAAGAGCAGGTGTTCCCTATGTTTTGTACACTCAGTGTAAATAAAGGTACCTTGATTAAAAATAATAGAACCTGCACATCACTGATTGAAGAGGATTTAACAAATTATATATATATATATATATATATATATATATCCACTTGTTGACAGATTAATGAAGGATTTTTAAGCCTGGAGACAATTTAGACATGAATTGTATGTGTGCCATTCAGTGGGTGAATGGGCAAGACAAAATATTTAAGTGCCTATGCAGACTGTTGTATAACAGTAGACTATCCGCTAACAAATGAGAACAAGATTGTCCTAATTAGGAAACGAAATGCTTTAAATAGCCTAGAGATAAACTAGTACTTCTAGCGTCGAGACCCCTAGAGGGCGTAGTTCTTCCATTACGTATTATATTAGACCATACGACGTACTTTGGCGAACCTTGGGGCTATCTATTGTAGTTTTTCTATGGAGATTACGAGTTTACGCAAAAAGTATTACCATGGTGCTTTTATTGTGTAAGGTAATGCGATTCCGAGGTCAAAATGTTCCTCAACGATCAGTCAACATTTATGAAAAACAGCTCCCCAGTATTCCAACATGATGCCATCTGCGGAGCCATTGATTACCTCTGCTGTTTATTGAATGCCCCCTGCAGAATCAGGGAAACACAGACATAGGGGTGTTCGACAAATTTAGTAGCCTACACCAGAAATATTAACACCCAGTTTCATATTCTACTTAATATAAGTTGGATATTTAGGTTATGTAAAGTAATGATATTTGAAACCTTTGTTGTGCTGAAAATAAGTGATATACTTTCATATGAAAACTCCATTATTGCCGCCCTAAAATGCTTTCAAAGTGGAACAGTCCAAGGGTTACAGGAAGTTGTAGCAGCTGCCATGTTTGGCTGCTTTGTTGTAGGTTTCTTGTAGGTTTCCTGCAGATTTTTTTAGGTGTTGAAATGGAACCGAGCTGGAGTACATTTCTATTTCAGGTAAGTGAACTTTGATACCCGAAAAGTAAGGCCATTGATGGAATAACTGTAGGAAACTAAAGACATTCACAGTCTGACGTTTTTCAAAGGTATAATTTTAAGTAAAGCTATCCAAGCAAAACAATGGTACATCAATCCAGGCTTCCAGCTGAGAGGTTGGGCATGACGTTTGGGAAAAATGTTATTTTCTCTCTTTTTCTGTATTACTATGGTGATGGGGGAAAAACACATTAGTTGGCTTAGTTATCTAACTAACGTAAAGCTTGTTTATGTTATGTAAGTTAGCTTGTTAGATCAAAGCCAGCAAACGTTATTCATAGATCGATCATTCGCAGGCTCCAAGAACGCCACAGCCAGCCTTGTTTTTTTTTATTTGTCCGGGACGGTTGATCCGTTTTTTTCCTGTCTGACGGTGTGACTTTACTTTATAAACAATGGCTAGCCAGTTATATAGTCTCCTAAAATAATCGGATCTCAGATCACTAGAAAACGAGAAATACTTTCCCGGTTGACGTTTACTTCGTTGCTTTTTCGCCAGTCAGCGTTTAAGTTGTTCCTTCCCCCTCAATGATTCAAAATAGCCAGCTAAGTTAGACCTACTAGCTAACATTATATGACCGTGGGTAAAGAAGTAATTAAATTTGCACTCAAAATAAAAAGTGATTTATTTCAGTGTTCGAAAAGGAGATTTCAGTCCATATAACAGTTATATCTCAGTTTTAGCTAACTAACCATCATATTATGCAACATGGCCAGCTGGTTATATCAAAGTTAACGTTACTATTTTTGTCTTTGGCCTGCATTCAACCTAAGTTTCTTAACAGTTTTGCATTACAGCATCACTGCACCAACGTATCGTATTTGGTTTATAAAATTGGACACATTTCTGCTAGCCTATTGGGCCAGGCATTAATAATAGCTATAAATAGTTTTTTCAAGCAGGTAAACAAAGGTCTGGCCTACAGTTGTGGTGGAATTATTATTGTGTTTGTTTTTCAACAAATTAAGGCCAAGGTAACCTCATGCAGCTAAAATTTTATTCATTAGCTTTTTGTATTTTGTCTGATTTGGATCCTTGGGGACTGTTGTTGTCATCATAGCTAGTCCTTTTTGTGTCAAGATCCACAACCACAAAACTATTCAATCCATTTGGCCTACTCAGAGCTGGGCCTACAATGTTGCAATTCAAATAATGCTGGTTGTGTTCAATTGGGCAACCTGGTTCAAACCTGAATATAAAGTGTCCTCGTCATAATATTGGTATCACACACGTTTTATACATTATATTATAAACATTCCTTGGAGTTGACCTCACTCATAAAAGTATGCCTAGGCCCCCAGCAGGACTGGATCAGTTTAACGGTCTGAAATCGGAGCAGCCTGGCCTCCCCCCCCCACCCCCCAAGTGGTACATGGCTCCATCTTGAAAAATAGATTATCTTTCGCTTTTGAATGGGAGCTCAGATTGTTTGAGTGTTTAAAATTCTTGTTCTACGGGCAAGCCCTTTTTAGCCCTGCTTTCTGCTTTGAAGTGATTGCTGTAATTGTCCCTGGTACAGCTAACTCTGTTCTATTCCCAAAGTATTGGAAATGTGCAGCTGTTGCTGGCTAATTGGAGTGGGCCCAGAGCCTGTGTGCAGGGCCAAGTTGAGGCTAAGTGGCAGTCAGTCTCCAAATACTGAGCACAGTGCAGCGATTTTACTGAGGGTAGTATGGTGTTGTGTGATGTGATGATGCTAATGTGAACAGTCCCTCATTGATCAGTAG
This sequence comes from Brachymystax lenok tsinlingensis, assembly GCA_030435695.1. Lineage (NCBI taxonomy): Eukaryota > Metazoa > Chordata > Actinopteri > Salmoniformes > Salmonidae > Brachymystax > Brachymystax lenok. Next base: position 23,226,717 of record CM059795.1, read on the forward strand.
ATGTTAGGAAGTGACACATGGGGTGAAAGTTGACGTTAAATGCAGCCCTCTTGCTGATTTCTCCCATGCAACTGCTAGTTGCCATGAATCATTGTGTAATTTCATGTGACTCATTTTCACTTTCAGTGAGATTTAAATGATTTTTTCCTCATCTTGCGGACAGTGCAGAAAACCAAAATACTGGCTATTTAGTCTAACATTATTATTATCATCTCAGGTGTCTTGATGATTCATTGATCCTATCAGATTCTTTCACCCCTATGGAGGAGCACTCTTGTTGTCTCAGTGTAGATTTCTTTTAGCCTATCTCATCAGACTATGAACCATTGTTTAATCAAACGGTTGCAGCTCAGGGCCAGAGGGATCAACCACCTGTCACTACTCAAGAGCAGAGGGGGGGAAATACTTTCACTTTGATTCCCCTTTTATGAGAAAAAGTGGTGCTTGACAAAGGCTATTGTGCTCTCTGAGAGAGCTAAAGTACACATAATCCTTCATTACTCATCTGCAACAACGCATAATAAGAGGTGCATCTGTCACTGGATGCCTTGTTCCTGACAGAAAGGCTGTGTGACGCTGGCTTCTGCGTCCGTATGACTCACGCTAAACGCCTCTCCTCTGGAGCCCTAACTCACTCATTGATCCCAAGGATGTTGGCAGCAGGGTAGCATGGTAATGAGAATGGCCACAACAACCTCTCCTATATGACTCAATCCGTCCCTGGAGTATGCTTGAATAGGCTACCACAAGTATTCATTTCGTCTAGTTTAGCCTACGTCTAGGGTCTTTTTATTGCTCCACCTACGTCCTGCAAGTACCAGAGCTGTAAAATACCTCTAGTTAGGCTTATAGCTTATCCCACAGTAGAATGTTGGAACTGCCTGAGCAGTGATAGCCTACTGGGAAAAACCCCAGGCAGGGATGTAATGTTCCAAAAATAACAATGTTCATTTCTGTTTTTAGGACAGACTTGTTAGCTAATCTGACATTGAAAACAGTGGCAAGGCAATACATTTTCACTCAAATTAAGGTTATTCATCAATGTTCTTCAGATGGCTACACACTTTTTTTTCTTCTAAAAGCTGGGTAGGAAATGAACAACCATGCTACAAAGACTCAATGTTATTTATATATATATATATATATGTAATTGTTCTTACAGCAAATAGTCAATAAACCATTAAATGAATCACTGTTTGCTACATAATAACGTCTAAGCCAGTCACCGATCAGTAGTGTTGTTAGTGTCTTTTCAGAGTTGCTTATTCTCCCTGCCTTCCATTTTGATGTTATTTGCGTTGGAGTGACCCCAGCCTTCAGAGCACATTTGTATCAAAATGGTCAGAGCAGCGTGAATACGCTGCAGGCCCTGCACGTCTTTCTTGGGGCCAGGTTGTCTGCAGTGGCTGTGTCTGCTGCTGTCTGCAGTGTACAGCCCCCTCTGGACCAGTAGGTCCTGTTCAGACATACCGAGAGGGCTAGAAAATCATGATATTGATGACTAATCCTGGAAGGTAGTGAGTGTGAGCAGGTGCGCAGACAATAGGGGCGGGAGGGCGCGGTGGCGTTCTCCCTGAGTTCCTGGGTCTGAGAGCGCGTCTGGGCTGAGGTGTGTGTGTGTGTGTGTGTGTGTAGAAATGCAGACCCTGGCCCATGAATAGAGGAGCCAAATGGGTGAAGATGTGCTTACAAAGACCTCTTGTTGAGCACTGAGTGCATCACTGGCCGGATTTGTCTTCCACAATAGGGCAGATGAAATAAGGAGGAGAATGTGGGATTATTTATATTTTCTCCTCCCCCTCTCGGCTGGCCCTGGCGGGTGGATCGATGGATGGCTGAACGTGAAAGGGAAGGGTCAGGTATTTGACCTTTCCCTTTCGTACTTGCGGAAGAGAACGCAGTGGTCTTAATTGCAGCGTCCCCCTTTTCATTTCAGTTGGTCAATGTGAGGATGTGTGTTTGTCTGTTTCCAGTTATTTTTCATCTGATGAAATGTCCATGTTTCTATTAACTCAATAAAGTGTCCACATCAGAAAGACCCAGATGAGAAGACTTTGCCTCTCCATCCTACTCTTATGCCTGCCTTTGGTCTCAGATGGAAATGGTCAGTGTGACCTGACCAATATAAATGCACATTTTTGTAGGACCTGGCAGCAGTTTTTACTGGATACAGTTTTTTTCTTTCTGGATGTCAAGATATTTGAGTAGCCACCAAGCTGGGATCTGAAGCTGATGAATGACCATCAAGTTGTAGGCTAGCCTACATGTTAGTGATGGGGTGGATCGATACAGTTACATATCGCAGTATTATTTTGGGACGATATATTGATATTTTACTCCAAGTATTGTTTTTTGCCCAAAAAATTATAAATAACAAAGTTAGCACCTAAAGACATTATATTTCGTGAGCCAACATGTTTTCAGCACTTTTATTTCATTGACTGATCAAAACTCATATTCTCATGCTTTCTCTTGTCTCTCTGCAGCAGACATAGCATAAGCAATATGTTTGGAACATCAAATTGCAGTTAAATGTCAGTAATCGAATCACGATAGCGAGAATCGCAATATATAAGCATATTGGCACCTAAGTATTGTGACAATATCGTATCGTGAGGTCCCTGCCAATTCCCAGACCTACTAAATATAACGGTCACTATTTGTGGGGTCCTCCTCCCCAATTTAAGAAGCTCCAATGAACAGCAATAATGACCCTTAACAGGCATGCTTGGCTCTCTTTGTGCACAGCAGCCCTAGTGCTATTCTGCCGATTATGTTCTAGAGCTGGATGTTAAATCCACCCAGCCAGGCCTATCAGCTCTGCAGACGTCACACTGGCTACCATCACATGACTGTTTGAACTACGCTAGATGACAATGCATTGACCTACGTTCTGCATAATTTAATGATAGATCACCTGAGGGTCACATTTCTCATAATAACCTAGTATATTTAGTTAGATAAACATGTTAAATTATGATAAACATGATACATTTTTTCCAGGACATTGTGGGTCTGTAAGCACACACGGTGCTGCCACAGTTGGAGGATCCCCAGTCACATCCTTTTCCTAAAAACATCCCTGTCTGTCTGGTGCGGTGTCTGTGCTCCCCTGAAGTGTAGTGCTAAGCCCTGATCTAGAGGGCTGTTTAGTCTGCGCTGAAGCCAAGGAGGAGACAAGCAGACAACATATTCCAGCGCTGCGTGATTTATTTATTAATGTCAATCGGGTAGCTTCCCGCTTTGACGTCACTAACCTTCTCCCACAGCGGGGGACCTCTGCTCTGTCTGCTGTGCAGCACAACCATGTACTCTTTAAACTGAAACGGACTGATTTAGCAGCAGCACATTAAGGCCTCTCCCCTCTCTGCCAGCTCCTATAATTGGGCTACTTTGGGTGGTGGCTGAATCTGGTTCTTTATGCAGATGGCAGGTTTCACTTAGTGTATTTAGTGTAATATGGCAGAGATTCACCACTGCGGTTAGACTTGGAGGCATCCTGTGGCTCTCGCTCGTACCTGGTGGCTCTCCTCTGTTTCCTGACGTGTGGCTATGGAGACAGGGCTTAACCTGCACAGCCCCAGAGCCCACACAGTCACACTGCTGGGGAAGAGAGTGGGTGGACTGTGTCTAACGAACACATTTCTGCAGTGTTGGGAAAAAGTACCGAATTGCCATACTCAACCTAAAAATAGAAAATTGCTCAAGTAACAGTGAAAGTCACCTAGTAAAATACTACTTGAGTAAAAGTAAAGCATTTGGTTTTAAGTATACTTAAGTATCAAAAGTAAATGTAACCAGATGGCTTTTTTTTTTTTTACTTTTTAAAAAATATATGGATAGCCATGGGCACACTCAGACATAATTTACAAATGAAGCATGTGTTTAGTGTCCACCAGATAAGAGGCTGAAGGGATGACCAGGGATGTTCTTTTGATAAGTGTGAATTAGACCATTTTATTGTCCTGCTAAGCATTCAAAATGTAATGAGTACTTTTGGGTGTCAGGGAAAATGTATGGAGTAAAAAGTACATCATTTTCTTTAGGAATGTAGTAAAGTAAAAGTTGTCTGAAATTTGTAAAGTACAGATACTGCAAAAAACGACTTAAATAGTACTTTAAAGTATTTCTTCTCAAGTACTTTACACCACTGCATTTTTGTTAATTCTATAGTTTTTTGTTCATGTTTTAGGGACACATTTGGAATGAAGTCCATTGTAATGTTGTGCTACTAGCTAACCAGGGGAGCACCTTGTTTGGTTTAGCTAAGCTCATGCCCAGGCTGCTGCTGCTGGGGGCACTAAGCTGGATTCTTCCCTGCCTGCCTCTATTTTGGCAGACTACTTTTGCACACATGATGAGCACCACCATGACGGGATCATTTTTCATATAGCACATTTAGATTCCTCAGCAGCAGCAGGCTGTTTGCTTGCCTCCTCACTAATGACACAGCCAGGGCCTATTTTTGTCCCTGTAAAACACCCACAGTCATTGACCCTGCTTTTTTTTGCGTGTGATTCGTCAAATAGATGCCCCAAACGTCAATACTTGTGGCTTGGTACAAAGATGATTCTTTATATGGGACTTAGTCAATAGAGCATAGCAACTACTTGCAGTGAAGGGCTTTAGCAAATGATCTTCCCAGTCAGTGTGGTTTTAGACTAAAGAGTTATTGTGATGATTATCTGGCTGAATGTTTCTGATGGAATGTTTTCAGATCTTCCAGTACATTTCCTCCGGTTGTCTTTGTTGTGTTCGGCTGTCTCTCTTGCATGTCATTAGTCATTCAGCAGAGGGGCGGAAGTGCTGACTAGAACCCCCGCTGATATACTTTCAGTCTGCTCACTGCTCTGTTCTGGCCCCCGTGGTCTACTCTGCCACGCATGCGCCCAGAATGACTCACTGTCTATTTCGGTGTGGCTTCAGACGCAGTGGCTTTTGCCTCGCAATCACACCGGCAGGCAGCCGCGCTTTCACTCTCCAACTCTTTGCAGCGTCAATTCAGTGGAAGAGCTGTGAAATCACTTCAGAAAGGGCACCGCACAGAGCCAGTGTTAAATCTCCTTGTGTTGTGTAAACACATGTAACTACTAGGCCCAAGGCTGAAAGCTCAGACACAACGGTACGATTGTCAAACATTTGCCTGCCTACAGTACTTAGCACATTTGAACAGTGTCGGCAGTTAAAAAAATAGATAATAATTCACCTTTGATGTTTACACCGGAAAGACCTTGGAACTCATCAGCCTTGTTAAACTACTCCAAACCAGAAAGTGGCAGTAGCGTTGTTTGGCAATGCATATCCATGCGCATTGCTTATGGTTTAGATTCCAAGCTATCTGCGCTAAAGTTGCTATTTTGTAGAAAGCCCTTGTTGATAGTAGCCGGAAGGTCACAGCTAGACAACTACCTAGCAAAATGAAGAAACTATTTTAATTCACTCTCCATAATCCCATACTGCCAGTGCCAGCCCAAAGCCAGTGGTTTAGCTAGCTATCTAACTTTAGCATATTCGCTAACTAGCACAACATAGTGCAGTGTCCTTAGCTAGCTAGCTCGGCAGCTAACACAGGCAGCTGCTTCATGGAAACTAGCTAATCCATTGTGATTTAATTATAATGTCAATACTAGCAAGCGACAGTGGTTAGCTAGCTTGGAGGATGTATTTGGTGGTGTTCACTTAGCTAGCAACCATCCCATAGCCTACATTGCATATGAAGTGTGACGGAAGGGCACTGACTAGCATTGCGATTCTGCAAGTAGAATCGGTAGGTTCGTCGCTACCGGATCGGCACGCAGCAGGTATCACTTGTGTTCTATCAAGAGAAGGAACGGCCTCCCACTGTGATAAGTAACTATCGGCAGTCCATCGGCAGTGAGATTCTGTGTGTTTCATGCTTAAGGCTGAGGCGGACAAGTCATCAAAGCAAAGCCTTCCTAGCAGCACCGGAGCATTTTAAAATGTGGCCTGTGAATGGCAGTGAGATTAAGCTGTTCTCAATAGGCCTAGTTGTTGCATGTGAATGGCTCCCAGATTAGGCTATTCCCAGTAGGCCGTGTGAGCCAGTAAAACAACACAAAGAGCCTAATGCTAAATTAATTTCCTCCCAAACTATTTTCTCACTGCAAGAGCGGTTATATAAAGGAGGAATGTGAAGACGTAGGCTAATCTCCAAAAAGTGCCGGGTTACATAAAGGAGAAAGGCAGAGCTACAAGGATGTGAGGTACATTTGGCTGTGTTGAGAAACGCAAACAAAACCTGACCTTTCAGTGCTCTCTCTTATAACAAGCCTGTAGCAGGCAGAGCGAGGAAGGCTCATGATAGTTTCAACCTGTAGTTCTACTCTGTCTGTTCCAACAGGAAGTCCACCTGCTACAAAGACAGTAATATTGTCTTGTATGAGAGTTGACCTGTGTTGTTGACCTACAGTACATTCGGAAAGTATTAAGACCCCTTCCCCTTTTCCACATTTTGTTACGTTACAGCCTTATTCTAACATGGATTAAAACATGTTTTAAAATCAATCTCCACACAATACCCCTTAATGACAATGTGAAATCATATTCTTTTTTACAAATGTTAGAATTTATTCAAAATAAACACAAATACCTTATTTACATATTTTATTTTTTATTTAACCTTTGTTTAACTAGGCAAGTCAGTTAAGCACAAATTCTTATTTACAATGACGGCCTAGGAACAGTGAGTTAACTGCCTTGTTCAGAGGCAGAACGACAGAATTTTACCTTGTCAGCTCGGGGATTCGATCTAGCAACCTTTCGGTTACTGGCCCAGCGCTCTAACCACTAGACTACCTGCCGCACAGTTGACAGTGCATGTCAGGGCAAAAACCAAGCCAAGAGGTTGAAGGAATTGTCTGAAGAGCTCAGAGAAAAGATTGTCAACATCGATCTCGGGAAAGGTACCCAAAAAAAATCTGTAGCATTGAAGGTCCCCAAGAACACAGTGGCCTCCATCATTCTTAAATGAAAGAAATTTGGAACCACCAAGATTCTTCCTAGAGCTGGCCGCCCGGCCAAACAGAGCAATCGCGGGAGAAGAGTTCCTCTGTGGAGGTGGGAGAACCTTCCAGAAGGACAACCATCTCTGCAGCACTCTACCAATCAGGCCTTTATGGTAGTGGCCAGACAGAAGGCACTCCTCAGTAAAAGGCACATGACAGCCCGCTTGGAGCTTGACAAAAGGCACCTAAAGGACTCTCAGACCATGACAAACAAGATTCTCTGGTCTGATGAAACCAAGATTGTACTCTTTGGCCTGAAAGCCAAGCGTCACGTCTGGAAGAAACTTGGTGGCAGGTAGCATCATGCTGTGGGGAAGTTTTTCAGCGGCAGGGACTGGGAAACTAGTCAAGATTGAGGGAAAGATTAACAGAGAAAAGTACAAAGAGATCCTTGCTTCGGAGTTCTGAGGACCTCGGACTGGGCCGAGGCTTCCCCTTCCAACAGGACAACAGCCCTAAGCACACAGCCAAGACAGCGCAGGAGTGGCTTCGGGGCAAGTCTCTGAATGTCCTTGAGTGACCCAGCCAGAGCCCGGACTTGAACCCGATCGAACATCTCTGGAGAGACCTGAAAATAGCTGTGCTGCGATGCTCCCCATCCAACCTGACAGAGCTTGAGAGGATCTGCAGAGAAGAATGGGATAAACTCTACAAATACAGGTGTGCCAAACTTGTAGTGTCATACTCGATGCTGTAATCCCTGCCAAAGGTGCTTCAACACATTTTTGAGTAAAGGGTATGAATGCCTATGTTAATGTAATATTTAATTTTTATTTTTAATAAATTTTCAACATTTCTTAACCTGTTTTTGCTTTGTCATTATGGTGTATTGTGTGTAGATTGATGAGGGGGACAATATAATACATTTTAGAATAAGGCTGTAACGCAACAAAATGTGGAAAAAGTACAAGGGGTCTAAATACTTTCCGAATGCACTGTATGTTGTTGACCGGTGTTTAAACTTGCTGTGCTGTGTCTCTACAGCAGGCCAATGAAGCCCTCCACCACCAGCACCAGGTGGCCCAGAACAGCCTGCTGCCGCTGCTCAACTCTGGGAATGAGCCGGTGGACCAGAAGCCTGTGATGCCCATCCCCCTGGACCAGAAACCCCCCGCCAGCGCCGCAGAGCTCCTCAAAGACAATGTGGCCAGCGGGGCAGGTGGCGGCAGGGGACCCATGCCCGTGGTGAAGAAGGAGCACAAGAGCAAGACACCCTTCATCTGTGGCTACTGCAACAAGGCCTTCCGTGACAGCTACCACCTACGGCGCCACGAGTCCTGCCATACAGGCATCAAGATGGTGTCGCGGCCCAAGAAGACGGCCCAGACGGCCCCCACCATGGTGCCCTTCATCTCCAGCCTGCCCAGGGAGAACAGTGGGCAGCCCTCCTACATCTCCACCATCGCAGGCATCCTCACCACGGCCACCACCTCCGTGTCCTCAGCCTCCAGCATCATGTCTCCAGCCTCTATGATCAACGTGCCGCAGCAGAGCCAGCCCAAGAAGCCTGCCAAGCCTGTGAAGAAGAACCACGGCTGTGAGATGTGTGGCAAGGCCTTCCGAGACGTCTACCACCTGAACCGTCACAAGCTGTCCCATTCGGACGAGAAGCCCTTCCAGTGCCCCATCTGCCAACAGCGCTTCAAGAGGAAGGACCGCATGACATACCATGTGCGCTCTCACGACGGTGGAGTCCACAAGCCATACGTCTGCTCCGTGTGTGGGAAAGGCTTCTCCAGGTAGGCTCCAGCCATGCACCTTCACCAACCCTGGCTAGCTGTTTTACATTTCAAATAAAAGTGCTTGCTATTTATTACAAACTCATTTGAACTCAAACATCAACCAATTTTGATCCTGTTAGTACATGGTTATTAGTCTACAATTTCTATATGGTGTTGGATGAGTACTGAGATGGAGTGTATGACCATCTGTTGTTCAATGTGACATTCTACATGTCCCATTGGCAGCTGCCCTCAGGCTCATGGACTTATAGTAGCATTGAATAATCTTGACTCAGTGCCTTTGTGGTCCCCAGCATGTTTGAACAGTCCCCATTTTATAGAGCAGTTCAACTTCAGTGTCCCAGAGAGTTCCCTCTTGCGAGGATAGGCAAAGGAGAGGAGTAAGGCTGGGGGAGGCTGTGTTTCCTGCCAGCTTGTCACCACTTCCCCTTCCCCAGGGAATTCCACTAAAACAGGCCTGGAAGGCAGCAGCCTGGGATTTCCTCTAACTCGCACCTAGTTTTCCCATTCTGCTCCAGTGTTGCTGCTTACAGGGCCCTGTTTGTTTAAAGTCTGAGCCACCTGGAATGACTGAGCATTCCTGTCTTTCCAAGCAAAGCCAATAGTGGCCTTGTAAGATGGCCTCTTTCAACATTTACGGCAACATCCACTTACTGCTTCCAGTTATGCGTCACTAGTAATATGTGCAGTTCATTGGCATGAGTAATGGCAAAATTACAAATAACCATTTGAAAATCCTTCCAATAAGCAAAGAGCTCTTACAGCTTGTTGTTGTTCAAATAACAGCAGAAGTTTGGTGTGAGTGAATATTCCAGCGTCTCAAACTGATGTAAACATTATGCTCTCTGTCCAAACTATAATCTCAGAGCTCGGCAGTTAAGGGCAGAGCCCGGCTTGGTTCCAACACAGTTCTGGTTCTTTGATAATTCTGGTTCACAGTACTCCTGAAAATATTCTAATTGACTCCTCTCCTTTGTAACAAAACCACTACCAGTGTGAGTGTTTTGCTTTGGCCTAGCTGCCTGTGTTAGTTCTCCACACCATCCGTGATGAAATGATTTAGCTCCCAGCCTGTCTGCTGTAGTCCAGGTTTTCAGTCAAACTAACTAATGGTACCGCTGGGTGCTGCGAGGAGTGGGCTGAGTGAACATTTGAGTCTCACTGGAAAAGGTCAAAAGTACAGTGTGTGTTGTGTGTCCATTATTCTACAGCAAGATTGTAACTTATCTTCTCTCCTCCAGGCCAGACCACCTGAGCTGCCACGTGAAGCATGTCCACTCCTCAGAAAGACCATTCAAATGCCAAGTAACGGTAAGAGAGAGAGAGAACTGTACTGTGTGGCCTCATTAGGGACACTTGTCAGCAGCTCATTATTGACAACTTGAGCTGCATGTCTATCGGCTAGCATCAATTCTCCCACTTTGCACTTTCCTTTCTGCCGGCACGGACAGTAACTGTTAGTTTCCTATGCTAGACTAGTGTCTTTAAAATGAGCCCATTAGTTATAGTGTTGTAATGGCAGTCTGTCCACAACACCACACTCCAGTATGCCCTGTGGCCCCAGTAGAGATTGATGACTATCTATAAGCCTTTAAAGTTGGACACTTGGCGCCGAGCTGGAGCACGAAGCTGTGTGGCCCTATGAATAGTAGTGTGCCTCTGGCCTGACCTTCTGACCCTGTCCTCCTGTCCTCCCCCAGGCCTGTACTTCTGCCTTCGCCACCAAAGACAGACTGCGCTCCCACATGATCCGACATGAAGGGAAGGTCACCTGCAACATCTGCGGCAAGATGCTGAGCGCAGCCTACATCACCAGCCATCTAAAGACACACGGCCAGACCAACTTTAACTCCTGTAACAAAGGTACGTCACGTCAGTCCTATCTCACCAACCACCGCCCCCCTCCCAACTCAAATAAAATAGTTTCAGGAAGTTTACATTCCTAATAAATCAAAAAGGGCTTCAAAAGTTATTTTACTTAATTATTTTGTACACACTTTGAACATTCACACTCCTCAATCCATAACTGACATTTTCCTAGAAGTTGTCTTTTACTCCATACCAAGACAGTGTGCCAGAGGCCAGTGTCTGGGCAAACCTCACATGACAGTGAAAATATCATCTGATTGATTGGTGCTGACTTCATCCGTAGGCAGGTTTCATTCTCTGTGTAGTTAGAGTAGCACTACAGGACATGGAAAGTCCCACCGTACATTGGCCTTGATAGGCATTACCATGTCTTCTTCGCTGGTTCCATTTTGCCTCAATTCCCTTGAGTACCATTCTGTTTTTAAACATGAATTGGATGTTTGTCTGAGTGGAGAGATGTATATGCCGTGATATGTGGGGGTTTTGTGGGTCTTCTGCTTGAGGTATGTAATCTGATGACATGTATTCTCGTTGACAGAAGTGAATGGCCTGTGGCAGAAATATGTTCTAAATTTAAAGCGCTTTCAGCAATTGGCTCGTGTTGGAGCAAAGGGAAGTGGAACATAGACAATGATATCTGATCCAACCACAGCAAACTTAAAGCTTCTCCACTCAATCGATTTGTGCAGCTTGCAAGATAATTAAAGTGTTGCTCTTCCATTAGTCTCTCATTAGTGTTATTGATATAAATTTGGTGGTATGGACTTGATTACTTTTTATTACTGCTCTGTAAATAATTCAGAAAAATCACTGGCACTGTAACCGTTTATATATACTATAAATGTATAATGCATAACACGGCGGTCACGTTCAGCCCAATATCTGGTTTCTTGCTCAGCCTTCGTGCTATTACTGTCTGTATTTCCTGTTTTGTTTATTAATCTGTGAATTTCCATTTGTGAAAGTGCTGTATTGGATTTGTGGTGATTCAGGCCGTTAGCCAACGTGTTTTTGTGATTCTCCTGTGGAACATGTACAACCCTCTTCATCTCTTCCCATCCAGAGAACACTGCATCATAACGCATTACACATGGATCACTGCTCAGAGATGTAGTCAGTAACAAAGTATAGCTTAGCTCAGGCCACCTAATTGACATTTCTAAGCTTCCTCTTTCAGTTACCTATAGACAGAAGACGCAACAAGGTCTTTCCCTGGCCACTGAAAGGAAAGATTCACTGCTGTGTTGTGTATTCACTCTGCATTAGCTGTCACTTGAATGAGCACCGCCACATACAGCACAGAGAACACTACAAGTAGGATATTGTTTGTCACCACAGTAAGCGTATGGCCCATTTCCTCCTCCCCCCTGGGGACTAGCAAGCCGGGTAGTGTGTACCCACCTGAAGTGGGGCCTGTAGAGTGCACTGAGAGGCGTCCTAGCGGAGCATCCTTGGCTGGCCTGCAGACAGTCCATTATAACCCGTGTGTCTGTATTTCTGAATAGGGGACTGGCAGTGGAACTCCTCAGGGGGACGAAAAGGTAATGATAACATAGCATCGTGTGAACCTAAATCCCCCCCTCCCTCCCAAGAATACACAGTCACATCTCACACACACACACAAGTAAAAGGCAAGGATAAATACAAGACGTTAGGCTGTTGGTAAACTTATGCCAGTGTGCCACTTCGTTTACAAACATTGCATCATCATTGCATCCCTGGAAATGTTGTCTTGGAGATTTCTGTTCTAATTTTTAAACTGTTTTACTATACTTTGCACAGCAAGAATGACCAAGTAATTTTTTTTTTTTTGCCTATACATGATTACCTGCTTCGGTATTTGTTTTAGAAGCGCATGTATTTGCCGCATTTAAAATGGTTATTAATATAAAGGTTATTATAGTTCAGTCAGTGTGCTGCAGTAGCAGTAAAGATGGAGAGGAATGCTGACTGCATATACTGCAAAAATAATCTCTGGACTATTTCGCATACATTTGAGTGTGGAGCTCATTCCTCCCTCTGCTTAATGACGGAGAATAACTAGTAACTATCTGAGTGTAAAGGTATTTGTTTGATTGGTTTAGCAGTGAAGAAAAGGACACCATCTTTAATACTATATCCTTTATTCCCTGTTCTCCAGATAGTAATGACATTCACAACTCTGCCTCAGCCACACCTGTAACAGCCTCCGCCCCCATCACCACCACCATGAACCGGGGCAACTCCATCAACAACCCTGTCACAATAGCGGCGCAAATGAACATTTCCACCAATACAGTTAACGTCAGCCTTCAACACCCAGTCACCATCACTGGGCCCGTCAACATCGCCTCGGTCAACATCCCTACCACGGCACACATGAATATCGCCCACCCTCTGGCTATCAGCACCCCCATGTCCATGACAATGTCCGGGCCCCTCAACATCGCCATGAGGTCCATGGAGAGTATGTCTTTTCTGTCCCAGGTCCTGCCTTCGTCCCCACCCTGGTAAAAACAAATTGAGATGGAGAGAAAAGAATGGAGAAAAATTAACCATCTTTCCCTAGCCCTCTGGCCCCTGACCCCGTTCCCCTTCCTCAGACATGGAAATTAACGTTTAGCCTACTTGTGCCGTGCAGTGGAGAGAAGTACCCTGTCACATGGCTCCACCCCAACCAATGTTACATCACAGGAGAGAGAACTAGAACAGTTGTGTAGAAGTTAGATAGGGTTTTGTCTATTATCTGAAGGACTTCAAACCTAGATGTAGTGAGTCGAATAGTGTTAAACAGTGATGTCAACATTCCAGTCAGGGTAGGATTAACAAGAGGGGAGGACTCTCAAGCCTCATGTAAACACCCATACCTTTGCAATGGAAAACAAATACAACATTTTAAAAGGACTAATGCAATAAGTATGAATTGTTGGTTTTATTGTTCCACAAGTTATCTTGCAAAGACAATGTGTTTCTTATGTTTTATCTATAGCCTGCTAATCCGTATTTAATGTTTTTAGGAGATGAGTTCAACAAAAGGGACAAAGACTTCCATTTGGACGGAAGGTTATTCTTTTTTTCACATCTGTAACTTTGTTTTTCCAAATTGGATGTATGCTCTTGAGGTACATTGACTAACTTGTACAGATGTCATGTTAATGTATTATCACCATCAACAATGTATTTTGTTGAAGTGGATATCTGGACATTGTCCCTGTTGACTGTTAATATGTAAAATTAGGATAGTTTTTTTCTTCTCTTTATTAGGGATGGCAGAGGTGTGTTTCTTTTATTTGGTCATCAGTTGATGTCAATTGTTTTACACAAACTGAGAAAGGAACAAGTCTTGCACTGAAAACATATCCCATGTGTAACTAAACAGCAGTATTATCAAAGATCAAATTGGAGTGTTAGGTAACCAGCCTACATAATAACAGGGCCATCTAGTGGCTTACAAATGCCATTGAGGGAATGGTCCAGAAGTTCACCAATGTTTATTTCTTAAACTATTATTATCATGTTGGTGACAGATTAGTTTTAGAAATATTTTATAACCTTTTTATAATTTTGTTTTTGAGGACCCCAATAGTTTGGACCTTCTGCTCAGGAAACTCGCTGAGAGTAGCCCAGTCAACTTTATTTTATGTTTTAATTCAATACATGTCTAACTTAATCCTGGTCTTTCCCATGTTACTTTGTAATATTTAACTCACCATATATCTTTGTTTGTTAAAAGAAAAAAGTAGAAGTCCTTCAAAGACGAGGGATCCAAGAACTCCTATATTTGTTAACATAGCCGTCCATTTTAATAATCTTGTAATCCATTTGTCTCCGCCTGTCATGGTGACTGATGTATGAAGAACAAAACACTAATAATTTCTGAGAAGGGTATGAAAATAATGAACTACTAGATCATGCTGTTAAGACCCATAGATTTCCCTTACTAGATAAGACTTCTTACTTGGCTAAACCTAAGGATGTTCTCTCTAACAGTTGTCTTTGGTGAATGCCATATCATCTTTGCAAGGTTTTTGTGCTGTGTGAGGTATAGTATACTCTGTCCTGAAAGAACACACACACAAGATGCATGTGAGTTGTATTTCCCTCTGAGTTTTTTTCAAAGAAAGTCCAATGATAAGTGTTTTCTTATGCATTGAGTAGATGCACTGTAATTGCCTATTCTGCTTGCCAAATTTTATACAATTATGAGATGCAACTAAGTGAATATTTTGAATTGAACGTTTCAGCATTTTTAACAAAAAAAAAAAAAAATGATTTGGAAATTATTGGGACACCTGTGAAGGCAGTTGAATGTATATATTTGTACAAAACAATTTTAGTTCTGAGAATGTGGTAGTTAAAATACTAGACATGTGAAAGATAATCTTTTGTATTAGAACATTAACTGCAGTAATTTTGTATATATGAAGACTTTCTGATTAGCAGAAAGGTAAAACATTCCTACATTTTTTAAATGTATGTTTGTCAAATTATTACGTAAACATGCGCAATGTTTTATTTGCCTTCTATTTGGGATGTCTAAATAAAATGACTAAAACATGATGGTTGGGTGGCTGTGTCATTTCCTGATGAGTCAGCCTGCAGTGGGATGCTAACTGTTCCACTCATTAGAGAGCTTTTACTCTCACCGCACAGTAGTACATATGTTCAAACTTAGCCTAATTGACAGCAATAGTGTTTCCTCTTTTGTCAGATTTCTTTGTGCCATTTTGGCTTTTAGGCAAAAAAAAAAACGTTCCTTTTTTTCAGCGATTGAGACACCAAGGGCCGGTTTCCCGGACACCGATTAAGCCTAGTCCTAGACAAAGATTTGTCAACAGAGATTCACCGTGGAAACTGCTACCTACTCCAAGACTCTGCTTAATCAGTGTCTGTGAAACCAACCCATAGATGCTCTATTGATTTACTGATGTCGCGTGAATGACCTTTCCAGTCTGTATGGCCTGCTGCAGAATAAATTACAATTGATGTGCTGTTTATTCAGGTCAAATGTCAATTTCCCCCTCCTTTTCAACTGATCCTCTTCAGATGTGTACACACTGTTCAAGGTGGCTGGATGATGCACCCTATTTAAAACTGTAAAATTTAGGAAGAAGATATAAAGGAGATTAATATTAGATATTGCATGTTTTCATTAAGAAAATGTATTTAATTAGAATAATTCAGTGTACCTAACTGTTGGCCAACATTCTCCAGTGTTGCAGTATTACGCTATCTCATCTGGCCAAATGAGAGGATGATATCAGTGTTTTATTGCTGCCAACATTATTTATGAGATCCAACTGAAAAAACAATATAAGTCAAGCGTGACGACCATTATTAGAGGCTCAGTTTAGATCTGAATTGTGAGTACCCCAAGGGAAAAGCAAGCTTGTAAGAAGCAGGTGTTTTTTGTTTGAAGCCTATTGTTCCCCCTCCTCTCAAAGAGGATTAAGTCAGAGGCCACTGTCGCACACATGAGTTGCCTCTTGTTTTCATGAATGAATACAATTCTTTTGCAGTAAATGTATTAACTTGAGTACAGCAGTTATTCAGCTATTGCAATTTTGCCTATGAAAAATAAAGCATTTGGGGATTATAAATAATACAGAAGTATATGATAGCATGTAGGCTACATAATTGCTGTTTTCCTTTATCCAAATATTCTTATTTACAAAAACCTGATAAAAGTTTTATTGTTGGCCCTTGGCCTCTGTGATTCCCATATTTCTCCACTAGGCGGCTCTCTGGCTCTATGTGTGCGCCGTGCGTGAATCGGAACTACAGTGAAGGACTGCGGTCAGGTTATCCAACTCCACCGTCAAGCAAGGCTATCCATGCTCGACTGAATTTGCGTGCGATAGCTCGACCGTCGTGGAGAAGTGGGAGAAAGAGCATCATTGGATGACAGACAGCACAGTATTCCGTCGCAACCGCAATTTGCGCCCAGAGAAAACACTTTCCGTCAACGTTTACAATCGCCCATTGGGTAAACAAATCATTGTTTTGAATTTCGATAGTAGGAATGGGGTAGCTACTTCCTTTTCTAGCTTGCAGATGTTGGCGTCCGCTCTTTGCCTGGTAAGGGATGGGAGTTTACATTTCACACATTAAACATGCTAGCTAGCAAAGCTAACGTAGCTTGCTAAAGCTAGCGCACAGGCTACATTTAAATTGCGCAAGTACCATACACCATTTCAAATGTCGTTTTTTGTTTTAAATACTTAAGTTATTTCATGTTAACTGTCTTGTAGATTATTTTTTTAACAGGTTTGCATGTTTCTGCTTGCAATTTCTGTTAAATCGTCTAATCTAGCTAGCAGCTAACTGTCACCTGAAGAGTGTTATGAGATGAAGTCGGCGACCTTTTGGTGAGTGGTGTCGCGTGCTTCACTAACTACTCAGCTGGGTGCACCACGGGCACGAGCAATAACAGTGCCATTTATCTTGTGCTGTCTCCTGGCTCAGATGTCCATGGCTGGGGTCAATTCTATTTCAATGTCATGTTACCTCTGGTCAGCTGATTTTTGTCATTTTATTTTTTTAGTATGACTAAGTCATACAGTGCCTTCAGGAAATGTATTCAGACACCTTGACTTTTTCCACATTTTGTTATGTTACAGCCTTATTCTAAAATGGATTAAATAAAATAAATCCTCAGCAATCTATACACAATACCCCATAATGACAAAGTGGAAACCGGTTTTTAGAAAATTTTAAATAAGGTATTTCTATAAGTATTCAGTCCCGTTGCTATGAGACTTGAATTTGAGCTCAGGTGCATCCTGTTTCCATTGATCATCCTTGAGATGCTTCTACAACTTTATTGGAGTCCACCTGTAGTAAAATAAATTGATTGGACATAATTTGGAAAGGCACACACCTGTCTACATAAGGTCCCACAGTTGATAGTGCATGTCAGACTAAAAACCAAGCCATGAGGTTGAAGGAATTGTCCATAGTGCTCAGAGACAGGATTGTGTCGAGGCAGAGATATGGGGAAGGGTACCAAAACATTGCTGCAGCATTGAAGGTCCCCAAGAACACAGTGGCCTCCATCATTCTTAAGTGTAAGAAGTTTGAAACCACCAGGACTCTTCCTAGAGCTGGCCGCCCAGCCAAGCTGAGTAATCGGGGGAGAAGGGCCTTGGTGACCAAGAATCCTATGGTCACTGACAGAGCTCTAGAGTTCCTCTGTGGAGATGGGAGAACCTTCCAGAAGGACAACCATCTCTGCAGCACTTCATCAATAAGGCCTTTATGGTAGAGTGGCCAGACGGAAGCCACTCCTCAGTAAAAGGCACGACAGCCCGCTTGGAGTTTGTCAAAAGGCACCTAAAGGACTCTCAGACCATGAGAAACAAGATTCACTGGTCTGATGAAACCAAGATTGAGCTCTTTGGCCTGAATGCTAAGCGTCACATCTGGAAGAAACCTGGAACCATCCCTATGGTGAAGCGTGGTGGCAGCAGCATCATGCTGTGGGGATGTTTTTCAGTGGCAGGGACTGGTCAGGATCAATGGAAAGATTAACGGAGAAAAGTAAAGAGAGATCGTTGATTGAAAACCTGCTCCCGAGCGCTTAGGACCTCAGACTGGGTCGAGGGTTCACCTTCCAACAGGACAGCAACCCTAAGCACACAGGCAAGACGATGCATGAGTGGCTTCGGGACAAGTCTCTGAATGTCCTTGAGTGGCCCAGCCAGAGCCCGGACTTGAACCCGATCTAACATCTCTGGAGAGACCTGAAAATAGCTGTGCAGCAATGCTCCCCATCCAACCTGATAGGGTTGAGAGGATCTGCAGACAAGAATGTGAGAAACTACCCAAGAAGACTCTGCTGTAATTGCTGCCAAATGTGCTTCAACAAAGTACTAAGTAAAGGGTCTGAATACTTATGAAAATGTGATATTTCCGTAGTTTTTTATAAATTAGCAAACATTTCTCGCAACCTGTTTTTGCTTTGTCATTATGGGGTGTTGTATGTAGATTGATGGGGGGGGGGGGATGTAATCGTTTTTAGAATGAGGCTGTAACATAACAAAATGTGGGAAAAGTAGAGGGGTCTGAACACTCCGACTGCACTGTATATAGAGAGAGTTAGGCCAGGTTTTAGAACGGCTGCCATTTTAACACTCATATAGAACTTTATTCTTGAAATGTTGCTGATGTAAGGGAGCGGTCGAAATTTACACAATTGTTACCCGGAGGAAAATGGGGGTGTTCAGGCTTTTTCAATTTCAGTCAAAGGAGAGTGTTTAGTATAAAAAAAATTGTCCAGGGGAGGGTCATGTTATTTGTCAAATATTAAATGTCAGTGTTTGTCAGCATTTTGGAATTTATGTATTGAATTGGACTATGTGTAACATTGGTGTACAACCCTGCTGTCTGGATGGCTGGGCATTTCACATTTCCTATCCATTGGCTGTTAGATCAGTCTTTGTGCTTGGCGTATCCAGAACAAGTATCTTGTGAATCAAACAGTGCTTGTAGTGATTAAGTAAGTGTTCAAAACAACTGGGAACTCAAATCCTAGACTTCAGTGTGTTCAAGACAACTAGGAACTCAGAATAACATTTGGGCCGACTGGGAAAATTGTTTGAACAGTCATCAAACTAGGAATTCAAAGTCAGAAGCTCTGGCATCTTTCTAGAGCTCAGACTTTTCGACCTGAAGATCAGTGAAGTCACGATTTGACTTTTTTTCCCAGTTGTCTTGAAACCACCAACAAGCATGGCGTCGCAGAATTACACAAAGACTATAACTAATGTAAGGGTTACTTTACAATCTCTGTCCGCTGAAGAGAGTCTAGAAAAGTTCAATGGAATTTTGGAGTCGAAAGGAGATGGTTCTTCAATGTGGACAAAAGTGAATGGATTAACTCGGTTGTTGCAGGAGCTGCTACCGAATGGGGAAGACAAAAGTCCATGTGGATGGCTCGGCTATCTGTATGCCTACGAGTTGTTCTCCTTTGAAGCAATATGTTTATCCTTGGCTGCCTGTCATTTCATATTAATCTTTTTTATATATACACTACCGTTCAAAAGTTTGGGGTCATTTAGAAATGTCCTTGTTTTTGAAAGAAAAGCAATTTTTTTTTGTCCTTTTTAAATAACATCAAATTGATCAGAAATACATTGTAGACATTGTTAATGTTGTAAATGACTATTGTAGCTGGAAATTGCTTTTAAAATATTTTTTTAATGGAATATCTACATAGGCGTACAGAGACCCATTATCAGCAACCATCACTCCTGTGTTCCAATGGCACGTTGTGTTAGCTAATCCAAGTTTGTCATTTTAAAAGGGTAAAATCATTAGAAAACACTTTTGCAATTATGTTAGCACAGCTGAAAACTGTTGTCCTGATTAAAGAAGCAATAAAACTGGCCTTCTAGTTGAGTATCTGGAGCATCAGCATTTGTGGGTTTGATTACAGGCTCAAAATGGCCAGAAACAAAGAACTTTCTTCTGAAACTCGTCAGTCTATTCTTGTTCTGAGAAATGAAGGATATTCCATGCGAGAAATCTCCAAAAAACGGAAGACCTCCTACAACGCTGTGTACTACTCCTTCACAGAACAACGCAAACTGGCTCTAACAAGAATAGAAAGAGTGGGAGGCCCAGGTTGCACAACTGAGTAAGAGGACAAGTACATTAGTGTCTAGTTTGAGAAACAGACGCCTCACAAGTCCTCAACTGGCAGCTTCATTAAATAGTACCCGCACAACGCCAGTCTCAACGCCAACAGTGAAGAGGCGACTCCGGGATGCTGGCCTTCTAGGCAGAGTTCCTCTGTCCAGTGTCTGTGTTTTTTTGCCCATCTTAATCTTTGCTTTTTATTAGCCAGTCTGAGATATGGCTTTTTCTTTGCAACTCTGCCTAGAAGGCCAGCATCCCGGAGTCGCCTCTTCACTTACAACATTAACAATGTCTACACGGTATTTCTGATCAATTTTATGTTATTTTAATGGACAAAAAATTCACTTTTCTTTCAAAAACAAGGACATTTCTAAGTGACCCCAAACTTTTGAACGTGTGTGTGTAAATTCATTGTGTTGGCCTGTAGGCTATTCACTGCAGTATTATTCCTAATAATTCATCTTTCGCCCTTGGAGTCCCAGGTTGTTGTACAGGTATTTTGTGCATTGTATTTACTACTACAGCTAGCTCTTGCTTGCTGACTGTAAAAAATATGTTTTTATTGATGAGTGAGAAAGTTAGACACACATATCATATCCTGCCAAAAATGATAACCTCCCCTGTTATTGTAATGGTGAGAGGTTAGCATGTCTTGGGGGTATGATATTTGTGCGTCTGTACATTTCTCTCTCATCGTTATTCACTATTCATTCAGGACTATATGTATTCATGGTATCATCCACATTGATGTAGAAGTGTTTAGAAACATTCTATTCTTATTCTACAATAAAAGTGACT
The DNA here is from genome assembly GCA_030435695.1 of Brachymystax lenok tsinlingensis. Classification (NCBI taxonomy): domain Eukaryota; kingdom Metazoa; phylum Chordata; class Actinopteri; order Salmoniformes; family Salmonidae; genus Brachymystax; species Brachymystax lenok. The sequence continues at coordinate 23,247,769 of CM059795.1, forward strand.
CAAATGATACCAAATGATCTAAAATGTAACCAAAACAAACAGCAAATGCATTCAAGACGTTTGTAGAGTCACAAGCTTGATGTAATCATTGCATGCTAGGAATATGGGACTTTTGATATACTAAACTTTTGACTACTTCAATACACACAAGTGAATTTGTCACAATACCTTTGGTCCCCTAAAATGGGGGGACTATGTACAAAAACTGCTGTAATTTCTAAATGGTTCCCCCGATATGGATGAGAATACCCTCAAATTAAAGTTGACAATATGCACTTTAATCTCATAGTCATTGTATCATTGCTGGAGTACAAAGCCAGAACAACAAAAAAATGTGTCACTGTCCCAATAATTACAGAGGACACTAATGGCTCTGGTAGGACTGTAGAGTGAAGGAAGTCTCCTCCCTGTGCTTGGCTGCCAGAGAGGTTGGGGACCCGACTGAGAAGCACCCTGGGGAGAGCTTTAGGATTGTTGTTGTGGAAAGTGACTACAGGGGCAAGAATGCTGTCCCCACTGTTTTCCTGAATATGGGAGAGCTAAGAATTTCCTGTGTGTGTGTTTTAAAACTCTCCAGGGAGAGAAGTAAACTTCTGCTCTCTCTCTCATTTGGCAGAAGGCCCAGAATATATGGGCCTATCATGGGCTTTTTCATCATAAGATCTTATTGGAAGGGAAGTGCTTTTATCACTCACTGGCACCGCAGACTTCCAGATACAAGGTCTTTGGAGTTTAGGCTAATTAACGAAAATATGTCCTATTGGAGCCTCAGTTGCTTTCTTTCCTTTATCTAGGCTTAAGTTCTAGGAAAAATACAATAGTAGTGGACATATTCAATGTCAGTAGTCACATTTTGGTCCATGACTGAGCTATAGCCTAGCCTACACCTCCGTGTTAGACTGTGTGTTTACTCAGGGTTACTGTATTGTGTTAACTGAAAACAGACATGCAGTCCTTTGTGTAGGCGGACATCATAATTATTCTAAGAGAACTTATGACCGCTAGTCCGCTACTCATATCAAGGGCCAGTGCAGCTATATAGCTGCTCAAATTGGCTTAATTTCAGAATGCTCCAGGGAAGGGAGAGATTCTTATTTCTTCAGCACACAGTCCGTTTCACCTGAACACCACAGTGATTTTTGCCAGTGATGAGAAGCCTCTGGTGCTGCAGGCTAGCACTTTTGTATGAAGAGGGCAGTAGCCTGGTCCCATTTAGCTTGGCTTAGGCAATCCACTGCTATTAGGCCATTATTCTGTTGCTTTACACACTGTATTTCTCTGACAGGGATTTCACTGCTTTCCAGGCCCGTCTTAATCAGGTTCCAAAAGTCTCTGAGGTATGATGGGAAGTTGTCAGCCTGGAAAATGAAAATCTGAAGAAAAAAAATAGAATCAGCTTTTACCTCATGACAGTGATTGAATTCATCATAATTGGCTTTTGTCATTTTTTGGCATGACATTTGTTTTCAGATGAATATTATTTCATCATAGTTGTGGGTGTAAGACGAGGAGATCTTATATGCCCCTTTAGGATACAGTAACTACCCCAAGGGTAGCAGCATCAAAAGTATGCACCTGCTTAGGGCAACAACATCAACAGTATCTGCCCATTCTACTATAATATAATAATATATGCAATTTTTTGTTCCAAAGCATAATAGAGAGATGTATGTGATCGTATACAAATGTAAGCGGGATTTGAAATTGTTATGTTTTAGTCAAATATATCTGTTTGGGCTTCTTGCGGTCAATTTGCAGTCTACAATTATTTGTAGATTATGTTCCGGCCCCTTCGCTCAAGAAAAATTGGCCTGCAGCTGAATGTATTTCATGATCCCTAATACAGTGCATTCGGAAAGTATTCAGACCCCTGGACTTTTTCCACATTTTGTTACATTACCACCTTATTCTAAAATTGATTAAATTATTTTGTTCCTCATCAATCTAAGCACAACACCCCCTAATGCCGAAGCCACATTTAATTTTTTATTTTTGCAAATGTATAAAAAAGTTATTACAGAAATACCTTACTTACGTAAGTATTCAGACACTTTGCTGTGAGACTCGAAATTGAGCTTAGGTGCAGCCTGTTTGCATTGATCATCCTTGAGATGTTTCGACAACTTGATTGGAGTCCACCTGTGGTAAATTAAATTGATTGAACATGATTTGGAAAGTCACACACCTGTCTATATAAGGTCCCACAGTTGACAGTGTATGTCAGAGCAAAAACCAAGACATGAGGTTGAAGGAATTGTCCGTAGAGCTCCGAGACAGGATTGTATCGAGGCACAGATCTGGGGAAGGGTACCAAAAAATGGCTGCAGCCTTGAAGGTCCCCAAGAACACAGTGGCCCCCATCATTCTTAAATGGAAGAAGTTTGGAACCACCAAGACTCTTCCTAGAGCTGGCCGCCCGGCCAAACTGAGCAATCGGGGGAGAAGGGACTTGGTCAGGGAGGTGACCAAGAACCCAATAGTAACTCTGACAGAGCTCCAGAGTTCCTCTGTGGAGATGGGAGAACCTTCTAGAAGGACAACCATCTCTGCAGCACTCCACCAATCAGGCCTTTATGGTAGAGTGGCCAGATGGAAGACACTCCTCAGTAAAAGGCACAAGACAGCCTGCTTTGAGTTTGCCAAAAGGCACCTCTCTGACTCAAACCATGAGAAACAAGATTCTCTGGTCTGATGAAAGCAAGATTGAGCTTTTTGGCCTGAATGCCAAGTGCCTCGTCTGGAGGAAACATGGCACCATCCCTATGATGAAGCATGGTGGTGGCATCGTGCTGTAGGGATATTTTTCAGAGGCAGGGACTGGGAGACTAGTCGGGATTGAGGGAAAGATGAACGGAGCAAAGTAAAGAGAGATCCTTGATAAAATCTGGCTCTCAGAACCTCAGACTGGGGCGAAAGTTCACCTTTCAACAGGACAGCGACCCTAAGCACACAGCCAAGACAATGCAGGAGTGGCTTCGGTACTAGTCTCTGAATGTCCTTGAGTGGTCCAGCCAGAGCCTGGACTTGAACCCGATCAAACATCTCTGGAGAGACCTGAAAATAGCTGTGCAGCAATGCTCCCCCTCCAACCTGACAGAGCTTGAGAGGATATGCAGAGAGGAATCTGAGAAACTCCCCAAATACAGGTGAGCCAAGCTTGTAGCGTCATACTCAAGAAGACTCGAGGCTGTAATCGCTGCCAAAGGTGCTTCAACAAAGTACTGAGTAAAGGCTCTGAATACTTAGAGTACCAGTAAAAGGGGTTTTCTTTATTTGTTATAGTGAAGACATCACAACTAATGAAATAACACATATGGAATAATGTAGTAACCAGAAAAAGGGTTTAACAAATCAAAATATATTTTAGATTCTTCAAAGTAGCCACCCTTTGCCTTGATGAAAGCTTTGCACACTCTTGGCATTCTCTCAACCAGCTTCACCTGGAACGATTTTCAAACAGTCTAGAAGTTGTTCCCACATATGCTGAGCACTTTTTGGCTGATTTTCGTTCACTCTGTGGTCCAATTCATCCCAAACCATCTCAACTGGGTTGAGGTTGTGTGATTGTGGAGGCCAGGTCATCTGATGTAGCCCTCCATCACTCTCATTCTTGGTCAAATAGCCCTTTCACAGCCTGAAGGTGTGTTGGGTCATTGTCCTGTTGAAAAACAAATGATAGTCCCACTAAGCGCAAACCAAATGGGATGGCGTATCACTGCAGAATGCTGTGGTAGCCATGCTGATTAAGTGTGCCTTGAATTCTAAAGAAATCACAGTGTCACCAGCACACCACCTCCTCCATGCTTCACGGTGGGAACCACACATGCTGAGATCATTCGTTCACCTACTCTGCGTCTCACAAAGACACGGCGGCAACCAAAAATCTTAAATGTGGACTCATCAGACCAAAGGACAGATTTCCACTGGTCTAATGTCCATTGCTCTTGTTTCTTGGCCCATGTCTCTTCTTATTATTGGTGTCCTTTAGTAGTGGTTTCTTTGCAGCAATTCGACCATGAAGGCCTGATTCACGCAGTCTCCTCTGAACGGTTCATGTTAATATGTGTCTGTTATTTGAACTCTGTGAAGCATTTATTTGGGATGCAATCTGAAGTGCAGTTAACTCTAATGGACATCCTCTGCAGCAGAGGAAACTCTGGGTCTTTCTTTTCTTGTGGCAGGTCCTCATGAGAGCCAGTTTTATCATGGCGCTTGATGGTTTTTGCGACTGCACTTGAAGAAACTTTCAAAGTTCTTGAAATTTTCCAGATTGACTGGCGTTCATGTCTTAAAGTAATGATGGACTGTCATTTCTCTTTGCTTATTTGAGATGTTCTTTCCATAATATAGATTTCATTACATACAGCTGGGAGGAACTATTGGATATAAGAGCAACGTCAACTTACCAACATTACGACCAGGAATACGACTTTCCCGAAGCGGATCCTCTGTTTGGTCCACCAACCAGGACAATAGACCGGATCCCAGCCGGCGACCCAAAACAACGGCGCCGCAGGAGAAGGGGCAGACGGGGCGGTCTTCTGGTCAGGCTCCGTAGACGGGCACATCGCACACTGCTCCCGAGTATACTACTCGCCAATGTCCAGTCTCTTGACAACAAGGTAGACGAAATCCGAGCAAGGGTTGCCTTCCAGAGAGAAATCAGAGATTGCAACGTTCTTTGCTTCACGGAAACATGGCTCACTCGGGATACGTTATCAGAGTCGGTACAGCCACCTGGTTTCTTCACGCATCGCGCCGACAAACAAATCTCTATCTAGTAAGAAGAAGGGTGGGGGTGTATGCCTTATGATTAACGAGACGTGGTGTGATCATAATAACATACAGGAACTCAAGTCCTTTTGTTCACCTGACCTAGAATTCCTTACAATAAAATGCCGACCGCATTATCTACCAAGAGAATTCTCTTCGATTATAATCACAGTCGCGTATATCCCCCCCCCAAGCTGACACATCAACGTCCCTGAAAGAACTTCATTGGACTCTATGTAAACTGGAAACCACATATCCTGAGGCTGCATTTATTGTGGCTGGGGATTTTAACAAGGCTAATCTGAAAACAAGGCTCCCTAAATTTTATCAGCATATCGAATGTGCGACCCGGGCTGGCAAAATCCTGGATCAATGTTATTCTAACTTCCATGACGCATACAAAGCCATTCCCCGGCCCCCTTTCGGCAAATCTGACCACGACTCCATTTTGTTGCTCCCAGCCTATAGACAGAACCTAAAACAGGAAATGCCCGTGCTCAGGTCTGTTCAACGCTGGTCCGACCAATCTGATTCCACGCTTCAAGATTGCTTCGAGCATGTGGATTGGGATATGTTCCGCATAGCGTCGAACAATAACATTGATGAATACGCTGATTCTAGGAGCGAGTTTATTAGCAAGTGCATCGGTGATGTTGTACCCACAGCGACTATTAAAACCTTCCCAAACCAGAAACCGTTGATTGATGGCAGCATTCACGCAAAACTGAAAGCGCAAACCACTGCTTTTAAATCAGGGTAAGGCGACCGGAAACATGAATGAATACAAACAGTGTAGCTATTCCCTCCGCAATCAAACAAGCTAAGCGTCAGTATAGAGACAAAGTAGAGTCGCAATTCAACGGCTCAGACACGAGAGGCATGTGTCAGGGTCTACAGTCAATCACGGACTACAAAAAGAAAACCAGCCCCGTCGCGGACCACGATGTCTTGCTCCCAGACAAACTAAACAACGTCTTTGCTCGCTTTGAGGACAATACAGTGCCACCGACACGGCCCGCTACCAAAACCTGCGGGCTCTCCTTCACCGCAGCCAACGTGAGTAAAACATTTAAACGTGTTAACCCTCGCAAGGCTGCTGGCCCAGATGGCATCCCTGGCCGTATCCTCAGAGCATGCGCAGACCAGCTGGCTGGTGTGTTTACGGACATATTCAATCAATCCTTATCCCAGTCTGCTGTTCCCACATGCTTCAAGAGGGCCACCATTGTTCTTGTTCCCAAGAAAGCTAAGGTAACTGTGCTAAATGACTATCGCCCTGTAGCACTCACTTCCGTCATCATGAAGTGCTTTGAGAGACTAGTCAAGGATCCTATCACCTCCATCCTACCAGACACCCTAGACCCACTCCGATTTGCTTACCGTCCCAATAGGTCCACAGACGACGCAATCTCAATCACACTGCACACTGCACTAGCGCATCTGGACAAGAGGAATACCTATGTAAGAATGCTGTTCATCGACTACAGCTCAGCATTTAACACCATAGTACCCTCCAAACTCGTCATTTAGCTCGAGACATTAGGTCTCGACCCCGCCCTGTGCAACTGGGTCCAGGACTTCCTGACGGGCTGCCCCCATGTGGTGAGGGTAGGAAACAACATCTCCATCCCACTGATCCTCAACAATGGGGCCCCACAAGGGTGTGTTCTCAGCCCTCTCCTGTACTCCCTGTTCACCCATGACTGCGTGGCCAAGCACGCCTCCAACTCAATCGTCAAGTTTGCAGACGGCACTACAGTGGTAGGCTTGATTACCAACAACAACGAGACAGCCTACAGGGAGGAGGTGAGGGCCCTCGGAGTGTGGTGTCAGGAAAATAACCTCTCACTCAACGTCAACAAACAAAGCAGATGATCGTGGACTTCAGGAAACAGCACCCCCTTATCCACATCGACGGGACAGTGGAGAAGGTGGAAAGTTTTAAGTTCCTCAGCGTACACATCACGGACAACCTGAAATGATCCACCCACACAGACAGCGTGGTGAAGAAGGCGCAACAGCGCCTCTTCAACCTCAGGAGGCTGAAGAAATTTGGCTTGTAACCAAAAACACTCTCAAACTTTTACACCTACACCACCCGATGTCACAGGAAGGCCAAAAAGATCATCAAGGACAACAACCACAGCTTCTACCTCAAGGCCATCAGACTGTTAAACAGCCATCACTAACATTGAGCGGCTGCCAACATACTCACTCAAATCTCTTGCCACTTTAATAATTAAAAATTTGATGTAATAAATGTATCACTAGCCACTTTAAACAATGCCACTTTATATAATGTTTACATATCCTACATTTCTCATCTCATATGTATATACTGTACTCTATACCATCTACTGCATCTTGCCTATGCTGTTCGGCCATCGCTCATCCATATATTTATATGTACATACTCTTATTCATTCCTTTACACTTGTGTGTGTGTATACGGTAGTTGTTGTGAAATTATTAGATATTACTGCATGGTCGGAACTAGAAGCACAAGCATTTCGCTACACTCGCACTAACATCTGCTAACCATGTGTATGTGATTTGATTTCATAGTTTTGATGTCATCATTATTATTCTACAATGTAGAATAATAGTAAAAATAAAGAACAACCTTGGAATGAGTAGGTGTGTCCAAACTTTTGACTGGTACTGTATGCAAATGTATTAAATTGTTTTTAATACTTTTGCTAAAAAACTTCTTTTGCTTTGTCATGATGGGGTTTTGTGTATAGATTGATGAGAGAAAAACAATTTAGTCAATTTTAGAATAAGGTTGTAATGTAACAAAATGTACTTTCCGAATGCACTGTATATAGCATTTGCCTTTTTGCTTTCCTTTGCATGAAGGTAAGACTGTTTTCATCAAGCATGTTCACAGCTGTTCTGCGTCTTGAATTTGTCTCTGGCTACTTGCACAAATCAGATTGACATTGCCTACGGCACCAGGCAGGAGGTTTGTTTTCCGGTTCCATTGCCATGGAACTGGGGTCTGACAGAATTATAATTGTGTTGGCAATGATTAGAATGGTAAGGGGAGTGTCATATTCCTATCGAGCTTTTCACTGCAGGAGGATGACACACTGCAAATAACATCATACTTAGTGATACCAGGTAGTCATTTTCTTATGATATGATTACCTCGCTGCCTACAATGATACCTTAGCCTAGTCAGGAGAATTGAGGTTCCTGGAAGAGATCCCCTCTTTTCATATTGATTGGCTAAATATTAAACATCTAGGCCTAGCTCGCCAAAGATAATAATATTTGTGTGTATCTAGCACCATATGTTGTGCATTGTCTCTTTCATCACAAAGATTTATCAAATTGTCCTTTGCCTACTCCCGGTATCTGTAATCAGCTCAGGGCCTAACCAGCAGGCATTAGTTATGGGTGACGTAAGCAAGCCCTATGCTCTATGTAATTCACAAGGGCAAAGCAGTCCTCCCTTGGCTCCCGTATTGGTAAGCAGCTCCAGCTATGCAGCCTACATGAGGACAAAGAGCTGTGGTGGATTGTGGTGCTAAATATAGCTGGGCGCTAGGTACAGATTAGTGTTGAATAGTGAAAAGTGAGGGATCAGTGTGTGGGGAATATCATTCAGCCAGCTCGGCAATGATTGATTTGACAACGTGGGCTCTCCCCCAGACAGCTCACTGGCTTCAATTGATGTCTGCCTGCAGGATGTTTGATAAGACCTATCCTGTCCTAGAGAGGTATCTGGAAGAAGAGCATGACGAGTGATTCTACTTTGTGGATTGGTTGCTGTAAGTCAATCCTCTCTTTCAGTCAGTTTAGCATAGCATCTATTATGCTAAGGAGTAAGTGTTAATGTAAAGATAGGCTATGTCTTTTGTATGTTCAGACTCTTCAGTTTCTGGCTTCTGCTAAATCTGTATTCAGACCCCTTGACTTTTTCCACATTTTGTTACGTTACAGCTTAATTCTAAAATTGATTAAAAAAATCCTCATCATTAAATTTTTGCAAATGTATAAAAAACGGAAATTTTCCATTTACGTAAGTATTCAGACCCTTTACTCAGTACTTTGTTGAAGCACCTTTTGGCAGTGATTACAGCCTCGAGTCTTCTTGGATATGACGTTACAAGCTTGGCACACCTTTATTTGGGAGAGTTTCCCCAATTCTTCTCTGCAGATCCTCTCAAGCTCTGTCAGGTTGGATGTGGAGCGTTGCTGCACAGCTATTTTCAGGTCTCTCCAGAGATGTTAGATTGGGTTCAAGTCCAGGCTCTGGCTGGACCACTCAAGGACATTCAGAGACTAGTCCCGAAGCCACTCATGCATTGTCTTGGCTGTGTGCTTAGGGTCGTTGTCCTGTTGGAAGGTGAAACTTCGCCCAAGTCTGAGGTCCTGAGCGCTCGGGAGCAGGTTTTCAACAAGGATCTCTCTGCTCCGTTCATCTTTCCTTCAATCCTGACTAGTCTTCCAGTCCATGTCACTGAAAAATATCCCCACAGCATGATGCTTCCACCACCGTCCTTCACCGTAGGGATGGTGCCAGGTTTCCTACAAACGTGATGCTTGGCATTCAGGCCAAAGAATTTAATCTTGGTTTCATCAGACCAGAGAATCTTGTTTCTCATGGTCTAAGAGTCCTTTAGGTGCCTTTTGGCAAACTCCAAGCAGTCTGTCATGTGCCTTTTACTGAGGAGTGTCTTCTGTCTGCCCACTACCATAAAGGCCTGATTGATGGAGGGCTGTCCTTCTAGAAGGTTCTCCCATCTCCATAGAGAAACTCTGGAGCTCTGTCAGAGTGACCATCGGGGTCTTGGTCACCTCCCTGACCAAGTCCCTTCTCCCCCGATTGCTCCGTTTGGCCGGGCGGCCAGCTCTAGGAAGAGTCTTGGTGGTTCCAAACTTCTTCCATTTAAGAATGATGAGGGCCACTGTGTTCTTGGGGACCTTCAATGCTGCAGAAATGTTTTGGTACCCTTCCCCAGATCTCTGCCTCGACACAATCCTGTCTCTGAGCACTATGGACAATTGCTTCTACCTCATGGCTTGGTTTTTACTCTGACATACGCTGTCAACTGTGGGACCTTATATAGACAGTTATATGCCTTTCCAAATCATGTCCAATTTAAATGAATTTACCACAGGTGGACTCCAATCAAGTTGTAGAAACATCAATTTTAGAATAAGGCTGTAACGTAACAATGTGGAAAAAGTCAAGGGATCTGAATACTTTCCGAATGCATTGTATGTTTTTGTCAGATCATATGGTGTGCCATGACATCTAGAAAATATTGTTTTGCAGAAACTCTTAGCAGCCAGACCATAGGACAGGGCAGAGCACTGTGTCCTTGGTATAGCACTGTGATTCACAGGTTCACATCACACTGCCCCATTTCATCCTGTGTGCTCCATGATGTTTTCAAATGGCCTCTCCTACATTCATACAGTTTATTGACTGTGTCCAGCTAGCTAATAATCACCCAAATGAAAGCTACACAGTCCTGGAGCATCAAAAACCATGGATAGAGGACCATTTTTCTTTTCTTTTGCACATTTTGAAGGCAATGAAATATAACCAATTTATAGTGCGGCCCTCTGGACCTTGTTGAAGCCTGAATGCGGCCCCCAGGGCAAAACCCTTATTTGCCCAAATTTGACACTGTCTAATGCCTGTTGACTGTCTGTGATGAGGTGCTGCTGGTCTAGGCTGGCTTCATAGTCACACTGCGTGGGCGTCACTGCTTTTGCGTCTCTGTGAAAAACTGCTGCATGGCTGTGCTGGTGTGGAGTGTTTACTCAGTGGCAGGCTGATTCATTCAACTCCTGTGACCGGCGGTGCATGTGGTGGCCCTCTGGGTCACGGCAGCGGGTGATGCCTCTAGCCCCTGCTCTGCCCTCTGCTGGCACTGGCTGACGCTATTCTGGTGCCTGGGGACACAAGCGTTGCAGTGGGACTGCCGACACCTAGGTTGACTTGGCTGGTGCAGGGTGTCGAAGTCGGAGAAGTAATGCTATCAGACAGCAGCTCTGATTGAGAGAGCCCCTAAGCTGAATTGTAACGGCACTTTTTGTGTGTGTGTGTCCCAGAAATGTATAGCCTTATCTTTCTATAGCCTCGTTGGACACACCTCGGCTGTTGCTCGAGAGGAACATGTTAATTTGCACCGCTGCTCATTGTGATGCTCAGTCATGATGTCTGTCTGCTTCTCCACAACATGGCAGTTGTTCCTGACATTCTTCCTGTTCCCAACACTGCAGGTGCTGAAGGGATGCGTGGACTGGAAGTCCTAGGGCACTGCTAGCCCACCTCTGCTCAGAGAGAACGCAGCACTGTGTCTTCAACACACTGCCTGCCTAGGGAGACCAGCCACCACATCCTCACAGCATTGGCTCAAAAACAGAGGAAGAAGAAGAAGAAGCGAGACGGGCTGTCTGTGGTGTTGTGATGATAAGGGCATAACGGGGCCGAGCGCTGAGGGCCCTGAGGTGGACTGGCACAGTTGAATCAGCAGGCCAGGGTTGAGCCAGGGGAGGGGAGGCAGGCGGCGGCGCCCACCGTCCTGGGACCAGGAGCCACCATTTCTCGGGTGGTGTTGCCGGCGCGGAGGAGGGGCGCCGTACGGAGGCTGGAGGCTCTCTGGATGATGACCAGCCTGTTCCGCCGCCACAGCAACAGCAGTGGTAACCATGGTGATGTGGCGCCGCACGAGGAAAGCCCTGTTCCAGGCGAACTCAACAACAGTCGTCCCGGTGGGGGTGGGCGCACGGTGCGGCGTCTGGAGTTCAACCAGGCCATGGAGGACTTCAGGACCATGTTCCCCAGCATGGAACAGGAGGTGATAGAGTGTGTTCTGCGGGCCAACCACGGAGCCGTGGACTCCACCATCAACCAGCTGCTCCAGATGAGCCTAGACGGACACAGGTCTAATGACAGCTCTGACTCAGAGGACAGCCTTCCTCCTGAGGTACGTCTGGGGGCTACTGGTATAGGAACTAGTGGGTAGCCCAGATTAAACTAAGTGAACACAACCTAAGACCGTCTGAGACTATAGTGTAACATGAAATGCATGTCAAAGTTGTCAGCTACTTTTTCTCCCCATACTCATTCATACACCTTATTTCATTGTATTAATTTTTTTGCCTCTTCAAACCAGATGGTTGCTCTTAGGGAGGGAAAAGTATTTCTTGTTGCTTTTAATATGCGGTTGTAGTGGATGACATGCATTTATCTGGAGGTCACTGTGAATATACACTGCTATTGTGGACAGAAAGCTTTGATAGGCTGTCTAAAGCGGTCTTCAAAAGCTAGGCTATACAGGTAGGCTATACACTGTATGCTCTCTAGCAAGGTGTTGACTGCTGTGAACAGCCAAGACAAGCCATTCCTTTGGACATTCATGAACTCCCTTTGTACTGATGCATAAACTCTTTCTGAGTAGTAACAAGATTGTATCAAGTGCCATATTGGACTGCCAAGCTGTTCGCTTTGTATTTCATTATATTACTGCAGGTCTTTCAATTCCAACCATATTTTGTGTTTTTATTAGCCTCAGTCCACTCTGGCTGTTTTCCACCAATGACACCATGCTCCACACAGGATATTATTTAACTTAGTTAGTTTATTTCCCACTATCACTCTGAATGACCTGAGAGAGAGGAGGAGATGTTTAATAAATGATGAAGAGCTGAACTTAACTTATAGTGGAGTGTATTCTACCTCGCATGCTAGGCTGTTATTTGGAAAGTGAAGTTAATTTACATTGATTAAATACAGGATGAAAACCTGCTGCTTGAGATTAGTAAAACAGCTCAATGAAAGCCATCACATTGCCTCTTATTAAGGGCATAAAGGCTGAGCTGCATTTCCTATGAGCAGTTATAATACATATTCATTGTTCATATGTGCCATCTGTAGGGGTCGTCATATCCTTTAGAACATTCTCAATGTCTCCCCTGACCTCTAACCTCTGACCTTGTAGATCCTGGAGCGGACGTTGGAGCCGGACAGCTCTGACGAGGAGCCCCCGCCGGTCTACTCCCCGCCCTCCTATGACATGCACATCTACGACAGGAAGTACCCAGACGAGGTCCTGCCCACAGCCTCACCACCACCCAGGCAAGTGAAGAGAAGTGAAGTGGGAGGGAGGGAGGTCTCAGGGCCACCTGGCTGGCTCTGACCTCATTTCACTTAAAGGAGAATGATAGATGGTTGGGATAATGTGAATTAATAAATACATTTTCTCTGAAACCATAATTTACATGAGTGTTGAGATACATATTCTACTTTGGTGCTTTCTCTATATCTAATACATGATATGGCTGGTCAGCGATTCATTCTGTGAGTGCTTTGAATGCTAAGAGGTTCATTATGCATTCAATGCTCCACCTGCTGTCTAATGAATGCTAGTGCAGCAGCTATGAAATCCATGCCAGGTGCATGTTCTTAACTGTGCTCTAACTTGGGTAGATCTGTAGACCTAATACTAGTGATACTAATACTAGTTTTGAACACAATGTTGTATATGTGTGCCAAGGAGAGAACCTTTCAGAAGAAAGAGAAACCGTTATGTTTATGTTAGATGGATCCTTTGAAGATGACCAACACATCATTATTGATATTTACTGTCACAGAACGTAGCATCAATGGAACTGACAATATGCCTTGTCATCTCTCTGCCAGCTTTGATGCCAGTCAAACTCCTCCCTGCCAGCCCCCTCCTTGTCCACCCCCTCCTGCCAATCAATGGCAGGTTGGCAGTTACAGGAACTGGAACCCACCATTACTAGGCAACCTCCCTGATGACTTCCTGCGGATCCTGCCTCAGCAGCTGGATAGTCTGCCAGTAGGTAGATTTATGGGTCAGCCCCTAATGGACCATTAACCCAAACTACCATTACTTACAGGCTGCTGGCTGCCTGGCACTCTGCTCTGATGGCCAACTGGCTGGATAATTACCAGCCTCTGCAACGGGCTGCACACTAAGAAAAATACAGTTCAGCTATTTATACAGAATCAGTTCCCTGGTAGTCTTCCAAAAATGAAGGCGCCATCCAAAAAACTAGATATTATTTTCAATTCATGGTGCAATTCTATAGAAAACTGAAGCATTTCCACATAGGACTTTGACATGTCTAACAGTGTTCTCTCTGGTCCCTCCCTCCCTGCAGCGCTCATACACCAGCCTAACGCAGAGTAGTCTGACCCAGCCCTCGTCCTCTTCATCCCTGTCGTCCATGACGCAGCAGGTTCAGCTGGGGGCGGGGGCCAGGGCAGGCCAGGTTGGCATGGAGGCTGAGCAGGAGAGGAAGCTGAAGCAGTACTTGGGAGATGAGCGCATCGCCCTCTTCCTGCAGAACGAGGAGTTTATGAGGGAGCTGCAGCGCAACCGCGAGTTCCTCATCGCCCTTGAGAGAGGTGTGCACACGCACACACGTCCAAGCACACACTCAGTAGTACATCCTCACACGGATTATTTTTTGCAACATTTGCAAATGTCTTATACAGTACTAAGCGATGATATCACTATGCTTTCATCCCAATCAAGGTATGAAGAGTCGTTAGAAGAAGGGTCTCTATGTCATGGCAGTGCTTTCCTCTTAATTTTCAACACTTCTGTACTAGTAATGCATGAAGGAAGGCTTGCAGGTTGTCCTGCTACGTGCCTCTATGCTCATAACCCTATTGATGTTGAGACATCGGCTCTCTATGTTTTAGATCGCCTGCAGTATGAGTCAAAGACATCCAAGTCCCATCATTCACCAGCTTTCATGGGGATGTCCACTCCAGGTAGATATCGTTCATCTGCACTCCATAGCATTAAGCTACATCCTAGAACTGTCTCGCTCTGAAAAGGTCCAGGTTTCATGTAGGCTCCTGCAGTGAAATGCCTTATTTTAAAGGCACACAGAGGAAGTGTGACTTGGTGTCGTTCTCAGTCGTTGTTTGTCAATCAATAAAAAAATCAGCATATGTCACAAAGTGCTGTACAGAAACCCATCCTAAAACCCCAAACAGCAAGCAATGCAGATGTAGAAGCACATGTCTCTGTGTGCGTCTTATCATGTCTTGGTGTGTGTGTGTCTTTCTCTGTTCTTGCGCATCTCTGTGGGGTCTATTTCATGCTGCTTGTTTGTGTTCTAGGAGATCATTGTGCCTCAGGCTCTGGGGAGGCCTGCACCAATGTTACAGACGATGCCTTGTTCCGTGACAAACTCAAGCACATGGGAAAATGTAAGAACACTCCCAATCTCTGGCTTGCTCTCTGGGGCATAACTAAATATTTTTCTCAGAGTATGTGTCTCTCTGTCGCTCCCAAATTCCAAATGTTATCAGAACTTTCCACATTGGGAATGTTCAGTTAGCATGAAATGGTTCTAGGAGGTTCTAGCAGTGCATGGAACTGGAAATGAGGGATGGTGTCTATATACAGCAAAGTCATTATTAGAAAACATACATTTGTAGGACATTAACCTCTTAAAGTTGGTGCTCCAGAAAGGTATACAGTAGTAAAAGTCTCCAGCATTCCTGCTCTTAAAACTGCAAATAAGATATTAAGAATAAGATGTTTTCTGAAATATATATTTAAGTATTGATGGACATATGCTTTCTCAAATCCAATCAGTCATATTAATGAAAACAAACTCAGCCCAAACTGTTAATATTTTTATTCACTCAACCAATTGTCTGTTTTCTCTCCACGTTCTATTTGATCCTGTAATCCTCCACAGCTACACGGAAGAAGCTTTTTGAAGTTGCTAGAGCTTTCTCTGAAAAGACCAGAAGAAGAAAAACAAAAAGGAGAGCCCTCTTGAAACACCATTCGTATCCTTCCACTTCACAAGTGGTCGCCTACACCACCCATCACCTCCCCATCCTCTCCCTGGCAGGCCTCCATTGCCCAATCGTTATTTTGTCCTTGCCAGAAGTGACCTTGCACTTCAATTGAACTGAACAGATGCGCTTACTTTGTAAAGATGTAATTAACTCTCCCTGAGAGACTTCCCTGCATGTTGATGAGTGGCTGTAATATCTGCTTTTGTTTCTGATGTTAGTGGGTTTAATTTCCAGGGAATGTCCCATTTATAGTATCCATTTGGGCTTTATTAGGGCTGTGCTGAATTAGGAGGTCCTCTCAAGGCCTTGACTCTGATCCAGCAGGCTTAGTATTATGTTTAAACCACTGGCAGTCCTCTTAACACTCTCTATCAGACTGGGTAATGCTGCCTCCACTGCCAACCTCTTGGATGACGAAGATGCCGGACACCTGAGTGGTACGTTTATCGATGTTTTAATATCATTCTAGTGAAGAAACTTAATTGAATGGTATGAGGCATCGATTGGCCGATTGTTTAATTTAGGCCTAGTCCAGTTATAAGTGGGGAGATGAATGTGGACCACATGCTTATTTGTAAGAACCTAACTCATGTGTCTGCACAGAGGAGGACAGCAAACTTAAGAGACCAGGCCCTCAGGAAGAGGAGGTTCCCCAGCAGGAAGTGTTTTCATGGTGAGAGAGCAGTAACACCACACACAAAAAACATACCTTAAACTGTACATTTTTATGTTTTGGATTTCCTCAACAGTTATCTTACCTATTTCTCTGACAGATTTCTAAATAGTTTTGTCTGTGACAATGGATGAAGAACATGGTTCATACTACACCTCTGGACCTGAACCAGACCGTCTGAAGTCCCATGAAATATTGTTGCCTTCAGATGCTCTTCAGAACTGGGTAATTTTAAGTCGTAAGTCCAACATGACTGATTTGGACGTCCGAGCAATTCTTCAACCAATGAGATTTTAGCTAGCAAAATGAGCTAGCTAATATTGCTAATGATAAAGTTAGCTAGCTTGCTTAGCTATTATCCACATTGATAAATTTGACGGCATCAAAGGTGAAAGGTCAGTGATGAAACGTCACAACTCTTAAATTGGGTGGTATCATCTCCATCTCTGACTTTCCCACTACGAATTCCAAATTGGGAGGGTCGTTCAAGTGCTTATTTCCCAGTCGAAAAATTGCATTTCCCAAATCCGAGTAGCATTTGAAGGCAGTCTTTTGATTTCTTGTTTCAGAAATCAACAAACTAGCTAGTTAGATGCTTGTTTGTATGATTTAAATTAAATTTTATTTTAAAATATATATTGTTATTGATGGTGAATATGAATAATGTTATGATTTTATTTTTATGTATTACTCATTTTGAATTATTACTGATAATTGCTGGGTGATACAGTGAAAGCTGGAGTTGTAGTTCTGATACGACTCAGGAGTCTAGTGCATTTTACTTGCATATGAATGGATTTGAACATATTTATACTGAACAAAAATATAAATGGAACATGCAACAATTTCAGAGATTTTGCAGAGTTACAGTTCATATAAGGAAATCAGTCAGTTGAAATAAATTAATTAGGCCCAAATATATGGATTTCACATGGGCAGGGGTGCAGCCATGAGTGGGCCTTGGAGGGCATAGGTCCTCCCACTGAGTACCCAGGCCCACCCACTGGGGAAAATTAGTTGTTCCCCACAAAAGGGCTTTATTACAGACAGAAATACTCCTCAGCATCCACCCACACATCCCCTCAGACGATCCCGCAGGTGAAGAAGCCGGATGTGGAGGTCCTGGGTTGGCGTGGTTACACATAGACTGCGGTTGTGAGGCCGGTTGGACGTACTGCCAAATTCTCTAAAACGACATTGGAGGAAGCTTATGGTAGAGAAATGAACATTCAATTCTCTGGCAACAGCTCTGTTGGACATTCCTGCAGCCAGCATGCCAATTACACACTCCCTCAAAACAGAGACATCTGTGGCATTGTGTTGTTTGACAAAACTGCACATTTTAAAGTGGCCTTTTATTGTCCCCAGCACAAGGTGTAATGATCATGCTGTTTAATCAGCTTCTTGATACGCCACACCTTATCTTGGCAAAATGCTCACTAACAGGGATGTAAACAAATTTGTGTACAATGTTTTAGAGAAATAAGCTTTTTGTGCATATCGAATATGTCTGGGATCTTTTTATTTCAGCTCATGAAACATGGGACCAACACTTTACATGTTGCGTTATATATTTTTGTTCAGTGTAGCTCGGTACCATTCAACAGTCAATTTCTGACCCCATGTGAGTTTGTGTGTGGAACAAAATATTGTTATATTTTATGCTTACCCCAATGCAACCATATTATCAATCTGATATTATAATCTCTTCCAAATAGTCTGCCTTGAGGTCCAATTTTAAGGTCCAGTTAGGCTAATTCTTCCCGTTGATCTATGGCATCTTCCCAGAGATGACCTATGTAGGTGAATAGTGTTTCCAGTGTAACCAGAGAGCAGTGGTTTGAATCAGAATCTGGACCATCAGTGCAACAGTAACAGTAGCCATGTGGCTAGGGTTTCCTCCTTTAGCATGCATATGCCTATTTACTCAGTAAATCATTTATGTACTGTTTCTCATACAACTTTACAGTACAGTATTAGATACACTATGAATTTTCTTCTGTTTGTGGCCTCTACATCTTTGTTGCTAACAGAAGAGAAGGTTGACATTAAATTGTGAATTGAGGATTTATTCCTGAATTTCACAGCTTGCCATTTTCATATTTTACCATGTGTTCTTGCCGGTGACTGTCTCTTCCATGCCTCTGAGGACACTACACCCCCATTGCAGCTCAATTTTACTCAAGTCATATGTTTGTGTTTTTGTTATGTAAAGAATAAATTATAGAAATTTTATTTGAAGATAATAATTAACTCTTGTCTTGTTTGTAGCTTAGGAAAGGAATCTCCTGACTGTATCAATGATTCACTGGCATTATGTGATGCTGTAAATGAGACCTATAAGAGTTGATAGAAGTTTTTTTATTTTGAGTACCATTTTTTTAATTGAGAATACCAGTACTTCCTGTTAATACTCAAGCTGGTTTAGACTATGTATCTGCATCACTTAGCTATGTATTTAGCTAGATGTGTATACATTGAAACGGTTTGAATGATTTATGATCTTGGGGAAATCATTGCCATAAACTATGTAGATAGCAAGAAAATAATCAATGCTCAGGGAATCTTACTCAACCGCCATTTTCTTGTCGTGTTCGACCCTCTTCTCCGCCACCCCCAACTGATTAAACACAGCTGAAATGTTTCTGATATTTATATTCTGCAGTGTTCCATGGCCTAGTATGCTATAATCCTTGTGGGTGGATTTTTGGACCAATTATAATTGGTTTGGTACTGCATTCTCTGGCTATACTAGAGAGAGAAGATAGGACTCTGTTGGCCTTTGTGGAATACATCAATTCAGTACAAATGGCAAGACTTTTCAATATCAGTCCTATCCTGTAGAAAATACTGTTTTAGCAAATGCAGTTTAGACTACAATTGCTTCTTATCATCAGACCACAAGCTTGTACCTGTAAATGAACCTATAAGATTATAGATTGTTTTACACTGAAATAGGATATGGACCAAAAAAACAAAACTAGAGGGTGACTTGTTCTTAGGTGCGTAAGCATTTATTTTCAGTCTGAGCATTTTTTATCTGGGTTTGTGTGATGGATGAATTATTCTATTGTCCTGTGTGTTAGTCAGGGTGCACCTGAGACTTGGTATAATTATATTGTCTTCCATGTTACCTTAGCTCCCTCCAAAGGATTGTGTGTTACATGAATGTACAGTATAGAGCCAATGTTGATTAAAACATTAACCATTTACAGTGCACCTCTTTGGGCTTGTTATTTGAATGACTCACCATCACCCAATCAGAAGACAGAATTTATCTTTATGAATGTCTCATACTGTATTTTTCTATTTGAAAAAGCATACATGCTTGAAAGCTATCAAATTACATTACAACTCCTGTTATCAAATGCAGGTTAAAGATAAAAGAAATGCTAATGCTTTTTTATGACTTTTACAATGTATTTCTATCTGTAAGAGAAATGCTGGTATAGATCTTGAGAAATTATATAATCTAGTATACATGTAGTATAATCTCTTACTACTCAACCCAATCCAAAAATAGCTAAAAAATACACTTTCAGGATAACTTCTTAAGCAAAGAAATGTTTGTACTGCTTTTTTTTGCTACTTGAATAATACAGTTGTGTTGTACTCTGTGTTCATGGTCTTTATTGTGTGCCAGATTTTAACTCCACATGTAGCATGTCCTACTAATATCTCTATTTAATGTGTTTTGTATGTGCCAGTGTGTGCTCCCATGCGCCTTCATTTAAAGAGTTCCCAGGAAGTGACATCAACCCACTGACTGAGCACTGCCACTGATGTAATTTCACAGCACTTAATTTTAGAACATGTTAACTTACTCCTATCTTAGATATGGTATGTCAGACATGACAAAACCGAAATTAAAGTGGTGAAGTGGCGTGTAACTACCTGTTCTTTCATGCCTGGTACAAAGTAATTACACAGGGTATTGATCCAAAATATGCTAAGGAATGTTAACGGTTGCAATTTCATTCAGTTTCTCTTTCCTATGCATTTCATGACTTGACTAGGACTGTATGTGATAGTAATCAATGCTGCTCAGTGAAATGATTCAATATCACTGCCTCAACTTTTTCGATCAAGAGAGGAGTTTGGACCGGGTCCTAACTGCATACCTACTTTGTCCACTAGATGGTGGTCCTCACAAATATATTCCACTTCATTGCGTCTGCATCCCATGCTTAGTTTTTTCCTCTCATTGCCTCTCTTTCAGATAGTATGACACATCAGTGTTTTCTCTTGTTTGTTGTCCTGATCATCTCTACCATAGTATCTTGATTATTCTTGCTTGCCTCCTCTGTTTTGTAGTTCAGTCCTTTATTCCTCCCTTGCTGTCAGTCTTTCTCTGTTTCTGCATGGCCTCCCTCTGTAGTCATTGCCACCCCTATCCTGAAGGGGGCCCTAGCCTGTATGTGTTGTAGTGGCAGACAGGCAGGCAGGGATGGCTGTGGCTGCATGACGTGTGTTGGGATGAAAAAACCTGGCATGCCTTTATCCTGTTAATTGCACGGCGACTGTATATAGATTAAATCATGCCTGGGTTTGGTCTCCCCCTCCCTGTCCAAGGATTGGGATGTTTAATGTCCTGTTTTACATAGACTGTTGTGTCTGAACTAGACATGTGAACATCACACTCAAGACTTGACAATCTAACTAACAATTTCTAGTGTACTCGTTTGATCATCATAATGCAATAACATGCAATATAAAGGCCCTGTAAGGACAATGCAGACGGTGGTGGTACATTATGAATGCAGTTGTTTCAGTGCAGCAGTCCTTCCAGGCAGGCTGTGTTTTAGCAGGTTGACGTTTATTGTCATTCATTTTGCCCTGGAGGCAGAACTGAGTGATTTCCACTAGATGGGCCAGCTGTTAAGTCAAAATTGTCTATATTGTAAAAATGTATGAAAACAAAAATGTACTTTTGGTCTTAATTTAAGATTAGGGTTAGCAGTGTGGTTTTGGTTCAAATCTGATTTTAAGACCTTGTCGCTGTGCCAGCTATTCCATGACAATAAATGCCAACCTCTGTGTTTTTATGGAGCAGCACACCCACTGTCTAACGTGACCCTCCCTGGTCTCATCCTCCCTCCTCAGACCTGCAGGGTTGGCTCAGGAGATCCCCTGGCACGAAAGGACACGCAATCAGATTGTCCACAATCCAATTTAATCTGATGCACCACTGCCTGGAGAGACTTGCCCCTATGGTCTACACTAAAATGCAGCAGCCTGGCCGGCCAATGGGGCTGCAGTACAAACAGCTTAAGAGGCCGCTGGGCCGGGTGGCATGGCAAAGGATGTGTGTGTCTATCCTCAGCTTAGCAAGGCATGTCAACAAGCTGACAAGTGCCTTCTTCCCTCCCCCCCTCGATTGCTCTCAGACTAAATTGTTGTAAGCTTTCCTGTAAAATAGACCTTGCTGAATTTGGGGGAATTCTAACTTCATGAAATTGCTTTGCTTGCCTTGATGCTCTCTGTGCCTTACACTTGGCAAGACTGTAACAAGCTCAGTCCAATACGCAAGAAAGAAAGGGAGCACGTTTCTGGAAATGGGACTTAGTCTTTGAGTGTGTAGGTGACGTAAAAGGCGGCAGAGTCTCCTGAGTCAAAGCCAGGACACACGTTGATGTCACTCACAGTGTGTCTCTAGACTTCAGCATTGCTATGTGGCACTGAGCAAGAGGAGGGCAGTCACATACCTTGAAGGTGAGAGTGGGACCTTAGAGGGGGTTACCTTGTTATCTGCATCTTAAGATATTACTCTAAAAAGATGAGGATCAGGATGTCTGTCTACTAATTAGAGTTAGTTGTATGGCAAAATAGATTATTTTGTGCGATCTCTCTTGATGTACTGAGTGTGGAGTCAAGCATGCTCCTGCAGGTGCTTTGCAGGACAGGGCTCACTCAGAAGGGCTTACATGCACCAGACTAGCAGTCTCAAACTGATCCTTAGCCTTGTATCCCCTCCATCTGTCATTATCTCTCTGCTCCTCATGGTCTGGGTGCTGATGAGATCATCCCTCTTCCAGCCCTGTGGACAGGTAGCCAATAGAGAGGATGTTACTCTCTCAGAGTTAACATAACATGATGGAGTAAACCCTGCACCCTGAGAGGGGATGCAGGCAGAACATGTGAGGAAAGCAAGGCCTTGCTCATAGTGCTGCGTCAGAGCCAGGAGAGGAGGGAGGACTCCAGGGACACATCACATGTACTTACAGATCCAGAGTGAACAACGATTCACACTGATTCTCTCCACAATGCGGTTTGGTCTAATTCTGCAGTTTATAGCATGTCAAGTGCACAGGTTGTGGAGTATTGTGATATCGTTCGGATATGACTAGGTAGTTCACTGCGTGGATCTCGGCATCATCCCTTCTTATTCTCTGGAGCGACATACTTCAGCTCAAGTTGATCGTTTGTGTGTGTGTGTGTGAGTGAGTGCGGAGCCCAGTCATAGTGAAGGACTTCGTTTCCCAAAATGCAACGCGTCCCATGATGTTTCCAACAGCTGACAGACGGTGAAAGCCTGGGCGAGAGCTGTCAGGGAGGGAGAGATAAGAGTCTCTCCGCGGAACGGGCAGAATTCACAACCCGAGCACTGTTGGACTTTGGATTGCTTTGGTCCAGGATATTGATATCGAGCATTTTTTATTGCTCTGTCCGAATTTTGAGACATTTGTTAAGTTCAATAATATTGCGTCGTTGGTGCATGTGCATTTTAACATTTACAGTTTGCGTCTACCCCCTAAACCCGTGCCCAATGCCGAGGAATGGATAGTGTGTCTGAGAAAGGTGGAAAGATGGTCGAGAGTGATGAGCAGTCGGAGAGGGATAGTGGCGGTGGCGCAGCGATGGCAGCTCTACACCAATGCGAACTCATCCAGAACATGATTGAAATCTCCATATCCAGTTTACAGGGGCTCCGGACCAAATGTGCCGCGTCCAACGACCTCACACAGCAAGAGATACGTACTTTAGAGGTAATTAACTATTGAAAACGGATAAATACTGCGGTCCAAACTGCGGAGTCATGTATGTCCAGCTCAGTTCTGGGCTGCAGTTGTTTGGTGTCTGTATGTGAGGCGCCCCATCAGTTTCCTTCTATTTTGCACAATACACTGCAGCTGTATTGCGCGATGCTATGCATGATTATTTAAAGAATAGTCATATGTTTACACATACTGTACACTGTGACTTCCCACATTATAGGCTAGGCTATTGATATGCTATAAATAGACCTGTCACTGACGTTTATCTGGTTATTATTGTGACCTCTTTCTCTAGGTGAAATATTTGTCTGGAACCCCGGATATCTTGCAGCAATGTAACGTTAGCTAATGGTGCAGTTGAAATCAAACGGGCCAAATTCCTCACATCAATCTTATGATGTCATTGTCTTCCCCTTTTTATTTTCATTATATTCTTGGTCACTATTCCGCATTTCTGCATCAGACAAGATGAAATGCAGAATTAAATGGCAGAGCATTTCTCGGCAATGGTAAACACCCCTCATGCCAATAATCCTGATCAATTCCCCGACCATAACTCTGATCCAAATAAGGCCAAGGTGTCGATATTGGCAGTGTTCACTGCCTAATGCGTTCCCTGCACCTGTCTATGGATCCAAATTAATTTCAGTCGTGTCGGAGGTGACTTGGTTAGCGTGTGTAGACAATTCTGATGAACCAACCAGGGGTTAACTTGTGCATAGGGTGATAGCCTAGTATAGGCTCCGGTCTTTAGGCTTATAATATGGTAGTGTGCACTAGTTTACTGTAGTATGCACTTGGAAAATATTATCATAGGAATAATAGAATAGGGAAATTGTCTTATACAGCAATATCATGTTTGTGAGTTTAGATAGTATTCTCATCTCATCTGGCCTGCATTCAGTTACCAACACACACAAATAAATACTGTATAAATATAGGTATACTCTGCATGCAAATAAAATAAAATACTGATATCAGTGATATATGCATTATCTAAACATCTGAATACGATTTTCAGGTTGGTGTTTGAATTTGAGGAAAGCACATGCTACTACTCTTCCACTCCAGATTGAGATTGAGATCACTTAATTGGTCAATTGCACAAAAGGTCCAAACCAAGTTTGACTTCCACTTTTAACCCAACCCCTCCGAAAGACACGCATACATACACTCAGTGGATTAGGTACACCACCTGTTCACGAAAATAGTTTGCTCCTACAGACAGTGAATCACGTGGCCCTGTCTTTTTATATAAAGCAGGCAGACGGGCATCGAGGCATTCAGTTACTGTTCGATTGAACGTTAGAATGGGCAAAACAAGTGACCTAAGCGACTTTGAGCGTGGTATGGTCGTCAGTGCCAGGCGTGGCAGTTCCAGTATCTCAGAAACGTCCGGCCTCCTGGGCTTTTCGTGCATGACAGTGTCTAGGGTTTACCGAGAATGGGGCGACAAACAAAACATCCAGTCAGCGGCAGTCCTGTGGGTCAAAACAGCTAGTTGATGAGAGTTCGAAGGAGAATGGCAAGAATCGTGCACCTAACAGGCGGCCCACAAACAGGCAAATACCGGCGCAGTAAAACAGTGGGGTGCACAACGATATCTCGGAACGCACAACTCGTTGATCATTATCACGGAGGGGCTTTTGCAGCAGACAACCACACCTTTTACCACTCCTATCAGCTAAAAACAAGAAGAAGCTCCAGTGGGAACGTGATCACAAACACTGGACAATTGAGGAGTGGAAAAACATTGCCTGGTCCAACGAATCCCGGTTCCTGTGGTGTCATGCATGAGTCCATGGCCCCATCCTACCTGGTGTCAACGGTACAGGCTAGTGACAGTGGTGTAATGGTATGGGGAATGTTTTCCTTACACATGTTAGGTCCCTTTACCAATTGGGCAACATTTCAATGCGATACGCCATCCCATCTGATTTGCACTTAGTGGGACTATCATTTGTTTTTCAACAGGACAATGACCCAACACACCTCCAGGTTGTGTAAGGGCTATTTGACCAAGAAGGAGGGTGAATGAGTGCTGCATCAGATGACCTGGACTCCACAATCATCTGACCTCAACCCAATTGAGATGGTTTGGGATGAGTTGTATCGCAGAGTGAAGGAAAAGCAGACAACAAGTGCTCAGCATATGTGGGAACTCCTTCAAGACTGTTGGAAAAGCATTCCAGGTGAAGCTGGTTAAGAGAATTCCAAGAGTGTGCAAAGCTGTCATCAAGGCAAAGGGTGGCTACTTTGAAGAACCTAAAATATGTTTTGATTTGTTTATCACTTTTTTGGTTACTACATGATTCCAAATGTGTTATTTCATAGTTTTGATGTCTTCACTATTATTCTACAATGTAGAAATAGTAAAAATAAAGAAAAACCCTGGAATGGTGCTGTACATACACAGGTTTTTGGAGAATTGCAGGGGGCTGCCACACTTGGTGTCTGGGGAGCTGTTGTCATGGGAGGTTAAGTGCCTTGCTCAAGGGCACAACGGCAGGCAATGGCATCTAGGATTTGATACCAGCAATTCTCTGGTTGCCAGCTCACTTCCTGGAAGATTTTTCCTTTCTGGCTTGCATCTCTAACTGCTAAGCTACCTAACCCTTTACTTTTCGTACTTCTTCAACATCTGAGTTGTTAAAAGGTTGGGTCTATTTGAGTGGTTATTGGACTGAATCACTAGTTCTCGTGAACCTGTTTCAGGACAAAGAAAGACCTCAAGTAAGTGTTAGAAATAGAAAGCAATGAGTGGGTGATATATGCTTTCTATAGTAGGCCTATCACTGCACCACTCAAACTGCCACTTTAATTTCTTCCTTCACACTGGGCCAGGCTTCCTGTTCATTCAGGATGTCCGTCTCCCCAGTATATTGGGCCACACTGGTAAGGGCTCATTATCGTTGAAGAAAAAGGACTTTAAAACCGGAAACGGTCATTCAGTAGCCACGTTCCTCCAGGCTGTACATGCCCTGATCCCATCTTCACACACACCCTGAACCAGTCAAATGTGGGGGTGCTGGAAGAATCTGGGTAGTATTACAGCACCAAACTTACGTGCTAGTTTTAGTCTTAGTATTCCACAGGTACAAAAGCCATAACCATCTGGTTGAATCACACCCATCTGTTTGTATGAGAAGATTGTAATGACAATTGGAACAGAGAGAGGGGCTGTTGACCACAAGTCCCCCGGATCTGTCTTGAAATCCTAACTGGAAGAAATCTGACAAGCCTGTCTCAGCTTGACACTCCCAAAACGGTCCACAAGTGTTCCCATGAGTACCGTGTACAACAGCAGAGTGGAAAATAGAAATTGTCAATACAGCTAAATGGCCCAACGGCTCAGTTAATTTGTGTGTTGAATGAGAGAAGTGAATAGCGATGGGTTAAAGTGGCTGTCACACTTGTGGTGCTAAACAGGGGTGTCTCTCCCAGAGACCCGCACTTGAGCGCAATCAAGAGGCTTGAACTCACATTAGATTCTTACTGAAAGAGCTTTATTATGGCACTCCAACCATGGCTGTTTTTTTGCAGTGTGCCTTGCCGGTGAAAAGATAATGGTGCTTTGCTCTCCAAGTGGAGTACCGCAAGGTGGTGCTTCAATTTTCACACACTAATCCCTGTCTGAAGCATGATATCTTCTCACACACCTGACCCGTCTGTCTCTGTCTCCATGTTGGCCTATCCTTTGCCATGTCTCCCTGTCATTGTCTCTCTGGTCCTCGGAAGCAGTTTGTCTGACTGTTACACTTAAGCAGTGAATGACAGGAGATGATTTCCGCTCCCAGTAATCTTCTACCAAACAGCCTCAAGGGACAGAAAAGTATTCACACCCCTTGACTTTTCCACATTTTGCTGTGTTACAAGGTGGGATTAAAATGGATTTGTCTTTTTGTCAAAGTGGGAAAAAAATTCTAACATTTTTAGAAGATGTATGAAAAATAAAATACTAATATATCTTGATTACATAAGTATTCACACCCCTGAGTCAATACATGTTAGAATCACCTTTGGCAGTGATTACAGCTGTACGTCTTTCTGGGTAAGTCTCTAAAGCTTTGCACACCTGAATTGTACAATATTTGCACATAATTATTTTTAAAATTCTTCAAGGTCTGTCAATTTAGTTGTTGTTAGACAGCCATTTTCAATTCTTGCCATAGATTTTCAAGCATATTTAAGTCAAAACTGTAACTAGGCCACTCAGGAACATTTAATGTTGTCTTGGTAAGCAACTTCTGTGTATATTTGGCCTTGTGTTTTAGCTTGTTGTCCTGCTGAAATGTCAATTTATCTCCCAGTGTCTGTTGGAAAGCAGACTGAACCAGGTTTTCCTCTAGGACTTTGCCTGTGCTTAGCTCTATTCCTTGCCGATGACAAGCATACCCATAACATGATGCTTGAAAATACTAAGAGTGGTACTCAGCGATGTGTTGCATTTGCCCCAAACATGACACTTTGTATTCAGGACATAGTTAGTTTTCTTTACAGGCTTCCTTCTATTCACTGTCATTTAGGTTAGTATTGTGGAGTAACTACAATGCTGTTCATCCATCCTCAGTTTTCGACTATCACAGCCATTAAACTGTAACAGTCTTAAAGTAGCCATTGACCTCATGATGAAATCCCTGAGCGGTTTTCTTCCTCTCCGACAACTGAGTTAGGAAGGACACCTGTATCTCTGTAGTGACTGGGTGTATTGATACACCATCCAAAGTGTAATTAACAACTTCACTATGCTCAAAGGGATATTCAATGTCTGCTTTTTTATTTTTACCCATAGGTGCTCTTCTTTGCGAGGATTTGGAAAACCGAGTCATTGTTCGAATCTGTGTTTGAAATTCACTGCTCAACTGAGGGACCTTACAGATAATCGTATGTGTGGGGTACAGAGATGAGGTTGTCATTCAAAATCATGTTAAACACTATCATTGCACACAGAGTGAGTCCATGCAACTTATTATGTGACTTATTAAGCAAACATTCTCCTCCTGAACTTATTTAGCCTTGCCATAACAAAGGGGCTGAATACTTATTGACTCAAGACATTTCAGCTTTTAATTGTTTATTCATTTGCTAAATTTTCTAAAAACATAATTCCACTTTGACATGTTGACATTATTGTGTGTAGGCCAGTGACACCAAATCTCAATTTAATACATTTTATATTCAGGCTGTACAACAGAAATGTGAAAAAAGTCAGGGTGTGTGAATACTTTCTGAAGACAGTGTATGTACATGAAACGTTACTCTTAAAGAGCTTGAACAGGGTTTATAGCTTACCTGTTGTAGCTATTAATGTCTCTTGATATAAATTTTCATCAATGAGTCTTTTGGATGAATGCATCTCCATGTTATGTGCAGATAATCCATCCCTGAGCCTACCTACCGATCAGCAGCTAGACATGCATCATTATCTGTTTTGTCTTCTCATGGTGTTGGAGAGTTTTGCTCTGCGGCTTGTGGTGTAAGCTATTGTGACTGTTTCTATATTTAGGCAGCATTCTTCCTACGCATTTTCAGTGTTGGTTGTTAAGTAAGAAAATCAAATGACGTGCTGGGAGGGGAGAGCAGGGAGGAAAGGGGGGGATCAAAGCAAATAAGCTGGGCTGCTTCGTTTGACATGGCAACCGCTGTGTCTGTCAGAGGCCTAGGAGACGACCGGGGAGAATATGGCTATCACCACAGAAGACACACAAGCAAATGATTGCAGCAATAACCACCATTTCTGTTTCCTATTTTATTATTGGTAAAGCAAACTGTGTAATCCAGCAGTCAGATTGCATGGTGTGGAAATCATGGTGGTTTTAGCCCAGCAGGCAGCCTTTGAGCTATACTTAAACGTATTTAGGATGCAGCGTTGCTCTCTGTCTGGTAATCCTGAGGTCTGCAGTATTTGTGTAATAGGAAAGGAGGATTTGCATGAAATGGCTCCTCATTGTATGGAGTGCTGTATGGGCTCCCGAGTGGTGCAGCGGTCTAAGGCACTGCATCTCAGTGCTAGAGTTGTCACTACTTACCCTGGTTCGATCCCAGGCTGTATCACAACCGGCCATGATTGGGAGTCCCGTAGGGTGCCGCACAATTGGCCCAGTGTTGTATGGGTTAGGGTAGGGTTTGGCCCGGGATAGGCCATCGTTGTAAAATAAGAATTTGTTCTTAACTGACTTGCCTAGTTAAATAAAGGTTGAATACATTTTTTGAAGTAGGGTGCAAGGGGTTCCATTGCCCTATTCAAACAAGCTTCCTTCCTACCCTTTACTTTCTTCCTTCCTTTCTTTCATCCTTCCTTCCTTGAAGTGGGAACCTGATATGACATTATTAGATTTGGTGAGAGCATTCATTATTTCCAGATCGCATGTATTGTATTTGGGGAGCAGTTGCTCCTATAACTGTGTAATAACACTGCAGTTGCTCCTATACCCGTGTAATAACACTGCAGTTGCTCCTATACCCGTGTAATAACACTGCAGTTGCTCCTATACCTGTGTAATAACACTGCAGTTGCTCCTATACCCGTGTAATAACACTGCAGTTGCTCCTATACCCGTGTAATAACACTGCAGTTGCTCCTATACCCGTGTAATAACACTGCAGTTGCTCCTATACCCGTGTAATAACACTGCAGTTGCTCCTATACCCGTTTAATAACACTGCAGTTGCTCCTATACCTGTGTAATAACACTGCAGTTGCTCCTATACCCGTGTAATAACACTGCAGTTGCTCCTATACCCGTGTAATAGCACTGCAGTTGCTCCTATACCCGTGTAATAACACTGCAGTTGCTCCTATACCCGTGTAATAACACTGCAGTTGCTCCTATACCCGTGTAATAACACTGCAGTTGCTCCTATACCTGTGTAATAACACTGCAGTTGCTCCTATACCCGTGTAATAACACTGCAGTTGCTCCTATACCGGTGTAATAACACTGCAGTTGCGTTGTAATTGCATACTAACAGCCTTTAGAGATGTTGTTATTATTACTCATGTGCACTAAGGGAACAGTCCCTATTCCTTGTTCTTGTTAGAAGGGTTCTATATATGTTTCTCAATTGAATTCAGTTTAATCTCAATTCCAAAATTCTGTGCAGCACAAAAGAGAATTAGGAGGCCCGATTTAGAGAATGATACAACACCAGCTCAAACTCCTAGTCTATGTTCTATGGGAATTGCCTGGTTAGATAATAATGCATGTTTGGTTTCAAATGTAACTCAGGAGAAGACGCTCATTAGCCCGCCCCCGTGCTGTTCTAACTCACTCATGTCAACGTGTAACCCATAACACTGCACAATGATCTTCTAATTGATGTGATGAGGCTACAATTGATTCAGGGGCTTGATGCAAATGCAATCCCTAGGTTGTGCTATTGTGTTGTATTTCCTGAGACGCCTACATGTAGCCTATGCCAGGAGATAACATGCAAAAACCTCTCCGGCACTCTAGTATCAGGCATTTGAGAAATGGCTCCCAGAATAGAGCTGTGTGCCACTGACTGGTGTAGGTTATCATACTGCAGCTCTAGACGGAGCACACCTGCACTTACAGTACATCACTTTTAATGATATTGTGACTTTTCCTCTTTACTGTACACACTCTTAACTGCACAGACCTTTTAAGAACTGTGAAGTGTGTGTACGTAACGTTTGCAGTGTGTGTGTGTATGCGTGCGTGCGTGTAGTCCATGCGTTGGCCAGGGTTGTGTTGTTGGAGAGCTGGGGCGGTGGCTGGGGCAGGCCGGGGACTGACCTTCTACAACATAAGGACAGAGGATTAGTGGCAGCAGCCAGCCAGTCCCCCAGCCCATTCCTCTCCCTGTGGGGTCAGTCAGCCCCAGTGATGACAGAGGAGGGGTCAGCGCAGTGGGCCATTGTCTCTGATAGTCACCCCGGGCGATGGGCGCCCTGGGTGACTCGGGTCACATGACCCTCCCTCCCTGCACCACCCGTAACTGTGCCTCTGTCCATCGTGTCACCATGGTGGTGGGCGGGGGTGATTTGTGGCACCTTCGTTTTTATTACCTGGGGGCTGCTTAACATTTAAGGCCCAATACAAAGGCCTTAATGTTCCATGATCATTATCTCCCAGATCACAGTGCTGCGGCTACCCAGTGCACACGGTGACACTGACTGGGCACTCACATTTTATTAACGCTACCATGGACAGCATGGGGCCAGCAGATAAGGACAGATGAGGCTATAGGCGTGAAGACAATACACAATGAAGCTTTCACATGGTCCTGTGTGCTTGATGGTGATACTATTGTGTACTGATGTGTTCTTGTGCCTCCTCCAGTTATAAAGACAGATACAAAAAAAAAAATGTGTTTGAAGAGACACAATTAAACACTTCCACATTTATTTTGCATCTTTAAAATGTGTGGGTTTCTGGGGGGAAGATTCCGAACACTGAGCGCAGACGGTAGATGCCTTAGCTGCTGTACAGGTCTGAGGGGACCAAAGGATAATGATACGTAATACAGGTGACAATAGAAACTGCTAAGAGTCGTGGAAGTCTTCTTTGACCACCGATGACTCCAAATGTTTTAACTCTGAGAAATCTGTTGTTACCTTCTTCTAGTCTATGTTCTGTTTCCCTTGGGGGAAATAAATATTGCACAATTCTCCTGCAGAGAGGCATTGCTGTCATTGGCAAAGACATCGATGTAAGGCTGTCATCCAACGTTTATGAGAGTACGGTTATTTAGCTGAATCTGGAGGAAACAAGTGGAACAGTAGGTCTTTGTCCCCTGTGTCAGACAGGTGTTCTGGTGTCTTTCTGGCTGCTCTCTGGTGACTTGGTTCATATTGGCTGTCACTCATCTCCTCAAGGCACATAAGCATTTCCATGGTGTTGTTTATCTCCATTTTCAGACTAACAGGTGGGATCTGGGGCTAGTCAGACCACCTCATCCACCACCAGGCTCCAGTCTGTCCATGAGTTCCATCCTCCTTAACTGATCACAAGACTGACTGGAGAATCTATCTGTCTCTAAATCTAACTGGTACATTTTGAAGCCCACTAAGTTACTCAGTAATACAACCCTATTTGAACACGTCTGTAGAATGGTGCAACGCTACTCCAGCTTTTTGTCTTTCTATAGGAAATGAGCTGTCATTCAGATGTTACCTAAAAATCTAATAGTATGAAACTGCAGAGTTGTCTCTAGTCTGAGGTGTAATTTGAACAGATATTGCACGTTGATGTGTACTGTCTGACCCTCTGTGTTTCGTGTCTATGGGAAAATCCCACTCTACAAAATGCTGCTGACGACTCTGGAGTGAGGTTGCTAGGTAACCTGACGTCACTCTTGCACCAGTGTATTGTTCTCTGTGCTGCCTGCGTGATCCCCATCTACCTGTGTGTGGGTGAATGTCTGGTGCTCAACTACACAACGTCATGTTCCACAATGAGACTGCTGTCTCTGCAACTCACAGTTGAACGATAAGAAAGGAAACTATTCATAAAATGTATGACTCGGGTATTCGAACTAGCAACTTTTTGGTTACTGGCCCAACACTCTAACTGCTAGGCTACCTGCCACCCTACAACCTCCTGTACTACTGTTGTACCTCATGTTTCATGACCATTCAAGCTATACTGAGAGAAGTGCTGACAGAAGTCTACTTAATAATGCAGTCTCATTCCTGCTCTGTGGAAAAGTAATATTGAGCTTCTAAACTAAAGCTTTTACATCCTGTCTCTCCGCTAAAGGAAACCCACAGATACAATGAAGAGAGCTAGTTGTCGGGAAGAAGAAGCTTACCTGCTCTCTTGTCAACCCACATGAGCTCTTCTAATTGGCTAACTCAAAGGTCAAATGCCAGACACATTGGGTCAGTATACAGAGTTGAGTGGGCATAGTAGCATATATGAATATAATAGGATAGGGCTCTCTTTAACCAGTCCTGTCAGACAGTCTATATGTGTAAGTGATTCAGTAATATACTGTTACCTTCAGTGGTCATGGTACTATTGAGGCTTCAATGTGTCTAGTCACAAAGAAGATCCTGCTTCCCATTCATATATGGCCTTCTGTCTCTTTTCCCTTTGTGGTCCCTGAGTTCGTTGCTTCTAAAGATCATATCAAGTTCTCTTCAAGTCAACTCTCCTTACCACACTTTTTCATAGGCCGGGTTTCTTTCTCCCTGTCACACGACCAGGGGGAGAATGGAAATGAGCTTATTGAGGAGGGCAATCTATGCACTCAGTACAATTTAGCGCTTGGCAATTGGCAGCCGATGAGCTGGAGTGGTCTATGGAGAGCCCCTTGGCCCGGGGTGAGGTGTTAATATGTGCCCCATCCTCACCCACACCTGACCTGACCCCTCCTCAGGTCCTCATCCAGATGTCCTCTCTCCTTTTCTCTCTCTTCCTCTATGCTCTCTTTCTTCCTCTATGCTCTCTCTCTCTCTCTCTCTCTCTTCCTCTATTCTCTCTCTCTCTCTCTCTCTTCCTCTATTCTCTCTCTCTCTCTCTCTCTTCCTCTATTCTCTCTCTCTCTCTCTCTCTTCCTCTATTCTCTCTCTCTCTCTCTCTCTCTCTCTCTCTCTCTCTCTCTCTCTCTCTCTCTCTCTCTCTTCCTCTATGCTCTCTTTCTTCCCCTATGCTCTCTCTCTCTCTCACTCTTCCTCTATGCTCTCTCTCTCTCTCTCTCTCTCTCTCTCTCTTCCTCTATGCTCGCTCTCTCTCTTTCTTTCTCTCTCTCCCGCTATGCTCTCTCTCTCTTTCTCTCTCTCTCCCACTATGCTCTCTCTCTCTCTCTCTCTCTCTCTCTCTCTCTCTCTCCTACTGTCTCCTCTCGCCTGCAGTGGAGAGGCTTTTGTTAACCTCTGCCGCCGAGCCAAGCTGCCTCTTACATCCCAAGGCCACATTTTCTCTCACCGAATAGTGTGGCTGAGCATGTTTCTGCCGCGGTGTGTACTACAAGAGTGTGTTTGTGTGTGTGTGAGTGAATGAGCTAAGAAAAGGCATGTTTTGCTCATTGTTGCTCCGGCTCTTGAGAGGTGACTGGTGGGTAGAGGGTAGTGATACCTGGTGGTGCCATGCGGCGTGGTGCAGCCTGCTGTAATGGACACTCAGATGGAAAGGGAGATAAGGAGACACTATACTGGAGCCCAGCACTGCGCTCAATTGAGAAGGCCAGTGCAAACTAATACCATAGTACTGTGAGATTTACTCATAGGACCACTGTATCTGGTAGTGGTCTGGGAAGGCTGGGGCAGGGGGTGGAGCCTGCTGTGTCCTTATAATGTTGCTATATTAAAGTTGTGGTAATGCTCTAGTTTAGAATTCTCTGGACAAGTTCTAAATCACAGACCACTGTATGTTCAGACTGTTGTCATTAACTTAACACATCCCTCATCTGTTTTATTTTTCCACTGCCATGTCCCATACAAAGACTCTTGATATCCCAGTGTTCACCAGGGCAGTAGTGTCAGGTGTGCTGTTTGAATGGTACACAGCAGTAATATTGTGATGTATATCAGTATGATATCAGGTGAGGGGCATGTCACTTGGTGTGTGTGGGGGGGGACTTGGCATTTCAGTGACTGAGGCTTCAGTCGTTAAAGTGCTGATTAGCAGACACAGGCGGTGGAGGGCTGGCGGGGGGGTGGCGGCAGGGTTGGGGCGTGTGTGGTAGTGTGTGAGTGAGTGAGTGAGTGAGTGAAAAGGATGACTGGCTTTATGGTCAGCAGCTGCATGGTAACAGGGCGTGCTGTGCGTCAGCGAGCTGCTCCCCTGGGCACTGGTGAAAGGGCCATCTCAGTGGGTGAGCCCTCCTCCCTGATGTCAGCAGCACAGGCCTCATCCTTTCTCCTCTCCCCTCAGACTGCACTGCTCCCTGCGTCATCACCAGCCACCCCAACACAGTGCTGCCACAACCTGTTCTCAGAGAGGGAGGGAAAAGGAGAGGGAGAGAAGGAGAGAGACAAAGAGAAGGGGACAAGAGACGTAGAAAGACAGAGAGATAGGCAAGTTGGGGGTTTGAGGGGCAGATCCTCACCCCTAGCTGCCTGTCTCTCAGTGCCCAGCCTGCCACTCTGCAGCTTCCTCTTTGCAGAGCTGGAAAATGAATGTGGTAGCCAGCGCTCTGTTTGGCTGTAGAGGATCATGGTGGAGTGCTTTCACACATTCTGCAATGTAAGTGTCCTCCCTGTTTTTGTTTATTATGTGAACAGCCTATTACGTATTTCAATATAAAACATGGACCCCACGGTCCTTACACACAGATGAAAGAACAATGTGATACCTGGGTTAGCACCTAGAAAAACAAAAGCCCTTGGGGGTATTTTTATGTGACGGCTGAGAGGCTGTCTGCTAGCCTCACTGTGAACTTTGTGTCTCCCAGGACTGTGATGTCACTGTGCTCCTGCTTTCAGCCGCTGCAATGTTCAAATGACACTTGGTTGCCATGCCAGCGGTGCAGACACCCTCATGAGAAGGCCAGCTCGCTGTTCCCTTCCATATAATAACAGCTATTTATATCTATTTGACAGCCCTGCTTTTCTGACTGCCTGTGTTGGAACATGGATGGAGGAGAAACGCCACGTTGTAGAATGAATAAATGTGTCTGCGTGATTGGAGTAATTTGTGTCAGATTGGCCTCTCCTCATGTTATGGGAGAAAGCGCAAGAAGGATGGTGTGTGTCCGTGTGTGTCTGGTGCTGGTTCATCTCCCCAGTGTTCTACCACAGTCCACACATAAAAGAGAACAGCACGCTCCCTCGTTTTCTCTGGGGCAGCCATGTTTGTTTTATAGGATTCATTTTTTTTGTCCTCGTCCAATATTTGACAAGGGGCTTTGCATCTGCTAAATCTCCAGCATAGAACCCATGCTATAAACATGACTTGACATTGTCAGTGGCTGTCTTATTCTGGCTTTCATTTACCAGTTAATATGTGCGCTGTCTATGGTAGGTCTTCTGTTTAGTTAATCAGTTATTCAATGATTTTAATATGCAAGGAATAGTTATGGAAGTATGACGTACAAAGAATAATTCAGCAACATATAATCAGAACATAAGGAATGATTAACATTTCAATGAATGTATCCCTGGTATTTAATGTTTACTATGTACTATTTCCGCAAAGAACAATTGTGCATTCACATTTTGCATACCATAATTGCTGTAGTTATGCTTCCACTGTCCAATGGGCTCATGGCTTTTTTCAATTCACCTATATTTCCCTGTCACACTAAACTACACACTTGACAACACGGTGAAGAGTAGCAGATATCCTGCAGGCCAGAACGGGTGCTCTAACTCCTCACACTAACCTGCCCCTCCCTTCTCTGTTGGTGCTCCTCTCTGTTGCCCCCTGCAGGTGAAGCTGATGAAGTACATCTGTAAGCAGCTGCAGTGTAAGCAGAAAGTGCCAGAGACAGAGAGGCCTCAGGCCTTGGACAGCTACCCACGGCTGGGGGACTGGCTGCGCACCGTCAACCTGAGACCTGAGCTCATTGAGGTAGGTCCTAGAAGTGTGTGTGTGTGTGTGTGTGTGTGTGTGTGTGTGTGTGTGTGTGTGTGTGTGTGTGTGTGTGTGTGTGTGTGTGTGTGTGTGTGTGTGTGTGTGTGTGTGTGTGTGTGTGTGTGTGTGTGTGTGTGTGTGTGTGCGCCACTGTCTGTCTGCATGTTGGTGTAAACGTAAGCATGTGTGCAGGGCTTATTTTGTATTGACAGACTGATAAACCCATTCCTTTCTTGTCATAGAGCACTAATGTTTAGGTCTGATCAATTCTAGCAGTATCTTGTGATAAAATATGCTTGTTGAATGCTGTATGGGGAATTAGATGCCTAAATGTGACGGATAGCAAATGTAGAATATTGCCATCCAAGTCTCATGAGTTTGCAGCCTCATGGATCTTAAATCATGCAATTTAGTGTCCTAAGAAATTATACTGTTGTAACCAAGAGCAATTTCAAATGGCAGATGATGCATTTTTTGTCTCAGTTTTGAAGCCACAAACCAAGAATGTTTAACACATTTCAGAGAACAGGCTGCTACTGTGTGAGTGACCTTGACTCACCATTTTACAGTCCAATACAACAGTCTGAAATCCACTGCAGGAGCCCGTCCAGAGAGGCTAGACCACTGTTGGCTGCTGCTCTGTGTCTGCATGTCCTCAGCTTTCATTAGGTCCCTCAGGCATGTGATGTCCCAGCCAGCCAGGCTGGATACTAGCTACTAGCTATGGCCAGGCCTGGAGGGGGCAGGTCAGGGGAGAGTGGTGCTCTGTTGTCTACTTACTAGTGTTGTTTTGGCTGAGAGGCTCCCATCACATTCCACACACTCTGGATGGACCCCAGATACGGCACCACCCCTAATCCATCGCTCTCGCGCTCTCACTCCCCCCTCCCCTCCCGATCATTGCTCTATTTTTACTCATTGGCCAGTGAGTAAATTGTCTGTGCCCTGTGAACCGATTTTGGAAATATTAACCTGTGAACACACATGAACAATAGGCGGAATATCAACTATGAATATTTTTTATGTTTGTATTCCATACTTCCCTTTTTGGTAGCTGTTCAATTGACAACTTTCCAAGTCAAATTTGCTCTCATTCAGTGCTGTATAGTCCTGCCTTACAGAAATGCATACAGTAACATGTTTTTGATGTTGTAGCTATTGTAATCTGCTCTAAGGAAAACAAGTTGGCTTAGACATTACTTTTTGGGGGAATCCAAGGTTCCTTAAAGGATTTTGTATCTTTAGCCATTAGTTTTGCAATTAAGTTAAAGGGGCAATCACAGATTATCATGAAATTTTGCCTCAAATCCAATATGGTGTCCAAAATCAAATATGGCTGCCATAATAACATTTGATGGAGGTTAAATCACCTGTCAATATGAATTTTGCAACTGAGGCATTTTTTCAGAACACTCAAACCTATAAAGACTGTTGGTGTGAATCAATTTTATTCTGAATCCAATAAGGCCAACATGATTACACTCAAACACATTAACCTGTATATAAGTATCCCTTGTTAATTTTGATTGTGTTATTCTGTCTTTAAAATGGGTTCATAAGGCTTTTGATATATCTAGGACTATGAGTGGCACTGCCATGCCTCTTTTGTGTTTGAATAGCCGACGCCAACTAGTTTTTCAATGTGTGTTCATGTTTTAATCTCATTCACACACTTACAGCATATCAACAATGGGCAATTCCACAAAATATAATAACAAGCCTTTCACGACCAGTGGTGGAAAAAGCTCTCAATTGTTATACTTGAGTAAAAGTAAAGATGCCTTGATAGAAAATTACTCAGGTAAACGTGAAAGTCACCCAGTAAAATATTACTTGAGTAAAAGTATTTGGTTTTAAATATACTTAAAATGTATACATCATTGCAAATTCCTTATATTAAGCAAACCAGACACCACAATTTGTGTTTTTTATGTATTTACCGGTAGCCAGGGGCACACTCCAACACTCTGATATCAGTTACAAACAAAGCATTTGTGTTTAGTGAGTCTGACAGATCAGAAACTGTAGGGCTGACCAGGTTTGTTCTCTTGATTAGTGCCTGAATTGGACCATTTTCCTGTCCTGCTAAGCATTCAAAATGTAACGAGTACTTTTGTGTGTCAGGGAAAATGTATGGAGTTAAAAGTACATTATTTTCTTTAGGAATGTAGTAAAGTAAAAGTTGTCAAAAATATAAATAGTAAAGTAGATATACTGAAAAAAACTACTTAAGTAGTACTTCAAAGTATTTTTACTTAAGTACTTTACACCACTGTTCACGACACAAGGACACAGGAAAGCAACCGTAATACATTTGGCCATGGGTGGTTGGCTTTGATTACGGACTGGGGCAGGCCCAGCAGGAGATGTGGAGAGTGACAGAAACTGTGAGGGTGACCTCGGGTTACTGAGATGTTAGTTAGAGTGTAGCTAGGTCGTAGGCTATGACTAAGAAGCGTTGGCTGTGAGGGACGTTGCACAGCTCCACACATATACAGTTGAAGTCGGAAGTTTACATACACTTAGGTTGGAGTCATTAAAACTCGTTTTTCAACCACTCCACAAATGTCTTGTTAACAAACTATAGTTTTGGCAAGTCGGTTAGGACATCTACTTTGTGCATGACACAAGTAATTTTTCCAACAATTGATTACAGACAGATTATTTCACTTATAATTCACTGTTTCACAATTCCAGTGGGTCAGAAGTTTACATACACTAAGTTGACTGTGCCTATAAACAGCTTGGACAGTTCCAGAAAATGTCATGGCTTTAGAAGCTTCTGATAGGCTAATTGATATCATTTGAGTCAATTGGAGGTGTACCTGTGGAAGGAAGAAGCCACTGCTCCAAAACCGCCATAAAAAAGCCAGACTACGGTTTGCAACTGCACATGGAGACAAAGATCGTACTTTTTGGAGAAATGTCCTCTGGTCTGATTAAACAAAAATAGAACTGTTTGGCCATAATGACCATTGTTATGTTTGGAGGAGAAAGGGGGAGGCTTGCAAGCCGAAGAACACCCTCCCAACCGTGAAGCACAGGGGTGGCAGCATCATGTTGTGAGGGTGCTTTGCTGCAGGAGGGACTGGTGCACTTCACATAGATGGCATCAT
Organism: Brachymystax lenok tsinlingensis; assembly: GCA_030435695.1. NCBI lineage: Eukaryota > Metazoa > Chordata > Actinopteri > Salmoniformes > Salmonidae > Brachymystax > Brachymystax lenok. The sequence continues at coordinate 23,287,629 of CM059795.1, forward strand.
GAGGAAGGAAAATTATGTGGATATATTGAAGCAACATCTCAAGACATCAGTCAGTAAGTTAAAGCTTGGTCGCAAATGGGTCTTCCAAATGGACAATGACCCCAAGCATACTTCCACAGTTGTGGCAAAATGGCTTAAGGACAACAAAGTCTAGGTATTGGAGTGGCCATCACAAAGCCTGACCTCAATCCTATAGAAAATGTGTGGGCAGAACTGAAAAAGCATGTGCGGGCAAGGAGGCCTACAAACCTGACAGTTACACCAGCTCTGTAAGGAGGAATAGGCCAAAATTCACCCAACTTATTGTGGGAAGCTTGTGGAAGGCTACCCAAAACATTTGACCCAAGTTAAACAATTTAAAGGCAATGCTACCAAATACTAATTGAGTGTATGTAAACTTCTGACCCACTGGGAATGTGATGAAAAATAAAATCTGACATAAATTATTCTCTCTACAATTATTATGCCCGTTCACATTCTTAAAATAAAGTGGTGATCCTAACTGACCTAAAACAGGGAATTTTTATTAGGATTAAATGGCAGGAATTGTGAAAAACTGAGTTTAAATGTATTTGGCTAAGGTGTATGTAAACTCCCGACTTTAACTGTACATGTGAAGATGATCCCTGGGCTTTGATGGGCAGTTAAAGGGTTGCAGAGGAAGTGCAGTTGATCAAGCATGGTGCACAAAGACCACTACTGTATCTCACAGTCAATCCCCAGCCAGCATAAATGATCACATACCGCAAGTTTTACCATCCTAAGGTGCCTCTTGTTTGCCATAAATGTCCGTCTAGGGATGTTGTGATTACTGCAGTTTCCCAGACCAATGCATGAGTCACCTCAGTATAAGAGCTCATTCTTCACATAAGTCCAGTTCAGGTGTCACATGGGCTGGCCAGCCATGGTTGGTAGCCAAATGGGTACATACAGCGAGGGAAAAAAGTATTTGATCCCCTGCTGATTTTGTACGTTTGCCCACTGACAAATAAATGATCAGTCTATAATTGTAATGGTAGGTTTATTTGAACAGTGAGAGACAGAATAACAACAAAAAAATCCAGAAAAACGCATGTGAAAAATGTTATAAATTGATTTGCATTTTAATGAGGGAAATAAGTATTTGACCCCTCTGCAAAACATGACTTAGTACTTGGTGGCAAAACCCTTGTTGGCAATCACAGAGGTCAGACGTTTCTTGTAGTTGGCCACCAGGTTTGCACACATCTCAGGAGGGATTTTGTCCCTTCCTTCTTGCAGATCTTCTCCAAGTCATTAAGGTTTCGAGGCTGACGTTTGGCAACTCAACCCTACAGCTCCCTCCACAGATTTTCTATGGGATTAAGGTCTGGAGACTGGCTAGGCCACTCCAGGACCTTAATGTGCTTCTTCTTGAGCCACTCCTTTGTTGCCTTGGTTGTGTGTTTTGGGTCATTGTCAAGCTGGAATACCCATCCACGACCCATTTTCAATGCCCTGGCTGAGGGAAGGAGGTTCTCACCCAAGATTTGACAGTACATGGCCCCGTCCATCGTCCCTTTGATGCGGTGAAGTTGTCCTGTCCCCTTAGCAGAAAAACACCCCCAAAGCATAATGTTTCCACCTCCATGTTTGACGGTGGGGATGGTGTTCTTGGGGTCATAGGCAGCATTCCTCCTCCTCCAAACACGGCGAGTTGAGTTCATGCCAAAGAGCTGCATTTTGGTCTCATCTGACCACAACACTTTCACCCAGTTGTCCTCTGAATCATTCAGATGTTCATTGGCAAACTTCAGACGGGCATGTATATGTGCTTTCTTGAGCAGGGGGACCTTGCGGGCGCTGCAGGATTTCAGTCCTTCACGGCGTAGTGTGTTACCAATTGTTTTTTTGGTGACTATGGTCCCAGCTGCCTTGAAATCATTGATCAGATCCTCCCGTGTAGTTCTGGGCTGATTCCTCACCGTTCTCATGATCATTGCAACTCCACAAGGTGAGATCTTGTATGGAGCCCCAGGCCGAGGGAGATTGACAGTTCTTTTGTGTTTCTTCCATTTGCGAACAATCGCACCAACTGTTGTCACCTTCTCACCAAGCTGCTTGGCGATGGTCTTGTAGCCCATTCCAGCCTTGTGTAGGTCTACAATCTTGTCCCTGACATCCTTGGAGAGCTCTTTGGTCTTGGCTATGGTGGAGAGTTTGGAATCTGATTGATTGATTGCTTCTGTGGATAGGTGTCTTTTATACAGGTAACAAACTGAGATTAGGAGCACTCCCTTTAAGAGTGTGCTCCTAATCTCAGCTCGTTACCTGTATTAAAGACACCTGGGAGCCAGAAATCTTTCTGATTGAGAGGGGGTCAAATACTTATTTCCCTCATCAAAATACAAATCAATTTATAACATTTTTCACATGCGTTTTTCTGGATTTTTTTGTTTTTATTCTGTCACTCACTGTTCAAATAAACCTACCATTAAAATTATAGACTGATCATTTCTTTGTCAGTGGGCAAACGTACAAAATCAGCAGGGGATCAAATACTTTTTTCCCTCACTCTATGAGGACATTGCACGCCAGCAATTTCCATACAGCATTTTAGCTATTGAATGGCCTCCTGACGTGACAGTCCAGTTCCGTGGTGTCTTTGTCTCTAGTAACTGCCTTAGGGGAGGACTGATGGTAGATCAAGTTTTGGAAGATTCAGGATGGCATTGACATTGGAGAGGTGCAATTCCTATGACATGTGAAGACCCTATAAGTTGATGGCATTTCTTGTCAATGAGTGTCAGGTTGTGTTGGTTCATTATCATTAACTCCTGCCTTATGCACTTGTGTGGTTGCATTCACCCATACACCATAACTGTCACCCAGTCAAAATATGCGGAAACTCCTGGGCAGACAGCCAGGATGGTGGACATGATTGTCTGGAAGAAGCAATTTTTTAAACTAAAATGGTAGAGAAACAACATGGGTTTTCCTGCTGTTATGACCTTTATGCCATCTTAAAGCGTCCAATTTTCAGCGGTGTGCCACTGTTTTTTGCTCATTGGACATTGTCATTTCAAACAGCTGTTTGGGTTTTGACTGCGCATGTCTTATCCCAGGACTGTGTTGGGCAGCCTGTTAGCATACTAGGTTTCATCGTTATTATGACACCTCCACTGTGAGGCTCTATAGCCACTAAATCAAAAAAACATGTGTAGGCAGTATGCATTTTTGTCAGTCTAGACCATACAGCACTGAATGAGAGCAAATTTGATCTATTGAACAACTACAAAAAATGTACGTTTACATGAGTGATAAATATGAACAGTTTATATTTCTGCCTATTGTGTCTGTGTGTTTACAGGTCTAAATGTCTAAATGTATGATATCCTAATGTTGTTTGTTTGTGTATGTAGGGCAGACAATTGACTTCTTGTATTCCAAATTTCAGCAAAATCAGAGCTAGCAATATTCTGTTACATGACCTTATGTGCCCCCCCAACAAAAAAAAACGATTTAACCACTTTTGCAGTAAAATATTTTTTTTACAACCATCCATTTATTATATGGAAGACCTTAGAGATCTGGAAAAGCATGGTTGTGCTTGTTATACAACAGGTAGGAGTATCTCAAAAGCTAAAGCCCTTTTTGAAGATTGTCCACTAGCCTAACAAGCAAGGCTTACATAATGTTACATAACAAGCCAATCTGTGGATATAAAGTTGGGAGCCTCTTGCAGGTCTGTGTGTATCTTATGGTCTTAACTGAAAGTAATGCCAACAGCCTCATTGTGACAGCGCTCCTGGAAGCCATCCAACTGGGTGAGCCTGCTTCTACACGTGAATGTAACCCAGACCGAACATATCCAAGAAACTGCAAATGTTTTTGTCACATAGAAAAGGTGTATTTTCTTGTCTTAGATACAGTATTTCCAGAAATATCTTCTTATCTTGTTGAGCCTGGTGAGACAATGGTTTTAGCTCTGTAAGGTTACAGGGTTCATTCCCATCCACACAATGTGCTTCAGGCCAGCAGGGGCTCCTCCTGACTCTGTGATCACACCTGTGTTGAACTTGAGGGCTAGACCTGGCCAGTGAGTCACAGACCCTGGAGTAGCCAGGCTGACATCAGCACTTTATGGGGAGCAGGCGGACTGTAGCCCGCTGTAGTCAAACCCACACACTTACCCCCACCCAGCCAGGCCCTCATTATCACCTCTTCTCTCTGTGTCTCTGGCTACCTCACAGACTGACTAAGCTGTGTGCCTAGACCTGTACTCGAGGGGGGGGAGGGAGAGGAGGAAGGGAGGGGCAGAGAAGGACGAGCCAATGGCTTGGCCAAGAGGGAGGGAGGGAGGGATGGCTGGATAGTGTGGTTATTCGTGGTGTGTGACTTGAGGGTTGTGGAAGTAGTGGATTCCTCTCGCTGGAATGAGTAGATCTCTTCATCTACAGTGTGTTAACTCTTCCACATGGTATGTAAAACAAAGCTATAGCCCAATCATTCAGTAAGTATATGTAAAACCAAACGTGTTCCATCCGGTTGTAATTTTGTTTTTTTCTAGAGGCAGAATTTTTTTAAACTAAAATGGTAGAGAAACAACATGGGTTTTCCTGCTGTTATGACCTTTATGCCATCTTAAAGCGTTCAATTTTCAGCGGTGTGCCACTGTTTTTTGCTCATTGGACATTGTCATTTCAAACAGCTGTTTGGGTTTTGACTGCGCATGTCTTATCCCAGGACTGTGTTGGGCAGCCTGCAGAGTGTTGGGTTTGTTTGTTTAGAGGAAGGTTTCCTGATGGTTTGTGCCAGTGGTGATCCAGCCTGAACAACTAGACCTGGCTGTTTAGTGAATCTCTTCTCATTGTCATGTCTCCTGGTTGCACCTAACAGTGTTGGTTGTGTTTGTGCACATGCTCACAGCTTGTCCTGAGGACATAGTTATTGGTTACAGCTCACCTTTGAGACATAGGGTGAGTCGGGGAGTCGGGAGTGGCTGGTAAAATAGGCTGTAGTATAGAGTGTAGTCAACCCATAGATGAGGGAACAAAGGTATGTCTGAAGTATGGGCATAACAACTGATGTTGTTAGACAGCGTAATGTATATCCAGGTACACACTTTTAGAATGACACACTTCAAGAAGGTGACTGAAAGCCCAAAACCAATACAGGCTACAACTCGCAGGTTTGCGAATCATTTCAATTCCAAAACTATTGCCACAATAGTTATGTTCTATTGACCATGGAATACATTTTCTCACCATTTTTTGCATTAATTTCTCATTTGTGTGGTGGATTTGAGTGCACACAGGTAGACGCACAGAGAAACTACTGGGAAGAGATGGTGTGTACTGTTTGCGACACAAACACAGTCACGCTGCTGTGCCACCACCTACTAATGAAATCAAATCACTGTCTATTTCTAGCCAGAAGTTGGAGCGTTTGTTCAAAGACCCTCATTGTTCCGAGTTTCTTTGTTCTCCTCTAGGTGGAAGGCCCCAGGGGGCTTTGGCCAGCCAGTCAGTCAGTCAGTCTGTACTCGCTGGTCTCTGCTCCTGGTCTGTCCTGCTCTGTGGATATATCTGGAGATAGATCTCTGTCTGTGCTGGCTGGCTTTGGTTGATGAGAATGAACAATGATCACCTTTTTGTGTCTAGCATAGGCGAGTTGGATACTAGCGTACTAGTGTAAGATGCCTCCAGAGTGGCGCAGTGATCTAAGGCACTGCATCGCAGTGCTAGCTGTGCCACTAGAGATTCTGGGTTCGAGTCCAGGCTCTGTCGCAGCCGGCCGAGATCGGGAGACCCATTTGGCGGCGCACAATTGGCCCAGTGGCAGGGACGTCCTTGTCCCATCTCGCACTAGCAACTCCTGTGGCGGGCCGGGTGCAGTGCACGCTGACACGGTCGCCAGGTGTACGTTGTTTCCTCTGACACATTGGTGCGGCTGGCTTTCGGGTTAAGTGGGCATTGTGTCAAGAAGCAGTGCGGCTTCGCCTCTCCTGACCTTCGCCTCTCCTGAGTTCGTACGGGACTTGCAGAGATTCTGGGTTGAGACAAGAACTACCAACTGTAACTACCAATTGGATACCAGGAAATTGGGGAGAAAAAGGGGTATACATTTCTTATTATTTTCTTAAAAAAAAAAAAGAAATCGTCGTTATGCTGCTCTATCACATGTTGTACTGTATGGAGAGGTCCGAATGGATAGTGTGTGGTGGTACTGATCACTCACCTCCTCCTGACCTTGTCTCTCTCTGCTCCTCTCGCCAGGCAGTGCCGGTGAAGCTGTCCTTGGATGCCTTGCTGCAGATGCCAGGTTCTCACATGCGGGAGACCATGAGGAGACTGGGCTCCAGTTTAGAGGAGTGTTCCAGGCTCAGCGCTGCCCTCTCCTGCTTGAAAAGTGCCACTGAATCAGGTGGGTGTCTGTCTGGCTGGCAGGCTGTCTCTGTCTGTCCGTCCCTTGGAGAATCTGCCTGTTCTGACCTGTCTCTGGAGAATCTGCCTGATCTGACCTGTCTCTGTGGAGTTTTACTGACAGACTCAGCGCCAGGCTGGTTCTGCTCTATTAGCCCTGCCAGCAGCAACAGGCTGCCACCCAGGGTAAGGTTATGTTGTAGGACAAAAGACACTAGGTTAAGGGGTTGTGGGGTGGAAGACTGAATGCTAGTATGACTAACTGGCTCTAACAGGTATGTAACCCTTTTCTGTGTCTCCCCTATAGATGGAGAGCTAAGAGAGGATGGGGGGGCCCTGGTTCTCTGAGCCTACCCGGCGAGAAAGTGGCTCTCTGCTGCTGCCTCCCGACCAGCTGTTTGGAGGGATGGGGGGTCCAATGCGCCCCCACAGCCCCTCTCCTCTAGCTCGGCCCCCCACCACCCCATCCACTCCCTCTACCCCCTGCACCGCCTGTGCCCATCCCCGGTCCTTCTCTGTGTCTACAATGCCTGGTCCCGAGGCCCACGGGGTGTACGTTTACGCTGACAGCCCCCTCACAGACCCCTTCCCCCTCTCTGCCGCCCGACAGGGGCGACTCCACGGGCACACCTCCACCCCGCCCCTCACCCCGCCCTCCAAGAGACGCCACAGGCTGAAGCCCCCCTGCACCCCGCCGCCCCCCCCTCCCGCAAGGTGCTGCACCTTCTGCCCAACATCACCCTGACCCGCAGCAAGAGCCACGAGTCCCAGCTGGGGAACCGCATCGAGGAGCCGCCAACCAACAAGTAGGTCACTTCCTGTTCCCGTGCCCTAGGCTTTGTGTGTGACTTCCAGTCCTTTATGACCTAGAGTAAAGGGTTATACTGTCTGACAGTGTGGTTGGAGGCACATCATTTCAACTAATCTAGTCCAATTCACAGTAATCATGGTGGGCCCCTTGTCGAGAGATTTCTGAAAAGTTATTTTGCTTGCGTGTGTGAGGTCATCATGACCAGTGTCATGGAACAGGGTTGAATATAGGACACGCCCCCACCCTATTATGATGTTACAACTGGACGTGTAAGGGTAGCGCTTTTCACACACACTTGTACTCACACACACACACACACTTGCACTCACACACACACACACACACATACACACCACATCCTGCCTGCTGCTGCCTTAATGTGTATATGGCCAGAGCTAATCCCCACAGATTCCCAGAGATAATGTGTAATGTCAAAACAGGAAGCTTTTCTATGGCCTGATTCTCAAAGCAGGGCAAGACACACACATACAGTTTATTAGATACACCACCCCTTTCACGAAAGCGTAGCCGTGGCTTGCTATATAAAGCAGGCAGACAGGCATCGAGACATTCAGTTACTGTTCAATTGAACATTAGAATGGGCAAAACGAGTGACTTAAGCAACTTTGAGCGGGTATGATCGTCAATGCAGGCGCGCCGGATCCAGTATCTCAGAAACAGCCAGCCTACTGGGCTTTTCATGCACAACAGTGTCTAGGGTTTACCAAGAATGGTGTGACAAACAAAAACATCCAGTCAGCGGCAGTCCTGTGGGTCAAAACAGCTAGTTGATGCGTGAGGTCGAAGGAGAACGGCAAGAATCGTGCTGTTCCGGAAGCCAGCTAATAGGTGGGCCACAAAAAGACAAATCATGGCTAAGTACAACAGTGGTGTACAGAACGGCATCTCGGAATGCACAACTTGCCAATCCTTGTCACGGATGGGCTATTGCAGCAGATGACCACACCGGGTTCCACTCCTATCAGCTAAAAACAAGAAGTGGCTCCAGTGGGCACGCGATCACCAACACTGGACAATTGAGGAGTGTAAAAGCATTGCCTGAAACATGACAGCGAGTTCAGTTTACTTGAGTAGCTTGCGCAGTCCCCAGACCTCAACTTAATAGAGCCTCTTTGGGATGAGATGGAACGGGCTGTTGGCAGCATGAATGTACCGCCGTCCAATCTGCAGTAGCATGATGCCACTTCCTTGTGGAACATTTCCAACACCTTGTAGAATGTCTAGCGCCCCACTCCCGACACTACCAGGTGAAATGCAAGGCGCCAAATTCAAAATCCAAAAGTTGAATTATTAAACATGCATCAATATACAAGTGTTTCATAGTCATCAAAAGCTCTGCTTCTTAGCAATATCACAGCGTTGTCAGATTTCAAAAAGGCTTTACGGCGAAAGCACCACATTTGATTGTTTGAGGGTAGCACCTAACATGTTTTTCCCATTACCATGAATTCATAAGCCATGACGGTTCACACATAACACATTTCACAGCGAAAACAAATCAATTACCTTTTGAAGAACTTCTGCTGAGGGCTTCCCAAGTGTCCAACGAAGACAATCCATGGTTCTTTTGTTAGAAAAAGTAATGTATTATATCCATAAATCTCCGTTTGGTTGGCGCGTTATAATGAGAAAATAGAGCGTCGACTCCTCCATTGAAATGTGACGAGAACTCGTTCAACTTAAACTTGTTCAACTTAAACTTGTCCAAGAACAATCAAACATCATTTTAAATGTATCCTTATGAACACTTTTATGTATAAATAGTATAATATTTCAACCGGAATATAAACTGGCCGATAAGAAAGGAAAAAACCAAAGAACGTGCCAGCCGGGAGCGCGCATTTACTTGTATTGACATCTGCGTGGACACTTCCTTATTCGTCTTCTTCTCTGCTCTAAAAGCATCTAAAAAGAATCAGAACACTTTCTCGAGACTGTTGACATCCAGAGGAAGTGATAGGTACTGCATTCATATGCCCTTATATGGGCATTTTCATAAGGGAGGGGTTCTAAATGAGGCAATCTGTCAAAACCACTTTTTCCAGGACAGAAATTCCTCGGGTTTTCGCCTGCCATATCCGTTCTGTTATACTCACAGACAAAATGTTAACACCTTTAGAAAATTCAGAGTGTTTCCTATCCAATGGTACTAAATATGTGGATATCCTATTTTCTGGGCCTGAATGGGGAGGCGTTTTACTTTGAGCATGCCAGGCTCTCCAAAACGGTCACCTCGTGCGCTGCTCCCAAAGAATTAATAATAAAAAAATTGGATGTAATAAATGTATCACTAGCCACTTTAAACAATGCCACTTATATAATGTTTACATATCCTACATTACTCATCTCGTATGTATATACTGTACACTATACCATCTACTGCATCTTGCCTATGCCGTTCGGCCATCGCTCATCCATATATTTATATGTACATACTCGTATTCATTCCTTTACACTTGTGTGTACAAGGTAGTTGTTGTGAAATTGTTAGATTACTTGTTAGATACTACTGCATGGTCGGAACTAGAAGCACAAGCATTTCGCTACACTCGCATTAACATCTGCTAACCATGTGTATGTGACAAATACAATTTGATTTGATTTGAACTACGTTTGTCAGCAAACTTAACATGTGTAAATATTTGTATGAACATAGATATGTGACTAACAGAAATGGAACAAAAGTAACAGTCAGTATCTGGTGTGGCCACCAGCTGCATTAAGTACTGCAGTGCATCTCCTCCTCATGGACTGCACCAGATTTGCCAGTTCTTGCTGTGAGATGTTACCCTACTCTTCCACCAAGGCAACTGCAAGTTCCCGGACATTTCTGGGGGGAATGGCCCTAGCCCTCACCCTCCAATCCAACAGGTCCCAGACGTGCTCAATGGGATTGAGATCCGGGCTCTTCGCTGGCCATGGCAGAACACTGACGTTCTTGTCTTGCAGGAAATCGCGCACAGAACAAGCAGTATGACTGGTGGCATTTTCATGTCAGGATGAGCCTGCAGCAAGGATACCACATGAGGGAGGAGGATGTGTTCCCTGTAACGCCCACCGTTGAAATTGCCTGCAATGACAACAAGCTCAGTCCGATGATGCTGTGACACACCGCCCCAGACCATGACGGACCCTCCACCTCCAAATCGATCCCGCTCCAGAGTACAGGTCTCGGTGTAACGCTCATTCCTTCGACGATAAACGCGAATCCGACCATCACCCCTGGTGAGACAAAACCCGCGACTCGTCAGTGAAGAGCACTTTTTGCCAGTCCTGTCTGGTCCAGCGACAGTGGGTTTGTGCCCATAGGTGACGTTGTTGCCGGTGATGTCTGGTGAGGACCTGCCTTACAACAGGCCTACAATCCCTCAGTCCAGCCTCTCTCAGCCTATTGCGGACAGTCTAAATACTGATGGAGGGATTGTGCATTCATGGTGTAACTCGGGCAGGTGTTGTTGCCATCCCACAGGTGTGATGATCGGATGTACCGATCCTGTGCAGGTGTTGTTACACGTTGTCTGCCACTGCGAGGACAATCAGCTGTCCGTCCTGTCTCCCTGTACCGCTGTCTTAGGCGTCTCACAGTACGGACATTGCAATTTATTGCCCTGGCCATATCTGCAGTCCTCATGCCTCCTTGCAGCATGCCTAAGGCAAGTTCACGCAGATGAGCAGAGACCCTGGGCATCTTTATTTTGGTGTTTTTCAGAGTCAGTAGAAAGGCCTCTTTAGTGTCCTACGTTTTCATAACTGTGACCTTAATGGCCTACCGTCTGTAAGCTGTTAGTGTCTTAACGACAGTTCCACAGGTGCATGTTCATTAATTATTTATGGTTAATTGAACAAGCTTGGGAAACAGTGTTTAAACCCTTTACAATGAAGATCTGTGAAGTTATTTAGATTTTTACTAATTCTCTTTGAAAGACAGGGTCCTGAAAAATTGACGTTTCTTTTTTTGCTGAGTTTACTAACGCATGTCAGTAATATCCTGTTTGTAATGATGTTGCATTAGTGATGGAAAGCTCAGCCATAATGAAACCTGACTAGACAGAAGTATTTAAACAGGACTGATACTACAGTTGCTGGTTCAAATCCTGAGTCAACAAGGTGAAAAATGTGTCTGTGTCCTTGAGCAAGGCACTTAACTCTAAAAGTTACTCTGGATAAGACAGTCTGCTAAATTACTAAAATGTTCAATATATGTGTTGCTGTATCTCCTCTCTTCCAAGGCATGCTGCTACTGCCTCCCTTCCCTCCCTGCCTGTCTGCCTCACCTCTCTGACACTTACATAACATTGTTCATACAGTATGGCCATTAAATAATAATCTCTGGTGAAAGATGATCTGTATGGAGGCCCATTTTGGAATGTCATTGAGTAATCCAGTGTTTACTGTGTGTTGAGATGAGGGTGTGAGGGCAGCAGTGGGCCACTGTACTGATGTCCCAGTGTTCTTTGTTCCCCTCAGGTGTGCAAAGAAGAATAAGTTGTTCCTCAACGTTCAGATCAATGGGAATGGCTGTGAGGACTCACCCTCCCGTTCCCCCCACCGGTCTGCCCGCACCCCCGGGGCTTCCACCCCTGCCCCTGCCCCCTACACCCTACCTGGGACCCCTACCCTGATGGAGGAGCATTCATCCCACCTCAAGAGTGAGTACAAATACATTTTGACTTACCCCATTTAGGCTATATGTAAGGAATCTTCACTGAAATAGATTGGTAAATGCATGGTGAATAACTCAGATGAAGTAGACCGTTTGTATGTGTGCTCTTTGTAAAGAACCTAATGTATTTCCCAGTAGCTGGCTGTAGGGTCACAGTAGCCGTCCCAGTCTGGCTCAGTGTGTTTCAGTCAGTAGATTACTGGGATTGTTCCATCTGAGGGCTGTGATGTGGGGGAGGGAGCGTTTTCTGTTCCATCGCTTCTAGAGAAATGACATTACTATTCCAATTCATTCGACAGCTTAGATAGAAATCTAACACTCTCACAAAGTTGTGTGAGTGAGTGTGTGTGTGCAGTTGCGTGCGTGCCGTTTTGTGTCTGTAATGATTCATGTGTAGGAGCGTCACCTATCAAACCAACGTCATTAGGTCTCACGCAAATTCGTTTTTGCTTGTAAAATGAGCAGTAAATGTTTTTCATTGGTTTGGCACATAGTGTATTTGTCCATAATGATTCATGTGTAGGAGATTCACCTACCAAACCAACGTCATTAGGTCTTACGCAAATTTGTATTAATTTGTACAATGAACAGTAAATGTTTTTCATTGGATTGGCACATAGTGTGGCAAGTTGTAGGCAACATCAACACTAGGGTTGCAAAATTCAGGGAATTTCCAGGAGTCTTCCAGCTGGGATTTCTGGAAATCCTGGACATTTTGGGAAAGGTAACAACATTTTGCAATTCCCTAAGCACCAGTGATTTAATTTTGATAGTAGCCACTAAACTTCATAAATAAATTGCCATATTTGTGCTAATACTTAATGTTTTAGCAAATCCTCCTCTGTCTAGGTTCGTTTGACTACTAGTGTTTGACATCTCTCTCTCTCTCCAGATAACATGGGGTTGCATCGTGGCTCCCCACAGGCAGTGAGGAGAGACATAGGCCTGGCCGTCACTCACAGGTTGGCAGCTACCTCATGTCATACACCTTTAGGCCAGAGACTGCCATGATACAAATGTAAAATATACTTTAAATCCACAGTAGATAGAGCAAAAAACTATTGATGGTTTAAGTAATTGACGATTCTGTGTGAAGGTTTTCCACCAAGTCGTGGCTGTCCCAGACGTGTCAGGTGTGTCAGAAGAACATGATGTTTGGTGTGAAGTGTAAACACTGCAGGTGAGTGGAGTAAGGAGAGAAGGAGAGGGAGGAGTCTCTGAGATGTTCTGGTGTTGGATTGAGTGTCTCTATGATGCAAACAAAATACAACTTCATCTTATTTTGGTGATCAGTTGTTCTCTACTGTTCTCTGGTTGGTGGTTTCCTGTCTGCAGGTTAAAGTGCCATAACAAGTGTACTAAAGAAGCTCCCTCCTGCAGAATCTCTTTCCTGCCAAGTAAGCCCTTTCTTGCTTCTCATTTTCATCCACGGATTCATGTTTTACACATTTGATTCAACAAGCATTAGTGTAATGGTCCCAATCTCTTCTTTCCAGTCACCAAAATCCGGAGGACTGAGTCTGTGCCGTCTGACATCAACAACCCTGTGGACCGGCCATTAGAGACACACAGTTTGGCACACTGCCAAAAGCCATCACCAAAAAGGTAGAGACACCTTGGATATTACATCACACCTTTGATAATAATGATATGCATGGTGCTGTTAGGACAGACAAGTGTGTTATTGACTCTGATCAGTGTGTATTTCTTCTTCTTCTCCTTCCGTCAGGATCACCCCCCTGCGCTGAACCAGTTGGACTCCAGCAGTAACCCATCCTCCACCACCTCCTCCACACCCTCCTCCCCTGCCCCTTTCCAGAACCCTCCCAGTGCCACCCCGCCCCCCAACTCCTCACCCAAGGTCCACCGGGACAACCGCTTCCACTTCCCAGGTAGGTCCCTGACCGTCACTCACACGCCTATACAAATACAGAAACACACACAATCACCTCAACAAATACACACAATCACCTGGAGTGTCTCCCTTTCTCACTCTCTCACATGCAAACACACACATGAATATACACACACGCAAACACACACATGAATATACACACATGCAAACACACACATGAATATACACACATGAATATACACTTAACCACACAAGCATGTCCACTGCACACAAATAAGCCTGCATACTCCCACTATCAAAACGCATGCTTGCATTGTGTTCTTGATTACACAGAAGGTCTCCCTGAGTGATATTTCCTGTTTAGCGAATGTTGAACGTTAAACGTGGAATGGAATGGCCGGGCAGCAGTGGTCGTCCTCACCTCTCTCTCCCTCTCTGCATTAATACCACTCCTCAGGGGGGTGGGGGTGACTGGGGTTATATTAACGGCTATGCTAACCCAGAGTCTCTCTCTCCACTCCATGCTTGTTGGATCTTCCCTCTCTTTTCCCTAAGCTGCCTGCTACTTTCAGCATAGACAGCAGTTTATCTTCCCTGGTGAGTTTACAGTACGGTCCCAGACAGACTGTTGTGCTGCGCTCACACCTGCCCACGTCCCCAGCCCCAGCCTTGTCAGCTCTCTCTATCTCCTGCATGTACTCACAGGCTTAGTGAATTACATGACAAAGTTGTGCATTTGTGAATGTTCTAGAATAATGTTGTTTGATATTTAGACTGCATTGTCTCATGTGGAGATGGGTCTCTGTGCCACCTGCTTGGGAGTTTGGGAATTGCATGTCTTGTTATGGTGGATGTTGTCAACACATTGCTATGGCAAAGTGACAATATAAGTGGGCAAAGGAACTACATGAGGGACGCAATTTTGTCTTTACAAGCAAAAAGCCACATTATTTTTATTACATACTAAACATTTGTATTTCTTTCTCCCAGATGTGTCCAGTTCTACTACATTGCACTCTGAAGCCCTCCATGACACCGTGTAAGGCTTGCCTGTCTATTTAATTTATCGATAGTGTTTTAATGGTACAATACTCGGCATACTCTGACATTGTGACTGTGGTTTACCCTGTCCCAACAGTGAGACTGAACCAGCAGATGAGATACACTCTGAACTGGCCGAGGATGAGGACGGAGAGGTAAAATCTGAGTGTGTGCGTGCGAAGTAACTGTGACACATGCAGATACATGCCCAAAACCCAACATGCATGAATGTCCTACAGGAGGAAGATGAGGATGAGGAGGTGGTTGAACCTGAGATCGACCCAGACCCAGTAGTGGAGGAGGAAGATGAGGAGGAAGATGAGGAGGAAGATGATGAAGATGGGGGTGGGAGTGAGATGAATGGGGGTTCAGATGGTGAGTGTGATGGTGATGAGTTGGATGACCTGCCCAACTCAAGGGGAGGTCGCTGGAAAGGCCCCATCTCCCGTAAGGCCAGCCAGACCAGTGTCTACTTGCAGGAGTGGGACATTCCCTTCGAACAGCTGGACCTGGGAGAGCTCATTGGGAAGGTGATCTAAAATATTGAATGAGCTATATTTGCATCAAACTATCAGTGTTTTCAGTTTTAAACCCATTTAAAGTGTGTTTCTGAAACTGTCATTAAATCATTCATTCAGGGCCGTTGGGGCAAGGTGCATAAGGGTCGTTGGCATGGAGAGGTGGCCATCAGGCTGCTGGAGATAGATGGGAACAACCAGGACCACCTGAAGCTGTTTAAGAAGGAGGTGATGAACTACAGACAGACCCGTCATGAGAACGTGGTCCTCTTTATGGGGGCATGCATGGCACCTCCCCACCTTGCCATCATCACCAGGTAGGAGGAGGGGCTAGATCGCATCTAGAAAAATAACTTATCCCTCTGTTATATTCAGTCAACCATAGCTGTTGTTTATTTGTTTAGTTCCATTTGTTAATACAAGTGTTTCTCTCCAGTTTCTGTAAAGGGAGGACACTGTACTCTGTCGTTCGAGACACCAAAAACACACTGGATATAAACAAGACGAGGCAAATTGCTCAAGAAATTGTAAAGGTAAACTTCTGTCCCTGTTCAATACGTTCACATTTGTACAGGTAGGTGTGTGTGTGTGTGTGTGTGTGTGTGTGTGTGTGTGTGTGTGTGTGTGTTTTATATATTATATATATATACACATACATACAGTTGAAGTCGGAAGTTTACATACACCTTAGCCAAAATACATTTAAACTCAGTTTTTCACAATTCCTGACATTTAATCGTAGTAAATATTACCTGTCTTAGGTCAGTTAGGATCGCCACTGCCCACAAATCTTCTATAGGATTGAGGTCAAGGGCTTTGTGATGGCCACTCCAATACCTTGACTTTGTTGTCCTTAAGCTAATTTGTCACAACTTTGAAAGTATGCTTGGGGTCATTGTCCATTTGGAAGACCCATTTGCGACCAAGCTTTAACTTCCTGACTGATGTCTTGAGATGTTGCTTCAATATATCCACATAATTTTCCAGCAAAACACCCCCACAACATGATGCTGCCACCCCCGTGCTTCACGGTTGGGATGGTGTTCTTTGGTTTGCAACCCCTTTTTCCTCCAAACATAACAATGGTCATTATGACCAAACAGTTATATTTTTGTTTCATCAGACCAGAGGACATTCCTCCAAAAAGTACAATCTTTGTCCCCAAGTGCAGTTGCAAACTGTAGTCTGTCTTTTTGATGGAGGTTTTGGAGCAATGGCTTCTTCCTTGCTGAGCGGCTTTCAGGTTATGTCTCGATATTGGACTCGTTTTACTGTGGATATAGATACTTTTGTACCTGCTTCCTCCAGCATCTTCACAAGGTCCTTTGTTGTTGTTCTGGGATTGATTTGCACTTTTCACACCGAAGTATGTTCATCTCTAGGAGATAGAATGCGTCTCCTTCCTGAGCGGCATGACGGCTGCGTGGTCCCTTGGTGTTTATGCTTGCGTACTATTGTTTGTACAGATGAACGTGGTACCTTCAGGCGTTTGGAAATTTCTCCCAAGGATGAACAAGACTCGTGGAGGTCTACAAATGTTTTTCTGAGGTCTTGGCTTTTTTTTTTTTTGTTGATTTTCTCATGATGTCAAGCAAAGAGGCACCGAGTTTGAAGCTAGGCTTTGAAATATATCCACAGGTACACCTCAAATTGACTCAAATGATGTCAGTTAGTTAGCCTATCAGAATAATTTTCCAAGCTGTTTAAAGTCAACTTAGTGTATGTAAACTTCTGACCCACTGGAATTGTGATACAGGAAATTATAAGTGAAATAATCTGTCTGTAAACAATTGTTGGAAAAATGACTTGTGTCATGCATAAAGTAGATGTCTTAACCGACTTGCCAAAACTGTAGTTTGTTAACAAGAAATTTGTGGAGTGGTTGAAAAACAAGTTTTAATGACTCCAACCTAAGTGTATGTAAACTTCCGACTTCAACAATTTCAATTAGTTACAGTTCATTTAAGGAAATCATTAGGCCCTAGTCTACGGATTTCACATGACTGGGAATACAGATATGCATCTGTTAGTCACAGATACCTTAAAAAAAAAAGTAGGGGCGTGGATCAGAAAACCAGCCAGTATCTGGTGTGACCACCATTTGCTTCATGCAACACATCTCCTTCGCATAGAGTTGATCAGGCTGTTGATTGTGGCCTGTGGAATGTTGTCCCACTCCTCTTCAACGGCTGTGCGAGGTTGCTGGATACTGGCCAAACGTGCTCAATGGGTGACATGTCTGGTGAGTATGCAGGCCATGGAAGAACTGGGACATTTTCAGCTTCCAGGAATTGTGTACAGATCCTTGCGACATGGGGCGGTGCATTATCATGCTGAAACATGAGGGGATGCCGGCGGATGAATGGCACGACAATCTCGTCACGGTATCTGCATTCTAATTGCCATCGATAAAATGCAATTGTGTTTGTTGTCCATAGCTTATGCCTGCCCACCATGGGGCACTCTGTTTACAACATTGACCTAAGCAAACCGCTCGCCCACACAACGCCATACACGCCGTCTGCCATCTGCCGGTACAGTTGAAACAGGGATTCATCTGTGAAGAGTACACTTCTCCAGCATGCCAGTGGCCATCAAAGGTGAGCATTTTCCCACTGAAGTCGGTTATGACGGCAAACTGCAGTCAGGTCAAGACCCTGGTGAGGACGACGAGCACGCAGTGGAGCTACCCTGAGACGATTTCTGACAGTTTGTGCAGAAATTTGTTCATTGTACAAACCCACAGTTTCATCAGCTGTCCAGGTGCTGGTCTCAGACGATCCGGCAGGTGAAGAAGCCGAATGGGAGGTCCTGGGCTGACATGGTTACACGTGGTCTGTGGTTGTGAGGCCGGTTCTACCTACTGCCAAATTCTCTAAAACGACGTTGGAGGCGGCTTATGGTAGAGAAATTAACATTCAAGTCTCTGACAACAGCTCTGGTGGACATTCCTGCAATCAGTATTCCAATTGCATGCTCCTTCGAAACTTAAGACATCTGTGGCATTGTGTAACGGGGCACAAAACTGCACATTTTAGTGGCCTTTTGTTGTCCCCAGCACCTGTGTAATGATCATGCTGTTTAATCATCTTCTTGACATGCCACACCTGTCAGGTGGATGGATTATTTTGGCAAAGAAGAAATGCTCACTAACAGGGATGTAAACTCATATGTACACAACATTTGAGATAAATAATATTTTTGTGTGTATGGAACATTCTTGGGATCTTTTTATTTTAGCTCATGAAACATGGGACCAACACTTTACATGTTGCGTTTATATTTTTGTTCAGTATAAATGTGGCATATATATATATGTGTATATATACTCTATGTCCTTATTTACTTCCTTCAATCTACACAGGGAATGGGCTATCTGCATGCCAAAGGCATTGTCCACAAGGACTTGAAGTCGAAGAACGTCTTTCATGACACCAATAAAGTGATTATTACAGACTTTGGTCTGTTTGGGATCTCTGGAGTGGTTCAGGAGGGGAGGTAAGTACTCTGCATATTGGTTCCTACAGCTATCGTCTCAGCTGGTGGATGCTCAGTGGGTGACTGTGTGTGTGTGTTTTGCTTCACAGGCGAGACAATGAGCTGAAGCTTCCACATGGCTGGATCTGTTACCTGGCGCCAGAGATCGTACGCAGGATGAGCCCTGGAAACAATGAGGACCGCCTGCCATTCTCCAACGCTGCAGACGTCTACGCCTTTGGGTACGATCTTAGCACATTCTGATGTACCTTTTCTTTATCATTGATAGCACAATATTTTTTCTCTCTATAAGACTGCATCAGTTGACAGTTAACTGGCTCTGGGGAATGACCATATTGCTGGTTGCCCCCTTTTAGCACCATTTGGTACGAGCTCCAAGCCAGGGACTGGCCTATCACCAACCAGCCTGTGGAGGCTACCATCTGGCAGGTGGGGAGTGGTGAAGGCATCAAGAAGGTCCTGGCAGAGATCAGCCTGGGAAAGGAGGTCACAGTGAGTGGAGGGGTGAAGCACCTCTATGTGCCAGATCACATTGTGGTGAAATCATGCAGAATCTATGCACATAAAAAAAAAATCTTAATCCTCATAGTGCAAGTGAGGATATTTTCTAAGCTAATGATACGTTTTTACGGGATGATTTTGTTAGAATAGAGGAGACATTAAAGTTGAGTACAGGATAAATCTCTGCATTGTGTTGGAACGAAGTAAAGACATTAATACCTCCTGTGTATGTGTGTGCAGGAGATCCTGTCTGCCTGCTGGGCCTATGACCTGAGGGAGCGGCCCACGTTCACTCAGCTGGCTGACATGCTGGAGAAGCTGCCCAAACTCAACCGGAGACTGTCCCACCCTGGACACTTCTGGAAGTCTGCAGAGTACGTATCCTAGAGGTGGAGGTAGAGGTGGAAGCATGGGAGGAGTACATGTTCTGCCTGCCCTGAGATGCACTCTGATCCCTGACTGGGCTCTGACTCGTCTGGAATGGACTTGTGTATAAAACAAAGGGGTTCAACTGAAGGCTTGTAAAGGATGACCCCCAGATTGCTGTGAGGTATTAGGCCCACTGATGTAAAACTAATGGGGACCAGGGAGGGGATGCCTGAGTAGACTCTTGGTAGTAGTTTATGTTCATGATATTCATGAGCCACTTTAGCATCTGATGGTCCACTACAAATACATTGACCACTGTAATATGAGGGACGGTGATTTCTAATGGTGAATAATTTAGCATTTAGAAATGAATCATATGTGATGCTAAGGGAATGTTCTTTGTTTTATCTTCTGCTTCCCAAACTCTATCTCCCCCAGGATGTGACTGTGAGTTGAATGCACTTTTGTGTTTAAAAGCATTGTTTTGTCCCTCCCTTTCCTGGACATTTTCCTGACCTGCTCTGTACCCCTACATCTCCCCACCCCTCTCCTCTTCTCATATGTTAGATATACAGTACCTGGTCCAGATTTCTCTCCACCTCTCCTACCATCTCTCTCTTGCTCGTTCTCTGTAACTTCCTCATTCACTACATACTGCATGTCTGTCACTCAAATGCCCATGGGTGGAGTCTTCTCTCACATTAACCTGTTGTCCAGTAACAGCCACCATCAGTTCAACAACTCTCTGCTAGGGGAACTGGCTTGGCTACTGGTCTTCTGTTTGTATTCAAACACAAGCTGGCCTCTTCCAACACTATCAGGAATGATACCACAGATGCCCCAACAAAGTCTGTCTGCATAGCATGCCAGAGCTTGAATGGGAAGAGAAGCACTTACCAGCTTGCATGGTGTTTGCCATGGTCTGTTGGGACACTTAGTGTGGGCTTGTGAATCCTGAAAAAGCTTTCTGTGAGAAAGTTCATCTGAGCTTTCTGTGGTACAGAAATCTGGACCCTTGTTTCATGTTGAAGTATTTACCTGTCTACTCTACTGCACCGGTCTTATTCTCTCAATGTTACACCTGTTAGCATAGTTTCACCAACAGTCTCTAACCTCCCATGTTTTCCTTTGTTTTCTCTCTCTCTCTTTCTGTTTTCTGTCTTCCTAATATAGGTTGTAGCCGTCACTATGAAATATAAGCAATGCAAAACAAACAAAGCCTGGGTCTGCCTTGCATGCTCCTGAAATCCTTAACTCTTAGGATTGATCAAAGCATTGACTCTGCCTGATACAGACACTGCTTCCACTAACCCACAGCCTAATCTTCCATGTTTATTAAACTGTAGTGTTTGGTTGTGTGGGAGATAAGGGTGCTGGACTGAGGAGGTTAAGGGTAGTGCTTCGCTACCTCCCCTCAACTTTCCTTCCTTCTTGCCTTCATTTTTATTGTAATAATTTTTTGCTTTTTGGACTATCTGAGACTTGTGACTAACTGGTGTGTGGTGTCTGTGCTAAGACTGACTGGTGTGCTGTGGCCTGTGCCTGGTGGCTGACGGCTGCTCTGCTGTGTTCTGCTCCGTCTGCAGCCTGCCCTGCTCTCCCTCCTCTTTGTGCTGCTGTGATGTGGTTCTTCCTGCTGTGGGCTCCCAGATGACGCGGCCCAGACACTCGCTGGGCCAAAACAATGTTTTTAACTCCTATCACAAATGGACCTCTGCATTCACTCCCTCCTCTTTTCTCATTGTGGTTTTGATGCTTCAGGCTGCTTGAGTGATGTAATCCGAAAGCCTCTTGTTCTTACCCCTCAGCTCTCTGCAGTTTTTTGATGGCATGCGCTGCGACACTGTCACCGTGCTGGCCCATGTCTGCCTTCTGGTCACTCACTACCTGTACACATTATTTCAACAGAAGAAAAAACTATAAGATACAAACTGTCACCTTTGGTTGTTGGTTCCTATTTAAAGTAATAATTTTTGTAGTGTTTCTTTTTTTGTTCCATGAAATTTGAAAGGACAAAGGTCTCAGGAGTTGGGAGAGCATGATTTAATTGACTCTTGTCTCCGTGTTGCTTGTCTGAGCAGAATCTGATGAAACCATACATTTGAAAACGGCTCAGTGCATGAATGAAGAATTGATATGTTGACAGTTCACAGGAGGTGTCAGCATGCAATGGGACCTTCCTCTCATCTCACTACCCACTGGAAATTGAATTATGTTGGTTATTTATGACTGAAGGTATTTGATGATGAAGTGAGTGCCCTGATTATTAGAAGGCGTAAGAGGGCGCCACAGAGAAGCAAGAGATACCTTCTCTCAGCTTGTGAGTGATGTAGAGAGGTAGACCTTTCAAGTAGTGTAGTAGATTCATTCACAGCGCAAAAATAATAGAACAAGAACCTGGCGCAAAAGTATCCTATAATTTACTCCTTAAACATGACCTTTTGTCCTCGCTTGTGTGTATTATTTTTGTGATTGCTCGCCTCAGTTGGTGTGCTTGTATTTGTGTTTGTTTGTGAGTGTGGATGTGTGAGTGAGTGTATTGTATTGGAACATGTAGGGTTGATTTAGTGAAAGACAGTAAATGTTATATTGACGATATATGTGGTATCTAAGATAGACATGTATATACATTATTTAATGTACAGCTAATTAACACAATTATTGTAATATTTGTACAAACATTTTATATGTACTATACATCATTGCATTTTTAAATAGGTACTGCCCCCATATTACAGATGTATATATCTTTATATTTTTTCATGTACAAAATACTGTAAAAATACTGTACATTTTTTTTCCAATGTTTTTTATGTCATGTAAAAATTCATATTTTTGTATTGCATGTGGCTACCATTCTGTAAACACAGTTTCTGTTTTCATCCTTGAAAGACAATAAAATGAAGCTTGTCATGTGAAAATGTATGTTTGAGCTGAATTTAATAAAGTATTTTAGTTATGCTATGGACAGTTATATTTACGGTTAGTGTCACCAAATATATTTAGAACTAATCCCTTTCTCTGTGGTGTCACTGGTAACTTAATCTGTGCCCTTGGTGTGATATGGTAATCATTAACACAAGATATGATGGAGTAAGGACATTAGGCCATTAAAAACTCATCACTTATCTGTACACTAGCGTAGTATGTTTAATTAATTTGACTTATTTTTTATTTGGTGTGTTTTCATGGTTTAGTTTATGTAGCCACTTCCCAATTCATTAAGGCTATCATTGTTTATGTTAAAATAGTATAAAGAATACATTATTATTATTATTATAAATAACAGACACTATAGATATACTGTATGTTTGAGGACACATGCAACATCTGATTCGATATAAATGTAGTAGGTATGATGAGGTAACACCTAAGCACTTGGATAGCCAGGTATGCTGTTGGATTCCCTTTACTATTCACTACAGATTTGCTGCAATGCTTTTCCCTAAATACCTCTGATGCTAGTGACTTAGTGAAAGTAATAAATGAATGGATACAAGAAAACTAAACCATTTAAAAATTGTAAGTTAATGGTCATCAGTCAGCAAAGTCGTAGGCTAGTTGGTGTAAAAGGTGTGCTACAAGAGCTTAACGCATTTCCGTTGCTCTCTTATCTGAGGGTCACAGTTTTCGAAGTGGATAATGGAGGCATTTATGAGAAACGAAACTTACGGTCCACTGCAAAAATCTCTCCGCCATTTCCTAGTTGCTATTCTAGTTTGAAGCTTGTGTACAAAACTGAAGGTAAAATACACAAAAACGGGAAGCATATAACTAGCGCACATAGAATAGATCTACCGCTTCTTAGACTTGCTTTCAATTAGAATGACATATCTATAAATCATATTTCTATGGGAATTTGGCTGTCACCCAAAAAGTGACATCGTAGCTTTACTGAGGAGAGCCACTTCACGTCTACGTGCTTCGAACAAACAGATCAGAGCAACACTGGAGCATGGCTTTTCAGCAACCCTTCTTCAATCCGGTAAGAATTCTACTTTGATATTATTCACATCATTTATTTCATCAGGCCCCGTTATATGTGAGTCTTGGGTGTCATTTTGTAACTTATTTTTGGTGTAATTTTCCCAAAACATTTTGAAAAAGGTGTAGTGTATGGTGGTCATACTGCAAAAGAACTTGCAGCGAATCACTCCCATATTGTGGTGAATTAAACCGAAATGAATATAGAACTGTTGTTTCCAGTCAACCAAAATGTTGTAATTAATGTTGTTGTGTTGTACTGGAACAAAATACAAAAAAAAAAAAAAAAGTACTTGTGAGAATCCTATAGGATTCTATTGGAAATTAATCCTAAAGGATTTTTTAACTAGGAAAGGAAAGAAGAAAGGAAACCATAACCTTTTAGATTGTTATTGGTTAGAAAATGCTTGATGTGGTCATTGTGAATGCTTAACGTTTCAAAGTCTATTTGCCAAGTCCCTAGCTTGCCAGGCACTCTATCTGCCTGGCTCTTAACAGATTGTGAACAAGACTAGCTACCCAGCCCTGGTCACATGTTGTTTTGTGCTCTGTGCCCCTAGAGAGTGCCGTTCACTGGCTGTATCCAGGGAGCTCTGCATGAGGGGAAGACCATCACTGTGACAGGGAGAGTCCTGCCAGGAGCCCAGAGGTAGAGACACTCCTAGAGACACTCTGCTTTTGCACAGTCTTGTCACTCACTATAAGCACAGAAGGATCTTGTTCAACCTAATCATTGAATGCAACGTTTACATTTTAGAAGACACTCTTATCCAGAGCAACTTACAGTAGTGAGTGCATACATCTTCGTATTTTTTTCATACTAGTCCCCGATGGGAATTGAACCCACAACCCTGGTGTTGCATGCTCGACCAACTGAGCCACACAGGACACATGATTAGGCCATAAATGCACATCAAAATATAATATGCCCCTTCCTTCTGTCCGTATAGGTTTCATGTGAATTTGCAATGTGGCTCAAGAGGAAATCCTGACATAGCCCTCCACTTCAACCCCCGATATGACAGCTTCCTAGACGTTGTGATCTGCAACACCATGCAGCACTCCAAGTGGGGTTCAGAGGAGCGTGAATACTCTGCACCCATGACCCGGGGGGGCAAATTTTACCCTCATGTTCCTGGTCAACAGAGATTCATATTCGGTCAGGAAATGTTTATTGCTGATGCTTAGGCTACAATTTTTTTTGAATGTGGACTTATTGAATTAACCTTATCTCTAGAAAAATATTTTGACTGTGGACTTATTTGTTAATTTGTAAATTTTTATTTGGATCCCCATTAGCTGACGCCGTAGCGTTAGCTAATCTTCCTGGGGTCCAACACCAATTAATAAGACATTACAAACAATTACAAATTAAGACTTTACAAACATTTAACAAGTAGACAATACAGACAATAAAAATATCTGACAGGAAACACATTTAACATTCAGTTGATGCTTTCTATTTCCTGTCCAGTCATATGGTCTATCGCGTTAGATGTACAAAAAAATCTTGAAGGTGGATTTACTTTTTGCCTGAGAAATAGGGATTGGTAAAGAGTTCTATTCAGCTATGGCTCTATATAAAACTGTAGATTTAAGGCGATTTGTCCTTGGCTTCGGTTGTCTTACAGTAGATGCCCTGAATTTATCTGTCTGGTTTGGTGGGTATGCGTGTTGCTAGTATGTACTAATTGGACTGAAAGATACTGTGTTTTTTTTTTTAAATATAACATTCCTAAAGAAAATCAGAAGACTAGATAGAAATTTGTTTTTAATGTGAAGCCATGAGAGATTCTGATTCATTTAATAGTATTCATTTGGATAGAGCAATGAAGAGATAATCTGGCAGCCCTGTTTTGAGCCATTTGGAGCTTTTTTATATCTTTCTTTGTTGCAGATGACCATATAACCGAATGACTGAGGTGGTGTATTCCTCAATGCCATTGGATGAATCCCAGAACATATTCCAGTCTGTGCTAGCAAAACAGTCTGGTAGTGTAGCATCTGTGTCATCTGACCACTTCCGTATTGAGCTGGTACTTCCTGCTTTAGTTTTTGCTTGTAAGCAGGAATCAGGAGGATATAATTGTGGTCAGATTTGCCGAATGGAGGGCGGGGGAGAGCTTTGTGTGTGGAGTAAAGGTGGTCTAGGATTTTTTTTCCCTAGTTGCACATGTGACGTGCTGGTACAATTTTGGTAAAACTGATTTAAGTTTGCCTGCATTAAAGTCCCCGTCCACTAGGAGAGCCGCTTCTGGGTTAGCATTTTCTTCTTTGCTTATGACCTTATAGAGTTGATTGAGAGCGGTCTTAGTGCCAGCTTTGCTTTGTGGTGGTAAATAGATGGCTACAAATAATGCCCTTCTTTGTATGCATGCTGGAAACCCGTTATCAGACCATTACATGAGAAATAATCATTGATTTGTACAGATACCATTTTTTCCAATCATTTACTTAACACAGGCAGCAAGCTTATAACTATTAGGACCAGTGAATGCAGATTTTTTATCCTTAGGTAGGGGAATAACCTTTGACTCTTTCCAGACTTCTGGGCACACCCCATACATCAAGCACTTAATAAAAATATAAAAGATTGGGGTAGATATTTGGTTAGCTGTAACTAAGCAATTTGGCATTAAGATTATCTGTACCAGGTGACTTGTCATCCGAAATAGACAACAGCATCCTTTCTACCTCTTCCCTTTCTACTTGGTGAAATTCAAACATGCATTGCCTCTCTTTCATGATACAATCTTTTATAAGGGTATATGACATGGAGTCATCAGTTGGAATCATAGCATTTCTATTGAATTGAACCTTATCTCTAGAGCAGTTTTTTCACTGTGGAGTTATTGAATTGAACCTTATCTCTAAAGCAGTTTTTTCACTGTGGACTTATTGAATTGAACCTTTTCTCTAAAGCATTTTTTTCACTGTGGACTTATTGAATTGAACCTTATCTCTAAAGCAGTTTTTTCACTGTGGACCTATTGAATTGAACCTTATCTCTAGAGCAGTTTTTTCACTGTGGACTTATTGAATTGAACCTTATCTCTAGAGCAGTTTTTTTACTGTGGATTTATTACATTTCTCTAGAGCATAAAGTAGCATAACTATTCACTTATTTCTTATTTTTCCTCCATGTGCCATTGGTTTCCCGCTGGAGCCACCCATACTGTACGTAAAATGTACTGTATGCATGCATAACTGTAAGTCGCTTTGGATAAAAGCGTCTGCTAAATGGCATATTTTATCATATGTATATATTATATATTATTTTTTGTCTCTCCTAAATCCTCTTTTATCCCAGATTATGGTGAATGGTGCCCACTTCATGGAGTACCTGCACCGGCTGTCATTCTCCAGAGTGGAAACCATCTCTGTGGATGGGGGAGTGGAAGTCCAGTCTATTGCCTTCTCCAACCCTGCAGTCACCGTGAGTATCTGACAGGTCCTCCTCATGGGAGAATATAGTACATTTTCGCATTCAGTAGGATCAGTTTTGCGCAAGCAACTGGACAGATTTGCTCATCTTAATCAGTTGTCTGGAATGCAACCAAGTGGGCAAAAGTGGTTCCAGTGGTCATGGTCAGGTAGTATAATGATTGTAACAGAATGTTTTAGACATCCTTGTGGAGTCCAGAAGAGCGTAGTTCCCCCAGTTCCCTTTCCTGCAGTCAAATGACCTAGTGGCCTCATGGGTGGAATGCTATTCATATTTTTCGTAATTTTATAATAAATAAACATTATTTTAATAAACAACCAAAAAGCCCATGTAGACTTTGGATGGTCTGCCAGAGGAGATCAAGCTTGCGGATTCAGTGCCTCTTTTTAAATCCATGTTGAAGACACACTTTTATAAAGATCTTTTAATGTATGATTTTAATGAGCTATCTTTTTTCATTGTCCTTCCTCCTGTCTTTATTTCTTTGTTAGTACTTTTATTTTATTATGTGAAGCCCTTTGTTACCTGTATTGAAAAGCACAATACAAATGAAGTTATTATCATTATTATTATTATTCAGACTTGCATGTGCGGACTAAAAGAGTTTGTTCATATCCTATACGTAGAAATGAAATGTTATGTCCTGTCTTTTCTCCAGGCATCTCCTCTCCAACTAGGATATCCTGGCCATCCACACAGTGTGAGTATTCTTCATATGACAGACAGACTCATGAACAGGATTCTTAGTTATACAAGTTAAAAAAACATTATATTTGGAGTTACCTCAAGAATAAAGTCTGTAAACACTTATAATTAGTAATAAACCCAGTACTACATATCTGGCTTCACAAAACAGTAGCATAGGCCATAATCCAAGATGGACAATTTATTTACAGGGTCAACGAAACCGAAATAGATCTCGACAGAGCAAAACTGTCCCCAAAACTCCTCAATGGTGTAACGCCACACAGGTAGATTATACCATGCTGTGTTGACAGTGGTCTGGTGGTGGTTGTTTTAGTAAGGGGACTGCATTTCATTCCATTCAATCAACGTTAGCTTTGAGGGTAAATCTTGCTTACATTCCTTGTTAAGGTTGATATATATTTGACAACTGTTTGTCTGTTTTGTAGGCCTTCTCAGCTGCAGGATTTCTTCAGGTCAGTTGCATTCCAATTAATCAACGTTTCAGAGTTTAAAATGTGTAGATAGAGGCAAATATCAGGAATTGCATTGAAGCTTGTTAATTCTTTATCTATATAAATGAATGCTAAGAAAATTAAGTTCTGACAAGTCTGTGGTGATGTATAATGTTTATTTTATAGGCACCCCCTCCATACACTGCCCAGCCTCCATACACCCCCAAGCCGTCCTTTGTAAGCACCCCTTCTTTAACCTACAGACTAATTGCAGACTGCATAATTACATTAATTTATGTATCGAAACAGATTATTGGGTGATGTTATGGATACTTTGTCCTCAGGCTGTGCCGTATAAAAACATAATGGCAGGTGGACTTTACCCAGGCAGAAACATTACCGTCCAGGGTGTGGTCAACCACAACGCTGACAAGTAAGTAACTTACTCAATTTGAGCACATCTTACATAATGCATTTGCTTCACCTGCTATGGGTCAGAGTTGGTACTATGAATTGTGTACCTGTACATTACAGGCAATATACCACAGGTATGAGGCAAAAATACTTGTTTACTGTTCTATGTTAGTACCCAGTTTATAATAGTAATAAGGCACCTCAGGTTTGTGGTATATGGCCAATATACCACGGCTAAGGGCTGTTCTTACGCACCATGCAACGTGGAGTGCCTGGACACAGCCCTTAGCCGTGGTATATTGGCCATATACCACAAACCCCAAGGTGCCTTATTGCTATTATAAACTGGTTACCTCTGTACACCT
The DNA here is from genome assembly GCA_030435695.1 of Brachymystax lenok tsinlingensis. Classification (NCBI taxonomy): domain Eukaryota; kingdom Metazoa; phylum Chordata; class Actinopteri; order Salmoniformes; family Salmonidae; genus Brachymystax; species Brachymystax lenok. Next base: position 23,316,636 of record CM059795.1, read on the forward strand.
TTTCCACCATCTACCACAGAGCATTAGTTTAGTGGGTAATCTAACCTGACATTCCTGTTCAAGCCTTATAACCATGATTATGGTTGCTATGGTTCTAGGTTCTGTATCAACCTGCGTTTCAACTCGGGGGTGGCGCTTCACTTCAACCCCAGGTTCAATGAGAACGTTGTAGTTCGTAACAGTCTCCTGCAGGAACAGTGGGGTTCAGAGGAAAGGACAGGGGGCATGCCCTTCTACAGAAGCCAGCCCTTTACGGTATAAACTCCATGATAGCTAACTGCATACTGTAGGATGGAACAAGTAGATATATTTTAACGGATATTTGCATGTGTTGTGCAATGACAACAATTTCAGCTGAAATGTATCTGAATGTGTTTTAGCTTCAATGATACCGTATGCTTTTCCTTGGATGAGCTCAGCACTCATGTCAGGCCCTGTGTTTCAGGTGATCATCATGTGTGATACCCAGTGCTACAGGGTGATGGTGAATGGAGCCCTGATGTTCAGCTACAACCACCGCCACTTCCTGTTCCAGCAGATTGATATCCTGGAGGTGGAGGGGGACGTGAGCCTGTCCGTTGTGCTGTTCTGAGTTACAAACACACTGAGGTCAAAGGTCAGAGATAGTAGGGTCTGATCAGTCATGGCATTATAGGGACCAATGTGTGAGAAATCATGTCTTATGTGTCTGTGTGTGGCCATTTTCTGTGTTGAAAAACTGTGGCATTTTACTGTGTTGCTGATGGCGAGACGTTTTACATTTCTCTCTTCCATAAACAATTTAATGTAGAGTAAGACTATAGGAAATATTGTCTTCTATTGATCCTATTCCAGACAGCCCATGTGATGCCTACTGTATGTCTGTGCTCTCTCACAACAATGTTTCCACAGCAAATAAACAGCAATATATTGGAACTAAGATGTTGTCATAATTCTACATCACCGCTAGGGGGCAGAGAGGTTCTGGTAAAATTAATAACTTGGCCCTGTTTTAGATTGTAGTGGGAAGGTTCAGATTTGATATGAAAAGCATTCTAAGGATTTTCACCAAATAACTACTGATGACATGAACGGTGTTGTGGATCATTATAATTATACGAAGTGCATTCAAATGACTGGGCACTGACTGGGGAGTTCCAGGTGGTTAGAAGTAGGCTAGTAGACCGGTCGACAGTGCTTTGACTGGGAATCGGGATGTATGAACTGATACTCACCTACAGATTCACCTCACTTGCTGCTACAAGCAAGTGGTACAGATTCACCCCAATTGCTGCTACAAGCAAGCTGTACAGATTCACCTCACTTGCTGCTACAGGCAAGCGATACAGTTTCACCTCACTTGCTGCTACAAGCAAGCGGTACAGATTCACCTCACTTGCTGCAACAAACAAACGGACCAATCTGAAGCCATCAGTTACTCTTTTGGATATATATATTTTTTTCTCTCACTGCTTTCACCTGTAGGCCTCCACTTCCATCCTTACTGCCTGCAGTGGCAGCACCAAGCATTTTTCACTGGGGTAGCATGGTCGTTGTGTAGGGGTGCTTGCAATCTACAGTGTACATGATTGCATATACACTAAACGTATTTATTGGTGCTAATGGGAGTGCTAGGCCTATTCTTGAGGGGGCTTCAGCACCGTTTTTCCCCTCCCTGGAGCCGCCCACAACTGCCTGGTTGTACCAGCATGATGTAGACCAGTGCTGCACAAGCTGGACTTTCTTTCTATGCAAAAAAAAAGATGCCTGTTCAACATTCTTTGGATGAATGAAATTAGTTAATTTTGCAGCAATTCTTTCTGAGGTGGCACAGGGTCAAAGCATGGCAACTTTACATGTCAACACATTTGGATGACAAATTTAAGTACATTAGGACTGATATCTTATACACCAGGGTTCCCCCAGGGTTTTATTTGGCCCTCCAGAAAAAATATTTTTCAAAGGGACAATCTGCTAAGAGATCATTTATAGGTAAGCCGTTTATATAGGCTTACTTTCTTAACTATTAACATTGAATTCTTGCCTGAGAGAAAAGGGAAGGGAGGGACAATAATAAATTGTTACATAACAGATTAGAATACCAGCACATATTGCCAGATGAAGGACTGGAGTCCGATCATATTGTACAAGTGTCAAGTGATGATGTAGGCCTACACTATAAGGGATTGCTAACTTATCTAAACTCAGCAAAAAAAAAAAAAATGTCCTCACTGTCAACTGTGTTTATTTTCAGCAAACTTAACATGTGTAAATATTTGTATGAACATAACAAGATTCAACAACTGAGACATAAACTGAACAGGTTCCACAGACATGTGACTAACAGAAATTGAATAATATGTCCCTGAACAAAGGGGGGGTCAAAATCAAAGTAACAGTCAGTATCTGGTGTGGCCACCAGCTGCATTAGGTACTGCAGTGCATCTCTTCCTCATGGACTGGAGGGTCATGTTAGGATGAGGCTGCAGGAAGGGTACCACATGAGGGAGGAAGATGTCTTCCCTGTAACGCACAGCGTTGAGATTGCCTGCAATGACAACAAGCTCAGTCCGATGATGCTGTGACACACCGCCCAGGCCATGACGGACCCTTCACCTCCAAATCAATCCCGCTCCAGAGTACAGGCCTCGGTGTAACGCTCATTCTTTCGACGATAAACCATCACCCCCGACCATCACCCATGGTGAGACAAAACCACGACTCGTCAATGACAAGCACTTTTTGCCAGTCCTGTCTGGTCCAGCGACGGTGGGTTTGTGCCCATTGGCCAGCCTCTCTCAGCCTATTGCGGACAGTCTGAGCACTGATGGAGGGATTGTGCATTCCTGGTGTAACTTGGGCAGTTGTTGTTGCCATCCTGTACCTGTCCCGCAGGTGTGATGTTCGGATGTACCGATCCTGTGCAGGTGTTGTTACACGTGGTCTGCCACTGTAAGGATGATCAGCTGTCCAATTGGTCTCCCTGTAGAGCTGTCTTAGGCGTCTCATAGTACGGACATTGCAATTTATTGCCCTTGCCATATCTGCAGTCCTCATGCCTCCTTGTAGCATGCCTAAGGCACGTTCACGCAGATGAGCAGGGACCCTGGGCATCTTTCTTTTGGTGTTTTTCAGAGTCAGTAGAAAGGCCTAAGTTTTCATAACTGTGACCTTAATTGCCTACATCTGTAAGCTGTTAGTGTCTTAACGACCGTTCCACAGGTGCATGTTCATTAATTGTTTATGGTTCATTGAACGAACATGGAAACAGTGTTTAAACCCTTTAGTTATTTGGATTTTTACTAATTATCTTTGAAAGACAGGGTCATGAAAAAGGGACGTTTATTTTTTTGCTGAATTTAGCTACTGTTATTATGCATTTTGTTTTAATGTAACTGCAAAATATCTCTGTTTCTGTTTCTTCTGTATCTAAAATCCTCAGGCAGTGTGACATCACCCGTTTGTTATCTAAAACCTGTCATTGATGAAAACACACGGCATTGGTCCAATGTCCCGTTTTTTGTATTCATACTGGACGCCGCAAAGATTCTTGCAACGCACGCGCAGTAGCTGCTCCTCAAAACAGCATCAGTGCCTGCTTCATTGAGGTTGTCACTAGTTACCACAGCCACAATGTCAAACTGGCTCTATCGTAACAATTCATGAAAACAAAAATTCGCTTTTTGGTCTTAAAGTAAGGTTACGGTTAAGCATAAGGTTATCAGTATGGTTAAGGTTAGGCTTACATTTAAAACCAGATTTTAAGAAAATAAATAGTAGAAATAGGCGGGGTTTATCCATAATTATGACTTTGTGGCTGGGGTAACTAATGACGACTGTTCATTGAGAAGGAGGATTCAAACTTCCGGTTCTGTCATGGGGACACTGTGGTGTGTCTGATAAAAGAAATAAAAAAATAACCCCATCAACATCGGAATTTGAGGATTAACTGGTTGCAAATCGCAAAGGAATCATTATTTATACGGAGAATTCAAGTGGCCCATCGCGGCTCGCACCCGGCCGGCCATGGCGGCGCATAAACCCGTGGAATGGGTTCAGGCCGTAATTAGTAGATTCGACGAGCAGGTAAGAATAACACATCGTATCAGAAATTGTGCCTCTGCTTTTTTCCCCAGTAACATCGTAGATGTCGTGGGTTTAGCGACGGGATCATTTAAAGAAAGCTGCACTGTCATGAGTGGAATGTTTTGAGCCGATCTAGAATTTATAGTTCTCCTGCAGAGCCGCATCATCACACAGGAGCAAGTGACAGCGACAGAGAGAGAGAGAGGACGAAATAACACATGGACCAATTCTGTCCCTAACATTTGAAATAGCATTTAAAATCCCTTTGGATGAAACCACGAGGATGTAGGCTGAAATATAAACAAAGGAATCGACAGAACACGCCTCTTACTGTCAAGAAGGAGGAACTAACTAGATGTTGAATTGGGCAGCGAGTTGCTAGCTTGCGTGGTTATTACTTGTAATGCATTCAGCTTTTGCCAATAACACTGTGCTAACTAGCTTGCCACTGCGAGCCTTGTTGCTAGCCAGCTTGTCAACCCGAAGCAAGTGTCCAGTAATTAGTGTGTTAATGTAATTTCCATTAACTAGTAGCCTCACCTTGGACTACAAAGCATTGTTTCTTTATAGCCACTTAGCTATTACAGTAGCTAGCTGCTAACTATTTCTAAACAAAAAATATAAACGCAACAATTTCAAAGATTTGACTGAGTTACAGTTCATATAAGGAAATCAGTCAATTGAAATAAATTAATTGGGCCATAATCTATGGATTTCGCATGACTAAGCAGGGGTGCAGCCATGGGTGGGCCCACCTACTTGACAGCCAGGCCCACCCACTGGGGCGCTAGGCCCAGCCAATCAGAATTAGTTTCTTCCTACAAAAGGGCTTTATTACAGACAGAAATAATCCTCAGCAAACCCCCCTCCCACCTCAGACAATCCCACAGGTGAGGAAGCCGGATGTGGAGGTCCTGGGCTGGCGTGGTTACACGTGGTCTGTGGTTGTGAGGCCGGTTGGACGCGCTGCCAAATTCTCTAAAATTACGTTGGAGGCAGTTTATGGTAGAGAAATTAACATTCAATTATCTGGTAACAGCTCTGGTGGACATTCCTGCAGACAGCATGCCAATTGCGAGCTTCCTCACAATTTGAGACCTCAGTGGTATTGTGTTGTGTGACAATACAGCATTTTAAAGTGGCCTTTTATTTTCCCCAGCACAAGGTGCACCTGTGTAATGATCGTGCTGTTTAATCAGTTTTTTGATATGTCACACCTGCCAGGTGGATGGATTACCTCGGAGAAATGCACACTAACAGAGATGTGGACATAATTTGAGAGAAATATGCTTTTTGTGTTTATGGAACATTTCAGGGATTTTTTTTTTTATTTCAGCTCATGAAACATGGGACCAACATTTTACATGTTGCGGTTATATTTTTGTTCAGTGTAGCTAGTCATATACTGTGTTATTTGAGCTGCGTCCAGTTTGTTTACAGTATGTGTGGATTTATCTATGCAGATTGACAATCAGGTCCCATTCATTGCATTGGGAAACATGGGAGATCTAATCTTTTATTGACCTGCTCTAATCCACTCACTGATGTCATTGACAAGCACAATTTCACAAATGTCTTCATCCTTGTCATACGTCAATGCAGGGCTAGGGGCATTTCCATTGAAAAGGACCCATCATGAGCACCAACGTGAAGTTCGTAGGAGCATATCACATTGGGTGTCAAATGAAAGCTAAGAGTTTGTATTTTTAGGTAGTGAAGGCATAGATACATTTCCCATAATTAGGCATTACTAAAGGCTTAGAAAACATTGACCAGAAAAAAAGTCTTAAGGCATCAGAAATGCATCAAAACACAATGTTGACATAAAGACCCCTGCCAACTAATATCAACACTTAAGCTTTATATAGCTTTGGAGAAATTGTTTACCTTCTGGAAGTTTAATAAATATTGCCCTGTGCCTTGTAATTCCATTACCAAAAACCCACATCTTTACGATATTTTCTAATGTCTCTCCCTCATAAGGAGGGAGGTTAATGAAAGTTCACAGAAGTAACAAGTATTGGTAGACCTACCAATTAGTTATACTGCTATCAATTTTGTTTATGAATTAAGTGATTAGAAAAAGAAAATAAATCTGTATCGGAATTACTGCAACTGAATTGGTTACAATCATAATAGTCACAACCCACAGTTGGGTCACCTGCTACTGTCCTCCCTTCCACTGCCATACTGTTATGTTGAGCTCATAACTGTTTTCTTTCTTTCTGTTGTCTGGTGGTCAAACTAAGAGTGTTCAAACAGTTTGGACAACCCCTCCCTCTCTCTGTCTCCCTCTCACTCTCCAGTTAATGTCACCTCTCCCAGCTGTTACTGACACCTACACTATGAGCCCCCTGTATTTTCATTTTCTGTACTCAGCATCCTCACTGACTGAGCATGAGCACCCACTGACACCGGATGGCCAGGGACGTTGAAAAGTAGTTTGGTCAGTCCACCCTGGCTTGATGTTAAAGGGACGTTTAAAAAAAAAAAAAAACTTCATATTCATCATCTCCAGCACCACCCCAACATCAACATATGTGAAATTGGGACATTTATATGTAGTAAAAAATATTATGGAAGATAAGCATTTCCAATGACATCATCAACCAATTAGTAAACAATGCCTACTCATAATTGGTTAAAATCACACAATGCACACCGATATCATTGGAAACGCTCATCTTCCTCCATCTTTTTACTATAAAACATAGAAACGCACCATTTTCACATATGTTGAGGTGGTGCTGGAGATGATGAATATGAAGTAGACATTTAAAAAAAAAATAATAATCCTTTAACGTTCAGACATACCGGACTGCACCAAATCTGAACCTATCTTTCACCAGTGTGTATAGCACATTACAGTACAGTAAAGAAAAGTCTATTACAGTATATTGTACTGTACTGAACTATACCCTACTTTAATGTACTGAACTCTCCTGCACCGTTACCGGGTGTAAATCCACTTCACTTAATGTGGCCTAGTTCAATAACCAAAACAGATTTATTTTCAAACTCAAGGTGCCATCTCATAGCTGACACCCCATTTCTGCAGACATCTTTGAATCTTAATTCGGGGTAGACATTTAAGAATTGTTGGTAAACGTGGTAGCATCAAAACCTGAGAGAGATTTTACCGTATTTCCGTTACCAAAATTTGCATCTGTACAGATCTTCCACTTTAATTTGTTTTTGTACATTTTTCAGTGGAAATTGTTCAAAGTAGTCCTTGTGCATAGATTTGAATGTTTTGTTAAACTTTGAAATAAAAGTTTGTTTGGCATACATTTTAAAGTGAAAAATGTAATTCTGTTACCTTGGAATTGCCTCTAGCCTACCTGATGAAGTATCAGTATGGGCTATGGTTGTACTAGAGTAGGCTTACTTATATGCAAAACAGCGATTTCATTGTGTTGCCCTTGCATGTGTTGCTTTTTTCATACAATTGATGTAATCAAATGTATAGGCTCAGTCTGTATGATTATGATCAGTAAAGTTTGTAGTAGGTTGCAGTACAGGCCTAGATGTTATGCCTACATGATGAACCTATGGAATGGGAAATGCCATGTTTTATATGTAAAAATAAATCAAGGCTAATGAATCCTATCAAATTACCGGAAAACAATAATTTTTGGGTCTGTTCATTGTTGGAGAGGAAAGATGACTCGTGGGCATGTATTTTCTATCAACTATTAGCAAAAACCTACAGGAAAGTAGCTCTCCAGGAACAGGGTTGGAGAGCCCTGGATTAGGCCCTACTTACATTTACATTTGAGTCATTTTAGCAAAAGGTTTCCCGAACTCTGTCCTGTGGCCCCCCCTGGGTGCAAATAGTATCCCTGTGGAACACTTTCGACACCTTGTAGAGTACAGCCCCAACTAATTGAGGCTGTTCTGAGGGCAAAAGAGGGGATGATTTTCTTAATGTTTTGTAGATTCTGTGTGTGTGTGTGTGAGTGTGTGAGTGACTGCATGTTTGCTGAGGTGAGGAGAATCAGAACAGGTGGTTCATGTGTTCATTAGTCTTATGGCTTGTAGATTTGAAACTGTCTCTGAGCCTGTTGGTATCAGACCTCAAGCTCCGATACCGCCTGCCCGACCGTAAGGGAGAGAACAGCTGGTGTGTGGGGGTCCTTGGTGCTGTGTGCCTTCTTCAGGCACTGTTTTGAGTATATATCCTGGATTGGTGGGAGCGTGGTCCCAGTGATGTACTGGGCTGTCTTCACCACCACTTGGAGGGCCTTGCAGTTGTGGACGGAGCAATTCCCGTACCAGGCTGTGATGCAACCGGTCAGGACAATCTCTCGATGGTGCAGCAGTAGTATCAGTTCCATCTAAGGTGTTGGTAACCACGTCCGTGATGTATTCCTACAGTACATGACCGGAGGAGGCTAGACCGTATGCAACAGGCCAGATGTCTATGCTACTGAATCACAACACTTGGTTTCTGAGATCCGCTATTATAGTTTTGAAAGTTTCAGTGGTAGTATAGTCATTAATAGTCGAATGTCCCGGCTCTCCAGTAACCTTTCTCCATCTTCATGGGTTCGGACTATTCCAGGCCAATAGGCTTACCTGTCCCTTGTAGCCGATATTCAGTTGAAGTTGTGCCCCCTTATCCGTTAGGTAACTGTTCTGGCTTGGAAGGCCAAGTGGCAGGGTGTTGCTCATTGCACTTTGATGAAGTTTTCATGGAGATTAGGCCTAATTTAAATCCACTTTTGCTTGTTAAGCCTATTGATAGTGCTTTGTACTCATTAAAAAGGATTGTGTATGTTGGCTTCGGGTGGGATTGGGACTGCTTTTAGTCAGAATCAACTTTGAGATTAGCAGCTCAACCTCTGTGATATTATAGGTTTGGCTATATCACTTTTCCTCAAGCTTGACCCGTTGAGGTCAAAGCAGAGCATTAGAGATTATTACCCTACGAGTAATCTAACCCTCACTAGAGTTCATTCAGACTATCCTCTTCAAAATCGAATGAAAGGTGGGCTACTTCCATCGTGCCACATCCAAGGATAATGTAGTGTGTTGGAATACTATTCAAATCCTATTCAATGTTTTTCCCCCATTTGTGTAAACAACATTAAACCCTATCATTAATTATTAGCTAGCAGTGTCTTAAACTAGTGCTTGAATGTATTGTGCTTGAGCTTGTGAAACCAATGCTTCTAAGGAAAAGAGGAGGAAATCTTTGACCTTTTCATTGAAAATGTGACATTGATCCCTGATGCTGCTTACAAGCCCTGACCTAGAGAGAGAAGCTCAGCCAAGTGAAGAAGAGCCATGCTTCTTTTAGATGGAGTCTTGGATGTTAGCTCACATCTCCATGATTCACAGCAATCCCAACCTCCAGTTTTTTTTCTGTGCTCGCCTAAATAGTGTTTCTATGTTGGCACTCAGCAAAAGCTTCATTACTTAGGCATTTGTGTGTCTTCTGGCGGTACGTCGACAAGAGAATTGTACTCTTCCTCTCTCCCCTCTTTATGTGCAGTGCCCTGTTGGCTAGTGCCAATGCATTCCTAAGGAAAGGGATTGACCTTAGAGGAATTTAAGACAGTGCCAGTGAAACAAAGTGGCCCTGTGTCTGTTTGCCTGGCCTGAAATATGGATGTCAACAAGCGTATGTGCATGCGGGTGTCTCTGTGTGTGTTTGCAGGGAAGATGCTCAAGTCTCAGGACTCTCATTTCCATCCCCTCACACATACGCATGCCTCTAATCCAGGAGAGGAGCAGCCCCTCCCTGGTCTGTGCTGGGGGGTCAGGGTGTTAGGTCATCCTCCTGTTTTGGGGGGAGGAACCTCTTCAGGACCAGCCGGATGGTTGGGACTGGGAGTGTGTCAACCTCAAAGATCTCCAAACCTTTATTTGTTCAGCTTACTTATAAGAAGCTATAGGTTATACAAAACTGTCAAGTTGGACTTCCTCTGCACTTTGCAGACTAAGTAAATTTGTTTGTATTAGTAGTCCTACTTGTAAACTTGTGTGTGGTCGTGCGTGCGTGTGTGTGGTTGTATGTGCGTGCGTGCAACTGTAGCCCAAAAGGTAGAGACGGAGCGTAATGCATGGAGCATAGTCCATAGCAAGTGTCTGTAAGCCCAGCTCAGGCCATCCACCCCCTGTGTGTGTAGGACTATATGCTCAGGGAGGGGCCACCCTCCAGGCTTCCCCAGTGCTCTACACACTTCTCTATCCCATAAGTCTCTTCTGCTGTCCGGTCTGATGAGGGGAGGGGAGCGTCTTGTCCTGCTTGCTCTATAATAGCCCATGCCCCTGTACTGCTGTCCCTCACCAAATGGGCAAATTCTTCCAAGAAGTGGGAGAGTCGGGTTGCTTTGAGTGTTTGTGTTTTTTAATGGTGTTTGGGTGTCACATGGAGCTGTGATTTGCTGTTATTAGGCTAGATGGAGTGGAGCCTGGGCAAGGCTGGGTCAGCCTGGGGCCTCAGACCAGCTGATGCACTGTCATCCTGTCTGAGCTGGAGTCGGAGGCAGAGGAGAGCCCAGCCAGCCAGGCTCTCTCAGACACATCCACTGAATGTAGTGTAGCCTACTATACAGTACATCCCCTGCTCAGGATGCAGAGGAGGCTTCACTAGAGGCAGACGTGTTGGTCTCTAGAGAAAGAGACTAGGAGATCACTGCTCGTGGAGCGCTGCTTACCAAATGTATTGTTATTCAGTCATGCAGACCTAGAATAGGCTATCCCCTTGAAAACATAGTGATGGACTTATTGACAGGAAATGTATACAGAAGGCTATTCCTGTACTCAATTCTCTTGACAGTATGTTAGGGTTAGCGTTAGGGTTATTTGTATTGGACACGAAGCAAATTTACCAACTTAGATTCATGTAACAACACCAACAATTTACACACTGTATAAGCCTTACTCTGTCCCCTTTTCCCCTCTACAGCTTCCAGTCAAAGTGGGCCAACAGAACACTCACACCAAAGTCAGCACGGAGCACAACAAGGACTGTCTGATACACATCTCCAAGTACAAGTTCTCACTGGTCATCAGTGGCCTCACGAACATACTGAAGAATGTGAATAACATGGTGAGTGTGTGTGCTGTATGTGCAAACAATGTCAGTTGAAGCCTATGGAGCCAGGTACAGTGTTGGAGATGTCTCAACCATGTCTCCTTCTCCTCTTTCTCCCCTAGCGAATATTTGGGGAGGCTGCGGAGAAGAACCTCTATCTCTCTCAGCTCATCATCCTGGACACACTGGAGAAGTGCCTTGCTGGGGTGAGGATCATTCCCCATCAAAAACGGAAATGATGGATGCATGTCGCTTTTATATCTCCGACTCTCTTCCTCGCTCACTCTCCTTCGTTCTCCTTTCCTCCCTCTGTTTCTTTCCTGGTTTGTTTCCTTGTCTCCCAGCATGCTCTCCTAATGCAACGTTCTGGTTTTCATCACCAGATCTCCATTAGATATCAGCATAACACAATAGGATGTGGTGGGCTGTCTGTGGTCGAGATGTTTTGTCTCAGTGGGGACAGTGGCCTTTGCTCTGGACTGGATCTGAGCCCTTTCCCCTCGCCTCACATGAACTGTGTGTTTGAGTCCTGTCTCTTTCTTTCAGCCTCGGGGAACTCTGTTAATAGCCAGTAGTCCCCTGGCTCCTTTCTCTTCTCTCCTCTCCTTTAGTAAAGATGTGCTCACTGAAGATTGCTTTTCCAGGTGCTTGCTCATCTTGACATAGCATTCTGAGCCTCCAATGGGATTGCAGACATTTTTATTCATTTTCTTTACTACGAGCTTGCGGATGGAGGACAGCTATTAGGTTCTTCAAGTCATCCTTTTTCTTGAAATCTGAATGCTTTTTTCTAACTATTTTTGCCTCGTTGATGTCCTCTTTCAGTGGCCCGTGTCCCTGCAAGTCCATTTAAAATCATGACATATTACACCCGTGCTAGTAATCCTTCTCTTTTCAATGAAATATTTCACTTAATGATCCACCACTGTCCCCAAGTAGAGCCCTCTCTTTCCATACTCCCCCAAAAGTGTGCTGGTGTAATGACCGGTCCCAGGCCTGCAGTAAAGCTCTCTCTGTCCCCAGTCCCCTCACAGTGTGCTGGTGTAATGACAGGTCCCAGGCCTGCAGTAAAGCTCTCTCTGTCCCCAGTCCCCTCACAGTGTGCTGGTGTAATGACAGATCCCAGGCCTGCAGTAGAGCTCTCTCTGTCCCCAGTCCCCTCACAGTATGCTGGTGTAATGACAGGTCCCAGGCCTGCAGTAGAGCTCTCTCTGTCCCCAGTCCCCCCACAGTATGCTGGTGTAATGACAGGTCCCAGGCCTGCAGTAGAGCTCTCTCTGTCCCCAGTCCCCCCACAGTGTACAGGAGTAATGACAGGTCCCAGGCCTGCAGTGCAGCAGGTCCAAACCCAGAAGGTAGAATCATTAGTCTGGATAGCTCTGTCCAGAGTTGTTATCTCAGATAGATTTACAGCATTGCTTCAAGGCTGAGAGAGACATCCGAATGCGCTGTATCTAAAATATGTGATGTGAAGTTGTAGCCTACCGATTGTGATATTTTACTTATTGGTAAGGATGTTTTAGACCTAGTATGTTTATATCTTCAAGTATGAGAGGGAATGTGTGACTTCAGGGATGCATGCCTTGTGACTGAAGCCTGACTGACCGTACTCTCTGTGTGGGAGGGTTTTATTCTGGTCTATTCTCTCCTCTCTGGGCTAATCGGGCAGTGAGGACATTGAAAGGTTTTCTCATGTTTGACCTCTAACCTTTCCTCTAATCCCTCCCTTCCTGGTCTCTCCTCCCTTCCCTCCATCTCTCAGCAACCGAAGGACTGCATGCGTCTGGATGAGACCATGCTGGTGAAACAGTTACTGCCAGAGATCTGTCATTTCATCCACACGTACCGCGAGGGCCACCAGCATGCCGCCGAGCTACGTAGCTCCGCTTCCGGGGTCCTCTTCTCCCTCAGCTGCAACAACTTCAATGCCGTGTTCAGCCGCATCTCCACCAGGTGACATTAATCATAAACACCCAGAAGTCTAACCCTCAGCCCAAACTGTTCTGAGAAGCGACAGGCCACAGTAGTAGACCTCAGGCTGAACGTAGAGGAAGGCTTACCTTTTTTAAGTGTACACCAGTTCAGGCCTGTGGGCTTCAGTGCGAGCAAGGAGGAAAAGAGAAGCTAGAGCTATCCATCTACCTCCGATAGATAGAGAAATAGAGGTTGAAATGGGAGTCTGTCAGCAGCCTTCATAAAGAGTCTCTTTGTCTGTGTCTCATGGAGTAATGTTCCACTGTGAAACCAACCCCGAGAAGGACCTGGACCTGCACAAGACATGGTGGCATACTCGCATGCGTGCGCACGCGCACCTGTGTGTTGACCTGTGTGTGTCAGAGCTGAGTGGTTTGGAGTGGGGAGAAAACATCTGCTGTAAATATTAACCACTCGGGTATATTAATTATTTGTTTCAGAAAGCACATATTTTGTCTTCCTTCTCCTTGCACTGGTGTACTAGTTGGTTCTGAGGCAGAAGAGAAGAGTGCTGCTCCGCTTGTGTCTGTGAGTTGCAGTCTGCACTTGTTAACCTAGCTGTGCTGTGGTCTTATTGGTCCATGACTGGCAGGCCCAGACTGATGAAGTGGCTGGTTATTAAATCATGAGGACTGAAGAGTAGGTTATGTTATGTGATTTTAAAACAGGGAGAGAGAGTTGACCTCAGCCACTCCCCAGTGTCTCCTCTTTCTCTCTCTTTTTGTCCTCAGCTAAAGCGTTGCCCATTCATCCAAACTAGACTATTTGATGTCACGTTATTAGCGGTAGTCAAATGAGAACTAGGCTTACCGTTTGATTACTGTATCTATTATGATGCTCTACTGCTACTTCTTTACAATTTTGGAATGATGATGTGATTCTATTGAATGTGAATATTTGAGTAATTATTTTTATTAAAATAACCATCTTTATTAAATATCTGTCTTTGCTGTGTTTCCCTTCAGGTTGCAGGAGCTCACCTTGTGTTCGGAGGACACAGTGGATGTCCATGACATCGAGCTCATCCAGTACATTAATGTGGACTGTGCCAAGCTAAAGAAACTGCTACAAGGTATTTGCGTATTCTTATCGGTCACATTGCTTTATTTAGGACTACAGCCGTCACATTTGAAGTTATCCGTTTGATAGAGCCAAAGATGTTCCGTTTCTTTTGAGTTGTGCACCGTTGTTGAGGTTCAGCGTGGACTCACTATTGGTTGCCATCTCCTCCTGCAGAGACGGTGTTTAAATTCAAAGCCCTCAAGAAGCCTGCCCAGCTAAGTGTCATCAACAGCTTAGAGAAGGTGAGTATCTCTCCCTCTCTGTCTGCCTCTCCGTCTGCCTCTCTCACGCATCTATCTACAGACTCACTTTCTCCACCTAGTGGTCTCTGGTCCTCATCTCCTGTTGCCCTGCTCTTCCTGCTCTAATGCAGTGTTTGTTGACTTTCTGTGGAGCTGCTCAGTCATCAGGATACACTTCAGTGCAGTCAGGTCACTGGTGTTTACACTAACCGTCTGTGGCTCGCCAGAAGCCCCAGTCTTGAAGCTTGATATTACAATCAGGACGGGAAAATTTGTTGCAAGTTGGTGTGTTGTTGATAGTCTTCTTTGCGAGTAGAAGATAGGTACAGTGCTTCCCAGGCAGGTGGTGTGACCCCCTTCTCCCCCCTCAGGCCTTCTGGAACTGGGTGGAGAACTACCCTGATGAGTTCACCATGCTGTACCAGAGGCCACAGACAGACATGGCTGGTGAGAATGCAGTTACAGTTCTAATGTTACACTCAGTGATGAATCATACAGTACCAGTCAAAGTTTGGACACCTACTTATTCAAGGGTTTTTCTTTAATTTTACTATTTTCTACATTGTGGAATAATAGTGAAGACATCAAAACTATGAAATAACAAAAAAAGTGTTAAACAAATCTAAATATATTTTATATTTGAGATTCTTCAAAGTAGCTACTCTTTGCCTTGATGACAGCTTTGCACACGCTTAGTATTCTCTCAACCAGCTTCACCTGGAATGCTTTTCCAATAGTCTTGAAGGAGTTCGGGTGATTATGGAGGCCAGGTCATCTGATGCAGCACTCCATCACTCTCCTTCTTGGTAAAAGAACACATTTCCAGGATGTGTAAGTGCTGTGTCATTGTTTTGTTGAAAAACAAATGATAGTCCCACTAAGCGCAAACCAGATTGGATGGGTTATCGCTGCAGAATGCTGTGGTAGCCATGCTGGTTAAGTGTGCCTTGAATTCGAAATAAATCATGACAGTTTCACCAGCAAAGCACCATCACACCACCTCCTCCATGCTTCACGGTGGGAACCACACATGCGGAGATCATCCATTCACCTACTCTGCGTCTCAAAAAGACACGAGAGCCAGTTTCACTTTCCATAATATGGATTAGGTCTTTTACCAAATAGGGCTATCTTCTGTATACCACCCCTACCTTGTCACAACACAACTTATTGGCTCAAACGCATTAAGAAGGAAAGAAATTCCACAAATTCACTTTAACAAGGCACACCTGTTAATTGAAATGCATTCCAGGTGACTACCTTATGAAGCTGGTTGAGAGAATGCCAAGAGTGTGCACTTTTTTGGTTACTACATGATTCCATATGTGTTATTTCATAGTTTTGATGTCTTTCCTATTATTCTACAATGTAGAAAATAGTTAAAAAAAATTAAGAAAAACCAAGGAATGAGTAGGTGTGTCAACTTTTGACTGGTACTGTATGTCTGTGTTATTGACTGTTGTTGCTTGGTTGTGTCTCTCCCAGACTGTGTGTTATTGACTGTGTTGTTGCTTGGTTGTGTCTCTCCCAGACTGTGTTATTGACTGTTGTTGCTTGGTTGTGTCTCTCCCAGACTGTGTGTTATTGACTGTGTTGTTGCTTGGTTGTCTCTCCCAGACTGTGTGTTATTGACTGTGTTGTTGCTTGGCCGGGTCTCTCCCAGACTGTGCAGAGAAGCTGTTTGACCTGGTGGACAGTTTTGCTGAGAGTGCCAAGAGGAAGGCAGCAGTGTGGCCACTACAGATCATTCTCCTCATCCTCTGTCCCAACATCACACAGGACATCTCCAGAGAGACCGTGGAGGACACCAAGGTCAACAAGGTCAGACACAACACACCCACGGGGCACGGCACACACACTAGGGTTCTAATCAGCCATGTCTTACAGTACACTACTCTTTTCTCATACAGTACTGTTACAGTACTCTTCTCTGTCCCTAACAGAAACTGTTCCTGGAGAACCTGAGGAAGGCCCTGGCCGGCCACGGGGGCAGTAAACAGCTGACTGAGAGTGCTGCCATCGCCTGTGTCAAACTTTGCAAGGCCTCCACCTACATCAACTGGGAGGACCACTCTGTCATCTTCCTGCTGGTGCAGTCCATCGTAGTGGACCTCAAGGTGAGCATCAGCCACGGATTGTCCTCTGATCATCAGTGTATTATAAACATAGTATCCAGTATTAGTCACCAGAGGTAACCAGTCACAGCTGATTCTATGGACTTTGTTTCTCCCTTCTCCTGTCAGGCCCTGCTCTTCAACCCAGCCAAGCCTTTCTCCAGAGGGGCGGGAAGCCAGAACGCAGACGTGGACCTCATGATCGACTGCTTTGTCTCTTGTTTCCGCATCAATCCCCACAACAACCAGCATTTTAAGGTATTTATTTGTATTTATTAAGGATCCCCTTTAGCTGCTGCAAAGGTAGCTGCGACTCTTCCTGGGGTCCAGCAACATTAAGTCAGTTATATATATACAGTTTAAAATATTACATGACGTACATTTCATGACACTTTACCCAATACATTTAGTGCGTTCTCTCAGGCCACTACTCCACTATCACATATTTACAAGACAACATCCATGTGCGTGTCTTATCATGTGTGCCTGTGTGTGTTTCTTCACAATCCCTGCTGTTCCATACAGTGTATTTTTATCTGCTTGCATCAGTTACCTGATGTGAAATAGAGTTCCATGTAGCCATGGCTCTGTGTAGTACCGTGCGCCTCCCATAGTCTGTTATGGACTTGGGGAATGTGAAGAGACCTTTGGTGGCATGTCTTGTGGGGTATGTATGGGTGTCCGAGCTGTGTGCTAGTAATTTAACTTCTTAGTGAGCGGCTGCCGAGAAGACGGTTTTGGAGAGTCTGACGTACCCAAAGTAAAATGTCTGCCATTCAGGCCCAGAAAATAGGATATACACATTAGTACTATTGGATAGGAAACACTCTGAAGTTTCTAAAAGTGTTAAAATAATGTATGTGAGTATAACAGAAGTGATATAGCAGGCGAAAACCAGAGGAAAATCCACATGGATTTGCTGTTTTTTTTTTTATTGCCTTTTTCTCCTTGTGCCTATTCATTTCTCTGTTTTGTAGGACTGAGACTGCAGTACTTATGGCTTCCACAGGATGTCAACAGTCTTTAGACAAGGTTTCAAAACAATAGGGCTAAAGGGAACCGTATAGAAGAAGATTTACTTATCAGTCAGGCTACAATCCGGTTGAAATATTATAGTAAATATACATAAAATGATACCTAAGGAAACATTAAAAATTATGTTTGATTTGTTTTGAGAAATATGATAGGTATAATTTGAACACGTTCTCTTCACGGTTCTATGGGCGACTCGACGGTGGATTTTATGAACATAACACGCCAACCAAACGGAGATTTATGGATATAATAAATGACTTTTTCTAACAAAAGAAGCATGGATTGTCTTCGTTGGACACTTGGGAAGCCCTCAGCAGAAGTTCATCAAAGGTAAGCGATTTTATATTAGTGATTTTATGCGTTTTGTGAGACCCGCGTTGGTTATGGATTTATGCTAATGCATAAAATATGAGAGGGGCTATCCTCAAACAATCAAATGTTGTGCTTTCGCCGTAAAGCCTTTTTGAAATCTGTGATATTGCCAAGAATCAGAGCTTTTGATGACTATGCAACACTTGTATATTGATGAATGTTTAATAATTCAACTTTTGGATTTTGAATTTGGCGCCTCACATTTCACCGGGTAGTGTCGGGAGCGCCCCACTAGCGCCTCACTGCTCCCTAAGTAGTTAAACAGACACCTCAATGCGTTCAGCAGGTCAACGCTTCTTAGAAAAACAAGTAGTGATGAAGTCAAACTCTCCTCCACTTTGAGTCATGAGAGATTTACATGCATGTTATTAATGTTCGCTCTCTGTGTACAGTTAAGGCTGCCCTGTTCTGAGCCAATAAAAATGTTCCAAGGTTCCTCTTTGTGGCACCTGACCACACGACTGAACAGTCGGCAAAACGAGAGCCTGTAGGACCTGCCTTGTTGATAGTGTTGTTAAAAAGACAGCAGTGCTTTATTATGGACGGACTTCTCCCCATCTTAGCTACTGTTGTATCAACATGTTTTGACCATGACAGTTTACAATCCAGGGTTACTCCAAGCAATTTAGTCACCTCAATTGCTTCATTATTCATTACAAGATTCAGAGGTTTAGGGTTTAGTGAATGATTTGTCCCAAATTACAATGCTTTTAGTTTTTGAAATATTTAGGACTAAGATTTTTACCCTGTCAGCTCTGGGATTTTACCTTGCAACCTTCCGGTTACAAGTCCAACACTCTAACCACTAGGCTACCTACCGCCCCAGTGGCTACCTGCCACTTATTCCTTGCCACCCATTCTGAAACTGACTGCAGCTCTTTAAGTTTTGCAGTAATTTCACTCTCTGTAGAACTGACGTGTATAGTGTTGAGTCATCCGCATACATAGACACATTGGCTTTACTCAAGGCCAGTGGCATGTCATTAGTAAAGATTGAAAAAAGTAAGGGGCCTAGACAGCTGCCTGGAGGAATTCCTGATTCTACCCGGATTATGTTGGAGAGGCGTCCATTAAAGAACATCCTCTGTGTTCTGTTAGACAGGTGACTCTTTCCAGGCTCTGTCGCAACCGGGACCCCTGGGGCGGCGCACAATTGGCCCAGCGTCGTCCGGGTTAGGGGAGGGTTTGGCCGGCAGAGATGTCCTTGTCCCATCACGCTCTAGCGGCGACTGCGGCGGGCCGGGCGCATGCACGCTGACACGGTCGCCAGGTGTACGGTGTTTCCTCTGACACATTGGTGTGCCTGGCTTTCGGGTTAAGCGGGCATTGTGTCAAGAAGCAGTGCGGCTTGGCTGGGTCGTGTTTCGGAGGACGCATGGCTCTCGACCATCGCCTCGCAAGAGTCCATACAGGAGTTGCAGCGATGAGACAAGACTGTAACTACCAATTGGATACCATGAAATTGGGGAGGAAAAACGGGTAAAAAAAGGAAAATTTGGACAGGTAACTCTTTATCCACAATATAACAGGGGGTGTAAAGCCATAATACATACGTTTTTCCATCAGCAGACTATGATCGATAATGTCAAAAGCCACACTGAAGTCTAACAAAACAGCTCCCACAGTCATTTTTTCTGTCAGCCAATCAATCATCAGTCATTTGTGTAAGTGCCGTTCTTGTTGAATGTCCTTCCGTTTAAGCGTGTTTACAGTAAAATAGCATTGTATCTGGTGAAACAATTTTTTCCAAACGTTTACTAAGGGTTGGTAACAAGCTGATTGGTAGGCTATTTTAGCGAGTGAAGGAGGCTTTACTATTCTTGGGTAACATAATTACTTTTGCTTTCCTCCAGGCACACACTTTTTAGTAAGCTTAGATTGAAGATATGGCAAATAGGAGGGCCAATATCATCTGCTATTATCCTCAGTAATTTTCCATCCATGTTGTCAGACCCCAGTGTCTATTGTTGTAAGACAAGAATAGTTTTTTCACTTCTTCCACACTCACTTTACGGAATTCAAAATGACAATGCTTGTCTTTCATAATTTGATCAGTTATACTTGGATGTGTAATGTTGCGGTTTGTTGCTGGCATGTCATGCCTAAGTTTGCTAATCTTGCCAATGGAAAAATCATTAAAGTAATTGGCAATATCAGTGGGTTTTGTGATGAATGAGCCGTCTGATTCAATGAATGATGGAACAGAGTTTTGGAGTATAGTATTGCATAGAAATGGTTGTTGATACACACTTTTTAACCACATACTGGTGTGTTGAAGTAAGGACTCTGATCTCTGGTTAATCTCTCTCTCTTTATTTTTCTCCCCCATTTCAGGTCTGTCTGGTGTCATCCTCCCCTCCCACCTTTCACTTCGTCCTGGTCAACTCCCTACACAGAATCATCACCAATGTAAGTGTGTGTTGTCATAGCCCAACATAGGGTTAAGGGATCAATCAACACACCCAATGCCAGTGTCACAATTCAAAGTATTTAAAAGTAACCAATGCTGTGTGCACACAGTGCATGTCTAGAATGACCAGTGGTAACCTTATCTGTGGTGACTCTGTGTAGATGATGTCACTACTGTACACACTGGGCTGGCTCTATTACCCAGCCATTAGATGGACTACCATCTCACTCTGGATGAGCCATGCAGGGAGAGGAAGTGCTGCAGACACTCATGTGGTTTATGTGTGTGTGTGTTTGTGTGTTTCAATAGGAAGTGCCTGAAGGAAGATTTCATACAGAGACCCTTTTATTGGCTCTCTATGTGCCTGGGAGACTGTGTGTGAGGGAGTGAGAGTATGACTGGTCTCTCTCTCACCCCCCTCACCCAAAGCACTTCCTGTCTGTGAGCAGAAGTCAGAGGCTGCTTTTGTTCCTGTGTGTCTCTGTCTGGGTTGGTGGGTGGGTAACAGAGAGTAGGAGAGGAAAGCATCCATCTTTCTCCCCTCCAGGCAAACTGGAGGTCCCATCTCTCCACCCTAACAAATCCACTGGGCTGAAGGCCCCATGTCCTTTTCTGAATGAGTTTCGATTGGGATGAGACTGAACACCCACTATTACTATTGAACCTACAGGCCGTGTATTGTCCAAGTCTGTCTACAGGATTACATTTCTGTTTCAAATGTTTTATAATGAAGCCTACAGGAGGTTTGTTTACAGGATTGAGTTTAACCCTCTGTCCATTCCTCTGTTGCAGTCTCCATTGGACTGGTGGCCTAAGATTGATGCGGTGTACTGCTACTCAGGAGAGCTGAGGATCATGGTTTCTGAGACACTGGGCCACGTGATGAGGGGCTGCAGTACGCACGCTCCCCTCCGCATGACTCCGGTAAGACACACACACACAACAAAACACACACTCTTGGAAACAAAAACATACTCAACAAACCCAAAATATTACCGGTGTGTGAGTGTGCATGATTGTTTTTTTTAATAAATGGGCCATGTTGGGATGAGATGTTATTCAATACCAGACTGCAGTGTCTGTGTGTGGATTTACTGTGGAGAACAGCAACAACTTACAGACGCACACAAACAACGACTACATCTCCTCTGCCCAGACCCGTATGCTCACACCCCGATCCTTAGTGCATTATTGTTTGCCACATGGCCTTAAATTGTACCAATTTGTTTTTCGGGGTCACCCATGCTATTTCAATATTTTAATAATAAATCATCCAATTTTTCCATTGTGTTAATGATGGCAGATTGATTGATTTTCCAAGTTTTTTGTTTTTTCAAGATGAGGGATCAATCGGGTATCTTATTGGGTATCTCACCACACCACCATATGCAATGTCATGAAATATGCAGACAGATGGATTAAAAGTAGGTTTACATTGTAATACTTCTGGCAGATGACTTTCTAGCTCCGTACATACATTTTGGACTTCATAGCATTCCCAGAAAGCATGGAATATTGAGTCATTATTCGTTTTACACTTAAGACATGACTCTGCTGTTGTGCTGTAGACTTTGTGAGTTTTCTCTCTTCTTTAATAAATTCTATACATTTAGTTTATACTTGGATGAAACATACATTTTCGTTAAGTGTAATTTCGTTACTTATGCTCCAACTTTCCCTCCATCTTGTGCTAACATCAGTTGGTTCCAATCTTGGTTCCAATAGTTTTTTGTTTTTTTTCGAACTCAAATAAGATTCCTTCAAGGTTGCTCTGATGGACAGGTAACTGTCTGTCTGTTGCCACAAAGTTGGAAGCGTAGAATCGTCTAGAACAGTGGTTCCCAAATTTGTAATAGTTCCGTATCCCTCCAAACATTCAACCTCCAGCTGTGTACCCCCTCTAGCATCAGGGTCCGTGCACTCTCAAATGTTGTTTTTTGCCATCATTGTAAGCCTGCCACACACACACTCTACGATACATTTATTAAACATAAGAATGAGTGTGAGGTTTTTGTCACAACCCGGCTCGTGGGAAGTGACAAAGAGCTCTTATAGGACCAGGGCACAAATAATATAATAATCAACAATTTTGCTCTTAATTTAGACATCTTATATATAAAACTTTATTTGTTAATTGAAAATTGTGAATAACTCACCCCCGGTTAATGAGAAGGGAGTGCTTGAAAGGATAAACATAACTGCAGTGTTGGGTTGTATTGGAGAGAGTCTGTCTTAAATAATTTTCCACACACAGTCTGTGCCTGTATTTCGTTTTCATGCTAGTGAGGGCTGAGAATCCACTCTCACAAACTGTAGGTACATGGTTGCAAAAGGCATCAGATGACGAATCCAGTTGTTTGTTTCATCTGTTTTGGGAAAGTACCTGCGTAATTGCGCACCCAACTCACTCGGGTGCTTCGCTGTATCACGTTTGACATTGTCCGTAAGCTTGTTCATTTGCACACAAAAAGTAATTAAATGATGGAAATACCTGTGTTGTCCTTGTTAATGCAGACAGAGAAGAGCTCCAACTTCTTAATCAGCCTCAATTTTGTCCCGCACATTGAATATAAATGGACTGTTTGAAAATGTGAATACATTTACATTTTATTTGGCGTACCCCCGACGGCATTGCGCGTACCTCCATACCCAGTTTGGTAATACCTGGTCTAGAATGTCATTGTATGCTGTAGCATTAAGATTTCCCTTCACTGGAACTAAAGGGCCTAGCCCGAACCATGAAAAACAGCCCCAGACCATTATTCTTCCTCCATCAAACTGTTGGCGCTATGCATTGGGGCAGGTAGCGTTCTCCGGGCATCCGCCGAACCCAGATTCGTCCATCGGACTGCCAGATGGTGAAGCGTGATTCATCACTCCAGAGTACAATGGTGGCGAGCTTTACGCCACTCCAGCCAACGCTTGGCATTGCGCATGGTGATCTTAGGCTTGTGTGCGGCTGCTTGGGCATGGAAACCCATTTCAGTTAATGTGCTGACGTTGCTTCCAGAAGCAGTTTGGAACTCGGGAATGAGTGTTGCAACCAAGGACAGATGATTTATAAACGTTACATGCTTCAACACTCTGCGGTCCCGTTCTGAGTTTGCGTGGCCTACCACTTCACGGCTGAGCCGTTGTTGCTCCTAAACGTTTCCCCTTCACAATATCAGCACTTACAGTTGACTGGGGCAGCTCTAGCAGGGCAGAAATTTCACTAACTGACTTGTTGGAAAGGTGCCATTGTATGACGGTGCCACATTGAAAGTCACAGAGCTTTTCAGTACGGGCCATTATACTGCCAATGTTTGTCTATGGAGTTTGTATGGCTGTGTGTTCGATTTTATACATGTGGCTGAAATAGCCAAATCCACTAATTTGAAAGGATGTCCACATACCTTTGGCCATATAGTGTATATGTCGCAAGTAAAAGCCGTGGGTGGGGAGTTCATACAATTCCACGTCTGGAAGGTTAATACCACCCTCAGACTTAAATGATGTAAAACTTTCCTTTTTATTCTATGAATTGTATTTGCCCACATGAAGTCTTATGACCGAGTATACTTTGGTAAAAGACCAAATCCATATTATGGCAAGAACAGCTCAAACAAGCAAAGAGAAAGAACAGTCCATCGTTACTTTAAGACATGAAGGTCAGTCAATCCGGAAAGCTTCAAGAACTTTGAAAGTTTCTTCAAGTGCAGTCGCAAAAACCATCAAGCGCAATGATGAAACTGGCTCAAATGAGGACCACCACAGGAAAGGAAGACCCAGAGTTACCTCTGCTGCAGAGGATAAGTTCATTAGAGTTAACTGCACCTCAGATTGCGGCCCAAATAAATGCTTCACAGAGTTCAAGTAACTGTTCAGAGGAGATTGCGTGAATCAGGTCTTCATGGTCGAATTTCTGCAAAGAAACCACTACTAAAGGACACCAATAAGAAGAAGAGACTTGCTTGGGCCAAGAAACACCAGCAATGGACATTAGACCGTTGGAAATCTGTCCTTTGGTCTGATGAGTCATTTTTTTATTTATTTTTGGTTCTAACCGCCGTGTCTTTGTGGGACGCAGAGTAGGTGAACGGATTATCTCTGCATGTGTGGTTCCTACCATGAAGCATGGAGGAGGAGGTGTGATTGTGTGGGGGTGCTTTGCTGGTGACACCGTCTGTGATCTATTTAGAATTCAAAGCACACTTAACCAGCATGGTTACCACAGCATTCCTCAGCGATACACCATCCCATCTGGTTTGCACTTAGTCTGACTATCATTTGTTTTTCAACAAGACAATGACACAGCACACCTCCAGGCTGTGTAAGGGCTATTTGACCAAGAAGGAGAGTGATGGAGTGCTGCATCAGATGAGCTGGCCTCCACAATCAGCCCGACCTCAACCCAATTGAGATGGTTTGGGATGAGTTGGACTGCAGAGTGAAGGAAAGCATCCAACAAGTGCTCAGCATATGTGGGAAGTCCTTCAAGACTGTTGAAAAAGCATTCCAGGTGAAGCCAAGAGTATGCAAATCTGTCATCATGGCAAAGGATGCCTACTTTGAAGAATCTCAAATATAAAATATATTTTCATTTGTTTAACACTTTTTTGGTTACTACATGATTCCATGTGTTATTTCATAGTTTTGATGTCTGCACTATTATTCTACAATGTAGAAAATAGTAAAAATAAAGAAAAACCCTTGAATAAGTAGGTGTGCACAAACTTTTGACTGGTACTGCATATACATCTGATAACTCTCTTGATAACCATCTTTGGTAAACACTCACTTCCCTGTCATTTTGTATGTGTGTGCGCGTGTCATCTCGCTCATATCTGTGTGTTTGGTCTACTCATCTCATGGAGGTGAAGGACGGCAGAGGGAACTCTCTGACATCATTGACTCGGTGGTGCTTCTTTGTCTTCTGCTTATTTTCTCTTTTCATATTGCCCCGTTCTTTCCTTCTCCTCCTTCATTTTCTTTGACCTGGCTGCTGCCGCCCACTCACTCAGATGCCAACCTGTCACAGTCACTGTTTTGCATGGCAGTGGGCGTCTGTTGCTGTAAGTATAACTGCCACCCTACCACTCCCCACGCTTCCTCCTTCCGACTCCTCTGCAGCTGACCTCTAACCCCTGACCCCACCCTCAGGCTACCACAGATAAGAGAGAGCCCCTGTCGTCCTCCACCTCCTCTGTGCTCTGGTTGAAGTGAGCCTGCGTCCGACTCCTCCCTCCACTCCATCTCATCTGTATGCTAGGCTAGCTCCTGGAGTATGCTTCTCAGTCTGTTAGTGCTGAGCGATTTGTAGTGCTTTTTGAGGTCGTTTCGGTTAGAAAAATAAAAAAAATCACGGTTTTCGATTTTCGTTAAAATATAATTCAACATTAAATGCACTATGCATTATGTGGATTGAATGCTGTAACAAAACAAGGTTACATTACTTTAATAAAATATTTCAGTTGTGTGTGTTACATTTCTTTTATTTGATGACTTTATTATTTAGTTCCAAGTCATCATCTCACCTCTATAGAGCTGCTGTCTGACAAAATCACTATTTTAGTAGTTCTTCAAAGTAAATAAGGCATACTTTTATTACTGCTGAATACCAACTATCAATCACTTAGATCCTGTATTTTCAGGTAGATGACTCGCAAAGCAACTGCTCTCTATCTCGCACGTTCTTCTGTCTCTTCTCTCCCTCAGTGTCTGCCCCACACAGACCGGACAAATAGGCGCGCAATGGATTATGGTCATTGTAGTTAATTACCATGTTTTCTGCCTAAAACCATGTAGAACATTGGCCTGTTGGAAACTAAAACTCTCGGGCGTGATCTGATTTATCTCTAGAGAAACTGCACATTGAGCTCACAGAAAAAAACGGAACAAATAGAAGTTAAAGTAATTGAACCAATGTTTGTCAATTAGTTGTTTTGAAAAAGAAAAACAACTGGCTTCGGTTAATTGCTCAGCACTACTTGCACACTCACTAATACTTTGGATTGTTCATCATCTTTATTTGAACTCCTAAATGGAGGATTTTAATATAATCAGAGTGTTGATATGCCTTCAAACTAGGTTCTATGGATGGCTACTTGGTTGTGTTTATCACCTGTGAACAGATGAGAGGCCTATAGATTGTGTTGGTGCATAGTTGAATATTTCCTTCAAACGCCACTAGAACGCTATTTCCTCATCCATAATTCCTGTTTGCAGTGTCCTGGTGTTTGTGTGTGGGCCTGACTCTGTCATGGTGGCCAGCCCATGATGGTTTAGGCATGGCCCCTTAGGCTCCTGTCTGTTTGTCCACCTCCTGTTTCATGGCCCACCCATGAAGGGCACTTATGAAACAGTGTCTCTCTCTCTCTCTCTCTCGCGCCCCCTGTTTGACCCCTGATTCCTTCTCTCCTGGTGGCTCTCCTGATCCCTGTGCACTGGGTCACTGTTGCTCGGAGGGTGGGAACTTGTTTGTCTGATTTACAGTAGAGATACTCTGCATCTGTTTCTCCCTCTCCTCTACTTATTTTTTCCATGTTTACCTTGCTCTTTTCTATCAGTCTCCTCATCTTAAATGAATGCTCTTGCTAATGGCTAGTCTCTACTGTTCGTTTCCTTCAGAGTCTGACCTTCAAGGAGAAGATGACCAGTCTGAAGTTCAAGGAGAAGACCACAGACCTGGACACGCGGAGCCACAAGTACCTGCTGCTGGCTCTGGTCAAGCTCATCCATGCTGACCCCAAACTCATGCTGCATGTTAGTGTTTGCTCTTTTTACTTTAGGACTCCTGGACAGAACTAATGTGTGTTTTTCTGTTTGAGGATGGCCGTGTAACACAGTAGTTGTACTTATCCTTTAATTCTACATTTGTTGTGTTGGATTAAGCGATTTATCGTTGTTAATTCCACTTGCAGGGTTAGATTTAGACAAATTAGCCAAGTGTTAGGTTAGAGACTTGTTAGAAAGTCTTAGGGCTCGAACACACCAATAGCGTTTGCCTGCCGAGAGTACTTGCAAAACGATTTTACATGTAGAATTGTGCAAAAATGTCAGACGTCAACAGCACTCTCAACAATCGGTAGGTAAACAGGAGATCCACATTCGTTGCGATGTGTGCCACCCTTTTAAGCTGGTTTGGGCTTTGCAAAGACTTTTAGGCAGACTAGACTGGGAAAGCCACTCTTGGCATGTTTGTACATTGCTGTGTAGTTGTTTAGTGTGTGTGTGTGTGTGTGTGTGTGTGTCAGAACCCGGGTAAGCAGGGTCAGGAGATCCAGAGCAGTACAGCAGAGCTGATCACCGGCTTGGTGCAGCTGGTGCCTCTGGCCAACATGGGAGAGTGTTCACAGGAGGCCATGGAGGTGAGCCCCATCTCTCTTTCTCTCGCTCTCTTTTTATCCATTATGGTTACATTTTGCCACAGTAGCTAAAACATACTCCTCCTGTTCTCTTCCTTTTATAGGCCCTCTTGGTCCTGCATCAACCTGAGGCCATAGAATTGTGGAACCCAGATGCTCCCATTGAGACCTTTTGGGACATCAGGTAGCCTAAGCCCTCCTTTTTATCTACCTTGTTTTATAGATGTTGTCTTACCTTAGATGCCAGGTGAAATTGAGTGTTCATTGATGCTGATTGGTTAGCACAGATGGAGGTCACCAGTTTGACTGTGATTGGCTGTTGTACCCTACAGTTCCCAGGTCCTCTTCTTCATCTGTAAGAAGCTGGTTGGCCACCAGATGATCAACAGTACAGAGATCCTTAAGTGGCTGAGGGAGATCCTCATCTGCAGGAACAAGTTCCTCCTCAGGAACAAGGTGAGCCACAGCGTTGTGGGTTTTGTAGTCCTTATACCTGTGGGTCTCATCCAGGAGGGCAAGGTTATAGAATGTTCAGAATTATATTTAGGCATATTTATTTGTCTTGTTGAGTAAAGCAGAAAGGTGGCTCTATGCATGACATGTTGTATATCGATAACATTCAGAACCCCCTCCTGAACGTGACATTGTTTTCACTAATCTCCATTGTTCTAACCCTTGTGTCCTGTCTTCCTCCCCCAGGAGCGGGCCACGGTGGGCAGTGGCATCCCGATCTGCAGACAGGCCCAGACCAAGCTGGAGGTGTGTCTATACATGTTCCTGTGGAGCCCTGACATGGAGGCAGTTCTGGTGGCCATGTCCTGCTTCAGACACCTCTGTGAGGAGGCTGAGGTCCGCTGTGGAGTGGACGAGGTCCCGGTCCAGACCATCCTGCCCAACTACAACACCTTCATTGAGTTTGCCTCTGTCAGCAACATGATGTCCACAGGTTAGTAGTGAATGAATGCACTAATGACCTAGAACCTGGAGTTGACGGTGCTGTATCTTATGGTGTATAGACAGAGTACCACCTCTAGAGGGCAGTCACAGCATGAGAGCTCAGCAGGTGATGATGTCGGGGCTGTCTGAGAGGCCAAGGCTCCTGTCATGGTGTTTGTTTGTTTTCAGGCCGGTCAGCCCTGCAGAAGAGAGTGATGGCTCTGTTGAGGAGGATCGAACATCCTACTGCAGGAAACACAGAGGTGAGAGTGGCCTGCTGCTGTGCTTCTGTTCATTCTCTGATGCTTCAATATGGAAGGATGTTTGTGAAGCACGATATTCATATCAACTCAACATTGGTTTTGTTTTATCTTCCCCATAGGCATGGGAAGACACGCATGCAAAATGGGAGCAGGCGACCAAATTAATCCTCACCCATCCCAAAACTAAGCTAGAGGATGGCCAGGTAAGCAGCCATCCATTGGCTTGTTCTTATGCATTCTCGTTACGCACATCAAAATACACTTCACAAATTATTTTGTTGTGGATTGATGTTGCTCCTATCTGTGTCCAGGAGTGGATCAACATGACGGGCTTCCTGTGTGCTCTGGGAGGTGTGTGTCTGCAGCAGCGCAGCGCCCCAGGCCTGGCCACCTACAGCCCCCCCATGGGGCCTCTCAGTGAGCGGAAGGGCTCCATGATCTCCATGGGCTCCTGTGAGGGGAACACGGAGACGCCCCTGGGCCGCTTCCTGGACCGCCTGCTGTCCCTCATGGTGTGCAGCCATGAAAAGGGTGTTCAGATCCGGACAAATGTTAAAGATCTGGTGGGCCTGGAGCTCAGCCCGGCTCTCTACCCCATGCTCTTCAACAAACTGAAGAACAGCATCAGCCGCTTCTTCGACGCACAGGGGCCGGTGAGAGGAACACACATACATGTACAGTGAAAAGTGTTGTACCTGTAAATCCAAAGACACTGAAGGAATAGAGAAGGTAAGCCCCTTTCTTAACCTGTGTGTGGTAAAATGTATACTTTTTTGTATCTATTTAGGTTCCCATCAATGACACTAACACCCAGTTTGTGGAGCAGACCATCGCCATCATGAAGAACCTACTGGACAACCACACTGAGGGCAGCTCCGAGCACCTGGGACAGGCCAGCATAGAGACCATGATGCTCAACCTAGTCAGGTAAATGCCTTCGCTCCTTTCCTCCATGGCATGCCGACCCTGGACTATGAGACCGTTGGTGCTGTGAGCCCACTGCCCACTCTCATTCTCCCCATGCCCTGTGTTGTGTTGGCAGGTACGTGCGTATCCTGGGCAACATGGTGCATGCCATTCAGATGAAGACCAAGCTGTGTCAGCTGGTGGAGGTGATGATGGAGAG
The DNA here is from genome assembly GCA_030435695.1 of Brachymystax lenok tsinlingensis. NCBI lineage: Eukaryota > Metazoa > Chordata > Actinopteri > Salmoniformes > Salmonidae > Brachymystax > Brachymystax lenok. Next base: position 23,346,626 of record CM059795.1, read on the forward strand.
ACGAGACGACCTGTCCTTCTGCCAGGAGATGAAGTTCAGGTAAGCGATCGAGACGACCTGTCCTTCTGCCAAGAGATGAAGTTCAGGTGAGAAAGTCCTCCTGGAGTCTAGACTGTCAGTCAAACATGTTCTGTACTGACCAGGTTTACCTCAACAAATCAACTGATACGGAGTAATACAAAGACCATGTCATTGCGTTTACATACACTCAATTAATGTCCATTTGTCCCTGGCAGGAATAAGATGGTGGAGTACCTAACAGACTGGGTGATGGGCACCTCAAACCAGGCGGCTGATGATGATGTCAAGTGTCTTACCAGGTACTGTACAACTACCCCTGCTTGGATTAACCCCCCGAATTACAGAGCTGATCTGACCTTGACCTTACTTTTGTGTTTTATGATGGCACTAGGATGCCATCGTTTCTTATGACCGAAAAAAGCTTCCGGACATCAGAACAGCCATCACTCACCTCAATCTGGAGGAATACTTCTACTTCACCGAGTGCACAGGACCTAATCCTCGACACTCGGAGGAGGACAAAACGTTGTTATAGAGGACGCCGTGCGGGCACATGGATGAGACTACGGCAACGAGTGACTAATCTGTTCTATTTGAGAATGTGCAATCACTGGAGAACAAACTGGACAAGCTCGGTTCCAGGCTATCCTATCAACGGGACATTATGAGCTGTAATATACTATGTTTTTCAGAGTCATGGCTGAACAAGGACATGCATAATATGCAGTTAGCTGGTTTTCCATGCATTGGCAGGACAGAACAGCAGCGTCCGGTAAGATCCGTGGGAGTGGGGTGTCTCTTTGTCAACAAAGACAGGTGTGCAATCTCTAATATTAAAGGAAGTCTCCAGGTTCTGCTCGCCTGATTTAGAATACCTCATGATAAGCTGTACACCATACTATTTACCAAGAGTTTTCATCTATATTGTTCTTAGCTGTCTATTTACCACCACAAACCTATGCTGCCACGAAGACCGCACTCAACGAGCTGTATAGGGCTATAAGCCAACAAGAAAATGCCCTTCCAGCGGCGGCGCTCCTAGTGGCAAGAGATTTTAATGCAGGAAAACTGAAATCCGTTTTACCAAATTTCTACCAACATGTCACCTGTAAAACTAGAGAAATAAAACTCTAAATCACCTTTACGCCACACACCGTGACGCATACAAAGCTCTCTCTAGCCCTCCAATTTGGCAAATCTGACCATAACTCTATCCTCCTGATTCCTGCTTACAAGCAACAACCCAAACCGGAAGTACCAGTGACACACTCAAGGTGGAAGTGGTCCGATGAAGTGCAACGACGACGTTGTCCTGTGGTAGAAATTCTAATCAACAATCAGGAGAGACGAGGTCAATCACCAATCAGGATATTACTTTATTCAAAATGTATTAATAAGGAAAGCATAGAGTAATTGCTTCTATAATGATGAGGCTGGTCGGCTCAACACTTCCAAGTGACACACGAAGGATACAAACATCTTTTACAGAAAAGATACGCTATTTTCATCTTCCTGACAAACAACAGATGTATGGAATGGGTCACAAGGTTGAACTTGATATATGAGAAAGGAGTATTCCGTCAGATAGCATTTGCTATGAAGACTGTTCTTATTGTTTAGTCTGGCCCCTAAGACGAGGCTCCGATCTCGTTCCTGGTACTTCATAGCACAGAAACACCAATTCATTCTATGGCATAAATCAATAGTCAGCAGATACTCCTATCTCAAGTAAAACCCCTTCTTGACCACACGCCTAGACAAGCTCACTGAGGGGAGTGAGCCTCTAGGTCATACACTCCCCCAGGATAGGTACATCAGAGATGACATACAATGGTTCCAGACACTACCCCACATATATTTTCTGAGACCTTATCTCCCCCAAGGAGGGAGTGACTGGCTCACAGACATTGTGGAGACAGGTAAGTGGTTCCCCATCAATCACGCCATCCCTTCACACGGTTTAGAATATGTAAAGACACATTCACATATGAAGACAATGTTCCCTCCTGTCCTCTTCTCTTTCTGATATTCTGCATAGCACCAGAGACATGTGAAAGACAAGCCTGACTTCTCCTCTCTCTGGGCCCCAGGTGATTGGGCCCCAGATGAGGGAGGAAGTGCAACTGCCAACACCAGAGTCCGAAGGGATACATTCTAATAACAAGCATATCATATAAGCATATTATGCAGATTAGACGTATTAATTCTCTATGTTACCTAACTAATTCTGATTATTCCGCCACAGTCCTCACAGTGACCGTACGTACATATCCCAACAAGAAGCCATGAATTACAGGCACCATTCTGGACGCTTATAAGAAATCCTGCTATGCCCTGCGACAAACCATCAAACAGACAAAGCGTCAATACAGGACTAAGATCGAATCCTACTACACCGGCTCTGACGCTCGTCGGATGTGACAGGGCTTGCAAACTATCACGGAAACCCAGCAGAGAGCTGTTCAGTGACGCAAGCCAACCAGACGAGCTAAATGCATTTTATGCTCGCTTCGAGGCAAGCAACACTGAACCATGCATGAGAGCACCAGCTGTTCTGTGTGATCACTCTCTCTGTAGCCGATGTGAGTAAGACCTTTTAAACAGGTTAACATTCAGACGGATTACCAGGACGCGTAGTCAGATCATAGGCTGACCATCTGGCAAGTGTCTTCACTGACTTTTTCAACATCTCCCTGACCCAGTCTGTAATACCTACATGTTTCAAGCAGAACACCATAGTCCCTGTGTCCAAGAACGCCAACGTAACCTGTCTAAATGACTACCACCCCGTAGCACTCACATCTGTAACCATGAAATGCTTTGAAAGGCTCACATCAACACCATCATCCCAGAAACCCTGGACCCACTCCAATTTGCATACCCCCCAAACATATCCCTAAATGACGCAATCTCTATTGCACTCTACACTGCCCTTTCCCACCTGGACAAAAGGAACACCTACTTGAGAATGTAACCACATTGACTACAACTCAAAGTTCAACACCATAGTTCCCTCAAGCTCATCACTAAGCTAAGGACCCTGGGACTGAACACCTCCCTCTGCAACAGGATCCTGGACTTCCTGATGGGCCGCCCCAGGTGGTCAGGTTAGGCAACAATACATTCGCTACACTGACCCTCAACACGTGGTCCCATCAGGGGTGCGTGCTTAGCCCCCTCCTGTACTCCCTGTTCACCCACGACTCCAATACCATCATCAAGTTTGCCCATGACACGACGGTGGTGGACCTGATCACCAACGACGATGAGACCGCCTATAGGGAGGTCAGAGACCTGGCAGTGTGGTGCCCGGACAACAACCTCTCCCTCAATGTCGGCAAGACAAAGGCGCATCCGACCGCAAGATGCATACGGCCCAGTACATAACTGGGGTTTAACTCCAAGCCATAAGTTAACCTACTTGCTACCTGTACTAAATTAACCAAATAGCTACATGTACTAAATGAACCAAATAGCTACCCAGACTATCAGCATTGACCCTTTTGACTCTATGCACACACACTGGACTCTACCCACACACTTGCACATACTGACACTCCATCAGATATATACACACATACATACAGTTGAAGTCGGAAGTTTACATACACTTAGGTTGGAGTTATTAACTTGTTTTTCAACCACTCCACAAATTTCTTGTTAACAAACTATAGTTTTGTCAAGTCGGTTAGGACATTACTTTGTGCATGACACAAGTCATTTTTTTCAAAAATTGTTTACAGACAATTCCAATATCACAATTCCAGTGGGTCAGAAGTTTTCATACACTAAGTTGACTGTGCCTTTAAACAGCTTTAGAAGCTTCTGATAGGCTGACTGACATCATTTGAGTCAATTGGAGGTGTACAATTGGAGACGAGTACAAAAGTATCTATAGCCACAGTAAAACTAGTCCTATATCGACATAACCTGAAAGGCCGCTCAGCAAGGAAGAAGCCACTGCTCCAAAACCTCCATAAAAAGCCAAACTACGGTTTGCAACTGCACATGTGGACAAAGATCGTACTTTTTTTGAGAAATGTCAAAAATAGAACTGTTTGGCCATAATGACTATTGTTATGTTTGGAGGAAAAAGGGGTAAGCTTGCAAGTTGAAGAACACCATCCCAACCGTGAAGCACGGGGTGGCAGCATCATGTTGTGGGGGTGCTTTGCTGCAGGAGGGACTAGTGCACTTCACAAAATAGATGGCATCATGAGGAAGAAAATGATATATTGAAGCAACGTCTCAAGACATCAGTCAGGAAGTTAAAGCTTGGTCGCAAATGGGTCTTCCAAATGGACAATGACCAAGCGTACTTCCAAAGTTGTGGCAAAATGGCTTAAGGACAACAAAGTCAAGGTATTGCAGTGGCCATCACAAAGCCCTGACCTCAATCCTATAGAAAATGTGTGGGCAGAACTGAAAAGGCGTGTGCGAGCAAGGAGACCTACAAACCTGACTCCGTTACACCAGCTCTGTCAGGAGGAATGGGCCAAAATTCACCCAACTTATTGTGGGAAGCTTGTGGAAGGCTACCTGAAACGTTTGACCCAAGTTAAACAATTTAAAGGCCATGCTACCAAATACTAATTGAGTGTATGTAAACTGCTGACCCACTGGGAATGTGATGAAAGAAATAAAAGCTGAAAGAAATAATTCTCTACTATTATTCTGACATTTCACATTCTTAAAATAAAGTGGTGATCCTAACTGACCTAAGACAGGGGAATTTTTACCAGGATTAAATGTCAGGAATTGTGAAAAACTGAGTTTAAATGTATTTGACTAAGGTGTATGTAAACTTCCGACTTCAACTGTATACAGTATGTACATATCTACCTCAATGTCCTAGTACCCCTGCACATGAACTCAGTACTGCTACCCCATGTATATAGCCAAGCTATCATTGCTCATTGTGTATTTATTCCTCATGTTACTCTTTCTTTATATTTTTCTATTGTCTTCTGCATTGTTGGGAAGTAAGCATTTCACTGTTAGTCTACACCTGTTGTTTACGAAGCATGTGAAATTAAAATGTGATTTGATCTGACCTCTAACCCCCTGACCTATGCTTTGTGCTGTGTGATATACAGGGACCTAGACCAGGCCAGTATGGAGGCGGTGGTGTCTCTGCTAGCTGGCCTGCCCCTCCAGCCTGAGGAGGGAGACGGAGTGGAACTGATGGAGGCCAAGTCCCAGCTCTTCCTCAAGTACGTTAGCTATCCTCTCTTTACTCACTATTGCAGTTCATTACTTATGCATTGTGGCTTACGTCATAAAATGTTCTAAAAGATAATGAGTAGAGGTTCTTTCTCCTTCTCCTCCCAGGTACTTCACCCTGTTCATGAACCTGCTGAATGACTGCAGTGAGGTGGAGGATGATGGGCAGCAGGTGGCAGGGAGGAAGAGGGGCATGTCTCGACGCCTGGCCTCCCTCAGACACTGCACCGTCCTGGCCATGTCCAACCTCCTCAACGCCAACGTGGACAGTGGCCTCATGCACTCCATCGGTCTGTCTGGAAACCTAACATATCAACTTATCAGGAATGAGGCTTAAGCTCACTCTTTGGTTGGCTGCTTCATGTTTAAAGTGCTTAACATGCGGAAGAAGATTTTATAGTGGAAGTGGCTTTAATTGTATCTCTGTTGATTACATCTAATTCATCATTAGTGTAAGGTCGTTAAAACAATACTTGCCCATGGTCCATGTTCTTCCCTCTTGTCACACTTAGGTAAGATTACAATACATTTCTCTCTCTTTCTCTGTGTGTAGGTCTGGGCTACCATAAGGACCTGCAGACACGGGCCACCTTCATGGAGGTGCTGACTAAGATCCTGCAGCAGGGGACAGAGTTTGACACACTGGCAGAGACAGTGCTTGCTGACCGGTTTGAGAGGCTGGTGGAGCTGGTCACCATGATGGGAGACCAGGGAGAGCTGCCTATCGCCATGGCACTGGCCAACGTAGTACCTTGCTCCCAGTGGGTATGTAGTCTATTCACCACCCACTGTCCTTTCTCTGGGACCTGACGTCTTTACATTTATATTACATCTGGGGGGTGGAAGTGGCTTATATTACACCACTGTACCACCCTGAGATTGTTGAGGTATGAATATGAATTGCTGTGCCAGTGCTGTGCCAGTGCTGTGTAGATTGTAGGTGTCGGAGTGTGAGCTGTGTCAGTAAAAGAGATTTTCTCCCCTCCTGTCAGGATGAGCTGGCGCGGGTGCTGGTGACTCTGTTTGACTCGCGTCACCTCCTCTACCAGCTGCTGTGGAACATGTTCTCCAAGGAGGTGGAGCTTGCTGACTCCATGCAGACACTTTTCAGAGGAAACAGTCTGGCCAGTAAAATCATGACCTTCTGCTTTAAGGTACACAACATGACTGGCTGGGTGCCCAGGCATGAAAGTGTGGACAAGCTATTTTACTATGCAAAATACCCCTGCTCTCTGACAAAGCATTTGACACACTGTGGTCTTTGGCTTTCAAATAAGCATGGTGCCATCTTTCTAAAATGTTAGTTTTGAGTTTGTGTGTTTGTGTATCCACCTCTCTGCTGTATTCAGGTGTATGGGGCCACATACCTGCAGAAGCTTCTAGAGCCTCTTCTCAGAGGGGTTATCACCGCCCCAGAGTGGCAGCTCATCAGCTTCGAGGTGGACCCCACCAGGTACCCTACCCCCTGACCCCACAGAACACAACACATTCACTCATTCACCCACTTTGTTTTCCAGCTGTACTATTTAAACCAAGGCAGCCCCCTCACTACCATCTTAGATGATTTATTTTTGCAACATGGTAGAAGAGTTGTATGGTACATGACATGTTGCATTGTCCGATGCTCTCTTGCTGTCTCTGGTTTTGACTGGTTCTGTATCTCCTGCTGTGACTGGCTGGTTCCGTGTCTCTGGCTGCAGGCTGGAGCAGAGTGAGATTCTGGAGGAGAACCAGAGGAACCTGCTGCAGATCACCAACCGCTTCTTTCTGGCCATCATCAACTCCTCCACAGAGTTCCCCCCTCAGCTGCGCAGTGTCTGTCACTGCCTGTTCCAGGTACATATTAGACTGCACACCTCAACTGCCAACTCCAACCCACTCCACAGTCTGTAAACCCCCATCTTAACGGACAGGGTTCCATTTATTTGAAGATTTTAAACTTTTTCTGCAATGGCCACATAATGTTTTCAGGGTGTTTTTTATGAACTAGGTAAATGTACACATCAAAAGGTAAGATTTGCACTTTTGTGCGGTGTCTGTATATGAATGTAGAAGTATTTGTGCAGTGCGTGTTTGTGGTGTGTGTGTTTGTCGTGACTTTTTTTGTGCCCATCTCTGTTCTGTAGGCAACTTGCCACTCTCTACTGAATAAAGCCACAGTTAAAGAGAAAAAGGAAAGCAAAAAAGCAGTAAGTTCAGAGAACGTTCTCCCTAGCCGCTCTGTTGAAAGAACTGGAAAGTCATTCACCCTCTTGCTGTTCTATCACCTTAAACTACTTTATTACTCCCGCCCTCCTTACAATCCTCACCTGAAATCCCACTACTAATACTTTTACTTTCAAATGAGTTTTAATGGATTTTAATGTACGCTCACCACAAACCGCTGTGGGGTTTTGGGGTTGGTGTTGAAAGGAGTTTGGGGGTCGACGATAACAGGCTCATGTTGCAGATGGTCAAGGAGCACTTTGGCACATAGTTGTGCTGTGTTACTCAGTATCCTGGGATCCACTCCGTTTTTGGAAATATCTCATGGAATTTGGAACCAACATACTGTCTTAATAGGGTGTTGGGCCAACACGAGCCACCAGAATAGCTTCGATGCACCTTGGCATAGATTCTACAAGTGTCTGGAACTCTATTGGAGGGAAGCGAAACCATTCTTCCATGAGAATTTCCATCATTTGGTGTTTTGTTGTTGAAAGGAGTTTGGGGGTCGACGATAACAGGCTCATGTTGCAGATGTTCAAGGAGCACTTTGGCACATAGTTGTGCTGTGCTTCTCAGGATCCTGGGATCCACTTGGCTTTTTGGAAAGCTCTCATGGAATTTGTATCTCTTGTGAAGTCCTAAGGGTTTCTCTGAAATTCATTACTAGCTAAGTTTCGCAGTGCAGAAACACCTCCACAATCTCCGTTCTCTATACTGCATTGACCGTATCTGAAATCTGCAGCCTATTGTTGTGCATCCATCATAGGTTGATGTCATATTGGCATGATGGTCAAAATTGCTAGCGGTAAATCTCCTGCGTTGATGGGACTGAGTAAGCTGTGGAGGCCTAGTAATTGGCTGACCTTTCAAAGCAATCTAATACTGCAGGTCATTAATGTCAGCTTGTCTTATTCCAGAAGCAATGAAACAAGACTTCTCATGAGGTTGCATTATCTTACAGCCTAGTAATTCCACTGCTGCAATATCCCTTTGTAAAACACACGTGTGTTACAACTGATACCATTTTAGTATCCGGACATGCAGAACGTTTGATCAATTTAGGACATTGATTTAATTGAACATCGCCCAGTGTTTTTTTTTTTTTTTTTTTTTTTTTTTTTGAAGCGTACAGTATCACGTCTACCCTAGTAGTTAGGACTGGTCTAAGATTCTCCTCTCCCCCTTTTTCAAGATTCCCAGGTACCTTGCTTTCCTTTTTAATCTCTTAACTCAGTGTTGAAGAATGTTGTGTTGTGAATGTGATTTGGAGGGGATGATGTGGCCATCTTGTCCTCTAGACTGTGGAATACTTTGTCTCCCTCCCCACTCTCCGCCCTGCACTCTTTCTACCCCTCTATCTCCTCCAACCCATGCCCTCTCTTCCTCTCCCTCTCTTTAACAATGAATCATCCCCCGTTCTTACCATCCCTCACACACAGGTGGTCAGCCAGCGTTTCCCCCAGAACAGCATAGGGGCGGTGGGCAGTGCCATGTTCCTACGTTTTATCAACCCTGCCATAGTGTCACCCTATGAGGCGGGCATCCTGGATAAGAAACCTCCTCCCAGGATAGAGAGGGGCCTTAAGCTCATGTCCAAGGTAAGAGGACAGGATAACCAGGCCACATATATACAAAGCTGATATGTCTTAATAATATGTTATATTCTATTTGAGGATCTGGCCTTGTTGTTAACATGGTTTTAATTGTCTCTTACAGATCCAGCAGAGCATTGCCAACCATGTTGTATTCACCAAAGAGGAGCACATGAGGCCTTTTAATGACTTTGTCAAAAGCAACTTTGATGCAGCTAGAAGGTATGATAACAGAAGGATCCCTTCCCTCTTTGAGAATACATTGATATATATTGGATGTTTTTACTGGATACTAATTACCCTAGCAGGCGTAGCTAAATCTTGTTCCTTTGACCTATGTGTTGTAGGTTTTTCCTGGACATCGCATCAGACTGCCCTGCCAGTGACTCAGTCAACCACAGCCTGTCCTTCATCAGTGATGGCAACGTGCTGGCTCTGCACCGGCTGCTGTGGAACAACCAGGAGAAGATAGGACAGTACCTCTCTAGCAACAGGTGAGTGGGCAGAATAGAACATCTATGGCTCAAATGTTACAAGAGCTACGTAAGATGTTTTACATAACCCAGATCTTTAGGATAAACAAATGCCCATCTCACAGGAGGCTTTGTTTGATACTATAGTACACCTCTGTACCTGCTGCGTGTGGCAGATGTGTATCAGAGAGTAGACTGGATGTTATGGTAACCTCTGCATTTATTGCTAACTTCTTTGTTGTTCTTCATCAGGGATCATAAGGCAGTGGGAAGACGGCCTTTTGACAAGATGGCCACCCTCCTGGCCTACCTGGGGCCCCCAGAGCACAAACCTGTGGCTGACACCCACTGGTCCAGCCTCAACCTCACCAGCTCCAAGTTTGAAGAGTTTATGACAAGGTACATACATCAAGTTACTGTTAATTGCATACAGGTAACTGTCCAAATAAAGGAAACACCAACATAGTGGCTTAATAGGGCATTGGGCCTGAACAGCTTCAATGCACATAGAGTTCCAGACACTTGTAGAATCTATTGGTGGGATGTGACATCGTTCTTCCGTGAGAAATTCCTTAACTTCTTGGGGAGCAGCAAGGTGATTTGGGGGCGCTAGCGCCCCACTCCCGACACTACCAGGTGAAATGCAAGGCAAAATCCCAAAATTGAATTATTAGAAATGCACCAATATACAAGTGTTTCATACTCCTCAAAAGCTCTGCTTCTTGGCAATATCACAGCGTTGTCGGATTTCAAAAAGGCTTTACGGCGAAAGCACTACATTTGATTGTTTGAGGGTAGCACCTTCAATATTTTCCATAACCATGAAATCTTTAGCCAGTGCGGTCGATAGAAAATGCATTTCACAGGGGAAAACCTGTGCCTTACCTTTTGTAGAACTTCTGCAGAGGGCTTCCTAAGTGTCCAACGAAGACAATCCATGGGTATTTGTTTAGAAAAAGTAATTTATTATATCCTTAAATCTCCGTTTGGGAGAGAACGCGAGAACGCGTTCAACTATACCTATAAACTTTCCCTCAACAAAACAAAAACCAATTAAAATGCATCCTTAGCTTATCTTTTATGAATAAAAGTGATAATCTTTCACTTGGATGGTCACCTAAACGTTATATAAGTCAAATAAAGTGGACCGCTCAGCCAAACGTGCGCCCAAAAACATGCAACTGAAAAATAGCTCCCCTGACTAAAACCTCTGCCGATTGAACACAATGGTTCTGATTGCCTTTAAACTTTACCTATACACTGCTGACATCCAGTGGAAGCAATAGGTACTACATTCAGTGTCCTGTTTCAATAGGCAGTCTCTCTAAGTGAGCCATAAACCACCAGAATGACATTTCCGGATGGTAAATTCTCTGGTTTTTGCCTGCCAAATGAGTTCTATTACACTCACAGACAAAATGTTAACACTTTTGGAAACCTCAGTGTTTCCTATCCAATAGTACTAATTATGTGCATATCCTATTTTCTGAGCCTGAGTGGCAAGCATTTTACTTTAGGCACGCCAGACTCTCCAAAACCGACCCCTCAGCTGCCACTCCCTAACAAGTTAATTTGTTGTTTTGTTGATGGAGGTGTAAAACGCTGTCTCAGGCGCCGCTCCAGGATCTCCCATAATTGGGAGAAGATTGGGTTGAGATCTGGTGACTTGATACACACACACACACACATTTGTTTTACTATCCTTGTGGGGATTTTTAGGCATTTTTATACCCTAAGCATGGGATGTTAATTGCTTAATTTACTCAGAAACCACACCTGTGTGGAAGCACCTGCTTTCAATATACACTGAGTGTACAAAACATTAATAACACCATCCTAATATTGAGTTGCTCCCCCCTCCTTTTGCCCTCAGAACTATCAAGGAATTAACAAGTGACATCAATAAGGGATCATAGCTTTCACTTGGTCAGTCTGTCATGGAAAGAACAGGTGTTCATAATGCTTTGTACACTCTGTGTACTTTGTATCCCTTTTTTACTCAAGCGTTTCCTTTATTTCGGCAGTTACCTGTAGATCTCACTGTCACAAAGCTGTCTCATAAAACAGGATATGAAAGCATCTGAGGCAGAGGTTGTTTTAGTAGTACTCTGAAAGTATTTCCCTGTCTTGATCCTGCTCCCTCAGACACCAGGTTCATGAGAAAGATGAGTTCAAGGCCCTGAAGACCCTCAACATCTTCTACCAGGCTGGCACCTCCAAGAACGGCAACCCTGTCTTCTACTACATCACACGCAGGTGAGGCCTGCAGACTGTCACATTTCAACAGAAAGTCACAAAACGCTGTATTCACATTATTATGATGCATTTATTCAGGAACATAGAAGTTGTTTTAACATGTGTGCTATATTTGATTTCAGTAGATAACAAAAGGTTTTTATAAAGTGTCGAATGAGTACAGGTCATCGTGGTCTTCCTTAGGGTGAGAATATATGTAGTTAAAGAATAGTTGGACATCCCAGATTGAGGAAGTGCATGGTGAATGCAGCTGCCTTGCTGCCATCAGAGAGTAGCTATCTGCTGCAGGAGACTGGAGGACAGAGCCAGGAGCATGGGGCCAAACCCCCACACAGAGGAGAGTGGGGAAGAGGAGTTGGTGCCATTGCACTTGGAAATGGTGCTGTTGATTCCGATCGCAGTCCCATGTTGAGCCAGCAAGAAAATGGCCATCGCAACCATTTTCAGCACACCACTAGGAAAATGCATTCTCTTTCTGTGGTCAAACTGCCCATGTAGAAATAAGACAAACAACATGCCACAGTCACCAAGCATGCCAGGTAGAACAGCATTTCTTACACTCTCATTCGTAAATCTAGTACATTTCTCTTGAGTTGTTTCCATATTAAAGCTGTTAATCTTAGTAAACTGATTTGATCGATGAATGCCAGCAAATTGATCTCAATAAACACCTGACCATTTATAACAACAGCAGGACCACCAGCACCATTCAAAGATCTGCCACTTACCGGTTATTATGAAGTAAACCCTCTCCGCTTCAGTGGTGATGATTTGTGAAGAGCCAACAGTTTAGGAGGAGGTTTTTATTCCACCTGGCTAATGACGTCATTATAGTTGACTGTAGGCATTGGCAACTCACCACAACGGGGGTGGCCAGTGTTTCTGTTTAGCCTTGCCCATGGAAAATAACAAAACTATTTGTTTACAAGTCTCTATCTGAGATCCACCTAGCCACAGCCCATGAACATTCTCTCTCTCTCACTCTCACTCTCACACAAGTATTTGTGGATGTGATTGTGTGATGTAGCCCGCTGTGGTGCCAGTAGGAAACATAAAGGTACAGTATGGTGCCACCTGCTGCTGAGTCAAGGTCATAGCCTCTAAATTGTTGTGAAAGAACCAATGACTGTGTGTGTGTCAACCAATGTGTGTGTGTGTGTAGGTTAATATGGCATCTTTTGGCGACATAACATGCGTAGTTTGAGCTACTCCAGGAAGTGTCATTGCAGGCTAGCTCAGTGCTGCCCCTCTCATTGATTAACTCAAGTTGAATTGAAGGCTGACCAGGGTACTGCAGGCTGCCATTAGCAACTAAATTATCCTCGTAACTTCTGTGTGCGATTTTAAAATAATTGGTTCAAAGACCTACATCTGGTGTATTAGAAGCAACTACTGGAACCATGTTTGTCTTCAAAACTGTTTTTATTTACACAAAGATTGACCATGAAGATGACAATTTTTCCGTTCACTATAATGGGGGATCCTGTTTTCTGCTAACAATGCCTGCAGCGCAGAAGACTGCTAAGCGGAGAACGGCTCATAATAATGGCCAGAAAGGAGCAAATGGAATGGCTTTAAACACCCGGAAACCATGTGTTTGAAAGATTTGATACCATTCCACCTATTCTACTCCAGTCATTACCTGCAGTACCACGGTTGGCCTTGAACTCCCGTGGCTTCAATGAGAGAGGGCAGTCATTCTCCCCTGGAAAGAACAGCTAGTTTTCAGCTTTCCTCTCCCACTCAGACCACTCCCAGACAGTCCTAGCAAGATTATTGCTTGAGAAATTGCTATTTGCCAAGAAGCTACTTTTGAACCGTTTAATTGAAAACAATCACACTAAGGTATTTAATTATTATCCAGAAAGGATTTGATATTGAGATAAAAATGGCTGCATTGGACCTTTTTAAGTATTAAAAGTTGATGATGAAAACAGAGTTATGCCGATAGTGAGTACTAAAGCATTTGTTCAGTATCCCAATAATGATACTGTCCGTACAGTGGTAGACTAGTAGTGTTAGTGTACATGGATGCTGCCTGTGCATGTCATACAGTATATTGTTATTGATTAAAGTAATGCAGAAGAGAGTTTGTTTGAGTATGTGATTTCCAGTATTCAAAATGGAAAGAAAACAACAAATGGTTTAATGATACTCATTTGTGTGTGTTTGTGCAGTTGTATGTCCGAAGTCTGACAAGGATATTACTCCAACTCCAGACATTTCCTTCAATTTTCAGAAGACATTCCAGGTGTGAGTCAGGAAGAACCACAGGTTCAGTAGTAGTGGGAATGTAGACCTGGGGCTGGGGGCTGGGCTGGTGTTGCGTACCGGGGCGCCACCCTGGTTAGGCCTCTTGACGCTCCTGGTGCGGAGGGTGGCTGTTCTCCTTGTGATGGTAGAGGGGTTGTCAGTGGTGTAGAAGCTGTCAGTAGTAAATGCAGTGTCTGTTAGGAAGGGGTCGTCTGTGCTTGTCAAGCTGTTGTCTGTGTGGGACCCGACAGTGGGCAGGGTGGAAATGGCTAGAGGGGTGGAGGTGAATGGGTATTGGTATGTGAAGAGGTCGTGGTCCTCTGACCCACTGGGGCGTCCTGGGGCTCTCCTGCTGTGGAGCTGGGTGTTGAGCAGGGCAGACTCAGACAGGTACCAAGGCCACCTGGTGAGGGCCTCTGGAGGAGGAGGGTGGCTCAGCTCCTCCTGAGTACCAGCAGCCAGGGGAGGCTGAGTGTAGGAGGCAAAGTGCCACCCTCCAGTCCTGGCCAGGGGATTCTCTCCACAGACAGGGTGAGTGTGACAGGGGCAGCCCAGCACACGGGTGGAAGTGTGCTTGAGCCAGGCCAGCAGGTGGGTGATGTTGGTCTGGTGCTCACAGGCCCAGGGGTTGTCCCCCAGGGAGAGGAGCCGCAGGCTGCCCAGCTGGCTGAAGGCCCCAGGGCCCACAGAGGAGAAGCGGTTGGAGTGCAGGTAGAAGGTGGTCAGCCTGAACAGCCGTGCCAGAGTGCCAGGCAGCATCTGCACCAGGGAGTTGTGGGAAAGGTCCACGGTCTCCAGGCTGGCAGGCATGTTGGTAGGCACAGTCCAGAAGTGGTTATGGCTGAGGTTGAGCAGGCGCATGCTGGTCAGGGTGTTGTTGATGAACACGGCCCGCTCCAGTTTATTATTGGACAGGTCCAGGACCTGCAGGTTCCACTGGTAGGCAGTGTCGTTCTTGTCCAGCAGGTGGATGTGGTTGCCTGCAGTGTGAAGCTCCCACAGGGCTCTGGGCAGAGCGGTGGGCAGGCGGACCAGCCTGTTGTGGGACAGGTCCAGGGTGCGGAGGTGGGCGAAGGTACTCAGATGGCCGTCCAGGTCGTGGATGCGGTTGTGAGACAGGTTGAGGGAGTGCAGGTTGTGCTGCAGGCCCAGGGGAAGTGTCCTCAGGCCCCTCCAGGAACAGTCCACCTCCCTGTGGCTGCGGTTACAGGTGCACATGGGGGGGCAGACAGCCAGGGCCTGGAGACCCAGCAGCATTAACAGCCATAGCACGGCCACACAGTGGGGAGGGACACTGGGGGGCATCAGTAGCACACGCCTTGAAACACAGGGGAAACACCAGGATAAATTAGTTAGAAACCTGATAGCAAGCCCACTATTAGCTAGGCTACATATCAAAGCAGTAACTTGTATTAGTAAAAGCTTCTAGTCCACATAGGTAGTAGACAAAGAGCACAGTGAATGAGATGCAGATTGAGACTCTCCTCTCTGCACCAGTAGTGGAGGAGAGGCTGTGTTACTGCAGTGAGCTGTGCTGAACACACTGGAGACAACGGTTAAGATCTCATTCTCTCCCATTCTGCTCCACCCTCGCCCTCTTTCTCCCCCATGGAGGCTCCCTAACATCTGGCTCACGACCGCAGTACTTACACACACACACATACCTGCACATGTGTAAATGTGACTTCCATAAATATGCAGGTATAGTTATCAAGCGGCATGTGTAGATATACACTCGTCACAGTGCTGGAGATATGCAGTATGTGAGTGGGGTTTAAATGTTTGGCGTTAACCCCTACAGTCCATCCTATTTATTTAGGAAGGGAGTTCCCCCAACCTCCCTAGCAACAGACTAGTGGGCAGTGTGATGCTTTGACTAGAATGGCTTGTAGTCTGTTTTGAAGAGGATGTTCTGATTGGCTTGGGCTATTGGTCTGTAGAGGATACCTTTTTAGAGGATGGGTGTGCATCACTAGAGATGTGACTTCCCTGCTGTCCCATTTCACTGATGTTAATTAGCCTGTTCGATATATAGCACAATCAGTGAGTGTCAGCTATTGAGCAGGGAGTTGTTCCTACTAGAACGGGCTGAACAGATTGGTTTTATTCATGACTAAGGAGAGGACTGGGACACCGGCCAGTCCCGCAGCAAGCGGAGTCAGAGAAATGATGCACCGGGATCAGTGCAAAGATTCAATTACTGTAGCACCAAAGTCATGTATGTTTGTGTCTGTGCATTGTTGCTTTCTTGTCTTGGATTCCATGGGGGGAGGGTGTGGGGGGGTTGTGTGTGTGTGTGTGTGTGTGTGTGTGTGTGTGAGAGAGAATAGACACACTCACCTTTTCCTCATCTTTGCATTCCAGTCACTTCTCTCCTCTATGGTCCTCAGCCCAAGGCTGCTTTCTATCCTTTGTCTCCTAAAACACTGGAGTGGCAGCTGCTTTGCTGAAGAGGGATTTTCTAGGGTTTGATGGTTTTTCGCTCATTCACTGTTTTTAACGCCCTCTTGCTTTTCCTTTCCTACCTTCTGAGGCTGTTCTGTTCCTCCTGGTTTTGTCCCTGATCCCTCTTGTTTTCCTCTGGAGGATGGACCATTAAGAGTATGTCTCTTAGTCTGCCCTTTTAGGTCCAGTGATGCAGGTAGCATTAAACGGTATAAGCTCCTACTGCTTGAGCATCCACTGCAGGTTCTGCATTAACACTGGGGGAGAGTGTGTGTGTGTCAGGGAGGGAGTTAGAGGGGAAAGTGGGAGGAGTGTAGGAGAGGAGTAGCGATGCAGTGCAGAGCGTGGGGGCTGCTGACTCCAATGGTTCATAATCACTAGCATTCAAAGAAATGTCTTCCTTCAATCTCTCTCTCCCAACACCATCCTCTTTCCATATATCTGGGTTTAGCTAGGACTGTCAATGAAAATCCACTGACTCAATGCACCACGGAAGGGAATTTGTTTTCTGGCACCAAGATGTTCTTCATATTTTGCTATAATAGTTATGTACCCCCTGTACATATTGCAGTAATGGATAACATTTGATTTTGGTTTGAAATTGTTAGTAGTCAGTATTATGCCCTCTTCACGGACAACCCATTTTAGACTTGACATGCAGTAAATCACACGTTCATCATGTTGTCAGCCATAAGTACATGAATAAATATCTGAGAAAGAGGCTGGGAACATAAAACGGATCGGTGGCGGTGCGGCAGTTTTGTTTTATTTCCCCTCTGATCAGTGAAAACAGGTGGTACTGCCCAACAGACACACTGCTTACTAATGCCCAGCCGCTCTCTCCCCCTCTCTCTGTAATTAATCCACATGCACACTCGCTCGCAATTAGCTGTCTCTCAGACACACTCTGTAGCAGAGAAACACTCAGGAAGTGTCCTAATTCTTTATTGTTACAAAGGCTTGGAAACAGAAGAGCAGATTTAGCTAGAGTAGAAACATTTGAACTGTTTACTGTATCGAAAAGACCAAGGAAGTGATGTTGACCAAGGAAGTGATGTTGACTTTATGAGAGCGTTTCTGGTTTGTGGCTTAAAAACAGTTCCTCTAAATTGTCTACTTAAACTGATACTACAGTTAAGTGCTGGTTGGTTCTGTTTTGTTAATTTTGTTGAATTTAGAATGTCTAAAAAAAGGAGAAGTGATGGAAATGTCAGATGAATTTTGAAAACAAGCAAGCTGTGATACAACCACTAGACAAAACAGGAGTCATTTCCTCTGATCAGTGACACTGATGATGGCTATACATTTGTTACACAAAAATACAAATTCATACAAATATTAAACATTCACATGATATCCAACTTCTTGTGGTACATTCATTTGTATAGACATGATCATAATGTTAATTATTTCACAAGTTTTGATTGAGAATGCAAGCATAAAATACAAAACCACACAATCACTCTTTGCTAACACTCAGTGCAAAAGCAAATCTCTTTACAGCATGCCAATAGAAGCTGTTGTATAAAACTGTGCTGTTCCCATCATCAGTATGCAGCTGGGGACAGTTTGGCCAGCGGTTTGAGCTTGTTTCTGGGCCAAGGTCTGAGGAGGAGGTCACCATGTGAGAGCCCTCACCCCACCACCACAACAACGTCGCTAGAGGCTTGTGATTGGGGAGAGACTGCTGTGGCTGTGGGGTCAGAGGGCTCTGCAGGCTGTTTGGTGGTGGTAGTGACTGGGCTCCCCTGGCTGGGGTTTTCAGCTCCTGCCACCCCATTTTCCGTGGCTTCCTTCTCTTCCTTCTTGGGTGTGTCTTTCGCCATCTCATTTTTTCCTTGCCCCTTGTCTGTCTTGTCCTTCTCCCCCTCCTGGGTCTGTCTGAGCTCTGCCATCATCAGGCTGGTCTCACTGGGCTCAGAGTCAGGCCTCTCCTTGGTCATCTGGCCATTGCCCCAGTACCCAGTACCACTCACCAGGTCTACGTTGCTGCGGGTGGGGCGGCTGCTGATGCGGGGCTGGCGCCTCAGGTGGCACACCTGGCATGACAGCACCACGGTGGAGACCAGCAGGACGGTACACAGGACCACCAGGCCACCTGTCACCATCAGCAGGATGGTGGCCTCCTTCTTAACCAACATACCGTCAGAGCTGGGGCAGGGGGTGGATGTGGGGCTGGCTCGGTCCTTAAGTGGAGGGTAGGCACTAGGTTTGGTGTTGGCTCTGGATGGTGTGTTGTCGGTGTTCACTGGGCTATTGGTTACAGATGTTTTGCTGGTGTTGAGTGTAGCTGGCGTTGTTGATTCTGACTGAAAATGTGTTGAATTGTTGAATTCTGTTAAACGTATAGTTCCAGAAGGTCCCATGGTTGCCTTAGGGTTAGCTCCGTTTTCAGTTGTGAATGTTTTATCAGAAGTTGTTTTACCGTCATTAGCAAGTACGGATGTTCCCATGAGTACCACACAGTACAGCAAGAGGCAGACCCGGGAGCCATTCATATTTCTATGGGAAAAGGGGAAAAAAGAGATCATAGTGAGGTTTACTGGTGACCCTCAGTAAGTATTAGAGCATCTCAAGTTCAGCTTTTTCTTACACATTGAGTTCCTTTGTGGTTTCATGTGGGAGTGTCAGTTTCCATACTGTCTGATGTCATTTGATCAGCAGATCTGAGTGACAATGATGATTTGGTATTATTCTGAGATTTAAAATATCTTGATTCATTTAATTAGCTTTCTTTTGCATTTGAGAGTTGATGATCAATATTCACTTCCAATTTACGCCAGTACATAAAAATAAAAAAAAACATCCTTTGCTGAACAATTAATCAAATGGCCACCCGGACTATTTACATTGACCCCCATCCCCCCCTCTTTGTTTTGTACACTGCTGCTACTTCTGTTCATCATCTATGCATAGTCACTTTACCCTTACCTACCTCTACAAATTACCTTTACTAACCTGTGCCCCTGAACATTGCCTCGGGTACCGGTACCCCCTGTATATAGCCTCATTATTGTTTTTTATTGTGTTACTTTCAAAAATATATCAAATATTTTCTTATCTGCATTGTTGGTTAAGGGCTTGTAAGTAAGCATTTCACTGTAAGGTCTACACCTGTTGTGTTTGGCACGTGACAAATACTATTTTATTTTATTTTACAATTTTGATCTCCCAGAAATTTAAATAAAGCGATTCTGGTCAATATAAACTGGAATTTATCATTTCTGTGTATGATGTACAAAATTTCAAGACTGAATCACCTTTATAGTTAGGATCTTAAAATTATACACTACAAAAAAAAACACTTCCCTCAGGGATACTTGTTCTTCAGTTCAACACGGTATCCTCCACTCTGTAAAGGTAGATTATTTTGAAACTTTATTTATTTATTTCTTGAATATGTTTATCACTTACCTTGATGGAGTTGACCAGTCTGTGTGTGGTACTTCCTAATCTGAGAGAATCCAGGCAGAGATTCAAAAAGTCTTATGTGTGACCAGTTTCAGAAACAAGAAATGTCTATTTGAATTCGAGGTGTGAAAGACGCACCCGACGTCAGCATGCTCATTCAGTAATGACAAGTTTCCTCACTTCTCCTTTGCTGCTTTATTTCAAGCTAGCTACTTGATTTCCTGTGTGATGTTTAGCTTGGTCACGCAGAGGGTTGGCACTATGGCACTCTCCGCAGGGGTGGAAGAAAGCAGATGTTACCATTTTTCAGGGATCCAATATTTTCAACCAGGTTTCTGTTTCCCCTGAAAACAGATGTGGGGACTACGCTCAGGTGTCTTTTTACTATGTTAGGGTAGCACTATGGTACAGTAGTACTATGGTTAGCACTATGGTACACCACAACAGTAGTAATATTGTACACTACAACAGTAGTACTATGGTTAGCACTATGGTACACTACAACAGTAGTACTATGGTTAGCACTATGGTACACTACAGCAGTAGTACTATGGTTAGTACTATGGTACACTACAACAGTAGTACTAAGGTTAGCACTATGGTACACTACAACAGTAGTACTATGGTTAGCACTATGGTACACTACAGCAGTAGTACTATGGTTAGTACTATGGTACACTACAACAGTAGTACTATGGCTAGCACTACGATACTCTACAACAGTAGTACTAAGGTTAGCACTAAGTACTACTGTTGTAGTGTACCATAGTGCTAACCTTAGTACTACTGTTGTAGTGTACCATAGTGCTAACCTTAGTACTACTGTTGTAGAGTATCGTAGTGCTAGCCATAGTACTACTGTTGTAGTGTACCATAGTACTAACCATAGTACTACTGCTGTAGTGTACCATAGTGCTAACCATAGTACTACTGTTGTAGTGTACCATAGTGCTAACCTTAGTACTACTGTTGTAGTGTACCAATGGTTAGTACTATGGTACACTACAGCAGTAGTACTATGGCTAGCACTATGGTACACTACAACAGTAGTACTATGGTTAGCACTGGTTAACACACTACAACAGTAGTACTATGGCTAGCACTACGGCACACTACAACAGTAGTACATTGGTTAGCACTATGGTTAACACACTACAGCAGTAGTACTATGGTTTGTAGTATGGTTAACACACTACAGCAGTAGTACTGTGGTTTGGAGTATGGTTAACACACTACAACAGAGGAAGTGAACATGCTGACTGTCTGCTTATTCCAACCATGTCAAGTGTTGAACTGTGACTCAATCAGGTTGGCATGACTCACATTTCCTGTCCCTTACACCCTATAAGGACTTAAAAATGCTTCTGTGATGTCCCTTTCTGCCTCCCCCTCTCCCTCCTCACCCTCACAGATTTAAGACTGGCCAGATCAATGGTGATCTCCTCATCTACCACGTGCTGCTGACCCTGAAGCCCTACTACGCCAAGCCCTATGAGATTGTGGTGGACCTGACCCACGCCGGACCCAGCAACCGCTTCAAGACCGACTTCTTGTCCAAGTGGTTTGTGGTGTTCCCGGGCTTCGCCTATGAGAACGTGGCGGCCATCTACATCTACAACTGCAACACGTGGGTGAGGGAGTACACCAAGTATCATGAGAGGCTGCTGACAGGCCTGAAGGGGAGCAAGAAGCTGCTGTTCATTGACTCCCCGGCGCGGCTGGCGGAGCACGTGGAGCCTGACCAGCAGAAGCTGCCTGCGGCCACGCTAGCCCTGGATGAAGACCTCAAGGTGTTCCACAACGCCCTCAAACTGGCCCACAAGGATACCAAGGTCTCCATCAAGGTCAGGACATGAGGGAGTCAGTAGATTCAGAATGCAATATGTTTCCTACATATTCTTGGGGCTGTGGGAAATCATTGAAAGTAAGTAAGGCACAGACAAGAATGACAGGAATGGCTGAGACCGATTGAATCCTTGTCCACAGGAAGTATATGTGGTCTGGAGTCGGGAGAGTCAACGTTTTTGAACAATGTTACCATTTTGTGTGCCAGCAAGCATAGTAACTCCCTCTCGATGTCTCTGTGTTTCTGTACTCAGGTGGGCTCCACGGCGGTCCAGGTGACGTCAGCAGAGCGGACACGGGTCCTGGGCCAGTCGGTCTTCCTGAACGACATCTACTACGCCTCGGAGATCGAGGAGATCTGCCTGGTGGACGAGAACCAGTTCACCCTGACTATTGCCAACCAGGGCACACCGCTCACCTTCATGCACCAGGAGTGTGAGGCCATTGTCCACTCCATCATCCACATCAGGACGCGCTGGGAGCTGTCCCAGCCAGACTCCATCCCCCAGCACACCAAGATCAGGCCCAAAGACGTGCCAGGCACCCTGCTCAACATCGCCTTGCTCAACCTGGGCAGCTCTGACCCCAGCCTCAGGTCAGACACAGCTGAGGAAAATACATGTTTAGATGTTGGTGGGACTATGAGAGCTGACAGTCTTCTTAAGGATATTTTGAATCATACATCGATTATGCTTATAATGACCTTTTTCTCTCACTCTGTCTGTGCTGTGTGCAGGTCTGCAGCCTACAACCTGCTGTGTGCCTTAACCTGCACCTTCAACCTGAAGATAGAAGGCCAGTTGCTGGAGACCTCAGGCCTGTGTATCCCTGCCAACAACACGCTTTTCATAGTGTCCATCAGCAAGACGCTGGCCGCCAACGAACCACATCTCACCCTGGAGTTCCTGGAGGAGTGCATCTCTGGCTTCAGCAAATCCAGTCAGTATCCTTGTTCCTGCCCTCCACACACACGCATGTGTGTGCACACACAGTGTAACATCTTCTCTAATGTGTGTTTAGGTATTGAGCTGAAGCACCTGTGTCTGGAGTACATGACCCCCTGGCTGCTCAACCTGGTAAGGTTCTGTAAGCACAATGACGACGCCAAGCGCCAGCGGGTCACTGCCATCCTGGATAAGCTCATCACCATGACCATCAACGAGAAGCAGATGTACCCCTCTATCCAGGCTAAGATCTGGGGTAGTCTGGGACAGGTGGGGATCTCTCTTCTCTGCTCTCATTGTGGGTGTTGGCCCATGTATCAGCCAACCAGTATATTGGATGTTATTGAGACCATACAGTACTCCATCCATCAGCCCAGTCTGCTGTTATTAAGGCCATACAGTACTCCATCCATCAGCCCAGTTTGCTATTATTGAGGCCATACAGTACTCCATCCATCAGCCCAGTCTGCTGTTATTGAGGCCATACAGTACTCCATCCATCAGCCCAGTCTGCTGTTATTGAGGCCATACAGTACTCCATCCATCAGCCCAGTCTGCTGTTATTGAGGCCATACAGTACTCCATCCATCAGCCTAGTTTGCTGTTATTGAGGCCATGCAGTACTCCATCCATCAGCCCAGTCTGCTGTTATTGAGGCCATGCAGTACTCCATCCATCAGCCCAGTTTGCTGTTATTGAGGCCATGCAGTACTCCATCCATCAGCCCAGTCTTCTGTTATTGAGGCCATACAGTATTCCATCCATCAGCCCAGTCTGCTGTTATTGAGGCCATACAGTATTCCATCCATCAGCCCAGTCTGCTGTTATTGAGGCCATGCAGTACTCCATCCATCAGCCCAGTCTGCTGTTATTGAGGCCATGCAGTACTCCATCCATCATCCCAGTCTGCTGTTGGCTTTATTCTACTGCTGATTTAGGATCTGGGAAATGGCAGAAGGATTTAGTGGACTCACTGTTCAGGATGTTATAGAGGCCTTATCAGATATTATGAGTGTGTTATCCCCTTATGTAGGTATTACAAATAACTATCTTTGTAAGCGTCCCTGTACTTTTCAGTTCTCAACCAGTTATTATGCTAGCCACGTGAAAATCATGAACAACGTATCTTTGTGTATTAGTGTAGAGCGGGAAGTTGTGGTCTGACTGAAAAAGATGCTGGCATTCTGAAATATAAATTACTTGAACAAATACACTAGTTAGTAATTGAGGGGAATTTATTTAGTCTCTGAGCTGAGGTCCTGTTGTGTCCTTGTTCTGTAGATAACTGACCTGCTGGACGTGGTGTTGGACAGCTTCATCAAGACCAGTGCTACAGGAGGCCTGGGATCCATCAAAGCTGAAGTGATGGCCGACACGGCTGTGGCTCTGGCCTCAGGGAACGTCAAGTTGGTGTCCAGCAAAGTGAGCAACACACACACCTCAGGAATTACCACTGTGGCTATTCCCTTCACATTCTAAAGGTTGATTCTGTGATTTGAGTCTAGACAAGAATATCTGCTGCAAGCGTCAATACAGATCCTCTACAGATGAATAAATTATTTCCGGATGTTCGTTTTCCTATCAAATGCCATGAAAAGTCTGTTCTGTGCATTCCTTATACTTTTTTAATGGCAAGTTGTGATCTTGTAATGTCACTGAATTAAGAGTAGCTAATACAGTATCCAATGTTGTTATAGATGACATTACAGATTGTTGCAGATTTGGATTTGTACTCCTACAGTATGAATGAAGCCTGTTGTAAATGTCTCACAAACTGCACATGCAGGCAGACACATTTCCAAGTGGCTACACTGGCACGCTGACGTTGAACAACTCTTCCAGTTGTCATAACCACAGTACCTCTCAACAACAGTGCTGTGTGTCACAACTATTTCTGTCATTTGGTGGCCTGCTTTATTTATCATTTCCTTTTGACTGTTGAGCTAATTTCTCAGAACGAAAGAGGGACTTTAATGTATTGCCCAATGAAGTAGTCTTGCCAGGTGGCAGTTGTAAATGAGAATGTGTTCTCAACTGGCCTACTTGGTTAAATAAAGGTAAAATAAATAAATAAAATGTACAATGCTGATTATGTGATCTAGTGCCGGGAAGAGTATAGCCTCTGAATACGAAGGCCGATCTGTGTCGGGGTGATGTCTCTTTTCTCTTCTATCTATTCTCATATGTCAAGACAAAACGCTAAACACACATTTAGATATTGTGATTGCACAATTGATCATCACCAGACTGGGATATAAACCATTACTCGATGCATTCCCAGTTCTGCCTGTAACCTTTTAAAACAGGAGGGATAAGGGATCTTCCCAGAGATGCTAGGTGACATGAGAGTCCTGAGTCATCCTGTTCTTTCCCTTGGGTGGAAGGGAGAGATAATAGATAGGATGTAAAATGTGGTAACGTACCCGACCTTTGCTGTAACCTTAACCCGACCCGTGTCTGTCTGGCAGGTGATCATCCGCATGTGTAAGATCATCGATAAGACGTGTCTGTCTCCCACGCCCACCCTGGAGCAGCACCTGATGTGGGATGACATCGCCATCCTGGCCCGTTACATGCTCATGCTGTCCTTCAACAACTCTCTGGACGTGGCCACTCACCTGCCCTACCTGTTCCACGTGGTCACGCTGCTGGTGGCCACCGGTCCCCTGTCCCTACGAGCCTCCACACACGGCCTGGTCATCAACATAATCCACTCCCTCTGTACCTGCTCCCAGCTCAACTTCAGCGGTGAGGAAGCCACACACACACACAGCACCCTGGCTGTAGACTGAGGACAGACAGACAGGGTGAAGTGAACATGATGTGTGTTGTTTCAGTGTGTTGTTTCAGTGTTTTGAAAGCAGTTGGATAGCTAGAGTTTTTTGTTTTGTTGATGTATAGCCTTGCTGAGACTCAGTGATAACTATTCCCATGTGTGTTTCTCTTCCAGAGGAGACCAAGCAGGTCCTGAGGCTGAGCCTGACAGAGTTCTCCCTGCCTAAGTTCTACCTGCTGTTTGGAATCAGTAAGGTCAAGTCTGCTGCGGTCATCGCCTTCCGCTCTAGCTACCGCGACCGCTCCTTCTCCCCTGGGTCCTACGAGAGGGAGACCTTCGCCCTCTCCTCCCTGGAGACCGTCACCGAGGCCCTGCTGGAGATCATGGAGGTCAGGAGATCACCCCACTGACATAATCACTTATCATTACATCATCACTATCACTATAGCATTTCAATTAACAGGTGTACCTTGTTAAAAGTGAATTTGTGGAATTTCTTTCCTTCTTAATGTGTTTGAGCCAATCAGTTATGTTGTGACAAGGTAGAGGTGGTATACAGACGATGGCTCTATTTGGCAAAAGACCAAGTCCATATTTTGTCAAGAACAGCTCAAATATGCAAAGAGAAACGACAGTCCATCATTACTTTAAGACATAAAGGTCAGTCAATCCGGAAAATTTCAAGAACTTTTCTTCAAGTGCAGTCACAAAAACCATCAAGCGCTATGATGAAACTGGCTCTCATGAGGACCGCCACAGGAAACGAAGAGTTACCTCTGCTGCAGAGGATGTTCATTAGAGTTAACTGCACCTCAGATTGCAGCCCAAATAAATGCTTCAGAGTTCAAGTAACAGACACATCTCAACATCAACTGTTCAGAGGAGACTGCGTGAATCAGGCCTTCATGGTTGAATTGCTGCAAAGAAACCCCTGCTAAAGGACACCAATAAGAAGAAGATACTTGCTTGGGCCATTGGAAATCTGTCCTTTGGTTACTACATGATTCCAAATGTGTTATGAGTCCAAATTTGAGATTTTTGGTACCAACCACTGTCTTTGTGAGATGCAGAGTAAGTGAACGGATGATCTCAGCATGTGTGTTTCCCACCGTGAAGCATGGAGGAGAAGGTGTGATTGTATGGGGGTGCTTTTCTGGTGACACTGTTGGTAATGTATTTAGAATTCAAGGCACACTTAACCAGCATGGCTACAACAGAATTCTGTAGCGATACGCCATCCCATCTGGTTTGTCCTTAGTGGGACTATCATTCGTTTTTCAACAGGACAATGACCCAACACACCTTCAGGCTGTGAAAGGGCAATTTGACCAAGGAGAGTGATTGAGTGCTGCATCAGATGACCTGGTCTCCACAATCCACCAAACTGGTTTGGGATGAGTTGGACCGCATAGTGAAGGCCCGGATGGGATTGGTAGTCCCATAGGGCGGTGCACAATTGTCCGTCATTATAAATAAGAATTTGTTCTTAACTGACTTGCCTAATTTATTTTTTTACCTTTATTTAATAAGTAGCCAACAAGTGCTCAGCATATGTGGGAACTCCTTCAAGACTGTTGGAAAAGCATTCCTCATAAAGCTGGTTGAGAGAATGTCAAGAGTGTGTAAAGTTGTCATCGAGGCAAAGGGTGGCTATTTTAAAGAATCTAAAATATGTTTAGATTTGTTTAACACTTTTTTGGTTAATACATGATTCCATATGTGCTATTTCATTGTTTTGATGTCTTGAGTGAGTGAGTAGTTGTCCAAACTTTTGACTCGTACTGTATATGCTCATTATTGTATTTCCCCTCCACAAGGCCTGTATGAGGGACATTCCTAGCTGTAAGTGGCTGGACCAGTGGACAGAGCTGGCTCAGAGGTATGGCAAACTCACACCACCATTTCCCCTCTTCTAACTAAGACCGACTCAGTGGAGCCAACCACACTGTCTGCTCTAAATCAATTACTTGATGCTTAGCTTACACATTTTTTGATGATATCAGAGCAATGTAAAGAGGCTTCAGACCACTTGATTGGCTTTTATAAGGCATGCGTGTGAATGGATTGTAAATTCCTCATTCTCTCTTCTCTTCCTCTATCCCCCTGTACCTCTCTCCTCTCCCTCTCTCCCTTTCCCCTCCCTCCGTCAGGTTTGCGTTCCAGTACAACCCGTCCCTGCAGCCCAGAGCCCTGGTGGTGTTTGGCTGCATCAGTAAGAGGGTGACCCACGGCCAGATCAAACAGATCATCAGGATCCTCAGCAAGGCCAGCCCCCTGCTCAGCATAGACCGGGTCTGTGTCCCATCACTCTGCCCTGTTGCTCGCTACATTATATTATACCCAGAATTAGGATGGAAACCACATCCTGAATGACAGTACTATCTTGTCACATGTACATGTAGTGTATCTTGTACTGTCTTTGTCAGTGAAAAAACTAAAATTCTAAAAAAAGATTCTATCACTTCAAGTAACTGCGCTTGCATCTCGTGTACTTTTTTTTATCTGACATTCTAACTGCACGTTTTCAAATAGATTCTGCTACAAGTATTGGAAGTAGTTGTACGGCGTCTGATCCTGTCTGTTGAAAGGGGTTGTGTTTGTATAACCTGTGCTGCTCAGACTAAACTGACCTGTTGTCTTGTGTCCCATAGGGTCTGGAGAGCTGTCTAAAGGGACCTGATAACTACAACAGCCAGGTGTTGATAGAAGCCACAGTCATTGCTCTCACCAAGCTACAGCCGCTCCTCAACAAGGTACACACAAACACACAGATGGCAACTCTCAAAGGCTAATTTAAGAGATGTTAAATGTTCTGGTGAGCTAACTTCCTCTTGTTTGTGTGTGTGTTCTATTGAGTATAACCCACATGTTTGAAGCAGGCTGACCGAGAAGAGGAAGTTATTTTGGCCCTGGCCTGTATGTGGTGAATGGGCTGCTGAGCGACAATGGATGTTGGCAGTAAATGGTCATGTGAGACTCACTCTGACTGCAAGTGTGTTTGTTGGCCCTCCACGGCTCGCCAATGCACAAGGCCCTATGTTTGTGTGTGTGCATGTGTTGGATGGTGATTGTGTGTATGTGCGCATGTGTGTGTTAGACGGTAGTGGTGGTGAGAGTAAATAACAGCCTGTGTTTTTCCTTCAGGACTCCCCCATGCACAAGGCTCTGTTCTGGGTGGCCGTGGCTGTGCTCCAGCTGGACGAGGTCAACCTCTACTCTGCCGGCACCGCTCTGCTGGAGCAGAACCTCCACACACTGGACAGCCTCAGGGTCTTCAATGACAAGGTACTGAACACACAAACATACACACGGTACCAGACACACACCCATTCAGAAGGTTTGTCTACCACAAACATTCTGCTCACATTTTCGGCCAGATCTTTTTACAGTTTCACTTTGATTTCGTTATCTTTCCATAACTTGAATTGTATGTGTTCCTCCCGTTTATCCCTGTCCAGAGTCCAGAGGAGGTGTTTATGGAGATCAGGAAGCCTCTGGAGTGGCACTGTAAACAGATGGACCACTTCGTGGGCCTCAACTTCAACTCCAACTTCAACTTTGCACTAGTGGGCCATCTGTTGAAAGGTAAGTAGGTGGGGGTGTCTAAGCCTCTGGTCGGCCGGGGACTGCATGGTTTAGCTCTTCGTCTAACCACCCACCTCTCTGTCTAGGGTACAGACACCCCTCCCCCAACACAGTGGCGCGGACCATCCGGATCCTCCACACACTGCTGGCCTTGGTGGGAAAACACCTCAACTGTGACAAATTTGAGGTGAACACCCAGAGTGTGGCCTACCTGGCAGGTGAGTTAACAGAGAGATCCACAATGAAGCCATACTTTTATTTTTAAGCCATAGTAGGATTTTTCATATTGTCTTTAAACAATGATATTCTTTATTCACATGGCAACTGTTTCTGTGTAGAAAATAAATTGATGTAGTATTGAATTGACCTGTGAAATGTCTGTGTGCAGCTCTCCTCACTGTCTCGGAGGAGGTCCGGAGCCGCTGTAGCCTCAAGCACAGGAAGTCCTTGCTCCTCTCAGACGTTACCATGGAGAATGTTCCCATGGACACGTACTCTGTGCACCACAGCGACCCTAGCTGCCGGTGAATGACTCTACAGGGCTGACTGCTGAGTTGATGTAGAGGCTGACAGAGTAGCTGCAGCACCAGCTGACTAAGCAGAATTTGTCTCTCGCTGTATCGAACAATGTCAAAGAGGAATTTCATGCACCGTATGTGTTCACCTTTCAGAATGTTTTGTTTTTCCCTTCCCTCCCTCTGTGTCAGAACTCTTAGGGAGAGTCAGCCGTGGACGTCCCCCAAGGTGTCGGAGCGCTACTTAGTGGTCCACTACCCCACGGGGGGGCAGATCAGCCCACGCACACGGAAGTCCATGAGCCTGGACATGGGCCAGCCTTCCCAAGCAAACACTAAGAAGCTGCTGGGTAAGACACTTGTCAGTCATTCTCTACTGCTAGATCCAGGCCTCTGACCAACAGAGGAGTTTTAACATGCAAGAACTGATCAAAGGTATTTAGACTGTACACATTCATACAGGATGACTTGGATATCCATAGAATATCCATGCGGTGATGTGCTAGTTTAGGTATGGGGAGTTGACCTGTGTATGTATGCCCCATTGTTTAACATGAGTTTTTCTATGCTGGCTCACCAGGCACTAGGAAGAGTTTTGATCACTTGATATCAGACGCTAAAGCACCAAAGAGGCCAGAGATGGAGTCTGGCATCACCACGCCTCCAAAGATGAGGAGGGTGGCGGAGAACGATTATGAGTGTCCAGGTCAGTTTCTGTCTCCTGTATACCACACATTTACACAACGTTTGTGGCTGTTGACACTGATGTTAAAGGGGCAATCCGTAGTTGAAACAATAATAAAGCGTTTTCTTCGCCACTGCTTCGGTAAAAAGCTGAGGCATGGGGCTGGAGAAATGTAACCAATCTCAAATTTATAGACAGCTACGGATTCAAGAACTGACAATCCATGATATCAGATTGATAGTTTTATCCATGTTTGTTTACATTTACTTTGGAGTAAAACAAGCTTATTTTGGGTTCTGATGGGGTAAAACAATTGAACTAATTTGTTCTAAACTGACTTGGCTAGTTAAATAAAGATACAAAATAAATATATGTATACAGTTGAAGTCGGAAGTTTACATACACTTAGGTTGGAGTCATTAAAACTCGTTTTTCAACCACTCCACACATTTCTTGTTAACAAACTATAGTTTTGGCAAGTTGGTTAGGATATCTACTTTGTGCATGACACAAGTAATTTTTCCAACAATTGTTTACAGACAGATTATTTCACTTATAATTCACTGTATCACAATTCCAGTGGGTCAGAAGTTTACATACACTAAGTTGACTGTGCCTTTAAACAGCTTGTACAATTCCAGAAAATTATGTCATGGCTTTAGAAGCTTCTGATAGGCTAATTGACATAATTTGAGTCAATTGGAGGTGTACCTGTGGATGTATTTCAAGGCCTACCTTCCAACTCAGTGCCTCTTTGCTTGACATCATGGGAAAATCAAAAGAAATCAGCCAAGACCTCAGAAAAAAAAATTGTAGACCTCCACAAGCCTGGTTCATCCTTGGGAGCAATTTCTAAACGCCTGAAGGTACCACGTTCATCTGTACAAACAATAGTACGCAAGTATCAACACCATGGGACCGCACAGCCGTCATACCGCTCAGGAAGGAGACGTGTTCTGTCTCCTAGAGATTAACATACTTTGGTTTGAAAAGTGCAATTCAAACCCAGGACAACAGCAAAGGACCTTGTGAAGATGCTGGAAGAAAACGGGTACAAAAGTATCTATATCCACAGTAAAACGAGTCCTATATCGACATAACCTGAAAGGCCGCTCAGCAAGGAAGAAGCCAATGCTCCAAAACTGCCATAAAAAATCCAGACTACGGTTTTCAACTGCACATGGGGACAAAGATCATACTTTTTGGAGAAAAGTCCTCTGGTCTGATGAAACAAAAATAGAACTGTTTGGCCATAATGACCATCGTCATGCTCGGTGGAAAAAGGGGGAAGCTTGCAAGCCGAAGAACACCATCCCAACCATAAAGCACGGGGTGGCAGCATCATGTTGTGGGGGTGCTTTGCTGCAGGAGGGACTGGTGCACTTTACAAAATAGATTACATCATGAGAATGGAAAATTATGTGGATATATTGAAGCAACATCTCAAGATATCAGACAGGAAGTTAAAGCTTGGTCGCAAATGGGTCTTCCAAATGGACAATGACCCCAAGCATACTTCCAAAGTTGTGGCAAAATTGCTTAAGGACCGCAAAATCAAGGTAAATAATAAATAATTCTCTCTACTATTATTCTGACATTTCACATTCTTAAAATAAAGTGGTGATCCTAACTGACTTAAGACAGGGAATTTTTACTAGGATTAAATGTCAGGAATTGTGAAAAACTGAGTTTAAATGTATTTGGCTAAGGTGTATGTAAACTTCCGACTTCGTATGTATGTGCTCTTCAAGAATCATTGGGGACATATAATTCATTTATTTCACACACCCTCGCTTTCTCCTCCCTTCCATTCCACAGAATCGACCCAAAGAATCTCCCACCATACCCTGAGGAAGGTGTCTGTGTCAGAGTCCAACGTGCTGCTGGATGAGGAGGTCCTCACAGACCCCAAGATCCAGGCTCTGCTGCTCACTGTCCTGGTGAGACCACTCACTCCGCTTCTCTCCCACTCTCACACACTTCCTCTGTATTAGTTTGTTCCTATTTCTAACATGCTTGCCTCTATACTATAGGCTACGTTGGTGAAGAATACAACAGATGAGTTTGACCAGAGAATCCTCTACGAGTTTTTAGCTGAAGCTAGTGTTGTCTTCCCTAAAGTCTTTCCAGTTGTGTAAGTGTTTCGTTTCAACCCAATAAAGTATGTATTTTTTCCAATCCCCTTTTTAAATGTGTACGCATGCGTAAGTAACTTTCATCCTTCATATCATCTTGTGGTTTTCTCTCCAGTCATAACCTGCTGGACTCGAAGATCAACACCCTCCTATCACTGTGCCAGGACCCTAACCTCCTAAACCCCATCCATGGCATCGTGCAGAGTATGGTATACCACGAGGAGTCACCCCCCCAGTACCAGCCCTCCTACCTGCAGAGTGAGACTCCACCCACTCCTCCCTCCACACAGTTACAACTATGGGTTATGTAGTGAAAATGCCCATTTTAATGCTCATCAGTGTTTCTTCTGTTTCTCTCTCAGGCTTTGGGTTTAATGGTCTATGGAGATTCGCCGGGCCCTTCTCAAAGGTTAGCAGACACAACTCATTTGCCTCTTTAGAGTATGGAAGGTTTATTGTCAGTGTTAGTAAATTACTTTCCATTCTGCTTGTGCCAACAGCAGACCCAGTTCCCAGACTACGCTGAGCTCATAGTCAAGTTTCTTGATGCTTTGATTGACGCGTATCTGCCGGGGATCGACGAGGAGACGAGCGAGGAGTGTCTGCGAACGCCCACGTCGCCCTACCCCCCGGCCGCCCAGAGCCAGCTCAGCATCACAGCCAACCTCAACCTCTCCAACTCCATGACCTCACTGGCCACCTCCCAGCACTCCCCAGGTCTGATCACAGATACAGTGTACGCACACACAAACACATGCAGTCAGACAAATCCAGCCCTTCTGTCTCTTGGCAGATTTGATTTTAAGGAATAGCTGTGATGCTTTACAGTAACCTTTATCTCAAACAAAATAAACATTTGATCCATTGACCTGTCTGCATTTCATCTTAATATAGTCTGGCCTGTTTAGTCTTTCTGTTTTACCAATCAAAAGAATCAACTTGCGCTAACAAACACATAATTAGAGAGAAATATAAATTACCCATCCATCCATTTCCAACTGAATCCAACCTCATCTGAAAAGTTCCATCCACTATATGTAACATCACAGAGTTGTTCCCCAACCTGGTCCAGGCCTATTCTCTCTTTCTTTAACTAATGCATGATGTTCTTAAAATGTATTATTTAGTGTTCATACACATTTCATTTCATGTTTTTGTTCCCTTTTCTTCCTCATTAGTTGTGCTTGATGCGGTGTAGTTTATAGACAATCTCCAACGTGTCTCATTAGAGCACCACCAAGGTGGTGTGTGTGTGTGTCCCCACCCGAAATGACAGGTACAATTAGAAACTATATACATTCCCCTACGTATTTATTTGGACATAAGCTAAAACTTTTTTAATTTGGCTCTATACTCCAAACAAATGTTTTATATGAGGCGACAGTACAGAATGTCACCTTTTCTTTGAGGGTATTTTCATACATATCTGTTTTACTGTTTAGAAATGAAAGCGCTTTATGCATCTAGTCCCCCATTTGAAGGTGCCGTTATTATTTGGAAAAATTCACTTCTAGTTTATGGATGCTACCATGAATGAATCGTGATAATCATGAATTAATCGTGAATAATGATGTGTGAGGAAGTAATTGATGCAGTACCACTAACAGGGGAGGTTAGCATTTTGGGGGTATGATATCTATGCCTCTAACTTTCTCCCTCTTTATTATTCACGATTCATTCATGATTTTCCGTAATCATGGTAGCATCCACATTTGTGTTCAGAACATATTCTATTCTCTATTTTATTTGAAAATATAATGTTATACTGGATGTCTATATACTTTTGGAAATGTTTCATAATTTGTTTTAGTCTTGAAGAACATTTGAGTAATTCATGCTATGCTGCTATTTGGAAGAAAGGATGAGCCTCTTTTACTCCATATAGTAAATTTTATTTGGAACTAAAGAGACTTGATTATACAGATAGACTGGAGTATTTATACTTCTAATCTAAACCATTTTGTCTGATACACCTGAGAATGCTGAATGAATCTTTTCCCCCCTCATGATTGTCACTCTTTATGTTTTGTTTTTGTTAATCATGTTGCTCTTTGTTTCCTGTCATTCCTCTTTTTGGGTTGCCATGGTCACTCCCTCCTGTTTCTTTCCCACTCTGTGTCTGAGAAGCTTCTCTGCCTTGCTCTAAGTCTGCCGTTTTCACCCCACACCTCGTCCGGCCAGGTATTACAGCCCCTCGTCCCCATGCTGCTCCTCACTCCCAGGCACACGGCACAGCCTCTCAGAGGTGTGTGGGGGGTAGCAGAGGCCCATCACAAAGCCCAACAACACTACTGGAGCATTTGTGATGAAGTCTTTGTACATAATGTTTCAATGCCCGTACACCATATGTCCTGTTTGTTCAAAACACAGAGCAACCCTGTTGCGATAAGTTGGAGCACTTACAGTTGAAGTCGGAAGTTTACATCCACTTAGGTTGGAGTCATTAAAACTTGTTTTTCAACCACTCCACAAATTTCTTGTTAACAAACTATAGTTTTGGCAAGTCGGTTAGGACATCTGCTTTGTGCATGACACAAGTAATTTTTCCAACAATTGTTTACAGACAGATTTTTTCACTTATAATTCACTGTATCACAATTCCAGTGGGTCAGAAGTTTACATACACTAAATTGACTGTGCCTTTAAACAGCATGAAAATTCCTGAAAATTATGTCATGGCTTTAGAAGCTTCTGATAGGCTAATTGACATGATTTGAGTCAATTGGAGGTGTACCTGTGGATGTATTTCAAGGCCTACCTTCAAACTCAGTGCCTCTTTGCTTGACATCATGGGAAAATCAAAAGAAATCAGCCAAGACCTCAGAAAATGTATTATAGACCTCCACAAGTCTGGATCATCCTTGGGAGCAATTTCCAAATGCCTGAAGCTACCACGTTCATCTGAACAAACAATAGTACGCAAGTATAAACACCATGGGACCACGCAGCCGTCATACCACTCAGGAAGGAGACGCGTTCTGTCTCCTAGAGATTAACTTACTTTGTTGCGAAAAGTGCAAATCAATCCCAGAACAACAGCAAAGGACCTTGTGAAGATGCTGGAGGAAACGGGTACAAAATTATCTATATCCACAGTAAAACAAGTCCTATATCGACATAACCAGAAAGGCCGCTCAACAAGGAAGAAGCCACTGCTCCAAAACCGCCATAAAAAAGCCAGACTACGGTTTGCAAATGCATATGGAGACAAAGATCATACTATTTGGAGAAATGTCCTCTGGTCTGATGAAACAAAAATAGAACTGTTTGGCCATAATGACCATCGTTATGTTTGAAGGAAAAAGGGGGAGGCTTGCAAGCCGAAGAACACCATCCCAACCGTGAAGCACGGGGTTGGCAGCATCATGTTGTGGGGATGCTTTGCTGCAGGAGGGACTGGTGCACTTCACAAAATAGATGGCATCATGAGGCAGGAAAATAATGTCGATATATTGAAGCAACATCTCAAGACATCAGTCAGGAAGTTAAAGCTTGGTCGCAAATGGGTCTTCCAAATGGACAATGACCCCAAGCATACTTCCAAAGTTGTGGCAAAATGGCTTAAGGACAACAAAGTCAAGGTATTGGAGTGGCCATCTCAAAGCCCTGACCTCAATCCTATAGAACATTTGTGGGCAGAACTGAAAAAGCGTGTGTGAGCAAAGAGGCCTACAAACCTGACTCAGTTACACTAGCTCTGTCAAGAAGAATGGGCCAACATTCACCCAACTTATTGTGGGAAGCTTGTGGAAGGCTACCTGAAATGTTTGACCCAAGTTAAACAATTTAAAGGCAATGCTACCAAATACTAATTGAGTGTATGTAAACTTCTAACCCACTGGGAATGTGATGAAAGAAATAAAAGCTGAAATATATCATTCTCTTTACTATTATTCTGACATTTCACATTCTTCAAATAAAGTGGTGATCCTAACTGACCTAAGACAGGGAAATTTACTAGCATTAAATGTCAGGAATTGTGAAAAACTGAGTTTAAATGTATTTGATTAAGGTGTATTTAAACTTTTGACTTCAACTGTACATCAGTCCATGGGTTGACTTCTCCCCCTAGTGTTGGATTTGTATATAACAACAAAGAATCTCAGTTTTTACAGTATTGATAGCCAAAGGTAGATTACATATAGTTCACCAGATGGATGTCTCAAAAGCGTTAGCATTTCTGTAGAATTATATAATAGAATAGTTTCTCATGTATAAGTGTGACATATTATACCTGATGGAGTGTGTGTGTGTGTGTGTGTGTGTGTGTGCTGTCCGTTTGTCCGGCAGGCATCGACAAGGAGAATGTGGAGCTCTCTCCGACCACGGGTCACAGCAACAGCGGACGCACGCGCCATGGTTCTGCCAGCCAGGTGCAGAAACAGCGCAGTGCAGGCAGCTTCAAACGGCCCAGCATCAAGAAGATCGTATGAGAGATGCACACCACTAGGACCCCCTACCAGGGCCGCCCATGCCAGTCATCATGCTGCACTTCTACTCCAACTCTCCTGTCTTATCAATCTCTCTCTCTCTTTCTCAGCCTTGATTCTCCT
This sequence comes from Brachymystax lenok tsinlingensis, assembly GCA_030435695.1. Lineage (NCBI taxonomy): Eukaryota > Metazoa > Chordata > Actinopteri > Salmoniformes > Salmonidae > Brachymystax > Brachymystax lenok. The sequence continues at coordinate 23,383,546 of CM059795.1, forward strand.
CAGTTTCCTTCTGTTGTTTTTTGCGTGTTTCTTTTACCCTAACCCGTCCAGTCAGCCATATTTGCTTGACGATCAACATATATTGAAGAACTGTCTGAATATGATGCATTGTTTTGTTTGTGAAGCAGTCAGTGTCTGAGTCTGGGGTTGTTTTCTTTGGTCTTTCTTTGGTGTCCCATAATGAGCTACATTGGAATCCTTTTTTAAAAACAGCATTATTTGAAAGAAAGCGCTGACATTGACAACACAGCAGAAACAGTAGGAATCATAGTATCTGAAGCCATTTTGTTGTCTTGCTTCTTTTGTCTTGGTTGAATTTTCTATCATAATGACAAAGTATTATGAGGACCATTTCTGTGATTTGCACAACTTTCTGTAATTCAACGTGCATGTAATTTTTTTTTTTTTTTTTTTTTTTTTTTTGACTTTACGTGTTGTTAGTTGAAGAACATTTTTCTTCAAGCTGAGAGAGGTTTGCCAATGGGGCTGAACTAGATCAAAGTATAAGCTGCAAATGCCTCTCATTGAGACATGGAAATGACAATAGAGATTGGACCCTGGGACCCAGTGTTGAGGAAAGGGATCCCTCTCACCCACCATCACTGCAGAGGGAGAACACTACCCTGAAACAAACACACACACACACACACACACACACACACACACACCGTTCTGGAGGAAATCACTGAAAGCACTAAAACCCTCCTGTATTTGCAACATCTGTGAAAAGCATGGCCAACAACAGGCCATAGTGGTTTACTGTGCTGTGGAGGTGGGGGCTGGATGATCAATTTGCCCTGTTTGAGCTTTGTCAGGCACAATCCAATGATTGCCAAGCCATGTGTCTTCATTGGTTATTGATTGTCAAAGCTGTGGAGATTCCTCTTGATTAGGCAGTATTTTTATTCTCACATGATGGAGTGCCAGAGAGGGTCAACTAGACCGGTCACTCTGGTGTTGGAGGACAGCAGGTTTCAGAGCTTAAGCTTTGAATCAGCACGCTGTTCACATTTCACAACACTATGTCAGGGAAAGTTGGGAAGGAAAATCTGGAGGAAAAACAGGAATAGACAATGTCCTCCTATTTTGAAATGGACATTGGAAATCTGCCTTGGCTTTGAGATTTGAAATGTATAATATCTATAGTGGTAGTCTCAGTTGTAATTGTCTTATTCTTGCCCACACTTACTGTAAACACACATATATGCACACACGACACACACTTGGGAGGTTGTTTTGTTCATGTTGTGCCTTTTCTAGGGTTTTTGTGTGTGTGTGTGTGTACTGTATATATGTGTACTGTATATATGTGTGTGTATATATACAGTACCAGTCAAAAGTTTGGACTCACCTACTCATTCAAGATTTTTCTTTATTTTTACAATTCTCTACATTGTAGAATATTAGTGAAGACATCAAAACTATGAAATAACACATGGAATCATGTAGTAACCAAAAAAGTGTTAAAGAAATCAAAATATATTTTATATTTAAGATTCTTCAAAGTAGCCACCCTTTGCCTTGATGACAGCTTTGCACACTCTTGGCATTCTCTCCACCAGCTTCACCTGGAATGCTTTTCCAATACTTTTGAAGGAGATCCCACATATCCTTAGCACTTGTTGGCAGCACTTGTTGCTTCACGCTGTGTTCCAACTCATCCCAAACTATCTCAATTGGATTGTGGTCGGGTGATTGTGGAGGCCAGTTAATCTGATACAGCACTCTATCACTTCTTGGTCGAGGTGTGTTTTGGGTCATTGTCCTGTTGAAAAACAAAGGATAGTCCCATTAAGCACAAACCAGATGGGATGGCGTATCGCTGCAGAATGCTGTGGTAGCTATGCTGGTTAAGTGTGCCTTGAATTCTAAATAAATCACTGACCGTGTCACCAGCAAACCATCCCCATACCATCACACATCCTCCATGCATCACGGTGGGAACCACACATGCTGAGATCATCCGTTCACCTACTCTGCGTTTCACAAAGACACGGCGGTTGGAAGCAAAAATCAAAAAATTGGACTCATCAGACCAAAGGACAGATTTCCACTGGTCTAATGTCCGGTGTTCTTTAGTAGTGGTTTCTTTGCAGCAATTTAACCATGAAGGCATGATTCGCATAGTCTCCTCTGAACAGTTGATGTTGAGATTTTTCTGTTACTTGAATGTGAAGCATTTATTTGGACTGGAATCTGAGGTGCAGTTAACTCTAATTAACTTATCCTCTGCAGCAGACATAACTCTGGGTCTTCCTTTCCTGTGGTGGTCCTCATGGGAGCCAGTTTCATCATAGTGCTTGATGGTTTTTGAGACTGCACTTGAAGAAACTTTCAAAGTTCTTGAAGTTTTCCAGATTGACTGACCTTCATGTCTTAAAGTAATGATTGACTGATTTCTCTTTGCTTATTTTGAGCTGTTCTTGCCAAAATATGGACTTGGTATTTTACTAGATAGGGCTGTCTTCTGTATACTACCCCTACCTTATCACAACACAACTGATTGGCTCAAACGCATTAAGAAGGAAAGAAATTCCACAAATTACGCACACCTGTTAATTGAAATGCATTTCAGCTGGCTAAAAGAATGCCAAGAGTGTGCAACGCTGTCATCAAGGAAAAGTGTCTACTTTGTAGAATCTCACATTTTAAATATATTTAGATTTGTTTAACACTTTTTGGTTATTACATGATTCCATAAGTGTTATTTCATAGTTTTGATGTCTTCACTATTATTCTACAATGTAGATAATAGTACAAATAAAGAAAAACCCTGGAATCTGTAGGTGTGTCCAAACTTTTGACTGATACAGTATATAAACACTCTCACACACACAAAACCTTATGATGCAAGTATAGTCATTACTAATCAGCTGCCTGACCATGATGAACCTGTATGGTTAAATATTAATTTAAAACATTGTTAACATTCGGTACCTCTTGTCAAATAATTATTCAAACAGAAATTCCATGACTCTAGGGACCAGATTTGCTGAGGGTTTGCATCTACAAATGTTGCACCTGTATTTAAGACAATGAAATGTTGAAGTCACAACAGTATTGTTTTCAGTTTGCTATTTGTTTTGTGAAAATTGGTGCCAATTATGTTCTGGTTCAAAAGCTAAAGTAAGTCTGTCCCTGTTCATGATGTAAATAGTAAAATAATGTACGGTAATTACAATCAAATTGTATTGGTCGCATACACAATGATATAGTTGATTTATTTTAAAATTCAATTTAATTGTATAATTTCAAAATAAATATTTAATTTGAAAGATTAGAAATATTAATTAAGTAATAAGGCATGAGGAGGTGTGGTATATGGCCAATATACCACAGCTAAGGGCTGTTCTTATGCACGATGCAACGCGGAGTGCCTGGATTCACCCCTAGCTGTGGTATTTTGGCCATATACCACAAACCCGAGGTGCCTTAATGCTATTATAAACTGGTTACCAACGTAATTAGAGCAGTACAAATATATATTTTGTCATACCCATTATATACGGTCTGATATACCAAGGCTGTCAGCCAATCAGCATTCACGGCTCGATCCACCCAGTTTATAGTAAAAATTGACCTACGGTAGTAATCACCTCAAGACACATACCTACTGAATAGTGTTTTTCATGTTTAAAATCAGCTTACTGAAATGCTGCCAAAAAAAAGCATTGTAATGGATTGAGACTATAGTCAGACAGTCTTGGGAGTATAGCTGTACATGGTGTTACTGGCCCTTCTTGCCATTGTCTTCCCTCATTAGTCGATAGTGTGGCACGTGTAAAGGTATAGGCATAGGGGTCAGTCCCATGATGCAGTGCGGCAGGCCCTGGGATGCTGCACCAAAGACTAGCTTGCAGTAGCGAAAGGAAAATCAAACGTGTTCTGTAGTTTTATCATTGTTGACTTTCTCTGAGCCTTTTCAGTTGGTCCGATATGTATTGCACAGATAGACTGAACATGTGGCAAACGGTAGAGACTTCCCTTTCTGTAACAACAAGGTGCAGTTTGTTGAGCAGCACAGGAGTTCTCTGGTTACACCTTTCAATTTCTTGTGGAGCCTGGTTCCTCATTTCTGCTGTTTGAGGTTACCAACCAGTGCCATACATTGAGTCTAAGTCATGGTTGTTTTGGATGCTTGTGCCAACTCCTTCAGAATGTTTTTTGTAAAGTACTTGTTATCATTATGATAATCCTGGGGTAAAACACAATTCCATTAGATGTTTTTGACTTGCCTGTGCTGAGGAGAGCATGTACATTATGTACACTGAGTATGAGTTGGTGTATTAAAATGAGTATAGAGATAGGAGGAGGGAGGATATGAAGACTTGACAGTTAAAAGAAACTAGTGTTTTACTGGCCATTTAGTTTGTCACATACATCCAGCCATCTTAACAATCAACAACCATGCTCAACCACACATTTGTTTTCCTATTCTATTAAACTGGTTTAGATTTGACATGATGACCACAAGAAAATGAACAATGTGCACACTTAAGTTGTTTTTTCCAAATTCAAAGTGTGTTGGTGCTGTTGAGAGGTAATGAACCTTGTGTAATGAAGTTGAACTCCATGCCTGGATTTTGTTTACAAATGTTTTATTATACTTGAATCAGGAGGATATATGTCCAGAAGAAGCAGTTCCACATTATGGAAAGGGAAAAAAATAAAGATTTAAAGATAAAATGGAGCAAGTGTACCAAACGCAATCAACAAGATTTCAAAAGATCTAGTGTGAAGGAAACCAAAGTTAAGGAACGGCAATATAGAACAAACTAACTGAAACTACTGTGTATTGATAAAGTCCTCTGAGAAGTCCAATATACTAACCCACAAATAACAGTTAGCTTTATGGGGATGAGAGATGATACAACTAGTGAAAGAGAGAGAGACCAAGCTATGAATCAATGCTTTTTGCTTTTTAGTCCAAACCGCAGCATTCGTCATCATGTGCTATGATGTGTGTATCGTGAAAGTATCAGTTATTTAGTTCTGTCCTCATCAGACTTAGGAACTGTACAGATCTCTGTTTCAAGCGCATATGCTTTGAAGAGTGAACCCAACCAACTGTTTCTATTTGATATTTCTTTATTTTACTGTGTATACCAGGCAGACAGAGAACACTGATAACTATCTTCAATAGAACCCTTCTTCTCAGTGTCTCATCTGAAAGGTTAGGCCGGAAGGAATGTTTTTGCCTTGGTTTTACTTAATGGAAATGTGCCACTTTAAAGAACTGAAAGGAATGAATTCACATACAATGTGTCCTAATTTGAATGAATTGAACATGTCTGTACTTGAAGGCTCTAACATTTATTTGCAGCAGCACATGAGAGACAGTATATAGATATCAGTTAACCACTTTGTTCAATGCAAAGGATAAAACTATTTTAAAATGTATTTTCTCTTCAAACGTTGCTTTAATATACAGGAATGGCCATTTGGACTTCCTTTAAAAATGGTAAAGCATAGAAATGACAGCTGAAAAGTTTTGGATGCAGAGCACACCCACCACCTGTTATCACACTAATACCAGAAGAAAGTGTTGGGAGCAGATACTTGTCTCTGAAAGGCAGACTGAGCTCTCTGTAAATGTGTTATTGGTTTTCATGATTCTCAACTGAAGTCAATTGTGTCTTGCGCTGGTGTGATATCTCCTAATTTGGCACATCTCAAGGTTATGCAAAATATTTTGAACCACTGGCCACCGTTTTACTGTTTCTTTCCCTCATTTTTTTACACAGTAAGCTCCACTTCTGTAAATAATTTTGTGTAAAAAATTGACAAAGGTATATTTACTACACTGTAAATACATGTGATGATATATTGTATTATTTAGCTTTTTGTAAAGCAGTTAGTTGCTGTACATGTAAAACATACAATTTGAATTATTCTAGTGTTAGCAATGATGATCTCTCTCCATCATGTCACTGCATTGTCATTAAATATATTGAGGAAAATAAAAGATTCAAATCGAGGATATAGATGACTGTGTACTCTAAACCTCCACTGTATGATAGGTTGCTGTCCTCATCTGACATTTACAGATGTTGCCCTAATAAATACTTTCTGTCCGACCTCTAGCTGCTGGAGTCATACTTGAAGATCATGGCATGTATGTGTGTTTTTGAATGTGCTTTTGATGTACAATTTATTGATGATTAAAAACAAAGTGCTGCCCCTCCCTGATTAGTAAAATAAACCCCACAGAAGAAGCGAGGGCGACAACGGCAGTGTCCATCACTCATGCCTGTCGGGCACTGTTTTCCTGCAGTTCTCTTAACAATGATGAGGGCAGGTGTTCAGCAGGCGGGAGCGAAGGACACTGCTAGCGAGCTAGTCCTAGGACACGTGTCAAACTCATTCCATGGAGGGCCGAGTGTCTGCGGGTTTTCTCTCCATTTTTTTCAGCCATTCCTGAACCTGCAACCAAAAACAATCTACTGTACATATGGGCAGTACCAAAACAAGTGATCCAATGTTACTGTATTTTCACAGCAAAATTTGCTGAGCTGGGATGGGTGTATCCCCCAAATATAAACTCAGCAACAAAATAAAACGTCCTCTCACTGTCAACTGCGTTTATTTTCAGCAAATTTAACATGTGTAAATATTTGTATGAACATAAGATTCAACAACTGAGACAAAAACTGAACAGACATGTGACTAACAGAAATTGAATAATGTGTCCCTGATCAAAAGTAACAGTCAGTATCTGGTGTGGCCACCAGCTGCATTAAGTACTGCAGTGCATCTCCTCATGGACTGCACCAGATTTGCCGTTGTTGCTGTGAGATGTTACTCCACTCTTCCACCAAGGCAACTGCAAGTTCCCGGACATTTCTGGGGGGGAATGGCCCTAGCCCTCACCGTCCGATCCAACAGGTCCCAGACGTGCTCAATGGATTGAGATCCGGGCTCTTCGCTGGCCATGGCAGAACACTGACATTCCTGTCTTGAAGGAAATCACACACAGAATGAGCAGTATGGCTGGTGGCATTGTCATGCTGGAGGGTCATGTCAGGATGAGCCTGCAGGAAGTGTACCACATGAAGGAGGAGGATGTCTTCCCTGTAACGCACAGCGTTGAGATTGCCAGCAATGACAAGCTCAGCCCGATGATGCTGTGACACACCGCCCCAGACCATGACGGACCCTCCACCTCCAGATCGATCCCGCTGCAGAGTACAGGCCTCGGTGTAACTCTCATTCCTTCGACGATAAATGCGAATCCGACAATCACCCCTGGTGAGACAAAACTATGACTCATCAGTGAAGAGCACTTTTTGCCAGTCCTGTCTGGTCCACCGACGGTGAGTTTGTGCCCATAGGCGACGTTGTTGCCGGTGATGTCTGGTGAGGACCTGCCTTACAACAGGCCTACAAGCCCTCAGTCCAGCCTCTCTCAGCCTATTGCAGTCTGAGCACTGATGAAGGGATTGTGTGTTCCTGGTGTAACTCGGGCAGTTGTTGTTGCCATCCTGTACTTGTCCCACAGGTGTGATGTTCAATGTACTGATCCTGTGCAGGTGTTACACGTCGTCTGCCACTGCGAGGACGATCAGCTGTCCGTACGGTCTCCCTGTAAGCACTGTCTTAGGCGTCTCACAGTACAGACATTTCAATTTATTGCCCTGGCCACATCTCAAATAAAATTGTATTTGTCACATACACATGGTTAGCAGATGTTAATGCGAGTGTAGCGAAATGCTTGTGCTTCTAGTTCCGACCATGCAGTAGTATCTAACAAGTAATCTAACAAATTCACAACAACTACCTTATACACACAAGAGTAAAGGAATGAATACGAGTATGTACATATAAATATATGGATGAGCGATGGCTGACCGGCATAGGCAAGATGCAGTAGATGGTATGGAGTACAGTATATACACATATATATATGAGATGAGTAATGTAGGATATGTAAACATTATATAAATGGCATTGTTTAAAGTGGCTAGTGATACATTATTTCATCCAATTATAATTATTAAAGTGGCTAGAGATTTGGGTCGATGGCCAAACGGCATAGGCAAGATACAGTAGATGGTTTAGAGTACAGTCTGCAGTCCTCATGCCTCCTTGCAGCATGCCTAAGGAACATTCACACAGATGATCAGGGACCCTGGGCATCTTTCTTTTGGTGTTTTTCAGAGTCAGTAAAAAGGCCTCTTTAGTGTCCTACGTTTTCGTAACTGTGACCTTAATTGCCTACCATCTGTAAGCTGTTAGTGTCTTAACGATCATTCCTATCATGACACAAGGCAAGACCCAGATTCAGATGGTTGGAGTCTTACAATATTTATTAATCCAATAGGGGAAAGCAAGAAAATGGTTGTGGACATGCAAAAGGGTCAAAACCAGTTCCAAACCAAAAGGTACCGAAGGGCAGGCAGAATCAAGGTCAGGGCAAGCAGGATGATCAGGAAGGCGGGAAAGTAGTCCAGAGTCAGGCAGGGGTCAAAACCGGGATTACTATCAAAAGGCGTACGGGGAAAAACACGCTGGTTGACTTGACTAACATACAAGATGAACTGGCACAAAGAGACAGGAAACACAAGGATAAATACACTGGGAAAAATAAGCTACACCTGGAGGGGGTGGACACAATCACAGGAACAGGTGAAACAGATCAGGGCGTGACAGTTCCACAAGTGCATGTTCATTAATTGTTTATGGTTCATTGAACAAGCATGGGAAACAATGTTTAAACCCTTTATAATGAAGATCTGTGAAGTTATTTGGATTTTTATGAGTTATCTTTGAAAGACAGGTTCATATATAACATTTCATTGGTTGCAAATAATTTTGATAATCATTTAAATTGAAAAAATCTTAAGTTTTGAATCCGACGTTGTTTGGTGTATTAGTTCATGGGCGATGGAATCTTTAGCCAATTTTATTCTTTAATGCAGGGCCGACAGACAAGTTCCACTTGCTTCCTCCACTTTTGTGGTAATGCTGCAATCAGTTGGTCATTTTGAATAGAGCAGACATGTCCATATATTTTTGTTAACTGCAAGTGTGACATAGCTCCATCAGTCCCATTTGATATAATTTACAAAGATTATACAGTTTATATAATCTAAATGACTACACCATTTTCCCAGAACCCCTAGACCCACTCCAATTTGCATACCGCCCCAACAGATCCACAGATAATGCAATCTCTATTGCAGTCCACACTACCCTTTCCCACCTGGACAAAAGGAACACTTACGTGAGAATGCTATTCATTGACTACAGCTCAGCGTCCAACACCATAGTGCCCTCAAAACTCATCACTAACCTAAGAACCCTGGGACTAAACACCTTCCTCTGCAACTGAATCCTGGACTTCCTGACGGGCCACCCCCAGGTGGTAAGGGTAGGTAACAACACATCTGCCACACTGATCCTCAACACGGGGGCCCCTCAGGGATGCGTGCTCAGTCCCCTCCTGTACTTCCTGTTCACCCATGACTGCATGGCCAACAACAGTGGTAGGCCTGATCAGACAATGATGAGACAGCCTATGGGGAGGAGGTCAGAGACCTGGCAGTGTGGTGCCAGGATAACAACCTCTCCCTCAATGTGATCAAGACAAAGGAGCTGATTGTGGACTACAGCAAAAGGAGGACCGAACAGGCCCCCATTCACATCAACGGGGCTGCAGTGGAGCAGGTTGAGAGTTTCAAGTTCCTTGGTGTCCACATCACCAACAAACTATCATGGTCCAAACACACCAAGACAGTCGTGAAGAGGGCACGACAACGCCTATTCCCCCTCAGGAGTGAAAAGATTTGGCATGGGTCCTCAGATCCTCAAAAGGTTCTACAGCTGCAGCATCGAGAGCATTCTGACTGGTTGCATCACCGCCTGGTATGGCAACTGCTCGGCCTCCGACCGCAAGGCACTACAGAGGGTAGTGCGTACTGCCCAGTACATCACCGGGGCCAAGCTTTCTGCCATCCAGGATCTCTATTCCAGGCGGTGTCAGAGGAAGGGCTTAAAAATTGCCAAAGACTGCAGAAACCCTAGTCATAAACTGTTCTCTCTGCTACCGCACGGCAAACGGTACCGGAGCGCCAAGTCTAGGTCCAAAAGGCTTCTTAACAGCTTCTACCCCCAAGCCATAAGACTCCTGAACAGCTAATCAAATGGCTACCCGGACTATTTGTATCCCCACCCCCCATTTTTACGTAGCTGCTACTCTCTGTTTATTATCATGCATAGAGACTTTACCTCTACCTACTGTAATGTACATATTACCTCAATTACCTCTACTAACCTGTGGCCCCGCACATTGACTCTGTATACAGCCTCGCTTCTGTTGTTTTATTGTTGCTCCTTAATTATAATTTTTTCTATTAAATTTTTTTTACTTCAGTTTATTTTAGTAAATACTTTCTTAACACTTATTTTTCTTAACTGCATTGTTGGTTAAGGGCTTGTAAGTAAGCATTTCACTGTAAGGTCTACTCCTGTTGTATTCGGCGCATGTTACAAATACAATGTAATTTGATTTCTTTTTCATTTTTGTCAATTAGTATATTTGAGTTTAACCATAATATTTGTTCTAATATTTGTCTTATCTTTCTTGGTGAATTAAACTGAAATTGCAACCAGCTTTGTAAACAGCAATATTTTGGAGGTGATTTCATTTTCAAATAACCGAAAATGAAAGGTTGTTATCTGAATTAAGGGAAAAAGGCCATTCTTGAACACATCCTTACTAATCTGCTAGAGAACCAGTCCGGATTTAAGTATAATTTTTGTATGACAGAAGCCTTTAGTGAGATGTCCAATGCTTTAATATTTAATAATTTCTGCCCTCCAAATTCATATTCACTATGTAAATAGGTCAGTTTAATTTTGTTCGGCTTGCCTTTCCAAATAAAGTGGAATATTTTGGACTCATTTAATTAAAAAAAACAAGTCGTTAGATGTAGGCGGGGCCATAAGTAAATAGGTAAATTGGGATATGACTAAAGAATTAATCAGTGATTTTTCCACAAATAGACAGGTGTTATCTAATTTGGCTAACTTTTTATTAAAATGTATTGTAGTGAGATCATTTATTTATTTCGGATATGAATACCGAGTATGTCCACTTCACCGTCGTCCCATTATATTGGTAAACTGCACGATAATGTAAAAGATCCGATACCCAATATGGTGCTATTATCATCATTCGGATTTAATCCAGAGAGGATAGAAAAATTATCTAGGTCCTCTATGAGGCTGTGGAAGATCCAAATTAATGATTTGAAAGAAAACATGAATCGTCAGTGTACAATGACACCTTTGTTCTTAAGCCCTGCAGTTCTAGTCCCTTGATATTATTGTTGGATTTTAATAGCTAATATTTCAATGGCCATAATAAATAAATACTCCTCTTGACAATTTAATACATTCTGAGAAGTAGCCATTATTTACTATTTTACACCTGGTGTTGCTATACATAACTTTTACCCATTGTATAAGAGATTCTACAAAATTAAATTATTCCAGGCGTACTTTATCAAAGTCATTTTCAAAGTCAGCTATGAATACCATGCCTGGTTTCCCAGATTTTTCAATGTGTTCTATTGTGTACAGTACTTTATAGTCTTATATTATCTCCAATGTATTGTCCATGTAAAAAAAACGGTCTGATTAGGATGATAATATCTGACAATACCTTTTTTATTTCTATGCGCTATGCATTTTGCTAGGATTTTGGCATCACATCAACGAAGTATAAGGGGTCTCCAGTTTTTTAGGTGGACTGGATCTTTATATTTACCATCTGGGTCCTGTTGCAGTAATAGTGAAATCAGACCTTCTTACTGAGTATCTGATAGTCTACCATTTTTATAGGAGTGGTAAAACATGTTAATAACAGAACTTTGAGTACATCGAAAAACATTTGATATACCTCAACAGGTGTGCCATTCAGCCCTGGAGTTTTCCCAGACTTGAAGGCTTTAATTGCATCTAGAGGTTCCTCCTCTATAATTAGGCCTTCACAGTCTTTCTGTATAGTTGTACATTTTACACTATTCATTGAAAGTTTCAGTAAATTATTTTTGTTGAAGATGCATTCCCCATATTCTATCCAGTTTAATATATTATAAAAAATAAAGCACACTTGATTTTTCTTGAATAAGTTCCTCCATTTATTTTTGTTTTTCCTCTAACTTATTCTGTGCCTCTATGTTACAGTTTTTATTGCTATATACAGTACCAGTCAAAAGTTTGGACACACCTACTCATTCAAGGGTTTTTATTTATTTTTACTGTTTTCTACATTGTAGAATAATAGTGAAGACATCCAAACTATGAAATAACACATATAGAATCATGTAGTGTTCTTAATAATGCATTTGAGCCAATCATTTGTGTTGTGCCAAGGTAGGTGTGGTATACAGAAGATAGCCCTTTTTGGTAAAAGACAGCTCAAATAAGCAAAGAGAAACAACAGTCCATCATTACTTTAAGAAATGAAGGTCAGCCAATCTGGAAAATGTCACTAACTTTGAAAGTTTCTTCAAGTGCAGTTGCAAAAACCATCAAGCACTATGATGAAACTGGCTCTCATGAGGACCGCCACAGGAAAGGAAGACCCAGAGTTACCTTTGCTGCAGAGGTTCATTAGAGTTACCAGCCTCAGAAATTGCAGCCCAAATAAATGCTTCACAGAGTTCCAGTAACAGACACATCTCAACATCAACTGTTCAGAGGAGACTGCGTGAATCAGGTCTTCATGGTCTAATTGCTGCAAAGAAACCACTACTAAAGGACACCACTCTGTAAGAGTAATGTGTAACGTTATACCAATCATTTGATGGTCCGACTGCATTCTGTCCCCTATCAACACTCTTAACTTTTGGTGCCAGCTAAAAAGACAAAATAGTCAAGACGACTAACTTGATTGACCCTCCGCCATGTATATCTCACTAGGGAAGGATATTTGAGCTTCCATATATCCACTAGTTCCAATATATCTATAATATTCTTAATTGCCTTAAGTGCATGGGGGTGATGATGGTTTGTAGTATGATTTCATTTACAGTCCATTAAATCCATATCTCCCACCATAATAATTGAGTCATGTATTGCCTGTAAGCTCAATAAATTAGTATATGTATTTTCAAAGAAGCGTGGATCATCATTATTTGGACCATATAGATCAATCAATCAAATGTATTTATAAAGCCCTTCTTACATCAGTTGATGTCACAAAGTGCTATACAGAAACCCAGCCTAAAACCCCAAACAGCAAGCAATGCAGATGCAGAAGCACGGTGGCTAGGAAAAACTCCCTAGAAAGGCAGGGACCTAGGAATAAACCTAGAGGGGAACCAGGCTCTGAGGGGTGGCCAGTCCTCTTCTGGCTGTGCCGGGTGGAGATTATAACAGTATACGGCCAAGATGTTCAAACGTTCATAAATGAACAGCAGGGTCAAATAATAATAATCACAGGGGTTCTAGAGGGTGCAACAGGTCAGCACCTCAGGAGTAAATGTCAGTTGGCTTTTCATAGCCGATCACTCAGAGTTAGAGACAGCTGATGCGGTAGAGCGAGAGTCAAAAACAGCAGGTCTGGGACAAGGTAGCACGTCCGGTAAACAGGTCAGGGTTCCATAGGCAGAACAGTTGAAACTGGAGCAGGTGGACTGGGGATAGCAAGGAGTCATCAGGCCAGGTAGTCCTGAGGCATGGTCCTAGGGCTCAGGTCCTCCGAGAGAAGAGAGAAAAGAGTGTCTCCCTTGATCCTAGGTCCTGGCAGTGTTGTGCAGACTCAGGACAACTGAGCTTTGGAGAAATACGCAGATTTAAAGAGGAGTCTGTAATTGTCTTTCTAATGATCATGATCCTTTCGACAAAGACGTTCATGAATTTATCACTGCTGAAGTGAAAGCCATCCTCTCTTGGGGATTGCTGCTTTTAAGTTAGCTTTGCGACAGTATCAAAAATAAATGTTGGATTGTTCTTATTATCTTCAATTAAGTTTGAAAAATAGGATGATCGAGCAGCAGTGAGGGCTCTTTGGTACTGCACGGTACTGTCTTTCCAAGCTAATCGGAAGACTTCCAGTTTGGTGTAGCGCCATTTCCGTTCCAATTTTCTGGAAGCTTGCTTTTTTCTGTATACCAGGGAGCTAGGTCCAGAGTATGGCTGTGGCAGTGAGTAGGTCCGGAGACATGTTGTACAAAACCCACTGAGTTGATGATGGTTCCGAAAGCCTTTTGGATTGGGTCTGTGGACTTTTCCATGTGAATATTAAAGTCACCAAAAATGTGAATATTATCTGTCATGACTACAAGGTTCGATAGGAATTCAGGGGAACTCAGTGAGGAACGCTGTACATGGCCTAGGAGGCCTGTAAATAGGAGCTATAAAAAGTGATTGAGTAGGCTGCATAGATTTCATGACTAGAAGCTCAAAAGACGAAAATGCTGTCTTTTTTTTTTGTAAATTGAAATTTGCTATCGTAAATGTTAGCAACACCTCCGCCTTTGCGGGATGCGCGGGGGATATGGTCACTAGTGTAACCAGGAGGAGAGGCCTCATTTAACACAGTAAATTCATCAGGCTTAAGCCATGTTTCAGTCAGGCCAATCACATCAAGATTATGATCAGTGATTAGTTCATTGACTGTAACTGCTATGGAAGTAAGGGACATAACATTAAGTAGCCCTATTTTGAGATGTGAGATATCACACTCTTTCTCAATAAAGACAGGAGGTCTTTATTCCAGTGAGATTGATAGAGCGAACACCGCCATGTTTAGTTTTGCCCAACCTAGATCGAGGCACAGACAAGGTCTCAATGGGGATTGCTGAGCTGACTACACTGACTGTGCTAGTGGCAGACTCCACTAAGCTGGCAGGCTGGCTAACAGCCTGTTGCCTGGCCTGCACCCTGCTGCCTGGCCTGGGCTGCACCCTGCTGCCTGGCCTGTACCCTGCTGCCTGGCCTGCACCCTATCTCATTGTGGAGCTAGAGAGAGCCCTGTCTGTGTTCATATATAAGATGAGAGCACCCCTCTAGCTAGGATGGAGTCTGAATGCATACATTTGAACTTCAGACCCAGTACAGACAGTAGGCAGATCATTCATGTACAGGCTGAACAAGAGGGGCCCCAGTATTGACCCTTGGGGCACGCCCACATCATAGCTAAGAGTGGGAGACAGCTCTAAGTTCTGCCTTCAAGGTATGATTTCATCCATTTCAAGGCATCGGGGGAAAAGTTGAACTTGGACAATTTTGTGATGAGAACCTCATGGTTAACAGTACCAAAAGCTTTCATTAGGTCCAGAAACACAGCCCCAACAACGCCCCCTTTGTCCATCTTGGACTTCACATTTTCCAGAAGAAAGCAGTTGGCCGTTTCTGTGGAGTGTTTCGCTCTGAAGCCAAACTGCATGGAGTGTAATGTGAAGGGGCTGTTGTTGAGGTGGGAAATCAGTTGTTCTGCTACACACTTTTCAACAACCTTCGACACCACAGGTAGTATACTAATGGGCCTGTAGTTACTCACGTCAGCAGGGTCACCCGATTTAAAGATGGCCATTATTATGGCCGATTTCCATACCCTTAGAACCAATAGATGTGTTGGTGAATTTAGTAATGGGCCCAATGAGTGACTCTTTGTAGTTTTTAAGAAAGGTAGAGTCCAGCCCAAACACATCTTTGGCTTAAGAGTTCTTTAGTGAGCTAATCACCTTGTTCACCTTTGACTCAAAAACCTCCCTTATGATGAAGACAGGTTGAGCGTCTTTCACTGGCACTGAGCCCAAGAAACCAGTGGAGGTGTTCTGTGTCAGTACCCTGACAGAGTCAATAAAGTAGGAATTTAAGGCTATTGCTATTTCGACTTTATCCTGTGTTAGATTGTTATTCACCATGATTCCTAGTCTTTTTGCAGTGTTACTATGGTCTTTCCCTGTCAACTTTTTTAGATTCTCCAAAATCAGTTTAGAATTTCCCTTTGCTTCACCAATTATGTTAATAAAAAAGTTTGCCTTGGCCTGTCTGATTTCTTTCATCACCTTATTTCTCAACATGGTAAACCTACGTCTGTCATGCTCTAATTTGGACTTTATAGATGTTTTTAAGCATAATCTCGTTCTTTCATCAGTTTCCAGATTTCTCCATTTAGCCAAGGAAGAGTGCTCTTTTGGCCAGGTTTGGATTAGATTTTTTTTAGGAAGCCATTTATTGTAGTCTGGATTGTGGATAGAAAAACCGGACTATCAGCTTCCACATCTGTATAGGACAAGAGATCATTCCAGTTAATTCTATTAATTGCGTTTTTAAAATAATTAAATTCACTCTTAAGTATTCTTAGTTGATCTGGCTTTCTAACAGTACAGAGGTTAAACCTGCTTTTAGAAAGCTTGCTGGCTATAAGTGTCAGATTATGATCAGACAGCCCAGTAACCATATTGAATGATTTAGTCACTCTCTCTGGTTTATTACTAAACACCAAATCAATCTGTGTTTTAGAGCAACAAGTCACCCTGGTTGGCCTTTTAACTAGCTGTGTAAGGTCAAAGGCATTAGTGATCCGTTTGAGGGTTTTTCTACAAGACTTGTCTTCATAATTCATGTTAAAATCTCCCATTAAGATGACCTCTTTCCCAAAATCACATTCCCTAAGCATGTTATTAAACTGATCAAAAACACACTTTTGGTGGAAGGTGGTCTATACATTCCAATAAGGGTAAAAGACATTTGGGGAGACAGTGTAACATTCAGGCCAATACATTCTAGTTCATTATCACATGACCACTTCATTTGTTTACATCGGATATGTTCTTTAATGTAATTCATCATACCCCCTCCTCTTCTTTCAATCCTGTCTCTCCTGAAAACATTGTATCCAGGCACAATCAAAGCAGCATATGGAGAGTTTTTATGGAGCCATGTCTCTGAAAGGCAGAAGAAGTCAAGGTTGGAGTCTGTGAGAAGATGTTGAATTTGATCACTTTTTGGAATGACACTACAAATGTTCAAGTGCCCCCCTAGTAGTCCCTTGAGATGCGGGGAACTAATTAAAACAGCTTGCGTAACAGAAGCAGAGTCAGGGATCGCATTTAGCGACTTGGATATGTTTGAAGAATCAAATTCCATCCTGGAGTCTGGTGAGTCGAGAGAAACCATGGGACCATAGCACTCACCATCATCCCAGCAAGGACGCACTGAGATTATCAGCAGAGCAGCTACATAACTGACAATCATGGCAATGTACTGAAGATAACATAATTGCGCTTTAAATCTTTGCATGAGTTACTTAGCTGGGGTCGGCATACACCTGAAGTTTTATATAAAACAGCAGCATCTGTACGAGAAGCGGCACCTGCCGCACCACCCTCCCTTCCGTAAGCTCCACCTTATCTCAGCTCACTGGTCACCATAGCAACACCCACCTGTAGCACACGCTCCAGCAGGTATATTTCACTGGTCATCCCCAACACCACCTTTTGCTGCCTTTCCTTCCAGTTATTTGCTGCCAATGACTGGAACGAATTGCAAAAATCACTGAAGTTGGAGACTTATATCTCCCTCACTAACTTTAAGCGTCAGCTGTCAGAGCAGCTTATCGATCGCTGCAGCTGTACACAGCCAATCTGTAAATGTCCCATCCAACCAAATACCTAACTCATACCCATATTTGTTTTTCTGCTATTTTGCACACCAGTATTTCTACTTGCACATCCTCATCTGCACATATATCACTCCAGTGTAAATTGCTAAATTGTAATTACTTCGCCAGTATTGGCCTATTTATTGCCTTACCTCCTTACTTCATTTGCACACACTGTATACAGATGTTTTATTGACTGTACGTTTGTTTATTCCATGTGCAACTGTCTGTTGTTGTTTTGTCGCACTGCTTTGTTTTATCTTGGCCAGGTCGCAGATGTAAATGAGAACTTGTTCTCAACTGGCCTACCTGGTTAAATAAAATAAAAAAACTACCATATGGTATTATATGATTGGTCTCCCTCTTCCATATGTACAATTATCCTGGTATCATTAATAGACCAATGTCCAACCAACATATGTAATAGCTGTTTCGCCTTAGATTGTTCCTGTTAACCATTCTAAATGTAATACTTTTTCCTGACGCTAATGTAGTCAATTTCTCAGTTTAAGAAATCAGTGATATTTGATCCTAGGCATCTAATAAAAAGTAGTTTGAGACATGGTCTCCTAGGTCTCCCTTAATTAACATACAAACTGTATTTGACTTCCAACAGTCCTGGAAGCAATTATTCTATTCAAGACACATCAGATAATACAGTGTTCCATTAAGTGGAACACGTTTACTGACACTGACAATATTCAATTCGGCTTTGAACATTCGTAAATTCATCCGTTATTCTGCACTCTGGTACATTCAAACTAGTGCTTTGAAATCCGAACAAAATAGCCTGAACGACTTTACAAAGTACCCCATTTTACACTTTCCATTCTCAAAATAGTCCGGTTAGTGCAATTACGCAGATAGAACGCTAACTTCAATACGCTAGTATATTGAGCTTTTGATTCTGGTTTTATGTGATTGTGCCAATTCATAATTGCCTCCCTGATTTATTTATTTGATTTGAATTCTCCCATAGCAGGGAAATGTTTCTCAATATTATCCATTTTGCTCAATTCTTTCCATATTCGTGCCGAATTGGAAGAATTTGTGTGCGCTTATTTCAGCGACTCCATGGTATTATTAAAATAACTATTTTCCAAGCCTCTCCCTATTTTACTGTGATATTCGTATTTATTCTTTGCTCCCTAGTTTTGTTGTATTGTGCTATTCACTTTATTAAAACCCCTCTCTTTCTCTTGTTCTTAGATTTCTCCCTATAGGTCCAGGGCAAAAATATTTCTAACGGTCTGTTTAAGCCCTAGATGGCTTGACCACACCCTACTCCCTCCTATTTCTATCCACTTATTTTTCTTTCTCTGATTATTGTACTCGGTCTATTGGTTATTGCCCCTGTCTCTAGGTTTGTATAATTGTTCTCTCTTTTTGACTATATTCTTACTTCAAATGTTCCAATTTCTATATGTCTCTATACTGTATATTCTTCTATCTTGCAATACAGTATGCAATGTTTTAATGGCCTCACTGGGCAATCGCTGATGTCGTCTTGACATTTATTACTATCTTACTATAATGTTCATATAATTTTTGTATTTATCATGACTGTTCAAACTTCTAGTATTTATATTACTTCAACAGTCTTTCTCATACCATTTACATTCACCTCCCATAGCGCAGGACCAGATGCGTCCCCTCCTCCAGGTCACACTCAAGTGACGGTTCAGGAGAGGCGTACAACCCTTTCTCACCAACAGCAGAGCACTTTCACACTCACTTTCACACATTCTTGCTGACTCATCTGAAATGAACACACATGTTCTGGAAAATTCCCAATACTAACGATTGCGTCTGAAGCTGGGCTTGCAGTACGGCTATCCTCGCCATAAGGCGATCGATCTCCTGTAAATGATGAGAACAGCGACTGCAATTAGAAGACATAATGTTAATGTTTCTACTTAGCTTCGGCTGGTGGAGGTCGTGTTGAACCATGTCCAGATAAAGAATCCGGGGTGAAAAAGTTGAATGAAAAAAGTTGAGCGAGGGAAAAATAAATTATATAAAACGGTAAAACCGTAACACCGTAAAGTTGGCAGGTAGCAAAGTAACGTTAGCAACAAACCGCACAGCAGCACGTAAACAAGTCCACAAGATTAATGAGCCAATTCTGTTTATGGTCCAATAGCATATTTAAAAGGATCCACCTTCCTTGCTGATCTATTTGAACAGTTTGCACATTCGGATCAACATTGTTAATTATCATCATCACTCCTTTTGAGTTTCTTTGGCCATGGGAAAAATATATTTCGCCCCCCACAGTCCTTGTTCCATACAACTTTGTCTAAAGGTGTAGAATGAGTTTCCTGTAAACAAAATATATTATGTTAATTCTCTTTTAACCAGGTAAAGACTGATCGTCTTTTCTTATTATCTTCTGAACCATTACAATTATAACCAGCTATACTTATTTCACCACTTACCATAATATGTTTGATGTAGTTTGTTGATTAAGACTAAACTGAAGTATGATAAAAACTACCAACCAAGCATTTACAAAATGTTTTTATAATGATAAAAAAAGAATACAGCCGTTGTTGGGTCATGAGTAAAGGAGGCAATTTAACATGGGAGTAAAGGGAACACCCCATGTGTGATGCGCGTTCTTGGAGATGCAGGAATACCCACATGCTGGAACTCCCCAATTTGAGGGCCGCGATCACACACTATCTGCCTGAGCATGAAACCCTGCAGCCTCCCTGGGCAATAATATCGCGAGGTTTGATTGGTTGCTGGATTTGGAACAAAGCTGCGGAACTTCAGAGAGTGATTTAGGCTGCTTGCTGAAAGAAGCATGTGGAGACCAGAGGTAGAGCAATTTGCAGGTGTGCTGTTATAAGCGGGATATTGAAAACGTGGTGAGTACATAGCTATCTACCTTAATGGTTTTTTTGGCTAGCTAGCTACTTTATCTTGCACCAGTGCCAAATGCATTGCAAGTCAATGGAGAGGAACCAGGGCAAACGTTTGATTGCCGCAAGCAAAAATTATTGGTCGCAAACACATTTGATCAGAGGTAACGTAACTAACGTTAGCAATCTTAATTTTAGCGAAAGACCTGACTAGGCCTATCTGTATCTTAGTCACTAAACGTGGCGATGCCTTCAATTGTGCAGGCACCACTCAAATCTACGTCCCTAGTCTGTCACGAATGATGAATTAAAATTATTTGAACAGTCTTCAAAACGCGGGTGTATATGTGGCAATAGCTTTTTACTCATGACCTAAGGCATGTGCACCAGCCATACATTTATAGAAATGTAAAGTTCAGTACCAGTGTTCTAAAAGTCGGTTAAGCAATACTTTACTGTGGGCCAGGAAAGTTTGAATACATTGGCCTCGCTGTCAATCCAGCATGATTTCTGCCGCGTTCAAAACAACTGGTAACTCGGCAATGGGAAATCTGACTTCCGTGAGTTCAAGACATCTGGGAACACGAAAAAAACGAGCTCCGACTGTGAAAATACGTTTTGAACGGTCATCCGACTCGGAATTCCAAATCGGGAACCCGGGCCTCTATCTAGAGGTCCGTCCTGAAGATCGCTGACGTCTTGATTCAAACTTGTTTTTCCCGAGTTTAAAGTTGTCTTGAAAGCACCATAATTCCAGACAGAAGTTAAGTCAATTTGCCTACAAGGACTGCCGCGACACGATCCTGTTCAATTGGGCACAGCACAACGGTGAGTCCAAAAATTTGATATGTACTGTGTTGTAGCTAAGAAAGTCACAGCCTATATGCCCAATTCATAGACTATAATGATTTTAATACAAAATGTTTTAAATGCTGAGCGCTTTGTCCCTACCAGCCTATTGTGTCCCACTCTCAAATGCTTCACAATGTATTTCTTTGTAGGCTATAGTGTTGAAATAATATAGCCTAAATAAAAATTGTTTGATCCTCCATAGGCTCCTGACCAATTGTTTAATACTGTTTAATATGACATGTAGCCTATTTGAAATGTTTGCTTATCTTACAGACTTATTCTAAAATTGACGAGGAAAAACAGTGATTAAAGTAATCTACACACTACCCCATAATGACAAAGCAAACAGGTTGAGAAATGTTTGCTATTATAAAAAAAAAAAAAAAAAAACTGATATTCTGACCCTTTGCTATGAGATGTGAAATTGAGCTCAGGTGCATCCTGTTTCCATTGATCATCCTTGGGATGTTTCTACAAATTGATTTGGAGTCCACCTGTGGTACATTTAAATTGATTGGACATGATTTGGAAAGGCTCAAAGCTGTCTATATATAAGGACCCACAGTTGACCGTGCATGTCAGAGCACAAACCAAGCCATGCGGTCAAAGGAATTGTCCGTAGAGCTCCGAGACAGGATTGTGTTGAGGCGCAGATCTGGGGAAGGGTACCAACAATTGCTGCAGCATTTAAGGTTCTTAAGAACAGTGGTCTTCGTTGTTCTTAAATGGAAGAAGTTTGGAACCACCAAGACTGGCTTGGCGGCCAGCTTTAGGAAAACCTGAGCAATCGGGGGAGAAAGGCCTTGGTCAGGGAGGTGACCAAGAACCCGATGGTCACTCTGACAGCGCTCATCTGTGGAGATGGGAGAACCTTCCAGAAGTACAACCATCTCTGCAGCACTCTACCAATGAGGTATTTTATGGTAGTGGCCAGACCGAAGCCACTCCTCAGTAAAAGGCACATGACAGCCCACTTGGAGTTGGCCTAAAGGCACCTAAAGAACTCTCAGACCATGAGAAGCAAGATTCTCTGGTATGATGAGACCAAGCTTGAACTCTTTGGCCTGAATGCCAAGCGCCACGTCTGGAGGAAAAGAATGTGAGAAACTCCCCAAGTAAAGATGTGCCAAGCTTGTAGCATCATCATACCTAAGAAGACTCGAGGCTGTAATCGCTGCCAAAGGTGCTTCAACAAAGTACTTAGTGAAGGGTCTGAATACTTATGTAAATGTAACATGTCAGTTATTTTTCAAAAATTTGCAGACATTTTCTAAACATTTTTGGCTTTGGTATTGTGTGTAGATTAAAAGGGGGGGAAACGATTTAATTGTAAATAAGGCTGTAATGTGAAAGTGGAAAAAGGCAAGGGGTCTGAATACTTTCTGAATGTACTGTATGTCAACACTCAGATTACTGCACTCCCATACGCCGCGTCCCCAAACGGCTGTATTTTCTCCTTCACACCAATTTTCCGTTCTTTATTTTGCTTTCCCAACTGCTTATTATAATTTTATAACAGTGCATTTCTAGCCAATGAACACCCTGTAGCAGTCTACTGAAAGACAATTGGTCAGGTTATTTTTGACCAATCACAGATTGACTGCTCTCAAACTGGATTTTTGACCGTAGAGATGAAGGGGGACAGTGAACGATGGCTGGCGAGGTAAGTTTGGTAGTTTTTCAATAGACAAACTAGCTACCTAAAATATTGAAATTAGTTATTAAAGCAGGCTATTGAGGCAAGCTAGGTTAATGTCAGCTAGCTAACGTTTAACCAAGCTAAGGTGGTTTCATGTTCTATATAGTCTCGTGTAACTTAGAGCATTGTACCTAAAGTCTAGGAGGGGTTTAGACGAGGACTAGGTAGACCAGCATGAATGGGTGGTCGAAGAGGGTAGTAGCAGGGTGATAACAGACATGGAAGAGGATAGTGCTTGAAGGGGAGCCAAGAGGTCTGGCTCGACACCAAATATTGTAAACTGCTAACCACGTACTTTGAGGTGCAATCTGATTGGAAAGTAACTTTATTTATTTTTTTACTGTCAGTTTAGGTGCAGTTAACGTGCAATACATGAGAATAACCTCAAACCATTTCTCTCTCCATCCCTCTTTCCATGCACGTCCACTGACACTGTGGTGAAGTTGTTCTCTGACAGACAGGAGATGCAGGAGTCCCTTCTGTTCCAAGTAAGTTACTGAGTTCTTCTAATTTCTTCGACTCTGTGTAGGCATTGTGCATAGGGCATTTGTCACATATAGAATTATGATCAGCTGCTGTCTATTGTTTGGAACAATTTTTGTATACAGAGGATGGTTCTATACTGAATGTACTTTACCAAATGTACACTACAGTACATTACCAAATGTATGTGGACACCTGCTCATTGAGCATCTCATTCCAAAGACATGGGCATTAATATGGAGTTGGTCCCCCCCTTTTGCTGGTACAACAGCCTCCACTCTTCTGGGAAGGCTTTCTACTAGATGTTGGAACATTGCTGCGGGGACTTGCTTCCGTTCAGCCACAAGCATTAGCGAGGTCGGACACTGTTGGACGATTAGGCCTGGCTCGCAGTCTGCGTTACAATTCATCCCATAGGTGTTCGATGGGGTTGAGGCAAGTGAAGTTCTTCCACACAGATCTCGACAAACCAGTGTAAAATCTGAATGTTAGCATCAGTCTGTTAATATGGAATTGCACATCAGCTCAGCTCAGTCCCACATCTTGTTTATCACTTATTTGGCTAAATTATTATCCATTGTTGCCTCTTGATACAGCCACAGCAGTCTTAAAATTGACTACCTTGATTGTAAGACGTTAAAAGCATGTAAACTCCAATTGAACTCTGACATTTCCTGACATCTTATTTTCCTCACACTCCAGTTTTCAGGTTTGTGTGTGTTGAGTCAGGCTTCTACTTCATCGCCCTGGACCACTACACCGAGGCAGAGGACGCAGAGTTTGGACCAGCGAGTCACCAACTCCTTATGCTTTACACAATTAAGCACATATGTATCTCTCCAGTGCCCTGCTTTTGATTACCTTTTAACCAATGTCTGGATTGTGCAAGGATTTTTAGATGGTACTTTGACTCTATACTGAACAAAAATATAAACCTAACATGCAACGATTTTACTGTTACAGTTCAAATGAGGAAATCGGTCAATTGAAAGAAATTAAACCCTGATCTATGGATTTCACACACTACCGTTCAAAAGTTTGGGGTCACTTAGAAATGTCCTTGTTTTTTAAAGAAAAGCACCATTTTTGTCCTTTCAATATAACATCAAATTGATCAGAAATACAGTGTAGACATTGTTAATGTTGTAAATTACTTTTGTAGCTAGAAACGGATTTATTTTTAAATGGAATATCTACATAGGCGTACAGAGGTCTATTATCAGCAACCATCACGCCTGTGTTCCAATGGCACGTTGTTTGCTTATCCAAGTTTATAATTTAAGTCTAAATGATCATTAGAAAACCCTTTTGCAATGGTTAGCACAGCTGAAAACTGTTCTTATTAAAGAAGCAATAAAACTGGCTTTATTTAGACTAGCTGAGTATCTGGAACATCAGCATTTGTGGGTTCAATTACAGGCTCAAAATGTCCAGAAACAAAGACCTTATGAAACTCGTCAGTCTATTCTTGTCCTGAGAATTGAAGGCTATTCCATGGAAGATCTCATAACGCTGTGTACTGGCTCTAATCAGAATAGAAAGAGTGGGAGGCCCCGGTGCACAACTGAGCAAGAGGATAAGTACATTAGTGTCTAGTTTGAGAAACAGACGCCTCAAGTCCTCAACTGGCAGCTTCATTAAATAGTACCTGCAAAACACCAGTCTCAACGTCAACAGTGTAGAGGCGACTCGGGGATGCTGGCCTACTTGGCAGAGTTGCAAAGAAAAAGCCATATCTCAGACTGGCCAATAAAATAAGATTAAGATGGGCTAAAGAACACACTGGACAGAGGAACTCTGCCTAGAAGGCCAGCATCTCGGAGTCGCTTCTTCACTTCATCTCCTTCGCATATAGAGTTGATCAGGCGGTGTATTGAGGCCTGTGGAATGTTGTCCCAATCCTCTTCAATGGTTGTGAAGTTGCTGGATGTTGGCATAAACTGGAACACGCTGTCGATCCAGAGCATTCCAAACATGCTCAATGGGTGACATGTCTGAGAACGCAGGCCATGAAAGAACTGGGACATTTTTCAGCTTCCAGGAATTGTATAGATCCTAGCGACATGGGGCCGTACGTTATCATGCTGAAACATGAGGTGTTGGTCTGCGGCTGAATGGCACAACAATTGGCCTTAGGCTCTCTGGATTTGAATTGCCATTGATAAAATGCAATTTTATTTTTGTTGTCCGTAGCTTATACCTGGATTCACCTGTGGAGAGCATACTTCTCCAGTGTGCTAGTGGCTACTGAAGTTGAGCATTGGCCCATTTGAAATCTGTTACGACTCTGACCTGCAGTCAGGTCAAGACCCTGGTGAGGATGACAACCACGCAGATGAGCTTCCTTGATAGTTTGTGCAGAAATTCTTCAGTTGTGCAAACCCAGTTTCATCAGCTGGTGTCAGATCCTGCAGGTGGAGGTCCTGGGCAGTGTGGTCTGCGGTTGTGAGGCCGGTTGGACGTACTGCACATTTTTTTAAAGGATGGAGGCGGTTTATAGTAGAGTGATGGGAATTTTTAATTCTCTAACATTCTCACTCGACACTGCCATTTCCCATCTGGACGAAAGGAACACCTATGTGAGAATGCTGTTCATTGGCTACAGCTCAGCGTTCAACACCGTAGTGCCCACAAAGCTCATCACTAAGCTAAGGACCCTGGGACTAAACACCTTCCTCTGCAACTGGATCCTGGATTTCCTGACGGGCGGCGCCCAGGTGGTAAGGGTAGGCAACACATCTGGCAAGCTGATCCTCAACACCGGGGCCCCTCAGGGGTGTGCGCTTAGTCCCCTCCTGTACTCCCTGTTCACCCATGACTGCATGGCCAACAACAGTGGTAGGCCTGATCAACGATGAGACAGCCTATGGGGAGGAGGTCAGAGACCTGGCAGTGTGGTGCCAGGACAACCTCTCCCTTAATGTGAGAAAGACAAAAGATCTGATTGTGGGCTGAACATGCTGAACTAAAGCGGGTTGAGAGTTTCAAGTTCCTTTGTGTCCACATCACCAACAAACTATCATGGTCCAAACACACCAAGACAGTCGTGAAGAGGGCACGACAACACCTGTACCCTCAGGAGACGGAGGCTCTGAAGACCCAAGGCGCTACAGAGGGTAGTGTGTACGGCTCAACCATCACTGGAGCCAAGCTTCCTGCCATCCAAGACCTACAGTTGAAATCGGAAGTTTACATACACGTTAGCCGAATACATTTAAACAATTTTTCACAATTCCTGACATTTAATCTTAGTAAAAATTCCCTTTCTTAGGTCAGTTAGGGTCACTATTATATTTTAAGAATGTGACATGTCAGAATAATAGTAGGGAGAAGGATTTATTTCATCACATTCCCTGTGGGTCAGAAGTTTACATACACTGAATTAGTATTTGATAGCATTACCTTTTAAATTGTTTAACGTGGGTCAAATGTTTCGGGAAGCCTTCCCACAGGGTGGGTGAATTTTGGCCCATTCCTCCTGACAGAGCTGGTGTAACTGAGTCAGGTTTGTAGGCCTCCATGCTCACACGCTTTTTCAGTTCTGCTCACAAATGTTCTATAGGGATTGAGGTCAGGGCTTTGTGATGGCCACTCCAATACCTTGACTTTGTTGTCCTTAAGCCCTTTTGATACAACTTTGGAAGTATGCTTGGGGTCATTGTCCATTTGGAAGACCCATTTGCGACCAAGCTTTAACTTCCTGCCTGATGTCTTGAGATGTTGCTTTAATATATCCACATAATTTTCCTGCCTCATGATGCCATCTATTTTGTGAAGTGCACCAGTCCCTCCTGCAGCAAAGCACCCCCACAACATGATGCTGAAACCCCCGTGCTTCACAGTTGGGATGGTGTTCTTCGGCTTGCAAGCCTCCCCCTTTTTCCTCAAAACATAACGATGGTCATTATGGCCAAACTGTTCTATTTTTGTTTCATCAGACATTTCTCCAAAAAGTACGACCTTTGTCCCCATGTGCAGTTGCAAACCGTAGACTGGCTTTTTATTGCGGTTTTGGAGCAGTGGCTTCTTCCTTGCTGAGCGGCCTTGCAGGTTGATTTAGGACTTGTTTTACTGTGGATATAGATACTGTTGTACCTGTTTCCTCCAGTATCTTCACATGGTCCTTTGCAGTTCTGTGATTGATTTTGCACTTTTCGCACAAGTACGTTCATCTCTAGGAGACAGAACGCGTCTCCTTCCTGAGTGGTATGACGGCTGCGTGGTCCCATGGTGTTTATACTTGCGTACTATTGTTTGTACAGATGAACGTGGTACCTTCAGGCGTTTAGAAATTGCTCCCAAGGATGAACTAGACTTGTGGAGGTCTACAATTTTTGGGGGGCTGGTTTTTATTTTTTTATTTTCCCATGTCAATCAGAGGCACTGAGTTTGAAGGTAGGCCTTGAAATACATCCACAGGTACACCTCAAATGATGTCAATTAGCTTATCAGAAGCTTCTAAAGCCATAACAATTTTCTGGAATTTTCCAAGCTGTTTAAAGGCACAGTCAACTTAGTGTATGTAAACTTCTGATCCACTGGAATTGTGATACAGTGAATTATAAGTGAAATAATCTGTCTGTAAACAATTGTTGGAAAAATGACTTGTGTAATGCACAAAGTAGATGTCCTAACCGACTTGCCAGAACTATAGTTTGTTAACAAGAAATTTGTGGAGTGGTTGAAAAACGAGTTTTAATGACTCCAACCTAAGTGGATGTAAACTTCCGACTTCAACTGTGTGTATATACTAGGCGGTGTAAGAGGAAGGCCCAAAAAAATTGTCACCCTAGCCATAGACTGTTCATAAATTGTTTCAGACCAGAGCGCCCTGTCTAGGTCCAAAAGGCTCCTTAGCAGCATAATCTATTGTCCC
Organism: Brachymystax lenok tsinlingensis; assembly: GCA_030435695.1. Taxonomy (NCBI): domain Eukaryota; kingdom Metazoa; phylum Chordata; class Actinopteri; order Salmoniformes; family Salmonidae; genus Brachymystax; species Brachymystax lenok. The sequence continues at coordinate 23,411,943 of CM059795.1, forward strand.
CAGCACAAGGTGTAACTGTGATGCGTGAGAAAGAAAAGGAGAGCCTCACACTAGGCGCTCCGACGCAATAATTTAATGACCAACGTTTCCGACAGACAAGCTGTCTTCATCAGGGTATAATGACAAACCCTGCGTGTCACTCATTTATAAAGTTTGGACGGACACACGGGTGTCTGTAATCATGGCCAGGTATGGCTTGATGTCATTGGTTGATTTACAGATATAAATATGTCAAAAGGCATTAAACATTTATGGCAATTTTAGCTAGCTAGCTTGCTGTTCATGTGTTTGTCCTGGGATATAAACATTGGGTTGTCAATTTATCTGAAATGCACAAGGTCCTCTGACAATTTTAATCCACAGATAAAACTATTTTGTTTCTCGTCAGCTCTCCTACTTCCGGCTTCTTATTTTGAGTTAATATGGCAGTTGGCAACCAACTTTACAGAATTACTACAACCTACCAGAGTGCGGACCTTCATCTTTCAATCACCCACATGGGTATATGCTTCTAAAAAAAACAAAGAGATGGGAGAGGCAGGACTTGCAGTGCGTTGAGTGTCACAAATGGAACTGATTGTTCTATTTTAGCGCCTGACCACACGGATGTTCGTTGACGCCCGTGAGCAGTGTGGGTGCAATGATTTGAATATCATGTACATTTCTTTTGCAGCGCACGTGACGTGGTCGGTCTGGTCAGCATGTTATTCTACAATGTAGAAAATAGTAAAAATAAAGAAATCCTTGAATGAGTAGGCGTCTACTTTTGACTGGTACTGTATTCGAAAGCATGGTTTTATATACTGAACAAAAATATAAATGCAACAATTTCAGCGTTTATGGTGTTAGTTATGAGAATCGGTCAATTGAAATTCTTTAGTCCCTAATCTATGGATTTCACATGACTGAGAATACAGATATGCATCCCCTCCCCCACACGACGCCATACACGTGGTCTGCGGTTGTGAGGCCGGTTGGACATACTGACAAATTCTCTGAAATGACATATGAACATTCAATTCTTTTGCAACAGCTCTGGTGGACATTCCTGCAGTCAGCATGCAAATTGAACGCTCGTTCAGCTTGCGACATGTGGCATTGTGTTGTGACAACTGCACATTTTTTGGACTCTTACTTTCCCTTGCACAAGGTGCACCTGTGTAATGATCATGCTGTTTAATCAGCTTCTTGATTATGCCACACCTGTCAGGTAGCTGGATTATTTTGGAAAAGGAGATATTTGAGGAACTTTGTTTCTATTGGAAGTTTGTGGTATCTTTTATTTCAGCTCATGAAACATGGGACCAAGACTTTCCATGTTGTGTTTCATATTTTTGTTCAGTTCACATTTGTGTGCATGAATGTGTCTAATAGAATATACTTGTCAAACGAATGTACACCTTAATATACTGAACAAATATAAATGCAACAATTTCAACTATTTTACAGAGTTACAGTTCATATAAGAATCTGTCAATTTTAAATAAATTCATTAGGACCTACTCTATGGATTTCACATGACTGTGCAGGGTCGCAGCCATGTGGGCCTGGGAGGGCGTAGGCCCAGCCAATCAATGTTTTTCCCCATGAAAGGGCTTTATTACAGTCCGAAATGCGCTGTATCATCAGCTGTCGGGGTGGTTGGTCTCAGACAAGGTGCGGATGTGGAGGTCCTGGGCTGGTTTGGTTCCACGTGGTCTGGTTGAGGCTGTTTTTTATTTTTGTTCAGTATAAATGCATTTCTATAGCTTCTCAAATCTTTTTTACAATGCCGTACTGGTAGCTAAATTGGCAAGGGAACTCCTCACTCGGTATAAAATGTGGATAGAATATTTTTATGACACTGACAAACTTTTCTTTAGAATTGAGAATGAATTAAGTATCGCCCAGAACAGTTTCTCAGAAAAAAGTCCTGATAAGCTTGAAGATGTTTTCAATCAATCAATAAATTGGCTGAACTGCTAAACTGTTCCAGCTGGGCGACAGCAGTTGATACATAGCTAGTACACTAGCTATGTATCAACTGCTGTCGCCCAGCTGGAACAGTTTAGCAGTTCAGCCAATTTATTGATTGATTGAAAACATCTTTATTTTTACTATTGATCTACTTGCAGTGAAGCCGCTCAACATTTACAGTACATTCAGTCATCTAACAGACTCCCATCCAGAGTGACCCACAGAAGCAACCAGGGTCAACGCCTTGCTCAAGGGCACGTCGACAGATATCCCACAAGGTCAAAAACGGGGACCCGAACCAGCAAGCCACCGGCCCAAGCTCCCAACCGCCAGGCCACCAGTCCAAGACCCCCCCCTTGATGCAAAAGACATAAAGTATAACAATTATAACAGCAAGGCCAACTGCTTTTTACGCGTGTACGTACAAACACCTGGGCGGCATCCGCCTCAGGCAAATTAGCTGTAACAACGTTTCCCCTCAGTGTCATTCAAACTTGTTTTCTTTTGACTTAAGTCAAATTCTTTGACCGTCATCTCCCGCCCAGCAACTCCACTTCCACTTGTCTCCAATTCCACATCCCAACCCTCAGCTTCCCTCAGCCCATCCCACCTATCTCTGCTGGCCACCCTTTTCAGATTTCTATGCACCATATATCCTTCAACTATGCTGGCATGTTTACACATACAATTTCAATCTATCGAATGGAATCCACAGATTAGGAGTTGAAGATTAATAATACTCCTAGTAAAATGATTTATTAACTGACGAGATCTGATCTCCCAACAATGCTATTTCTAGGGTGAATTTTTAATTTTTTTCAGCCATTCCTGAACTTTTGACCAGAAACATGCTACCAGGGATTTGTTAGTTATAAGGACCGCTATCATGGACCAATCTCCAAGGGTCCATGCTTGCTCAATTGACTATTTTGACCTAAAGCAAACGCAATAGCTAGAGGTCCATCAATCCTATTAGGATAATTAGCTAGTCATTTAAATATAAAAACAATTCAGTGTGTACCATTCGAAAAATTTAACAGCAACATATTCTAGGAAACATGCTAAATAATTTACTATTCTACAAGGATTGATTTGATCTGTTTTGGTTTAGCCTTAGGGTACAGTTCTAGAAGGGGGGGGAAACACTAGTTGGACTACAGTCAGACCATGAACACAGCTAATAGTCATCTATGATTTGGCAAATGTCTGCAGTTAGGGGTCTGGCTTTTGTGAGAGGGGATATTGGTGAGCATGGTAGGTAGGCCTATCACTCCCCACTCCTGCTGGGATCGGAGGCCCTGTAAACCGAGACTGATATGGAGCATAGGCTTAGAAATCCTTTGAGGAATACTAAGACTGGACCATCACATGAACCTGCTTGTTTGTCAAACCTTTAGGCTGCTCCTCTTGTCCTGTCTCGAAGATCACTGTTCATAAATAAACTGCTATAGCATAGGGCAGGCTGTCACTTTTTTTTTCTTCACCATATTTTGCACCATACATTTGCATGTTTATGATGCTATGAAGTTATTCTTTCCTTCTGGAATTTGAAACAAACTATTGTAAATATGTTAGCTTCCCTCCTTGGAGAAAGATAAGTGCTACAGTATTTGTCATGTTGCATTACTGTAACTTCTCTAGCCTATCTGCCTTGACTGACATGCCTGGCGAGGGGAGTAGCCAGCTTGTTGGTATGCCAGAGCCTGAAGGTCAGAGGCTTTAGTGGAACTGCAATGTAGCCCGTAACGTTGTTTCATTGCACAGACAGGATCTGTGAGGGAATGGCATGCCTTTCACTCACCACATTTTTATAATGCTCTACAAAAAGGTTATGGGTGGACCTGCACATTGGTCAGACCCTGACCGGCTGTCCTAACTACAAACAATACTTCTAGCTAGCTAGACTTATATTCTGTGGAAAGAACACAATTATTCAACCTACACTCAACAAATATATAAACGGAACATGTAAAGTGTTGGTCCCAGGTTTCATGAGCTGAAATAAGATTCCAGAAATGTTCCATATGCACAAAAAGCTTTTCATAATTTTTTTTTTGCAGATTTGTTTACATCCCTGTTAGTGAGCATTTATTTTGCCAAGATAATCCATACACCTGACACATGTGGCATATCAAGAAGCTAATTAAACATGTGTGCACCTGTGCAATGATACAATTATTACAGGTGTACCTTGTGCTGGGGATTAAAGGCCACTCTAAAATGTGCAGTTTTGTCAAACAAATGCCACAGGTCTCAAGTTTTAAGAGTGTGCAATTGGCATGCTGTTTGGAGGAATGTCCACCAGAGCTGTTGCTGAGAATTGAATGTTTATTTCTCTACCATAAGCCGCTTAATTGTAGTTTTACAGAATTTGGCAGTACATCCAACCGGCCTCACAACCGCAGACCACGTGTATGATGTCATGTGGGTGAGCGGTTTGCTGATGTCAAAGTTGTGAACATAGTGCCCAGATATCTGTCCAACGGAAGCAAATCTGTATTCCCAGTCGTGAAATCTATAGATTAGGACCGATATTGTAATTAATTTCAATTAACTTTTTTTTAAAACTCTGTATAATCTTGGATATTGTTTTTATGTATATTACTGGTGATAATTAATACACAAGATATGTAGCTTATTGGTTATATGACTGATACTAAAAGGGATAGTGGTCCCCCCACATACAGTAGCTAATAATCACTGACGTCCTATTTTTGAATTGGTGTCACCATTATCCTATCAGGGCCCTTCGCCCCGGACCCTAACAGATTCCCAAAGATTGGAAAGCAGCTGCGGTTATCCCCCTCTTCAAAGGGGGAGACACTCTTGACCCAAACTGCTACAGACCTATATCTATCCTACCCTGCCTTTCTAAGGTCTTCAAAAGCCAAGTTAACAAACAGATTACCCGCCATTTCGAATCCCACCGTACCTTCTCCGCTATGCAATCTGGTTTCAGAGCTGGTCATGGTTGCACCTCAGCCACGCTCAAGATCCTTAACGATATCATAACCGCCATCGATAAGAGACATTACTGTGCAGCCGTATTCATTGACCTGGCCAAGGCTTTCAACTCTGTCAATCACCACATCCTTATCGGCAGACTCAACAGCCTTGGTTTCTCAAATGATTGCCTCGCCTGGTTCACCAACTACTTCTCAGAGTTCAGTGAGTCAAATCGGAGGGCCTGTTGTCCGGGCCTCTGGCAGTCTCTATGGGGGTGCCACAGGGTTCAATTATTGGGCCGACTCTTCTCTGTAGACATCAATGATGTCGCTCTTGCTGCTGGTGAGTCTCTGATCCACCTTTACGCAGACGACATCATTCTGTATACTTCTGGCCCTTCTTTGGACACTGTGTTAACTACCCTCCAGACGAGCTTCAAGGCCATACAACTCTCCTTCCGTGGCCTCCAACTGCTCTTAAATGCAAGTAAAACTAAATGCCTGCTCTTCAACCGATCGCTGCCCGAACCCGCCCGCCCGTCCAGCAGCATCCCTCTGGATGGTTCTGACATAGAATATGTGGACAACTACAAATACCTAGGTGTCTGGTTAGACTGTAAACTCTCCTTCCAGACTCACATCAAACATCTCCAATCCAAAATGAAATCTAGAATTGGCTTCCTATTTTGCAACAAAGCATCCTTCACTCATGCTGCCAAACATACCATCCTACCGTTCCTCGACTTCGGTTATGTCAAAATAGCCTCCAAGACTGCATCCAATCTGTTGAGTAGAGTATGTCACCAAAGCCCCATATACAACCCACCACTGCGACCTGTACGCTCTCGTTGGCTGGCCCTTGCTTCATACTCGTCGCCAAACCCATTGGCTCCAGGTCGTCTACAAGTCCCTGCTAGGTAAAGCCCCACCTTATCTCAGCTCGCTGGTCACCATAGCACCACCCACCCGTAGCTCCAGCAGGTATATCTCACTGGTCACCCCCAAAGCCAATTCCTCCTTTGGCCGCCTTGCCTTCCAGTTCTCTGCTGCCAATGACTGGAACGAACTACAAAAATCACTGAAGCTGGACACTCATATCTCCCTCACTAGCTTTAAGCACCAGCTGTCAGAGCAGCTCACAGATCACTGCACCTGTACATAACCCATCTGTAAATAGCCCAACCAACTACCTCATCCCCTACTGTATTTTATTTATTTATCTTGCTCCTTTGCACCCCAGTACTTATACTTTGCACATTCATCTACTGCACATCTACCATTCCAGTGTTTTTAATTGCTATATTGTAATTACTTCGCCTCATGGCCTATTTATTGCCTTCCTTATATTACCTAATTTGCACACATTGGATATAGACTTGTTTTTCTACTGTATTATTGACTGTTTGTTTACTCCATGTGTAACTCTGTGTTGAACTGCTTTGCTTTATCTTGGCCAGGTTGCAGTTGTAAATGAGAACTTGTTCTCAACTAGCCTACCTGGTGAAATAAATAAGTGAACTACTGCAGAGGGTACCATGTAACACCTGACCTGAGCTCTGTTGGCTGTAATCAGATGCTGTCACCATGGCCTGGCTGATCATGTGATTGTTGTGGTGGAAACCACTGGGTTTTTCTGGATAGAGAAGGATGGTGTGGGTATGACCCCTTAGCCCTCTCCTTAACTAGAGCCTTATCAGTGCTTCACCTGTTTCTTTCCCAGCTAGCAGTAAAGACAGGGTGTTGATTTGTCTCTATGGTGTTAACTTGTCTGTTTCTCTTCTCAGGTGTTGCTGTTAGTAGTAGGAGTTTAGGTGATGGTGCAGAGGCTTCAATCCGTTCTGACCCTCTACCTGTCAGGAGTGTTGGCTTTCCTAGGCCTGTGGTGGTACACCTCTCGGAAGAAGGAACACCTCACTGACAAGGATGACGCAAATGATGAGACCGCAGACCAGGAGCACCTGTCCTCCCCCAGAGACGTAGGTAACTGTGTTGTGGAGAATGGCCACTCGACTGGGACGCATATGGACAGGCAAGCAGTGAGCGAGAGGTCAGTGGAACAGGAGCTTGTTGATAGTACAAACACCCCAGCGGCAGCAGAGCTGGGTATAGTCCCACTCTGCCAATCACAACCTGAGGTAAGGGTTGTGGCTGCAGACGGTCTCATTAAAGGCCTGGATACTGCTGCCGTGAAGCCCGTTTACGAGAGCACGGAGTCTTCAGCTCAAGTGTTCCTAGAGACTGCAGTTGAGAGCCAAGCCCAGGGTGGACCTGAGCAGGATCTAGCATTACAAAGGAAACACCAGCCATGCTTAGAGTCAACTTGCTACTTATCAATCTGTGACCTAGGCTCCGGTAAATCTAAGTCCGTCGGTGAAAGTGCATGTTTAAATCAACCACCACTGTCTGAGACACTGGAGGACACTACAAACAGCACTTTGAACCAAGAGCCGGAGGAGGTTAGACTGGACCCGGAGGAGGTTAGACTGGACCCGGAGGAGGTTAGACTGGACCCGGAGGGAGCGGTTGGAGAAGACATCCTGTCTGCTGTGGAAGAACCAACTTGTGAATCAAGTCTACAGGATGACGCCTGTTTGGCTTCCCCCAGCCACCTTATAACCAGTCAGGTGTCTGCCTCAAAGCAGCCATTGGGAATTCTGAGATCACCTCAGAAGAAAGACCAGTCTGAGGAATGTAAACTCAGCAGGAGCAACACTGCAGAAATTAACCAGCTGGTGTCAGGTCTCATCACTGATGTGGTTTCTGCAGCAGTGAGTCAATTCCTGAAGGAAAAGACTCAGCTAGGACATAGTGTTAGTCCTCTCTGTAGCGGGGACCCCTGCAAAGCCCCAGACCACATCTCAATGGATAACAGTGAACCTGAGAATGAGATGCCTCCTCTATTACAAGAAGACCTGTGTTCTACAACCGGCAGAGAGAACATCAGTTCATCTCCTATAGTTCAGGAGGACGTGAAACACGACCACAGCAGTAGAGTTGAGACTGAGAAGACCGAGCTAGCAGAAGAAGATTCTGCAGTAGGTGGTTCTGGATCCAGCTCGGGTCAGACCGAAAACGTCTCCAGTGGCAAGGACTTGAGCACCAGTATGAGCCCGCAACCACCCAGAGGACCCACTGAAGGACTGGGGGCCGCCAGCATGTCCCTCACTAACGGTCGGTGGATGGCTAATGTTCCAGGTGAGCTGCCTGATAGCAGACTTTCAACATCTCACAACTTATCAGCATCCTTTCTGTCCAAGCTGACCTGTCGCTTTATCCCTTAGTGTTGCAGTGCAGTTGTATCTGTCACAACCATGGCCTGTTTTTGTTTACAGGTGCCATATGAGTTCAGGGCAGATTGTTCTGCACTGAAGAAGTGTATTTATTTTCCTTTTATGCACAGTATTCAAGTAGGAAAACACATTCTGTCATGGCAAGAGTTATCTTCTGTTACTGTTCTATGTGGGTCTTTTATACGGTCTGTGTTTGCGTGGTTGTATTGTGTACACAACACAAGGGACTGTTTTTAATGACTGATCCTTGCTGCCCTCAGGCTCTGGTGTGAACAGCATGGACTGTGTAGACAGTTACTGTGAACATGAATCCAGGGACAACAAGCATAGCAACAGTCTCATTCCACCAAGTCAACTACTGAACACCGATCAGGAAATTGAAAAATACAACCAAAGTCACAACAGCAGCCAGCCACCGACTGTTTGGGAGATAAAGGTGCCAAAGGTGAGTCTACCTCCCTGTCTAACCCTCATCATTCCTCCACCACCTTACTGATAATGTATTTTCTCTGGCTACTGATTTCCAGTTTAGGTTCTCTAATGCAGGTGATATGAGGGCTTGTAGATATGGCCTTGAGTTGTTACAGTAGTGTACTACTGTCAGTCGTCTCAATTTAAGTGAGCCTGAGACCTGGTGCGCCGGTGACAGTGACCTGGGTACAGCTGTCTGATTCCTAGGGCTATGGCATGGTGGTTTGGGCTGTAGTAAAGGGGCGGTGTGTTGGGCTATAATAGTGGCGCGGTGGTTTGGTAGTGTGTAAAGGGAGTCCTGCTGCCCTGCCTGTTTTCTTAATCTCTTCAGGTTCTCAATCAAGAGGACACTCCACAGAGCCAGGCAGCATGTACGCAGACAGATCTCTTTCCAATTACTCTTAGAAGTGCTTGGTGTTATCAGGGCAAGAGTGACCTGGACAGCATGTGTGCACGCTCAGAGAAGGACTCCTTCTAGTATAATATAGTAACTTATGCATGATACTCTTTGTATTCTCCGGTTTCACTCTCCAACAGCATTTTGTTGGTAGATTGATTGGGAAGAAGGGGCGACATGTGAACTACCTGAAGGAGATGTCTGGAGCTAAGGTCTTCATCACCGCCCTGCCTTACACCCAGGAGTTCCAGATCTGCCACATAGAGGGTGAGTGCCCCAGGAGCTGCCTCTCCACAACAGGACATAACTTGTAGTTGGGATTTGGGAAACTAGGCTGTGGGAGCTGTAGTGCCCCTAGTGGCTCGCTCAGTTTGTCCCTCTGTTTCCTTCAGGGTCAGAGGAACAGGTGGATTGTGCTCTGGAGCTGATCAGGAAGAAGTTCAAAGATCTGGATGTGACCAACTGTTATGTCCAACCTCCAGTGGCCAGCCTGCCCCCTCTCCCCATCACATCCTGGGTAAGTATCTTCTTCTGCTTGGCTGAAGTAACGTGGGATTGTGGGTGGTGCTTTGACTAAAAGCCTAAATCTCTATTTCTTTCCCTCAGCTGCTGCTTCCCCATAGGGTGACCGTTGAGGTAACGGTGATCCAGATAGCGTCTGGGAACTGTGTGTTCCTCCAGCAGCACAAACACCCCACCTTCCATGCGCTCTGCAGTCTGGACCAAAATATGAGCCTGTGCTACTCTCACCCAGAGTCCCCTCCCCTTCCGACCCCGGTGGAAGGTATGCATGCACAGCCAGGCCCTAAGGACTCCTTACCCTCAAAGATGTCCGATCAAGTATTTTTCTGTGGTGTTATGTTTTTTTCAAATGTTCTAATTTAAAAATGTATAATAAAAAGACAAATAATAATCTTCGCATATCTCTCACACACATAGTTGGAATGATCTGTGCTGCCCAGATGCCTGAGGGAGCCTGGTGGAGAGCGCAGGTGATGGGTCACCATGAAGACACCATGGTGGAACTCCGCTATGTGGACTATGGAGGCTATGACATAGTGAAGATGGATACCCTCCGCCAGATCAGGTGACAAACTCACTGTGGGGATTCAGAAAATAACTGGAATGGGGTTGACATTGGAATTCACCAGCTGGTGAATTCCAATGTCAACCCCATTCCAGTTATTTTCTGAATCCCCCCAATGTTAAAAAAAAATAGATACAGTACCAGTCAAGTTTGGGAAACCTACTCATTCAAGGGTTCTTCTTTATTTTGACTATTTTCTACATTGTAGAATAATCGTGAATACATAAACTATGAAAAAACACATGGAATCATGTAGTAACCAGAAAGTGTTAAACAAATCTAAATATTTGAGATTCTTCAAAGTAGCTTCCCTTTGCCTTGACAGCATTGCACACTCTTGGCATTCTTTCAACCAGCTTCATGAGGAATGCTTTTCCAACAGTCTTGAAGGAGTTCCCATATGCTGAACACTTGTTGGCTGCTTTTCCTTCACTCTGCCGGTCCAACTCATCCCAAACCATCTATATTGTGGAGGCCAGGTCATCTGATGCAGCACTCATCACTCTCCTTGGTCAAAAAGCCTTTACATAGGTTGGAGGTGTTTTGGGTCATTGTCCTATTAAAAACAAATGATAGTCTCACTAAGCGCAAACCAGATGCACTGCAGAATGCTGTGGTAGCCATGCTGGTTAAGTGTGCCTTGAATTCTAAATAAATCACTGACAGTGTCACCAGCAAACTATCCCCACACCATCACACCTCCTCCATGCTTCATGGTGGGAACCACACATGTGGAGATCATCCGTTCAAATACTCTGCGTCTCACAAAGACACGGCTGTTGAGTCCAAATGTGAGATTTTTTCTTTCATCAGACCAAAGGAAAGATTTCCACTGGTCTAATGTCCATTGCTCGTGTTTCTTAGCCCTAGCAAGTCTCTTCTTCTTATTGGTGTCCTTTAGTAGTGGTGTCTTTGCAGCAATTCGACCATGGAGGCCTGATTCACACAGTTTCCTCTGAACAGTTGATGTTTCTTACTTGAACTCTGAAGCATTTTATTTGGGCTGCAATCTGAGGTGCAGTTAACTCTGCTGCAGAGGATAAGTTCGGTCTTCCTTTCCTGTGGCTGTCCTCGTGTGAGCGAGTTTCATCATAGTGCTTGATGGTTTTTGAGACTGCACTTGAAGAAACTTTCAAAGTTTATAATTTTCCGTATTGACTGACCTTCATGTCTTAAAGTAATGATGGACTGTCATTTCCCTTTGCTTATTTGAGCTGTTCTTTCCATAATATGGATGTGGTCTTCTACAAAATAGGGCTATCTTCTGTATACCACCAATATATATTTTGATTTAACACTTTGTTTGGTTACTACATGATTCCATATGTGTTATTTCATAGTTTTGATGTCTTCACTCTTATTCTACTATATAGTAAAAATAAAGAAGTGGCCAAACTTTTGTGTACACACACATACTCAGCAAAAAAAGAAACGCCTCTTTTTCAGGAACCTGTCTATCAAAGATAATTTGTCCAAATCCAAGTAACTTCACAAATCTTCATTGTAAAGTGTTCAACACTGTTTCCCATGCTTGTTCAATGAACCATAAACAATTAATGAACATGCACCTGTGGAATGGTCATTAAGACACTAACAACTTACAGATGGTAGACAATTAAGGTCACAGTTATGGAAACCTAGGACACTAAAGAGGCCTTTCTACGGACTCTGAAAAACACCAAAAGAAAGATGCCCAGGGTCCCTGCTCATCTGCGTGAACGTGCCTTAGGCATGCTGCAAGGAGGCATGAGGACTGCAGATGTGGCCAGGGCAATAAATTGCAATGTCCGTACTGAGACGCCTAAGAAAGCTCTACAGGGAGACAGGAACATCACACCTGCGAGACACGTACAGGATGGCAACAACTGCCCGAGTTACACCAGGGATGCACAATCCCTCCATCAGTCCTCAGGCTGTTCGCAATAGGCTGAGAGGCTGGACTGAGGGCTTGTAGGCCTGCTGTAAGGCAGGTCCTCACCAGACATCACCGGCAACAACATTGCCTATGTGCACAAACTCACCGTCCCTGGACCAGACAGGACTGGCAAAAAGTGCTCTTCACTGACGAGTCAAGGTTTTGTCTCACCAGGGGTGATGGTCGGATTCGCGTTTATCGTCGAAGGTATGTGCGTTACACAGAGGATGGTACTCTGGAGCGGGATCGAGTTGGTCTGTCTGGGTCGGTGTGTCACAGCATCATCGGACTGAGCTTGTTGTCATTGCAGGCAATCTCAACGCTGTGCGTTACAGGGAAGACATCCTCCTCCCTCATTTGGTACTCTTCTGCAGGCTCATCCTGACATGACCCGCCAGCATGACAATGCCACCAGCTGTACAGCTCATTCTGTGTGATTTCCTGCAAGACAGGAATGTCAGTGTTCTGCCATGGCCATCAATCCCATTGAGCACGTCTGGGACCTTTTAGATTGGAGGGTAAGGGCTAGGGCCTTTCCCCCACAGAAATGTCCAGGAACTTGCAGGTGCCTTGGTGGAGGAGTGGGGTAACATCTCACAGCAAGCACTGGCAAATCTGGTGTAGTCCATGAGGAGGAGATGCACTGCAGTACTTTATCTGGTTTGACCACCAGCTGCATTCTGATTCTTACTTTTGATTTTGTTCTTTGTTCAGGGACACATTATTCCATTTGTTAGTCACATGTCTGTGGAACTTGTTCAGTGTATGTCTCAGTTGTTGAATCTTGTTATGTTCATACAAATATTTACACGTTAAGTTTGCTGAAAATAAACCAGTTGATTGTAAGGACGTTTCTTTTTTTGCTGAGGTGTATGTGTTATTTCTATATATATCTCACACACACAGTTGAAGTCCGAAGTTTACATACACCTTAGCCAAATGCATTTAAACTCAGTTTTTCACAATTCCTGACATTTAATCCTAGTAAATATTCCCTGTCTTAGGTCAGTTAGGATCACCACTTTATTTTAAGAATGTGAAATGTCAATAATAGTAGTAAGAAAAAAGCTGAAATAAATCACATCACATTCCCAGTTGGTCAGAAGTGTACATACACTCAATTAGTATTTGGTAGCATGGCCTTTAAATTGTTTAACTTGGGTCAAACGTTTCAGATAGCCTTCCACAAGCTTGTGTGAATTTTGGCCCATTCCTCCTGACAGAGCTGGTGTAACTGAGTCAGGTTTGTAGGCCTCCTTGCTCGCACATGCTTTTTCAGTTCTGCCCACATTTTCTATGGGACTATGGTCAAGGCTTTGTCATGGCCACTCCAATTCCCTGACTTTGTTGTCCTTAAGCCATTTTGCCACAACTTTGGAAGTATGCTTGGGGTCATTGTCCATTTGGAAGACCCATTTGCGACCAAGCTTTAACTTCCTGACTGATGTCTTGAGACGTTGCTTCAATATATCCACATAATTTTCCTGCCTCATGATGCCATCTATTTTGTGAAGAGCACCAGTCCCTCCAGCAGCAAAGCACCCCCACAACATGATGCTGCCACCCCCGTGCTTCACGGTTGGGATGGTGTTCTTCGGCTTGCAAGCCTCACCCTTTTTCCTCCAAACATAACGATGGTCATTATGGCCAAACAGTTCTATTTTTTGTTTCATCAGACCAGAGGACATTTCTCCAAAAAATATGATCTTAGTACCCATGTGCAGTTGCAAACCATAGTCTGGCTTTTTTATTGCGGTTTTGGAGCAGTGGCTTCTTCCTTGCTGAGCGGCCTTTCAGGTTATGTCGATATAGGACTAGTTTTATTGTGGATATAGGGACTTTTGTACCCGTTTCCTCCAGCATCTTCACAAGGTCCTTTGCTGTTGTTCTGGGATTGATTTGCACTTTTCGCACAAGTACGTTCATCTCTAGGAGACAGAACGCGTCTCCTTCCTGAGCACTATGATGGCTATGTGGTCCCATGGTGTTTATACTTGTGTACAATGTTTGTACAGATGAATGTGGTACCTTCAGGCTTTTGGAAATTGCTCCCAAGGATGAACCAGACTTATGGAGGTCTAAAAAGAAAAGGTCTTGGCTGATTTCTGTTGATTTTCGCATGATGTCAAGCAAAGAGACACTGAGTTTGAAGGTAGGCCTTGAAATACATCCACAGGTACACCTCCAATTGGCTAATTGACATAATTTGAGTCAATCAGAAGCTTCTAAAGCCACAACATTTTCTGGAATTTAACTTAGTGTATGTAAACTTCTGACTTCAACTGTGTGTGTACACACACACACATTCCACCAAGGAGGAATTAGATGAATTTTGAATTTTGCTTCCCTACCTCTCATCAAATGCCTGGTTGTGTAGTTAGCTTAAAACAGTGCAAAAGAATTTAGCGAGTACCAAGGATGTGGACAAATAAATTGACCCTGAAACAGAGGATATTGTTAAGCCAGATGGACAGATGTGCAAGGAGTCAACGGACACTTGGTGGGATATCATTCCTCCTGGCATAATTATTGCAATCACTTCCATGTGGCGTCAATGACTCTGCAGTGGATTCTCCTTAAACAAAAACATTGGTCACGTGTAGTTATTGATTAATTTTCTATTTAATATAGCTGGTAAATCTCACATTTTGGCCAGCAAATAAAAATCTGGTCAGACTTTTGACCAGCACATTTTATTCCTAGTGGCAACACTGCGATTAATGGTGGGATTGACCTTGATGTTGACGATGCTCCTCCCACAGATCTGACTTCGTTGCGTTGCCTTTCCAAGGGTCTGAGGTGATCCTGGAAAATATTGCACCCCTTCCAGGTATGCTTCGGCTGTATTTCTTTCTCTACTTTAGGAAAACATAATATCAAAATGATAAATTCTGCATTTAAACATGAATTGAAGTTCATGCTCATCTGTGTTCTCTTCCTTTTCTACCAGGACAAGATTTTTCAGCTGCAGCCAAATCTGCCCTGGAGGAAATGACACGAGGATTGGCACTACTTGCACAGGTAGAGAAGAGAAGTGCATGCATATGACTCCTTCTGCTGGTGTACAGTCAGCAGAATGACATGAGGTTGTCCCTGTTCTTACCCTGTGTATCTGCATACTCCTCAGGTCACAAACTGTCACACCAGTGGCATTCCTTTGGTTCAGATATGGAGAACCGAAGGAGAAGAGGTAAGCAATATTTTGTTAATTTTGAAACATGTTTAACATACTGATGCTTTTCTCTTAATGCTTTTAAAAAAAAGTATTCTAATGGGATTATGTTGCTTATGTTTCTCTCGCTGTTCCAGTTGGTGTCTGTGAACCGTGCTCTGGTGGATAATGGACTGTGCAGCTGGGTAGACAGCCCCTCACCGTGAAGCGCAATCCTGGTTGTTCAGATAGTTTTAATACGTCCTCCCTCACTTGTGAGGTAAGTACAGATCTATAAGTGATTGGATAGGTGTGAGTAATTTTACCACCCTATTACTTTCACCAATCAGATCTGTGATTACATCACGGTAGCTCGGAAGGAACAATGGATTTCTATAGTATTCAAACAGGGCCCCTGCCTTGTCTTTCACCTTTAACCCCCTCAGTCCCACCTCTGCACTGCTGCCTTGATGGCACAACAATATCGTCCTGCGGCACAACGTCTTCCTGCTCAACTCAACCATTATACCTGTTTCTATACAACCATGTACACACAATCCAAGTTATTTATTTTGTGAAGTTTAATTTACTCCTACCCAGTCCTTATAAACACAATGTAACCCCCCCCCCACACACTGAATACTATTTTGTTTTTAATGTTTACATTCCTATTAAGAAACTAAATAAAGATCAATTGTCCTTATGGAGGTCTCCTCTTTGGCCATAACCACACTTGTAAGATGTACAGTGTAGCTGCCGTCTGAAAATGTATTGGCTTCAATCAGGACGTATGAAATTAAGGAATATTGTGTACATTTTGTTGGATGATGCACACATTTAGGATACTTTGTATATTGACCTAAAGGGCCGATGTCTAAATATATGGCTCTGCAGAAAACATTTTTGCTTGGTCAGCCAATGTCATACTCTCACTGAGTGTTTGTTTCTTATTTTGAAGGGAGAGCTTGAGTATTTTATTTTCTCTGGTTATAAGTAGTTTGTGATGTAGATATTTTACAAAAAAGGGGAATGGTGGAATGAGTAAACAAGATTATAGTGAATCCAGTAGATGGCACCGAATGCTTAGTTTTTGCTATTCCTGTTAGTCAAGCACTAGGCACGGAGTGTTATGAATACAGAGAGAACCTGCTCTCTTGATAAGCACTCAAATGTTTCAATCAATTCACAGATTAAACTGTAATGAATGAGCTTGTATGCATTTTGGTTTGACTGCTAAATGTTATATGAACTCCATAATTACATTTCTAATCAAACATTGTTTACTTGAGGCAACTTGGGCTGTTTACACAGGCAGATCAATTCTGATATTTTTTGTCACTTTTGACCAATCAGATCAGCTTTTGAAAAAGATCTGTGAAAAGAGATTGGTCAAAAGACCAATTAGTGGAACAAAATATCAGAATTGGGCTGCTTGTTTAAACAGCCTTGGTAGGCCTATCATTTCAGGCAGCTGAAGACTTCGTGTAGTTTATCTGCTCAGGTGTTGCTGACGCATGCAAAATTGTACAATGCCTGGATAGGTATTTCAAATAACCACATGTTATACCTGGGCATTTGCAGTCCTCGGGGGCCTGATTGGTGTCACACTTTCCCCCATTACTAGTAAACACCTGATTTAAACTAATTGCATTTTTAACTGATTATTGGAGTCAGGTGTTTTAGCTGGGGCTGAGGCAAAAGTGTGACGCCAATCAGGCCCCCGAGGACTGGAGTTGCTCAGGCCTGTTACACTGTAGCATGTCAGTCGATGGTTGACACATGCAACGTCTGAGCAGGGGAACACGACCTTAATGTTATTTTCTAGCAAACTACTCATTCAGCTGAAATATAGAATGAAACACTTGTAGGACCAAATTAGAACCATTCTGATTGTCTACAGGAAATCATGCCTATGATGAAGGAAAACACAAAATATTTTTAGTTTCAGATGCAGTATATATGTGTTAGCTGCTGCTTTGCCTTTTCATCCTCATGTTGTATCCTAATTGTGAAACTCCTAGTCTTCTTTCACCTTCTAACCAGGTTGTTTTGTGGGATGTATAACTTTTTGTTTATAGTTAAAGGGTTGTTTCACCCCTAATCCATTGTCATTTGAGTTGCAGCTGTATATAAATGTGAGAAGTCAATATTCTATGCAAGTGGTAATTTGTCATGAACTGCCAGATTTGTGAATTGGATTTTCTTCCCTTTGGTTCTCTTCACTAAAATTGACAGTGTCAGTGGTATAGACTGAAGACGAAGGGACTGTTGTTTCTTCCAGCATGCTGTCTGTGGGCATTTCAGTGCGAAGGTCAAGAGTTCTTTCAGCAAAGGCCTCTTTGATAATGCAGCAGCATGCACTCCTTGATGTCTTTGATGAAACTAATTAAAGGAGTGTGGCATGAGAGAGGGAGGAGGGGAGAGAGAAAACAAAAAAAAGCTAATCGGAGGGCAGGACTATGAGGAGCCTCATCCAAGACCCCCATTGATTAATGAAGTCACTGTCATTCTCCATTATCTTCGCTGCTCATAATAACACACTCACTCACCCACCAGCAGTGGCGAGAGTTTGAAGGATTCGCAAATGTCTCCTCACGTTGATTCTCAACTCAAGTCAGCGCTGCACTGATGTTTTGATTTGAATCTGATTCAATTTGTATTTTATATTACAATTAATTTCTTATTACGTTTCTTAAAATATTAAAGGGATGTTTTGGCAATGAGGCCCTTTATCTACTTCCCCAGAATTAGATGAACTTGTGGATACCATTTTTGGCTCTGTGTCCAGTATGAAGGAAGTTAGAGGTAGTTTTGCACGCCAGTGCTATGACGAAGTCTATGGATATCTGCTAGCGCTAGTTAGCAATTGCGCTAGTTAGCATCTTTCAAACTGCATGCGGAGACATAGAAATGGTATCCACGAGTTGCCTGCGTAAGAAAGGTACATTTGTGATGGTTGAAACAGATTACAAAGGTTGCCTTTTCATGGAAGAAACTAGCCATATATTTAGGGTTGTCAATGACTCACAACATTATTGAATAGTATTTTCCTATGAACAATACAATTTTAATAGAGCGCTCTATTGTAGGCTTACATATTTCTGTGTAGTTATGTGTGGGTGGCTAACCAACACGGGTGCAATTTTTTTGCAATCAATCATGGAACCTGATGTAGGACACAGGTGTGCTGGGAATGAATAGGCATATGGGGATCTGCTGATGCTATATGTTTGGGATTTCCTGCATGGTAAAGCAAAAGAAAGAATCCTCCAATCGCAGGTATTGCTTTTTGACACAGTTTAGAATGCTTTGGTAAAAATAACTTTGTCTTACGGTACTTTTATGTCGCCCTGTATTTGGCATGACAGAATTTGGATTCTTAAAAATGACAGCAAAAGAGCAATGAATTTATTCAGAATGAAAGCAATCACTACAAAATCTTCTCAACCAGTATTATACCCCACTATTTATGCTATAAAATGACCTTTAATCTGAGATTGATGAATCACTGCTTTAATAAATACCAACATTAAGAATTGACATGCATGGCATCAAAAACATGGTGGCTGTTGCTGGGGAATACTGCAGGCCAGGGCCATGATTTTAACTAAATGTCATTATTATATGGCTTGAATATGTGAAGTCATTATAAAGGAGTAGACCTCAGCAGAGCCCCCTAACAGAACACCAGAGCATCACACTGGCACTGCCTCTGCCTCTGACTGTCACTGAGATCTGTGCATCGATCTCGTCTGGCACTCATGGTTTGAGCTCTCGGTAGGACAACGAGGGACCGTGTGACAGCTGCAGCAGACAAGGAGGTCCCCAGCTGTCCTTTCACGCTCCTCTTCCCCTCTGCTCTCATCTCACACTATCATTTCTTCCTCCTCCTTCCATTTAAATCCCTAATGGCTCCCTGCGATCAGCATCCACAGGCCTGGTTATCCCTCTGCCATCCTTGAGTTACTGTGACATTTCTGTGTGTTGAATGCCATCTACAGAGCTGTGCGAGAACAGTGCTCATGTTGAATGCTTGTCAATGCTGCAGTATGTTCAATATATGAATGCTCTCAGGACACAATGTTTCCTTGTCTCAAGGCTCAGCTATCTGGGTAGAGGGGTTCACTTTATTGAGCTAAAGTTCAATTTCTCAGCTTTATGTTTTAACCACATTTCTTAAATGAAAAACACATCAGTAACCTCTGGGGAGTTTTTTGTGTGCATATTTAGTTGTGAAACAGGAACATATGTTTCCTATTTCAATGGGGAGCCGTGTTGTAAATGTTTTGAAGTGCAAAGGCCTCACATTGATATGTTCAAGGCATGTAACAGATGTAGGATATAAAAAATTAAACCGTCCCTTAAATACTTTATCCTTTCATTAATCAAACACAGATGCCATTGTAATTGCAGGCAAATTCACATAGTTGTCCCTACCGTAGAATGCACAGGAGGCTGCTGAGGGTAGGACGGCTCATAATAATGTCTGGAACGGAGCAAATGGAATGGCATCAAACACATGGAAACCAAGTGTTTGATGCATTTGATACCATTCCACGTATTCTGCTCCAGCCATTACCACGAGCCCGTCCTCCCCAATTAAGGTGCCCCCAACCTCCTGTGAAAGAATTACATAATATGGTTTCCTCACTGCTGTCAAGGGGGGTTCCATGCATTTTACATATTGTCTCGATAACCTTGATCACTAAAATACTATCTTTTCCCTTTACTCTTCAGCATTGAACCAACCTTTTGATGGCGTGTATAGTTAATTACTAGGTAGGGATTTATTAATATGGGATTCATTAATATGCAGAGAGGAAGTGTATATCATTGTTGACTGCCGAAAGGGGTCTCGGCTGCATCGGTCATGTTGTTTGAAGGCTGAATTGCATCTCCGACAGGCTCACTTAACACTAGTGGCTCCTCAGATGAAAGGGAATGCACCACCACTCCATAAACCTTGGCTTAGAGTGTTTTCATTTCAATGAATACAACAGCTGTCACAATTACTGTGATAGATCCACATTGTAATGTTTACTTGCCTTGTGTGAAGTACTTTGTTGTATTTAGTTGTTTAGAGCTCAGCTAAACTGTGTGTGTGAGAGTGAGTGAGTGAGAGCGCGAGGGAATGCATGTTAGACACATGCGCACACACGAAAAGAGAATACGATACCGGAGTAAACATGAACATTTCAGTGTAATGTCGATTATTTCAAGTTGCTTTTTCCTATTTTCGAGTGAAGATTCATCCAAAAATATGTGAAAATAAATTCTACATACTAATGTTGAACCTACTCTATGTATGTCTTCTGTCTATTGTCAAGGAATGAGAGCAGGTTCAACATTGGTTAGAATAACTTCATAAGGTATATGTTTATTGTACAGAAAGGTTGACCTGTATGGCTTTTGACCAACATTTAAACTAGCTCTCAAAGATAAACCAGCTCAGTCAGTAATGACATAATTCTGCACCCAGTTCTAAGTGCCTTACAAGGGTTCTTCTCAAGTAAAAAGGAGACCAATTTGAGGTGCGTGCACGTCCGTGTGTCTTCTTCACTCTGTCTCTGGCCGCGGTAAGGAAATAAACAGCAATCACTGTACCATGACTTGAAATCCACTGAGCATCCAGCTTTAATTGAGCTCTCACTTATGTTCAGATTTAATGGAAAACTAGGCCCGCTTCCCCCAGTTACTGAGTAATGAACATGCATATTCAGAGGTTACGATTAAATCCACCTCTTTTTTAATATTTTTTCATCTTTAGGTGGACTACGCTTCTTGTACTCTAGCATTTCAAAATGCAATATGGAATACAATGCTAAAATGTTCTACTAAAATAGTATCTTATTAAAAGAGATTAAATGTCATGTGAGGGAACATGTTTCTTCAATCCATTTGAACCCTACTGTACATGTTCATACAAACATACAGAAAATATTAATGCATTTCTTTAGGATTAATAATGAGAATATTGCTGATATAAAGGCACAAGCAATGTATTCACAATATCTCAATATGATAGTTTATAAACTGTAATAGGCAATAGGCCTATTTCACATGCAAATACAACCTATTTTTGGTCTTTGACCATGAACTAACTTGGCCCATCATTAATCGTTCTCTAATTGCATGTGCGCGCTGGAAGGAAATTACTCATTAAATAAAATGTTGCCATTAGGGCATGTAAACATTTTTTTGTATTGACATTGTTACTAATCAAAGTGGTTATATTGTCATAGGAGCGTTATGACCAATAGGGGGAGTGTTTTTTTGTTTGTTTCATAGGCGGGTTTTCTTTATTAACGTCAATTGGATTGGTTAGTTGACGAGCCCTCGCCCCGCCCAGTGAGGGCTAGGGAGAGCATGCTGAGGGAGGGAGCTAGGCTGAGCTGATCCCACGTGTGACGATTCTGTTCCCGGCTCAGTAATATTCTCCTATTCGGGCTGTGCATAGCTTTTGCAGTGTCTGTGTGTGTTTGTTACTGTAGTTACTGCCTATAGTTTGGTTAGCTATGGAAGGAGACGGGAGTCAAGTCACATCTGGAAGCCCAAATGATTCACAACATGACCCGGGGTAAGATGATAACAATTTCGACTTTCCTTTGTTTATTGCATTTTTCATCTGAGAATGTCTGAGAGAGGATTTAGCAAGAGTGCAGTGCTGGATTCAACTCGCAATGCGCACATCACCATTGGTCTTTCCTTCCGGATGCAGTTAGTAGCGATGAAGCTTCTGCTTTGCTTTGGAAGATTACAGTAGCAAGTGTGGCCTTCCCCTTTTAATAAGATACATTATTGCTATCCAGCGATTTTAGTTTTCTCTCTCTCTATTCGTTAAGATCGCTTTTAGAAGTAGTTAGTCGTCAAAATGGCCGATCTGAAATCTGTACTCACTTCTGCTATGTTTTCTTCTTACAGTAAAATGTTTATTGGTGGCCTCAGCTGGCAAACCTCACCAGGTGAGAGAATTATTCCCTTACATTTCCCATGTTTCTTGTTTTGTTACAATAATTGATTGTGCGTGCTGTGGTCACGTTGTCTGTGTGTGCAGTAGGCTACTGTATGGGATATCTGGAGTCCCTCTGTTTGCGCGCAAGGTTATTTTAGATTTCCAATAATCTGAAGTCCTCTATTCGACCCCTGTGTGTTTTTGAAACACACTGACAACAATATGACGACCATTTGTTATTGACTAATTATCCGACATATTTTCTCTGTTCACAGACAGCCTTAGAGACTATTTTAGCAAATTCGGAGAAATAAGAGAATGTATGGTGATGAGAGACCCCACGACAAAACGTTCCAGGTAAAAGGTTTTGACTTTTGCTTTCCAGTTCGTGAAATGCTATCCTACACTTGTGTAGTTTATATGCCACAAATTAACCCGGGCTGTTTGTCCCGCGTTGTGTTTGACAGTAATAGATTAGCTCAAAAAAATAGCTGCGGGTGAATGCAATTTGACATTGACTTTGGGACTGAATTGCAATGTTGGTGTAGTGTTTCCCCCCTCTCCTTTAAATCAATATAAAGTCAAAAAACGTAAATATCAGTGCCCGCAATTACTATAGTAATCTACAATTTAGGTGGATATTATCTCTATCATTTGAATTAACAGTAGTTAATTGGGACAGTGTAAATAAATGTGGGTGCAGTAAAAACATTTAGCATGTTCATGATATTCTTGATAGGCTACCATATGTTAATACTCTGAGAGAAACAGTTGAGCGTATTATTTCTATCTTCTCATGTAGTCTACATAAATAATGTGTGACCTAATTGTTGTTTCTCTGTATTTCTTTGTTTTGCAGAGGATTTGGATTCGTTACGTTTGCAGATGCTGCCAGTGTAGATAAAGTCTTAGCTCAACCACACCACGAATTAGACTCAAAGACGGTATGTCTGTGTTTTGATGTCATTTGCAATGATATTTTACTGTCTGTGTTGCATGTTTTTAAAATATTAATCATTGCTTTTATTCATTTCACTGTCATGCTTGAGATATGATACTGTAATAATACTGAAACATAAATTCCACATAGCAAAATAATACCACATTGAAACCAACAACACCTGCAGTACATCCATGTGTGGCAGGTGGCATCTCAGAATGCTCACATGCCATTTACCGGTCACTGGGTTGGCCCTCTTGGTAAAAAGCTATTGGTAAAATGATTTATTTGATCAAAGCTGTAGATGTGGAATTAGCCCATGATATCACCGTGACCCCCTTCATGTAAACTATTGCGGTAAAACACCACTCAGGGGTGAATCTCATAGCTGCACAATTTCCCTTCTCTGAATGAATGAAGCTGACACGCCCCCTTTCCCATCTCCCATTTCCACTCCACATGTGCACATATCCCATGTCACTCAGATGGGCTTTCTCTCACAGGCCTCCTCCATGCATATGACCTGTCAGATCGTACACATCACTCTGTTTGATCCATATCACATCAATGGAAGTGGGAAGTTACAAATGTGATTCTATTAAATAAATATTGATGGCCAAAAGGTCCATTAATCCTGTAAAATATTTGGTATTACATCAAATGATCTATACTTATGCATAAGTATTTGAAATATTAGAAGTGTTGCTTCCAAGTTCAAGTCACAGTACATTGTCAAGTTTGTTTAAACCTATTTCTGTCTTATAATGTCAACAAACCTGATGCTTCTCCTATCAGCTTACTTCATGTAAAAGGCACACACACACATCCCCATTTATTCTGTTTTATCAAAAGCCTTGAACTATTGTGTCAATGTGGCAGTAGATAAATAATTAAAGCATGTCAGTAATTTTCGAAGTGCTGTCTGTGTAGTGGTGGATTAGACAGAGTTCAGCTGAGATCATAATTGTCTGCGATTTCTGCTTGGTAGATGGGGATATCCAGCCATGCTCACACAGCTCTGGAGATGAAATGGTGCATACCGAAAAATAGATGCTTTGTTTGCAGCCTTCTGTGAAAGCCAAGTTCAGATGGGAGAGTATGTCTTTAAGATATATTTGGAATGACAAACATATTGTACTTCAGCAGGCAGTGCACAATTACAGTGGAGCCCGGCTGAAAGCGGTGCTAGAACTTGTTGCACGGCTGTCCTCAGCTGATTGGCAAGTCACTGGAGGGTGCTTGTAAAAGCTTTCCGTTTTTATCTTGATACTTGAAAGCGAAAGAGGAGCGGGTTCATGTTAGGAATGTTATTAAAGGAAACCAGCATCTGTAAGCTGTTGTAGACAATCTTGGGTTGTGCAATGCATATAGCAGGGAGAAAGCCCCAGAGTTCTCTATTTAATATGTGATTATTGCACACTCTGTAACACACTCTATGACAGATAGTTTCCTATTTAGAGCTCTGCGACATATAATAATATATGACATACATATATGAATTAAATCATGATAAATAGCCTACACACATGCAGTATAAATACTGCAGATTAGCATGTGTTCTATATGTACTTCTGTATGGTACATATACTCTTTATACATCTAAATTAGGGAGTTGAAGAACTCTTTCTTTGTGATAATGAATAGCCTATGCTTTCGTAAGCTTAATTGAATCGCACTCCTTTTCCCCCTCAAGGTTATTGACAGCACTCATACCAATTAACTTTATTTTCTCTATAGAGATGAGAAGTTTCATCTGGTGTCTTTGCTTGGAGATGTGTCCTGTATCCACATATTTTGCTGTAACTGAACAAGGAATACGACTCAAAGATAAACAATTCTGCCTGACAAACTAACCGTTAAGTAACAATTGAGTAGCTTGTAATTAGATATATTGTCAAATAAAACACTGGTATTAGTTCCGTTGAATTTACTGTTTTGATTATTTAATAAAAAGTATAAATAAAGCTCTCGCCTTAATAAAGCCATTTGGTTTCCATTTTGTCCATACATTGTTTAATGAATACGATTTGATTTGAGTGAAGTAAACTAATTGAAAAGACCGGTTATAGCTTGGTATATTATTGTATGTGGACAAATCTTGAAACCTGCAATCATGTTTTAATGTTTTATTTGTTTATTTTCTTCCACAACACCACACATTTATTCATTGCTTTTAGTTGAAGTTCCGTTACACTAAGGTGTGTTGTGTAAATAATAATGACAGATGACATATTGAGAAGCTAGCGAGAAGAGTCCATGAATATCATAAGGATTATAATTTTAAAAGCACAATGACTTAGCGGTTGAAGAGAGGGAGGATGTCATGTTCTTTGTATGAGCTGAGTTATTGAAGGACCTAACCTAAAGCATGGCCCTATTGACACTAAGCAATACTGAGATCAACATTTGATAGTTCCTGATGTGACGCTGAGGCAAAAGAGGGCCCTATGCCGGCACGCAAAGGAAGTGACTCTTCCATCACATAGACCTGAACCAGCAGTTGTCTGCCTTATGTTCCATTCCATTAGTCATTCGGCAGAAGCGCGCACATGTAGCATGTATGTCATACGCTGTATATACTAACTACAGTGTTAAACAGTGCCTTGCAGTCTGATGCTGTATTGTAACAGGTGTCTCTTACAAAAGAGATTTGATCTTTGTGAGACTAACCTGGACATGCAATACCCTACAAGTCTGAAGATTTAAAAAGAGGCTGAGCGCTTATGTAACTTATATAAAATGTGAAAAAACGTTATGATTTTCTTCTCATCCAATGGTACAGTGTTCTTAAACCAACAATATTGGAGATTTTTTACAGCCTATTCCAGTTCCAAGCAATATTACATTTTACATAGATATTCCTCCTTTGTTTTTTTGTGTGGATGTTCTCTAGTGCTAATGGTCTCAGTGTGGAAGGAGGGTTACCCCGTGGAGAAAGATGTCAGTCAGAGACGTGGACAATGAGCACAAGTATGCTTTCATAATGCACACACCATCATAACGTGCCACAGCTATTGTTCAATCCTCCTGATAGCCTGGGTTGCTTTCTGTCCGGTTATGAAAACAGAGTGCTTTCAGACCGGAATGAATATGAATGGAGACATATGGCCAAGGAGAGCTCGAGGCTTCAAAACACACATGGCAGCAATTCGGAACATATTTTGAATGTTATATTTCATTTTATGTTACATCCCATCTGGAATAGTATAAGTTATCTTTTTACGTACAGTTAGTTTAAAAAAGGATGACAAACATGATTTGAATTTATTCTAATTCTTCTTTATGTGGGGAGTTTATAGTTTGACTACTGCATCACAATATCTGTTATCAATGACCAGGTCAGGATTATTTAGTCTGGACTCCTGCAAGAGGAGATGTATTATACGGCTAAATAAGTCTTATTTTCTTCCAAAACAAAGGTAGCCTATTTTGTCCACAGATATTTTCAGCCATTATTGGATGACCTCTGGCCAACCCCTGTTTGCTGTTTTGATGTAGTAGTTTCAAAGGACAGAATGTCTCGTTGAGGTGAGGGGGATGAGGCAAGAGAGGGAGAGAAACAGAAGAAAGGGCTGTTGCAGCTGCTCTGGACAAATCTAAGCCTCCTCTGTCGGATATCAATTGAAAATAATGTCAGCTGTGAGCTCACCTCCACCGTGCCACTTGTTGGTTCATGTCTAGCAGGTGCTTTGTCTTCAGTTGATCGTGTAATCTATACCTGCCCTTTTCAGCCTTAGATTCAACAGATCCTCTAAGGGAATTTGTCTTCTCCTCAGATTTTTGTTTTTACAGTATTCAGCATCTAAACAGGCAGTACTTTTTTAATTGTCAATTTGTTGCACTGATAATAAATTGAATTGAAACAACACAGACATCATTCTTTTTTACAACATAGCTTAAACAGCAGGGTAATGCAGGCTTCAGAATAGCCCATATGTGGGTAATCAATTGCTCGGGAACGATTTAACGTTCCCCCCCAAAAAAGACTGTTTTGATGAGGGCATGCTAAATGGCCTCAAGTGAAATGATGAGGCTTCATTTGGGTATTTGTTGGCAGTGCATTTGACATTGGTAATTAGACTTGTTTGTGTTTGAAAACCATAGGGAGATTGACAGAAAGAAGCAGATGATGAACCATTATATATCAATGCTTCCTACATCACTCTAAACACACATCAAAACAGTCAAGAAATCAATCTTAATCTTAAACTGCCAGTATATAGAGAGATCTGTTAAGAGAGAGAGAGTTTACCCAGAAGCTGCAATAATGTATGAAATCCTGTTGGAAGATCTGAACTAAGGATGTAAGCAATTGCCTTCTGCCTGGATCTTACACAATCGCACAGTGAGAAGCCCTCAGAGACCCTGCCGTAAAAAGCTGTAACAGAAGATAAGAGAAGAAAAAATAAGAAGGAATGTATTGCTTTTGGTTTGTTCTCTTTTATTAGTCTGACATACCTAGTTGGAAGATGTTGACTGTAGAGCTTGAGAAATAGATATTTTTACACTTTGGGATATGATCCATTAGGAGACGGAGCTATCGGAATGAATGCATTGTAATTTTTACCAGAATTGATACATTATTCTGCATTGATTGAAAAGACTATCCTCTTGTTGGTGGATTTGTTATCATTTCATGGATCTAGAAATGATCCCCTCATTGCAATGAGATTCAGTGATTTATATCCTACTGGTGGGGGGAAATAGTACCCCTCGAGATCAATTATTAACACAAAGAGCAAACTGCTATTCCTATGGAAGCGTGTAAATGGAACAACCTTTAGTTCCAGACATGCTTTAGTGTACTGTTGTAATGTGAAATATTAGGCCTATATTAAATGTAATTCCCACATAAACTTCCAATTTACATGAATACTTCAACAGAATGAAAACAATCTGTAGAATGTACCCCCACCTCTCAAAAAGAACCATTCATTTCCTAGGCTGTGACCTAAATAAAGGTTTGTTTCTACAAGCTTTCTCAACAGATCCCGTACTAAGTCATCATTACCTAACACAGCTACACTGGTAATCTGGACAAATGACTGCATTATCTGGCCATTTCAATAAACAAACTAAATGTGTGCATTGCTAATTATTTTCTGTCCTGTTAGTTGATTAGTAGTGATTGTATGCAGAATAATTATTTGTCAAGTTCAAAATCCATTGTGGATTTGATTGACATGCTGCAACTCTAAACTGGACCACCTTCACTGCTATTCTATTTAAAAGTTGAACTGTAGCAGAAATGTATGTTGACGTCTTCAAATGAAAATTTACCATATGAGAGAGAGAACAGACCCATATCCAGCTGAGTTGATATTCAGGGACTGGTGTGTAGGTTGGAAAGGTAAGACACCACCAAGGATGACGGCTTTGATATTCAAAGCATAGGCCTATAGTGTTGTCTTTGCACAAATAGGCCCAGCTCCACTGAGTATTGGAGGTTGAATTGGTTGTGCCTGAGGCTAATTGCTAAAACGAATCATTACATGGAATTCATTATGAGTAGGGTTGCCATACCCAGGTGTTATTGAATTCATCTCTCAAATTGACCTGATTTAGAAAGATGGCTAACAATCATAACGCCGCAAGATAGAAATAGGACAGAGAAATATGTTCCTGCTTCGTTCTCACATGTTCCTCTTTCTGATTTGACTACAATCACATAACAGGTGAAATGAGACCTACGGTTGGCTGATCTTCCCAGATGGTAACCTTTGTCTCTGTTTTCAACTGAATCCTCAATTGCATTCGTTATTGAGGAATGTTTTTTATTAATTTCTTAGGAATATGTGATATTAGTGTTGTCTATTCGTAAGCCTATGAGATGTAGAGGGTTTATATTAGGACTATGTTTTTCCCAGCTGATGTGACAGGTTCTCTTCCAGCACAGTTCACCACTTACTCCATATTTTTGGCTTCTTTTTGTAAATTGAGAGAGAAATCTCAGGCCTACAACTGAGACAGACTTGATCTTTATGATGATGCTGTGGTTGATTACATACAACCTGTAGGTATGCAAGCCTTTCAAATCCTCACAGAGAAATATGCAGCAATGTAAAGGGTTTGCCTTGCTGAACACAAAGTAATTTTCTGCAAGAGAACAATTTCCATCTGTTGCCGTTCCCCCTTCAATAGGTCTGCTTGGATGAGATTGTTTGAAACTTCTCTTTTAAGAGCCTGGTATTAAAGTCAGGAGAAGGCAGCATGACATTGATGCATGAAATAGTTTATTTTCATTCTGAATGCAAGATTGATAAGGCTGAAACCGCACGCCTCAATACCAGTTAAACAGAGGAAGAAAAACATTTTTACAAGACGACAAGGCAAAGACAGAGAAACAGGTTGATCTGATGCACCTTCCTGCTTATTTCAGAATATCTGGAGTTATTGTCACAGGCCTCGGACTCCTATTTCCAACCCTGAAATAATAATTTCCACCAAACTTTCCAAGGAACTGTTCCCGTTTTGTGATCATCTCTCAGCATCAAAATCATGGGATGTATTTTGAAGTTGTTGTCACTTTGGAGAAACATTATCATTCTATCTCTGTTGCTAAAATTGTCTGAATGTTGATGCACAATTGTCAATTTCTTAACACACTCCTTTATGTTTCTATCTTTCACAGATTGATCCTAAGGTTGCCTTTCCCCGACGCGCTCAACCCAAGGTAAGAGCAAACCACCTCGCTTACTGTTAGTGCTGCTAACTGATCAGTCAGACTCATTCTCTAAAGCGCTTGTCTTAATTAGCAACAGGACTCAGTTCATTTAGGAAAAAGCACTCCAAAGGCACTTGTGCTATGAGCTTGGGAGCACTTTCAGCACAGTTCAATGTGTTTCTAGACTAATCATAGTATGATGACTATTTGTGAGTTTATAATTACGTAGAAGAAGAGATGATTATGCTTGTGTTACTGTTAAGGAGAAAAACATGGTCAGCAGTCTCCTTTGGAGATTTCCCCTATGCTGATCCCAATTTTACCAAAACCAAGCAATTACAATAGAGAGGTGATATTTGACATGTAGGTAACTCGTTAATGATGAGAGTATCTTCTTTCATAATGGCTTAATCCTGGCTTGGTCACTGGTCGTTTGCGTGTGCTACACACACTCTGTTTGTGGAGGTGGTGTTGGGGATCAAGGTGTAGCTGCAGTGTTGAGAAGTGTCTTCTTTATCCCCTCCGACAGGCTTTGGGGAAGAGGGGTGAGCCGATAGGCCAATGTAGTGCTCCTCACATCAGACCTTTTAGACCTGAAATGGGTGGAGATCGATAAGGGATTTTTCTCCTTCCCACCGGCTCACAGGGAGGTTTTGTTACTGAGCGGTTCTGGTTTCAAATGGAGAATTGGCAGTGAAAGCTTTCAAAGCCAGAGCACATGGTGTCTTAAGGGTATGGGCATATGGTTGAGAAACTACCAGCACTCCTTTTTTCACTCCCTCATTTGCCTGTTTGTCGCTTTAACCTCTTCTCTTCCTCGGCTTGTCCCTGAACATCTAAAACATGTCAAAAACAACCAACCAATATGTTTTGCCTTCATATTTTGGGATTTGAGTTAAAAGGAAAGCAACCTCCTCCCTGGAAGGCATAGCTGTTGTGCTTATTATTTAATATATTTCATGACAGTATGCTCTGTTTAGCTGGGACCAACATGTAAGAGAACAGAATCACTCAGAAAGACCTGATTATTTTTTTTTCACAACCTTATAAACATCCAGTGTAATTCTCCTGCTCTTGTTTTATCAGTGGAAGATAACAATGACACCTCAACAGAATTGGTACAGTAGTACAGACAAACCTGTAGTTGAGATATTTTAGTCAGGCTGTAGGGCAAGCTCATTAGAGAAGAAAGGGGCTTTTATTTGTAGTATTAAGAGAATGTGGATTTCAAAGGATCTCAAAGCAATAGGATTAAGGCAGATAGATTAGCATGGCATGGCTTTCTCCTTCATGTTCAATTGATTTAAGGTCTTTATAAGCAGTCTGGGTCTGAGGTTGCCATTTTTGAATTTGTCATTGTTTCTTCCTCCTCTTCAGCCTTGCTGCTTGTTGCTGTTGTTTAAGAGGCCTGTCCCCAGTGAAAGATGGGGTTCATTGGGGCAGCTGCTAGGGCAGGCTGCAGGTGCCTCCATGGCGCTGGTTTGGGGAACAAAAATGTTAAGAGACCTATCGGCTTTGGTTTCCTCATGGGCTCACACCTCACTCCACCCTCCATCTATCATGCACTGTAGCATACTTTGTTTACAGGACTGTGTTACTGTGCCTTAGGGATTGTACATTTTGTAGAGAAGGTCTTACGTAGCCTACATTAACATGCGTCTACCCAGGTACTTCCGACATTGGTCTTAGTGCTGTCATCATAATTCAGCCACGGCCAAATGTGTAGAATTGCAGGAAATTAGAAGTTGAATAACACAGTGTGAGGGATGGGCCTGGAGAAATGTAACCTCTCTCAAATTTATAGACAGAGCTATGGATGGAAGGACTGACCATCAATGATATCAAAATTATAGTTTTAACCATGTTTTGAGGCTATACACTATTTGTTTACGTTAGCATTGTTTACAAACATTGGTGTAAAACAAACTTATATTTTGGGTTCTGATGGGGTACGACAGTTGAACCAAGCTTATGAGGCATTTTCTAAGTTATATTCTTCAAGAATAAATGGATGCATATTATTAATTTATAAGTCCAAAAATGGAGGTAGCAACTCCTGACAAGCCTCTTTAAAACAGGCATTTTTCTCTCAGCCCCATGACAAAATGTGTCGAAATGCAGGAAATTGCTTTAACCCCCCCCCGATTGAAAACTTGGATCTGCACAGTGTGATGTCTGTGTGAGGCGAATGGAGGAGTACAGGTGCTTTCTCTCTTCTCCTCCTTTGTGGAGCTGTTGTCTTTGTGTTTTTACAGGAACATGAAAACTGTGGGCTGATGTCTGCCTGCTGTGTTTAGAAACCAAAGTGATGGTTGCTGCCCCCATCGCTAGAGATTGGTTCCTCAGCTGCTCGTTTCGTTACCGATACCGTCGCTACCACTGTTGTTGTTGTTTTCGCACGGTGGAATCACAGACAATCATAGCGCGTCCCAACATGATTTTAATTGCCGGTGGGACTGTGGCCACTTTGCTGGGAGATGAGCTCTGATGACTTGTTATGGAAATGAAAGGAAGGAGCTGGGCCACTCAGAGAAGGCGAGCAGCGCAGCTTAAATAACCCCTTCCTGCCCAGCCCCGGCTAACTCACCAGGGGCTGTTTGCCTCATTAGGCTTCACTAGCAGCCACTAGTCGCCACATCAATGGCAGTCATTGGGCTGCACTGATGAGATGAGCCTCTCTGTAGTGTACACAAATAGATATGTTCTGGATGTATTGAACAGTGGGAGCTAGACTCTGAATGAACTAAAAAGGAGTAATACTGTTTACTGGCTTGACAATCACAAAGTTTTCAAAGTTTTATTTGGTGCTGCGTTACAGTATATGTAGATTTTAATAAGGGAGACGGAGTAACCTTCAAATGTTGTCTGCAGCTAACTAAGTGTACCGTAGTAGGCCTGAGTGGAAATAGATCTGGGTTATCAGTCATAAATACCATCAAAGCAGTGGCCCAGATTTCCCTGTGTGTGTCAGCTGTGTGCTCTGCCTGCATCACTCTCTCCCTACTGCTGAGGGACTGCTACTGCTACTGCTGCTGCTGGTAGTGTGGAGGGTAGGGGGAGGCATGGCTGGAGTTGATACTCTCTGGAAGGGCTAGAATAGATTCACTCTAACACCCCATTCTCCCTCTTCCTCATCTGGTACTGGTCCCACACCTCTTTCTCTTTCTTTCTTTTCTTGTTGTGCGCTTCATTTTTTGAGCTTGAGAAACGCTCCCAGGTGTCCCATGGTGCTGGAGCTGGGAACAAATGTGTTGCTGAGGGAGAAAACTCCTCGCCAAGTTTTTAATGAAGTCCAAAGGTGACGCTGTGTGAAGTACAGACAGAACCCCCCACTCCCCTAACAGATAGACGCACATGTTATGTTCATCTATCCTCGGAGGGGACCTATAATGTATTTCAGTTCAAAATCTTATTTTCCCTCACCCTTACAATAACCCTTACCATAACCCAAACTTTAACCAGTAACCCAAACCCTAAACCTAACTCCTAACCCTAAACCTAACTCCTAACCCTAAACCTAACCCCTAAGCTTAAAATAACCTTTGTCCTCATGGGGAAATATCCCCACGAGGGAGAATTTTCCTTGTTTACTATCCTTGTGGGGACTTTGGGGGATTTTAGGTCCCCACAAGGATATAATAATCAACCCCTACACACACACACACACACAAACACAACCCCCATAGGGAATGCTTTCCAAAGGAGAAAGACCCAGTTCTCTACTCCAATGCCCATTTAAGAAACCTGCTTGTCACGACTTCAGTCGAAGTTGGTCCCTCTCCTTGTTCGGGCGGCCAATCTACTTTTCATTTTCTGTTTTTGTCATTATTATACACACCTGGTTTCCAATCAGTTAATTATTTGTTCCTTATTTAAACCCTCTGTTTCCCTCATGGTTTTGTGCGTGTTTGTTATATGTTAGATGCTCTTTTTATTGTGAGCTTGGATTTTACTACCTATTTTGGTAGTTTGTTATTTGAGTAAAGATACATGATTTACTCATCTCCGTTGTCCTGCGCCTGACTCTGCCTACCTGCTACACAGAGACTTCCGACACTGCTCAAGGGCTGCTCTCCTACATGCTCTACATTCTTACTTACAGTGCCTTCAGGAAGTATTCACACCCCTTGTCTTTTTCCACATTTTGTTGTGTTACAAATTGGGATTAATATATATTACGATCTACACGAAATACTCGGTAATGTCAAAGAGATGAATGAAAAATAAAACGCTAATATATCTTGATTAAATAAGTAATCATCCCCCTGAGTCAATACATGTTAGAATCACCTTTGGCAGTGATTCCAGCTGTAAGTCTTTCTGGGTAAGTCTCTAATAGCTTTGCACACTTGGATTGTACAATATTTGGAATTATTATTATTTGTATTCTTTTTTAACTCTTCAAACTCTGTCAAGTTGGTTGTTGATCATTGCTAGACAGACATTTCCAGGTCTTGCCATAGATTTCCAAGCAGATTTAAGTCAAAACTGTAACTCACCACTCAGAAACATTCAATGTTGTCTTGATAAGCAACTCCAGTGTAGATTTGGCCTTGTGTTTTACATTATTGTCCTGCTGAAAGGTGAATTTGTCTCCCAGTGTCTGTTGGAAAGTAGACTGAACCATGTTTTCCTCTGGGATTTTGTGCTTAGCGCT
Source organism: Brachymystax lenok tsinlingensis (assembly GCA_030435695.1). Lineage (NCBI taxonomy): Eukaryota > Metazoa > Chordata > Actinopteri > Salmoniformes > Salmonidae > Brachymystax > Brachymystax lenok. The sequence continues at coordinate 23,446,368 of CM059795.1, forward strand.
ATTATTTTGATCCTAAAACAACTCCCTAGTCCTGCCAATTACGAGCATATCCATAACATGATGCAGCCATCACCACGCTTGAAAATATGACGAGTGGCACTCAGTGATGTGTTGTGTTCGATTTGCCCCAAACATAATGTATAAAACAAATAAACAGTTTTACTGTTGTAATAAACATTGTTACTTCAACACAGTCTGCACTTGGGTCTTACCGGAAACGTGACAAATGAATAACTTAACCATGGGATATTTAGTGTCTGTTTTTTTTATTTGTACCCATCTACCAATAGGTGCCGTTCTTTGCGAGGCGTTGGATAACCTCCCAGGTCTTCGTGGTTGAATCTGTGGTTGAAATTCACTACTCGGCTGAGGGACCTTACAGATAATTGTATGTTTGGGGTAGAGAGATGAGGTAGTCATTCAAAAAGCACGTTAACCACTAGTCCATGCAAATTATTTTGTGATTATGCACATTTGACTCCAGAACTTTTTCAGGCTTGCCATGATAAAGAGTACTTATTGACTCAAGACATTTCAGCTTTTCACATTTTATTCATTTATAAACATGTATAAAAACTAAAATCCACTTTGACAATGTGGGGTATTGTGTGTAGATCAGTGGCACAAAATGTAAATTTAAATTCAGGTTGTAACACAACAAAATGTGGAAAAAGTCAAGGGGTGTGAATACTTTCTGAATGCACTGTACTTTTCTTTTTCTCCCTCTCTGTCTCTTACCTCTCCTTCCATCTCCTCCGCTTTGTTCACTCCTGACAGCCTCTCAGAACCTGGTGAATCCGCTGTTACGCCTCACTCAGTTATGTTGTTTGGCTTTAGGTGATTATTTTAGTATCATCATCTACATCATCTCAGAATGATTTTCATTTCAACTGACACAGCTGACTGCTGGGAATATGAAACCATGGCTGCCAGCTACTCTAAATGTCCATATGAGTTTATTAAAATAACTAGATTCCCTGTTCAAACTCAGTCGTGCACCACTGCCAGAGTTTGAAAGAATATTGAAGGACAAAGGTATTTTATATATAACATAATACTTTTTATAAACTGGGTGGTTCGAGCCCTGGATGCTGATTGGCTGAAAGCCATGGTATATCAGACCGTATACTGTACCATGGGTATGACAAAACAGTTATTTTTACTGCTCTAATTGCGTTGGTAACCAGTTCATAATATCAATAAGGCACCTCGGGGGTTTGTGGTATATGGCCAATATACCACGGCTAAGGGCTGTGTCCTAGCACTCAGCGACGCGTCTTGTCTAAGAACAGACCTTAGCCGGGGTATATTGGCCAGATACCACACCCCCTCGGGCCTTATTGCTTAAATATAGAACAGAATACTTAATATAGCACATATCTCTATGTACAGTATATCTCTATATTACGTGTTTTCACATTGGATGATAGTAGGTCATCTTTCCATTTCTCTAAGACTGGAGACAAGCATTCACAGACAGAAACACAACCTCACTATTTCTAATGGAAAACATACCCTATGTGTGTTTCTGTTTTCCCTCAAAATGAATGCACTTCTGAAATGGGTTTTTACAACCGACAGGAAGTGCATTGACTTTTCACTGAAAACAAGAAACAATCCGATAGCTGGCAAAGTTAACTTGGATCAGGGTGAGGGAAAAGTCGATCAATCAGTGTTCCGTTGATGGGATTTCTTTATCGTCACCTCCCTCTCACCTCCTGGCGAAAAAGGTTTGTAGCCGACACAAACAAACCCTCCAGATGGAGGGCGACACAGAGAGATGTTTTCTCCCTGTGGTAATGGATGTGGTAGAGTGTCAGGAGATGTGTTTAAATCTCTGACCCTACTCTGTTCCAGCTTTGAACGGCCTCAATAAACTGGTTCCAGACAAGAATGAGGCCAAAACCCAGGCATATGAATGACTGTTTGTTGAATGGTCAGACAGAATCACCAGAAGAAGAGACTCAGTCTGTCAAAGCATTTCTTAGTAATTGATACTGTTTTCTCTTCTACACATTGTCATTGTGAGCATACATTGTTAGTTTTAATAAACAATATGCTTGCCTATGTGTGCCATACAGTATATGCATGTGCTCTCTGTGTCATGCCTGTGCTGCTGGCCCCTCCTCTCCTCTCCTCTCCCTGGCCTGGTCTCTTTTCTGTGGGTCGAGGGTAATTAGGTTTGGTGGGGGGTTCAGGGCCGTGTTCTGTACTTATCAATGGCAGCAGGCAGGCAGTGGACAGCAGGGAGGGGAGGGAAGGAGGGCAGGGAGGACAGAGGGCTGCTGGAGCCTGGCCCTGCTAAACCTGATGCTGACTGACAGTAATGAGGAGACCCAGGCCAGCCAGCCAGGAGGGAGGGCTATGTCCCCCTCAACCCAACGCAACCCCCTCATCACGACTAACACAGCTCCTATCAGATCCCTCTTTTTATATGACAAATGCACGCACACATTGAAGGAGCAGCCCCACCACAACCTTTCCCCCTCACTCCATTCACCCGCCTAGGAAAATATTAAACTGACCGAATGGTAGATTTGCGCTTTAAATTAATATACACTTAAATTTAAGATGATGCCAAATGTACATGTTATGACACCACTGACACATAGTTATATCCTTGCTGTTCTGCAGTGTGTTATTTTTGTCCTCAAGTTGCCACTGAATTACGCAGAGCAGGCTCCAGCGCCACAGTCTCCTACAGCATTGTGGGAGATGGAGTGGGGGGTAGATTAGTTCCAGTGTCGGAGGCAGACAGGAGGAGCCAGATTGAATGGGAGCTGAGACAGAGTTCTGTTCTGCAGTGAGGAGAGTAGCCTACCGGGACAGGCCAGAGCTCACCTAGTCTGTCTCTGGTCAGAGAGCGCCACATTCCTGGAGGCTTGAACCCGCTGTGGCATCTCCCTGTCCTGGCACGGAGCCTCTGGCCTGGGGCACGGGACGGTCAGGGGAGGGCATGAGGGGCCACGCACTCTCTGCTTCTGACACACAGCAATAAACAATCTCACAGACGCAACAAACAAGTAGATATTTGTCATCCCCTGTCTTGGGCTCGACTTTTGTTATGATCGTTTTGAGAGGGGGGTGGGTGGGTATTTGTCACACCTGATGACTAGTCACAGCTGTGCCGCCAGTAATTATCAATTTTCTGCTACACTTGTCTCAAGAAGTGATTTAAGTCCTTCGTAGAGAGAAATCTCTACTGCTCCAATCCTACCCAGACACACAACACTGCTCCCCACGACCATTTAAAATAAATGCAGCATTAAAGTTGTGAAGTAAAGGCTAGGACTGTATTTCTAACCCAGAATGCATTAGAGATGATTTGAATAATCTTAAAAAGGCCTAGCGGTATGGTCTGCCTAGCATGTTTCCTCTGCAGTGACCTTCATGTTTGACCTTGACTCTTATCTCTTTCCATTTGTATTCCAAGTGGTTTCCCCTCATGTAAATAAGAAATACCACACCATAGCACTTCAGCTAAACAATGTTTTGGGCGTAGTGTTAGTCAGAGATAAATGTACAGGACCTAGGATGGATTTTCCTCTGGTTTCTGGCTGATCTAATGCTGAGTGCCTGCCAGACCTATTAGAGCTCCTTTGGAAGAGTGGACAATTATCTCAGTTTGCCCATGCGTTCACTCTCCAAGCTTCTGTAGGCTGTAGCTGTGGCTGTTGGCTGTAGCTATGGCTATAGCTATGGTTGTAGCTGAGGCTGATGTTGTAGATATGACTGTAACTGTGGCTGTAGCTATGGCTGTAGATATGACTGTGGTTGTAGCTATGGCTGTAGCTGTGGCTGTAGATCTGGCTGTGGCTGTAGCTGTGGTTGTAGCTGTAACTATGGCTGTGGCTGTAGATATGACTGTAGCTGTAGCTGTGGTTGTGGCTGTAGCTATGGCTGTGGCTGTAGATATGACTGTAGCTGAGGCTGTAGCTGTGGTTGTAGCTATGGCTGTAGATATGACTGTGGCTGTAGATATGACTGTAGCTGTGACTGTAGCTGTGGCTGTAGCTGTAGCTATGGCTATAGATGTAGATATGACTGTAGCTGTGGCTGTATAAATGACTGTAGCTGTGTTGCTGTGGCTGTAGCTGGGGTTGTGGCTGTAGCTATGGCTGTAGCTGTGGCTGTAGATATGACTGTAGCTGTGTCTGTAGCTGTGGTTGTAGCTGTAGCTGTAGCTGTGGCTGTAGATATGACTATAGCTGTGGCTGTAGATATGGCTGTAGCTGTGGCTGTAGATATGACTGTAGCTGTGGCTGTAGCTGTGGCTGTAGCTGTGGCTGTAGATATGACTGTAGCTGTGGCTGTAGCTGTGGCTGTAGATGTGGCTGTAGATATGACTGTAGCTGTGGCTGTAGCTGTGGCTGTAGATATGACTGTAGCTGTGGCTGTAGATATGACTGTAGCTGTGGCTGTAGATATGACAGTAGCTGTGGCTGTATCTGTGGCTGTAGATGTGGCTGTAGATATGGCTGTAGCTGTGGCTGTATATATGGCTGTGGCTGTGGCTGTAGCTGTGGCTGTAGCTGTGGCTGTAGCTATGACTGTAGCTTTGGCTGTAGCTATGGCTGTAGATATGACTGTGGCTGTGACTGTATCTGTGGCTGTAGATATGACTGTGGCTGTAGATGTGGCTGTAGATATGGCTGTAGCTGTGGCTGTATATATGACTGTGGCTGTAGCTGTGGCTGTAGATATGACTGTAGCTTTGGCTGTGGCTGTAGCTATGGCTGTAGATATGACTGTAGCTGTGACTGTAGCTGTGGCTGTGCTGTAGATATGGCTGTGGCTGTAGCTGTGGCTGTAGATATGACTGTAGCTGTGGCTGTAGCTGTAGATATGACTGTAGCTGTGGCTGTAGATATGACTGTAGCTGTGGCTGTAGATATGACTGTAGCTGTGGCTGTAGCTGTGTCTGTAGATATGACTGTAGCTGTGGCTGTAGATATGACTGTAGCTGTGGCTGTAGATGTGGCTGTAGATATGGCTGTAGCTGTATATATGACTGTGGCTGTAGCTGTGGCTGTAGATATGACTGTAGCTGTGGCTGTAGCTGTAGATATGACTGTAGCTGTAGATATGACTGTAGCTGTGGCTGTAGATATGACTGTAGCTGTGGCTGTAGCTGTGGCTGTAGATATGACTGTAGCTGTGGCTGTAGATATGACTGTAGCTGTGGCTGTAGATGTGGCTGTAGATATGGCTGTAGCTGTATATATGACTGTGGCTGTAGCTGTGGCTGTAGATATGACTGTAGCTTTGGCTGTGGCTGTAGCTATGGCTGTAGATATGACTATGACTGTGGCTGTAGCTGTGACTGTAGCTGTGACTGTATCTGTGGCTGTAGATATGACTGTAGCTGTGGCTGTGGCTGTAGATGTGGCTGTGGTTGTGGCTGTAGATATGACTGTAGCTGTGACTGTATCTGTGGCTGTAGATATGACTGTAGCTGTGGCTGTGGCTGTAGATGTGGCTGTAGATATGGCTGTAGCTGTGGCTGTATATATGACTGTGGCTGTGGCTGTAGCTGTAGATATGACTGTAGCTTTGGCTGTGGCTGTAGCTATGGCTGTAGATATGACTGTAGCTGTGGCTGTGGCTGTAGATATGACTGTAGCTGTGACTGTAGCTGTGGCTGTGCTGTAGATATGGCTGTGGCTGTAGCTGTGGCTGTAGATATGACTGTAGCTGTGGCTGTAGCTGTAGATATGACTGTAGCTGTGGCTGTATAAATGACTAGCTGTGTTGCTGTGGCTGTAGCTGGGATTGTGGCTGTAGCTGGGGTTGTAGCTGTAGCTATGGCTGTAGCTGTGGCTGTAGATATGACTGTAGCTGTGTCTGTAGCTGTGGTTGTAGCTATGGCTGTAGCTGTGGCTGTAGATATGGCTGTAGCTGTGGCTGTAGCTGTGGTTGTAGCTGTAGCTATGGCTGTAGATATGACTGTAGCTGTGGCTGTAGATATGACTGTAGCTGTGGCTGTAGCTGTGGCTGTAGATATGGCTGTAGCTGTGGCTGTAGATATGACTGTAGCTGTGGCTGTAGATATGACTGTAGCTGTGGCTGTAGATATGACTGTAGCTGTGGCTGTAGATGTGGCTGTAGATATGGCTGTAGCTGTGGCTGTATATATGACTGTAGCTGTGGCTGTAGCTGTGGCTGTAGATATGACTGTAGCTTTGGCTGTGGCTGTAGATGTGGCTGTAGATGTGGCTGTAGATGTGGCTGTAGATGTGGCTGTAGCTGTGGCTGTATATATGACTGTGGCTGTAGCTGTGGCTGTAGATATGACTGTAGCTTTGGCTGTGGCTGTAGCTATGGCTGTAGATATGACTGTAGCTGTGGCTGTGGCTGTAGATATGACTGTAGCTGTGACTGTAGCTGTGGCTGTGCTGTAGATATGGCTGTGGCTGTAGCTGTGGCTGTGGCTGTAGATATGACTGTAGCTGTGGCTGTAGCTGTAGATATGACTGTAGCTGTGGCTGTAGATATGACTGTAGCTGTGGCTGTGGCTGTAGATATGACTGTAGCTGTGTCTGTAGCTGTGGTTGTAGCTGTAGCTATGGCTGTAGCTGTGGCTGTAGATATGACTATAGCTGTGGCTGTAGATATGACTGTAGCTGTGGCTGTGGCTGTAGCTGTGGCTGTAGATATGACTGTAGCTGTGGCTGTAGATATGACTGTGGCTGTGGCTGTAGATATGACTGTAGCTGTGGCTGTAGCTGTGGCTGTGGCTGTAGATATGACTGTAGCTGTGGCTGTAGATATGACTGTGGCTGTGGCTGTAGATATGACTGTAGCTGTGGCTGTAGATATGACTGTAGTTGTGGCTGTAGCTGTGGCTGTAGATATGACTGTAGATATGACTGTAGCTGTGGCTGTAGCTGTGGTTGTAGCTGTAGCTATGGCTATATAAATGGCTGTAGCTGTGGTTGTAGCTGTAGCTATGGCTATAGAAATGACTGTAGCTGTGGCTGTGCCTGTAGATATGACTATAGCTGTGGCTGTAGCTGTAGCTGTGGCTGTAGATATGACTGTAGTTTTGGCTGTAGCTGTGGCTGTAGCTGTGGCCGTAGATATGACTGTAGCTGTCGCTGTCGCTGTGGCTGTAGATATGACTGTAGCTGTGGCTGTGGCTGTAGATATGACTGTAGCTGTGGCTGTAGCTGTGGCTGTAGATATGACTGTAGCTGTGGCTGTAGCTGTGGCTGTAGATATGACTGTAGCTGTGGCTGTAGCTGTGGCTGTGGCTGTAGATATGACTGTAGCTGTGGCTGTAGATATGACTGTAGCTGTGGCTGTAGATATGACTGTAGCTGTGGCTGTAGATATGACTGTAGCTGTGGCTGTAGCTGTGGCTGTAGATGTGGCTGTAGATGTGGCTGTAGATATGGCTGTAGCTGTGGCTGTATATATGACTCTAGCTGTGGCTGTAGCTGTGGCTGTAGATATGACTGTAGCTTTGGCTGTGGCTGTAGCTATGGCTGTAGATATGACTGTGGCTGTGGCTGTAGATATGACTGTAGCTGTGGCTGTGGCTGTAGATATGACTGTAGCTGTGGCTGTGGCTGTAGATGTGGCTGTAGATGTGGCTGTAGATGTGGCTGTAGCTGTGGCTGTATATATGACTGTGGCTGTAGCTGTGGCTGTAGATATGACTGTAGCTTTGGCTGTGGCTGTAGCTATGGCTGTAGATATGACTGTAGCTGTGGCTGTGGCTGTAGATATGACTGTAGCTGTGACTGTAGCTGTGGCTGTGCTGTAGATATGGCTGTGGCTGTAGCTGTGGCTGTAGATATGACTGTAGCTGTGGCTGTAGCTGTAGATATGACTGTAGCTGTGGCTGTATAAATGACTAGCTGTGTTGCTGTGGCTGTAGCTGGGATTGTGGCTGTAGCTGGGGTTGTAGCTGTAGCTATGGCTGTAGCTGTGGCTGTAGATATGACTGTAGCTGTGTCTGTAGCTGTGGTTGTAGCTATGGCTGTAGCTGTGGCTGTAGATATGGCTGTAGCTGTGGCTGTAGCTGTGGTTGTAGCTGTAGCTATGGCTGTAGATATGACTGTAGCTGTGGCTGTAGATATGACTGTAGCTGTGGCTGTAGCTGTGGCTGTAGATATGGCTGTAGCTGTGGCTGTAGATATGACTGTAGCTGTGGCTGTAGATATGACTGTAGCTGTGGCTGTAGATATGACTGTAGCTGTGGCTGTAGATATGACTGTAGCTGTGGCTGTGGCTGTAGATGTGGCTGTAGATGTGGCTGTAGATGTGGCTGTAGATGTGGCTGTAGCTGTGGCTGTATATATGACTGTGGCTGTAGCTGTGGCTGTAGATATGACTGTAGCTTTGGCTGTGGCTGTAGCTATGGCTGTAGATATGACTGTAGCTGTGGCTGTGGCTGTAGATATGACTGTAGCTGTGACTGTAGCTGTGGCTGTGCTGTAGATATGGCTGTGGCTGTAGCTGTGGCTGTGGCTGTAGATATGACTGTAGCTGTGGCTGTAGCTGTAGATATGACTGTAGCTGTGGCTGTAGATATGACTGTAGCTGTGGCTGTGGCTGTAGATATGACTGTAGCTGTGTCTGTAGCTGTGGTTGTAGCTGTAGCTATGGCTGTAGCTGTGGCTGTAGATATGACTATAGCTGTGGCTGTAGATATGACTGTAGCTGTGGCTGTGGCTGTAGCTGTGGCTGTAGATATGACTGTAGCTGTGGCTGTAGATATGACTGTAGCTGTGGCTGTAGCTGTGGCTGTGGCTGTAGATATGACTGTAGCTGTGGCTGTAGATATGACTGTGGCTGTGGCTGTAGATATGACTGTAGCTGTGGCTGTAGATATGACTGTAGTTGTGGCTGTAGCTGTGGCTGTAGATATGACTGTAGCTGTGGCTGTAGCTGTGGTTGTAGCTGTAGCTATGGCTATATAAATGGCTGTAGCTGTGGTTGTAGCTGTAGCTATGGCTATAGAAATGACTGTAGCTGTGGCTGTACCTGTAGATATGACTATAGCTGTGGCTGTAGCTGTAGCTGTGGCTGTAGATATGACTGTAGTTTTGGCTGTAGCTGTGGCTGTAGCTGTGGCCGTAGATATGACTGTAGCTGTCGCTGTCGCTGTGGCTGTAGATATGACTGTAGCTGTGGCTGTGGCTGTGGCTGTAGATATGACTGTAGCTGTGGCTGTAGCTGTGGCTGTAGATATGACTGTAGCTGTGGCTGTAGATATGACTGTGGCTGTGGCTGTAGATATGACTGTAGCTGTGGCTGTAGCTGTGGCTGTGGCTGTAGATATGACTGTGGCTGTGGCTGTAGATATGACTGTGGCTGTGGCTGTAGATATGACTGTAGCTGTGGCTGTAGATATGACTGTAGCTGTGGCTGTAGATGTGGCTGTAGATGTGGCTGTAGATATGGCTGTAGCTGTGGCTGTATATATGACTGTAGCTGTGGCTGTAGCTGTGGCTGTAGATATGACTGTAGCTTTGGCTGTGGCTGTAGCTATGGCTGTAGATATGACTGTGGCTGTGGCTGTAGATATGACTGTAGCTGTGACTGTATCTGTGGCTGTAGATATGACTGTAGCTTTGGCTGTGGCTGTAGCTATGGCTGTAGATATGACTGTGGCTGTGGCTGTAGATATGACTGTAGCTGTGGCTGTGGCTGTAGATATGACTGTAGCTGTGGCTGTGGCTGTAGATGTGGCTGTAGATGTGGCTGTAGCTGTGGCTGTATATATGACTGTGGCTGTAGATATGACTGTAGCTTTGGCTGTGGCTGTAGCTATGGCTGTAGATATGACTGTAGCTGTGGCTGTGGCTGTAGATATGACTGTAGCTGTGACTGTAGCTGTGGCTGTGCTGTAGATATGGCTGTGGCTGTAGCTGTGGCTGTGGCTGTAGATATGACTGTAGCTGTGGCTGTAGCTGTAGATATGACTGTAGCTGTGGCTGTAGATATGACTGTAGCTGTGGCTGTGGCTGTAGATATGACTGTAGCTGTGTCTGTAGCTGTGGTTGTAGCTGTAGCTATGGCTGTAGCTATGGCTGTAGATATGACTATAGCTGTGGCTGTAGATATGACTGTAGCTGTGGCTGTAGCTGTGGCTGTAGCTGTGGCTGTAGATGTGGCTGTAGATGTGGCTGTAGATATGGCTATAGCTGTGGCTGTAGCTGTGGCTGTAGCTGTGGCTGTAGATGTGGCTGTAGATGTGGCTGTAGATATGGCTGTAGCTGTGGCTGTATATATGACTGTAGCTGTGGCTGTAGCTGTGGCTGTAGATATGACTGTAGCTTTGGCTGTGGCTGTAGCTATGGCTGTAGATATGACTGTGGCTGTGGCTGTAGATATGACTGTAGCTGTGACTGTATCTGTGGCTGTAGATATTACTGTAGCTGTGGCTGTAGATGTGGCTGTAGATGTGGCTGTAGATGTGGCTGTAGATGTGGCTGTAGATATGGCTGTAGTTGTGGCTGTAGATATGGCTGTAGCTGTGGCTGTATATATGACTGTGGCTGTAGCTGTGGCTGTAGATATGACTGTAGCTTTGGCTGTGGCTGTAGCTATGGCTGTAGATATGACTAGCTGTGGCTGTGGCTGTAGATATGACTGTAGCTGTGGCTGTAGCTGTAGATATGACTGTAGCTGTGGCTGTAGATATGACTGTAGCTGTGGCTGTAGATATGACTGTAGCTTTGTCTGTAGCTGTGGTTGTAGCTGTAGCTATGGCTGTAGCTGTGGCTGTAGATATGACTATAGCTGTGGCTGTAGATATGACTGTAGCTGTGGCTGTAGCTGTGGCTGTAGATATGACTGTAGCTGTGGCTGTAGATATGACTGTGGCTGTAGCTGTGGTTGTAGCTGTAGCTATGGCTGTAGATATGACTGTAGCTGTGGCTGTAGATATGACTATAGCTGTGGCTGTAGATATGACTGTAGTTGTGGCTGTAGCTTTGGCTTTAGGTATGACTGTAGCTGTGGCTGTAGCTGTAGATATGACTGTAGCTGTGGCTGTAGATATGACTGTAGCTGTGGCTGTAGCTGTGGTTGTAGCTGTAGCTATGGCTATATAAATGGCTGTAGCTGTGGTTGTAGCTGTAGCTATGGTTGTAGATATGACTGTAGCTGTGGCTGTAGATATGACTATAGCTGTGGCTGTAGATATGACTGTAGTTGTGGCTGTAGATATGACTGTAGTTGTGGCTGTAGCTGTGGCTGTAGCTGTGGCTGTAGATATGACTGTAGCTGTGGCTGTAGCTGTGGTTGTAGCTGTAGCTATGGCTATAGAAATGACTGTAGCTGTGGCTGTGCCTGTAGATATGACTATAGCTGTGGCTGTTGCTGTAGCTGTGGCTGTAGATATGACTGTAGTTTTGGCTGTAGCTGTGGCTGTAGCTGTGGCCGTAGATATGACTGTCGCTGTCGCTGTGGCTGTAGATATGACTGTCGCTGTGGCTGTAGCTGTGGCTGTAGATATGACTGTAGCTGTGGCTGTAGCTGTGGCTGTAGATATGACTGTAGCTGTGGCTGTAGATATGACTGTAGCTGTGGCTGTAGCTGTGGCTGTAGATATGACTGTAGCTGTGGCTGTAGATATGACTGTGGCTGTGGCTGTAGATATGACTATAGCTGTGGCTGTAGATATGACTATAGCTGTGGCTGTAGATATGACTGTGGCTGTAGCTGTGGCTGTAGCTGTGGCTGTAGATGTGGCTGTAGATGTGGCTGTAGATGTGGCTGTAGATATGGCTATAGCTGTGGCTGTAGCTGTGGCTGTAGATGTGGCTGTAGATGTGGCTGTAGATATGGCTGTAGCTGTGGCTGTATATATGACTGTAGCTGTGGCTGTAGCTGTGGCTGTAGATATGACTGTAGCTTTGGCTGTGGCTGTAGCTATGGCTGTAGATATGACTGTGGCTGTGGCTGTAGATATGACTGTAGCTGTGACTGTATCTGTGGCTGTAGATATGACTGTAGCTGTGGCTGTAGATGTGGCTGTAGATGTGGCTGTAGATTTGGCTGTAGATGTGGCTGTAGATGTGGCTGTAGCTGTGGCTGTAGATATGGCTGTAGCTGTGGCTGTATATATGACTGTGGCTGTAGCTGTGGCTGTAGATATGACTGTAGCTTTGGCTGTGGCTGTAGCTATGGCTGTAGATATGACTAGCTGTGGCTGTGGCTGTAGATATGACTGTAGCTGTGGCTGTAGCTGTAGATATGACTGTAGCTGTGGCTGTAGATATGACTGTAGCTGTGGCTGTGGCTGTAGATATGACTGTAGCTGTGTCTGTAGCTGTGGTTGTAGCTGTAGCTATGGCTGTAGCTGTGGCTGTAGATATGACTATAGCTGTGGCTGTAGATATGACTGTAGCTGTGGCTGTGGCTGTAGCTGTGGCTGTAGATATGACTGTAGCTGTGGCTGTAGATATGACTGTGGCTGTAGCTGTGGTTGTAGCTGTAGCTATGGCTGTAGATATGACTGTAGCTGTGGCTGTAGATTTGACTATAGCTGTGGCTGTAGATATGACTGTAGTTGTGGCTGTAGCTTTGGCTTTAGATATGACTGTAGCTGTGGCTGTAGCTGTAGATATGACTGTAGCTGTGGCTGTAGATATGACTGTAGCTGTGGCTGCTGTGGTTGGCTGTAGCTGTGGCTGTAGCTGTGGTTGTAGCTGTAGCTATGGCTATATAAATGGCTGTAGCTGTGGTTGTAGCTGTAGCTATGGTTGTAGATATGACTGTAGCTGTGGCTGTAGATATGACTATAGCTGTGGCTGTAGATATGACTGTAGTTGTGGCTGTAGCTGTGGCTGTAGCTGTGGCTGTAGATATGACTGTAGCTGTGGCTGTAGCTGTGGTTGTAGCTGTAGCTATGGCTATAGAAATGACTGTAGCTGTGGCTGTGCCTGTAGATATGACTGTGGCTGTGGCTGTAGATATGACTGTAGCTGTGGCTGTAGCTGTGGCTGTAGCTGTGGCCGTAGATATGACTGTAGCTGTGGCTGTAGCTGTGGCCTGTAGATATGACTGTCGCTGTAGCTGTGGCTGTAGCTGTGGCTGTAGCTGTGGCTGTAGCTGTGGCTGTGGCTGTAGATATGACTGTAGCTGTGGCTGTAGATATGACTGTAGCTGTGGCTGTAGCTGTGGCTGTGGCTGTGTATGACTGTAGCTGTGGCTGTAGCTGTGGCTGTAGCTGTGGCTGTAGCTGTGGCTGTGGCTGTAGATATGACTGTAGCTGTGGCTGTAGATATGACTGTGGCTGTGGCTGTAGATATGACTGTAGCTGTGGCTGTAGATATGACTGTAGTTGTGGCTGTAGCTGTGGCTGTAGCTGTGGCTGTAGATATGACTGTAGCTGTGGCTGTAGCTGTGGTTGTAGCTGTAGCTATGGCTATATAAATGGCTGTAGCTGTGGTTGTAGCTGTAGCTATGGCTATAGAAATGACTGTAGCTGTGCCTGTAGATATGACTATAGCTGTGGCTGTAGCTGTAGCTGTGGCTGTAGATATGACTGTAGTTTTGGCTGTAGCTGTGGCCGTAGATATGACTGTAGCTGTCGCTGTCGCTGTGGCTGTAGATATGACTGTAGCTGTGGCTGTAGCTGTGGCTGTGGCTGTAGATATGACTGTAGCTGTGGCTGTAGATATGACTGTGGCTGTGGCTGTAGATATGACTGTAGCTGTGGCTGTAGCTGTGGCTGTGGCTGTAGATATGACTGTAGCTGTGGCTGTAGATATGACTGTGGCTGTGGCTGTAGATATGACTGTAGCTGTGGCTGTAGATATGACTGTGGCTGTGTGGCTGTAGATATGACTGTAGCTGTGGCTGTAGCTGTGGCTTGTAGCTGTAGCTGGCTATGGCTATATAAATGGCTGTAGCTGTGGTTGTAGCTGTAGCTATGGCTATAGAAATGACTGTAGCTGTGCCTGTAGATATGACTATAGCTGTGGCTGTAGCTGTAGCTGTGGCTGTAGATATGACTGTAGTTTTGGCTGTAGCTGTGGCCGTAGATATGACTGTAGCTGTCGCTGTCGCTGTGGCTGTAGATATGACTGTAGCTGTGGCTGTAGCTGTGGCTGTGGCTGTAGATATGACTGTAGCTGTGGCTGTAGCTGTGGCTGTAGATATGACTGTAGCTGTGGCTGTAGATATGACTGTGGCTGTGGCTGTAGATATGACTGTAGCTGTGGCTGTAGCTGTGGCTGTGGCTGTAGATATGACTGTAGCTGTGGCTGTAGATATGACTGTGGCTGTGGCTGTAGATATGACTGTAGCTGTGGCTGTAGCTGTGGCTGTAGCTGTGGCTGTAGCTGTGGCTGTAGCTGTGGCTGTAGATGTGGCTGTAGATGTGGCTGTAGCTGTGGCTGTAGATATGACTGTAGCTTTGGCTGTGGCTGTAGCTATGGCTGTAGATATGACTGTGGCTGTGGCTGTAGATATGACTGTAGCTGTGACTGTATCTGTGGCTGTAGATATGACTGTAGCTGTAGCTGTGGCTGTAGCTGTGGCTGTGGCTGTAGATGTGGCTGTAGATGTGGCTGTAGATGTGGCTGTAGATATGGCTTTAGCTGTGGCTGTATATATGACTGTGGCTGTAGCTGTGGCTGTAGATATGACTGTAGCTTTGGCTGTGGCTGTAGCTATGGCTGTAGATATGACTGTAGCTGTGGCTGTGGCTGTAGATATGACTGTAGCTGTGCTGTAGATATGGCTGTGGCTGTAGCTGTGGCTGTAGATATGACTGTAGCTGTGGCTGTAGCTGTAGATATGACTGTAGCTTTGGCTGTGGCTGTAGCTATGGCTGTAGATATGACTGTAGCTGTGGCTGTGGCTGTAGATATGACTGTAGCTGTGCTGTAGATATGGCTGTGGCTGTAGCTGTGGCTGTGGCTGTAGATATGACTGTAGCTGTGGCTGTAGCTGTAGATATGACTGTAGCTGTGGCTGTAGATATGACTGCAGCTGTGGCTGTGGCTGTAGATATGACTGTAGCTGTGTCTGTAGCTGTGGTTGTAGCTGTAGCTATGGCTGTAGCTGTGGCTGTAGATATGACTATAGCTGTGGCTGTAGATATGACTGTAGCTGTGGCTGTGGCTGTAGCTGTGGCTGTAGATATGACTGTAGCTGTGGCTGTAGATATGACTGTGGCTGTGGTTGTAGCTGTAGCTATGGCTGTAGATATGACTGTAGCTGTGGCTGTAGATATGACTATAGCTGTGGCTGTAGATATGACTGTAGTTGTGGCTGTAGCTGTGGCTGTAGATATGACTGTAGCTGTGGCTGTAGCTGTAGATATGACTGTAGCTGTGGCTGTAGATATGACTGTAGCTGTGGCTGTAGCTGTGGTTGTAGCTGTAGCTATGGCTATATAAATGGCTGTAGCTGTGGTTGTAGCTGTAGCTGTAGCTATGGTTGTAGATATGACTGTAGCTGTGGCTGTAGATATGACTATAGCTGTGGCTGTAGATATGACTGTAGTTGTGGCTGTAGCTGTGGCTGTAGCTGTGGCTGTAGATATGACTGTAGCTGTGGCTGTAGCTGTGGTTGTAGCTGTAGCTATGGCTATATAAATGGCTGTAGCTGTGGTTGTAGCTGTAGCTATGGCTATAGAAATGACTGTAGCTGTGGCTGTGCCTGTAGATATGACTATAGCTGTGGCTGTAGCTGTAGCTGTGGCTGTAGATATGACTGTAGTTTTGGCTGTGGCTGTAGCTGTGGCCGTAGATATGACTGTAGCTGTCGCTGTCGCTGTCGCTGTGGCTGTAGATATGACTGTAGCTGTTGCTGTAGCTGTGGCTGTGGCTGTAGATATGACTGTAGCTGTGGCTGTAGATATGACTGTGGCTGTGGCTGTAGATATGACTGTAGCTGTGGCTGTAGCTGTGGCTGTGGCTGTAGATATGACTGTAGCTGTGGCTGTAGATATGACTGTGGCTGTAGCTGTGGCTGTAGATATGACTGTAGCTGTGGCTGTAGATATGACTGTAGCTGTGGCTGTATCTATGGCTGTAGATATGACTGTAGCTGTGGCTGTAGCTGTGGCTGTAGATATGACTGTAGCTGTGGCTGTAAATATGACTCTAGCTGTGGCTGTAGCTGTGGCTGTAGATATGACTAGCTGTGGCTGTAGATATGACTGTAGCTGTGGCTGTAGATATGACTGTAGCTGTAGCTGGGGCTGGGGCTGTGGCTGTATATATGACTGTAGCTGTGCCTGTGGCTGAAGATATGACTGCAGCTGTAGATATGACTGTAGCTGTGGTTGTAGCTGTAGCTATGGCTATATAAATGGCTGTAGCTGTGGTTGTAGCTGTAGCTATGGCTATAGAAATGACTGTAGCTGTGGCTGTAGCTGGGGTTGTAGCTGTAGCTGTGGCTGTAGATTTGACTGTAGCTGTGGTTGTAGCTGTAGCTATAGCTGTAGCTGTGGCTGTAGATATGACTATAGCTGTGGCTGTAGCTGTGGCTGTAGATATGACTGTAGTTTTGGCTGTAGCTGTGGCTGTAGATATGACTGTAGCTGTGGCTGTAGCTGTGGCCGTAGATATGACTGTAGCTGTCGCTGTCGCTGTGGCTGTAGATATGACTGTAGCTGTGGCTTTAGCTGTGGCTGTAGATATGACTGTCGCTGTGGCTGTAGATATGACTGTAGCTGTGGCTGTAGCTGTGGCTGTAGATATGACTGTAGCTGTGGCTGTAGCTGTGGCTGTAGATATGACTGTAGCTGTGGCTGTAGATATGACTGTAGCTGTACCTGTAGCTGTGGCTGTGGCTGTAGATATGACTGTAGCTGTACAGGCCACTAGGACTGCAGTGCTGTATTGCAGGATCCAAGTTGTCATGGCTCTAAGAGCTCACTCTTCCCTCTATACAAAAGCAACTCATCCTCATCCTTGTAACCAATATCTGTCAATACAATGGGCAGAATTTTGTGTCAATTACATTGGGTAGATTGATGCATTATTTCATTGGATGACAGTTTGAATTGCTTATCTAGTTGTATGATTTGACTTTTTATTCTTTGATAAATCCTCCATATGGAACTATTTCTCTACCTGTAAATTACACTTTGAATAACCTCGAAGTTGTGTCTCAATAGAGTATGAAGTCAGTATGAATTTTCATCCCATCCACCTATAAATATTAATACAGTCGAGTTGTGATGTTTTATGGTGGCACTGTGGCACTGTCATTTTTAGCCAAAGCAATCTTAAGCTTTTGAAACATTAAAAGTGCAGCGCAGTCAAAAACATGATTTTCCTGTGTTTTTAAATATATTTCCACACTATGAGGTTGGAATAATACTGTGACAGTGTGAAAATGATGATAATGCCCCTTTAGTGTAAGAGCTGTTTTAAAAAGGTACAGTAAGGTACTTTATTGTTATCCAGAAATTATTTGATATCGAGGTAAAAATGGCTGCATTGGACCTTTAAGGTATGCCTATTGCTGTAATATTTAACAGAGCTGTCTGCTGACACAACATGGAAGAGCTCTCTCTCTCTCTCTCTCCGTGCTTGCTGAAACAGCTGAGCTGCCACTGAGTCCCTGGCTGAACCCCAGTGATACCGCTCAGAGGAGCACAACCGCTGGAGGGGGAACGCTTAGCTCCTTTAGAGCATTTGCATCACATGTAAATCCCCAAACAAAGCAGGCAATTCCCAAGAGGGTCCAAATTGGCCAAACTAAACAAATGAATTATATAAAGTAAACCCGGCGGCAGGGTAGCCTAGTGGTTAGAGCGTTGGACTAGTAACCGAAAGGTTGCAAGATCGAATCCCCGAGCTGACAAGGTAAAAATATGTCGTTCTGCCCCTGAACAAGGCAGTTGTTCCTAGGCCGTCATTCTTTTGTTAAATAAAGGTAAAATAAATGAAGTAACATTATAGCCACTGCTACCAGAGGGCCATGTGTGCAGTGTGGAGGATGGAGTAGTGGGATAGGAGGGGTGAGAGGGAAGCTCTTGCCCTCCAGTGTTGTGATCTTCAGAGATACTGTAGGTTGACTTGTCCATGAAGTAGTCCTGACCTGTTATGTTATCAAATCAAATTTGATTTGATTTGATTATGTCCTTGCCCTTGTAGCGGATGCCCTTGTTCTGTGGCCTGTGTGTGTGTGTGTGTGTGCTTGCGTTTGTGTGTGTGCGCATCTCCTCTCCTCCCCTCTCTCTCCTGTCCTCTCGCTCCTCTCTTCCTGTCCTCTCGCACCTCCTTCTGCTTCCTCTCTAGTTTTCTTTCCTCTCCCCTTTATTGAAATTCATATCTCTATCTCCTTCATGCATCTTGCTAGTGGGCAGGTTTTTGTGTTTGTGTGTGTTTGTTGTTTTGAGCCTGGCCGAGATATATGTGGGGCTGTAGCTGAGGCTGTACAGGCCACTAGGACTGCAGTGCTGTATTGCAGGATCCAAGTTGTCATGGCTCTAAGAGCTCTATACACTCTTAGAAAAAAGGGTTCCAAAAGGCTTCTATGGCTGTCCCCATAGGAGAACCCTTTTTGGTTCCAAGTACAGATGTAGGATCTTAATTTGATCACCCTTTTGTTGCTGTGAATTTCCCTGTACAGCAGGAAATGCTAACTTGTACTGTATTTAAGGTTTAAAAAGGCTTCTAAAGTTGGTAAATAGACTTTAAAATGTCAGACTTGATTTGCCCTAATGAAAAATGTATCCCCCCCGACAACAAATGTCCATTAATTATAATCCACATAATAATGCAAAATTGCTGTTGCTGCATTGCTGTTGCTGCTGTAGCAAACTGGCTCAAATTAAGATCCTATATCTGTAGAACCCTTTTTTGGTTCAATGTTCAATTGTTATCTAAGAGTGTATAGTAGCAACTCATCCTCTGCCCTCTTCTGCCTAGAGCATTTTGTTCCAAACTCCATTCAGACTTCATTGTTTTTGTAACCAAAGTCTGTCCATTCAAATTCAATGGACAGAATTTTGTCTCAATTTAATTGGGTAGTGTGTGCATGTGTGTGTGTTGTTTGGAGCCTGGCCGAGATGTATTTTTGTTCCGTCTAAATGTGACTCATAACGGACAGCTCTTCACTGATACCCCCCAGTCCCCCTCTCTTCCTCTCATCCTCACCCACTCTTTCTCTGTCTTTTCCTTTCTACTGTATCTCCCCACCCATTTTTTTCAGTCACACTCCCTCTGTCCCCCTTGTTCTACCCTCTCTTGCTTTCCCTCTCCTCTTTTCTCACCTCCCTGTTCTCCTCGTTTTCCTCGGCTTGATAAATCTGATGCTAAATTTAGAGGCATTTCTTCTCTGCCAGAAAGACATTACCGGCTCTCAGAGAGGGAGTAATGTATTTTTAGATGAAGGTATGAACTTGCCGAACGTTCTGCCAGCCTTAAGTTTAAGCAAAGGTAAATGCAGACTTATCCTGCTCCATTTACACTGATCAATTAGGCCTAATCTTCTTCTGAGACTCAATACCTCCGCCTAGGTATACTGAACATTAAACCCTGTAATACCTTGTACTTGGCAAGACATGGGTGATGACATACAGTAATGCTGATACATCTCATAATGCCGTCTATCTTACTACTGACTTACTTGCCCCCAAATGAAATATCTCTGAAAAGGGGCACATCCAAATTGACAGAGATTTCTTTGACCGTATTTGAGTTAGTGTGCCATCACTATGTAAAGTAGGGCTGTGCTACATAAGACTATGTAGACTCGTCTGGCCCAGTTTCTAATGAAATACCCCTCCAACTGGAATTACTCTCTAAATCTGCTTGAAGTGTTTTTACTCCTTCATCTCCATTAGTATCTTTTGATAATCATGAGTAGATCTCCATATGCTGGGTAGATCTCCATATGCTGGGTAGATCTCCATACGCTGGGTAGATCTCCATACGCTGGGTAGATCTCCACACGCTGGGTAGATCTCCACACGCTGGGTAGAACTTCATACGCTGGGTCGATCTCCATACGCTGGGTCGATCTCCATACGCTGGGTCGATCTCCATACGTTGGGTAGATCTCCATACGCTGGGTAGAACTCCATATGCTGGGTCGATCTCCATATGCTGGGTCGATCTCCATACGCTGGGTAGATCTCCATACGTTGGGTAGATCTCCATACGCTGGGTAGAACTCCATACGCTGGGTAGAACTCCATACGCTGGGTAGAACTCCATACGCTGGGTAAAACTCCATACGCTGGGTAGAACTCCATATGCTGGGTAGAACTCCATGCTTTCTTTGGGATATATTTGGAAATCCCAGGATGCCCACATTGCATCAATAGCGGAAGCACCTCGGTATACCAGTGTTTTAGAGGCAATTACTGTGAGATCGATGAAAAAAGAGGTTTGCCGTGACAGAGGGATCCAGTGGAACAATAGTGGCTGTGTTAGCTGGGCTGAAGGAGGGGCGTGTGTGTTTTTGTGTGTGTGTGTGTGTGAGTGAGTGTGAGTGAGTGTGTGTGTACGTGTGCGTGCTAAAGTGTGTGTGTGTTAGGGCTGGGCGATATGGCCAAAATATCATATCATGGCAATATGACAGTATTTTGTTTTTGAATAATAAAAGTTCTACATTTTCTTTTGAGTAAAAGCGTGGCAACACATACAGTAGTGTGTGGCAACACATACATTCTTAGTGATTTCAATGGGTCTTTCTTCATTCTGATTGTTTTATACTGTCCAATTCAACTAAAAGTTATTTTCAGCACTCATTTGAGATTATTTCCACACTTATAGACCTTATGTCATCGCTGCAACTCCCCAACGGACTCGGGAGAGGCAAAGGTCGAGAGTCATGCGTCCTCTGAAACATGACCTGCGAAACTGAGCTTCTTCTTAACACACTGCTCGCTTAATCCGGAAGCCAGCCATACCAATGTGTTGGAGGAAACACCATCCAACTGACAATTGACATCAGCTTGCAGGCGCCCGCCCCACCACAAGGAGTTCTAGAGCATGATGAGCCAAGGAAATCTTCCGGCCAAACTGTAGTGGTGCCTTAGAGCACTTGGGTGAACTGTTGTCATCATGGATATATAATGATTATTATAATTTTATAGTTAGAAAACAATAGTGGGCACTTTGTATACAGTGTTGTTTGACTTGACAACGAATGAAAATGCAATGGAGTTATTGTGATAGGGTAGGAACCAAATTGTTGATAAGTGTTTCCTAAGCAGTGTTGCCAAATTAGCGACTTTATCGCTATATTTAGTATTCAGACCCCTCTAGCGACACATTTTCAAAAAAGTGACTAGCGACAAATCTAGCGACTTTTTCTGGTGTTATTGGAGACTTTTGGAAGAGACTCTGACGTGATCGTTCTTACTCTTCTCAACGATCAGCGGGTGCTGTCGTGGGCCCCACCCCGTCCCAAAGCACTCACAGGTGGCCCAGTCCTCGCGCAGCAGTCCCTCCCAGCTGCAGTCAGAGCAGGAGATGTTCACCCCTCCGCGTCCAGACTGCAAATTAATCGAGGGAAGCCGCCGCTGGCTGATCCCGCCCTGGCTTACATTCAGGGCGGGATGTAAATGTAAAATGTTCTTTGTCTAAAATAAATCACTGCACAAAAATAAATCACTGCATTTGACTCACACAGCCTCAGTCACTTACTCACCTTGTCCACTGTGTGTGTGCCTCTCTGTGACATAAGCTAAACATCTAGCTGGCTAGCTCATCATGTCTCGGTCTAAACTTTACACTCAAAAATACAGAAAGGAGTGGGAATCGTACCCTGAATTCAAAGGCTGGTTGAAGCCGTTTATTGTAGATGATACATGGGCATACTGCCTGTATTGTAAGGCTGGTTTCTACGCCAAACTTAGTGATGTAAAAAAACACATGACAACTCAAATACATACTCAAAAGGCAAAGCCTTATAACAGTTCCACCCAAAACAAGCTGCCATTTATGGTTAAAAATTACTCAGCAAAAAAGGCTGAGGCCACCATGGCATTAGCTATCGCTGAACACTGTTCCATGCTGGCATGTGATCTAAGAGAGAGGAATAACATCGTGGGAGAGACAAAAAGTGAGTAAAAAAAAACTAAATATGTTTAGAATTACAAATTAACTTTCTTCCTCTCTCCTACAACAATTACATGCACATGGCCAATTATGCAAATTAGGTGATGACGTCATTTAGCGACTTCTGTTCCTAGGGGACCCAATAATCTCTGGCTACATTTAATGTTGTCTCATAGCTACTTCATGTAGGCAACATATTCATGCTTCGCATATTCCTCTTTGAGGTACTGTTGTACAAACACGCTGATTTAGGTCTTCATCATAACTGGTATTATCAGGCTGTATAGTTAATTACGTTTGCTCTGACCTTTATTAGCTAGCTAACGATTAGAATTAGCGATTAGCATTAGCGACTAACAAGATGTAGGCCCAACTTGCTAAGAAAACAAACTAGCTGTTTGCAGATGTAAGAAACACAAACTAATAGTGTAATTATACTAGTGGATTTATATTAAGAAGCAAAAGCATCGTTATCATCAAAATAAAACAGCATCGTTATCATCAAAATTGTTGAATGTGCTGCATTAACCATGCAGACTGAAGGCAAGTGTCTCATGGTTGAGGAACAACACATGTGCTCCTTGTGTGACAGGGGGTGGGGCTAAGTCTGTGGAAAGTGGCATGGAGAGAGATGACTCAAGTAGCAAAGTAAACTATAAAAATGAACGTTACACATGGCGTATCACATTTAACAAACCAAACATTCAAATACCGTTATAGAAGTTAAAGTAAAAACTCAAACCGGTCCTCGCATCAATACCGGTGTATCATAAAATATTGTATACAGCCCAGCACTAGTGTGCGTGCTTAAGTGTGTGTTAGGCAGCCAGGGCCAGAAACAGAGCCCAGCCTTAGAGATGGCTGCTAGAGCTGCACACGAAGTGGAGATCAAAGTGATGGCCAGTGCAGCTGAACGAACAACAACAGGCATGCCTTTAGGAATGGGTCTAAACACGCATGTAGGAAACAGGCTCCCTGTATGGCTTCTCATGTGAAGAATTTGGAATGCACACATTTGTCCATACGTGTTTTTGTTCTCATTCCCTATTAATCTTTAAGGCTTCTAACACACGTCACAGGGTATGCACACTGCTGAGCTATCTAGCAATGTGGAAAAAACACAGGAAACCACTGTTCATGAATGAATCAGCATCAAGTTAATATAAAAAATATTAATTATTTTCAGCCCCTTTATCTTTGTACTAAAGCACTTCATGGTTCTAGTGAGGCTTCCCCTGCCCTCTATACACTGTATATTATCCATGGGGTGATTCAGTGTACATTACTCACCCTCCTCTCTATAGCAGCTCTGGCAGCTGGGTAATGGCCTGTGTACTGTAGAAGACTGGCCTCTCTCTCTCTCTCTCTCTCTCTCTCTCTCTCTCTCACTCACTCACTCACTCACTCACTCACTCACTCACTCACTCACTCACTCACTCACTCACTCACTCACTCACTCACTCTGTCTAGTCTCTCTCTCTCTCTCTCTCTCTCTCTCTCTCTCTCTCTCTCTCTCTCTCTCTCTCTCTCTCTCTCTCTATCACTCTCACTCTCACTCTGTCTAGTCTCAATTCAATTTATTGGCTTTATTGGTATGGGAAACATATGTTAACATTGCCAAAGCAAGTGAAGTAAATAATAAACAAAAGTGAAACGAACAATACAAATGAACAGTAAATATTACACTCACAAATGTTCCAAAATAATAAAGACATTTCAAATGTCATATTATGTGCAAATAGTTAAAGTACAAAAGGGGAAGGTTAGGGGAAGGTTTGGCCGGCAGGGCTGTCCTTGTTCCATCGTGCACTCCTGTGGCATGCCGGGCGCAGTGCACGCTGACACGGTCACCAGGTGTATGGTGTTTTCTCCAACACATTGATGTGGCTGGCTTCCGGGTTAAGTGGGCATTGTGTCAAGAAGCAGTGCGGCTTGGTTGGGTTGTGTTTTGGAGGACGCACGGCTCTCGACCTTCACCTCTCCTGAGTCCGTACTGGAGTTGCAGTGATGAGACAAGACTGTAACTACCAATTGGATACCACGAAATTGGGGAGAAAAAGGGGCAAAAATATATATATATTTGGGTGTGCAGGGTGAATATGTGGTCTGTCGTACAGTAGTTTGGTAAAAAGCCAATTTGACATTTGCTCAGTGCATTGTTTTCGCTGAGGAAATGTGCGAGTCTGCTGTTAATGATAATGCAGAGGATTTTCCCAAGGTTGCTGGTGACGCATATCCCCCGGTAGTTATTGGGGTCAAATTTGTCTCCACTTTTGTGGATTGGGGAGATTAGTCCTTGGTTCCAAATATTGGGGAAGATGCCAGAGCTGAGGATGATGTTAAAGAGTTTAAGTATAGCCAATTGGAATTGGTGGTCTGTATATTTTATAATTTAATTTAGGACACCATCAACCCCACAGGCCTCTTTGGGTTGGAGGGTTTGTATTTTGTCCTGTAGTTCATTCAATGTAATTGGAGAATCCAGTGGGTTCTGGTAGTCTTTAATAGTTGATCCTAAGATTTGTATTTGATCATGTATATGTTTTTGCTGTTTGTTCTTTGTTGTAGAGCCAAAAAGTGGTTAATCCATACATCTCCGTTTTGGATAGACAACTCTTTGTGTTGTTGTTTGTTTAGAGTTTTCAAATTTTCCCAGAAGTGGTTAGATTCCATGGATTATTCAATTACATTGATTTCTGATGTGCTGTTCCTTCTTTTGTTGTTGTTGTTGTTAATTTTCTTAAGTTGTCTGCTTGACATTTTTTGATTTGATAGGGAAGCTGAGAGGTCAAATATATTGTTTGGGTTTTTTACTGCCAAGTGTACACCTTCACTAGTACAGTGACACCTTTTGTCCAGGAAGTTATCTAAAAGGGATTGAATTTGTTGTTGCCTAATTGTCTTTTGGTAGATTTCCACACTATTTTCCTTCCGTCTATAGCATTTCTTAATATTATTCAGTTCCTTTGGCTTTGATGCCTTATGATTGAGCATAGCTCTGTTCAAGTAGAGTGTGATTTTGCTGTGATCTGATCGGGGTGACTGTGGACTGACTGTGAATGCTCTAAGAGACTCTGGGTTGAGGTTAGTGAAAAAGTAGTCTACAGTACTACTGCCAAGAGATGTACTATAGGTGTAGCTGCCATAGGAGTCCCCTCAAAGCCTACCATTGACTATGTACATACCCAGCGTCCGACAGAGCTGCAGGAGTTGGGACCCGTTTTGTTGGTTATGTTGTCGTAGTTGTGTCTAGGGTGGCACATGGGGGAGGGAATGCTGTCACCTCCAGGTATGTGTTTGTCCCCCTGTGTGCTGAGGGTGTTGGGTTCTTGCCCAGTTCTGTCATTTAGGTCGCCACAGACTAGTGCATGTCCCTGAGCCTGGAAATTGTTGATCTCCCCCTTTAGGATGGAGAAGCTGTCATCGTTAAAGTATGGGGATTTTATTGGGGGGATATAGGTAGCACACATGGGGACATTTTTCTCTGTTGAGATCATTTCCTCATTAATTTCTATCCTGATGTTAAATGTTCCTGTTTTGACTAATTTTATAGATTGGGTTAGGTCTGCTCTATACCAAATGAGCAAACTCCCTGAGTCTGGGTTCCTACTCTTTAGGCCAAAGGCAGATGACCTCAAACCTTGTATATTTCAGGATGAGATAGTAAAAAATGTGTGTTCCAGTGTTGTTTTTGTGTGGTTTAGGCACGGACCATCACAGTATCTGTGAGCAGAGCATGTTGAGCATCTGATACATACCTCTTAGGCCGCAGGATGGGGCTTGGGTGGGTGTAATAGTGGGGGTTGAGCCTGTTGCTCTGCTCACGACCTGGGCATATGTCTTGCTGTCATGTTGAGGTTCTTGCCGCAGGGGCGTGGGGCATGGGGTTGGCAGAAGGGGCATTGGTCTGATATGGGGGGGGTCAATATTGAGTGTGGCCAAGGTTTGCTTGGGGTGGTCTTAGCTGGTTGGGGTGTGGCTGGTGATGCTGTAGTCTGGGTGTAGGTCCTCTTGGCGTGGGTTCTATCGGTGCAGGTCTGGGAGGGTGTCTCGCTGGTCTGCGACGGGGTGTCCGTTGCTCTGTTGGTCCTGTGTGAGGTGCTGGGGCTACGGTTGAGGGTGACGTCCTTCAGGGTCCTGGCAAAAGTTGGGATTGCTGCCTTGTAGAGGTGGACCTGGTCATAAAGGCTGTTCAAGTCCAGGGTAGAGTGGTGGGCCAGGTATACATTCGGTTTTGAGGCACAGTCTCGCGAAATGCTCGCATTCACCCGCTCTATGGTAGCAGGGTGAAAGTATTTTCGTGTTAGCAGGGTGGAGATAAGCACTTGTCCGTTGGGTAAGGTGGAAGAAGCTTTTTCAATCACTCCCTTAGGTGCTGTTGCCACCCTTTCCTGCTGGGCCCTCAGGTTATTTGTGCCCGTGTGAATTATGATGTGGCTGGGGGACCCTAGTCTGTCCTCTGACAACCCTCTGCCCTTTCAATTTCAATTCAATTCAAGGAGCTTTATTGGCATGGGAAACATATGTTAACATTGCCTAAGCAAGTGAGGTAGATAATATACAAAAGTGAAATAAACAATAAAATGAACAGTTAAACATTACACTCACAGAAGTTCCAAAAGAATACAGACATTTCAAATGTCATATTATGTGTATATATACAGTGTTGTAACGATGTGCAAATGGTGAAAGTACAAAAGTGAAAATAAATAAACATAAATATAGGTTGTATTTACAATGGTGTTTGTTCTTCACTGGTTGCCCTTTTCTTGTGGCAATAGGTCACACATATTGCTGCTGTGATGGCACACTAGTATTTCACCCAGTAGATATGGGAGTTTACCAAAATCGTGTTTGTTTTCTAATTCTTTGTGGATCTTTGTAATCTGAGGGAAATATGTGTCTCTAATATGGTCATACATTTGGCAGGAGGTTAGGAAGTGCAGCTCAGTTTCCACCTCATTTTGTGGGCAGTGTGCACATAGCCTGTCTTCTCTTTCTCTCTCTGTGCACATCATCCTGTTCACATTGGAACATCTCTCCTTCCTTAGCATCCTGGCTTCTCCCTTCTGTTTATGTAGGGGACAATTTTATCTCCATCTCTTCACTCAAAGACTCAATCATGGACACTTACTGACAGTTGTGGCTGCTTCGCGTGATGTATTGTTGTCTCTACTTCTTGCCTTTGTGCTGTTGTCTGTGCCCGATAATGTTTGTACCATGTTTGGTGATGCTGCCATGTTGTGTTGCTACCATGTTGTTGTAATGTGGTGTTGTTACCATGCTGTGTTGTCATGTGTTGCTGCCATGCCATGCTATGTTGTTGTCTTAGGTCTCTCTTTATGTAGTGTTGTCTCTTGTCGTGATGTGTGTTTTGTTCTATATATATTTTTTATCCCATCCCCCATCCCCGCAAGAGGCCTTTTGCTAGTCGGTCATTGTAAATAAGAGTTTGTTCTTAACTGACTTGCCTAGTTAAATAAAGGTGAAATAAAAAATCCATAAAATGAAAAACTAAAGGGAGGAGATGTGAATCCTCCTCATCCGTCTTTCTCCTCACTGGAAGCAGCAGCACAAGATGGCTCCACCACTCCATCCATCATGCCATGCGCTTCAGGAAGGAGAAAGGACGTTGTAAAGAGTAATTAGTTTGCCATTAAGATTAAGAGTGCAATTATCTGCTATATTCAACAACACTTAAGGTACCTTTAAGTCAACAGTGTGGGCCCTGAGGAAGGAAACCCTTGTGTGTGTTAGCCTAGGCTAAGCCTTCCATTGGACTGTGTTTGAAGGGACTGGAACACTGTTTATTTTCTAAGAGGCTATTCTCATTGACGAACATTCAAGGAGAGACAGCACAAAGAGATTTCAATTGGCATAATATGTGCACAAACCTTTCAATTTACAATTTGCCTTACCTTTTGTTGTGGCTGGCAACTTAACATTCTTGCTCTGCAGTTCCAAATGTACCGTAAATACTAGTATCACAGTACAGCCACCAACTGTATACTGAAAATGTTTATACATTTTAGTTGTTTCAAAAACATTGATCTGCTATCAGTATTTTTACTGTGTGAATGTGGGACTCAAAGAGACAATTCTGTTTACACTGCCCTGCTTCGAGTGGGGCAACTGTTGGGCAAGTGTCGTGCGTAGGGTTACACAATTTTGGAACTTTCAATAAAGTCACTGTTTTTTCCCAAAATCCCAGCTGGAGGATTCCCGGAATCAGGAGGGAATAAGCATACATTCTGGAATCCTTCAACCAGGATTTCTGGAAAACCAGGCAATTATTGAAAGTTAGTTGTGGGCGACCTCCGGAGGTAGCGTTCGAGATGTGAGAAATACGCAAGTTTACATTACAGTAATGTCTCTTGTGAATCGATACCTCTCGAGAATCTCTCGAAATTCTCCTTAATTCTCGTCAATGAGAATAGACCCTAAGGCAGGCTGTTGCCCAGTGTGTGAACTCTTGCCTTCCCTAAGAAAATGTGTGCCTCTATCTCCTCTCCCTTACCCCAAGCGTGAGGTTTGCTGCTCAGGCATAATTGCTGGCTTAATTAACAATCAGTTAGACCAACTGATGAATTAGTCTGGCTGAGCTTCTTTGTACTTGGCCTTCTGAGAATTCACACAGTTTGATGGATGAGCTGGCCACCGGTCTCCATCACTCTGGATAAACCTATCTGGCAGCCTTGTCTTCCCCCCACCTCCCCACACAGGCAACAGCACCAGCCACTCTGCTCTTGGTAACCCTATTCACTTTAGTATTAAGCCCAACACTTCCTATTCTCTTTGTGATCACATGCGCTATCTGGAGATCCAAGGATGTCGAACATGCTGTCTCTAACCGGAGGGAACACCTGATTTGAGCCCAGTACTGTACGTGCTGCTGGATGTGCATACAGAGATACTACGCTAGGGTAGCAAAACCAGCTCAGAGGGTGAAGAGAAGTGTCCTCAACTTGCATCAATAGCAGGGATAAGGAGTGTTGTGGAGCAGGCAAACTGCACAACCATGAATGTGAAAAGTTGCTTTAAGAAGGATCTGTGTGTAAACCCCTATAACGCCTCCAGTACTCCCACTCCCCACATTTAAAACGATGACTTATCTTACTACAACAGGTGTGCTTTACGGCTTTACTTATGGCTGTAAGTTGACTTGGTGGGAGCACTGTAATCAGCAACTCTGGGCAGCTAGCTGCTAGCTTAACACAACTACAGCCAGGACATTACGTTTCTCTCTCTCTCTCTCTCTCTCTCTTTTGTGAGAGACTCTACTTTTTCTAAAACAGGAGGAAGGAGGGAGGTAGAAAAGTATTGCAGGGTTCTACAGACATCAGGCTTCATCCGGATCTCAGGGTGGGGCCAGGCTGCTGGGCCGGGGAAGTAAATGTCAGCTCCCCGCAGGGTGCTGTGGAAGGCAGAGCTTGGTGCCTTTGATTGGGTTTATATGCTAGTGTTAATAATCATAATTTGGTGGGTGCTTATATCTGTCCTATTTCACACATGTACAAGGGTGTTACTGGCCTCAGTGGCCTGTCGCAGCACTTATTCTCCCTGAGGCCTTAGAAAGGGGCTGGGCAGGCTGAGATGGGCAATAGAGAGAGAGGGGAGTGGTACCTCCGCTACTGCTCATAGGCTGGAGGGAGAGGTGGAGGTGGAATAGACAGGATGACAGGGGGTGTGGTGTGGAGCGACCCCAGCTGGGGCTGAAGGAAGCCCAGAGCTGGAGGCTTCTAACTGGAACTGCTTCCACAACCAGAGCAGGAAGTAATAAGGAGCTGCTAGCAATTGGAACCACAAAACACTGACTGACTGCCGTTCTCCCCAACAACAAAAAAACCCTGCCAATTATGTGTTTATTCCCAAGCTCTTTGAAGTCGCATGAGGTTGGGGGTTGGGAGGCCATTACTTACAGTGTATTCTCAGAAGCAGGATCAGTCTATCTATCAGACTCCTTATGGTCCAGCATCTGATCTGTCCCATTCTTTTCACTGCCCAGTACTGGAGCTGTGGTTCTAGCCAAACAGAAGCCTGCTATCTATATCTGAGAGCCCTCATCACTCTAGACGGGGTCCAGGGGGAGTCAGGGAGGGAAGTGGAGTAAAGGTGAAAGAGGAGGGGGAGTGGCAGAAGAAGTAGGCTGTGATTTGACTGGCCAGCCAACCGAGGCAGAGCCATGACCTCTCTCCCTACATGGGGAGCAGCATTGTGTCGCACTAATGGCCCAAACGCCTGGGGAGGGCGGGAGGGAGAGGTGGGGAGAGGCAGAGAAAAGGAGAGTGAGGAGAGGGGGCAGGTGGAAATTCTGCTTGGTTGATGGATGAAGGTAACGTTTCCATTGTTTCAAGTCAGCTGTTATGATAGAGATGGAGTGCATGGATGGAGAGTTTGAAAGAGAGAAGGAGGTGGAGAGGGAAAAGAAACAAGAGAGGAAGACTGGCAAAGAAAGTAAGTGTAAGAGAGAGGAAGGGGTTGTCTTGTTTTTATAAGTGTGTGTGTGTGTGTTTATGTTCTTGCGGCCTTGACCTTTGTGATTTTCTGATATTGATGTATATTATGAGGCAGATCAACATGACCTATTGTTCCAGTCATTACTGCAGCGTTAGATTGAGCTCATTGTGCATTCTCCTCGACCTCTCGTAAACATTCCTAGATTAGTCTGAGCAGTCACTTAGAACCATTTTTGAATTGCAGGCAAAGCAAGATTAGTTTGATGCTGCAGGGAACCTCGGCTCTTGAAACCAACGCGGTGCTTTGCAATTGAGTGGAATGATGAACAATTTGATTTGATAAAAAAAACGATGAGAGTGGAAAAATTTGGCCAAACCGAACATTTCAATGGGTCATGCACACAAAATAATTAAAACAGCTATTGTTACAATCAATGTTCCCTCTAAGCTGCGTGTGTGCACGGGCGAGCAGCTCCCCCTGGACTGCCGCGTAGAGAAGCTTTTTAGTTTTAGTTAACACTAGTAATGTTTCCCTCTACTGTGCGAATTGTGATCGAATCAACGCAATATTAGCCACTTTCAATGCAACATACCGGAACAAAAACGAACTATACAAGATATTTTTTTGTATGCAGAGCGTATTGGAGTAGGATTCTATTGCATTGACAGGCACAACTCAGGCCCATAATATACACAGACCAGTGTGCCATAACCAATCAGAGCTGCAGTATCCCTATATGCAAATAGACCATTGCCATATATGGATCTGTGCCATTCATTTTGAAATAGGGCTGGGCAGTATACCGTTGTTTGCGATATACCGGTATTGATGCACGTAGCGGTTTAGGTTTTTACTTTACCTTCTATACCGGTATTTGAATGTTTGGTTTGATAAATGTGATACGCAGTGTGTAACGTCCATTTTTATAGTTAACATCGCTACTTGAGTCATCTCTCTCTACGCCGCTTTCCACACAGGGAGCGCATTTGATGTTCCTCAACCACGAGACACTTGCGTTCAGTCTGCATGGTCAATGCAGCATATGCAACACTTAATATAAATCTACTAGAATTCTAAAATTACACTATTAGCTTGTGTTTCTTACATCTGGAAACAGCTAGTTTGTATTTTCTTAGCAAGTTGTTCCTAAATCTTGTTAGCCGCTAATCGCTAGCTAGCTAGTTAATAAATGTACTGAGTAAGAGCAAGCGTAATTAGCTATACAGCCTTATAATACCAGTGATTGTGTAGACCTAAATCAGCAGGTTGTTTGTGCAATAGTGTCTTCTAAATTAAAGAGGTAAACGCAAAGCAAGAATAAGTGTAGCTACATGAAGTATCTAAGAGAAAACATTCAATGTAGCCAAAAATTATAGGGTCCCCTAGGAAACACCTATCAACACATTAGTTCCTACCCTGTCACAATAACTCCTCCCTGGCATTTTCATTCGTTGTCATGTCAAACAACACTGTATTTAAAGTGCCCACTATTATATTCTAACTATATTATTAGAATAGACATTCTATTCCCATGATTCCAACAGTTGTTTTTTTTTAAGATTACTTTCCCATATCATGCAGGCCTACGTGGCAGTGTGGAAATGATCTCAAATGCAGAAATTGATGAAAATTATGAGGTTGAGGTTGAAGTTGAATTGAACAGTATGAATGGAGAAAGACCAATTGAAATCACCTAGAATGTATGTGTTGCCACCCTATGGTCACGCACTACTCATAAAGCAAATTTAGAACTTTTCTTATTAAAAACATAAAATACCGTCATACCGTCAATTAAAAAATATATATTGTTATAAAATATTTTGGCCATATCGCCCAGCCCTACTTTGAACTGGACTGTGTTTACAGCATGAGTGGTCGCAAGCAGATGCACTTCTTTTGAGCTTCCTACAAGAGCACAAAATGGTTGCATTTCTAGCCATCTTTGAAAAGAAAGTCCGGTAAAGAGTTTTTTTTCTGTAAGAGGGCTGTGTTGTATTTTGGGGAAGAGTTATATTTTGAGACCGGCTTGAATAAGCTAAGTAGCCAATAGGTAGAGTGTATCATACATTTTCATTGTAGGCCTACATTGAACACCACATATTGGCTGCTACTGTAGGCTGAATGATAGAACGGCTCCATGGATTTCCATGTTAAAATGTTATGGGATTCATTTTCTGCATTGTTTTTGATAGCAGGCCACTCTGATAGGGCTACATTATGATCAAATAGCCACAGTAGCTTACTTGGCCACTGTTATAACTGTAACTTTTTCAAATCAAATCCAATTTTATTTGTCACATACACATGGTTAGCAGATGTTAATGCGAGTGTTGCGAAATGCTTGTGCTTCTAGTTCCGATCATGCAGTAGTATCTAACAAGTAATCTAACAAATTCACAACAACTACCTTATACACACAAGAGTAAAGGAATGAATACGAGCATGTACATATAAATATATGGATGAGCGATGGCTGAGATTCAGTTGATGGTTTAAAGTACAGTGTATACATTTGATATGAGTAATGTCGGATATGTAAACATTATATACAAAATTGTTTAAAGTGGCTAGTGATACATTTGTTACATCCAATTCCTATTATTTAAAGTGGCTAGAGATTTAAGTCAGTATGTTGGCAGCAGCCACTCATTGTTAGTAATGGCTGTTTAACAGTCTGATGGCCTTGAGATAGAAGCTGTTTTTCAGTCTCTCGGTCCCAGCTTTGATGCACCTGTACTGACCTCGCCTTCTGGATGATAGCGGGGTGAACAGGCAGTGGCTCGGGTGGTTGTTGTCCTTGATTATCTTTTTGGCTTTCCTGTGACATTGGGTGGTGTAGGTGTCCTGGAGAGCAGGTAGTTTACCCCCGGTGATGCGTTGTGCAGTACTCACTACCCTCTGGAGAGCCTTACGGTTGTGGGCGGAGCATTTGCCGTACCAGGCGGTGATACAGCCCAACAGGATGCTCTCGATTGTGCATCTGTAGAAGTTTGTGAGTGTTTTTGGTGACAAGCCAAATTTCTTCAGCCTCCTGAGGTTGAAGAGGCGCTGTTGTGCCTTCTTCACCACGCTGGTTGTGTGGGTGGACCATTTCAGTTTGTCCGTGATGTGTACGCCGAGGAACTTAAAACTTTCCACCTTCTCCACTACTGTCCCGTCGATGTGGATAGAGGGGTGTCCCCTCTCCTGTTTTCTGAAGTCCACGATTATCTCCTTAGTTTTGTTGACGTTGAGTGAGAGGTTATTTTCCTGACACCACACTCCGAGGGCCCTCACCTCCTCCCTGTAGGCCGTCTCGTCGTTGTTGGTAATCAAGCCTACCACTGTAGTGTCGTCAGCAAACTTGATGATTGAGTTGGATGCGTGCTTGGCCACGCAGTCATGGGTAAACAGGGAGTACAGGAGAGGGCTGAGAACGCACCCTTGTGGGGCCCCAGTGTTGACGGGCCGGCCCTCACCACAGGGAGTCCAGGACTCCGTTGCACAGGGCTGGGTCAAGACCTAGGGTCTCGAGCTTAATGACGAGCTTGGAGTGTACTATGGTGTTAAATGCTGAGCTGTAGTCGATGAACAGCATTCTTACATAGGTATTCCTCTTGTCCAGATGGGTTAGGGCAGTATGCAGTGTGATTGCGATTGCGTCGTCTGTGGACCTATTGGGACGATAAGCAAATTGGAGTGGGTCCAGGGTGTCTGGCAGGATGGAGGGGATATGATCCTTGACTAGTCTCTCAAAGCACTTCATGATGACAGAAGTGAGTGCTACGGGGCGATAGTCATTTAGCTCAGTTACCTTAGCTTTCTTGGGAACAGGAACAATGGTGGCCCTCTTGAAGCATGTGGGAACAGCAGACTGGGATAGGGACTGATTGAATATGTCCGTAAACACACCAGCCAGCTGGTCTGCGCATGCTCTGAGGACACGGCCAGGGATGCCTCTTCCTCTCGGCCAGGGATGCCATCTGGGCCGGCAGCCTTGCGAGGCTTAACACATTTAAATGTTTTACTCACGTTGGCTGTGGTGAAGGTGAGCCCGCAGGTTTTGGTAGCGGGCCGTGTCGGTGGCACTGTATTGTCCTCAAAGCGAGCAAAGAAGTTGTTTAGTTTGTTTGGGAGCAGGACGTCGTGGTCCGCGACGGGCCTGGTTTTCTTTTTGTAGTCCATGATTGACTATAGACCCTGCCACATTCCTCTCGTGTCTGAGCCGTTGAATTGTGACTCTACTTTGTCTCTATATTGACGCTTAGCTTGTTTGATTGCCTTGCGGAGGGAATAGCTACACTGTTTGTATTCAGTCATGTTTCCGGTCGCCTTACCCTGGTTAAAAGCAGTGGTTCGTGCTTTCAGTTTTGCGCGAATGCTGCCATCAATCCACGGTTTCTGGTTGGGGAAGGTTTTAATAGTTGCTATGGGTACAACATCACCGATTCATTTGCTAATAAACTCGCTCACCGAATCAGCGTATACATCAATGTTGCTGACTGATGCTATCCGGAACATATCCCAGTCCACGTGCTCGAAGGAATCTTGCAGCGTGGAATCAGATTGATCGGACCAGCGTTGAACAGACCTGAGCACGGGCGTTTCCTGTTTTAGTTTCTGTCTGTAGGCTGGGAGCAACAAAATGGAGTCATGGTCAGACTTGCCGAAAAGAGGGCGGAGAATGGTTTTGTATGCATCACAGAAATTAGAATAACAATGATCCAGGATTTTACCAGCCCGGTTGGCACATTCGATATGCTGATAAAATTTAGGGAGCCTTGTTTTCAGATTAGTTTTGTTAAAATCCCCAGCCACAATAAATGCAGCCTCAGGATATGTGGTTTCCAGTTTATGTAGAGTCCAGTGGATTTCTTTCAGTGCCGTCGATGTGTCAGCGTGAGGGGGGATATACACGGCTGTGATTATAATCAAGGAGAATTCTCTTGGTAGATAATGCGGTCGACATTTGATTGTAAGAAATTCTATGTCAGATGAACAAAAGACTTGAGCTCCTGTATGTTGTTATGATCACACCACGACTCGTTAATCATAAGAAACACCCCCGCCCTTCTTCTTACCAGATAATGTTTGTTTCTGTCGGCGCGATGCGTGGAGAAACCATGTGGCTGTACCGACTCAGATAATGTGTCCTGAGTGAGCCATGTTTCCGTGAAGCAAAGAACGTTGCAGTCGCCGATGTCTCTCTGGAAGGCAACTCTTGCTCGTATTTCGTCCACCTTGTTGTCCAGAGACTGGACATTGGCAAGTAAAATACTCGGGAGAGGTGCACGATGTGCCCGTCTACGTAGCCTGACCAGAAGACCGCCGCGTTTCCCCCTTCTCCGGCGCCGCCATTGTTTTGAGTCGCCGGCTGGGATCCAGTCTATTGTCCTGGTTGGTGGACCAAACAGAGGATCCACTTCGGGAAAGTCGTATTCCTAGTTGTAATGTTGGTAAGTTGACGTTGCTCTTATATCCAATAGTTCCTCCCGGTTGTATGTAATAAAACTTAATATTTCCTGGGGTAACAATGTAAGAAGTAATACATCAAAAAGCAAAATACTGCATAGTTTCCTGAGAACATGAAGCGAGGCGGCCATCTCTGTCAGCGCCGGAAGCGAATACAGTCTCAGTGTTCACAGTAAACACATGCCAGAAGTTGCACGGAATTTTCACAAGTTTGTGCTCAGAAGACCTGAAATTTGCTCAGTGTCAAAAACAATGTGAGAGAACATTGGTTACAACCTATTTGTTTTAGTTACCCGTCTTGCCATGATCAGGTCCGCTGTTTAGCTGCTTGCTGCTGCAGACAGACAGAGAAATAAAGAGAAAGGAGAGAAAGGGAGAGAGAGAGGGAGGGAGAGAGAGCAGGTCTTTGTTGTGTTGAGGAATGTCTCTGAGAGGCAAATATTCTACAAGAGGGCTCTCGGCAGACTTCACTCAACACATCGATTCGGAGCGTAGTACAGTACATGCATGTTGTTTTTCGTATGTTTTCCATATTATTCCTTACGTTGCGGTGGGGGCAGTGTTGTGTAGATACTGAGGCTGAACCAACTCGTTTGGTTCCTTGATCTGACCTATAGGTTATGCATCAAATAAGCAGTCTATTTTGCATTGATAACCAAATATAATCTCAACGACTGTTCAAACAATAAACCAAATAACATTGTAGCCTTAATAGAATCTCCCCAAAATCTATTTAGTTTAGAAGTAATAACTACACTGCTCAAAAAAATAAAGGGAACACTAAAATAACACATCATAGATCTGAATGAATGAAATAATCTTATTAAATACTTTTTTCTTTACATAGTTGAATGTGCTGACAACAAAATCACCCAAAAATTATCAATGGAAATCAAATTTATCAACCCACGGAGGTCTGGATTTGGAGTCACACTCAAAATTTAAGTGGAAAACCACACTACAGCCTGATCCAACTTTGATGTAATGTCCTTAAAACAAGTCAAAATGAGGCTCAGTAGTGTGTGTGGCCTCCACGTGCCTGAATGACCTCCCTACAACGCCTGGGCATGCTCCTGATGAGGTGGCGGACAGTCTGTGGTGCAACGTGGCGTTGGTGGAAGGAGCGAGACATGATGTCCCAGATGTGCTCAATTGGATTCAGGTCTGGGGAACTGGCGGGCCAGTCCTTAGCATCAATGCCTTCCTCTTGCAGGAACTGCTGACACACTCCAGCCACATGAGGTCTAGCATTGTCTTGCATTAGGAGGAACCCAGGGCCAACCGCACCAGCATATGGTCTCACAAGGGGTCTGAGGATCTCATCTCGGTACCTAATGGCAGTCAGGCTACCTCTGGCGAGCACATGGAGGGCTGTGCGGCCCCCCAAAGAAATGCCACCCCACACCATGACTGACCCACCGCCAAACGTTCTGCAGGCAGCAGAACGTTCTCCACGGCGTCTCCAGACTCTGTCACGTCTGTCACGTGCTCAGTGTGAACCTGCTTTCATCTGTGAAGAGCACAGGGCGCCAGTGGCGAATTTGCCAATCTTGGTGTTCTCTGGCAAATGCCAAACGTCCTGCACGGTGTTGGGCTGTAAGCACAACCCCCACCTGTGGACGTTGGGCCCTCATACCACCCTCATGGAGTCTGTTTCTGACCGTTTGAGCAGACACATGCACATTTGTGGCCTGCTGGAGGTCATTTTGCAGGGCTCTGGCAGTGCTCCTCCTTGCACAAAGGCGGAGGTAGTGGTCCTGCTGCTGGGTTGTTGCCCTCCTCGGCCTCCTCCACGTCTCCTGATGTACTGGCCTGTCTCCTGGTAGCGCCTCCATGCTCTGGACACTACGCTGACAGACACAGCAAACCTTCTTGCCACAGCTCGCATTGATGTGCCATCCTGGATGAGCTGCACTACCTGAGCCACTTGTGTGGGTTGTAGACTCCGTCTCATGGTACCACTAGAGTGAAAGCACTGCCAGCATTCAAAAGTGACCAAAACATCAGCCAGGAAGCATAGGAACTGAGAAGTGGTCTGTGGTCACCACCTTCAGAACCACTCCTTTATTGGGGGTGTCTTGCTAATTGCCTATAATTTCCACCTGTTGTCTATTCCATTTGCACAACAGCATGTGAAATTTATTGTCAATCAGTGTTGCTTCCTAAGTGGACAGTTTGATTTCACAGAAGTGTGATTGACTTGGAGTTACATTGTGTTGTTTAAGTGTTCCCTTTATTTTTTTGAGCAGTGTATGTGATTCTAGGCTATTTTGAAACGGTAAAAACAGCTGTAGACATGTTTCTTTTCTCTGAGAAAAAATTGACATTCTTTTTTCATCTGGCAAGGGAGCGAATACATTAAAGCAGCACATCAAACTGGGATAATGTTGTCGGTTACACTGGCGGGATAATGTTGTAGGTTACACTGGTGGGATAATGTTGCAGGTTACACTGGTGGGATAATGTTGCAGGTTACACTGGCGGGATAATGTTGCAGGTTACACTGGCAGGATATTGTTGTCGGTTACACTGGCGGGATAATGTTGTAGGTTACACTGTCAGGATAATGTTGTTGGTTACACTGTCGTGATAATGTTGTCTGTTACACTGGCAGGATAATGTTGCAGGTTACACTGGCGGGATAATGTTGTGGGTTACTCTGGCGGGATAATGTTGTAGGTTACACTGTCAGGAAATGTTGTTGTTTACACTGACGTGATAATGTTGTCTGTTACACTGGCAGGATAATGTTGTAGGTTACACTGGCGGGATAATGTTGTAGGTTACACTGGCAGGATATTGTTGTCGGTTACACTGGCGGGATAATGTTGTAGGTTACACTGTCAGGATAATGTTGGTTACACTGACGTGATAATGTTGTCTGTTACACTGGCAGGATAATGTTATAGGTTGCACTGGCAGGATATTGTTGTCGGTTACACTGGCGGGATAATGTTGTAGGTTACACTGTCAGGATAATGTTGTTGGTTACACTGTCGTGATAATGTTGCCTGTTACACTGGCAGGATAATGTTGCAGGTTACACTGGCGGGATAATGTTGTGGGTTACTCTGGCGGGATAATGTTGTAGGTTACACTGTCAGGAAATGTTGTTGGTTACACTGACGTGATAATGTTGTCTGTTACACTGGCGGGATAATGTTGTAGGTTACACTGGCAGGATATTGTTGTCGGTTACACTGGCGGGATAATGTTGTAGGTTACACTGTCAGGATAATGTTGGTTACACTGACGTGATAATGTTGTCTGTTACACTGGCAGGATAATGTTATAGGTTGCACTGGCAGGATAATGTTGTAGGTTACACTGGCGGGATAATGTTGTAGGTTACACTGGCGGGATAATGTTGTGGGTTACTCTGGCGGGATAATGTTGTGGGTTACACTGGCAAGTTTAATAATATTTGCCAGGGAATATTATTAATAAATCTGATTATTTCACATGGAGGACATGTGGGAAGCTAAAAGGTTAGCTGTTTTTAGCCAGCTAGCTAGCAAAATGCTAGCGGAGTAGCCTACAGCCTTCTGGCAGGCACAAAACAAAACTAAACTTTCATAACATGTTGCTATTATTTAAATATGCAGTTGGTTTTCTTTTAAATGATGTTTTCAACGTGATTCAAGAACATTTCTGCTATCACCCCCTTGTAAATGTTGCTATTTGGGATTCTAGAAATGCATGGACCGGGGAGCTATCATGTTACCAAAAGGTGCGCCTTGCTGCAAAAAATCTGACTCCACCCAAGCACACACACACGGTAAATGACAGAGTGATCTGTGTATCGGCCTTTACTATGGTTCAGAAACAGGTGTGGTGACCTTGCTGGCCTCTCTGCCATTGACCGGAGGGTCTGGGGAGGGAGGGACAGGCAGGATGTGGAGCCATGATGGAGTGCATGGACCAGAACCAAGAAGGAGAAGCTATCTTCTTCTTCACTTTCTTTTCCTTCTTCTTCTTCTGAGAGCAGTCCAGGGAGATGTTAATGTGTTTTGTTCTGAACCTTGATCACGCTGTCTATTAAAAGGCCATTAGATCTGTAATGAGGGGGAAAGTCCAAATGTGGACAGGCTTGTTTTAATTAGGCTGGTGGTCGTGGGCTGGTGAGGCAGCAAGCACTTTGTTACACACACACGCACATGCACACATTTCACTTTTATCATTACAAAATAAACAAAGGTGCCTTCAAGGCTTTCCTTAGAATAGCTTAGAGAATGATTATTATAAAGCCTAAAGCCGTACCTCAGCATGACCCTATAAACACAAACAGTGTGTTTAAATGACAGATATCTTACAATACATAAGCAAAGTGTTTTTACACACGCTAATGTTAGTTCAGTTAATCCGTTTGTAGTGACTGACTGGACTGTGTTGGAATAACAGAATATTCCTGGATGGAATGGTTTGACTTGATTCATGCATGCATGCGTGCGTGGCATGTCTATGACCGGAGAAATAGCGTAAATTAAAAGGAGACGGCCTGCTTATTAATGCGGGGCTATTTTATTTCACCTTTATTTAACCAGGTAGGCAAGTTGAGAACAAGTTCTCATTTACAACTGGCGCCTGGCCAAGATAAAGCAAAGCAGTTCGACACATACAACAACACAGAGTTACACATGAAGTAAAACAAACATACAGTCAATAATCTATATAAATATATATACAAAGAGTGCAAATGAGGTAAGATAAGGAAGGTAAGGCAATAAATAGGCCATGGTGGCAAAGTAATTACAATATAGCATATAAACACTGGAATGGTAGATATGCAGTAGATGAATGTGCAATGTAGAAAAACTGGGGTGCAAGGGAACAAGATAAATAAATAAATAAATATGGTAGGGGATGAGGTAGTTGGTTGGGCTATTTACAGATGGGCTATATACAGGTGCAGGGGTCTGTGAGCTGCTCTGACAGCTGGTGCTTAAAGCTGGTGAGGGAGATAAGTGTCTCCAGTTTCAGAGATTTTTGTAGTTCACTCCAGTCATTGGCAGCAGAGAACTGGAAGGAAAGTCGGCCAAAGGAGGAATTGGCTTTGGGGGTGACCAGTGAGTTATACCTGCTGGAGTGCGTGCTACGAGTGCGTGCTGCTATGGTGACCAGAGAGCTGAGATAAGGCGGGGCTTTACCTAGCAGGGACTTGTAGATGACCTGGAGCCAGTGGGTATGGCGACGAGTGTAAAGCGAGGGCCAGCCAACGAGAGCGTACAGGTCGCAGTGGTGGGTGGTATATGGGGCCTTGGTGACAAAACGGATGGCACTGTGATAGACTGCATCCAGTTTGTTGAGTATAGTATTGGAGGCTATTTTGTAAATGACATCACCGAAGTCAAGGATCGGTAGGATGGTCAGTTTTACGAGGGTATGTTTGGCAGCATGAGTGAAGGATGCTTTGTTGCGAAATAGGAAGCCAATTCTAGATTTAATTTTGGATTGGAGATGTTTGATGTGAGTCTGGAAGGAGAGTTTACAGTCTAACCAGACACCTAGGTATTTGTAGTTGTCCACATAATCTAAGACAGAACCGTCCAGAGTAGTGATGCTGGACTGGCAGGCGGGTGCGGGCAGCGATCGGTTGAAGAGCATGCCTTTAGTTTTACTTGCGTTTAAGAGCAGTTGGAGGCCACGGAAGGAGAGTTGTATGGCCTTGAAGCTCGTCTGGAGGGTAGTTAACACAGTGTCCAAAGAAGGGCCAGAAGTATACAGAATGATGTCGTCTGCGTAAAGGTGGATCAGAGACTCACCAGCAGCAAGAGCGACATCATTGATGTTTACAGAGAAGAGAGTCAGCCCAAGAATTTAACCCTGTGGCACCCCCATAGAGACTGCCAGAGGCCCGGACAACAGGCCCTCCGATTTGACACACTGAACTCTATCGGAGAAGTAGTTGGTGAACCATGCGAGGCAATTATTTGAGAAACCAAGGCTGTTGAGTCTGCCGATAAGGATGTGGTGATTGACAGAGTCGAAAGCCTTGTCCAGATCAATGAAAACGGCTGCACAGTAATGTCTCTTATCGATGGCGGTTATGATGTCGTTTAGGACCTAGAGCGTGGCTGAGGTGCACCCATGCCCAGCTCTGAAACCAGATTGCATAGCGGAGAAGGTACGGTGGGATTCGAAATGGTCGGTAATCTGTTTGTTAACTTGGCTTTCAAAGACCTTAGAAAGGCAGGGTAGGATAGATATTGGTCTGTCGCAATTTGGGTCAAGAGTGTCTCCCCCTTTGAAGAGGGGGATGACCGCAGCTGCTTTCCAGTCTGGGAATCTCAGAAGACACGAAAGAGAGGTTGTACAGGCTAGTAATAGGGGTTGCAACAATTTTGGCAGATAATTTTAGAAAGAAAGGGTCCAGATTGTCTAGCCCGGCTGATTTGTAGGGGTCCAGATTTTGTGGCTCTTTCAGAACATCAGCTAACTGTATTTGGGAGAAGGAGAAGTGGGGGAGGCTTTGGCGAGTTGCTGAGGGGGGTGCAGGGCTGTTGACCGGGGTAGGGGTAGCCAGGTGGAAAGCATGGCCAGCCGTAGAAAAATGCTTATTGAAATTCTCAATTATTGTGCATTTATCGGTGGTGACAATGTTTCCTATCCTCAGTGCAGTGGGCAGCTGGGAGGAGGTGCTCTTATTCTCCATGGACTTTACAGTGTCCCAGAACTTTTTTGAGTTTGTATTACAGGAAGCAAATTTTTGCTTGAAAAAGCTAGCCTTGGCTTTCCTAACTGCCAGTGTATATTGGTTCCTGACTTCCCTGAAAAGTTGCATATCACGGGTGCTGTTCGATGCTAATGCAGAACGCCACAGGATGTTTTTGTGCTGGTCAAGGGCAGTCAGGTCTGGAGAGAACCAAGGGCTATACCTGTTCCTGGTTCTAAATTTCTTGAATGGGGCATGCTTATTTAAGATGGTGAGGAAGGCACTTTTAAAGAATAACCAGGCATCCTCTACTGACGGGATGAGGTCAATATCCTTCCAGGATACCTGGGCCAGGTTGATTAGAAAGGCCTGCTCGCTGAAGTGTTTTAGGGAACGTTTGACAGTAATGAGGGGAGGTCGTTTCACCGCAAACCCATTACGAATGCAGGCAATGAGGCAGTGATCACTGAGATCTTGGTTGAAAACAGCAGAGGTGTATTTGGAGGGCAGGTTAGTTAGGATGACATCTATGAGGGTGCCCATGTTTACGGCTTTGGGTTTATACCTAGTAGGTTCCTTGATGATTTGTGTGAGGTTGAGGGCATCAACCTTAGATTGTAGGATGGCGTAAGTGTTGTGCTCCCGGGTAACACGCAGAAGATTAATTGCTGCGCGAAGGAAATGAATTAAAGTTGATCTATAGCTCACAATATACTCTGCTGCGT
Source organism: Brachymystax lenok tsinlingensis (assembly GCA_030435695.1). Classification (NCBI taxonomy): domain Eukaryota; kingdom Metazoa; phylum Chordata; class Actinopteri; order Salmoniformes; family Salmonidae; genus Brachymystax; species Brachymystax lenok. Next base: position 23,489,648 of record CM059795.1, read on the forward strand.
ATATTTAATACTTGTGGTTTAATGCGGATTCGTCCATCAGCGGAGGCAGTTGACAAATCAAGCATTGGAAACTAAAATCCAACCAGGCAATTATGATAGAGAGGCCCTCAGGGTGACATCACATCCTCCCAGGATGCATTTCTCCATGCCCATGGACAGACAGACAGACAGGAAAACAGGAGAACAAGGGGCAGGAAAGCCATCCGATGAATCAAGATGAAAACTTGATTAATCTGAGTTCTCATCTTGTTGTCCTTGCACCACACGGTCAGGTCTCTGACCGATGACACAACAGTGGTAGGCCTGATCACTGACAACAACGAGACAGCCTATAGGGAGGAGACCTGACCGTGTGGTGCAAGGACAACAATCTCTCCCTCAATGTGATCAAGACAAAGGAGATGATTGTGGACTACAGGAAAGCGAGGACCGAACACGCCCCCATTCTCATCGACGGGGCTGTATTGGGGCAGGTTGAGAGCTTCAAGTTCCTTGGCGTCCACATCACCAACAAACTAACATGGTCGAAGCACACCAAGACAGTCGTGAAGAGGGGCATGACAAAACCTATTCCCCCTTAGGAGACTGAAAGTATTTGGCATGGGTCCTCAGATCCTCAAAAGGTTCTACAGCTGCACAATCGAGAGCATCCAGACAGGTTGCATCACTGCCTGGTATGACAACTGCTCGGCCTCTGACCGCAAGGCACTACAGAGGGTATTGCGTACAACCCAGTACATCACTGGGGCCAAGCGGCCTGCCATTCAGGACCTCTATACAAGGCGGTCTCAGAGGAAGGCCCTAAAAATTGTCAAAGACTCCAGCCACCCTAGTCATAGACTGTTCTCTGCTACCACACTGCAAGCGGTACCGGAGCGCCAATTCTAGGTCCAAGAGGCTTCTAAACAGCTTCTACCCCCAAGCCATAAGACCCCTGAACATCTAATCAAATGGCTACCCAGACTACTTGCATTGCCCCCTTCCCCCTCTTTTACGCTGCTGCTACTCTCTTATTATCTATGCATAGTCACTTTAATAACTTTACCTACATGTACATATTACCTCAACTAACCGGTGCCCCTGCACATTGACTCTGTACCGGTACCCCCCTTATATAGCCTCGCTATTGTTATTTTACTGCTGCTCTTTAATTATTTATTTTTTTGGTATTTTTCTTAAAACTGTATTGTTGGTTAATGGCTTGTAAGTAAGCAGTTGTAAGCAGTAAGCAGTAACCTGTTGTATTCGGCGCATGTGACAAATAAAATTGGATTTGATTTGAGAAGAGCATCTTATTATTTTTTATTGATGTCCTCCTTCCAAAGCCTTTCCTCTCGTCTCTTATTTATGAAGTACAGTAGAAAGTGCTTACAAATATTTTTTTACCCCTTTAATGGGTGTGTTCATTCATCAAATGATGCAACAAAAGATAACGGCTCGCACTAAAAGATTAAAATCAAAACAAAGGGAATATCAGTTACGCTCAGAGAGCATGGTGCCTTGTGGTCTGAGGTTGAGATATATCTATATGTCTAGTTCACATATCTGTCTGGAATTGAATTCTGTGCCTTATTGTGTCATAACACAGTGTGGATAGAATCATGGTTTGTTTCATCCATTCCAGTAGTGAGCAGCAACAATCACCTGGACAATTTGTCCTCCCCCAGTTCTCCTCATTGCTCATGTTATCTACTTAAGTGATAATGCCAGAGAAACCGCTGTTTGGTATATATGCACGGGTGTTGTTAGGCCCGAGTAGTCGGGGGCTGGCAAACCGTGCCAATATATCCTCCAAACACCAGCTTCGAGGGCATTATCACTTTTATTCAACGGGTTACCAACATATTCCAATAATGATTGACATATTTTCATAAAAAAAATATATTTTGATGAATTTATTCATACTATGTCATCCTTCCACAAGATATAGACCCGACACAAATCTAGGGTTGCTACCCAAGCCGCCTGGTCTATCGGTTCGGTTGCCAGAGACACGACCCATTTGTTCAGTCTTTTTGTTCTGTATTGTCATTTTATTTTATCTCAGGGAAAATACAATCTATTATTCACGGAACCCCTCCTCCCAGAATGTATCCTAATCTATAAATCATTGTTTAGACACTGAAGACTCCTGTGACAATTGGTTTATTGTTGGTTGTTGTTGTGTGAGAGGTATTTCCTACTCGTTGCTTGTCTCTCTCAGAGTGGAGGTATATACTGCTGCTGTTTTCCCCCTCTATCTGCCTGCACATTACCCAGGGGGCCGAGCCAGAGGTGCGGTGGGAGTATTTGGCACTCCGCTGTGCTTGTAGGAGTTGTAACCGTGTTCTGTTCTGTCTCCCTCCAGTTAAAGAAAGAGAGGGAGGGAGAGGGCGAAAGGGAGGGGGAGAGAAAAAGAGGGAGGGCGAGAGAGCGCGATATAGAGGGAGAGGGAGGGGGAGAGAAAAAGAGGGAGAGAAAGAGAGGGGAGGGAGAGAGAAAGAGAGAGAGAAAGAGAGGGGAGAGGAGAAGTAGGCCTGTGGTGTTCCCGTCCTCTCAGACTGTAGTTGTGCTGCCTACTGTCACGAACCGGCTCGAAGTTCGTAACAAAAGGGAGACAACGTGGAGATAAGGAATAACAAAATATGTTTATTAACTGAAGTAAAGTAAATACAATGGTGTGTGTGTGGTCAGTAATCAGTAGTGTAAGTGAGTGGTTGCATGCATAAATGTGATAATGTGATAAACAAAACAGCCACAAAAATGCCACAACCAAACTCTGTGTGTCTGCATGTTGAGAGTCTCCTCAAAGAATGGGGAAGTGGTGCATTTATCCTGGGACACACCCGGGCCCAGGTGTGTCCCATGTCGCTGACAACCCTCCCGGCTCCGCCCACCGACATCGTATTAAGGAAACAAGAGCAAAGAGAGAGAATACGGCAGACAGAGTGGGAGGGTCGTCACACTACAGAGACATAGACAGGCAGGCTTTTACACCAGCGTCATCCACAGCTTAAACAAACACGCGTGATACAAGAGCCTTTCAAACAAACACACTGTACCGTACCGCTGCTCTCTACAAAGTAGAGAAAGGGAGAGGGAGGGAGGAGACAACGTTTAGAGAGATGGAGGAAGGGGAGGGGTGGAAGCCAGTGAATGAATGAGAGTTGGGAAAAGTGACCTGGTATTTCACAGTAGAACAGATGAATCAGAATGCTCATTATGCTGAATAATTTTAGGAATGCTCATAAATCAAGTTGCCATTTAGATTATTGTTATTTTTTCCCATATATGAGTCAGACAATTCGTTTTTTCCTTCTATACCAAACTTCTGATTATTTGGGCTTTCACAGCTGGAGGGATACATCAGTCCCTGTACTCTCATCTCTCTCTCTCTCTCTCTCTCTCTCTCTCTCTCTCTCTCTCTCTCTCTCTCTCTCTCTGTCCTCTCTCTCTCTGGCACTGTCAGTCTTTTACCCCCTCTGTCGCTTTGTCACACTCTCTCTCCCCCTCTGTGGCACTGTCACTTGAATCAGACGTTGAGTGTTGGCTCTGTGAAGAGGTGCTCAAAGCGTCTGCTCCAGACAGCTCTGAGTTCTGCGCTGCTTTCCTGACATGCTGACAACACTGGGCACGCACATGCGTCTGCGTATGTTGATTTTATCCATCTACACCAGACGCAATCAGGACACGCAAGTTGAAATATCAACTAACTCTGAACCAACTTTATTAATTTGGGGACAGGTCGAAACACATGAAACATTCATGGACATTTAGCTAGTGAATAGAGCCTTTTATCCACAGATAAAAGGGGAAACTTTGTTTGTTTCTAGTAATCTATCCTTCTTCTTCTTCTTCATCTGTGGACTTTATATGGCGCTTGGCAACCAACTTTAAGGTGCATTACCACCACCGACTGGAGTGTGGACCTCAGTTCAGATTTCAATCACCCACTTGGGTATATTCTCCTAGAGATTGGAGAGGTGGGATTTGCAGCACATCAAGCATCAAAAATAGAACCAGGTTCTATTTTAACGCCTGGCTACTCAGACGCCTGTTGACGCGCACAAGCAGTTTGGTTGAATTGATATAATACCGTGTGTAAATGTATTTCGCAACGTGCGTGCGCGCCACCTGAGCAGTGTGGTCACCATATGAAGCTCTGCTGATCTCCATCTCTGCCTCTATCCCTCTGCCTCTATCCCTCTGTGTTTCTCTCTCTATCTACCTCTCTGCCTGTCTACCTCTCTCTCTGCCCCTCTCTCCCTCTGCCTCTATCCCTCTGTTTCTCTCTCTATCTACCTCTCTGCCTGTCTACCTCTCCCTCTGCCTCTCTCTCCCTCTGTCTCTATCCCTCTGTTTCTCTATCTACCTCTCTGCCTGTCTACCTCTCTCTCTGCCTCTCTCTCTCTGCCTCTATCCCTCTGTTTCTCTCTCTATCTACCTCTCTGCCTGTCTACCTCTCTTTCTACCCCTCTCTCTCCCTGCCTCTATCCCTCTGTTTCTCTCTCTATCTACCTCTGCCTGTCTACCTCTCTTTCTACCTCTCTCTCTCTCTCTCTCTCTGCCTCTGCTCTGTCCCTCTCTGAGACTGTTTCTCTCTCTATCTACCTCTCTGCCTGTTCACCTCTCTCTACCTCTCGCTCCCTCTGCATCTATTCCACTCTTTCTTTCTTTCTTTCTTTCTCTCTCTCTCTCTCTCTCTCTCTCTCTCTCTCTCTCTCTCTCTCTCTCTCTCTCTCTCTCTCTCTCTCTCTCTCTCTCTGCCTTTCTGCCTCTCTCCAGAGGCCCTTGATTACAAACCTGCTGAGCCATGGCCCCACGCTGGGTGGGATGGTGTTTAGTCCGGGCCCCGGCCCCGCTAGGCCCCCCTACCAGCCTGATCAACAGCCTCCCATAGCCCCAGACAGCTGACCTCTCCAGCCTCAGCCCTTAGCCAGATTGCAGAATACCTTTGATGCCTGGTATTGTCAGGTTTGTGAAGGCTCACCGCTCTGAACCCACTTCAACTCAACCAGTTGTTCCTTCTTCCCCAGGCTTGACCCCTGGAAATCCCTCTGATATAAGGCTGGTGCAGGTCCGGCCCTGGTGGCTAAGCCCAGCTCAGGAGTGGGACCAGGGGGGCTAAGGCAGAAGGAGGCCTGGGTTGGGCTGGGCCCTATGTTCCAGGCACGCTAGTCTCTACTGCTACTACAAACATGTCTCCCTACTCCACAGAGCGGAGAGGTCAGAATGAGAGGAGACTGACAAGGTTTAAAGGGATATTTAAGTGCTCTGTGTGTACTCGAGTTCCTCTCCCCCGGTCTTCCCCAGTCGGCAGACGCTCTCTCTCTCTCTCTCTCTCTCTCGCTCTCTCTCTCTCTCTTGCTTCTTCCGTCTCTTTCCTGTTCGGCTTTATTAAAAAAGTGATTGTTGGTATTGGGAGTGTTTGGGATGTGTGTAATTCAGGGCAGACTGCTGCATTATTCAGTTAGGCGGGTAGCAGAGTCAGAGAGAAGAGAAGCCAGGGCTTTATGCAGTCCTAGCAACCAGCACTACCCTTCAATTATCCTCATTATTATCTCTCTACTTCACAGACAGCCTCCTCCGAGGTGACTTATGCAGATACAAGATGCCAGATTATACTTTTTATTAAGAGATGGGTGGTCATAACAAACACCATACATGTCAACTATCCTCAATAACATCAGAAGGCTACAAAATAGTATTATGCGGAGAGGCAACAAGGCCAAAATTCAATTATTCAGCAGGCTAAATTAAAGACAAACCCAAACTCATGAGACATGCAAACCTGACGCAAAGCAAAGTGTGCATCATTACAGGAGACAAAACTTATAGTCACATGTCAATGTCCACTCTGTCTCTGAGTGTTGGTTATTTTGGGAGTGACGCTGTAGATATAATGACATGTCAGTAGAATCCACCGGGTTTTGGAGAGCACAGAGCTGGTTTATGTGGAGGCTAAACGATGTGGTTGTTGTCTGCCAGTGGAATAGCACTGTGTTAGATAGACAGTTCTGGGCCCTCACAACTGTAGTTATACGCTGTGAAGTTATACACTGTGAAGTTATACGCTGTGAAGTTATACGCTATGAAGTTATACACTGTGAAGTTATACGCTGTGAAGTTATACGCTGTAAGGTTATACGCTGTAAGGTTATACGCTGTGAAGTTATACGCTGTGAAGTTATACGCTATGAAGTTATACACTGTGAAGTTATACGCTATGAAGTTATACGCTGTGAAGTTATACGCTGTGAAGTTATACGCTATGAAGTTATACACTGTGAAGTTATACGCTATGAAGTTATACACTGTGAAGTTATACGCTGTAAGGTTATACGCTGTGAAGTTATACGCTGTGAAGTTATACGCTGTGAAGTTATACACTGTGAAGTTATACACTGTGAAGTTATACGCTGTAAGGTTATACGCTGTGAAGTTATACGCTATGAAGTTATACGCTGTGAAGTTATACGCTATGAAGTTATACACTGTGAAGTTATACGCTGTAAGGTTATACGCTGTGAAGTTATACTCTATGAAGTTATACACTGTGAAGTTATACACTGTGAAGTTATACGCTGTAAGGTTATACGCTGTGAAGTTATACGCTGTGAAGTTATACGCTATGAAGTTATACGCTGTGAAGTTATACGCTATGAAGTTATACACTGTGAAGTTATACGCTGTGAAGTTATACGCTGTAAGGTTATACGCTGTGAAGTTATACGCTGTGAAGTTATACGCTGTGAAGTTATACGCTATGAAGTTATACGCTGTAAGGTTATACGCTGTGAAGTTATACGCTGTAAGGTTATACGCTGTGAAGTTATACGCTGTGAAGTTATACGCTATGAAGTTATACACTGTGAAGTTATACACTGTGAAGTTATACGCTGTAAGGTTATACGCTGTGAAGTTATACGCTGTGAAGTTATACGCTGTGAAGTTATACGCTATGAAGTTATACACTGTGAAGTTATACACTGTGAAGTTATACGCTGTAAGGTTATACGCTGTGAAGTTATACGCTATGAAGTTATACGCTGTGAAGTTATACGCTATGAAGTTATACACTGTGAAGTTATACGCTGTAAGGTTATACGCTGTGAAGTTATACACTGTGAAGTTATACGCTGTGAAGTTATACACTGTGAAGTTATACACTGTGAAGTTATACGCTATGAAGTTATACACTGTGAAGTTATACGCTGTAAGGTTATACGCTGTGAAGTTATACACTGTGAAGTTATACACTGTGAAGTTATACGCTATGAAGTTATACGCTGTGAAGTTATACACTGTGATTATAGTGAGAAATGTCAGCTTTTTGGGGGGATGGGATATTACTTTTAACATCTTCTGTTGAATCAGTTTGTTTGAGTTTTGAATTGGACATTGTTAATGATTTATATATATTTTTTATTTGACTTTGGAAGTCAGGGTCTGTAGTGATGCCTCTAGCACTGAGATGCAGTGCCTTAGACCACTGCACCAGTCGGGAGCCCCAAACACATGATACACAGAAGTGTTATGAAAATACAGAATAGGAACCATGGCGCTTTGTGTTTGCTTTGTGAAAATCTGAAAGGTTTGAATTTATCTTCGGCAAAATGTATTCTCCGGCTTTCTAGTTTATCTCCGTATCTCTCAGGATGACTTAATGTTCTTTTGATAGGCTCTATTCACTGAGAAGCGAGCTCACATAAAAGGTAGGGATGCTACCCCAGTTAATTTTGTTGACCCCAAGCAAATTCTCACAATTGAGCGAGCTTGGCTTTGATATTTATAGGATATAATCTATGTGGCAGCGTTGGAACTGGGAACTGTAAAAACTGTAATTTTGCAGCTAGCTCTAAGCGTGATCTTTTAAAAGGGCTCATGGCTCCGGTGTCTTGTGCAGCTCTCGGTGGTTAACCTCAGGGTAGCAGAGCTTCATATACTGTACGGCTCTGTTGGGAGACTGGACAGGAAATTGGCCACAGCATTAACTGAAACCAGACTGGAGTGCTGTGAAATGGTGGGTGGGTCTGGACTGGAGTAGCCCCTCAGGTTGAGTGAAATGGTGTGGTGGTGATGGAAGGGGAGAAAGAGCTCTGATAGAGGAGTAGAGGACCATCGGTTAAACAGCACTCTAAACATCCATTCATTTAGGAGGGACTCTTTCAGGATATCTTCCCTTGCAGTGCAGTAGGATATTGCATGTTGTGTCCAGATTCTGCACTCTCTTGTTGCAAACCATCTAGGGCTAACAAAAGAGAGACAGTCTCTTTTGAATAAGATTAAACTGTTTTCTCCCCTCCCTGCCTGTCACCATATTCAGGGGCCTAGTCTCCTCTCACCACCCCCAGCAACAGTTTATTTCTTTTTTAAAACAGACTGAGACCTGGATCTCTTTTACGGCTGTGCCCTGTGTAAACATGTTGATGTACAGTTTTAGGCATACATTTTGATGTACATAGTCTCCTCTCACCACCCCCAGCAACAGTGTACATAGTCTCCTCTCACCACCCCCAGCAACAGTGTACATAGTCTCCTCTCACCACCCCCAGCAACAGTGTACATAGTCTCCTCTCACCACCCCCAGCAACAGTGTACATAGTCTCCTCTCACCACCCCCAGCAACAGTGTACATAGTCTCCTCTCACCACCCCCAGCAACAGTGTACATAGTCTCCTCCACCAACTCCCAGACTTTGGAAAATAAAATCATTCTCCAAAGGTAAACCGGCCTCACATGCATAGCTATCTGTGGGTATCAGGATTCGCGAGTCGAAGGTTCATCGGCTAAATCCAATCCTGTTTGCTTGTTGAGATCTGTAATATTACAATTTAAATAATATGGGGAATATCAACACCTCTCAGTAGCATCACAACACTGGGGATGACCTGGTTAGTTTTCTGTCCTTGTAGTTTTGCATCCTCATGTATACGCCTTGGCCCCCCTCTCGCTCCCTGGTAATGAGAAAATGTGCCATCGTCTCTGTTTACTGAGCTGGACTATCTGGCTGCCATTCCTCATATTGTTTGAAATCAAATGGGAAGTAAATGATCAGGTCAGGGGTTAGATCACTTGTTTGTTTTTCAGCATCGCTCCCCTTTCCTAGTCTAGGAGGAATAGGAGGGTGTGTAGTGTAGTGTACATATCACGTTGGCCTCCTTGTCCTTGCAGTTTCTTCGTTTCATTCATAACAAGATCTTTGAAAAGTATTGGAAATGTTTACAATATTTATGTTTGTTACATTAGATGAAAGGAATTGAATACAGCCTGAGTTTTGCCCACAGAGCGTTGAGCATGTTGATCAATGACTGTATAGTGGAGGTTAATGAGAAGAGGCCTTTCATGACCGGCCCAGATGGCACACTGCACCATCTGCATGCTTCATTTACCTGCTTCTCTCTGGGTTGTGTTGTGTTGTGTGTGGGAGGCATCATGGCTCTGTGTGTGTTGTGTTCCTAACCACTAGTTGTTCCACTGGATCAAAGTCATGACGACAACCTCTTGAAGTGGGTTAAGATGCAATCGTCCAGGAGGTGGAGGGATGCAAAACTGTAGTTTTGGTATTTCTCTATTGATCCCTTTCTGAAAGTGATATTTTAGTGGAGATTGGGCTGTCTGTCTGAGGGGAGGGGAAGAGCAGGGCTTTCTCTTTTCCTGCCTGTTGTGTTCTATCAGAGTGCTGCTAGATAATGTAGGTAACCCACTTCAGAGCCAGTGCTGCCAGAGCCTCTCCCTCAATCAGGACCTGGCAGCAAGTTTAAAGCCGGCCCACATTCATCAGGTTTGATTAGTCGAGCCCAGAGCTCCAGCTGTTCCCTGTGACAGGCCAGTGAGGAGAGCTTCGAGCCCTCGTGAGGCCTTCACGTGCTCCGGCCGTCACGTTTTGTGGAGACTTACAATTGCATATTTTATAAATAATTGTATAACATTTCACTTCAAAGGCTTTATAGGCTTTTGTATATTTTTGTTTATAAACTGGGTGGTTCAAGCCCTAAATGCTGGTTGGCTGACAGCCGTGGTTTATTAAACCGTATGCCATGGGTATGACAAAACATTTTATTTTTACTGCTCTAATTACGTTGGTAACCAGTTTATAATAGTAATAAGGCACCTCGGGGGTTTGTGGTATATGGCCAATATACCACGACTAAGGGCTGTATCCAGGCACTGCTTAAGAACAGCCCTTCGCCGTGGTATATTGGTCATATACCACACACCCCTGTGCCTTATTGCTTAATAAGCTTGATTTAGGTTTTAAATGTGGCATTGACTGGGTAAGCCCTCATTCTGTCCCTCCAAAGCATTCTGATGTGTTATGTCACCGGCAGCTCTCCTGAAGCAGCTCATCTCTTGTGCAGAGCAGCACTACTCTACCTGCTGCGTTCTGAATCGGCTATTCACTGTACTGTAGTCCCTTTCCATTTCATTAGCTCTGCCCAAAATGATTCATTTACATGACAGATGCCCTTATGCATGCCGCAGAGAGCAGGCAGGGAGCACAGCAGAAGAAGAACACCTGTGGTGTGAATTTGTTATTTGAACCTTTGGTGTAGAGTTCCCCTCCTCTCTCGACCCACTAACCCACCCTCAGTGTTACTGCAGCATACCTAGGGCTAGTTCCACTAACCAACCCTCAGTGTTACCGCTGCATACTGAGGGCTAGTTCCACTAACCCACCCTCAGTGTTACTGCAGCATACTGAGGGCTAGTTCCACTAACCCACCCTCAGTGTTACCGCTGCATACTGAGGGCTAGTTCCACTAACCCACCCTCAGTGTTACCGCAGCATACTGAGGGCTAGTTCCACTAACCCACCCTCAGTGTTACCGCTGCATACTGAGGGCTAGTTCCACTAACCCACCCTCAGTGTTACCGCTGCATACTGAGGGCTAGTTCCACTAACCCACCCTCAGTGTTACCGCTGCATACTGAGGTCTAGTTCCACTAACCCACCCTCAGTGTTACCGCTGCATACTGAGGTCTAGTTCCACTAACCCACCCTCAGTGTTACCGCAGCATACTGAGGGCTAGTTCCACTAACCCACCCTCAGTGTTACCGCTGCATACTGAGGTCTAGTTCCACTAACCCACCCTCAGTGTTACCGCTGCATACTGAGGGCTAGTTCCACTAACCCACCCTCAGTGTTACCACTGCATACTGAGGGCTAGTTCCACTAACCCACCCTCAGTGTTACCGCTGCATACTGAGGGCTAGTTCCACTAACCCACCCTCAGTGTTACCGCTGCATACTGAGGTCTAGTTCCACTAACCCACCCTCAGTGTTACCGCTGCATACTGAGGGCTAGTTCCACTAACCCACCCTCAGTGTTACCGCTGCATACTGAGGGCTAGTTCCACTAACCCACCCTCAGTGTTACCGCTGCATACTGAGGGCTAGTTCCACTAACCCACCCTCAGTGTTACCGCTGCATACTGAGGACTAGTTCCACTAACCCACCCTCAGTGTTACCGCTGCATACTGAGGGCTAGTTCCACTAACCCACCCTCAGTGTTACCACTGCATACTGAGGGCTAGTTCCACTAACCCACCCTCAGTGTTACCGCTGCATACTGAGGGCTAGTTCCACTAACCCACCCTCAGTGTTACCACTGCATACTGAGGGGTAGTTCTACTGTAATACACTGGGGAAAGCACTCAGTCACATGGCCCGTGAAGGGACTTGCTTTTAACTTTTTGAAATACCAATTTTCTGCCTGTGAAATTAAAGGTGGCCGTGTGTGTGTGAGTGTGTGTGTGTGCGTCTTACATAATTGTTATTCTGCAGGCTGTGCCTTTGGCTGAGCTCACGGCTGCCAGGCCTGTTTGCCGCCTGCCAGGCCCCGGAAACTGGATCTCAGGGTCATTTAGACAAACCTTAAACACAGCGCAACCAGCCAATGAATGGCCTGTTGTCAGGTTACAGCTCCCTAAGAGCTAGCTCCACAGACCATGCTGCTGATTGGGGTTAAGAGAAGCCCATGCATCATCTAGAATGAAATACCTCATTTGAGCACTCCCGTTTGCTTGAGTCTTTATTTATGCACAGTCGGGTGGTAGGCGTGTTGCAAACACGTTTGCTCTGAAGTTGTTGTGTTGCAAACCTGTAATCCACCGGTGCAATCATGATGCACTGATTTCAGTACACACCCAACAAGCTGAAGGAGTTTTATTTAAAGAGGTGCAGTGTGTGTATGTGCGTGCGGGTGTGTGTGTGTGTGTGTGTTTGTGTACGGGGTTGGGGTCACTTAGGGTCACAAGGCCACAGGTCGTCCCTCCAACTCCAACTCCAACGACTTTTAAGATCGGATCATAGCTCCGTGCCCCTAGAGGGTTACTGTAACATGTTGCCTTGTTTCGCTTTACTGCTGGCTGACTGAATACCAGTCAGTATAGTATGAGGGAGCTGCCTTGTTACTGAGTCTGTGACACACCACGATCCACAGTACATGTGGTGCTGTACTATGTGATGTCAGTGCTTCAAAGTGCCTCATTGTCCCACCACATAGACGCACAGCCATTTATTTTCACTCCTGATAGATCAGCACATACGGCTGTATGGAACTCTGCCTTCATGTTCTCTCTCCTTCCTCCTTCATCTCCCGTTGCTCTGCGTATTTCTGCACAACTTTGGGCTGCTGTTTTCTGAAGTGTTCCCAATGATAATGACTGCTGCGAGATGAAAGTTATTTTTAGGTCATTGTGTTTGTCTTTCTGACTCACTGAATGTTTGGTTGAAACTGGCTGTTGTTGTTGTAGATGCTGTTTGTGGGATATGCACAGATTTTCTCTGAATACTGGGCATCATTTATGATATATGTTTCCGCCTACCCTTTATCTTTTTCTCATCCAGACAATTTTGTTGTTTTTGTTGGAAACTGTCCCATTATTATATCATCTGTCTGTTACACACATGGGATGTTCAACAACTCACCTAGAGTCCATAGCCACGACTGTTTAAGCAACCACACACATCATCGGCAGCACTAGGCTTTCTTTTCTCAAAAAGAGAGAGAGAGATTTGTTGGCATACTGTCAGTCGTTCAATTATCTCTGCACTTAATTTTGTGTTCTGTACGGCAGCATCATTTACGAGACAGATCAGATCCATTCAGTCATCCTTGTCCTGGAACAAAAAAACAGCCAGTAATTACAAACATTTAGACCCCTGAAAGAGACGCATTTGAAATGTGATCCCTAAAGCTGTTAAGTCTTTTCTTTTGAGGTGCAAATGAACAGTGTGAACACTGAGAAAATAGCACACAAGCCCTGTGACGCAGTTATCACCGACGCAGCTTGAGAGCCAATTGAGCGGTGACGGGCCGGGCTATTCTGGCACACAATGGGGGGAAAAGTGCAGAAGTGGGCTGTGGTAATTGAGCATGTGGGCAGTATGATGTTTTTAAATGGCCCAGTTAATTGTTATTTAAGGAATGGGCCTTATCCCCCGCTGAGATTGGTGGAGAGGGGCTGTGGGGGCATGTCATAGATGAGTATCATTATCATTACCACCCATCTGTATCTGGGGATAAATGCTCACAGACACCACAAGCTCAGCAGCCCTCTCCTCCTTATCCCTTCCTCCCTTTTCCTTGTTCTCTCTCTCCCTCTCTCACGCACACACAATGCCTCCCTTTTCTTCACTACCTATGTATTCTCTCCCTGTTCCCCATCCCATGTCTCTTCCTCCTCTCTCTTCCAACCCCACACTCCCCCTCTCCAGTGCAGCTGTGAATGGGGGAACTCTCACATTAAAGGTCTCCTCTGAGTCCTATTTCACACCATTACCGGGATCTGTCTCTCCTTTTAATATATGCTAAACCGCTATGGGCTGTATGATCTTATTGCTTTCTTTTGCTCCAGACAGTGAAGACATGAGGTGACATATTGAGAGATAATGATTTTAATTAAATAAAATAACAAGTGATTGACAGCTCTGTCTCTATCTTGCGTGTGCAATTACTCTGTACTCCTCTTATTCCCCAAGCAGAGGTCAATGACCAGTGGCATTTGAACTGTTGCATTTTAAAAGGGACAGAAGAAAATTACTTTTCTCCAATGGTTTCCGTCCTCCAGGGAGGTGGGGCGATAGTAATGTACTCTGTAATGATAAGAGTCTTTGTGATCTTTCACTCACACGTATGTGCTATTACAAGACTTGTTGAAATGTGCTCATACTGTAACTATTCCTTTTAGCGTCTTAAGAGTCTTAAGAACTTGACGGTGGTTTGAAAAAGGCCCAGCTGTCAATCACTTGGTGATTTGATCTAATAGAAGCCCTTTGATGTTCTGACCGAGAGGCCTACCAGGAGAATGTTGTCTCCTCATTTAGCCTTGAAAGGTGGTGTCATCTGTCTGTATATGTGGGGACAGACATGCACACAGTGCTGCGTTATGGCATGATGTGGGCCTCCATGTGTTGGTGACAATGTTATTTTGGTCTGGCAGTGGGTGGGTGGATGGACGTCCAGAGCTGTGCTGTGACGTGGCCCCAGGTCCAGCCTCAGTGAACTGGGGCAGGGTGGAAAGTTTCCCCCAGGCAGTCACACCAGCCTGCTCCTGCTCCCAGCTCCATATCTCCATGGCTCCATGCTCAGCCTTTGACTACGCATGGAAAAATAGTTATATTTAGAAATAGTGTTGCGGGGGATGCTGCTGCTGCTCGAGAGAGAGAGAGATGCATTCATATGTTAAAGCCTCTTGCCCGGGCTGGCTATGAATGATTCACTCACACAGACACATAAAGACACGGCAGCCACGGCAGCACCTGCAAGAAAACGTCATAGGGACATGCTCTGAACTGCTCTGAGGCTGTCTGCCCCACTGCTCTCATTATTCCCTTCAAACCCAGCCACCTCAACCACCTCTAGTTTCCCAGCTGTGTTCCAGCTTCACAAGGATGGAGTACCCAGAGACGGAGCCACTGTGGATAATCTGAGACTGTTGCCTGCTCCTCCACTAACATCACCCTGGGTTATAGTATGAGTCTGGCCCATGTTGTTCTTTAAGTTCCCTGTTAGTTTATTGCTCCCATTTGCCTCCTCCTTCCCTACAGCTGAAGATTATAACCTAGATCAAACTAGTCTCTGAGACGCCCGCCTTCCCTCTCCCACCTCTCTATACAGGCAGGCTTACCCACAGTACAGTACTGTACATTAGACTACAGCATTCGGCGTCATCCCTCGTCACTGACCTATAGACAGCCGTAATGACTGCCTGCATCTTTGGCCCTCTGGCTCCGACATGCTTTAGCAATACCATTCTAATTGAGCAACACACCATATTCTATTTGTTACTGTGATTGATGGTTTCTCCTGCAGAGTAACAATAGCTAAGGGCTTTATCAGCCCCGCACCTCTCTGATTCAGAGCGGTTAAATGCGGAAGAGACAGTTCAGTATTCCCCTTTCCCTTTCCTTCTAGGCTGGCTGGGGGACTCACACATTATATTTTGTGTTAGTTTCAGTTGAATCGCCAGGCTGAGTGGCTGGTTCTCATATCACATTGGTCTGAGGTGGTTTTTTTTCTCACCAACTATGGACAATGGTTTGTCTTTACGGATATAAATAACTAGGACATGGTGGTCAGGACCCAAGCAAACAATTTTTTAGAGAAGGAGAGATTGGTCTATATAAGGAGAGGGGTAGAGAAGAAGAAAGGGAGGGATGGAGGGAGAGAGGGAGAGAGGGAGCTGCAGGGAGAGCTAGAGTTTTCACTGATGCAGGTGAAACAGAGGTCATCCTAACATTTCAGCCAAGTCTCTTTATTATGATTCTCTGGGCCAGTTGTTCTGAATCAGATCTTCTGGGGATCTTTTCTATCACAAGGCATGATGGCTATGAATTCCCCACATGCTTGACATCTCAAGCCAACCTCCTATCAGCAGGGCATGGTAAACTTGCAGGTCTCTCTTTCTGTAAAGGACAGAGCCTTTTCTCTTAAGTCTGCCGTGGAACAACAACCTCTTTATATAAAGTAGATGGGCTCATCTGAACTTTTGTCAGTTCGACCAGGTATGTGTGTGCACATGTGTGCGTGTTTGTTCCTGTGTGTGTGTGTGTGTGTGTGTGTGTGTGTGTGTGTTTGTGCCTGTGTGTGTGTCGCAGTGAGCCTGTGATGGTCTGTTCTGAGATGAAACCCTGTGGTTGATGCAGCGTGTTTGGCTGGGTGTGACCGACTGCAGCAGTGCTCTTTGTTCAGCCAATGACACCTGGCGATGTCAGGAAGGGAACATAGCATGGGCCCATTTCAGACGTGGTTGCTCACGGAGACGGAGCGTAGAACTATCGGGAGCAGGAACACCCATCCAAAGTGTTAATGTGAGTGATCCATGTTAAAGAAATGGAAGCACTTAAAGTGTGTGATTGTGTAGGACGGCTGTGTTTCATCATGGAGAAAGAGATAGATTGAGGGAAAGAGAGAGAGAGATGTTCAAATTCACTATTTCAGAATTTTTGTTGTCTACATTAAAACGGTTTATTTTGATCGTGAGTGTAGGTATGCTAGCTTTATTGACTTCCAAAAAGCATTTGATTCTATTTGGCATACAGGACTGTTCTACAAAGTTATTTAAAGTGGTGTAGGGGGTAAAACATATGACATAATTAAATCAATATGTGCAGCATCAAAATTGGCAAGAAAATAACAGAATTTGTTAACGAGGGGCAGGGCCTTGCAATCCCAGCCCCATGCTCTTCAATATTTACATCAACGAATTGGCCACTATTCTAGAAAAACTCACTTAGCCTCCACAAAACTTAGCCTCCACAGTTCAGAGGTTAAATGCCGGCTCTTTGCAGACTACCTTACATTTGTTTTATTTAACTATTTATTTATTAGGATCCCCATTAGCTGACACCAATGGCGACAGCTAGTTTTACCGGGGTCCGATACATAACGAAAAAGACATTACAGACAAAATACAATCTATCAGTTCCACATACATGTCCTGTGCCTGCTGTCACTCACAGCACCTGGACCTGCTAGAGCAGTACTGTCAGACCTGGGCCCTGGCAGTAAACCCCAAGAATACCCAAATTATTCCAGAGAAGATCCAGATCTTAGGGAATTAGACCAAAGTTCTCAATTGGTACAAAATTGGTACACAATATATAGAGTACTGCACTCACTACAATTACTTAGATTTAAATATATAGAGTACTGCACACACTACAATTACTTAGATTTAAATGTAATATCAACTGGGCACCTAAAAGAGGTATTGAATGAACTGAGAGAGAAAGCACGCAGGGCATTCTAGCAATTAAAAAACGAATTGAAATTGAAATACCTGTGTGGCTAAAACTAATTGAATGTGTCATTGAATCAATTGCAGTGGGGTGTGGGGTCCACTTGCAAAACAATATTTTACCCAATGGGACAAACAATCAATATCCAGAGGAACACTACAAACAATACATGCAAGGCAGAATTAGGCCAATATCCACTAAAATAAAATTGAAAAAGAGCAATTCAGTTTTGGAAACATCTAAAATACAGGGACTCCTTTAATATCATTACCAAGCACTGCAATGCCAAGAGCTGAACAAATAAATGAGTCCCCTCGTCCAGCTGGTCCTGGGGCTCAGTTCACAAACCTGTTCTACTAACACATTGAAGCCTCAGGACCCTCATCCAACCACTGCACCACAGCAGAACCCGAGACAAAACTGTGTTTCTTTACAAAATGTAAAACGATTAGAGAGCGTAATTTCCCCAAATTTGAAACCCTTATTCAAGGTTTATTATTGTTGTTACTAATTGTCCCGTTGACAATCTTGAGAAGCCTTACATACAGCAGGGTTGATTAATGGCTGAGCGATGCAGGTGACTTGTGGTAGGTAGGGGCTGCAGTGTGGTTGTGTTATGGATGTTATTTTTAACTGTCTCTGGGGTTTCTGAAGCAGAGAGGGCACAGTGGTGTATGTGGTGGGGGGGACACGTCAGTGAGCCAGCTCTGCTCTGGACACGAGGCCTAAGGTCTTCCTCCGGTTGACTAGTCATCTATCACCTTTTGAAATGAAGAGGGAAAAAAGACACCTCCATTTAAGCTCAAATCTTCAGGGCACCGCCTAAGATGCCTTCTATTCCCATTCAGATGTGTAGCGCTGTGTGTGTATGTATGTGTGTGTGTGTGTGTGCACCCGTGTGTGTGTGCCCCTGCGGGGGTGCTCTGTGTGTTCAGGGGTATTATTTATCTTCTGGCATTATACTGAGAAAGGCACAAATTAAGAAGAACAACAGAGAAGAGGACCTGGGTATACAGCCTGGGAGGACCTGGGTATAGGGCATGGGAGGACCTGAGAGGACCTTGGTATAGAGCCTGGGAGAACCTGGGTATAGGGCCTGGGAGAACCTGGGTATAGGGCCTGGGAGGACCTGGGTATAGGGCCTGGGAGGACCTAGGTATAGGGCCTGGAAGGACTTGAGAGGACCTTGGTATAGAGCCTTGGAGAACCTCTGTATAGGGCCTGGGAGAACCTGGGTATAGGGCCTGGGAGGACCTGGGCATAGGGCCTGGGAGGACCTGGGCATAGGGCCTGGGAGAACCTGGGTATAGGGCCTTGGAGAACCTGGGTATAGGGCCTGGGAGGAGCTGGGCATAGGGCCTGGGAGGACCTGGGCATAGGGCCTGGGAGGACCTGGGCATAAGGCCTTGGAGAACCTGGGTATAGGGCCTAGGAAGAGCTGGGCATAGGGCCTGGGAGGACCTGGGCATAGGGCCTGGGAGGGCAGGGGTTTCGGGCTGAGTGCTGTGGCCTTGGCCCTTTGGCCATGCTGCTGAAAGCTCCAAAAGAACAGGAGCATTCCCTCACCTACATCTGATCTCCCCATTTATTAACAGCTGTTTATGCACGGTTGACAGTGGTGATCGATAACACGAGCATAGCCAAGGATTCCTTTGCTTTCAGGGCAGAGTGACGGTCCATACAGTTCAAGGGATGCAGGAGTCTTAACTCTGCAGAGCAGGAGCAGGGGGAGGCGCAGGGTTAGGGTGAGCCAACGGAGCAGCAGCACATGGAGGCAGGAGGAGAAGGAGAGGAGGAACAGAGGCCATAATTAGGGTTTGGCAGTTGCATGTTGGGTACTTCTGGGAGGGGTTGGTTTGAATCTGTCTTCAATACATATTTTCACACATTAGTGATTACTGAGGGAGGCCCAGTCAGGCGTGACCATGATTGTTTTCCCACACGTTTACAGGTAATAAATACTTCCCACCCTGAGGTTAGGAACAGGGACAGGCAGGGAGATATCAGGGACAAACTCTCAATCTATCCGAGGAAATGTTTTACACCCACAATGCTGTTGGATGAGATTAGGCCCAGTGAATTGTCAATGGGGCTGCAGTGCAGACAGTGCAGTAGGACTTCAGAGGGATAAACAGCAGTGTTGTTGACTGAGTCAGAGGCTGGGGAGGCTGTCCACATCAGCGCCACTTAGTGGAGGACAGTCATCAGGCCGGGGGATCACAGGCAGGGACATGGACCCACGTAGTCACAGCTTTTATGGAAAGATGACATTTGCTTTGAACCTTTACCAGACACTGTATTTCCACCAGCACCGCTGAGGTAATCCAGGAAGTGCAAATTGCTTCTCGCCTCGCCGTGCACTTTGTATGGCTGACTGAGGAGGAGCACAGAGTAGAGAGAGGGGGGGGCTGGCCTCCTGGGGCCTGTTCTGCACTAACCTGTTAGGTGAAGTGTTTTTACATAACGCTTTCATAACACATATAGGTATGTAACTATGATAAGTGTGAACCTTATACACTACATGACCAGAAGTATGTGGACACCTGCTCGTCCAACATCTCATGTGCGATTAGGCCTGGCTCGCAGTTGGCGTTCCAATTCATCCCAAAGGTGTTCGATGGGGTTGAGGTCAGGGCTCTGTGCAGGCCAGTCAAGTTCTTCCACACCGATCTTGACAAACCATTTCTGTATGTACCTCGCTTAGTGCACGAGGACATTGTCATGCTGAAACAGGAAAGGGCCTTCCCCAAACTGTTGCCACAAAGTTGGAAGCACAGAATCGTCTAGAATGTCATTGTATGCTGCAGTGTTAAGATTTCCCTTCACTGGAACTAAGGGGCCTAGCCTGAACCATGAAAAACAGCCCCAGACCATTATTCCTCCTCTACCAAACTTTACAGTTGGTACTATGCATTCAGGCAGGTAGCGTTCATCTGGCATCCGCCAAACCCAGAATCGTCCATTGGACTGCCAGATGGTGAAGCGTGATTCATCACTCCAGAGTCCAATGGTGGCGAGCCTTACAACACTCCAGCCGACGTTTGGCATTGGGCATGGTGTTTTTAGGCTTATGTGCGGCTGGTCGGGCATGGAAACCCATTTCATGAAGCTCCCAACAAACAGTTCTTGTGCTGACGTTGCTTCCAGAGTCAGATTGGAACTTAGTGAGTGTTGCAATTGAGGACAGATGATTTTTTTCGCGCTATGTGCTTTAGCATTTGGCGGTCCCGTGCTGTGAGCTTGTGTGTCTTACCACTTCGTGGCTGAGCCGTTGTTGCTCCTAGACGTTTCCACTTCACAATAATGGCACTTAAAGTTGACTGGGCCGCCCTAGCAGGGCAGAAATTTGATGAACTGACTTGTTGGAAAGGTGGCATCCTATGAAGGTGCCAAGTTGAAAGTCACTGATTTCTTCAGTAAGGCCATTCTACTGCCAATGTCTGTCTATGGAGATTGCATGGCTGTGTGCTCGATTTTATAAACCTGTCAGCAACGTGTGTGGCTGAAATAGCCAAATACACTAATTTGAAGGGGTGTCCACATACTTTTGGGGATGTAGTGTATGTCATATTTTCTCTAACTTCGTGTTGTCATGAAGTTGTTGCTATGGAACAGGGATGTGGAATCTTTACGATCATCATTAGTTTGAAAGGTCGTTGAACCCTGGTTAAAGGTGTAAGCTGACGTCCAGTTACAAAAGGCATTAAATATCCCATTGATTTTTGCCCGATGGGATATATATGTCCTGGTTGTAGGGGTGTGTCTTCCCGGCCCACCCCACTGTGAAAGCTGCAGGTGCTTGCAGCTCTGATCAGCAGGAATAGGATATCCAGGGAACTGCCAACCCCAAGTATGGCCTCATTAATTACACCTGTCAATGAATCCCCATGGATCTCTCTGTGTTCACAGCAGCCAGCCAGCCAGCCAGACTGGAGATGCAGCTTTCTCTGAGTTAGAGAACTCTGTGGCTCACTGCACAACGCTGGCAGCTGTGGTGGTGAAAGAGACCCCCCTTCTCTCACCACACACACACACACACACACACACACACACACACACTCAAACACGAACACACACACCTCTCTGGGGTACAGCGGGAAGAATTTGATCTTTATTTAAATCCTTAAATTATAGCTTATTAAAAATGCATGGGTATCCGTTTATGAGGTGCTGGGCGCTGTGGAGGCTGCTGCACAGGCTGCCCTGTGATGTCTAATTGGTCTGAAGGTTGCCAACCCTTTGAACAAGGGAGAGCTCCTGCAGCCTGCAGTGTGCTCAGAATGAGGATGGCTGTGTTTATTCTGCCTCAGCCTCTCTATCTCTGTCCCCTCTCTCCTCTCTCTCTCTCTCTCTCTCTCTCTCTCTCTCTCCACCTCTCTCTCTCTCTGCCCTCGCTCTCTCTCTCTACCTTTCTCTCTCTCATCTCTCGCTCATTCTCTCTCTGCCCCTGCTCTCTCTCTTTCTCCCTCTCTCTCTTTCTCTCAAGACCAGGGCTGAAAGCTTGGCTAGAAGCACAGTATAGAAAGTACATTCTGTAACAGTGTAGGACAGGCTACACATGTAGGATCTTAATTTGAGCCAGTTTGCTACACCAGGAAAATCATGTGCATTATTATGTGGATTATAATTAATATACATTTTTTGTAGGGGTGATACATTTTTTGTTAGGGCAAATCAAGTCTCACCAGGGGCTATGTTTTTCTGTATTTACCAACGTTATAAGCCTTTTTAAATCTTGAAACACTACAGGTTTGCATTTCCTGCTCTGCAGGAAAATTCTCAGCAACAAAAGGGTGATCAAATTAAGATCCTACATCTGTAGGTCATGTTATAATAGTATTCATCTCTATGTGCTGTAGAAGCTGTAGAATAGAACTCAAAAATATGTGTGGATTCAACCCCATTCAAACCCACTCCAGCATGGGGTTTAACACATCAATAGGAGCTCATGAAGTCATGAAGTCATGAAGTCAGGCATTGAGGTTCCTCATGGAAACATAATATAACGGTTGGTTATTTAAACGGATGTTCCATCCACCAGTGGCAGCTGAGTCCCATTGAATTCCCTCCTATCATCCCCAAAGCTCTGTGCTGTACTGTCTAGAAGGGAGGGGAGGCATCTGAAGCAAGGGATCTGTCAGCCTTCAGTCAGACTGAGACAGAGACAGCCTTTGAGGATGAGGGGGATAGACTCCTATGCTGCATCCCCCACTAGAGCAGAGCTCACACTGAGTGTGTGAGAAGCACAATCTTCATCCCCTCCACACCCCAGACATCGACACACACTCCCGTTCAATAGCAGGGCCCTCCCGCCGCCTCAAAGCATGATATACCATATTTGTTTGTTTCCCGCCTAGTTTTTTTTGCCTGAACTCTATTAACATGTATATTACAGCTGACGGTGTTGGAAGTCCCCAGCTTAGATGCGAAGGAACCATCAGTCTGGGTTTGTCGGGCACAAAGACATTTACGCAAGCATTATCCTACCATTCCCCCAACTGCGTCCCTCTCTCTCTCTCTCTTCTTCTTTCTTATTTGTGTCACCATTTGGCCTAACTTGCCTGACACGCAACTCTTTAAGCTTTTATCTCATAAGATAAATTGATTGTTTGAAAAAATAATATGCGGTGTCTCCGGATTACACTGCTTGATTGGTTTCCGGATTGTACTGCTTGATTGGTTTCAGGATTGCACTGCTTGATTGGGTATTAGCATATGAATGAGAGCGGGATAAGGGAGTCCAAAGAGACTTATTGTGAGGAGGAGGGCTAGACATCCGATTTTCACTGAGTTTTTAACACGTTTTAACAAACTTAGAGGCCCTGGAATATGCCAGTGGAAACTGTTTCTGTCAGACAGAGCTTCACCATCTTAGCTAGAGGCTTGTCTTGAACCAATCACATCTCCCCAGCCGCAGACTATTCTAACACACTCATGAAATCACCACCTGAGGTCTCACACAATCAGCCATATTTTGGCCACCGCAGATATAACCCAGTATGACATGACGGGTGAGTCACACAGATTTCTACTGTGTGTCTTGTTAGTTTTGACAGTTGTCTAAGACATCAACAAACAGCATGGTAGAGGCTGGCTAATCTCTGGTAGTCTCAGTGGAATGGTTAGGGCTTCTGTCGTGGTTTGGTTGGATGGTTGGAGTATTGACAGACTTGGCCATGTAACACATGATATTGGCTCATACTACAGCCAGCTGCTTGTTCATTATTTTCTGTTAAGCCTGCACGTTGTGTTTTGGCATTTCTCCATGTGTTTTTCACATGTATCCTTCTGATAATGTACCCATATTGTTGAGAGACAACAATAAATACTGTAAAAGAGTATGGAAAGATGCAGATTATGCCATCTCTTGCCCTGACTATCTCTTGACCATGCCTTGATCCAACCATAAAGGTCCTGTGTGCGCAGTTATCAGACCTCAGGATAAGACCCAGATGCAGACAGTTCGAAATAACAAATGTTTATTTACAAAATAGCGGGCAGGCAAATGAAAGGTCAAGGGCAGGCAGGGGTCAGTAATCCAGGGCAGAGTCTGTAAGGTACAGAACGGCAGGCAGGCTCAGGGTCAGGGCAGGCAGGGGTCAGTAATCCAGGGCAGAGTCTGTAAGGTACAGAACGGCAGGCAGGCTCAGGGTCAGGGCAGGCAGGGGTCAGTAATCCAGGGCAGAGTCTGTAAGGTACAGAACGGCAGGCAGGCTCAGGGTCAGGGCAGGCAGGGGTCAGTAATCCAGGGCAGAGTCTGTAAGGTACAGAACGGCAGGCAGGCTCAGGGTCAGGGCAGGCAGGGGTCAGTAATCCAGGGCAGAGTCTGTAAGGTACAGAACGGCAGGCAGGCTCAGGGTCAGGGCAGGCAGGGGTCAGTAATCCAGGGCAGAGTCTGTAAGGTACAGAACGGCAGGCAGGCTCAGGGTCAGGGCAGGCAGGGGTCAGTAATCCAGGGCAGAGTCTGTAAGGTACAGAACGGCAGGCAGGCTCAGGGTCAGGGCAGGCAGGGGTCAGTAATCCAGGGCAGAGTCTGTAAGGTACAGAACGGCAGGCAGGCTCAGGTTCAGGGCAGGCAGGGTCAGTAATCCAGGGCAGAGTCTGTAAGGTACAGAACGGCAGGCAGGCTCAGGGTCAGGGCAGGCAGGGGTCAGTAATCCAGGGCAGAGTCTGTAAGGTACAGAACGGCAGGCAGGCTCAGGGTCAGGGCAGGCAGGGGTCAGTAATCCAGGGCAGAGTCTGTAAGGTACAGAACGGCAGGCAGGCTCAGGGTCAGGGCAGGCAGGGGTCAGTAATCCAGGGCAGAGTCTGTAAGGTACAGAACGGCAGGCAGGCTCAGGGTCAGGGCAGGCAGGGGTCAGTTATCCAGGGCAGAGTCTGTAAGGTACAGAACGGTAGGCAGGCTCAGGGTCAGGGCAGGCAGGGGTCAGTAATCCAGGGCAGAGTCTGTAAGGTACAGAACGGCAGGCAGGCTCAGGGTCAGGGCAGGCAGGGGTCAGTAATCCAGGGCAGAGTCTGTAAGGTACAGAACGGCAGGCAGGCTCAGGGTCAGGGCAGGCAGGGGTCAGTAATCAAATCAAATCAAATCAAATCAAATCAAATTTTATTTGTCACATACACATGGTTAGCAGATGTTAATGCGAGTGTAGCGAAATGCTTGTGCTTCTAGTTCCGACCATGCAGTAGTATCTAACAAGTAATCTAACAAATTCACAACAACTACCTTATACACACAAGAGTAAAGGAATGAATACGAGTATGTACATATAAATATATGGATGAGCGATGGCTGACCGGCATAGGCAAGATGCAGTAGATGGTATGGAGTACAGTATATACACATATATATGAGATGAGTAATGTAGGATATGTAAACATTATATAAATGGCATTGTTTAAAGTGGCTAGTGATACATTATTTCATCCAATTATAATTATTAAAGTGGCTAGAGATTTGGGTCGATGACCGAGCGGCATAGGCAAGATACAGTAGATGGTTTAGAGTACAGTGTATACATTTGATATGAGTATGTCGGATACGTAAACATTATATACAAAATTGTTTAAAGTGGCTAGTGATACATTTGTTACATCCAATTCCTATGTATAAAGTGGCTAGAGATTTAAGTCAGTATGTTGGCAGCAGCCACTCAATGTTAGTGATGGCTGTTTAACAGTCTGATGGCCTTGAGGTAGAAGCTGTTTTTCAGTCTCTCGGTCCCAGCTTTGATGCACCTGTACTGACCTCGCCTTCTGGATGATAGCGGGTGAACAGGCAGTGGCTCGGGTGGTTGTTGTCCTTGATGATCTTTTTGGCCTTTCTGTGACATCGGGTGGTGTAGGTGTCCTGGAGGGCAGGTAGTTTAACCCCGGTGATGCGTTGTGCAGTCCTCACTACCCTCTGGAGAGCCTTACGGTTGTGGGCGGAGCAGTTGCCGTACCAGGCGGTGATACAGCCCGACAGGATGCTCTCGATTGTGCATCTGTAAAAGTTTGTGAGTGATTTTGGTGACAAGCCAAATTTCTTCAGCCTCCTGAGGTTGAAGAGGCGCTGTTGCGCCTTCTTTACCACGCTGTCTGTGTGGGTGGACCAATTCAGTTTGTAATCCAGGGCAGTATCAAGAGGTACAGAACGGTAAAAAAAACAGAGTACTAGAAAACAGGAACTAACGAGAAACAGGAGTACGGGAAAAACTACTGGTGAGCTTGATGAGACAAGGCAAACTGGCAACAGACAAACAGAAAACACACAGGTATAAATGCACAGGGGATAATGTGAAAATGGGCGACACCTGGAGGGGGGTGGAGACAAGCACAAAGACAGGTGAAACAGACCAGGGTGTGACAGCAGTGGACTGGCAGATCTTCTTAAGGCCTGGTTTCAGACTAGTGTTCAGTATTTACCATGGTGAACTGGTGGGAAGAACACCCACAGTCGGAGACATGCTGTCACCAGCAGGCTCACGCTCTAGTCTGTTTCCTCCCAGTCAGTCAACCCCAACAGGCCTGGAGGAGGAGGAGGAGGGGGGGATTAACATTCTCAGACATGGCTGCCTTGGCTCTCCATCACAATGACTGGCCCTGCATGGAGCTCTGTGCCTTGTATGGCCTTCTTCAGTGTGTCCCTGATCCTGTAGGCCACATGTCTGTGACCCAGGGGCCGCAGGGTTGGCTGTGGCTGGTGCACAATGTAACCTAGTGGCCCGGGGCCTTGGCTGGTGCTAGATAGGGCACAGTGTTTGTCTGGTGTGATGGCCTGTCACCATCACTGAGTATGGTGATTGAACCTGAATTCCTCAGAGCCATTGCAGCGCAATGCCATAAGCAGGCAGAATGCTGCATAGTCAGGCACACTGACGCACAGTTGTGCAATCACACACACACACACACACACACACAACACACACACAGCCGAGATGAGGCTGGTAAGCCCTGGAGGAAGTACAGACCCTTGAATAAAGGATGTTTACCTACTACCCATGGCCCAGGTGTGTCTGCCTGCAGCCGGCAGCCAACAGGAAGCCTGGTTGGGTGTGTCTGGCTGTAATACACCTGGTAGGGATACCACACCTGCAGCTAATACAATGCAGTCCTATTGAGCACAGATAAAAACACTCAGAAATCCTGAATCTGCTTCTTTGCAGAAAGGGTTAAAGCATTAGAAATTCATAACTTGAATTTAACATTAAGATGGCTACTTCAAGTGTTCACATTGCTCTCAGTGCACATGCTATTTTCTGGATGGCCAAACGAGATGAATTATGCTAAATGACCTTGATGGAAGTAAACTGCTCACCCCTGTGCATCCTCAGCAGGGAGCCATCGCCGAAATGTGTATTTATTTCCACCAATATACAGTATATTTATTTTGGGGCCCTGTTTGCAAAGATTGGAAAGTGAATTTCAAATCAAATCAAATGTTATAAACAGTAACATAACAACAATAAAATAAGGGGTACCGGTGCGGGAGCACAGGATAATCGAGGTAATTTAGTTAATATATACACTACTGTTTAAAAGTTTGGGGTCACTTAGAAATGTCCTTGTTTTTTAAAGAAAAGCTAATGTTTTGTTCATTAAAAAAAACATCAAATTGATCAGAAATACAGTGTAGACATTGTTAATGTTGTAAATGACTATTGTAGCTGGAAACTGCAGATTGTTAATGGAA